>CM059431.1:54561791-56054676 GCA_030390025.1 Squalus acanthias
TCATTTCTAAAAGTTACCCACTACTGAGGTTAAACTGACTGGCCTGTAGTGGCTGGGTTTATCCTTACACCCTTTTTAGAACAAGGGTGTAACATTTGCAATTCTCCAGTCCTCTGGCATCACGCCCCCGTATCCAAGGAGGATTGGAAGATTATGGCCAGTACCTCCGCGATTTCCACCTTTACTTCCCTCAGCATCCTAGGATGCATCCTATCCGGTCCTGGTGACTTATCTACTTTAAGTACAGCCAGCCTTTCTAGTAACTATCAATTTTTATCCCTTCCAGTATCTCCACTACCTCCTCCTTCACTATGTCTATGGCAGCATCCTCTTCCTGGTAAAGACAGATGCAAAGTACTCATTTAGTACCTCAGACATGCCCTCTGCCTCCATGCATAGGTCTCCATTTTGGTCCCTAATTGGCCCTACCCCTCCTCTTACTATTTATATGCCTATAGAAGACTTTTGGATTCTCTTTTATATTAGCTGCCAATCTATTCTGATACGCTCTTTGCCCTTCTTATTTCCTTTTCCACTTCCCCTCTGAACTTTCTATGTACAGCCTGGTTCTCATTTGTATTCTCAACCTGACATGTGTCATACACCCACTTTTTCTGCTTCATCTTACTCTCTATCTCTTTCATCATCCAGGGAGCTCTAACTTTGGTTGCCCTACCTCTCCCCCTAGTGGGAATGTACCTCGACTGCAACCGAACCATCTCCTCTTTAAAGGCAGTCCATTATTCCATTAGTTTTGCCTGTCAATCTTTGATTCCAATTTACCCGGGCCAGATCCATTCTCAACCCACTGAAATTGGCCTTCCTCCAATTAAGTATTTTTACTCTAGATTGCTCCCTGTCCTTTTCCATTGCTAATCTAAACCTTCTGATACTATGATTACTGTTCCCTAAATGTTCCACTACTCCACCTTATTCCCCAGAATCAGATCCAGCAATGCTGCCTTCCTCGTTGGGCCGGAAACTTACTGATCAAGAAAGTTCTCTTGAACACACTTCAGAAATTCTTCCCCCTCTCTGCCCTTTACACTATTACTATCCCAGTCTATATTAGGATAGTTGAAGTCCCCCATTATCACTACTCTATAGTTCTTGCACCTCTCTGTAATTTCCCTGTAAATTTGCTTCTTTATATCCTTCCCATTACTTGGTGGCCTATAGAATACCTAGTAGCGTAATGGCACCTTTATTGTTTCTTAACTCTAACCAAATAGATTCTGTCCTTGGCCCCTCCAGGACATCCTCTCTCCAGTAATGTAGCATTCTCCTTAATCAATACTGCCACCCCGCCTCCTTTCTTTTCTTTCCTGAACACCTTATATTTAGTACCCAATCCTGTCCTTTTTTGAGCCAGGTCTCAGTTATTGCCACAACATCATTCCCATGTGGCTATTTGCACCTGCAGCTCACCAACCTTATTTACCATGCTTCGTGCATTTACACACATGCACTGTAAACCTATCTTAGACCTCCTTGTATTCTCTCTCAGTCTGACCCCACATAATACCGTACTATTTCTTACTCTAGTGCTATCTGTCTCTCCCAATCCTTTGTGCACTTTGTTTTTCCTTTCTAATGCTACATCCTGGTGCCCACCCCCCTGCCAAATTAGTTTAAACCCCACCCCCGCGAAGACATTGGTCCCGGCTCTGTTGAGGTGCAACCCGTCCAGACTGTACAGGTCCCACCTCCCCCAGAACCGATCCCAATGTCACAGGAATCTAAAGCCCTCCCTCCTGCACCATCTCTCCAGCCACGCATTCATCTGCTCTATCCTCTTATTTCTATATTCACTAGCTCGTGGCACCAGGAGTAATCCGGAGATTACTACTTTGAGGTCCTGTTTTTTACTCTCTTTCCTAGCTCCCTAAAATCTGCTTGCAAAACCTCATCCCTCTTTCTAACTATGTCGTCGATACCGATATGGACCACGACCTCTAGCTGTTCACCCTCCCCCATCAGAATGTTCTACAACCGCTCAGTGACATCCTTGACCCTGGCACCAGGGAGGCAACATACCATCCTGGAATCACATCTGTGGCCGCAGAAACGCCCGTCTGTTCCCATAACTATCGAATCGCCTATTACTGTTTACCCGATCTTCCTCCTCCCCACCCCTGTGCAGCTGAGCCACCCGTGGCGCCGTGGACTTGGCTTTGGCTGTACTCCCCAGAGGAACCATCACCCTCACCAGTATTCAGTACTGAATACTGGTTACAGAATGAGATGCACTCAGGGGACTCCTGCACTACCTGCCTGGTCCTTCTGGTCTGTCTGACGGTCACCCATTCCCCCTCTGCCTGCAGTGTCTTATGCTGTGGTGTGACCATCTCCTGAAACGTGCTATCCACGTAGCTCTCAGCCTCACGGAAGCACCACAGTGACGCCAGTTGCTGCTCAAGTTCTGAAAGCTGGAGCTTGAACTCCTGCAGCCGACGACACTTCCTGCACATGTGGTTGTCCAGGACACAGGAAGCACCCTGGAGTATCATCGCCGAATCCCTCACCATCAACATCCTGGGGAGTCACCACTGACCAGAAACTTAACTAGACCAGCCACATAAATACTGAGTCTACAAGAGCAGGTCGGAGGCTAGGTATTCTGCGGCGAGTGTCTCACCTCCTGACTCCCCAAAGCCTTTCCACCATCTACAAGGCACAAGTCAGGAGTGTGATGGAATAGTCTTCCACTTGCCAAGATGAGTGCAGCTTCAACAAAACTCAAGAAGCGCAACACCATCCAGGACAAAGCAGCCTGCTTGATTGGCACCCCATCCAATACCTTAAACATTCACTCCCTCCACCACCAGCGCACCGTGGGTGCAGTGTGTACCACCTACAAGATACACTGGAGCAACTCGACAAGGATTCTTCAACAGCACCTCACAAACCCACGACCTCTACCACCTAGAAGGACAAGGGCAGCAGGCATATGGGAACATCACCACCTCCAAGTTCCCCACCAGCCTGACTTGGAAATATATCGCAATTCCTTCATTGTCGCTGGGTCAAAATCCTGGAACTCCCTACCTGACAGCACTGTGGGAGTATCTTCAGCACACGGACTGCAGTGGTTCAAGAAGCCGACTCACCATCACCTTCTCAAGGGCAATTAGGGATGGGCAATAATTGCTGGCCTTGCCAGCAATGCCCACATCCCGTGAATGAATTAAAAAAAAATTAGATAGGTAGATTTCTCCCGGCACCACAGACCATTAATGGGGGACAGGCAGGTGACAAGATCTCAAGGAAACGGTAGGCACCCACACCAGCAAATGAATGAGAATTGCCATGGTAACACTGTTATTCCTTCTCCGTCTGTGAGAAGTTTCCCATTATGCGATGAGAGCAAGTTGCAGCTTTTACATGCTGCACAATCCAGTATTACCCTTATTTTTGATGGTTCAACAAATTTGAGAATTCAGAATGGGAAAAATATTTGAAGTTCAAGGGCTCTCAGTATTTCAGCACAATGTTTCAGAGCACCGTTAACATTCCTACCAAACTGATGAAGGGTTACATCTCATCTAACCGCTGCACAGATTACTAACTAACCTTCTGGGTCTTTCCACCATGCACTGTTTGTGTTTCATACGAAAAATATTTTGCAGACATGACAAAAAATGACCCCCAACTAGAAATACCACAATGCTTTATTTGCTTCCACATATGCAGCTCCACAATCAAATCAAACCATGTACCATGGTGATGGTTGTTTTGAGCGCTTTGGTCAGATTTATTTTATTTTGTGCAATTTGTCAGTGTGGCGGCAAGAAAAATCTGATATTTGCACAAGTCTAATTCATTTCAGCTATATAGATGGAAACTAAAACAAAATTGTAAGTTTCCACTGCGGCATTGTCCGATACAATCAAGTTACAACTTGCTCGTGTAACAGGGCATTTTTTTTTTTAAACCACCCATCAAAAAAGATGGAAAGGAGTCAGTTATAGAATTGGAAAACACTTGATGGATTCAGAGAATGTCAAAACTGTTCATCTTAATTTGGTCAGCCTTTAAATGTATGACCCATTCTTCATACAGAATTCCTTCCTGTCCCTGAAAGTTCTTAAGCTTTCCCAGTCTCGTTTTGTAGTTGGGAGTTCACATCATCTCTTCCATTGCCCTTAACATCTAAACGTGACACCTAGACTATTTTGTTTTTCAGCCTCAACCTGCTAAATTTTGCTTCAAAACTCAGCAGCGGCAGACTCAAAAAATAAGGCAGATACCAATCAACTCTGATAAACACCAGTTTGAGGCACAGCGGTTTGTTTGTGTGTGTTGCTACTATGACTCAAAATTCACTCAAACACAGATAAAGTGATTCTAGCTTCTATTGCAAAACAGAATATCTATTTAGCTGCAACAATTACACCATCTGACAATTGCAGTCTGCATTTTGCCAGCTGCAGACCGTGTGTGTGCACTCACAAGGCAAACATGACAATTCAATAAACTGAGATCTGCAGGAACATCAGCTGAACTTACTCCAATTGCAGCTTTGTCGAAGAGTATACATATACAACAATTTCACTCACCTGCCAAGGCCAGCTGCAGACCACTAATGTCTACAGACTGAGGCATGTTACCCACATCCATACACGCAATCTGACGGGGAGTTTTCTTAAACAGCTCTCTTGGAGGAGCCAACATCAACTGAGAAAGAAAAAACTTCTCTGGGGGAGTAATAGGTGGCAAGAACCCTGTCAAACAGCACAAACAAAACAAGGTTCAGTCTAGAGTTTAATTTATTTATTACGTAATTAAAGATTATTCAAACATTAGCAAAACCAAAGCATGAAAAGTCCAAACAGTACTTTAGAAAGCTCTGAAAATTGAGTGTTTATTGAGATTTATATTAGTGAAATGCCATTTTCTTTGTATGTTTAAGAGCTGTAATTTCCCACAGGTTCCTCTCAGAATACTATACTCCATAAAACAATGTGTTCCTGAAAGATAGCAAAATGCAATTTAAGATATACACTTGACTCGCTTTTCTAAATTGTATTTCTCCATCATTCCCCGATGAAAACTAGAGTCAAGCAGCTGGTTCCTAGAACGCTGCTGCTTTTAAACTCGTTGCTAGGTGTGTAGGGCAGGTTGACTTATTGTCTCCTTCCCCTAAAGTAGAGGATAACAACTTCCATCCAAACTTTCTATGGCCCCACTAGGTTATTCTGAAGCCATCCAATTTTTCCAAAAATGCTAATTTAAGATTGATAATTTAAGATTTGCCCTGGCTATATGTTTCAATGCTTAGATTTATATTAGCAACATGAATGAGAGGTCAAACAAGAGACAGCACAATGGCCTGTAATTTGTGGTCAGCAGCGAAGCAAAGGCGCTCGCCGCTGGTCCCGAAGAAAGCTGCCCACAGAGATCTCGCAATCTTTGTGTCGAGAAGTTTGCCTTTTTCGACGTTCAATTGATTGCAGCACTGTGTCATGGGGACTCCCAGCGAAAAGCTGCTGTGATGTCAACAAACTGTCGAAGCAGCCAATCACATTGAAGAATTCTCATAGGCCGGAAACCAGGAAATGAGAAGCTGCTTTTATCCGGACTTTTTAAACATGTTAGAGAAAAATAAAGATTGGGACTCTCACATGGGGATAAGGTAGAAGCCGAAATATCATGAGCAAACTTTAAAGTTTATTAAAAATTGTAATTTATCATAATGGAGAAATTTCGCACTCCACAAATATAAAAATTAGTTTTTCAGGGCCAGAACGTTTGTTTACCAGTCAATACACTGTTAAAACCCCAGTTACACCTATTCCAACAAGGCTGAACATTTAATGGGGTACTTAACAGCGATATTACTGTGGATAAGCCCAAGTTTGTCAGTTTCACTGACTGCAGGCTATTGGGAGGGGAGGGGAGGGGAGGGGAGGGGAGGGGAGGGGAGGGGAGGGGAGGGGAGGGGGAAACCAAAGCGCTGCCAGTGTTAGAGCAGTGAATGGATGACCGCAACTTCAGGATTTCCACGTTTAGATGCGCATGATCCTGAAGTTGCAGTCAGCTTTAGAGGGGTAATGGCAGCGAACGCTGTCAGTTCGCCGTCATTACCCACCGCAAATTCTGGGCCAGTGTTTTCGAGGGCTATTTGCAACCCAGCACAAACGCTCCCTCATCCGGCAGCTCCAGTACCAATTACTTAAATGCAGGAAGTTAATCAATTGACCTCTGAACAAAAGTATATTTTTTCCATATAAATCTTACACAGCATCTTTAAAGCTCACCGACTTACTACAATTCTAGAATGCTGGGCAAATAAAACTTTAATATTGAAATTATTTCTAATCTTCAATAGCTCTTTGGATTTCACAGATTTACACTCAAATAAGAGTTTAAATAAAAACCAATCCAGTTAGCAATCAGTAGGCCACCGTAAATCAGGGAGCTTATGAACTATAATTTGTTCCCCTCTACAATGCAAAATTTAAGTTCAGGATGTAAAAGTAGAATAGTTCATATCTCTGTCCTTTGAGCTACTGAAACCAGACTCATACAGTTTTCTCAGCTGTATTGGCGCTACATTAAATTCAATTCAGTGGAATGAATATTTTTCCAAATTTTACATTAAACAGAGGTTAGGTATAGCAGTCTCAAGACTGCTTTAAAAATCTACCTGAAATTGAATCTCAGAATAGCATCTGCTACACCAGTATGACATGTACATTTCCCACACCAGCCATTCTTCTGAGCACAAGCTCAGATTACTAATTTGTGCTGATTTATGGGCAACTTTGCACTATGGAATCCCAATTAGTAACTCGCTGAATGTTGCCTAAACTAGTTTCACATAGGAACTTTAGCAGCACCCGGGGGGAGAGAAGGTGACTTTCACCCAGGCGGAGCTGAATTTGAACTGAAGATGAAAGAACAATGGTTCTAACACACTGTCTCCTAGTTCCCCAGTGTGAATTTTCATCTGATGTTAGAGGTATACCATGCTCCATAGTCCAAAATTACATGAAAGACAGACTTGTATTTACATAGCACCTCATTAAATCTCAGATCCCTCAAAGCGTTTCACATACAATTTCATTCTGAAAGTGCATTGACTGTCGCTGTGTGGAGAGGAAATTGAGTAGAACTCCGTCCACTTTTGTGAGATTTTTCACACCCAAGTGAAACACCAGAAAAGGCTGAAAGATTTTGCATTAATGTCTCATCCAAAAAGCACCACCACCGATAATGCAGTACTGGAGGATCAACCTAGATTGTGTGCTCTGGCCCAGGATGAGAATGCAAGTTAAAGAAACGTAAAACCCTGACCACATTCTTTCAAAAACTCAAGACGCGGGCTCTGCTGGTGGTGAGACCCGCCCGGACTCTACAAACTCTCAGAGAATCGCTGATCACCTTCAGGGAGGCGGGTGTAGGTGGGGAGGGGGGGAAAGAGGTGGCGTTGCCCAGGTCTCCGGACCGCCGCTGAGATTAGACAGGGGCCGCTTACCCAGGAGCTGCTTCTCCGGCTCCTCGGCCACTGGGGCCGAATTCAGCAGGTGCGCGAAGACGGCGGCGAAGGGATTGGCGGCCAGCGGCTCGGTGCGGTACATCTCCCACAGCAGGTAGAGGGCGGTGAGCCGCTGCTGGGGGCTGGGCAGCAGGTCGGGCTGCTGCAGCAACATGACGAGCGTGGAGCCGACGCGGAAGTGGTCGTGCTTGGCGAAGTAGTGGTGGAAGGCGGTGGAGAGGCCCTCGAACGTGTTGCTGGTCGCCTCCTCGCAGATGATGCCGATCAGGCTGGTCAGCTCCTTGGGAGCCAGCGTCATGGTTACCGCGGGGGGCGCCGCTAACGCTACTCTCGGTCCGCGCCCGGCTGCCTTCCCCTCTGTGTAGGGGGGAGAAAAAACAAACATAAAAATGAAATGTTAAAAACCGGCCGGGCCGACCGAGCCGAGCCAGGCAGGGCCGGGCCGCGCGATCAGGCCTCGGTGCGAAAAACTGCCGCAAACCACCCACCAACCGTGCGGCCAATCCCTGTCCCGGGTTACAGCACTGTCGCAAAGCTTGGCCATTCAGCACAAGGGCTGGGCTAAGTTATGGTGTGTTGTCACTGTGAGCAGCAATTTGGAGAGAAGCTGCCTTATGCATCTTTTGTTATTTAAAGAGGTGGTGTGACTTAATATTACATTTCTTTCCTCATATCAAATGATATAGAAAGGATAATTCCAGAATATCACTCCAGGAGAGTTGGACCACAGGAAGTAGAATAAATTGACACTGGAGAAATACAAGTTTAGAACAAAAATTCTATCTTTATTCACAATTGATTATAATAATCCATTAGGCAGGATAGTAGAGAGAAAAACAGGCATTCAAAATGTTATAATGGGTCATGGGTTCTTATCGAACAGGGGTTGGATCTCCTGATGATCTCTTTATTGACATGTTTTCAGATAGCTTCCAGCTAGGCCATAAAAACTCTGCAACTTCCACAAGAACACGCACAAAACAAAAACAGAAAATGCTGGAAATAATCAGTCGGTCAGTCAGCATCGATAAAGAGAAAACAACAGCATCTTATATTTATATAGCACCTTTAACATAGAAAATAATTTCAAGGCACTTCACAGAGGATGATGAGCTGAAGAACAAGATATTAGGCTGAACTTAGTCAAAGTGGATTTGAAGAAGGGTCTTAAAGGAAGGCAGGAAGCAGGAGAGGCGGAGAGAATCACAGAGGGTGGGGCATGGGTGGCTGAAGATATACACACCAATGGTTAGGCGAAAGGAGAGGTCTGCACAAAGGCCAGAGTTAGAGGAACAGAGAGTTGGGGGGAGTTGTAAGCCTGGAGAAGGTTACAGATATAGAGAGGGGCAAGGACATATTGGGATTTAAACATGAGGTTGAGTAGTTTAAATTTGAGGTGGTCCGGGAGCCAATGTAGATCAGCAAGAACAAGGGTGCTTGGATGAGTGGGACTTGATGCGGAATAGGATACAGGCAGCAGAATTTTGGATGTTGAAGTTTCCGGAGGGTGCAGGATTAGAGAGCAGAGCACTGAGATTGTTGAGTCTGGAAGTGGCAATGGCATTGATGAGAGTTTCAGCAGCAGTTGGGCTGAGGCAAGGGCGGAGGCTGGCAATGATACAAAGGTGGAAGTAGGCAGCTTTGTAATGGGGAGGATATTGGGTCAGAGCTCAGTTCAGGCCAAATCAGATGCCAAGGTTGCGAACAGTCTGGTTCAGCCTGAGACAGTGGCTGGGGAGGGGGATGGAATTGGTGGCAAAGTTTAGCTGGAGGAAACTGCAGTTTATTCAAGGCTTTATATCAAACAAACAGTCAGACAACACAGATGTATTGAAGGGGTCGAGAGAAGTGGAGGAGAGGTGGAGCTGGGTGTTGTCAATGTGCATATGGAAGCTGACCCCATGTGTGTGGCTGATGCCATTAAGGGTCAGCACGTAGATGAGGATGAGGGAGCCAAGGATAGATCCTTGGGGGAATCCGGAAGTAACAGTGTAAGGGTGGGAAGAGAAGCCATTACTGGAGATGTTGTGGCTACAATCGGAAAGCGGAGAGGAACCAAGGGAGTGAAATCCCAGTGAGCTGGACAACAGATGAGAGACTTTGGAGGTGGATGACGTGCATGATCATGTCAAAGGCGTCACAGAGGTTGAGTAGGATGAGGGGAAATAATGCACCATGGTCACAGTCATAGGATGTCATTTCTAACTTTGGTTAGGCCATTTTGATGCAATGGCAGGGGTGGAAGCCTGATTTGCGAGATTCAAATACAGAGTTGTGGGAAAGAAGGGGACAGACTTGAGTGGGAACAACACGTTCAAAGAATTTGGAGAGAAAAGGAAGATTGGAGATGGCGTTTGACAAATTTAATAGAATTGTTTGAAGAGGTGACCAATTGGATCGACAAAAGGAATTCAGTATAACAAAAGCAAAATACTGCAGATGCTGGAAATCTGAAATAAAAACAGAAAATGCTGGAAACACTCAGCAGGTCAGGCAGCATCTGTGGAGAGAGAAACAGAGTTAACGTTCAGGTCGATTACTTTTCATCGGAACTGGGAATTCAGTAGATGTAGTGCATATAGATTTTCAGAAAGTGTTCGATAAGGTGTCTCACAAGAGGCTTGTTAGAAACTTCAGGCATATGGCATAAGAGGAAATGTAGCAGCATGGATAAAAAGTTGGTTGACAGACAGGAAACAACAACAACAACAACTTATATTTATATAGCACCTTTAACGTAATAAAACGTCCCAAGGAGTTACGGTAAAGGAGTATCACTCAGATTGAAGAAGTGTTGCAGGTGGTGTATCCCAAGGGTCAGTTCTGGGTCCACTTTTGTTCTCAGTACTTATAGATGATTTGGACTTGGGCATGCGAAACACAATTTTAAAATTTACTGATGACATAAAAATAGATGTTTGGCAAGCTGTAAGAACTGTAAAAGACTTCAGGAAGACATGGGTTAGTGGACTAGGAGATGCAATTTAATGTGGATAAGTGTGAGGTAATACATTTTGGGGGGAAAAAAAGGAATGGGAGTATAAACCACCGGAACTACACTATAGGGTGTGGATGAACAAAGAGAGATAGGATTTCAAATACATAATTCCTTGAACGTGCAAGTGCAGGCTTGTAAAACCATAGAAAAGGCCAACAGTATTTTGATTTTTACATATAAGGGCATAGAATACAAGAGTAAAAAAGTAATAATACATTTGTTCAAGGTCACATTTAGTGTACTGTGTGCAGTTTTGGGTGCCCCATTATAAAAATTATGTTAAAACTATGAAGAGATTCACTAGGATGATGTCTGGGATAGGAAACTAGAGACTATTTGGAGAGACTTGAGACACTCGCGGTATTTCCACTGGAGCAGAGAAGGCTAAGAGATTTAATAGAGTTCTTTTAATATGAAGAGTTTTGATAGAGTGAATAGGGAAAACTATGCTTTGGTTTGGAAATTGTGACAAGAGGTCATCAATTTAAAATTCTCACTAAGAAGTGAAGAGAAATTTCTTTACATGTAGCGTTGTTGGAGCATGGAATATTTTGCCAGAGGGGGAGTGGTTGAGGCAGAGACCATTTCATCCTTTAAAGGAAGATTGGATAAATATTTGAAGCAGAGGAAGATTTAAGGCCATGGGGAGGGATTTGGGGCAGAGGAATTAGTTTTGATTTGTTCTAGCAAAGAGCCGGTACAGATGTGATGGGTCGAATGGCACCTTCTGTGCTGTAAACAAATGTGGTTCTATGGGTGGTGATGTACTAATTGAGTGGCTAAGGTGCAAATGCATCTGCCTGGTTTGTCTCCTCTGATCTCTCCAAAAGGGTTTTCATCCCTGCCACTGCACCGAAATGGCCCTAATCAAAGTCAGAAATGAAAAATATGCACTGGATACATGCGGCAGGTCCAAACTGAGCAAAGGGCCATCTTGGAATGTCCATTCTATACGGACATTGACCACTTGGAACAATATTCAGGTGCTCTATCTGCATTATGGGGCCTAGCCCAAATTAACATAGTTTCTTGCCTAGCGCACAACTCGTCTGCAAGCTTTCAGCACCACAGGTGGTTCCTAGTCAGATTATCATATGCCAATTGCATGGGGCATTGATTTAGCTAATTGATAAAGCAAAATAGTGCCGCTCAAGGCACAGGAGCGCTAAGGGCATCAAAAATGTTATTGATCCCACAGATTATTACCATCAGTGTCAACTATTGGGAGTCTAGAAATACACTGACATTAAATAGGAGAACAGTGATCAAATTAGAAACCAAGGAGGAGCAAGGCTTCTGGTTAAAAAAAATCTCTAGATCTGACTTTGATTCCTAATTCAAAGCAAGGCTTTTGCATCTTACTGCTCCAGAATTTTAACTTTGGGTTTGTATCAAAGCTAAAAGTTCCTCATTTTCCTCTCCTCAGTGTGAATATTTCAGTAGCCAATTTGAATTGCTCAGTCACTGAGCAAGCATGCATAAAATGCATAATTTTTTTTTAAAATTGGGTAGTACAACAAGAGAAATAAGCCACCAGAGGGCAGCAGTAAACTATTATGCTGTCATGGAGAGACTGCTCAGCATTCAGAAGCTTGGAAGAGTAAAAGTGCTTTTTACATTACTGCACAGCCGTCAGCTCCGAAAGCTTGGGTCTCATATAGTTGACTGTACTGGCAAATATAAACTTTCCCCCTTCTCCCGATTTGTCAGATCTGCTGCTTTCCACGATGGCCTTTGAAACATTCTGAATTGGCTTAGTGTATCAGCTTGCTTGTGTTGTGATTTTTCTTATGAGATGTAGGGGAAGGAACGTAAAGTAATGATGTTGAGGAAGAGAGGAAGTCCACAATAAAAAGCATCATATATAAACTCTGAAGCAGCCTTCATAGGCTGAATGGCCTTGACTTGCTCCAAACTTTCTTATGTTCTTCTGATTGTACCAAGACTGTGCCTACTCATACCTGTTCCCAGCCTACACTCTGATTTTAAATTGAAGAACTATTTTCATACAAGATGATTAAATAGTTCAATGATCCTGTGTCTCCACTCCCCTATAGGACTGTTGGAGGCTAATTCAGAAAATGATCTATCCATTTTCAGATTTGGCCTCCCACAAGCCTACAGTAGAGTTGAAGCAGAGAGAGGATAGTATAAAAGTGCAGGAGAGTGGTGCAAAGAGATCAGTTTGTCAAAATTGGGTGTTAAAAAATGACAAGGGAAACTAGGGAGAGCATGACCTCTTAAAAACAAGCTCAGGAATAGCAGACAATAATAGTTTCCATCACAGCACCACGGATTGTCAAAAGCAGGTCAATGTGGGATCATGCACATACAGAATGTGAAGAATATGGCAACTGATACACAATGTGATATTTTTCCTGGAGACAGTAATCCAAATCATCTCAAATTAGGATTTGCATGCAGTACTTAACTTATTGCTCACCCCTACAGCCTTTAATTACATATTTTACATCATATAGTCCATTTGTAGAAAATGTTTCACCTGATGCCATAAAACTAGGGGCAACACGGTGGCATAGTGGTTAGCACTGGTGCCTCACAGCGCCAGAGACCCGGGTTCGAATCTGGCCTCGGGTGACTGTCTGTGTGGAGTTTGCACATTCTCCCCGTGTCTGCGTGGGTTTCCTCTGGGTGCTCCGGTTTCCTCCCACAGTCCAAAAATGTGCGGGTTAGGTTGATTTGGCTATGATAAATTGACCCTTAGTGTTAGGGGGGGATTAAATATGTGGGGTTACGGGGATAGGATGGGATATGTTAGGGGGAATTAAATACGTGGGGTTACGGGGATAGGGTGGGATATGTGTCGGTGCAGGCTCGATGGGGATTCTGTGTGAGAAAGCAGGGACATGGTACTGGATTTGGATGATCAGCCATGATCGTATTGAATGGTGGAGCAGGCTCGATGGGCCGAATGGCCTACTCCTGCTCCTAGTTTCTATGTTTCATGGGGTCTGGAGTCAATGTTGAGGACCCCTGGGGCCACTCCCTCCTGACTGTATATCACTGTTGGACTATAATATAACTCTAACTGGCATTATGTTGTGAGTTTTATTCAGAAGGTCTACAATGATGGCTGGCATGTGAAATGGAAATGCAATATTGGTACACTGGGAGGTACTTTTCTGAGATTGTGCTGAAAACTCATTGGGGTAAATTTATGTTTTCAGCACCATTGTGCGGAGCTTCAAATGCCAGTATCTCATAGTGGTAATTTGGGCGTGGACCCCTCCAAACCCCCACCCCCCCGCCATAATTTTCCATTCATTAATTTTAATTGTGAAAACTACTGGGAGCATGCCCTGAATTCCTGTTATGCATTCATAAGAACATAAGAAATAGGAGCAGGAGTAGGCCAATCGGCCCCTCGAGCCTGCTCCGCCATTCAATAAGATCATGGCTGATCTGATCCTAACCTCAAATCTAAAGAACACAAGAAGTAGGAGCAGGACCCGGCCACTCAGCCCCTGGGCCCGCTCCACCACCCACAGGGCCTTGACCGATCCAAACTCAGCCTCATGTCCAATTTCCTGCCTGCTCCCCGTAACCCCTAATTCCCTTTACTTCTAGGAAACTGTCTATTTCTGTTTTAAATTTATTTAATGATGTAGCTTCCACAGCTTCCTGGAGCAGCAAATTCCACAGACCTACTACCCTCTGAGTGAAGAAGTTTCTCCTCATCTCAGTTTTGAAAGAGCAGCCCCTTATTCTAAGATTATGCCCCCTAGTTCTAGTTTCACCCATCCTTGGGAACATCCTTACCGCATCCACCCGATCAAGCCCCTTCACAATCTTATATGTTTCAATAAGATCGCCTCTCATTCTTCTGAACTCCAATGAGTAGAGTCCCAATCTACTCAACCTCTCCTCATATGTCCACCCCCTCATCCCCGGGATTAACCAAGTGAACCTTCTTTGTACTGCCTCGAGAGCAAGTATGTCTTTTCTTAAGTATGGACACCAAAACTGTATGCAGTATTCCAGGTGCAGTCTCACCAATACCTTATATAACTGCAGCAATACCTCTCAGTTTTTATAATCTATCCCCCTAGCAATAAAAGCCAACATTCCGTTGGCCTTCTTGATCACCTGCTGCACCTGCATACTAACTTTTTGATTTTCTTGCACTAGGACCCCCAGAACCCTTTGTACTGCAGTACTTTCCAGTTTCTCGCCATTAAGATAATAACTTGCTCTCTGATTTTTCCTGCCAAAGTGCATAACCTCACATTTTCCAATATTGTATTGCATCTGCCAAATCTCCGCCCACTCACCCAGCCTGTCTATATCCCCTTGTAGGATTTTTATGTCCTCCTCACTTTCTACTTTCCCTCCCATCTTTGTATCATCTGCAAACTTTGATATGTTACACTCGGTCCCCTCCTCCAAATCGTTAATATAGATTGTAAAGAGTTGGGGACCCAGCACTGACCCCTGCGGAACACCACTGGCTACTGGTTGCCAGTCCGAGAATGAACCATTTATCCCAACTCTCTGCTTCCTGTTAGATAACCAATCCTCCACCCATGCCAGAATATTACCCCCAGTCCAGTGATTTGAAAAGCTGTGTGCCGGGGCACTGACAATGAAAATGTATTTCATTGGTTGAGGCAGAGTAGAGGGAGCTTTATCTTGCTTTGAATTTGTGCTACACACGACTGGGGAGTATTTGATACTGACACTAAGTTTGGAGAATGGAAGTCCCTGATATTTCTCACCTTGATAACCAAAAAAACCCAATTTTTTTGCAAGGTAGTAATGATTTTCACCTCCTTTCTTTTTCTAGATTTTCTCCTGGCACTCTGAGCTCCCTCATGTCATGGAGCAGCACCCACTAAAAAGGTTGGTAGCTGCTACATTACTAAAGAGTTACAATTTTTTTTAAGTGTAGCGATAGAGGGTAAATTTGACAAGACTCCACTTCCAGCAAAGAATCTCACTCAACTGGAGTCCAAATAGGACAATAAGGTGTAAAGGTCAGTGCTCCCAATTCACTGCGCTCCTGATTCGCTGCCTTCCTGATTTTCCGGTCATTTAGTTTTAATGGCCAGAAAATTGGGAATGCTGTGATCAGGTGCACTGACCTCTGCATCCAGTTCTTTGATATGTGCACTGGGGGGAGAGAATTGAAAAAAATACCCTTAGAAGTATTGCAGCCAATACAAGTATCAACAACATCTCTCCTACAATAATTAAAGAGAGGCTACAGAAGTTATTATGGCAAAAGAGCGCTCAGGGAAGTGATGTACTAATTTAACTTTGAGGATGAGTGCATAAAAAGTGGTTGCTTAAGAGTATTTATATAAAAAAAACGTTTATGACAGTAAAGAACAGGGAAGCAAACGAGTTCCTGATTGAGTAAAAAATGGAAGTGATTCATCTCAATCGTAGTTTCTGTGGAATAGAAGCCATACTAAAACTGCATTATACAAAACAAGCACAGTATAGACTTTTTTGATGGTTTCGGTGTTGGGGGTAGGGCTGCGCTTCTCTTTATGACTGATGTTTCATTTTTGATGGAATTATGACTTTCTTTTGGACTCTACCAAGTTGACAACTACTAAGCTAAAAGACGTGCACAAAGAGTAATCAAGAAAGCTAATTTATAAAAAGAGGACAAACCATATCAATGGGTATTGGGAGAGTATCTAGTTTTCATATCAGATTACCTCAACTAGCCAAACCTCTCCTCAGGCTCCACTTGCCCTGGTCCTAAATCTGCATCTATCCCTAATTGTCTTCTGCCTCCCTTTATACCCTTGCTGAGCTCATCTCATTCATGAGACCCACTTCTCACTCCTTTGACCCAATTCCCACTAAACTGCAGACCACCCAGCTTCCCTTCTAGGCCCCTTTGCTAGCTGACATTATAAATTGTTCCCTCTCTTCAGGTACTGTACCCCTCCCTTTGAAAACAGCCGTCATCACCCAAGCCCTTCAAAAAACCCACCCTTGACCCTCTTTGTCCTTGCAATCTACTGCTCCGTCACCAATCTCCCTTTCCTCTCCAAAATCCTTGACTGTGTTGTCGCCTCCTAAATCTGTTCCTATCTTGCCCGCAACTCCCGGTTTGAATTTCTCCAATCAGGTTTCTACCAGAGCACCAAAATGCCCCGAACTAAATCATGAATTACATCCTCTGTGACTGTGAGCATGGAGCATTATCTCTCCTCATCCTCTCTGCAGTCTTGGACACGGTGGAGCACAACATCCTCCTCCAACACTTCTCCATTGTCCAGTTTGGTGGGATCACCCTCCCTTCACTGTACACTTATCTGTCTGATAATAGACTGAGCATATCCAGTAATAGGTTTTCTTCACCATCTCCGCACTCTTACCTCTTTGGCTTGCATCCATTTTTTTCTGATTACACTTTTGTGACGCGCCTTGGGATATAAATGTAATTTGTTGTTGTGGTTGCCCACTGGGAGCATGGGATCAGTGATTTTACCCTATAACGACAAAAGAAACAATGGACTTGTCAACAATAGCATGAGTGCAAGAAAATAGTCCCTCGGACAGAAAGAAGTGTCTTATAATAAAACTACTAAAAAGGGAAATCTATTAGATCTGTAACAACTGACATGATGCAACATTACTATCAGTTCCAGGAAAATGTTTAACTTCAGTCTACTATGTTGGATTAGTAAGGCCGTAAACAAGAGAATAAATGAACATGCTGGCTTTAAAAATCGATGATCATGCAATGATCAATCCTTGTACACCATAATAGTGTAGACAGAGCCAAGGTTACCGATCCTGTACTCCCAGTGGGGAGTTTCATTCATAGGGAGTGTGAGTCAGAGATAGGGAGCGATGTTGTAGCACTAATTCTCTGACAGGCACATCCTTCGAGCACCACTCCCAACTCAGAGCACAGGATCAGTTAATTTACCCGAAGATGTCAGCTTCATCATTAATTTCATCAATTTTGCAAAAGGCCTTTGAAAGCCTAGGCAGAAATACTCTGGCAAATTTAACACTATTACATGTGTTCTCAGGAGTATTGAAACATCAGTAAGGAACTCTGATGGATTTGAATGTTATGTTAAAGAGGATACAGCAAATAATTGTTGTGCTCAGTTACTCAATGGATACACTTGCTGTCTCTGAGTTTATTCAGTGAGTAACTGAGCTGTACAAACTAGGAAGGTCCATGGATCAATCTCTGGTCTGTACAGAGTTAGCTGATCTCAATTAGGGCACTAAGTTGGCACAATTGGCCTTAGAAATCAGATTTCCTGCTCCACATCACTAACCAGTGACCCCTGGTAGAAGTGCATGCGAGTAGATATAGGGTGAGAACAAGATTAGGCTCGGCTCTAATGTCCTGTGGATAAATAGCTTGCCAAAACTCACGTGAATAATGGCACTTGGGTGAGATACCTGTGAAACTGTGTCCTAGTAAGGAGTCATCACCTCACGGAGAGGAGGGGAAGAGAGAAAATTGTCCATGTAAAAAAAGTGGAAAATTGAATAATGAAATAGTTCAATATAAAGACTAGTGTCCAGCAGGGATCTTGACATCACTGTTATTTGGACTAGTAGTATACCTTATAATATGCAGGAGCAAAGAGAACAATGGATTCAAATGGAGGAAACAGCAAACACTTAGAGATTTAGGGGGCTAAATTAGGCCATGTAGCACCCATTTTTTAGGCACTACGCAGCCACATAAGGATCGAAAATGGGGTCCTAGATGCTCACGCACTCCTTCGACGGGAAGTGCGCTGGACACCATCTTGGTAAAGGACAAACAAGAGGAGTCCTTTACTCACATCTGAAGCAGGCATTAATGCATTTGCCTATGCAAATAAGGGGACTAACGCCAGCTTCTGATCCCTGCTGTAACTTTGGCTTGCCCTGAGGCAGCCAGCGGCAGTGCTGGTTGCTGCGCAAAACACCACGTAAGTAAAAAAAATTAAGTACTTACCATAATCACCCCCACTCCTGGTCCCGAGATCTCCGACCTCCCTCCTGACCCCGACTTCAGGCGGTCCCCCCACCCGATCTACCCCCCCCCACCCGATCTCCACCCCCCCACCCCGGCCCCAACCTCCTAGCCCCCCCAACAGTACACCTGAGGCCTGTGATCTTCCTATCCGATCCCCGACAGCACTCCCGACCCCCCCCCAACAATACTTCCGAGGCCTACGATCTCCCTACCTGAATCCCCACCGAATACGGATCACGGCCCACCCGTTCCTCCTCCAGACGCCACGATCCAACCTGATCACTTACCTGGAAATTGGAGCACTAACCTGTGCAGGCTCTTACCGCACTGCCACCTACATTATAATGAGGTCCGAGGCAAAATCTAGTGGGTGAGACGAAAGGCCATTGACTTGAAACATTAACTCTGTTTCTCTTTCCACAGATCCTGCCTGACCTGCTGAGTATTTCCAGCATTTTCTGTTTTTATTTCATCTGCAGTATTTTGCTTCTGTTTTGGTGCTTTTAACAAACTGGACAACATCTGGAAAAATACTAAAACAGGACAAAGCTCAGACTACACAATAGCATGTTTTATCTACCCTACAATAAGACACTGAAACCTGGCCAATATCAAAGGCTACATCAAAGAAACTTAACACCAACTTTTAACATCAAGGGTTGGTTTTCCACCGCCTAATGTGCCACGTGTTCCTATTTCTGAAGCATTAGGCAGAAGACAAAAAAGCAGTGAGCCACAGTGCTCGGTCTCCAGTTGTTTGTATTTGATCCGTATTTCTGGTTGTGGATCTGGCAGAGGCAGAAAGATTGCTCCTGAAACACTCACTGAGAATTAAAGATGTGTAAGTGATATGATCTGTAGATGGGCAGACCCCATTGCACCAGCCCAAACAAAGGCCACACCACCCATCATATCTGTGCTGGTCTGTGAAGAGCTAGCCACTAAGTCCCCTTCCCTTGTTCTTTCACTATACCCTTTTAAGTTTTTTCTTTTTCAAATATTTATCCACTTCTCTTTTGAAAGCTATTATGGGTTCTGCTTGCACTACTGTTTCTGATAATGGGCCAAAAATTCGGCACTTGCCGGGTGAGTACGCACTGTGTACTCACCCGTAAGGCCTCCTGAAGTGCCGGTTTCTTGCATGCACTGCGCATGCGCGGGAAACCGGAACTTCCGGTCTCGTGAAGTGAGCAGTTCAGAGGTGAACCGCGTGCACGGTAGAGGCTGAACGCACGCAGCAAACTTAGGTTTTTTTCCAGGTTTCTCCGGGAGGGTAAGTATTGAAGAACCTGCGCTTTTAAAAAGGAGGCGCAAGGACCCGTTTTCAACAAGGTAAGTGGTTAATTAATTATAATTTAAAAATTTTTCAACAGGTTTATCTTTTTTAGATACTTTAAAGAAAGGTAAGTTTATTTTTAGCACTGTTAAAAAGTATTTAAATTTTTTCAAAAATTTAAATTTTTGTTTAAAGTAGTTAATTTATTTAACTTATAGTTATTTTAAAAATGTGATTTAAAAAAAAAATGTATTTGAAGTTTAGCTGTTCTTTTGGGGCCGATTTCAATTTATAGATTTGACAGGTCTTCCTGTCAAATCTATGAATGAAAGATGGTCTGCTGCCATTGGCTCTCCATGGCCCACGTGATCCCAGGGGACGCATCGCACTAACTACGCCCCTGGGACACGCAAGCACTGCGCGCCGGCAGTTGGAGCAGGCCCAGGAGCTGAAGTCCCCGTGGGCCAGAAGCAGAACGGCAGACGCGGTAGGTAAGTGCGCGCGCGATCCTTACCCCCGCGGCAAGCCGGAGAGGCGAATTTCTGGGCCAATGTTTCAGGTCAATGGCCTCGTTCCTGGTATCATGTTGAAGAACCTCTTCTGCATCTCTATAGTCCTGGCATCTTTTCTAAAGTAAGGTGTACAAAACTAGACACAATATTCTAACTGTAGCCTAACCAATGGTTTAACATGGCCTCTTTGCTTTGTACCTTATAATACATACCAAGAATTGTACCATTTCCCTTCCTATTCCTCAGCTCTATCTATATGGATCCTATCTTAGCAGAATCCCCTGCAACATCATTTCACTCTAGTGCTATGATAGAATCCTATATTAATGCTGCAACTCCATCATTTTTTTCCTAATACAACATCCACTCCTGGATAATCAGAAATTTCTTCCAACTAAATATTGGAAAGACCAAAGCCATTGTCTTCGGTCCCCATCAAAAAACACCGTTCCCTAGCCACTGACACCATCTCTCTCCCTGGTCACTGTCTGAGGCTGAACCAGACCGTTTGCAACAGTGGCGTTCTATTTGACCCTGAGATAAGCTTCCGACCACATATCTACTCCATCACAAAGACCGCTTACTTCCACCTCCGTAACATCGCTCGTCTCCACCCCTGCCTCAGCTCATCTGATGCTGAAACCCTCATCCACGCCTTTGTTACCTCTAGACTTTAGACTTGACTATTCCAATGCTCTCCTGGCCAGTCTCCCATCTTCCACCCTCCATAAACCTGAATTCACTCAAAACCCTGCTGCTTGCATCCTAACTCGCACCAAGTCCCATTCACCCATCATCCCTGTGCTCGCTGACCTACATTGGCTACCAGTCCAGAAATGCTGCGATTTAAAAATTCTCATCCTTGTTTTCAAATCCCTCCATGGCCTCGCCCATGCTATCTCTGTAACTTCCTCCAGCTCTACAACCAACATTTCCTCTAAGGACGCGCAGCTGTCTGCTGGTTCCGCGCAAAACTTTGAATGGGTCGGGTAGCCCGTTAAAGGGGCCTGCACAACCAAAAAAAATTTGGGGTAACATCGCCTACGACCCTCCGAGATCAGTGCGCTCTTCAAATTCTGGTCTCTTGTTACATAGGTATAACACATCAGAATTCAGCTGTCCCTGTATACATGCTAAACTGGTTTCTCTTAAAAAAAATTATAAAATCAAACAAACAACTTCAAGTATAATTTTAGGTCGCCTGCACCTCAAGGTTAAACTTCCTGTAAGGCTATACTACACACTTCACACTGAATAAGTTGTTAAGGGCTACGTGCATGTAGCCAGCCATGTAAATTAGTTACCTACGGACCAATTTTGCGAAGGAAATTTTACACAGATATCCAAGAGACATGCTGTTGCCATTTTTAATTTGAATTCACCCTATTTAAAATCATATTAGATAAATTTAAATTCCTATGTTCCAATAGTGGCCGTATTTTTAGGCATATCACCCTGGAAGGAATGGGGGTAACGACCTCATGGGGTAGTGGTCGAACGAACGATTCGAGCGAACGCAAGCTTGCACATTGGAACTTACACTCGATCGAACGAATGATTGCGTGGGGAACGATCAGACGAACGATTCGAGCGAAAGCACGCAGGCGCGCACTTAGATAACTGATACGCACGCACGCATTCAGACATAATGGAACTTACGCTCGATCGAACGAACGAACGAACGCTTGAATGAACGAACGAACAATTGAATGAATGATCGAACGAATAATGCCAGTAGGACTGGCGTAAAACGGGTTTTTTCTTGGTTTATTGGAATAAATGTTATTTGTAGCATTTAATTGGATTATGATGGTGCTATGTGTTTGTACACTGGTGTTGAAATGGGTTTTGTTTTATGTGGAGTTAACTTTGAGATTTATTATTTTAAATCTAAAAAGTTGTGTGTATTTAAGGGTATTTGTACTGTAAACATTATTGATTATTTGTAAAAGTAGTCATTGCATTTATATTAACTAAGGCTGTTTTTAAGGCTTTATTTTTTACTGTGATGGATGCATGTAATGGATTTACTATGTAATTGATGAGTTGTACAGGTATTATTGTTTTTGAATAAAATAGTTGGAAGGAATGGGGGGGGGTAGAAATTGGTATATGTTGCGCCCATTATTCAAGCATAAAACAGACGCAAAGCATACCAATTTAGCAGTGGGGCAGCCTGCGTCCAGTCTTTGCAGGCATTGGTTCCACTACAAAATTTGTCAGGTCCTTTCTTTAGGTGTTCCAGGTGGATGCCTAAAACAGGTGTAAGGACCCTTAAACATGTTTACAACAACTTGCATTTTTACAGCACCGTTAATGTAGTAAAACATGTAGTTATCAGATGATTGAACTCATGTTGATGAGGTTCGAGGACTCATTCCATCGATCCTCAGGCCTCTCGGGTCGGGCGCACGCTACTCGGGCCCAGACCAAAATCTGCCCCAAGTGTACCTGGGCATATATTTTTAAATTCTGGATCAAGTGTAAAGTTTGCTGATCTAGCTTTCTGAGGATTCATCAGATGGGTGCCTAAAAACCTGCCCTTGATGTGTACAAATAGGAATATGTAATTAGTTATGTTATGTGATGAGTAGAGCAGCAATTGACTTGTTTATAATAATATGGTGTGCCAGCTATAATCATAAGCAGCCACAAAGAGGGTGACTAAATCGTTGTGCTATATATTATAGCGAGGTCATTCTGTCTACTTATAATACTTTACACCACATGTACTTTTCACCAAGATTCATGCAACAATGAATTTGAAGTTAAGCCTGTGTGCATGTATAAATAGTATCAAACAAGATATTATGGTTATGACAGGCTAAAGAGTATGTAGCACATACATCTGCAACACAACATGCAGCTTAAGCTGTAAACTAAGTGTAAACTATGTGAAATACTTGTTTTTCTTAAGATAAAATAAACTGCTTTTGTATCACAACTCTGTCCAGCACACTACCTGACTTTTTCATCAACAGGAAAAGTGTTATGGAGAACATGAAAGAGCATCATGCCACTAAAACTGTGCTATAAAGAGACCTTTGATACATTGCAATTTCATATGATTTTGCACAGACATCACCATTTACAGCAACAACAGCAATCATGCACCAACTGTATTATGTTTGTACAGTAATGTGCACCGTTCAGAATCCGTGATCGATTGTAAATTATTGATGTAGAGTTAACATATTAATATAGGCTCACTTAATTAACACTACACTTTCTCTCTTATTAGCAGTCAATGGAAAAATTGGGCGGGATTTCTCTCTTTAAGCAGAGCAGCGATGATGCAGAACTTCCAGCCACCCCTTTGACACTGCCATAACCCTGACCCATTTTCCTGTGGCAGGGGGGAGGTGGCCGTTTTCCATGCAGGGCAGGCTCCCAGCAGGATTCATGCCACCTGCATGCCAGGACAATCGGGTGGTGCTACAGCAGCAGAAAAGGTTGCAAGGGGCCTTGAAAGGTGTAAGAAGAATCCCAAAGTTGCAGAAACTTACCAGCAATGACCAAGGCCTACAAAAGGTATATGGGGGCCGATTTGGAGAGAGAGAGAGGAGGTGTTTATTAGGTTCTCTCCCGCCATTGACAATTCAGCGTCTTACCACTATCTGGGTGATGGGGGTAGTTGAATATGGGACAGTGACTGTTGAGAAACTTTGGGGAAGTAATAGCCAGCTTGGTCTGTTGAAAATCCAACTGTCACTGGCCCCAAAAATTTGCACCATGTTTGGTGAGATAGTGGTGTAATGTGGGCATATCTCAGTTTTAAGAGGCCATTTTCCACTGGGTTTCTGCCCCATTTTGCCTTCACTAAAATTTACAGTCTCATAGTGGGTGTTTACTTCAGATGCCTCTTTAGCAGCACACACATAAACATGAGATAGAAATGATGGGATGGAGAAGGACATTGAAATTCCTGTTATACCTGCTCCATTGCTGCCAGTGTAACCTACAACCAGACAAATGAGGTATTGTGGCTTTCCAGACCAGCTGAGCCTGGCGGAAGTGTTCCATTTAAAGTTGCTTGCAGCGTGTTCAACTTTTGCCCATATCTCCAGTTTGGCTGCATATTTTAAGAATTTTATTTTTGCTTTAGGGAGCTGATGATGTGGAATTTGAACCGAGAGAGAGAAGGACTCTCTGGTCACCTGAAAATGTTCAAGCCCCACCACAGTAATGGATACTATTGAGAGGCATGAGTTTCCCAATAGGGGTTCCTCTGTAAAAAGAAAGACTTGCATTTATATAGCACCTTTCACGACTACCGGACATCCCAAAGCACTTTACAGCCAATGAAGTACTTTTTTTTCTAAGTGCAGTCACTGTTGTAATGTAGGAAACACGGCAGCCAATTTGCGCACAGCAAGCTCCCACAAACAGCAATGTGATAATGACCAGTGATGTTGGTTGAAGGATAAATATTGGCTAGAACTCCCCTGCTCTCCTTCGAAATAGTGCCATGGAATCTTTTACATCTGCCTGAGAGAGCAGACGGGGTAACGTGGTACTCGGTTTAACGTCTTATCCGAAAGACGGCATCTCTGATTAGTGCAGCACTCCCTCAGTACTGCACTAGAGTGTCAGCCTAGATTTCTGTGCTCAAGTCTCTGGAGTGGGACTTGAACCCACAACCTTCTGACTCAGAGGTGAGAGTGTTACCAACTGAGCCACAGCTAACACTCTAAACAAGCTTGATGGAGGAGGAGGAGAATGGAAGGGAGCAAAGGAGAGTGAGGCAGCATCAAAGGGTGGACCAACCCGCTCTTACCCTTCCATAGGCCCCAGAGATCTTACGAGAGAATGAGTGAGGAGCTCTGCTTTCGCAGGCTTTGATCCAGTAACTGAAAGACCAGTGCCAGCTTCTTTACACTGACCTGCAGCCTAGATCAACTGCCCAAATAGCTGTCAGAGGCTGTTTAAGTGAGTACAGCTCTCAACTTTTATGCCTCTGGCTCCTTCTGAGCTCCAATGGGAGACATCTGAAACACCACCAGGGTATCATTCGGTCCTGTGTTCACCAGATCAGCAATACCACATTCAAGAGAGCTGGGGAATTCATTCATCTTGGGGTGGTCATTCAGTTCTATTACATTGTTGATTTCCCGAAAGTTCAGGGGCAATAGATGGCACTGATATTGCACTGCGATCTTCTATTGAATTTCCTGAACAGAAAGACATTCCACTCCCTCAATGTTCAAAATATTCGTGACCAGCTACAATGAATTCTTAATTTCCTTATATCACTCTCTACCCATATTTCCCTTCCCCCTCCTAAACCCACTTCTTTTCGTATCCGCCCCTGGAAAAAACTCTCCCTCAAGTCCCTTACCACTGCACTTTCTAATTCCCAACTTCCTAGCCTTTGGCCTACTATTGTCCATGACATCTCTGCAGTTACTGACTTACTAAATCACACCCTCTCCACCACCTTTGATGCCCTTGTCCCCACTAAAATCATTACACTCTCTCATCCTAGTCGTTCCTCCTGGTATATCCTTCATCTCCGCTCCCTTAAGTCCAAGGGACACAGACTTGAAAGTCTTTGGTGGACAACTGGCCTAATCGTCCATCACCAGATTTGGCTAGATCATATAAAGCACTTCTGGGTCCTGCTCTCCATCACTAAAACCTCCCATCATTCTAAGATCATCCAGGATGGCAAAAATAACACCAGGCTTCTCTTCTCCACCACTAACCAACTTCTCAAACCACCCTCCCCTGCCTCCTCTTCCCTCAGCTCTAACAATAAATGTGAGGAGCTCATGGACTTCTTTGTTAAAAAGATTGACAACATCCGTTCAACTGCTTCTGCTTTCAATTCCCTCCCTCCCCCTAGCCCACCGGAACTTACTTCCTCTCCGTTTTCCCCCTGCCCTAGCCTTAAATTTGCATTTTTCTCTAATTTCTCTCCTATCTCCCCCCTTGTCCTTTCAAAGCTCATCTTGTCAATGAGACCGACCTCCTGCTCTCTTAACCCTATTCCTACTAAATTGCTGACAACCCAACTTTCTGTCCTGGCTCCCATGTTAGCGGATATTATTAACGGTTTTCTTTCCTCTGGTATTGTCCCCCTTTCCTTCAAATTTGCCATCATCACCCTTCTCCTCAAAAAAACAACCCTCAGCCTTGACCCCTCCGTCCTTGCAAACTATCGCCCCATCTCCAACCTCCCTTTCCTCTCCAAAGTTCTTGAACGTGTTGTCGCCTCCCAAATCTGTGCCCATCTTTCCCAGAACTCGTTTGAATCCCTCCAATCAGGCTTCCGCCCCTCCCACAGTACTGAAACTGCTCTTACCAAGGTCACAAATGGCATCCTAATTGACTGCGACAAAGGTAATATATCTCTTTTTATCCTTCTGGACCTGTCTGCAGCCTTTACCACAGTTAACCACAAAGTTCTGCTCCAACGCCTCTCCACCGTCGTTAAGCTGGATGGGACTGCGCTTGCCTGGGTTAATTCCTATCTTTCCAACTGTAACCATAGAATCACCTGCAATGGCTTCTCTTCCCGATCCCGCACTGTCGCCTCTGGTGTCTCCTTAGCATCTATCCTTGGCCCCTCCTATTTCTCATCTACATGCTGCCCCTCAGTGACATCATCCGGCAACACAACGTGAGTTTTCACATGTACGCTGATGATACCCAGCTCTATCTCTCCTCCACCTCTCTCTACTATCAGACTGCTTGTCCGACATCCAGCACTGGATGAGTAGAAATTTCCTACAATTAAATATCTAGAAGACTGAAGCCATTGTCTTTGGTTCATGCCACAAACTCCATTCCCTTCCTACTGATTTGATCTCTCTTCCCAGCAACTGTGTAAGACTGACCAAGTTTGTTTGCAACTTTGGTGTCATATTTGATCACGAATTGAGCTTCCTACCTCATATCCTTTCTATCACGAAGACTGCCCATTTCCACCTTCGTAATATCGCCCGTCTCCGCCCTTACCTCAATTTATCTGCTGCTGAAACCCTCATCCGTGCCTTTATCACCTCGAAAGTTAATTATTCCAATACACTCCTGGCCGGGCTCCCTAGTTCGACCCTCCATAAACTTAAGGTCATCCAAAACTCTGCCGCCCGTGTCCTAACTCGCACCAAATCCTGCTCACCCATCTCCCCTGTGCTTGCTGACCTACATTGGCTCCCAGTTAAGCAACGCCTCGATTTTAAAATTCTCATCCTTGTTTTCAAATCCCTCCATGGCCTCGCCCTTCCTTATCTCTGTAATCTCCTCCAGCCCTATAATTCCCCTAGACCTCTGCGCTCCACCTGTTCTGGACTTTTGAACATTCCAAATTTTAAATGCTCCACTATTGGCGGTCGTGCCGTCAGCTGCCTAGGTCCTAAGCTCTGGAATTCCCTCCCTAAATCTCTCCACCTCTCTACTTCTCTTTCCTCCTTTAAGACTCTCCTTAAAACCTACCTCTTTGACCAAGCTTTTGGTCATCTGCCATAACATCTCCTCATATGGCTCGGTGTCAATTTTTTTTTAATAACACTCCTGTGAAGCGCCTTGAGGCATTTTATTACATTAAAGGTGCTACAGTATATAAATATAAGTTGTTGTTGTTGTCAATGCAACATTTTCATGGAATTGTCCTAACACTTTTACCATGAGGCATTCCAGTCTTCCAACTTTATTCAGGAAAGACAATGAAGTGTTCGGATAGCTTCTGGGCAACGAAGCATACCCCTTGCTTCCATGACTCATGACCCCACTTTAAATGCCAACTTCATCAGCTGAGCACTGCTATAAAAGTGCCCATTAATCAGCTTGAGTGGCCATTGATAGGACTTTAGTTGTTCTGAAGGTAAGGTTTTGCTGCCTTAATAGCTCAGGATGAGCACAACAGTATGCTGTAAAGATGTCTCACATTGTGTTTGCTAGCTGTGCCCTTCACAACTTTTCTATTCAGAAAGGACTTGAAGTGAAATCCCAGAAGGTGGTAGATCATGCTGCAGTGTAGGTTGAGGAACATGGAACTCAGACTCATGGGGATTAGTACTCAAAGGATTCAACCATGCCAGCTGTAAGGGAGATTCGTAGCCAGATTATTACTATTACATTCTCTTTGGGTTAAACTTTCCCCTTTGAAAACTTCCATCACTCTATCTCCCCAGCCTTCATGCCACCTCAATCATTCTATCCCGAAACATCTGTCTTTATGTCATAATCAGACTTTGCCATTCACATGAGCTCATCAAACAACATTGCCAATTCAAAGTGCAACATCTCATTTATTATACATTAACAATATTCAAATGTATTCTAAGGCCTGATTCTTATCACCGTGTTTTCCTTGGTTATCTATTAATGCTTTCCTATAACCTATGCTAGCACTTCTTCAGGGTGCTACCTGAGGGCCAGTGTCGCAAGAGGTGGTTAGCTGCAGGTTTAGCACAAGAGTCACTTGGAACTGAGGTGGCTCTCTTGTTGCAACAGCTGAATCCTGGGAAGGTACCACTGTGGGCTGCATCTCTTGTGTGACTGCCTGGGCTGACTGGCCCTGTCTCCTAAGTGCTCTTTAAGTAGGCCTCTGCGAGACTAGGCTAGATGTGCTACTATGCGTAGAAACAGCATCCTCATGTTGATCGACTTCAGCCTTGGCACTGGTACTGAGTTCAGGTTCAGGGTGGCCATTGATCAGCAGGACACCAGATCTAATGGTTCCCACCAGACCCTGAAAGCACTGATAGACTGTCTCCTGTATGTCGGCCCCAAGTGTCTGAAAGCCAGGATGCAGGGCTGTCTCAAACCTATCCCCCAGGGCTGAAATCTGTGCTTCTGATAAGGAAGAGGCACTGACTTGTCCTGGGCTACTTCTGTGTGGGATGGGGTGAGACAACAGTTGCAGACTCCAATGAAGCCACCACCCACTCCATTGATGTCTGCAATGAGGAAAAGCCTTCCCTGATGTTACCACATGAGGACTGTGGACTCCATGTGACCCCTGCCACACATTGTGGGAGAACAACCTTTGTGCCTACAGTTAAGTCTGATGTTCTTTGTGCACCCTTCTTTTGAGAGCAGAATACATGAAATCTGAGTCTTCTGGCTCCTCAGCCAAGGGCAGCCGTCTCTGTTGGGGAATGGCTGAGACTTCCACTCCCCACTCCTCCAGCTTCCTCATGCTCTGTGACTCACCAGGTGCAAAATCGGCATCACCACCATCTTGATCCACTTGGGTAAAAGTCACTGAACTGATGCATGGGATAGGGAAGATGAGTAAATAGGGGGTAACATTGATGTGGAGGGACAGGAAGATGGGCAAGGGGCAAGGCGATCATCATTATCATCATCACGTTTGTAGTCAACCAATAAATAATATTTTTCTTCCTCCTCTTCATCATGATCTTCCTCTTCTTCTGCTACCTTTCCCCCCACCTCCACCCTCCCCCCCCCGCCCCGCTATGGTTCTGCAGAAGAAGAGGAAATGAGCTAAGAGTAGGTGTGCAGCACCCAGGAAGTGTGACAAGGTAGAGATAACTATGCAGTTTAATGGCAGGCTGGTTCTTTAAAGTACTATAGAGGATGTAAGTACTGCTTTGCATCCATTCACCTGCACCTAGTATTGGCCCACTGATTTCGCCATTGCTGACAGCTAAGGCAGAGTGGAGTTAGCTCACATATATCTAGGACACCATCTCTGCTCGTTTGTCTCTCCTGCGCATTATGAACCAGTTTTTCCTGAAACAAGATTCACAGCATTAGGTAAAAGCAAACATCAGAAGGATATTTCCCAGGTAGCAGCAGACAGTTGATGTAATAGAGAGTAGAAGTGCTGGAAAGACCCTGTCATGGGAGAGGATGGAGTTGTAAAGGGGCTACATGCAAGTAAGGCGAGTGAGAGGAGTTCCAAGCATAAATTGAAATTGGAAGAGTTAGAAAGCCATTAAACCAGGGAGCGATGTGCATGATGACTTATCATTCCATTTAAGAACTGAGGGTGATCAGTGTAAGAGGCCCCATAATGCCCAAGTGAAAAGAGGATCGTGACATTTCCCTTATATTGTCTGGTTCGTCAAATCATTGAACTCCTTCTGGCACGGGTCTGCTTCCTGTGGATGAGACAGGTGTCACTCAATGCCACTGCCACCTCTCTCCATATAGCTCTGGCCATGTCCTTCAGTGGCTTCTTTCCCTGTGAGCCCATCAGGAGGCCTCTTCTCACTCTCATCTTGTCAATAAGGACCTGTAGCGCGCCTCTTTGGTTTGTCACTAGTTGCCTGAGATCGCACTTGGGCTTCTCTGCCACTTCCATTGTTAAAGCCATCCTTCATGCCATGAAAAAGCGCAGATTAAAAAATTACTGCCATTGTACATTGTGACAAAAGCAGGAGGAGAAACAACCACATCCTGCTATCGCTCCAGGAAGCTCTATAAATTACTGCAAACTTTTAAATCCAGCAACAACACGTTTCCTTTCCCCCAGGCTACCCCCCGCCCCCCACTCCGCCACTAGTGCTTTACTTTACTCCAGTTTAACACGGAGTCTGGAGACATGCTCCCATGGAAAATTTTGAATTTTTGCATTAAAAATTAAGCATCCCAATTAATTAAAAAAAAATTATACTTCGCAATTGATGTATTTTTAATATTTAAAAACAAAAGTAAAAAAACAGTGGGTTTAAGAACTGCACTCCTGGCCTGCCATTCAATATGTAAATTAGCCGAGCCCACAAATTCCAGCGGAGTCAAAGATTCGTGTCACAGGTGCCTGGAAGTCCCGCCCTTTACTGGAAAAACAGTGTAAATGGCCCTATGCATTGTTGAGCCCACTGTGTTTTTTTCTTTTGTTTTTAAATATTAAAAATACATCAATTGCGAAGTATAAAAATGTTTTAAATTAATCATGATACTTCATTTTTAATACAAAAATTCTAATTTTTCCATGAGAGCATGTCTCCAGACTCCCCCCTCCACCCCCACCCACAAGATATGCATCACAAATTTTGTTACTTCAACATTTGAATTTCCCATTCAGGCTTTCATGTACTTACATTTTTTCCTCAAAAATAATTGCAGGTATTTTAGCTATACCTACAGCATAAGCTACAAAGCCTGTGTAACTATTTGTTTTCACATGTCATAAGCTTATAATCAGGGTCGTTCTTGAGTTGTCAGCTTTTTGAGGGCTATGTTAGCTTTTTTGCAATTCCACTGTCACTTTTTCCTCCTCATTCATGCTCTGTGCTTTGCTAAGTGCTCCCTCCTGAAAAATTTCAGATATTGTGATAGTTTCCAAAAGAGCAGAAAAGACAAAAGGCAGACTTAATAGAGGTTTTATTTAAATTAAGAGTTTTAATAGAGTGAATAGGGAAAGACTATTTCCTCTGGTTGGGGTGTCATGTCAAGGGATCATCAATTTAAAATAATCACTAAGAGTGAGGAGAGGGATTAGGAGACAGTTCTTTACACACAGTGTTTGTTGAAGCATGGAATACTTTGCCACAGGAATTGTTGAGGCAAAGACCATTGCATCTTTTAAAGGCAAATTGAATAAATATTTGAAGCACAGGAGGATACAGGTCTATGGGAGAGAGTGGGGCAGTGCGATTTGTTTTGATTGCTGCAGCAAAGAGCCCCACAGACATGTTGATTCAAATCTTCTGTGCTGTAAACTTTTAAAGTATCTCCTTATAACTATAGTTCCCATCTGTGACATCATGCCAGTAAATCTACATTGTATGCTTTCTGTGACTTTAATGTTCTTTCTATAATGGGGCACGTAAAACTGCCCATAGTGCTCTAACTGTGGCCTAACCATTGTTGTGTAAAATGCTGTCATGACTTCTTTATTCTTGTACTCTATGACCTTATTTATAAAACCCAAAATATTATTGGCTTTATCTACCTGCACGCACACTTTCAGGGAATATGTAACTGAATTGCTAGCTTTCTGTTCATTCATACCATTCAGTGTCTTTCCATTCAATGAATGCTCCCATTCCTTATTTTTCCAATCAAAGTGTATGAACTCACAATTCTGCACATTAAATTGCATCTGCCATTTATCTTGAGATTTGCTAATCTGTCTATGTCCTTCTGAAGTTTTTTAATTGTTCTTCTTATGCTGTATTGGTGTTAGCAAATTTCAATATTGTCCTCTCTATGCCCAAGTCCAAATCGTATGTATACACCAAGAACAAAACTGGACTCAGCACTGACCCCATGTACACCACTTCCCCCATCCGAGCAATACCCATTAACCCTAACCTTTTGTCTCCTGTCCATCAAATAACTCTCTATTCATGTTGTTACATATCTTCTTATACTTTGTTGAATGCTTTCTAAAAATCCACATACACCACATCTACTGCATTCTCTTTATCTATCCAGTTGGCCACTTCTTCAAAAAACTCTATTAAATTCATCAAACATGACTTGCTTTTAACAAATCTATGCTGTCTGTCATTGACTAATCCATGCATTGCTAAATGCTCACTAACTTTACCTTGATATATTGTGATTCGGGTGCTTCTGAGGAAAGATCCATCATTATGGTTAGTCAGGTATTTACATATCTCATTGGTGCCATCGGATCTGCTGTCCCTTGGGAATAGGCACTATGCATGCACTAACTGTATGCCAGCATGAGGCACCTTCAGCTCTGTCTGCATTTATGGCAGAGCAGGTACTGGGCAGAGTTCCTCTTCTACAGTCTAAGCTGCCTAGCATCCCTTTGTTGGTCGTCCTCTTCTTCCCAACATGTCAATGGAGAAATTCCCATTGAAAACCCATTGATGTAAATGGGAACAAAGAATAAATTGTGCACGATTGCCACAAAAGCTTGAGAAGATCTAAGTGCCAGCCAGAAAAAGAACAAAAAAAAGAGAAAAATTAAGAGATGGCCAAAATATGATTACCTTAACATTACTGTATACTTTTTATGTTTACTTTCCATTGCCTAGTAACTGAACATTCTTGTCACACGGGTGTTATTTATGTCTGATGCACACCAGAAATGGCTCGCTTAGGGACACAAAGCTAATCTCTAGGGAGCATCTGTCACAGACAACCATTCCGATAATGTCCCTTTTATCATCGTTCTCTGCCTCCTACTTCCCAAGCAGTTTCTTATTCATGTCACGAGACGTCTCCAATTCCATGCACCTCAATTTTAGCGAACAATCTCTTTTGTAGAAACTTTAATGTCCATTTGAACCAACGGATGGAGTTTGGTTTAACATCTCATCTGAAGGATGGCACTTTCAATGATGCAGCGTTCTCTTAGTACTGCCTATGACTGTCAGCTTGAATTATGTACTGAAGCCATGGAGTAGGGTTTGAATTCACAACTTCTGACACAGAGGCCCGAGTGCTACCAACTGAGTCAAACTGACAACCAAAGGACTGGTAAAAAGCAACATAAGTACTGCACAGAAATTACATAGAGGGGTAATGCTTAAATTATGATGGCACTCTGAAATGATTCTTAGAACTCATTTTCATCAGAGTATTATAGAATAGCAATTAGTATGAGCATGGTCAAGGCTGGAACACAATTTAGCAGTTCAGAAAACATTAACTGTAGAAATGAAGTTACACATTTTGTACACTCTAGGCTTGGTCACAAAGCTTGGAATCCCTTACTACAGTTTCAAAAGACAATAGGGCGTTTTACATAACAGAACACGGCGAGGCAACATAACAGTTTATGATGTAAACATAAGTCCTCAGGCATATCTCATCACATGACAAGAAGGGTCACAGGAACGTTTTCCTAATATAACTAGAAAATAAAACCTACTATATTTTATATTGTTTCCTTTTATGGGCAAGAACTCCTGGAATAGTCGCACCAAACACAACCTTTTACGACTCGCCCTGTGGCTGCAATGTATTAATTCACAAGCATATATGACTTCATTTTTATTTTTTCATTGGAATAAATTAGCAGTTCACTAAGCACAGAAAATAAGTACCCAGGAGTTCTGAATGGTTGCAAATTTTGGGGTGGGACTTCCTCCGTTAGAACCGGAAGACTCGAAACCGAGTGAAATCCGGAAATTGGAGGTGAAATATTAGCGTAGAGTGCGAGCCCCGGGGAAGGCGCACTGTAAGGCTTAGTACAGGTGGAAAGAAAGAGTGCTTGGTCAATATAAGCAACGGCGGGACAGAAAACCCAATCTCAGTGACTAGCATTTGACCGAGGAAGGAAAAAACTGTTTGCATAAATTTCTGATGTCCGCGTGAGGTTTTCATTATGTGGCTAAAGCCTGAAGAAGTGCTGCTGAAAAATGCTCTCAAGCTCTGGGTGACGGAGAAATCCAATTCTTACTTCATTTTACAGCGTAGAAGGAGACAAGGAGACAGCGGCGGAAAACTATCCGGTGAGAGACGGGGGAAAGGGAGGGCAATCTTCTCATTAAAGCTGATTCCGTGCATGTCTGTGGAGATGCTTATATCTGGGTTAAGAGTCCGAGGTAAATGGTCCGGTTATCTGACTTGGTTGGCAGTGAGCCCTATTGTGCTTTGTTTGGTTACAATTATGCGCTTGTTGAACTTTACCGGTGGCTTATCTGGGCTAAATATTAATTTTATTTTTTGGAATTTGTGGCACATTTCGTTTCTGAGCTAATTTCGTGGGTTTATTTGAAGTGTCGGATTGGGCTCTTTACAATGTTGTCCCTTCGGTGCGCCGAGTTGTATTTGTTGTTCGGGCGGGTGTGTAGAGAGCACCGCCTGGCACTGAACAACCAACACAGCACAGCCCCGAGTCCATTCATGTCCGCGGCTCACCTGGCCGGCCAAAGCTCCAGCTTTCTGTCCCGTGCAATGGCGTTTTACATTATACTTGGGGAATAGCCACCAGCTTTTAAATTCAGGCTTTAATCTATAAAACACTGTACAGTGTTTACCCACCCTCCCATAGACATGGGATAACCTGCGTTATAAGGCAGTGGATGGTGACTTTATACAAAGGTGCATTAGTTTCAGTGGACAACCGCACTTAGTTATGTCTAGTGTGGTGGGTTCCTCGAGTGTGTTCAACCCCGCCGCCTATGTCATTAAGGTGTCTGGAGGGCTCCTGAAATTGAATCGTGATTTTAAACTTATTGTAATATGTGATTTGAACCGAAATAATATTTAGTTTTATTTTATTCCATGTTACAGGGCATTACTGGGTTACTGTAAAATTCCTGCTACAGTGACCACACGTGCACTAATTCAGGGTACGATGAATTAGACATTTTAATGGATTTAAAAATATTTTTTGTTGAATTGTGCAAAATTTTCTTGAAGTAGTACAGTAAAAATTGTATAACATTCAGTTAAATACATTTACTATTCTTGCACAGTTCAGTTCTTTTGGGTAACGCTACATGTTGATGGGGTTAAAGATGCTCTTTGACTGGAGGTTTGAGTTGGGCAGGGTTGAGTTGATGGGGTTGGCTTCCTGGGTACTGAAAGTGGCTATGGTTTGGGTGGTAAAATACAAAATGATGATTAGGTGTCATTTGGTGTTTTGTATTGATTGCAGGTCTGGTTTAGTTGAATTGAAGTAGAGTGTGCCTGCAGGGAGGAGTCCTGAAACTTTAAATGACTTCCCAGCTCAAAGTGAAGTCAAAGTGCATACTTGCTGAGATTGGCATATGTCCCATATGGCTTCTCTACATTAGGGGTGGGGAAAGGAAGGGGGGAACAAAAAGATAACCGACCATTGACCCCCCCCCTTTCCCGGATCCTTGCAAACTACTGCCCCATCTTCAACCTCATTTTCCTCTACAAAGTCCTTGAACATGTTGTCACCTCCCAAAATCCTGCCCATCTTTCTCGCAACTCCATGATTGAACCTCACTAATCAAGTATCCACCCCTGCCACAGCATTGAAACGGCCCTAATCAAAGTCACATAACATCCTATGTGCCTGTGACCATAAAAGAAAGAGAGATTTGCATTTATATAGCGCCTTTCATGACCACTGGACGTCTCAAAGCACTTTACAGCCAATGAAGTACTATTTGAAGTGGAGTCACTGTGTAATGTGGGAACCATGGTTCACGATCCTCATCCTCTCAACCTGTCTGCAGCCTTTGACACGGTTGACCACACTATTCTCCTCCAACGCCTCTCTGTTGTCCAGCTGAGTGGGATTGCCCTTGCCGAGTTCCACTCTTGCCTATCCAGTTGGAGCCAGAGAATGTCTTGCAATGGCTTCTCTTCCCGCCCCTACAGAGTTCACTGTGGAGTACCCCAAGGATCTATCCTTGGCCCACTTCTATTTCTCATCTATATGCTGCCCCTCGGCGACATCATCCGAAAATGCAAGACTCCTGTGAAGCACCTTGGGACATTTTACAACATTCAAGGTGCTATATAAATGCAAGTTGATGTTGAATGCTGGCAAGCTCTTTCTATCACTAGAATTCTGTATAGACAACATCATAGACACTCCACATACTCATCATGCTAATGACCTCCTCAAAAAATTCAGCTCTATTAGTCAGACATGATCTACCATTCACAAATCCTTCATCGTCGCTGGGTCAAAATCCTGGAACTCCCTACCTAACAGCACTGTGGGAGTACCTTCATCACACGGACTGCAGCGGTTCAAGAAGGTGGCTCACCACCACCTTCTCAAGGGCAATTAGGGATGGGCAATAAATGCTGGCCATGCCAGTGACGCCCACATCCCATAAACAAATTAAAAAAAAAAAAAATCCTTGCAGACTCTCCTACTTGTCAAAGTGCACTATCGTTCTGTGTCTAAGAAATCTCTGTAGTCCTTTGTCTTGCCCTGCATTCTCTATTTATCTGATTTAGTATTACTGCTTGTTCTGTGCTGTACCATCAGTCGCCAGTTGTTTAGCTACTCTAAGGTTTCTCCGCCTTCAGAAGCCTCCTGAAGACCTCCTCCCCATCCCAAATTCCTTTTTTAAATTTCTGTGTCCACTTCTTCCCCTTGTAAAATGCTGTCTTTTGTCTGAGGGGAGAGATCTATTTTCATTGAGATCATGGCACACAGTAACTGACACAAATCAAAAGTATGTCGTTTGGTTGTGACACTTGCAGCTATCAGAGGTCTAAAATGAACAGTTAAGTGACTTGTTTTTTAGCGCTGAAGGTAGCAAGCTAATTGGGACACAATTTCAAGTTCAGTACTCTTTATTTTTATAAGTGGGTGATTTTACCTTAAGAAATATCATAGGCTGTATTATTAGGATGAACATTTTATTGAAAAAGAATTCTGCAATCATAACTGGACACTGTTCAAGATTGGAAAACTCTTCCAGTAGAGTACTGCTGTGTAGTTAACCAGTATTGACTATTCTGTACTCAAATATTTCCTGATTGGCATTCGAACCCAAAAATAAGACCAGTTGTGTGGATTATGGACCCTATACCTGGTGCTAGTGAGTACATCTGGTGTATGTGAGACCCAAAATAATCTCTACGATGTGCATGAATCAAATAAATCTATACTTCTGAGCTGACAGTTTCCCCTTCCCCTCTCCCTACACACAAGCTGGATACTTTATCAGAAAGTATTCCTCTATTTACCCCATTTCCTGCTCCATATTGACTTATTTGCATATAGTGACATTGGATTGAAAACAGAAGTTAGCAATATGAGTTGATCTTCTGGTTTGAGTCCCATTTGGCATGAATTAAAAGAATGAAAACACACGTGTAGGTCTTTTCACTGACTTTTGAAGTGACTGCCTTCATGTTTTGTTGGCTGTATCACTAAAGGATGATGTCAGCTCTCTTTGTAAGACCAACTTATTTTTTAAATTTACGTACTTGATTTAGACATTTCAGTTTACTCTATTATCTACTGTTGTCAGTTTGTGTTATTTGACTGTAATCTCTCCTTTCAGTCAGAAGGTTGTGACTTCAAGCCCCACTGTAGAATTTGAGCACCTAATCTAGGCTGCCTTTTCAGTACAGTATGCAGAGGACTGCATTGTTGCAGGTGCTGTCTTTGGATGAGATATTGAACTGCAACTTTTTCTAGCCTTGCATCTTCTGCCCTCTTTTCTTCTGACTTTGGCCTTTTGTGCATTCTTTCTTTCTTCCCACCCCCACAATCCCATCATTGGTCGCGTAGTCTTAAGTTGGATTCCCCATCCCACTTTCTCCTCCACCATCTTAAAAACCTTCTCAACATCCATCTTTTTGGCCAAGCTTTCAGCCATCTCCCATCATTCTTGCACCATGGTTTGGTATCTCTTATTTCTTTCTCCCTCTTCTGCCCGCCCCTCCCTCCCCCCTATATAGTGCCATGGGATGTGTTCTACATTAAAAGCGCTACATAAAGGCAAGCTGCTGGACAGTAGTAGGCTGGGTGAGTTAAGCTACTAGCATGGATGAGTCAAATGTCCTTTAGCTTGTTCTTGACTTCCATGTGTTCATTTGTCATGGGGTATGGTGCACTATTAATTGTTACTATATATTTTAACTGACTGCAGAACGTGTACAATGGATAGTTGAACATCTGGAAATGGTCATTCTTTCCAACGTTCGGGGAATTTGTTCTCACCCTGAAGGTTATGTTTCCCTGCAGAGTATGGCGACCATTCTTCATGTGAGCCTAGATTTAGTATGTCAGGAAGCTATTTGACTGTGGGGAGCGGAGAATCACAGCTGAATCTGAATGTCCATAGATATGGACTTCCAGTAGGGATTGCAGGTTAGAAATCAGGAATGGTACTCCTGGATTATTTTTTTGCACCCTTCCCCTCCCTATCGACAGGTGGCAAATGGAAAGAATTTTGCCTATTGAGGGGGAAATAATTTTTGATCCCTTATAACTGACCACAGTAAACACTAAACCCTGTCGTGATTTATTTGTACTGCATTGGGTAGCTGTTTCCAGGTGCATGGCAGGTTTCACTGATGTATTGCTAAACATCATTGGTAATACTACTTTGGCTATATTGACGGACTGTATGACTGTGATTGCTTAAGGTATCTTGCCCCATTCTGGCTGAAGCGCATGTGGCTTAGTTCTCTGCTACTCTTGCTTCAGGTGCTAGAACGTATGTAAAACAGTGTAGGCTGACTTCTCTTCATCCATCTGTGGCAAGATTAGTTGAGCTCTTTCAAAGTGTCTACACTGGAAGATCCATGAGAACAATGTTCACAATGATCCAGCTTGAGATTGGAACTTTGCGTTTGGAGATGTGTTAACTTGTAACAGTCCACAATCTCATTACAGCATAATGCCAAGTCCCTGTTTTATAGATTCCCTGGCTGTGCGAGTGTGTACTGGAAAGACTTCTCTGACACTATGGGCCGGATTTTGTGGTAGGAATAACGGTGAGGCTAACAGCGTTCACTGTTATTTATGTGGAAATCGGACAGCAACTTCCGGCGACTGCACATCCGCAGTTAAACGTGGAAATCGGGAAGTTGCTGTCCGAGGTGACCTGCACCTCAAAGCTGCACGAAAATGGCACCTCGCCATTCAAATACATTGAATGGCGTGAAGTTCCTGTACTTACCTCCATAGATATGGACTAAACTCACCAGGAAAAGTTCGGGCTTGTCCATTCCAGTGTAAGTACCCTTTTAACGGCCTGATAAATCTTAATTACTGCCAAACAACCTCTCTGGCACTGAAAATTAACTTTTAACTGTCGAGTCTCATTCCTTCAGATTTTAATTATTGTTGCAGATATAAAAACTTTTTAAAACTTTTTTTCGCGCTCTCGCTGAATCTAATCTTTCTCTCCCTCTGTTTGTTTTGCTTTCTGTACCTGATTTGACATTGAATTCAATATCCTAACAAACACTTCCTGGTTCAGACTCTGCATTGCTCAATAACGATTCTTCAATCTGATCGGTTAGGGAGACACAGTTGCTTGACGAAGGGTCATCGACCTGAAGCGTTATCTCTGTTTCTCTGACCACAGATGCTGCCTGACCTGCTGAGTATTTCTAGCATTTTCTGTTTTTATTATACAGTTGCTTGCTCTGTTCACACAGGCCCCAGATGCACTTATTGGATAGCTGGCCGACAGGAACTTCCAGTGCAAAAGCTCATAGAAAATCTATGGGCGAATGTAAACCGTTTGTTGGCCGCTGCCAGATTTTGTCCAATGTGAATGCACCAATAGTATTTTGTTAACAGATGCTTGTTTTTTCACTTTGGAGAGTGGGAGGAGAGAGGCAAATTAAAAAAAAAAAAGTAGAACTGACAACAAAAGCGCAATTCTCTTAATTTATTTTAATTAAATGACTTGACCTACCTTGTTCTGGCAGCTGTAGAGACCTATTTTCTCACATTGGCTCCTGATCTGTGGTTGGAACAAAGACAACTTCCTCTGGCCTGCCACGTGTGCTAATGCACTGAACTGGCCCTGTGCATCAGGTTACTTGCATTGTGACAGAAAATAATATTTTGGTAAAAACATGATGATACACAGGACAGGCTCAGTTTAAAATTCTTGACCTGCTCAATCTGCATATTTTCATCATGATGTAATATCCTCGGGCCATTCCACTGGGCTGTAAGGGAAACCCAGAACCAGGCAACATGGTCATTCTCCCCAGCCAGGAACAAAACAAAATAAAAGCATTTTATGAAAACATTAGAATTAGGAGAGTGTTAAATAATTTAAAATTGGTAGGTGTAAAGGCTTGAAAGATTCTTTTACATAAAGGCTGATGGTCTGAAAAAATTGTGTTCTAATTCAATTTGAAACATGTCTTAACTTATACATTTTTTTTCAGCCAAAGTGACGAAATAATGGCCCTGAAAATGCGGTTTCTTTGAAGGCATACTCTGAGTACGCCGTCGTATTCCCTCTGAAATGCCCCGCAAGTTCCGGATTTCCGCATGTGTGAAATCCGGAACTTGCAGCCTGTCAACATATGCATTGACAGGCCATCCGCGGGGGCCACGAAAAAGCAATCTCTGGCGCAGAGTTGGGCTGTTTGCCCAGCGACTGGCCAGCAATTGCCCACGTAAGTCTTATGGTTGATGTAAGCAGATGTAGGGCCTGTTTGCATCAGCGTAAGGGGATATCTAAGGCTTAAATTAAACATTTTCATATCCAAAATTATGCACATACATTGTATTAAATGATTTAATGCAAATATTGGCCTGGATTACAGTTTTAATGTATAAAATTAATTTTTTATTGAAGTTGGTGCAATGAAGGTACTTATGAATAAAATTCCAATTCTGTAAATTGTATAATTATTAGATTTTGGGATTCCATTGCATATCATTAGGAGATTCCCTTTGTAAATGATTGAAATGGAATTCTGCTTATTGATTTGAGGACCGAGCCCACGTGATCCCAGGTATGCTTCCGAACCGCCTGGGATCAATGGGCCATTATGCTACCCTCGTCCTCGAGGCCTGAGACCGCAACTTTTCACAGCCTGGGCGCCAGGAGGTACTTTGGTAATTGTTTCACAGGTCAGAGGTGTACTCCGGAGGTACGCCTCTGACTGTAATTTCCAGCCCCATTATCTGATTTAAGTGGTGAACCAGCTAAAGCCAGGGTTGGATGACTTAATGTGCAATTTCACAGTGACCGCTGCTTCTTTTGTTCTGCAGTTTATACAAATGAGCATGTGAAGTGCTTTCCAAAAAAATGAAACAATGTATTATATTTCCAGTTTCAGCTTCTAGTTTAGGGCAGTGCTGTACATGGAAAAAATGGTAGAACAAAATAGGATCTGTGCAGTGCTACAGGGGCCTTTTTTAACAGATGGACATTGTAATAATGCAGCCTCAAGATAATTTTGTTATGAGGAAATGTGATATTTGGAGCAGTCTTCGCACTTGCCTTCTGATTAACTGTTTGTCACTGGAACATAGGAACAGGAGTAGGCCATTCAGCCAGACAAGCCTATTCCACCATTCAGTAAGATCATGGCTGACTTGTAACTCCATTTACCCGCCTTTATTTTGTATCTCTTGATGCCCTTCTCTAACAAATCTATTGACCCAAGTCTTACAATTTCAATTTTTCAAAAAGCTATTTGGGGGAGTGAGTTTCAGATTTCCATTACTTTCCACATTCCATTTATGTCACCTGTTCCTAATCTCCTGACCTTGCCTATAGGATTTAATATTTGACGAGTAAATCTCCTGTGGTGATGCACACGGGGAGTTAAGAGTAAATGAAGGCTTCAGGTTGAATAGTGGGGAGGGGCACAAGGGGGAGGGAGGGTAATAGAAATAAATATGCAATGAGTTCTGATGTATTTCATATCCAAACCTGCTTTATTTACAAGTTCAGTGTCCAGGTAACATGGTGGCAGAATCTGGTCTGATAAATCCCCGGGGAGCTTCGAGTTCACAGCTGCGGAATAGGAGTTGAATTTTAAACTGGTGTGCAGGTGTTGGGAGTGGCGGATTAACTGATTTTCTTTTTCCAACTGTTGATCCTGCTGGCTGACTTTTTTTTGATGAAGCTGCTGCTTCTCTGCACTTTTAAGTGTAGAACCTTGCCAATGAAATTCCAGTGTTAATGGAGGCACTTCAGGTGTTCCAGCTTTTAGGAAATCAATTGAGAGTTCTGAGAAGTGCCAGGAGCAGCATGCCTGCAGTCTCCAGTTGAGAGGAATGAAGATGTGGATGTGTGATTTCTTTTTTCCTATTTTGCCTCTAACTGCTCTAATTTTTCAGCAAAATTTCCCATGACTAATTGCTTATGACTCGCATGTTAAAAATTTTACTTTAAAAAAAAAAATCAAAAAAAAATCTGTGGAATAATTTTACATTTCAGTGCTAAATTTCATTTGCCACTTATCTGGCAATAAGATGTTCTAAATATTCTTGTAAATTTTCAGTTACATCCTCTGTCTCTATAGCTCTCCTTGTTTTTAGTGTCATCAGTAAATTGGATGAGTTTACTTCATTTTGATATCTAGGTCAGTTATGTAGATTAGGAATGGGCGTCCAAACACACTCCCTTGTGGGACTCCACTTGGCACCCTCCCTCTCTCCCTTGCCCAGGTCTGACATTGCACGTCTCAAGTATTGTTTCCTTTTTTTCTCTTCAGTTCCATGTTTCCTGTACTCCTGTGGCTTTAAGTGTAATTAGAAGTCTTTCACAAGTTTTTTGAAACTCTTAAAGAATATTGTAGCGGTGCCATGATCTAGAAGTCACGTGGAATGTGGCTTTTTTTCCTCCTCTTTCTTTCCCTCCCCTGGGCCTGGAGGGAGCTATCATCTCTCCTGATGTCCGCCATGACCTTCATAAGCCTTTTGAGTTTTTCTGCTCTTCACTCCCCTCTCTTCCCCTGCCCCCCCCCGCCCCCCTGCCCCGCCAATCCCCAAAGCTGGGAATTGTAAAGGCATCTTCTAGTTGCAGCAATACTCCTGAAGGAAGTCTGCAAATATCTCAAGTTGTTGAAAATAGTAAGCATTTATCCTGAAAGATACCATACACCTGAACAATTGTGATTTATTGCTTCTTCCTCTGTATGCTTGGTGGTCTTTTCTTCAGTGCTCTTTTTTAAGAAAAAAGCACTAGTCAATCTCTTGTGGCATAACATATGGGCAGTTGAGACCAAGTGTAGTCTTAAGGTGAAGCAGGGTTAGAAGGCCGGGCATAATTTGGACCAGTGTGTGTAAATGTAATTCAGTCCCTGTTTAAAATAAAATCGTATATTCTATCCTTATTCTTGTATGTTTTCATTATGAATTCCTATGTCTACATTTATAATCGAAGCTGCCTATGTAAACTTGTCATTGCTGGAAAACCCCCTCCAGCATGCCAAGTGTACATGGGCAGATTCCAATATAAATGTAGACATAGGAATTTGTAGTGGAAAAAGTTAACAAGTGCTCGATTTTTAATCTATATTGATGGATAGGGGAAAGGGCAGAAGAATGGGACTAAGTGATTGATTGGTTCCTTTAGAGAGCCAGTGCATGTGTGATAGGCCTCTACAGTAAAATGCTATAATTCTATATTTGTCCTGGAGCTTGGAGTCTGAGAGCCAGCTCGCTGACTCTAGTCAGCCAGATTTCAAATTAAAATTTGATACAAAAGCAACTTTAGTGTTTTTCTAGGTGTCAACCGTGGCTCAGTGGTAGCACTCTAACTTCTGAGTCAAAAGGTCATGGCTTGAAGTCCTACTCCAGAGATTTGAGCACAAAATCTAGGCTGACACTTCAGTGAAGTACTGAGGGAGTACTGTCAGAGGTGCAGTCTTTCGGATGAGATGTTAAACCGAGGCCCCGTCTGCTCGCTCAGGTGACCTTAAAAGATCCCATGGCACGATTTGAAGAAGAGCAGGGGGAGTTCTCCCCGGTGTCCTGGCCAATATTTATCCCGCAATGAAATCACTAAAACAGATTATCTGGTCATTATCATATTTGCTATTTATGCGACCTGGCTGTGCACAAATTGGCTGCCATGTTTCCTACATTACAGCAATGACTACAATTAGATTGGCTGTAAAGTGCTTTGTGAGGCCCTGAGGTTGTGAAAGGTGCTATATAAATGCAAGTTTTATTTTACGGCAATGGTACTCTCTCTTATACAGCCTATGGGCCACTGTGGACCCCCCCCCCCCCCCCCCCCCCCCGAGCCCCCGCACAAGATCCAGATCTTCCTCACTGCCTTTCCACACCCATCTGCTCCTGCTGAGACTTGCAATTATGGCAAGCGTTTTGAGGAAAGCATGTACTTGTGGACAATAGAAACAACAACAACAGCCAAATGACACAATTAGATGTTGTCTGTTCATATGCAGTTGTCCAGCCTGTTCAAACTTCAATTCTCCTTCTATAATCTTGTGCTGTGGCAGCCAGATGTGAAATTCTATACATGCCAGTGTTCTGTAGAGAGATGAAAGATTTAATTCCTAGCCTGATGGTCTGGAACAAATAAGACGCCCCATGCAATACTACTGTGCACAGAATTATTTACAATAAAAATCGAGCAATATTTGGAATTCTGTTACATTCTTCATTCTGTATGAAGATAAGCATCAAATCAAACTCTGAACCTGAAATGACATCAAATTGAGTAATTTATAGGGCTTTCTGCAACAAGAGCATTCAGCCACTGATTACTACCCTGAGAACCATCTTGTGGATGGAATGTAAATAACCGGGATCCATCTCTTACAGGAGGCCAAATGATTGATTATTTAATTAAAACCCAGGTTGCTTATTTAATTAAAACCCAAATTAAATGATTTCCACCAATTAAGAAAAACTGGATTGCTGTTTATGCAAAAATTGCAATGTGACACCTTTGGGGAAGGAGCGGGTGGGGGAGCAGAATCTGGCTATGTAGGTTTGTGATGGTGACTCGAGCAAGTTGCTGCTTTGAATTGTGACTCTCTTGATCAAAATTTAATGACTACCCTATTAAGTAGTTCAAAGACTAATTTGGTACTGTGCTCTTCATACATTGTAGTTGCTTTCAAATGCTTATTACAGTACATTTAAAAATGTCATTATTGGGTACTAGAAAATATAATTTATGAAATTTCTATGAATTAAACATTTTTTAGCTTTGCTAGTCCTGTAAACCTATTGCTGTTTTTCACAACAATATCATTTAATTGTAATGCTTACTGGATCTCTGAAACATTTCAGTATTAAGGTCTTCAGAATGCAAGCTGTTAAAGTGCTTTTAAGTCATTGCATTGTTACATTAATAGTGGAACTCAGATCTGTATAGACACTGAGTGAACACTTGTCGAGTTTTCTGAGTGGTTCTGTTTACAAGCTAGGTCAGGAGACACAGTGAATACGTAACGCTATTTCTATTGGAAAGGTAAAAACCCCCTCAGAGTTTTCTTGCGTATTCTTAAGGAAAGTTACATAATTTAATTCTAGTAACTGCCTAATATTTTTATAGCATTGCTCTATATCCGATGCAAGACCTTTTTTGGAGTATGGGGTTCTGTTTTCTTTATTTCTCCAAACTGGTGTCCATGTCTGACCGAGTCTGAGCAAGACGATAAAGACTTCCTGCAACAAGGCTTAGATGAAGTGCAGATGGAAGATGATAAAACCAGACAGAAAACCTTCTGGGGAATGTAAGTTGGTCTCTGGCAACCTTTCTGCACCTGATCACTGAAAATTATACGAGAGACTGAAACATTTGCACATGCTGTACTTTTGCCTAAATTAGATGCCACAGTGGTCTTACTAGGAACTGTACTCGTTGATATCATTGCCTATAATTCTTTTGATTTATGATTTCTCCGGACAAATTGAACTGCTGCAGTCAAACTTTCTGAAACACCTTGAGATGGTGCTCTGGTGCATAAAACATGAAGATCCCCATTGTAATAGTGTAGATGGAAGCATAAAATTACAAATGGATATTGATTAGGTTGTGAATGGGCAAAACTGTGGCAAATGGATTTCAGTGTAGGCAAGTGTGAGGTCATCTACTTTGGACCTTAAAAAAAAAAGGGGAGGTCAGAGTACTTCTAAATGTTGAAAAGCTAGAAACAGTAGAGGTCCAAAGAGACTTGGGGGTCCGTGTACATTGATAATTTCATGGACAGATACAGAAAATAATCAAAAAGGCTAATGGAATGCTGGGCTTTATAGCTAGAGGACTAGAATACAAGGGAGTAGAAGTTATGCCACAGCTATACAAAGCCCTAGTTAGGCTACACCTGGAGCACTGTGTTCAGTTTTGGGCACCACACCGTAGGAAGGATATATTGCCCTTGGACGGAGTGCAGCAGAGATTGACCAGAATGATACCTGGACTCCCAAGGGTTAAATTACAAGGTGAGATTACAGAAACTAAGGTTGTATTCCCTTGAAATTTAGAAGGTTATGGGGTGATTTGATCGAAGTTTTCAAGATATTAAGGGGAACTGATAGGGTAGATGGAGAGAAACTATTTCTGCTGGTTGGGGAGTCTGGGACTAGGGGACATAGCCTAAAAATTAGAGCCAGAGCCAGATCTTTCATCAACAACAACTTGCATTTATTTAGCGCCTTTAATGTAGTAAAATGTCCCAAGGCGCTTCACAGGAGTATTATAAGTCAAAAATTTGACACTGAACCACAAGGAGACATAGTGGTTAGCACTGGTGCCTCACAGCGCCAGGGACCCGGGTTCGAATCTGACCTCGGGTGACTGTCTGTGTGGAGTTTGCACATTCTCCCCGTGTCTGCGTGGGTTTCCTCCGGGTGCTCCGGTTTCCTCCCACAGTCCAAAAATGTGCGGGTTAGGTTGATTTGGCTATGATAAATTGACCCTTCGTGTTAGGAGGGCATTAAATATGTGGGGTTATTGGGATATGTTAGGGGAATTAAATACGTGGGGTTACGGGGGTAGGGTGGGATATGTGTACTGTGGGGATTAAAGCAGGGACAGGGTACTGGATTTGAATGATCAGCCATGATCGTATTGAATGGTGGAGCAGGCTCGATGGGCCGAATGGCCTACTCCTGCTCCTAGATTCTATGTTTCTATGAGAAACTAGGGCAGATGACATGGGCATAGTGGTTAGCACTGGTGCCTCACAGCGCCAGAGACCCGGGTTCGAATCTGACCTCGGGTGACTGTCTGTGTGGAGTTTGCACATTCTCCCCGTGTCTGCGTGGGTTTCCTCCGGGTGCTCCGGTTTCCTCCCACAGTCCAAAAATGTGTGGGTTAGGTTGATTTGGCTATGATAAATTGACCCTTAGTGTTAGGGGGGATTAAATATGTGGGGTTATGGGGATAGGATGGGATATGTTAGGGGGAATTAAATACGTGGGGTTACGGGGGTAGGGTGGGATATGTGTACTGTGGGGATTAAAGCAGGGACAGGGTACTGGATTTGGATGATCAGCCATGATCGTATTGAATGGCGGAGCAGGCTCGACGGGCCGAATGGCCTACTCCTAGATTCTATGTTTCTATGTTTCTATGTTTCTATGTTTCTATGTTTCTATGTTTCTATGTTTCTATGTTTCTATGTTTCTATGTTTCTATGTTTCTATGTTTCTATGTTTCTATGTTTCTATGTTTCTATGACCTAAAGCTTGGTCAAAGAGGGAGGTTTTAAGGAGCGTCTTAAAGGAGGAAAGAGAGGGCGGAGCGGTTTAGGGAAGGAATTCCAGTACTTGGGGCCTAGGCAGCTGAAGGCACGGCCACCAATGGTTGAGCAATTAAAATTAGAGATGCTCAAGAAACCAGAATTAGAGGAGTGCAGATATCTCTGGGTGGTGGGGCTGGAGGAGGTTCCAGAGATGGGGAGGGGCAAGGCCATGGAGGGATTTGAAAACCATGATGAGAATTTTAATATCTAGGTGAAGTTAGGAAACACTTCTACATGCAAAGGGTGGTAGAAGTTTGGAACTGTCTTCTGCGAACAGCAGTTGATGCTAGATCAGTTGTTAATTTTAAATCTGATTGATACAATTTTGTTAAGCAAATATATGAAGGGATATGGGGCAAAGGTGGATATGTGGAGTTGGGTCAGAGATTGGTAACGATCTCACTGAATGGTGGAACAGGCTCGAGGGGCTAAATGGCCTACTCCTGTTCTATGTTCCTAATAGGAATTTGGAAAATCGGGAATAAATTGTGGTCATGATTGGAACCCTGATCATGGAAATAATGGTTCCTTAGTGTTTTTCTTACTTTCACTGTACATGGATCTAAGTTTTGATTCCCTAATTTGGCTAGACAATTTCGGCACTTGGCTTTCCAGTATAAATCTGGCTAAATCTAATTGATATTATGTGACCTTCCCCTCCTTTCCTCCTTGACAGCAGTCAGCCAAGTATGGTTAAAAATAACTTGGTAATAAATAGCCTTGCTTAAAACATGACTTAAAAGGTACAAAATGATCGGAATAAAGTTAACACAAATATAATACCTTCCACGGAGAATGAACAACTTTAGGTCTTCCCAACAAAAATTGAACCAAATCATCAGACTAGAGAGCGGGTCTTTTTAAAAAAAAAACTAATTGTCACTTGCCCTCTATTTCTGCAACAGGACTTGCTGGTATTAAGAGATCCTATTATGTATCCTATCTAAATGGAGAACTTTTAATACAGATCTTTCCTCACTTGAATGATTGATTGTACAGTCCTTGTAGGGGATCCCTATTTAGTTAACCCTTTCTGTGCTGTTTGTTTTCTTTCTAGATTCAACTACCTCAGCACATTGCAAAATAAACGAGCAATGCAAAGTTTCAAGTCACAAGTCTTCAGTTGGCCATTGAAGGAAACTTCTTTCTTCTCTTCCTCTTTTTCACTCCCCCATCTTCCCTAGTGTATGTTGTACATAAAACTTGTTAGAGTATCACAGTTAGAGCAAGGAAAGATATTAATTACCTTGATTTGCATATTTTCCTCACGTACTGAAGGGATTCGTAGATCCTGTAGTTTAGAAGTTATACAAAATTTGATGACTGCTTTAGTTTTGTAGGGTTAGTTTTTTTTTGTTTGACTTATGGGGAACTTAAATGATATTTAAAGTAAGGAAAATCATACCAAGATGTTGATAATTAGACATTATGTACTTAATGTCATAGAGTCACAGAAGGAGGCCATTTGGCCCATCTAGTCCGTGCCGGCTCTCTGTCGAGCAATTCAGTCAGTCCCATTCCCCCGCTTTATCCCCGTAGCCCTGCAAGTTTATTTCCCTCAAGTGCCTATCCAGTCTCCCCTTGAAAACATTGTGTCTCAGCTGCCACCACTTCCGTCGGCAGCGAGTTCCAGGTCCTTGCCACTCGCTGCGTAAAAAAGTTTTTCCTCACATCCCCCCTGTATCTCTTGCCCAAAACCTTAAATCTGTGTCCCCTAGTCCTTGTCCCATCAACTAGTGGAAACAGCCTTTCTCGGTCTAGCCTATCCAAACTCGTCATAATCTTGTACACCTCTATCAAATCACCCGCAACCTCCTTTGCTCTAATGAAAACAAATCCAGCTTCTCCGACCTGTCCTTGTAGCTAAGATTCCCCCATCCCCAACCATGTTCTTTTGCAGTGAAGTTATTCTGCTTTTGTTCTCTGCTTCTTGTTTGACCAATAAACTTTTTGTCCAGCCTTTTCATTTTGGGATTACCTGCTTCTTCGACTGCAGCTCAAACCAGACATGTTCTTCGCCTGCTTTTCTCCTCCTCTTTAATATTTCTTTGCCCGTTGGGTAGTATGCAGCAATTGCGAGACTAGGAAATCCAAGTTTTGGAGATGTCACATCCAACTAGCATTTCTTTGCCACCAATTCTAGTAACCTAAAATTCCAGCATGATTCCATTGAGCTCCAGATAGTTGAGATATGGCTCAAAGATGACTCTCGAATCATTCCAAGGCTGGATTCCCCCAAAACTTGTAGCTGCAGTTTCATTCCTGTTGCTATATGCATCATTTGGACTGTGGAGCTCCTTCTGGGGTGAAGCAAGTAAACTTTTATTCAAGATGGGCACTGCAGTGTATTTATACATGGCTTACACTCAGAACTATTTGTTTATCAGGTAATAAATTGAGGGTACAAATAAAAATGCATTACCAACTTTTTCCTGTTTCTAATACATCAACAGCTTTCCAAATTCATTTTTGTTTTCCTTATTTATAATGGTATCTACCAACTTGCTGTTTTTAAAGTTCTGAAGCTTGAATTTAGATTGTAATTTTAATGTCTGGTGTAAGAGTTTGCTTGTTAATGTTAAAATTAAACCCATAGGTATGCAGGTGGCTTTTTAAAGCCAGGTTTCTGCTCGTACTCTTGACCACTTGACTGAATACAGTCCAGCTCTGATTTGATGCTGCCTTTTTGTTTGCATTTCTTGGGTTTTTTCCCCCACTCTCTTCTGAAAACCAGCTTGCTTTTTACTCAGTACCTTTGCCTCCTATTGTTCACTATAGCTAAATTAACATTAGTAACAATGAATAATTTGTGTTGAAACATTTCACTTGTTGCTTATTTAATGTGCATAAATGTGTCACATGCTGGATTAAATATTTAATTTCTCCAAAAATGAGCGACTATGTCCAGAGAATCTGATGCAGCCAAAAATGCTTTTTAAGAAATGTTCTGACTACTAAATCAATAAAGACCTTTTGTTGAAATTGGATTTGTTGCAGTCTGCATTGTTTACTGGGGTAATACCAAGAGATGTTTTCTAGGGCTGCTTGCAGGGGGATAATTATTTTGCTGTTCGTTCAACACTCATTAAACAATTTTATTGAATAAGAAGCTATCCAGGCCATATCTGTCTGCAAAATTCAATCAGTTTGTTTATAAGCAGACTCTCGTATGATGCCTGGCTACACTAGAGATGAAGAAAACAAATCAATTGATCTTCTCATCCAGTTGGTGTTTTTTCTCTCGCCAGTTTTTTTTTTTCTTCCCTCGCTTGAATGTCTGGCTGTCCTTCCACTGGTGCTGATCACCCTCTGGTTCTTCAACTGTGAATGGTGATACAGTTGTCCCTGATTCTGGCCTTGCCTGAAATCCAAGGTATTTCCAGCAGGGCGTGCAGGATAGTGATCAGGAGTGGGAACCCGAGCTATTTATCAGGTCATTCAACCTCCAGCTTCTTTGTTCAGCCAGCCAAATCTAGGCGGGTAAAGGAAGGACAGTGAAGTACTTTTTGAAGTGTATTCACTATTGTAATGTAGGGAAACGTGGCAGCCAATTTGTGCACAGCAAGCTCTCGCAAACAGTAATTAAATAAATGATTAGATCATGTGTTGGTTGAGGGATACAGGTTACCACTGCACACTCTTGATCTCTCCTACTAACTGTCAAATAACAGACTATATATCTCTGCTAACGACTGCAAATTAAGTTTATTCAGAGATTGAAATTAAGCAAGAGCAAACAAAGTGGATTTCACTAGGTTACAGTACTTCACTTAGTTTTCAGTCTCCATTTCAAAGTAAATATTTTGAAGCTCTTAGATTTCAGAAGCAATGACCTTACTTTCGATGAAGTATTCAAGATGAGGGGTTTTCAGTGAGACTGCAGTCTTCCCTCACCCGTTGGATGCCTCATGAGTCTGGGTGAGAGTATCTTTTTGAACCGGCATCTAAATACTAGACCAGGTATGGGCATTTCGTATGCATGTAGACTGAAACAAACCCCTTTTAGCTAGGAGCAATAGAAATGATATCTAAACTAGCCATCTTAACTTGGCTAAAACATATTTTTAAAAATATGGAAATAGTCAGTTTGTTCTGATTCAAAACCAGATTAGCTGTGTCATAGTATCTTTTGTTACCATTATAGGCAGGCTATAAAAGCAATGGTAAAGATGCAACATTGATTCATTTTGGATATTACCAGGAATGAAGGGGTTACAGTTATTTAGGACTTTTTTCCCCCGCTGGAGTTGAGAAGGTTAAGGAGTGACCTAATGAAAACATTCAAGGTTATGATCGAGTTAGGTGTGGTTTGTTTCCATTGCTCGCTGAGATTGTAATGGGAGGAGGGCACAAATGTAAGATGGTCACACACAATTAAATGAGAGGTCAGAAAAATATTTGAGGGTGGTTAGAATGTGGACTTCTTTGCGCAAACTATTAATTGAAGGGAATTGGATAGTTACATGAAAAAGAGGAATAGTAAAGGTTATGGGGAGCAAGCAGGAGAGTCAGATTATATTGGGTGGCTTATGGAGAAAAACACTGGTGCAGACTTGATTGGACAAGTGGCCTGTTTCTGTGCTGTAACATTCTATGGACTGGAAAGTTCATTCTTTAATAAAATAAAAAGGAAAAAGTGAAAATACTAGGAAATCTGGAATCAAAACAGTTCTGCTACAGAGAACGCATGTGAAATGTCACAACTCTTTACAGACACTGACTAATCTGCGTAATTCCCAACATTTGTGTTTTCATTTCGAGGTTCATTCTTTGTTCAATGAATAGCAAAATTATCCAATGGTGGGAAAGACTAAGCAAAACCTTTGCCATGTTGGTGTTCGTGGTGCTCTTCTCCATTCCTGCATATAAAGCCTTGCGAGCAGCTTCAGTTTATGTTTCCTCCTGTTGGCCTTTGCAGCTGTGTGCTGCTGCTCTCTGTCCACAGCAAATAAGGTTTTTAAATAAGGTTTCCAGTATTTCTTTAGCCTGTCTTTCATTTAATTTTATTAATCACTGTGTTTACTTTGCTCTGCGTATTCTTCTACCACCCTTGTGTTGGATCTTCTCTGCTAATGTTGATATCAAGCTCTACATTGAATACCACAGACTCTTGTAATTATTGACTCTGGTTTTGTAGTCTGCCATGGCAATTCAGCAAAACAAACCTTCATGATGTGTCTCATCTGGAATGTTATCTTGTTGGCAAGAAGTCCAAATTTGATTAATTTTAAGAGACCTCGAAGATATGAAGTGCACTCCCAGCTGTAGGTCAGAACAAGAATCCGATTCAGACAAGGATCTTTCTTGGGACTAATCTTATAAAGCAAGTTGATCATTGTTCCATGCTGGCTTGAAAAATCAGGGTCTTGTAAGTCTTGGGCAGTGTCCTCCAGCTTCATTTGTGTAGCTGGTTGTAAATGTTGATAAATGTCACAACCCTCAATGTGACTAAGCTTGAGTGATATTTGTGCAGCAACTATGGCCGCGATTTCCCCAACTTCGGCGAGTCCGGTGGGGTCAGTGGAGGGTTGCGACCCTGCTGTTGGCTCTAGCCCGCTGTCCAAAGTGATTTTACATTGATTGGGCTTGTTAAGCCCGCCCAGCGCGTTTGCCGGCCAATTGAAGGAAGCGGGTCTGATGACGTCAATTTGTAGATGCATCATCCTGTTTCTTTAAAGGGACCATGCGCAAATTGATTTTGACAGTTGTGCTTTCAGTGTTCTACAGCATTGAGTTGCTGCAAACACTGACGAGCACTGCACAGAGGTGCACTGCTTACGGAGGGAGTCACAGCCCGCAGGGAGGTTCTCTTTCCTTCAAATGGGTGGAAGAGACCTCCCCAGGAGACCAACGCAGCCTGGTTGCACAGGAGGGCACAAGCAGGAATGTCAGCAGGAGGACCAGGCTGCAGTGGCGCAAACTTTTCAATGATCTCAGTAGATCACGAAACCTTACTGCAAAGCCACGCTCGACCTCATCCTGCTGTGCCACTCATCATATCCCCATCACTTTGCTTTCCCTACCGTACTCCTGCACATCCTTACTCACACCAACTTACCTTGCACCTCCACCCATCTGTCTCTATCTACATTATTACATCTCCATCTCACTAGGCACCCCTCACACTCACCCTCATCCTATTCCAGTCATACCAACTAACACCACACATGGGTAGGCACTTGGGTGTTTTAGCCAATGTTTTTAAAAAATTCATTTATGGTATGTGGGCGTCGCTGGCAAGGCCAGCATTTATTACCCATCCCTAATTGCCCTTGAGAAGGTGGTGGTGAGCCGCCGCCTTGAACTGCTGCAGTCTGTGTGGTGAAGGTACTCCCACAGTGCTGTTAAGTAGGGAGTTCCAGGATTTTGACACAGTGACGATGAAGGATCGGCGGTATACTTCCAAGCCAGGATGGTGTGTGACTTGGAGGTGGTGGTGTTCCCATGCGCCTGCTGCCCTGTCCTTCTAGGTGGAAGAAGTCGCGGGTTTGGGAGGTGCTGCCGAAGAAGCCTTGGCGAGTTGCTGCAGTGCATCTTGTAGATGGTACACACTGCAGCCACGGTATGCCGGTGGTGGAGGGAGTGAATGTTTAAGGTGGTGGATGGGGTGCCAATCAAGCGGCTGCTTTGTCTTGGATGGTGTCGAGCTTCTTGTGTTGTTGGAGCTGCACTCATCCAGACAAGTGGAGAGTATTCCATCACACTCCTTACTTGTGCCTTGTAGATGGTGGAAGGGCTTTGGGGAGTCGGGAGGTGAGACATTCGCCGCAGAATACCCAGCCTCTGACCTGCTCTTGTTGCCACTGTATTTATGTGGCTGGTCCAGTTAAGTTTCTGGTCAATGATGACCCCCAGGATGTTCAAAAATGAGAAGTCGCACAACACCAGGTTATAGTCCAACAGATTTATTTAAAATTACAAGCTTTCGGAGCTCCGAAAGCTTGTAATTTTAAATAAATCTGTTGGACTATAACCTGGTGTTGTGCGACTTCTCATTTTTGTCCAACACCGGCATCTCCGCATCATGACCCAAGGATGTTGATAGTGGGGGATTAAAGCAGTGGCGAGAGGATAAAGAGTGGCCCGGGAGCGGACCTGAATTAAAGCAGCGGCGAGGCTCCGATTTAAAAAAAAAAACAACATCAAAGAGTGATTTCACAGGAGAGCAGGTAGGTGATTGGTTGGTGAGTATTGCAGCTCTCTTTTGGGGGTTAAATTAAGAGCTGGGAAACTGTAACTTGCTAGTACTTATTAAATTGTTAAACTAAATAAAATAATCAAACAATAAACCTAAAATATCGATTGAATAAAATCTGTAACTAATTAATAAATGAAACAAGGTTCGAGATGGCAGGGCAGGTGGTGTGTTGTAACTGCAGTATGTGGGAGTTTGTGGAGAGCATCGCGATCCCGAGCAACCACATCTGCAGTAAGTGTCTGCAACTCGAGGAACTTCAGCTCGGAATTGTTAAGCTGGAGTACGAGCTGCAGACATTACGATGCATCAGGGAGGGGGAGAGTTACCTGGACACTTTGTTCCAGGAGGCAGTCACACCCTTTAGGTTAAGTAGTACTTTAGAGTTCGTCAGTGGTCAGGGACAGAGGGTGTGACTGCGAGTCAGGAAGGTATGGGGACCCAGGATGCAGTGATGGAGGAGCCTCAGCCCGGGACCTTGTCCATCAGGTACGAGGTACTTTCTACCTGTATGGATGAGGAAAAGGACTGCAGGGAGGATGGGCAAACTGACCATGGCACTGTGGTACAGGGGGCCATCCAAGTGGGAGGAGAAGGAAGGAATGTGGTAGTAGTAGTAGGGGACAGTATAGTCCAGGGGATAGATACTGTTCTCTGCAGCTGCGAAAGAGTCCCGACGGCTGTGTTGCCTGCCCGGTGCCAGGGTTAAGGATATCTCCTCGCGGCTGGAGAAGAACTTGGAGTGGGAGGGGGAGGATTCAGTTGTCGTGGTCCATGTAGGAACCAATGACCTAGGTAGAATTAAGAATGAGGTTCTGCTGAGGGAGTTTGAGGAGCTAGGGTCAAAATTAATAAGCAGAACCACAAGGGTAATAATCTTTGGATTACTACCTGAGCTACGTGCAAATTAGCATAGGGTCAAGCAGATCAGAGTTAAATGCATGGCTCAGAGTGGTGTGGGGAAAAAGGGGTTTGAATTCATGGGTACTGGCACCAGTACTGGGGAAAGAGGGAACTGTTCCATCGGGACAGGCTCCACTTAAAGCGGGCTGGGACCAGCGTCCTGGCGAATCGAATAACTAGGGTTGTAGATAGGACTTTAAACTAAAAAAGGGGGAGGGGAAGTTTAGAAATCTAAAACGAAAGGTCAAGGCAATTGAGCAGTGTAGCGATTTGGGTAACAATAAGCAGAGTGTGGCAGGAAAGGACAGAGTTTAATGGTAGTGCAGCAGAGAATAAGGTCAAAGCAGGGAATAATGGTAAAAAATTTAAATTAGAGGCTCTTTATCTGAATGCACGAAGCATTCGTAACAAGATAGACAAACTAGTGGCACAAATAGAGATAAATGGGTTTGATCTAATACCCATTACAGAGACATGGTTGCAAGGTGGCCAAGGTTGGGAACTAAATGTTTCAGGGTACTTGACGTTTCGAAAAGGAGGGGGAGTAGCCCTGATAATAAAGGATGACATAAGGACAGTTGCGAGATAGGATCTCGGCTCGGAAGATCAGGAAGTAGAATCAGTATAGGTGGAGATAAGGAATAACAAGGGGCAGAAAACACTAGTAGGAGTAGTATATAGGCCCCCTAACAGTAGCTATACCTTTGGACAGAATATTAATCAAGAAATAGTAGGAGCTTGCAACAAAGGTAATGCCATAATCTTGGGGGTCTTTAATCTTCATGTAGACTGAACAAATCAAATTGGCAAAGGTAGTCTGGAGGATGAGTTGATGGAATGCATTCGGGACAGTTTCCTAGAACAATATGTCATGGAACCAACCAGGGAACAGGCTATTTTAGATCTTGTATTGTGTAATGAGACAGGGTTAATTAGCAATCTCATAGTAAAGGAATCTCTGGGGAAGAGTGATCATAATATGATAGAATTTTACGTTAATTTTGAGTGACTTGCCTCAGTCCGAAATGAGAGTCTTAAACTTAAATAAAGCCAATTACATTGAGGGGCGAGTTGACTAAGGTAGATTGGAAAAATAGATTAAAAGGTATGGCGGTAGATAAGCAGTGGCTAGCATTTAAAGAAATATTTCATAATTCTCAACAAAAATACATTCCATTGAGAAACAAAAACTCCACAGGAAAAGTGATCCAACCGTGGCTAACTAAAGAAGTTAAGGATAGCATTAGATTGAAAGAAGAAGGTTCTAATGTTGCAAAGAATAATAGTAAGTCTGAGGATTGGGAGAGTTTCAGAAAACAGCAAAGGTTGACCAAAAAATTGATGATGAGGGGAAAAAATAGAATGAGTTAAAAACTAGCAAGAAATATAAAAGCAGATTGTAAGAGTTTCTACAAGTATGTAAAAAGGAGAAGAGTAGCAAAAGTAAACGTTGGTCCCTTAGAGGCTGAGACAGGAGAAATTATTATGGGGAATAAGGAAATGGCAGAAACGTTAAACAAATATTTTGTATCTGTCTTCACAGTCGAAGACACAAAAAGCATACCAAAAATGGTGGGGAACCAAGGGTCTAATGAGGGTGAGGAACTTAACATAATTAATACAAGTAGAGAAAAAGTACTAGAGAAACTAATGGGACTAAAAACTGACAAATCCCCTGGAACTGATGGCCTACATCCTAGGGTTCTAAAAGAGGTGGCTGAAGAGATAGTGGATGCATTGGTTTTGATCTTCCAAAATTCCCTAGATTCTGGAATGGTTTCAGCGGATTGGAAGGTCGCAAATGTAACACTGCTATTCAAGAAAGGAGGGAGAGAAAAAACAGGGAACTACAGACCAGTTAGCCTGACATCAGTCATCGGGAAAATGCTGGAATCCATTGTTCAGGAAGTGGTATCAAGTCACTTAAATCATAACATGATTAGGCAGAGTCAACATGGATTTATGAAAGAGAAATTACATTTGACAAATTTAGAGTTTTTTGAGGATGTAACTAGCAGGGTAGATAAAGGGGAACCAGTGGATGTAGTATATTTGGATTTCCAAAAGGCATTTGATAAGGTGCCACATAAAAGGTTATTACACAAGATTAGGGCTCATTGGGTAGGGGGAATATAGTAGCATGTATAGAGGATTGGTTAACGGACAGAAAACAGAGAGTAGGGATAAACAGATTTTTTTTTCAGGTTGGCAGGCTGTAACTAGTGGGGTGCCGCAAGGATCAGTGTTGAGGCCTCAGCTATTTACAATCTATATGAATGACCTAGATGAAGGGACCGAGTGTAATGTATCCAAGTTTGCTGATGATACAAAGCTAGGTGGGACAGTAAGATGTGAGAAGAACAGAGTCTGCAAAGGGATATAGATAGACAAAGTGAGTGGGCAGTAAGGTGGCAGATGGAGTATAATGCAGGGAAATGTGAGGTTATTCACTTTGGTAGGAAGAATAAAAAAAACAGAATTTTTTTAAATGGTGAGGAACTTTCAAATGTTGGTGTTCAGAGAGATTTGGGTTTCCTCGTGCAAGAAACACAGAAAGCTGGCATACAGGTACAGCAAACAGTAAGGAAGGCAAACGGCATGTTGGCCTTTATTGCAAGGGGGTTGGTGTATAAGAGTAAGGAAGTCTTGCTACAATTGTACAGGGCCTTGGTGAGACCACACCTGGAGTACTGTGCACAGTTTTGGTCTCCTTATCTAAGGAAGGATATACTTGCCTTGGAGGCGGTGCAATGATGGTTCACCAGATTGATTCCTGGGATGAGAGGGCTGTCCTATGATGTGAGATTGTGTTGAATGGGCCGATACTCTCTGGAGTTTAGAAGAATGAGAAGTGATCTCATTGAAACATACAAGATTCTGAAGGGGATTGACAGGGTAGATGCTGACTGGAGTGTCTAGAACTAGGGGGCATAGTCTCCAGATAAGGGGTAGGCCATTTAAGACTGAGATGAGGAAGAATTTCTTCACTCAGAGTTGGGAATCTTTGGAATTCTCTGCCCCAGAGGGCTGTGAATGCTGAGTCTTTGAGTATATTCAAGGCTGAGATTGATAGATGTTTGGACTCTAGGGGAATCATGGGATATGGAGATCAGGCAGGAAAATGGAGTTGAGGTCGATGATCAGCCATGATCTTATTGAATGGCGGAGCAGGCTCGAGGGGCCGTATGGCCTACTCCTGCTCTTCCTATGTTCTTATGATTCGGCTATGGTAATGCCATTGAATGTCAAGGGGAGGTGGTTAGAGTCTCGCTTGTTGGAGATAGTCATTGCCTGCCACTTCTGTGGCGCGAATGTTACTTGCCACTTATCAGCCCAATCCTGAACATCGTCCAGATCTTGTTGCATGCGGGCATGGACTGCTTCATTATCTGAGGAGTTGTGAATGGCACTGAACACTGTTCATGTGAAGTTTCTGTTAATGCGCTGTCAAACATTGAAATCTTTATTTTCAACACTGTTCTTGGACAGATTTGTGTGAACCTTTGGAAGTGGCTTAGTGAGTTGCAGTGAATGGTGAGACATAACAGTATCCCCCGCAGTGGTGATGAATGTGAAAGGAATGGCTTGGGCATTGTAGGGATGCTTTATGGTGTTGGTGTGGGGTGGTGCCAACCTGGCACATCATGTAGCAGCCAGGGTGTACAGCATCAAGTGAAGTAAATCTGGCCATGGTAAGGCCATCCCTGGCCTCCCGGGCAGCAATGTGGTTGGGTGCTGATGCCCTGTGTTCTGTGCAGCATCAGTTGATTGCGGAGAAGGTCGTTGGTGGTGTTTGTGTTGCTGGTGTGCCTGGTGCTGCTGCTGTTGAGGCTGATCGTGGTGGGATTGTGAGGACCAAGGTGAGAGAGTTTCAAGGGTACCGATGCTGATGTAATAGATGGCAGGTGAAGTTGAGATGACAGAAGTGATCTGTCAATGGCGAGAGAGATTGTTACAATGAGGTGACACTGGATAGAGAGTTTGCTCCAAACACTTGCAATCTGTATAAAGCTCAATCTATCTTCCAAATGTAGTAAGCAACAGCTTCTGACCTTGGAAAGTGAACAGCTGTGAGATGGGAGCTTTTATAGCACATTTGCAGCTGTCAAGTAAAGAGATGATTTCATGGTGACACAACTCCTGACCTGCTTACCTGGCGTGATCCCCGAGCAGCGGGGAACCCGTGGGCGAACTCGTAAAATTTAAAGGTGAGCTCAAAATAGTTTTTAAGTGCCTGTTAACAAGCTCTTAATCATCTAAATTGCTTCCCCCGCTGCTTGATGTTGGGTCTGGGAAACTAGCGTGGCAGCAGGTTCCCTACCCGCTGTCAAAAATAAATCCACCACCCCGACCCGCCACCAAATGCGCCTGGCTGAGGAACCTGTTTGTCCTGCAGGCAAGGCCCTTCCTCAATATTTGCTATTTACCTACCCAGAAGGTCTCCTTCAACCCAATGTGCTGTGCCATTCCAACTTTGTCTCATCACATGATGCAATCTTATTGTCAAGTCAGGTCTCCCTGCTGGCATCAGTGGAAGCAAATTGTGCTTCAGTTTTACTGGAATCAGCTGGTCCCACTGGTCTTACTTGAGCTGACCTGGGCTGGTGGATGCCAATGAGTTGCCTCAAAAGCACATTACAAGGTGATCATCTCATATCTATTCCAGCTTCTAGTGGCCTTTTCATCTGTTTACTTTGTGCATTGCCTCGCATCTTTGGTTTTATGTCGGAGAGCTTTCAACTTAGCATAAACTTGGTGGATTTATCCCCCTTGGGTTCCTTCCAGATTATAATATCCCTTCTTGTGTGGACCTCTGCAGTACTGTAAAGGAAAGCATGGGTCAGTTCAAATCATTCCTGTCCAGAGCTTCCAACATTACTGATTTGGTTTTATATGCTTAAGTCTGACTTTTCTGTGTTCTGTTTTTTTTCGGTACAGACTCTGTTTGGAACAGCTTCAATTTAGCAGGGAAAGGAATCTGAAATATTGGGTAACTGGGGAAGATTCTTCAATTGGTAACATGGCTTTCAAGTAAATTGCTTGGTACCAAGCACATTGGATTGTTTTAACGAATAGACGAATTACTGAGGAACAGCCCAGGCTTCAGTGCAAAGATGATATAACACCATGCCCAGTCAATCAGAAGCATCCATGGAAGACTGTTAGTGGTATTGAAACTTAAATTCCAGCTTCCAGCAGTCAAACCCCTGGACCAAGTCGGGTTAAGAATTCTTAGGGACGCTAGGAACCAAAATTATTCGGGACCCCCTGCGTAACCTTTTTTCCCTCCAGCCCCCGATCCATTAAAACGCAATCCTGCCGGCTCTGCCTCACCCCTTCTGATATTTTTAAATGCTAGAATATTTTGATCCAGTGGTTGTATGCAGTTTTTCTGCTTCATGGTAAGACTTACCTGGGTCTCGTATTTGGCTGAGGCCCTTGGGCAAGGGCCACATATTCTTGTGTGGTAGTGCACCACTGCTCCTGGAGCTTAGTTTTTCTTTTAACTTTCAATTTAAATTTTGTTAGTTTGATTTCATCGAGATTTTCAAAGTTCATCGCAGGCTTGGATTCAAACTTTCTGTCTCGCCAAACCTAGTGCTTGTACCTCTTGCTGCCTTTCAGAAAACAGGTACAACTACCTTTCAGGCCAAGCAAGGCTTTATGCCAGGAGCCTAAAGATTGTTCACTAATCACTTGATCAAGTTTGTGAGTGCACTGGAAGTTTTAAAGAAAACTGGTCTTCTGATGTTAGCTTCTGCTCCTCCTCCCCCCTTTCTTTCATCAATCTTTGCTTGGCTCCTGGTGCACACATTTAAAAAAAAAGGTGATGTTTCCTTCCTTGTTCTCAGTAATCTGGTAGCGTTTGGTCAGGGGACAATAGTTTCAAGAAACAGGAAGCCTTAGAACCGTTTGGGGGTCACTAGATCAGTTCAGTGTAATTTAACTTCAATATTGCTTAGATGCAATCCAGGCAGGACAGCACCTTGATCTGCCATACCTGTAATGTTCTGAGGCTGTACGATGAATATGCAGTCTTCATGTAAAACCTTTTTTTCTTCCGTTTTATATTTTCAGTATCATTAACTATTTTGGCTGTTTGTGTTTTTGATTGGTTAAATTGAGAAAATGCACAAGGTAATGATACTGAAAAATACTGGCATTACAGATATAACAAGTGTCAGCTTGGCTCAGTAGTGGCACTTTTTAGTAAATTTGCTGTATTTGTGATTGTCAACTGCTATCTATTTAGGATGCTGTCGGCTTGCAGCAAGTTCCAGAAAGCTGCATTCTACAGCATGGACAATGGGAGCAATGCCACTGTATATTTAGTACTTATCTTTTTTTTTGTTACAAGATCAAAAGGCTCCTGGAGTAGAGTGGTAAAGAGTTGGTCAGGATTATTCAGAGGCCAGTTCGTGCAATGTTTCTTTGTGTAGCTACCAACCAAGCCAAGACGGGATTCTTTTAATTTTAATTTGAGATGTAGTTCAACTGTAGCTTGCTGGAGATTATTAGTTTTACATCACATTTTTACATGCTGCTGTCCACAGGTCTACTAGTGGGTGCTTTAGATGCAGTGCTGGACTCCAATGCCCGTGTCGCACCATTTCGAATTTTGCATCAGATGCCAGGATCACAAGTGTATTGGGTCATAGCCTGTGGTATGTAAGACCTGTGTGAAGCTTATCGTATTGCATATTTTTCTATAAGATGTTAAATTTTGAAAGTCTATCAGCATTATAAATGTAGAGAATAAGACATTTTCTTAATGTGCAATAGATCTGTACTAAATAATCTAAATTTTATTTGTTTGATTACTCATATAATCCTGAGTTTAAGGTTTTTTGTGGGGGAAGATACTTTACTAGCATTACAGGTTTGCATTTCTCAGCACTGACCAAGTAGTAAAGTCACATTTGGAAGCTGATTAATTTTCTGCTTTGGTGAGCTCCTGCACCTAATACGATGTTGGGTTTGGATTTTTGGACTTGAGATTTAAACTTTGCTGCTCTCTAGTTCTCCTCCCCTTCACCCTCCTGGGCTGTGAAGTGACACAGCCTCCTTTAGCAGAGCATTCTACTTGAGATGAATGACTATGTAAAGAATGCTAAGACCAGACTTGCAAAATAAGCCACCTATTGGTCTTGGAGAAATTTGTAGCATAGAGCGTCCTGGTTGGAAAAAGATTGTGTATAGATGGAAAATGGGCTTTGAAAGAGAAAACAATAATGGGGTGGAGTAAGAGAATATATCCAAAACTTGGTGGATGTGTTCAAAGGCAAATTAAGGATAAAGGAAATTAAAACAAAACCTATTCTAAGCAGTTGATTGTTTTAGTTTTATCTTTTTGTTGATTTTGTAGTTTGATGATGAAGATTCGAATAAAGATCCTGAAGTTAATTTGCTTAATATTATTTCTGAAGTAGAAATAGTAAAGATCTGTTAAAATCTGGTCCAGTTCTCAAGGCAAGCCTTTCTTGCTGTCTCCTCCCAAAATGTACGAACACTGACTCCAACTGGTCCCAACCTCCTTTGATATTGATATCTATATTATAGAATTACTTCCATTAGAAGTCTCCATTTATCCCAGTGCCAAGTTTTATAGTTAACTTGTAAAACTTTGCCAATTACATTTGCTGGAAAATACAATTTGTGACTATTTACAGAACCTTAGTAAATTGGTACTTGTCGAAAGCTGGATTTATACTTGCAAACTCTCAATTGGAATGAAGGTGCAAGATGATACTTAGTTATGGCTTCATATCACCCACCCAACAAAACAATTTGTATGCTTAAAAATTGGTTAAATCTTTTGCCTTATAAGGGATATCCAAATTTCATTGTCAAGAGAGCAGATCCAGTGTCATTGCATGCATTGTTGGGGAGCAGCTCTCTGGAAAACACACCCAGCAACAACTGGTGCCAGCTTTTCCTCCTTGGGCTCCTCTGGACTAGATGCTGGTTGCCAGCTTTGCCTAGCCTGATGAGCCAATAATTCGTGTCACCAGAGTAGACTCATTCATGTGAGGAAGCCCATAGGAACGAAAGTCTGCACAAAAATCTCAATGCTAATATTTTTAACCAACTTCCTTTTGGCATTTACGCAATTTCCACATATCCGTGTCAGAAGTTGGTGTGATTTTTAAATTTCACTGGACTTTGAAGTGTTAAAGGGAAAGAAAGGATTGCCCTTTTTATAAACTTCTGGGCATAGACTTGTCACTGTATACAAAATATCAACATGTAATTTATGATCTGATTTTTTTGCACATCATCCTCTAAAAGGTGCCACTGTGGAGGAAATCCATCAACACTGGGAGTGGTTAGAACAGAATCTTCTGCACACCCTTTCAGTATTTGATAATAAAGATGATGTTATCAGCTTTGTTCATGGTAAAGTAAAGGTGAGTGCAATCCAGCAAAATTGTTCTGAACAATTGAGCTCATTAAGAGAAAAGCATTTGTCCTGCTTCGTGGGACACTGGGGAGTGCTAGAGAATGTTCGGTATTGTGCAACTTACAAAAAGTAAATATTGTGTTGCAATAAAACCCCATTTATCTGATACCTTATTGGAATAAATGTGCAGAGCTCCATTCTTTTTAACCAGCACAAGAAGGGTACAATTTATTGTGAAGTTGGAAGTAGCAAAAATGCATTTAATAGAGGAGCAATTGAATATATTTTAGATAATCAGTTAGTTTCCCCCATGTGAGTGGAATCCTCAATTCATGGGTGACTGCCTCACTTAGAAATATGTGTTGAAATGTGTGACAGCCTTGCTTAGACCATTCTTGGTTATAATGGGGACTGTTGGGAGCAAAGCAGGATGCTTGCAATGCACATTATATTCTACACACTGCCTTTCCAGAAGCAACTGCTGGCCATCTTGAAAATGCACTTGCAGGAAAGTGAAGGTTCAAATTCACAAAATCCTTGTACTGTCAAATGCTACCACTATTATAAGTAAATCATGGATCTAGTAAGAATAATTTTGTGATTCAATAGAAAAGAAGTTGGAATAAATTGCCAAGTTTCTGTCTGTATAGTTTGGAAAGCAACTTTAGATCAAGACTTGCAACTAAAACATCTGGGCCTTGAGTTTCCACATGATTTCCGCTCAGATATCCGCGTGTTCTAAGTGGAATCGAATGAAATAGTGTTAAAGATCGCGGAATTTTAGCGTAAGTGAGTTGCATCCATAACTACTTTATGCTTGAATATCCACAATCTTTTACGCGGATTCAAAAGTCCATTCACCCAAAGTGGACCCTGCCCACTCCTCTTTGTGATGCTGGAGTTCCAGTCACAAATCGATTGCGCTGATTAATGGGAGATTTTGTGTTCAGGCTTGTACTAATGAGTTTGGGTGGAAACTTGAGTGAAACACAACCTCGGCAAAACCGGCGCAGTATCCAGCGAATTCTGGGCACGTTTTGCTGATTGCACCCATAGCGGAAACTCCATGCCCTGATTTAGAACAAGTAAATACAATTGCACCAAATTAAAAAAAAAAAATCCAAAAAAAAATCATTCTATTGAAGTATAATTAGTTACCAAAAACCCCATTTCTTTTTGTGTCTCTTGGCTTTCATTGAATTAAGCGTTTGTGAAATATTAGGACCATGCATACAATGTATTTTGTGCTGTAGGCATGTTTGTCATATACTCATAATCAGTATGCATGGTGTGTGACTAGCTACAGACTTGATCAAAATGTACAATGCTCGAGAAGCCTATTACAGTACTCTATAAATATAGCTTCACTTTATTAAATCTGAAAAATAGATTGCTTGGTACCAAAAGTATGAGTGTCAAAACAGGATTAAAGTGGAAAATGTAACATTTTCGTTTTGCATTTGGCTGTGTTACCGTTTTTTTTCTAAGTTTTGAATCTGTTGCTATCAGGGGCTTATAGCAGAAGAAACCAGGAGCAAATTGGCAGAACAGGAAGAAGATCCTGAGAAGTTTCGGGAGGCCCTGGTAAAATTTGAGACCAGATTTAATTTCCCAGACTTGGAAAAACTGGTGACTTATTATTCGTGTTGCTGCTGGAAGGGGCGGGTTCCCCGTCAAGGCTGGATTTACCTCAGCATTAACCATCTCTGCTTCTATTCTTTCCTGCTGGGTAAGGAAGGTAAGAATAGATGAAGGATATAAACTAAGTCAGTCAATTGTAAGAAAAACTATTTTATGATTCAGAATTGTATTTCATTTCAGTATTTTGACTTGTACTACATCAAATTATGAAGGTACACTGGTAGCAAAGTTAAAATTTTATTTCAGCATCCAATTATCTTTCTCAAAAACTGAGGAGATTAGTATTCAAATATCTTGTGTCTACACTGCACCTTGAACCACATCGGGTGAGGGAGCAAGTCAGAGTCATAACGGCACAGAAGGAGGCCATTTGACCCATTGAGTCCGTGCCAGCTCTCTGTAGAGCAATCCAGTCAGTCTCATTCCCTCGCTCTATCCCCGTAGCCCTGCAAGTTTATTTCCCTCAAGTGCCTATCCAGTCTCCCCTTGAAAACATTGAGTGTCTCCGCTTCCACCACTTCCGTCGGCAGCGACTTCCAGGTCCTCGCCACTCGCTGCATAAAAAGGTTTTTCCTCCCGTCCTCCCTGTATCTCTTGCCCAAAACCTTAAATCTGTGTCCTAGTCCTTGTACCATCAACTAGTGTGAACAACCTTGCCCCGTCTAGCCTATCCAAACCCGTCATAATCTTGTACACCTCCATCAATCACCCCTCAACCTCCTTTGTTCTAATGAAAACAAATCCAGCTTCTCCAACCTGTCCTTGTAGCTAAGATCCCCCATCCCCGGAGTCATTCTGGTAAATCTCCTCTGCACCCTCTCGAGGGCCTTCACATCCTTCCTAAAGTGTGGTGACCAGACCTGGATGCAATACTCCAGTTGTGGCCTAACCAGCGCTTTATAATGGTTCAGCATAACTTCTCTACTTTTGTACTCAATACCTCTATTTATGAAAATGAGAAGTCGCACAACACCAGGTTATAGTCCAACAGATTTATTTAAAATTACAAGCTTTCAGAGCTGTCGCCCCTTCTTCAGGTAGGGTAGCTGTGAGAGAATCTCCCAGAATTCACAATATAAACACAGAAAAAATGTATTCAAATCTTTTATATTGTGAATTCTGGGAGATTCTCTCACAGCTACCCTACCTGAAGAAGGGGCGACAGCTCCGAAAGCTTGTAATTTTAAATAAATCTGTTGGACTATAACCTGGTGTTGTGCGACTTCCCATTTTTGTCCACCCCAGTCCAACGCCGGCATCTCCACATCATGACCTCTATTTATGAAGCCCAAGATCCCATATGCTTTGTTAACCATTCTCCCAATATGCCCTGCCACTTTCAGGGACCTATGCACATTAACTCCCAGGTCCCTCTGTCCCTGCACACTCTTTAAAACTGTGCCATTAGGTGTATATTGCCTCTCCCTGTTCCTTCTGCCAAAATGCATCACCTCACACTTTTCTGTATTAAATTCCATGTGCCACAAGTATTGCACATTAGCCCTGTGATATCACATCTGTCTCAAAACTTTCTTAACTCTGTACATTAATGTAATCTTTGACAGTAGGGAAAGTGAAATTGTGATCTTTTAGGAGCCTTGTTTGAGCAGTTTTCTGGTGAAGAGTTGAATACTTCAGTGGAAAAATTGAACTGTTTACTTTAATTTCACGTGAGGGCCAAGAAGGTTGGATGATAACTGATCCAGCCATTTTGATCCAATTGTCTGAACTGCAAAAAGATTTCATTGCGCCTGCAATGTCCTTGTACTTTTCAATATAATAAAATTGGGTGCTGAAAGGTATTCATGTTGATTAGATTTAAGTGTGTGTGGATTTTTCGGTATAATTGTAAATAGTGAAAAGATACAATATGGTGAACATGTGAAATGGCGTCAGCAGAAGTTCACAAAATAAACCATAAACTGATTCTCTTTCCCTTTTTGAGAGATTCAGCAATTGTGCTGCCGGATGTCGGTCTTATGCTGGCCATGTGATGTTTAATCTAATTGGGCAGTTTTTAATAAAATTCTATTTCTTGTGATCAAGTTAAAGGAGAAGTCACTGTTCTCAGACTCCATTCCGCCTGAGTAAATATCTTGCCCTATATATAATTTATGGCTGAATATAGAGTTAATGAAGCAGGAAATGCTGCTGGATATTCTCAAAACTTCATGAGACAATGTTGAAAGGGAAATGATCGAGCATTTTGACTCTCCATCAAAAGAGGGGGGGGGGGGGGGGGGGGGGGAAGAGAAAGAGAGAAAAACTTGTCAACGCCATAAGATTTTAACTTTCTACATTTGGGAGATTACAATATTAAACAAAGCTGTAAAGTTAAATATTAGGCATTCCCTCCAACTGCCCTTCCTAATTTAGAGGTATGTTTACATGGACTGTGCCAAACTTATTTAGCATCCATTGTTAATCTGACAGGAAATAGCTTAGAATAATGGTGACACTGGTGTGTTTTATATTACAGGAGTCTGCGGAATACTGGTCAGGAGCCAGGGCAATTTATCATGCACAGTTTGTGGGAACATGGTTAACTGCTATTAACGTGCTTGGGAATTTAAATTCTAGGTTCTGTATATAGGAAAAAATTGACCTTTCCCCTCTTTACTTTGTACTTGATCTCCCAGTATTGCAGGAACAGTAGCTGGAATATCCTTTTAATTTCAAGCCAGGGTGGCGGTGTGCAAGATATTAAATGCAAGTATCGGCCAGTATTTCACTGCAAACTAGTGTGTAGTGGATATTTTCTTCGCACATTTTATTTAACGAACCCAAATATTATAAACAGATTAAAATAGAAAAATTGAATAACGTTCAACAATCCAGGCATAAACTATTTTTAATAAAGTAAAAGAATATGGTTGTTCTCTGACTCGATTGTGTTGCTGTTGTTCTATCCTTTTTTTTTCTGTTTTTCTCTTCTTTGCTGCTTTTCACCCTTTAACTCTCTTTGCTTTGATCTGTATTCTTCTGCCTCTCTATTTTTCAAATCCCTTCTTTGGAAAATTCTCAAATGTCATGGTACTGCTGTTTGTTTTTGGGGCATAGTTGTTTAGCATTGTAATCTTTACATAGGATATACAGCACAGAAACAGGCCATTCGGCCCAACCAGTCCATGCTGGTGTTTATGCTCCACTCGAGCCTCCTCCCGTCTTTCCTCATCTAACCCTATCAGCATACCCCTCTATTCCCTTCTCCCTCATATGCTTATCTAATCGCCCCTTAAATGCATCTATACTATTCGCTTCAACTACTCCCTGAAGTAGCGAATTCCACATTCTCCCCACTCTCTGGGTAAAGAAGTTTCTTCTGAACTCCATATTTGATTTCTTGGTGACTATCTCATATTGATGGCCTCAAGTTTTGCTCTTCCCCACAAGTGGAAGCACTCTCTGTATCTACTCTATCATGATTTTAAAGACCTCTATCAGGTCACCCCTTAGCCTTCTCTTTTCAAGAGAAAAGATACCCAGCCTGTTCATCCTTTCCTGGTAGGTATACCCTCGCATTTCTGGTATCATCCTTGTAAATCTTCTCTGCACTCTCTCCAGTGCCTCTATATCCATTTTATAATATGACGAGCAGAATTGCACACAGTACTCCAGGTGTGGTCTAATCAGGGTTCGATACAAGTTTAGCATAACTTCACTACTTTTCAATTCTATCCCTCTAGAAATAAACCCTAGTGCTTGGTTTGCTTTTTTTATGGCCTTGTTAACCTGTGTCGATACTTTGTGATTTGTGTATTTGTACTCCTAGATCCCTTTGTTCCTCTACCCCATTTAGATTCTTATTTTCCAAGTAATATGTGGCCCCCCTATTTTTCTTACCAAAATGTAATACCTCACATTTATCGGTGTTGAATTTCATTTGCCAATTATATGCCCATTCTGCAAGTTTATTAACATCTTCTTGGAATTTGTTGCAGTCCTCCTCAGTATTGGCTTCCCCCACCCCACCCCCCCAATTTGGTGTTGTCTGCAAATTTAGAAATTGTGTTTTTGATTCCAAAGTTTAAATTGTGAACAGTGGTCCCAGCACTGATCCTTGTGGAACAACAATTCCTACCTTCTGCCACTCTAAATAGCTACCCTTTACCCCTACTCTCTGCTTTCTGTCTTGAAGCCAGCTAGCTATTCATTCTGCTACTTGTCCCCTGACTCCGCATTCTCTGACCTTATGTGGTACCTTATCGAAGGCCTTTTGAAAATCTAGATAAATTACATACAGGAAACTTTCGTTTATCCGGCACCCAAATATCCGGAATTCTCGCTTAACCGGCAAAAATCATCCTCCGAAAACTCCTCTCAAATAACCGGCAATGTTGCCGAGTTGCAGTCGAGTCCCCGCGAACGCCGAGTGCTCCGAAAAATCCTCTCAAATAACCGGCAATGTTGCCGATCCCGAGTCCGAGTCCGTGAACGCCGATTTAGTCAGTAGGGGTACTTTTCAAAAGTGCCACTACTCGGCCTCCTGGCGCTTTCGCAAGTCCGAAACATTGCAGTAGCAGGAGTAGATTCTCCCGCGCTGCTTGGAGTCTCTTTGTTAAAAATAGCCTCGGTAGATATAACTCTCTGTTATCCGGTACTTTCGATAAACCGGCACCACGCCGGTCCCGTCGATGCCGGATAAACGAAAGTTTCCTGTATACTACGTTACCCTTGTCTGCTCTCTCTGTTACCTCTTCAAAAAATTCAATTAGGTTGGTCAAGCAAGACTTTCCCTTTTGAAATCCATGCTGACTATTAAAGTTTTCGTTTCTCGATGTTCTTCTATTTTCTCCTTTAGTAGGGATTCCATTATTTTTCCTACCACCGATGTTAAGCTGACTGACCTATAGTTCCCTGGACATGTTCTATCTCCCTTCTTAAATAGGTATTACATTAGCTATCTGCCAATCCTCTGGGACTACACCTTTTTCTAACTAATTACTAAATATATTCTGTGCCTTTTTTTAATCAAAATGGACCAGACATTCATTCCTGGAACGGTGCTCTCTTAAGGTGAAGGAAAGGTGTTTGCCATCCATCTGCTATTTGTGTAGGAGGTGGCTAGGGTTTGGCCCACCCAGCCCATTGTAAATTTTACATTTTCTGCTGGGATGATGTGTTTCCTGGTAGAAAGCCACATCTGATCACACTCTTTTTTTTGAGGTAGATCAACATTTCCCTGCATTGATTGGGTGGTTTAGCCCCTTTACAAACCCCTTAGATGAAGTGTACTGTTATATAGTCCTTTTTGTACAATAACACCTCTCGTTTCCAGCTTGTCATTACAAGGTGTATGCAGTGGATGGGTAGGCTAACTAATGGCAAGATGTAGGGTGCTGTTTTTGCACGATTAGTTTCTTTTCCATCAATAAGCCTTTGGCAAACCTGGCTGCAGTTCTGTTTGAGTCCCATCTTGGTTCAGTTGATAGCTCTGTTGCTTCTGAGTTAGAAAGTTATGGGTTACATTCCCACTGCAGACTTTGGCACATAATGTAGCCTGCACCTCCGTGTAGCATTCCCTTAGTACTGCGGTGAATGGTCAGAAGGGAGCAGTGACCAAAGGTTTGGTCCAAGAGATGGGTCTTAAAGGAAGAGAGGGCGATGGAGAGGTGAAGGGTTTAGGGAGGTTCTTCCAGAGAGTGGAACTTAAGTGGCTGAAGACATGTCTGCTAGTGATGGGATGAAGGTTGAGGGGATGCACAAGAGGCTGCAGTCAGAGAAATGGAGTGTTCTTGGGTAGGGCAGTTTAATGTTGGAGGAGGTGAAAGAGCTAGAAGGGGGAGGGAACATTGGAAGGATTTAAACAAGGATGAGAATTTTAACTTGGAGGTTTTAGGGTACTCTGATCCAATGTAGATCAACGAAAACAGTGGTGATGGAGAAGTAAGCGTGACTTGGTGTGGGATAAGACATGTACTGCAGCATTTTGGGTGAGCTGAAGTTGATGGAGAGTGGTGAATAGAAGGCTGGCCAGGAGACAGTTGTAGTAAAAAAAAACAGTGGTAGGACACAAGTTTTTACTTGTACTTCCCTTGCATAGTGAATACTTAAACTCAGCATTGATATCAGGTAGAAGTACTGAATGAAGGCCTAATGATATACTCAAGAGGAAAGTTTACTGCAGATCCTAGTGGCTGGTTACAAAACAGCAATAACAGGATGAGATGTATCCCTTTGAGGGAAGTACCTCCTCTCTTTTAATCATATGGCAGAGGTTGAGGCTTCCTGTATGAAGTATTGTTGGGCAAACACATCTCCTGCAAAATACATCAACCCTTTTAATTCTACCATTGTAGATAGCAGGTACTGGGAAATACCTTTACACGTTTGCTTAAAGGTAACTGTAATCTGCATTCCTGAATATTGTATTTTCATATTTCAGTGAAACTCATTATCCCCTGGGCTGATGTGAAAAGGCTAGAAAGAACTTCGAATACTCTTATCTCAGAAATAATTCGAGTGACCACACGAAGTAAAGAACGGGAGTTCTCCATGTTCCTTAACATAGATGGAACTTTTAGGCTTATGGAACTTTTGGCAGATGTGACTATTCGAAGGCTGCTGGACAATGAGGCATTTGAGTTGGATCCACCTCTACAAGAACCCACTCAAATCACAAAGAAGTAAGAAAAAAATTCAGTAAAATTTTAGCTAACTTTGGAAAGCATGGCTCTATTTCTCAAAATAACCTCATCTGTATTTTGTTTCAGTTGTTTAATGTGTTGTATAACTATTTTTAAGCTTGCTGTGCCTCCTCTTGACAATTTTTCTTTTGTGGTTAATTTGAGATCATTTTGCATCATATTTCAATTAATTTGCATGTTCTCTGAAGTATTGACATGAAAATTTTACTTCCTATATAATGTCTCCTGTTGTGCAAGTGAGACAGTCCTGGGGGCACTCCAGCAAGACTTTTTAAATACTGCATTGATCTAGTGTTTGAGTTTACCCATTATACATTTGGCCATACCGATTTCTTTTAACAGCTATTTGGAGTTTAAATGTTATTCCCAAGCTTTTGAGGCAGTCTTAGAAATTCCCATTAATGCCAAACAAACTTACCTAGATCTTGATGACCAGCACCCACTCTTCCTGGTGTCCCTTTGCATACGTTTAATTGAAAGTAGTTTGTGACTTGTTGCCTTTGACTGGTTGTCCTGCTTCTATCCACTAATACTTGTGATTGTGAGAGTTGGAATATACAGTGAAACCTGTACAAACGGACACTTGCATAAAAAAACTATTGACAGTCCCAAATAACTTGCATTGTACTAGATACAAGCTGCACCTTCAAACCATGGGCACTCGCAAATTGCGAACTAGGACAGCCTTCAATGCACAAAGTCCATTTGCAAGTTAAAACACAGGACACGCATGTCAGTGCAAGGTAGCAACGGGTGAATAAAACAGCTTTTGTGGAATGGGGATCTCTTTACCCAGCATCCATAGCGGCAGAGAAGCCGCTCTATCCCCGGGATTGACTGCTTGCACAGCGCTATCCCAGGGGTAGTGTTTTTTTCTGCTGCTGTGGATGTTGGGTAAAGAACTCCCCATTTCTCAAAAACCGGGAACTGCATCTGGCATAGGGTTCCCAACAATGTTCCCTTTAAGCCACGCGGACACGCAGGGCTGTGGCGGTCCCGCACAGCCAGTGAGCCGGCTTTTAAATGTGAAAACTGCGCATGACACGCGACCCCAAAAAAAAATTAAGAGGGAACATTGGTTCCCAACCCTCCTGGAATGACCGACAGTCTCCTGAAATGCGTCATGGGTCTTCAGGGTGCTGCCTCTAGCAGCCTGGGAGATCGTTGGATTTTTTTAATGGAAATTTCCTGCTGCCGTGTGCCCTCCCGCCCGCTCCATGATGCCAGTCGACCACCGCCATAGAGCGCAAATCGGGAGAGGGCTGGAGAGTCAAGAACCGCGGGTGTCACATTCAGGAGAGGGTCTTAAATCGGCAGTGGCGGGGGTGGTCCTCGGCATTTCGGGGGGGGGGCTCTGAAATGGAGCGTTCTCTGAAGTGGGCACGACCCAGGTGAGGGCGATTTAAAAAAAAAAGAAGGAACGCTGCAGGAGATGCAGCCAATCCTGGGATATTTGGCTCATCCAGTTTACTGTACATACAATGACCATTTTGAAAACAAGGACTTATGATGCAAGTCCCTTAGGTGTTCCTAATTTACAGGTTTCACTGTACTTATGATCCTTAGCTCTATATAAGTTACAAAGCCATTTCAGTTGCGCTTGGAAACCTTGATGAGTTCTTCTGGGCTATGGTAGTCATTCTGTTTTTGAGCAACAGAGTAGGAAGGCTGCAGGAATAATTTCTCTTTCCACCTTCCCCCCACCCCCCCTATTCCTCCTATTGGCTGAGTTAGCTGATCTGAGTTAGGACAGTGGTTGAGTTGCTACAATCAGCATAACATTTCTAAGGAAGCAAGACATTTTGGCCAGGATTTCCGCTCTTGGTTGCTGTATAGTGCCCCCTGCTGGAAATGTGCACGTGTATACCAGTTTAGCATCAGATCAGGGTTACCATTGATGTCCCTGCAGTTAAACAGCCTGTCAACATATTGTCAAAGCTCACATATGAATTAGGGTGGGGGGTAAGAATTTTGAATTGGAAACCTGGAAACACTGATCTGTGACTTCTTTAAATGAAAGGCCACAGTCTTGATTTATAACTCCATCTAAACTGAGCCTTTCATTTAATTTAAACTGATCTGTAACTATGCTTTCTGTTCATTTTGCTACAGGGATCTTGAAGCTAGGATGCAGACTGAGTATTTCCGGGCTTGTTTCAGGCTTCCACGGGTAGAGAAGCTGGCCGAGATAGTGGATTGCTTCCTGTGGACGCCATATAGCCAATGCCACACTGCAGGAAAGTTGTATACTTCAGAAAATTACATCTGCTTTGCCAGCAAGGAGGAAGGCAGCTGCCATGTGATCATTCCACTCCAAGAGGTACTGCACACTGTGTTCTAGTATTGAAGAACTGAATGTCTTTCCATGGTCAACTCTGTTTAAAACTGTGCAGTCTGGAAAACTTTTGTGCATCTATCTAAGATGTATTATTTAAGTAAACATCACTTTTTAAATTCCTGAATACATAGCCAGATGTAAAACTTCTTTTGCCCTTTTGTGGCCAATAAACATTGTTCGGAAAAGGATTTTTTTTCTCATTAAGATTTTAAGTCTGCCATTCTGGAGTGTGAGTGGCTGAGGTGGCCCACTGAAACAGGCCCCTCCAAGTAACCCAGTACTGGCAAGAGTCCTTGCTTTGCTTTGTAGCTCAGAAAACTCATTCGGAGTCCCACACTCTGATACTGAAATCTGCTAGTATCAATTACAACTTAATTTTTTTAATTTGTCCTTTGTATAACTATCCAGGGAGGATGCTCCACTTCAGGGCTATGTATTAATGAACTTAAAAAACCTCATGATTCCCTTCTGACCTTGTTTGAAGTATATCTGTTGCTTTATAACAAAGTTGCAATGTGAGCCTAATTATTTGTTCCTTTGCTTCCTCCTCTTCTACCACTCCCTCAAACTTGCTGGTGAAGAGGGTGTGTTTGGTGGGAGTGTATAAGAATGTTTGAGGCAGTTCGAGAATGTTGGAAAGTGACATTGGTTGATTGTTTTGAATTTCTTTCTTGGCAGTAGATTCACAGCAAACTACCCTTTTTAAGTTGCTTAATATTACAACAGCTGCAGTTTCTGCAATAAACCGTTCTGGCACATCTTTGCTTTTCATTGACAGGTGGTTACTGTGGAGAAGATGGAGGACACAAGTCTGCTCCCCAATCCAATTATTGTCGGCGTTAAAAGCAAGAAGGTGTTTCAATTTACAGAAATTAAAAATAGAGAACACCTAGTGGAGCAACTAAGCAAACGGCTTCAACTTTTAAGAGGAGAAAAGCCTGGCTGTCTTGAGAAATCTGGAGTTGAAGAAACGGTATAGTTGACCTTTTGCATTTAAGAATGGTTTTGTATAGCAGTGAAGCCAGAACTGCCCTAAAGTACAACAGTTAACAGTTCAGCAAAAAATAAGGTACCTTAAATAAAAGCAGAAAGTTTATCTGCCTGTATTGTTTAAATTAACCAAACACCCCACAGAATTCAGTGTCTGTGATTTAGTGGATAAGTGCACCATGTAGTGTGATACTGAGCCATGGAGATTAGCAAGATCCTGTCAGCTAATCTCAGTTGGAGGGGCAGCAGAGGCACTACTCCCAGGGCTAGGAAAGGGGCAAAACAATTTGGTGACCCCCCCCAGTGGAAAGTGTGGTTGTGTGTATGTGTACAGGATCAGCTTTAGCTGTGACCTCTTGCTGTCTCTAGTTCACATACACTCACGCGCTTTCAACACTTGGTTTTTCTCTTTCTTACCCCCCCCCTCCAATCACTCAAATCTGAGATTGCTCTGGCTCCAAATGAAAAATTACCACTTATGTGAGGTACTGGCAGTCTACTGTAACTCATTAGATTGACCTCTGCATCAGTCCATACCTTCAGGAGGGGTTGCAGTGGAAGAAGAGTGATTCACTTCTAGGACTGTGTATCTTAAAAGCACTTTGATATTGTATGTTCAGCTAACACAGAATAATTTGATCCAGCACACTTTAACTTATTCTGTATGATCAGTTAAACTATCAATTGGAAATTACTTGAAATTAAAATCCATTGCTCTAACCAGCAGAATTAAGTCAGTTGGCTTATTCAAGTACAACATGTAGGCTCTGGCAAGAAAGGGTGGAAAATGTTGACTATAGGATCCGTGCAGCTCAGGCCTGTTTTTCTTTTTTGGTAATTATTTTATTAAAGTGAGTGTGTATTTTAACTAAAAGGTACATTTCTTGGCAGCAAATTGATGCCAACAACAGAGGGTGGTGAAAAGCCAGTAATTGCAGTGACAATCATTTTTTCAATATGCAGAGGACTGGAAAATATAATTGATATTACAGTAAGTGGTGGAGAAATGCACAGCTATATGGCCAGAGAAAAGACCGCAAAAGTTTATGATTCTGTGCGCAGGGTAGCCAACATCTACTCTGACCCAACTAATTCTGGTAAGTGAGGGTTCTTTAATGTACTCATTATAGCAATACTTGTAAATCCTTCTGTAATTTGCAATTAATTAGCAAGGTCTTGTAAATCATGCATACAATTTCATGTCAATAAAGTTGTAGTTAAAGTAAACAAAGATTCTTTGTCTTCTGGAATAATTTTGCATGGATAGTCAAAATTCAATTAATTGAAAATATTATTTAGTTTAAAATATTCTTCCCTTTCTCCATAGGTGATTCTTTATTCATGCTCTGAGATTTTGGAGAAGGTGAAGAAAAATGAGAGGAGAAATAAATCCTGTCCCCCAAACAAGGAATCCAATATGTGTGCGCTGCCAAGCACAGGAAAACTTCATCTCGGGCAGGGTCTTCCACAGGGCCACTAAAAAGTCTAGTAAAAGAGGGACCATCACAGTGAACAGATTGTTCCTCCCACTCCCAGATTGTGGGGGAAGAATTCATTCACTAGATAACAGAGCATAGCAAGTATCAAACTGCAGTCCTTGTGTAGATGCACAGAAGCATGACAAGATTGCCAGAGTAGAGTTGGCAGGACAGGTTGGCTCTGTAGTTAATCAATTACCCTGCTACTTGTAGGTCCAGGATGCTGTCATTCAGAGCTTCCTTAAGTGCTCTAAATGTCAGGCTGTGGGATCATGAGGCCATCGTCCAGTGCAAGGGCTGATGTGACCAAGGATCTTGCATGCGGCCCTACATGATCCAGTGCGAGATTTTTTTTTCGTGAATTGTATAAATGGTACATATATGAATATAGTTTTCAATAATACTACAAGAATATATTCAAAATAATCCTGTGGCATGACCAACACAAGTTTTGAAATAAAACATTTGTGAAATTTATTTTACTGGTTTGGTTGCTTTATTTGGTACGTTCCCCACTCTGACAGACCAAGTGCCATTTCAGATATAGGAAAGAAGCCCACAGTATGTCACGTGGTGCTCTCTTATCTAGTGTTCTGCTCTCAATACCTTCATGTAAAAGTTGGCTTTGTTTGTACAACTTGAAACACATTTTCCTCAAAGGTTAAGTTCAAACATTTCTCTGGCATCTGCTCAGAACTTGGCAGCAGATGTTGGGTTTGCACATATTGTTATTTTGTGGCTTTTTAAAATTTAAGCAAGGCCAAAGCCCATAGTCTAGTACACCACCAAGGTTGAAAAGAGTAAGATTATTCCAGATAAATCAATAACCAATACTGTAGGAGTAAGGGTGGACTGAGGGGGTTAGCAGTTCCAATGTTTTGAGGTCCTGGGAATGAATGAATTGGAATAAGAGACCGTGATGAGTCTGGTTTTCAGCATACTTTGGGTGCAAGGTATAGGAGGAGTATGTAAGTTGATTTATTTATAACTGGAGGAGTGAGAGGGAAGAGCTCGGAGGAGTATATTATCAGTAAAATAAAGATAGACTATAAAGGCTGCGGTGCAGGAAAAGAAGGAAGTTTGAGACTAGATGTGAGCGGTTTTATCTTCTATCCTGTCCAGGAATAATGTGGGGGAGGGTGGTGGTGTTTGAGCCTCCCAAGATAATGAGAATAGTATTGGATGAACTTGGGCTTTATAGAGTTGAGTTGTTGAGGAAAAGTTGTGCTGGGCACAAAACCGCCTCTGGAATCGCTTACAGGAATCGGAGTTTTGGAAGTTCCATTTGAGCCAAGCTGAGGGTGAGACCACAAATGTCTGGAGAAAGTATTAAGGGTTGACCTATCAAAGATGGGAAGTGGTAGTTAGAATTCCAGGAGATATGAAGAAACTTTTTTTTTTAAAAATTGGAAGATTTTCACTGCCCCATCAAAGGGGATGGAGTAGATCAAAATGTACCAAATGCACCCATTGTACTGAAGAATGGAGGGTGTAATTTGAAGGAAGCTTACAGCCATTAAGTGGAAAGTTTGTATTTGGACAGGTAGGTATTTTAACAGTATTAAAGTCGATTCATATATTTATATATGGACCTAACAATGCAGTAATAGTTTACCACCTAATGAGATGATAAAATCCCTATTGTCTGAATATTTCCTGTTCTCTGTATCCTGACTGTTGAAATCAAAACTCATTGCATTGTATCTGACTTATTACCAAAATGTTTAAAATCCGGAACTCCTCAACTCCCTTAGTTGGTGAATATAATGGGGGGTGGGGGTTACCGAGAACAAACAGATCTCTGGCAACCCTTGAGTTGTGGCATCTGCTTTGCAGTGTATAGCTGAGCCAGGTCCCACAACACTGGCAGTCCAGTATCAAATAAAGTGATACTGTAAGTATGTGGCTAATCAGGTGGATTTCAAATAACCTTTTGCTGCTGTTCTAGGAACTGGTCCTTGCTTGGAAAGATTTATGCATTGTACATGCCGATGTTTCCAAAGTCCCTGGCTTTTTGCCTTTGATCTTTTGTTAAATATTATTTACAAAACTGATTAATCTTGTCTATACTTAGATGCATTATGCAGGTTCTATTACCAATTTCATTGGCACAAGCCTACTTTTCTGTATTTGAATAAAACCTTTGCACTGCTTTAATTTAAAGACATAATTGATTTTTTTTTTAAGCAAAGTTACTTTCAGAAGCACCATTCAAACATAACACACTGACGCACACACACACACTTTGCTGCGCTTACATCAGTCTTGCAATGAATTACCTTGAAACAAGGTGTGATATAATTGCAAATCTTCCTTTGTTAGATAATTGTATACAAATGGAAAAAAATAGATCTTCATTCAGTCAATATTCCAATTGACAAAAGCTTCATTACAGCATTTGACTTGATCAGCTTAGTGGTGTTGTACTCAGGAGAAATTCTTCCATGATTTTTAGAACCAAGAGAAAACATTTAGACCATTGTGATTTTTTTCAATGGTCAGCATGGCAGCACCATGGTTCCAGAAGTGACTTGAATACAACGCCAGTAGAACCTTTCTCCAATGTTGCTAGAGTGTTGCTGCTGAGCCAAGTATGTGTAATTGTCAGTCTGGATTATGCACTCAATCAGGGCAGTACTGAGGGAATGCTTCATTGCTGTGGGCGCTGTCTTTGGGATGAGATGTTGGCAGGTCTGTCTGTCTGTCTGTTCAAGTTTGCATAAAGATCCTACGGCACTATTCAAAGAAAAGCAGGGAGTTCCGAAGTCCTGGCCAACATTTATCTCTCATCCAATGCCACCAAAACTGATTAACTGGTCATTTATCTCATTTGCGGGACCTTGCGGTGAACAAATTGTTACATTTGCACATAAAACAGTGCCTACGCTTAAAGTAACTTATTGGTTGTCAAGTGCTTTGGGATTTTCTGAGGATGTGAATGTAAGTTATATAAATGTAAGTTATTTTGCTGGATTTGCAGCATGGACTGACTCACCTGAAGCTAATGGATTGTATCCAAAATAGCAGGATTAGCTACCTAACTGAGTTGATGGAAGATTTTGGGACTGGTGGGGTTGTGGGGGTGAGGGGGAAGAGAGAGAGAAGGGCAGAGAGGATTAAGAGGTGAAAACATTCTGGAATGTAGTTTAATTTCTGTAGATTGAACTCCCACCTAGCTCCTGAACTGGGAGTTCACATCCCGTGGTACCCTTCTATTAGCAGGAACTCTGTTTATCGATATGTTAAAGTTATCATTGGCTCAGATATTCCCAGGATACTGGATTTCCTGTATCCGTTTGTGGTCCGTCGCTAAAATCTCAATGTGGGACAATTTGCAACAGTTGCTCGTAACCCAGACTGACCATTAAGTTCCCATAGGCACTTGGGAACTCTGCAGTAGAATCCCGAGATGTTCTGTGTACAAACAAAGAACAGGAAATCCTTACTGCAGGGCAAGATGTCATTTTTCTCTCAGAAGAGGTTTTAAAAGGCAAGTATGCTCAAGTTTGTTTTTAATGCACTTGAAACTAACCACCCGCCATAGTTAGTACAGCTGTATCACAAGTCTCTATTGTAGTTGGAGATGGCTGATATATACAACCTTAATTAAATAGCCAAACCTTTGTAAAAATCCACATTGCTGCCTTCCATGCTGGAAACAGGACAGAAGTCTGAAGCATTCAGCAGTATAGATCTGCCTAGTTGATGTTTTTGAAGTTGAGACGCCTAATATCCAGCTCCTTGAGCCATGTATTTCATAAAATAGCTCTTTAATCAAGGTAATACTTTCAAAAAGCACCAAGAAAACCTGCAAGCTCTCTAGGACATGGTTGCTAAAATGCCAGCTTACCATACTTGGACTATAGTCTGTGTTACATAGAATTTACAGCGCAGAGACGGACCATTTGGTCAACTGGTCAATGCTGGTGATTATGCTCCGCACGAGCCGCACCCTACGTCCTCTCCCCCTATCAGCATGTCCTTCTATTCCTTTCTCCCTCGTACTTATGGAGACTATAACTCTCCTGAGTGTGGTCTAACCAAGAGTCTATGTTACAGCCTCAAGTACAACCAGGCTCCCTTACCTCAGGATTCAGAACTTTCAGTGCAGGAGGACTGAGTTGCTCGAGAAGATGCCACTCAGATACAATTTGAGGAATAAGACCATGGCCCTGAATTCGCGGTTGGTATGATGGCGTACACTCGGAGTATGCTGTCATACCGCCTTTGAAGCGCATGCACTAAATCCCGAACATACTCCTTAGTTACACCGCCAACCGCAAATTCCGGGCCAAAGTCTTTCTGGATGTGTGGGTAATAAAGAATTTCAAGCAGGGTTGTGCTCTCTACTGTTCAGAAGTTCCCCCACATTCAGAAGAACGTTGCACAATACAGCCCTTTAACTTCCTGGCCAATAGAGTTTTGAACAGATGCTTAGAAAGGATACTCATTGACCAGAATCATACCAATCAATGGAGTTTGATTTCTGCTTGGCAGGCCCCAAGCAACTTGAAGATTACAAGCTATGCTGGACTGCTCCATGATGGCTCAGCTACTTCATTCCGTGAGTAGCTGAGTCATACAGACTAGGAAAGTCATGGGTTCGATACTTGGTCTGTGCTGAGTTTATTGGTCTCCGCTGGATGCTACAGTTGACCTCAATGATCCAGGATTAGGGAGGGGAACAGCTCTGATACCCCTTGCAAGCAAACGTTTGCTGACACTCGCTGCTAAGTTTACACATGAAGAAAAGGCACTTTGGCAAGGTACTAGAGTGTCTGTCGGGAACCATCAACCTCAAAGTTGGAGGGAAATGACCTGGGGGAAAGAGAAGCTACATTGGACCCAAGGGTTCAATACTCTTTCAGAATAAAGAAAACATTTTACATTACCATGAGAAGTGAGCAGGCTCCCTTCCCTGAAGGATATTAGTTAACTAGTTGGGTTTTACAACAGTTTAATCAGAAATGGATCAATTATGAACAAAGTATTCCATTTTGGTCTCCCATCAGCACTCCTATTCAAGTGCTTGTCTATGTTGGTGGCATTTTGTGGACTAAGGCAAGTCTGCTCTAGCCTTGATGACTGGCTGATCAGAATCCTTTGCTAGAAAGATGCATCAACATTAATCCAACCGGTCTTGAGCTTTGTAGAAAGATGGTACTTCATCATTAATTGAAAAATCACAGCTACAGCCAGTACTCAACCTTTTCTTCATGGGGACCTGGTTCTTAACCTTGTAACCAGAGCTATGTGTTTATCCCTATATAAAAAAGAAAATTAATGTAGCTGTTTAGACTTTTCAGCTTTACTCAGACACAACTAGTAAATCACAGCTTAACACTACTTAAAAAATTGGCACACTTTTTTTCGTTCCTGGCTAGTGGGGGTCGCCGGCAAGGCCAGCATTTATTGCCCATCCCTAATTGCCCTTGAGAAGGTGGTGGTGGTGAGCCGCCACCTTGAATCGCTGCAGTCCGTGTGGTGAAGGTGCTGTTAGGAAGGGAGTTCCAGGATTTTGACCCAGCGTCAATGAAGGAACGACGATATATTTCCAAGTCAGGATGGTCTAGGACTGGGAGGTGGTGATGTTCCAATGCGCCTGCTGCCCTTGCCCTTCTAGGTTGTAGAGGTCGCGGGTTTGGGAAGTGCTGTCGAAGAAGCCTTGGCGAGTTGCTGCAGTGCATCTTGTAGATGGTGCACACTGCAGCCACGGTGTATCGGTGGTGAAGGGGAGTGTATGTTTAAGGTGGTGAATGGGGTGCCAATCAAGCGGGCTGTTTTGTCTTGGATGGTGTCGAGCTTCCTGAGTGTTGTTGGAGCTGCACTCATCCAGGCAAGTGGAGAGTATTCCATCACACTCCTGACTTGTGCCTTGTAGATGGTGGTGATATATGGTTAACCTGATACTGAGAAAGCACCAGTGGATTTTGTAACAATTACATTGTTACTAGAAAACTGTTAATATAAATTTGCATTGTTTGGTGGCTATGGAACCAAAAATAATAATTCCACATTGTTTGTGCTTCCCTTTAAGAGATGTTTCAATCAGGGAAGCAGGTAAGAATAACCGGTTGAAAATATGTAAAAGAAAGATACTGAGAAACAGTAGTGGATATGTGTAACTCAGTAAAAGCTGTTAATGCTATATGCTTTTTTAAGTAAAAGGTTGATATCCTTTTAAAATAGCATTAAAGTTTATAAGAATAAGTTTGGACTTGTGCTGTATAGAACACAATGGATCATGTGTTTCTAGGGCCATGGAAATGTTATCTGGGATGTAGCTGGCCAGGACTGAATAAAAGTGTAGGTTCGGATTTATATTCCGGAGTTTTCATATTAGGGGGATGGGGGAGAAGCTGAGAAGTTTTGCATAGCTTTATCCTCAAGGTTTTAAGTATGGTTAGTCACCGCCTTCAGAAAATAAATAAATAAATAGTGACTCCTATGATGGGGCAAATCTGAAAGAAATGGCCTTTTATATTCCATATTTCCTTATGTTTCAATCCATCCTTCATTCTGTAAATGCCATGTAGTAGTCTAAATATGTTTTACATTTGCATGTAATTTTTGATGAATTTGACACATTTTGGATCCTAAAGTCTGCAAATTCAGCAGCTCAGCATAGAATCTTGCATTGTAAGACCTGAACCAACTTGCATGCTTGCACATATGGCCACTGTCTCTCGATTTATTTTGACCCGCTCCTAGCCAGCTTGCATCTCTGTGCAGTGGTCTTGTTCTTTCTCCTCTCTCCTGCCTTGTCTTGGCTACTGGTATAGAGATGGGTTGAAGAAATATGGCTGTCTGGTTTTGTTTTGGTTTCATATGTGACTTTTTGTTAAAATTTTACATTTCTTATTTGTAGAATGTTCCACAGTTCAAAATGTGTTGATGAATACGGTATCTGTGGAAACAAATGGAGACTTGGTGATATCAAGGTGGCACTATCCTCTTGCCTAAATATGGGTTTATGCTAATGAAATGGATAAAACTTGCACGGTCTGGATTTTATTTCTTTGGCTTTACATTAAAAATTATATTTTTAATAATGCTCGTGCAGGAATTGGTCCACTCAATCCATGGTGCGTCATCCAATTTTAAACTGTACTTCAATAAAATTCATAATGCTTTCAGCTCTATTCTAGCTATAAATTCTGGGAAATGGTAATGAAGAAAAATGCATTGCACAGAACTGTTTTTAGCACACTTGTTTGTTTTGACTTGTATTTCATGGCATTCTTTATTGTCGCACAGTATTGTATCATTTAGTAGTACATGTATTTCTGCAAGAAGTGTCAGCGGTGCTGCAGGACCCACTTTGAGAAATGATGTAACCTGTAATCTCTCCCAACCTCCATCCACCGAAGGTTGAAATTTTGTGTGAAGCAAGGCTCCATATATAGGGGTGGATTTTGCTGTCCGCGGTGAATGAACAACAGCAGCCGTTCATTACACTTGCACTTGCCCACAGACTTCATATGGGCTTTTGCACTGGAACTTGCTGTGATTAGAAAGCCATTTTGGCACAGCGCCCTCTACAGGGGAATCTGGGATCTGTGTGAACAGGGCAAATAATCTCCTTAACCAATCAGATTGAAGAATCATTAATGAGAATCAGAGTCTAAACCAGGAAGTATAAATTAGAATTCAATGCCAAATTGGTACAGAAAGCGAAACCGAGGGAAAGAAAGATGGGATTAAGAGAGAGAGATAAAAGACAAAGAAAAAGTTTTTAAAAAAATCTTATTTACTTTTTTTATTTTGTTGACGCTCCAACAATAATTAAAATCTGCAGGAATGAGACTCTGCACTTGTCGTTTGGCAGTAATTAAGACTTACCACGCTGTTACAAAATTTACTTACGCTGGATGTACAAGCCCTTTCTTTTTCTGGCAAGTTTAGTGGGTATCGATCACAAGTACAGCAACTTCATACTGTTCCATGTGTTTCAATGCCGCATTTCTCGGCGCGATATCGGTATAGCACAACTGGAGGAGCAGGGCAACTCAGATAGCAACTTTCTGCTTTCCGCGTTTACCTGCACATGTGCAGTCGCCGGAAGTTGCTCTCCGATTTGAAATTTAATAACCGTGTGCGCTGATAGCCTCACTGTTATTTGTACCGCAAAATCTGGGCCATCAAGTTTCTCTACAAATAGAACACAAAGCCAGTTGCAGACTGAGTTTTGGGATAGATTATGTGAAATGAATGGATAAGTTTTTAAAAGCACAATATTAATTAAATCCAATGTGTTTTAGGTTTCCTCAGACTCTTCAGGAGGTCCTGAAGAACTCTCTGCAACTAGTACAGCACTAGATTCTCTTGTGAACAATTCAAGTATCAAAAAAGAGCCGAGACATTCATTGAATTCAGAGGCTTTAATGGCACTTTTTCACCTGACTGAAAATGAAAGTGCAGACTCCACACTGGTATGTAAACAAGAAGATTCAGTTCATGTTTCTTTTAAATGTTAATCTTTGTCTGAGTATCGTTTCCGCCTGGCTGTTGCATTTTGTAATTTGTTTTTTAAACTGCTAATGTGAACTCAACCGGTGGGAAGATGTGTTCTTTTTGAGAGATGGTGCTAATTTCTTCTAAGTTTATTTTAACAAAAAACAGATCCATGTTCATGCACACAATAACCTTGTTTATAGGACTCTGGGTACAAAAGGTGAACCATAATAGAACTACCATACCTCTGTTTCATTTAAACCTGTAGATCCAGGTACAGTAGTTCATACGAGTTATAATGTGGGTGCACAGTATTCTATCAACTAATTATTTGTTTTCCCTTCTCCCTCACTTCCCTGTCAAAAATAGCCCAAGGATGTTGGAGGTAATTGCATGCCCCACTGTGACCTCAGCCAAAATCCACTAACACAGCAGTTACCAGTGATTGATAGAAATTATAGTATGGGAGAAAGTTCAGTGATTTGTGCTGTGGTATAGTTCCACAGGCACCTGTTGCCCTTCAATACATTGCAGAAATGTTCATTCATTCATATGTAACTCTAAACATTGACTGTCAGTGGATGTTCAGTAGTGTGGGCAACAGAGATGGGTCCGTGAGCTATTGTTTGCATAATAAGAGCGACAGCTGTGGCTCAGTTGGTAGAACCCTCACCTCTGAGTCAGAAGGTTGTGGCTTCAAGTCCCACTCCAGAGACTTGAGCACAAAAATCTAGGCTGACACTCCAGTGCAGTACTGAGGGAGTGCTACACTGTCGGAGGTGCCGTCTTTCGGATGAGATGTTAAACGAAAGCCCCTTCTCTCGGGTGGATGTAAAAGATCCCAAGGCACTATTTCGAAGAGGAGCAGGGGAGTTATCCCAGGTGTCCTGGCCAAAATTTATCCCTCAATCAACATTACAAACCAGTTATCTGGTCAGTATAACATTGCTGTTTGTGGGACCTTGCTGTGTGCAAATTGGCTGCCACGTTTCCTACATTACAACAGTGACTACACTTCAAAAAGTACTTCATTGGCTGTAAAGCACTTTGGGACATCCTGAGGTTATGAAAGGCGCTATAAAAATGCAAGTCTTTCTTTTCTTGTTTCTTTTAATTGACTAGGGAAGATAATCTGAGTTTTACCTTAACTCATTCATTCAGCTATTGGTTCATCTAGTTGCAGAAAGTTTAAGGCTGATTGAAGATGAAAGAGGAAATCCTCTTGTGGAGGATGAAGGATTGGCAAAGATACTAAAATTTGTACTTTTCCTCAGTTTTCACAGAATTCTGTGTGGTAATGGGGATGAGAGAAAATGATGCAATGTTTTAATTCTGTTGTTGGGTAAGGGTAACGAAGGATATGGAGAAAAGATGGGTAAATGGAGTTGAGGTACAGATCAGCCATGTGTAAAATGGTGGAACAGGCTCGTTGGGCTGAATGGCCTTTTCCTGTTCCTATGTATTTACACAGGATAAATATAAACAAGGACAATTGGTGGAATTCAAAATGGAAATGGTGCTGGGCATGCCATCCTAGGGGAGATTAGAGGTTCTGACGATCTTTCAAACATTCTTGCATATGGAGGAGGACTGGACGTTTACCAATGTAACACCTAATTTCAGAGGCAAGAGCACCTCGCTTTGTTCCACCGCTCGTAGGAGGAAAAGGTGCCGGAGGAGGCGGGAGACAGTCCCATTTGATAACATGGTGTTGGTTTGGCCGGGCAGGTAGTGGAAAGTATAACCAGGTGGGGAGGTTTCAGTAAGGGGCAGAGTGCTGCCACCTGTGATCCAAGTTTCATCAAAACATGGTGTCAATGCAATCTTCCACTATAAGGTCATGGATGGCAAGGGCCATGTTAGCGAGTGAATGGGTATTATGGAGGGGGGCGATGATTGTTGATGCACTGACAGAGTCTGAGGGGGATCATTCTGGCCCTTCAGACACAGAAATTAAATCTCTAAACTAAATGAGACATCAGTGTAATTGAACACCATTGGTATAGACCTTGATGAGAAATGGTTTCTGTCAAAAGAGGGAAAAACTTTATTTTTAAACTGCCTGTATTCCAAAGATTGTAACTCTAACATTTTTGATATGTCCTGATAATGTCGTGAGATGTTATCACAAAATGGCTGCATTCTCAACAAGACAACATAGTGGCTTTAATCATTTTTATTTCCATTTGATTATACGGGTTTACAATCTCTGTATAAAAGGGCGACTAGTCAAAGGGCTACTCATAGTTTCTAAGTAATGGTAGATTTGTATCTTTAGGGAATGGAAGAAGTGAAAAAACGATTATGGCATGATCATTTTGTGGAATATGGACGCACAGTCAGTATGTTTCGGACTGAGAAGATAAGAAAGCTGGTTGCAATGGGAATTCCAGAATGTCTTCGAGGAGAGCTGTGGCTTGTCTTTTCAGGTGAGCATTCAGAATGTTGTGACAATTTTGTCCTGCTATAGATGAGTCCAGTAAGGTGCTTAGCTCAGTGGCAGCACTTGCACCTCTGAGTCAGAAGGTTGAAATTCCCACTCTAGGAATTGAGCACTAAGGGAGTAGTGCACTGTTGCTGGTGCTATCTTTCAGGTGAACCATTAAACTAAGGCTCCATCTGGCTGTTCAGGTAGATTAAAAGGTCTCATGACACTTTCAAAAAAGAGCAGGGAGTTCTGTGTCCTAGCAAACATTCATCCGTCAACCAACATCATCAAAATAGATTAACTGGCCATTCATCTTCTTGCTGTTTGTGGGACCCTGCTCAGTGCTTTATTGGCAGCCATGTTTGCCTACAAAAACAACAGTGACATCATTTCAAAAAGCAATTCATTGGTTGTGAAGTTCTTTGGGATGACGTGAGGACATGAGAAGCACTGTATAAATCCAAGTTTGTTCTTTCTTTACTATTCTGTTAGTTTCTGTTTAGATGAAAAAGTTTATCATTTTGCATTCATGCCAAGATAAATGGTAACAATTAAAGACCATTCTCCACATTTTGGTATTTCCAAAACTGGAGGTAAAGTAAAATTATTCCCTGGTCACAATTTTGTAGGGAAACATGAAATAGGCTATCCTTTGTGTTCTAATTCTAACCTGACTTATCCGCAATTTTTGCTTTGCCCGACATAAACGCAATGCCGGCTCATAAATTCATCCACCAGTCATTAGATCATAGAGGTTTAATGGATAAAAAGAGGCTATTTTGAAAGGATTATTATTAGTCCTAGCCCTTTTCGGGCTACCCCGGATTAGGCGTATTCCCCAGACGTTCACCTTCAACTAAAGTTAAAGGTAGCCGGATCCTAAAGACGCCTAATTGGGTCTAAAGGTCCAGACAATCTCTCCCTAAAGGAAAGGAACGACCTGAAGATGTTACCATCCTCCAGATAGCACTTTTAATAAGTTTAGCTAGACTGTAACCTTCCGGATATTATGAGGGTCCAGAAAACTCCTTCAGAATTCTGCAACTCCTCACCAGAGTGTACAGAGATCGAGTTTGATACAGAAATACTATGAGAGACAATTCTAAAAAAATATATAGATTTATTAAAGAACCGACATGTAATTACAGCTGGTGATTCAATCGCAACTTTAACAATTCCAAAAACAAATAGCTTACAATTCTTATTCTCAAATCTTAACGTCGTTACATTTTTACATTTCTTACTTATTCTTCTTCCAGGATATCCACCAAAATCAAATACCTTTTGATTACCCGAGACTCAGAGTTGTAGGCTTACAGAGCCTCTGAATCCGAGAATCGCTTTGCCCCTTCCAGCGAATTCTGTCTTCCTATTTGAAAGTTCTATATTTTATACCCTTTTTTTTTCAGTGGTATATCCTTTGAAGTTTTCTGCTGATGTAAGCTAATTATCTCGTGTCATCTTTCTGTTGACCCCTTCTATTCTTAGTCAGTTCAGCTGCTAGCAAGCAGACTTGTGTCTCTACCTTTTAGGTGTTCAAAACTTATCACAGAACCACTGCTGTCACATTGTTTTTATTTGATGTCATTTTTACGAAGGTCTCCAGTTCAATTCTTAAGTCACCTCAGCTGGTTGTAAGCAGACTTTGTGTCTCCTATGTATTCCAAGTTCAACACAAAAACAATGTGATTGCTTGGTGCATCTATTGATGTCATATTTATGAAAGTCTTCTGTTTGTATCTTTTTACAACATGTAAATTAAACACTTCAACCAGATGCACCATTGTCCCCCTAGCCACCTCAGTTGGTTGTATTAAGAATTATGTCTCCTGTCTTTCATTTGATGTCATATTTATGAAGGCATATGTTTCTTTAATGTTCTGTGTTTCTGTTTCCCGAAGTGTTGGTTTATGACACCTTAACATTATACCATTGTGCTCTTTCATGTGCCTGTTTACAAAGTGTTGGTTTAAAACAATTTAACTGGGTATATCATTGTCTGTTTTCCAATCTGCAGACTTTTAGGAACCTCCAACCTGCTGCTTCAGTAGGGCTACTGTTTCAGTGTCAACAACCCATCTTATCTCAAAAGCCTGTATGGTGTTTACAGCTTTGTGTCGTTGAGGCTTTTAGATTTTTAAACCCAGTTTGTCATGTTTAATAAGGCTAGAATTCTGTTCATAGGATGGTGTATTTTTCTGAATATGGCTATTCCTTCACAATTTGGTCCATCATGTCTATGCCAGCTGTTTGCTAGAGCAATCCAAAAATAATCCCACTGCCAAAGTGCAAAATTGCACATAGCACACTAACTGTGGCCTACATGATGCCCCTATTTATAAAACCCAAAATGCTGTTGGTTTTTTTTATAGCCTTAGTTACTGGCATTTGCACTTTCAGGGAATCATGTACTTAAATCTTGGTCTTCTTCATTCATATACACCCTTCAGCATCTTTGCACTTGAGTGTATACCCCCATTCCTTGTTTCTCTTCCCAAAATAAATTACCTCACTCCTGTATCCATATTAAATTGCACCTTCCACTCATCTGCCCATTCCACTAAACTGTCTCTGTCTTCCTGAAATCTTTCAGTCCCCTGTGTTTGCCAAACCCCCAACTTTTGTGTTGTCAATAAATTTTGAGACTTGAGATTCCGATATACAAGTCTAAAACAGCTATACATACCAAGAACCAAAGTGGAGCCAGCACTGCTTCGAGTACACCACTTCTAACCCTTCTCCAATCTGAGCAGCATCTCCGACCTCCTCGTTTACTGTCCATCAACCAACTTTCTATCCATGCTGCTATATTTTGTCTTCTACCATATGGCTGAATTTTTAGAACCAGCCTCTTGTGAGACAAGTAATTGAACACCTCCTGAAAATCCATATTCAATACTATTCAATCAGTTAAATCTTTAAAAAAAAAAAATCTGTTAAATTGGTCAAACATGACTTGCCTTTAACAAATTTATACCGAGTGTCCTTGATAAACCCAAGTATTTCTAAATGCTTACTAATTTTATGTTGAATTATGGATTTTAAGAATTTGCTGACGCTAGATTAACTGACCTATGGTTAACTGGTTTATCTTTCTCTCCATTTTTGAAGGAAGGTATTATATGTCCTATTGGCAGAATTTGCAATTTAAGGAGGGCTGACAAATTGTGGTAGAGCCTCTGCTATCTCCTCTCTGACTTCTTTCAACAGCCTAAAGCACGCTATCGGGGCCTAGTGACTTGTTAACTTTGAGTTCTAATTTTTCTTAGAATCAATTCCTTTTCTGCAGTTGTCTCTAATAATTATTCCATATCCTCCTCTAGTACACCTGCATTCTCATTTCCACTGTCATTTGTAAAAACAAATGCGACATTTTTATTTTATTTACTATCTCTGCCATACCTCCCACCTTTCACCTATGGATGGTCCTACTGTTTAACTTATTCTTTTCTTTTTTCTATGCTTATAAAAACCTACCTTTATTTTTATATTATCTGCTATCAGTTTTTCCATATTGCCTTTAGCCCTTCCAATCTTCTACTTCACCTCCCCACGACACTTTATATTCCTCATGACTTTCTTTAGTATTCGCCCTAATTGTATCTCATGCCTCCATTTTAAGCTTGTTTAGTTTTAATCTCTTTATCCATGGAATTCTACCCTTTGATGCATCCCCTTTTCACCTTGTAGGAATATATTTATTTTGTACTCCATTAATTCCATATTTGAAGATTTCCCACTGCTGATCTGTCGACCTGTTAATTAACTTTTCTGCCCAGATGGACGACTTTATCTCACTGAATTTTGCCTTTACCAGTCCAGCATGTTTATCTTTGATTCTTCATTATCCTTTTCTGTTCTTCCATTGAACTTAACTGTGTTGTGGTTGCTGTCTCTCCCACTCACGTCAGTTATTTAACCCACTCTATTTCCCAGAACTAAATAGAGTAATGCTTCAATCCTTATTGGATTAAGAACATACTGATCTCGAAAGCAGTCCTGGATGCAATCTTAAAAATCATTCCCCACTTTGACCACATGCATTAACTTTATTTCAGTCTATCTTGGGATAGTTAACACTGGAAATTGCTATGATTATCCTGATTTCAAACAAATCTAATCACTTTACAGGCAGTTTGCTGAACTTATTTAGAAAAGCTTCGTTGTCCTAATATTACCAGCAGGTAATATACCAATATTTTTGTACTTCTGTTACTGTATGCATGAAGAAGCTTAGAATATGTAAAATCTGCATATGCCATAAATTTGTACTGCTGTATGAAATGCTAGTTTTATTCCAGTCAGTTCATATAGTTAAATAAAGTTACATCGTACATGGACAAATGTAAGAAAGCTGGTAAAGTAAAACATTTTTTCATGTATATAAACACAGTCAAACTTCTATCTACAGATGCTGTGACTGATTTAGCTGCACATCCTGATTACTATGCTAATCTGGTGGATGAATCTATGGGCAGATGTTGCATGGCAACTGAGGAGATTGAACGTGATCTGCATCGTTCACTGCCTGAGCACCCAGCATTTCAGAGTGACACTGGCATTGCAGCATTAAGGAGAGTACTGACAGCATACGCACACAGAAACCCTAAAATAGGCTATTGCCAGGTAAAAACTGTTGATATTTAATAAAAGAAAATAATTGTGAATACCAAATAACATTTATTAGCTTGACAAGATGATTTGAATATGATGGAAATAATCTAAACCTGTATAAAAATAGATTTCAACCAATTTCTTTTTTTTTTAAACTAGCAATATTACAGTTTAAAAAATCCTTTACATCAGATTTTATCAACAAATTCTTTCAAACTTGGTTTATGAGGGGGTCGTGGTACATAAGATGGATAGGGTTGCCTTTTATTCAAAACAATGTGTTTATAATGTATGAAACTAGTTGTACAGTTTTTAAAAAAAAAGTAATTGTTTGCATTTCTTAAATTAATAAGCCATCAAATCACCCAGCCCATTTTAATGTTTGCTTGTGTTGTATGAAGTGAGTGTCGAACTGCCACATATCAGAGCAATTTACTGATGCATGACAGACTTTACCATATGGAGAGAGGCTGAGCATTCGGCAGATAAGTTTCTTAGCTTGGCAGTGCAGCTTTATTCTACTTAATGTCCATTATCTTCAATAATAAAACCTCCTTAAAATGCCACTTAGTTCTTATAGCACCAGATCGCTACTATGCCTCTAAATTACATCTTTTCTTTTCTCTATGCCCACAGTCTATGAATATTCTGACCTCTGTGTTGTTACTATATGCCAAGGAAGAAGAAGCCTTTTGGCTACTAGTTGCTGTCTGTGAGAGAATGCTCCCAGATTACTTCAACCGCAGAGTTATTGGTAAATGTTTGTTTCACAATGATCAACTTTAAATTTAAAAATATATTCAAAAGTTTGGTCTGTTGTCTTTGAACTTCTCTACTCCTGCAATCCAAAGCTGCATTTGCCCCATGATTTTAGTTTGGTTAAAGTGACTATTTAATTGTGGCGAGGGGAGAATATTGGGCTACTGTTTTATTTGAAATAGTTTGCAGCAGCACTTGTATTTGTCCCAGGCAGAAAGTTCTGCTGTGGCTGTTTAGATTTACTCTTGGAGACCAGCATTGGGGGTCGTCTTGCTCGAATTCTAAATTCATATTTATGTTTAGAGTGATTTAATCAATGAGCTCATGGAAACCACAGTGACTTAAAAATCTTAGTGCAAGTATCATTTCAGTAAAGAAAATAAACAAGATTGTACTACATTTGGCAAAATAAAATGACTTGTCTTCTGTACCTGTCCTGCAAAAAATCCTATATTCAATCTGCAGATGATGAATGACATTCACATCTATTGAAATCTATAACAAAATATTTTTTTTACATCGACACACACTTCCTGTCCACATTTTCCATTATAAATTCCTGTGTCTACATTTATAATGGAACTGCCTACGTAAACTTGTCACAATGTAATTACACCTTCCTGCCAGTGGTGCCTCCATTTTGCATCTTCCAGCTCTTCAGCCTGTATTGCAGAGAAACATCTGTGCTCCAACCAACTGTACTTTTCTGCATTCCAAATTGCTGTCAGTTTTGCTATTGAACGATAAATATCAAATCAAAGCATTATATACAACTAGGGACAAAATGGGAACTAAATTACGACTGCGGTCGTTGGTCCAGTTATCTCCGGCCCTCTAATCCCACTTCACCATCAAAAACGCTAGTCAATTTCCCGTGGTGTTTTTGAGTTGTGTACATATTGCCATTGCCCCATCAAAATTCATTATTCTTGTATCCTTACACCTGCCACCTTAGTCTAGCAACTAGTATGTATGTTTTATTTAAATATAGAACTCTTCCTTTAAGATTGTATTTTGTTCAACTTTGTTCAAGTTCAATGAATAGTACCTTGTTTGAGGAATTGTTTGGTGTTGGAATGAATGTAATTTTATTAAAGCTTGCAAGGTTGTGGTCTACCAGTATTACTGCTATTTGTAAAGCACCTTCCGCTGCAATCCAGAGTTCCTATACACCATTAAAATACCAGATGATTATAATAATCTAGCACCTCTAAGTAGTAGAAACAACAACTTGTATTTATATAGCGCCTTTAATGTAGTAAAACGTCCCAAGGCACTTCACAGGAGTATTATAAGACAACAAAGTTGACACCGAGTCACATGAGATATTAGGGAAGATGACCAAAAGCTTGATCAAAGAGGTAGGTTTTAAGGAGCATCTTAAAGGAGGAAAGTGGGGTGGAGAAGTTTAGGCAGGGAATTCCAGAGCTTGGGGCTTAGGCAACAGTAGGCATGGCCACCAATGGTTGAGCGATTTATAATCAGGGATACTCGAGGGCAGAATTAGAGGAGCGCAGATATCTTGGGGGTGGGGGTGGCGGTTGTGTGGCTGGAGGAGATTACAGAGCTAGGGAGGGGCGAGGCCATGGAGGGATTTGAAAACAAGGATGAGAATTTTGAAATTGAGGCGTTGCTTAACCGGGAGCCAATGTAGGTCAGCGAGCACAGGGGTGATGGGTGAACGCCTCTGAGCCAGAAAGATGTATGCCTTCGAGTGTGCCAGCCACTAATTTGCCTCAGATGGATAGTTTTAATTGCTTATTGATTGGCTGGTGGATGAAGTGTCACATTGTGAGGAGATAAGCCCGCTTAACCCACTTTGTTCCTCTTGCTAGCTAGTCACGGAGCAGCATTGACCTCCCTCTGCTGCCTGGCATCTAAAAAGGTAGATGGATAGTTCTGGAATCTTCTTGTTCAATGCATCATGATGGGCCACATGTTCTGTCAGAATTGAATGACACACTGGACTGTTAGTATACTGTTAATTTCAAGAAGCTTCATAAAAATGTAGGGAACACAACTTCAAGAGCCCATCCTAGTTTTTGTCACAGCATGTTTCCTCGTGTAGATAGACTGAAAAGATAGAAGCAATGAACTATCGGTCATGCTTTCCTACTGTCATTCACCTTGCCTTATCCCATGTTTTCCAGGTGCCCAGGTAGATCAAGCTGTGTTTGAAGAACTTATAAAAGAGCATTTACCAGAGCTGGCTGAACATGTGACAGACTTGTCTTGTTTGGCATCCATTTCCCTCTCCTGGTTCCTGACCCTGTTCCTTAGTATTATACCCCTTGAGAGTGCATTAAATGTTGTTGACTGTTTCTTCTATGACGGAATAAAGGTGATCTTCCAGGTGGGCTTGGCTATACTAGACGCCAACACACAAGAGCTGTGTAGCTGCACAGATGATGGACAAGTCTTGATAATCCTTAGCAGGTGTAGTGGATTTGTTCTTAATAAACTGTAATGTAGATTTTTGTTTTAATTTTGAAAATGAAAAGAAAATACAATGCTGGAACACAAATTAATTCATAAAATAAAACTAATCTCTTCTTGCAGGTTTCTTGATCATATCACAAACAAAGAGAGTCCTTTGCCCCAAATTGCTCAGCAACATGTCTTTAGTGATGATAAAGAGCCTGTTCAGCAAGTGGAAATATCTGATCTAATAAGAGACTCGTATGAGGTGAACTGTCTGTTGTGTTTTGTAATTGTGTAATAAGTTCAGGGGATCTGCAATATTTAATAAACCACAGTGAAATTATGTTTCAAGGAATAATGGCGGAACTGTTTGAGGCGAGTTAGCCAGGTATATTCTTCCAAGTAGTTTTCCTGACCCTTTCATATTTAATAAAAAATAATTAATGCAGTGAATGACATTGGGGTAGTACAAGAGAGAGCGTAGTCTAGGCTAAACATACATGAAGTATTCACACCTGTGAAGACATTTAGTAACTACACAATGGGCTGGAATTTGTGGTGGGTAATAACTGCGAACTAACAGTATTCGCCATTATTACCCCTTTGAAACTGACCGCAACTTCAGGATGTAGCACATGCTAATCTAAACACTGAAATCCTGAAGTTGCAGTCAGTCAATCACTGCTCCGACACTGGTTTCGCTGTGTGCACTCCCCCAGAGCCGGCAATCAGTGAAACTGACGAAAACTGGGCTTTTCCGTAGTAATGTCGCTATTAAATACCCCGTTAAATGTTAGGCCTTGTTGGATAAGGTGTAACTGGTGTTTTAAGAGCGTATTGACTGCTAAACAAATGTTATGGCCCTGAAAAGCTAATTTTAATTTTGTGCAGTGTCAAATTTCTCCATTGATAAAAATTACAATTTTTAAGAAACTTAAAATATATATTTTTTTTAAGTTTGTTCATATTTATTTCAGGTTTATCCTATCCCCATTTGAGAACCCCAATCTTTGTTTTGCTCTCTAACATTTTAAAAAAGTCGGGATAAAAGCAGATTCTCATTTCCTGCTTCCCTGTGAGAATTCTGCAATGTGATTGGCTGCTGAGACAGCTTGTTGACGTCACAGTAGATCGCGTTAGGGATTCCCCATTATACTGCACTGAAATAATTTGCACATCAAAAAAGGCAAACTATTTGCTCGTGAGATCTGTGTGGACAGCTTTGTTCGGAGCCAGCGGCAAAAGCCTTTGCTTCACCGCTGACCGCAAATTCGGGGCCAACAAGTTTGATTTTTTTAGTTCTTTTTGTGCTCATCAAGGTGAAGGATAATACTGGGGAATGGAGCCCTTCCCATTTCAGGCACCCAATGATAATGCCATCCAGATGCAGAGTAACATGCTGCAGGTCCAACCTCAAAAGAACATTCCCTACTTCATCAGTGTGATATTTTTTCTGTTTCCCACATCCTTTGGTGGCCTTTGAGTGAAATTGCCAATTAGTGCCAATAAGGAGCTGGATTCAGATTGCCCAAACTCCTTTCACAACGGACTATTACAACCAGCTCTCAGACGTTCATCCAGGCTGAATTTGAATCCAAGTTCCAGAGGTGAAAGGCCCGTGTCTAACCCACTGTAGAATCCAATTCCCCATATGTTGATTCCACATTCGTTTGTGTAAAGTTTGTTTACCTGTAATGCACTATTTAGAGTATTAAAGTATTGCATTTTACCGGAGGGCTAATTTGTGTTAACAGTCAGGCTCCAGCCAAAATGCACTGTGGTGAAAGGATAATACAAGCATATGCCAATATATGCTGGCACTTTTGGTTTATAAATTGAACCTACTACAGCAGGCAGTTAGTATCACCAATTGAATTTGTGCTATCATTAGATCACATATTGGTTATGTACTGATCACTTGTTGAATCTATTCTTTTAGAATGGCTATCAGTTTACATCCTTTATTTGTGTAGTACATTTCTGTACAAATATGGAGATCAAATTTTGAATGCTGATTTGAAGGCTGGGATCCCAGCAGTAGCTAAGTGCATATAAAATGTGTGGAACACCAACACTGGTGAATGAGATGTCTATTCTTTTTCTCGCTTCTTTCACCCTTCCCAGTATTTTGTGTGGAAGCTCATGCCCATCAGGCAACCACTTCCGGGTGGAATGTTCTTGGTTACGTTAGTATTCCATGACGAGTGCTAACAATACCCTCAGATGAGTTGAATGTGTGTCTGCTTTTTCTATCACCTTGGGACAGTATCTTGTTACAGTGGCTCTTGGGAGATTTAAAAAAAAATTAACATTAGTTTTTATTTTGTGCTGTATTTTAACTATAACTTTTTATTAGAGAATCCTTAACAAACTACAATAAATATTGCTGGTATCTAACAGCTGAGCACTAAAACAGCACCGACCATGTCTCTGAATTTGACGTTTTGTTTTCTTGATCCTGTTGAACCGGGTAGCTCAGTTGGTGGCTGATGAACGTGGGCCCAGGAGCATTTGATTTAGAGCAGAGTGGATTTAGAAAGCAGACCGAGTGTATGTCTGACCTCTGCAGCTTCTCTTTCTTTTTATTTCCCTCTCTCCCCATCTGTCTCGACCGTACAACATTGTACTGCATGTTAAGTTCTTTTAAATCTGTTTTTGTTGCACATTCAGAAATTTGGAGATCTTCATGTAGGACAAATCGAGCAAATGCGTTGCAGACACAGAATACGAGTGTTGCAGAACTTGGAGGATACCACAAAACAAAATGTGGTAAGTTTACATGAGCAATTAGCGCAATTTAAAGAAAAAACAACCAATTTTTTATGGATTGCATCAGTAACAATAGCTGTTTAATGTATCAGTCATGCAAATAATTATAAAGTATATATTTCCATACATTAAATTATTTCATGAAATAACAGCTAATTTCAATGGTGTCTAAAGCAAAATTGATTAAATTGGGTATTCACCCTTCTGTGTTCCTGTTTAAAGTACTGTGTGTATTATCATACGTAGCTGTTAATTTAATTGGTTTTATGTAGAATTACATTTTTCTTCCTACCAAAAAAAAAATCTCACCTCGCAGAAAGGTGCATTAAAGATGGTAACCAAAATTTTAACTTAGTAATTTTAACAGGTTTAATTCTCAAGCCAATTTCTAATTTTATTTCTAGATGGAAGAAGCTGTCAAATTCACTTAAATTTAAGTGGTGTCGCTGCACCTTATTGAGTGTTGACGATCTAATTGCAGTGCAGCATATGCTGTTGAAGGAAGATCTGTCACTTTTATTCTCGCGTGTTCAAAACTAGAGAGCCCAGCAACTAACTTTTAGATTTTAAAGTTTCATATTCTAATATGCTATGTACTGCACACTGTGTTGCAAACTCTTATCCAATTTTGAAATAATGTAAGAGATTGTAATTCACAATATTATGTACTAATGGCATTGTCTTTCCTGCCTAGGTTCACATATGCATGTATAGACATTGCCACTAATCATACAGCCAAGGAAATATCAATGTAACCTATAAGTCAATGCCATTAGTAAATTGCCTAGCAGTTCAGTTCAATAACTGTTATGGAGCTTTAAACAAAATGTCAAACAGATTGTGACCACAGAATTATTAATATTAAGTGGCCTAAATATAAAGTTGTCTTTAAATAATTGTGGTGTGCTGCAACTTTAATAATGGGCTTTAGTAGCAGACTGATCATTTGTTTTCATTCACCCTTCCTAACTCTATTACTGATACTGGGGGAAAATAGCCACTAACCAGTGTCCTGTCACTCCTGTGACACAGAACATTGAAATATACATGTGCTGCATAATAGTGCAGCCCATTTGAAGATTCTAATGATGACTATGCGTAATAGTCAAACTACCCAGGTAAAAGTAAAGTGGTATCTTTATTGATGGGATGCAGTGGAGCTGCTAATATGTTTATAAGCAAAATAGCTTATTCATAGCAGAAATTCGGTGCAACAGAAGTGAATGGATATTGAGAAGGAAGGATCGCAGTACATGAATCTTGTTAGATTTAAGAGGACTTTTGAGTACTGCAGGCAAGCAGATTTGAGGTTCAGGTATGTGCACTTAAATCTGCCAAACACTCATGATTGATCACTATTTCCATCCCAGATAAACCTAGTCTCCCTGGATCATGTAAACAAATACTCTGATATTGTCAGAACACAAAGAAAAGCTTAAGGACAGATATACAAAGTGGTGAATAATAGAACTAAACAAAGTAAAGACTAAAAGGATTAGAACAAAACAATTGAAAGAATTGAGCCTTTTGAGTTTTGTAAACATTCTGAAAGTTCCTCATTGATTTGCAAGTTGCTTAGCTTCTCAGGCAAAGGAAGGTCATGGGGCTAATTAAATATTTTTCCATAATTTTGCAGCTCAGAGTTGTGGCACCAGATGTTTCATTTAGTACTGAAGGTCTTGGAGACCTCTACGACCTATTTAAGGTGAGTTTGTTGACTAGCACTTTCATGTTGTATTAATGATGCGGAGATGCCGGTGTTGGACTGGGGTGGACAAAAGTGAGAAGTCGCACAACTTGTTGTATTAAGTGTAGCTTTGTAATATTGTGTTTTGAGTTCTAAAATTAAAATGTAGGAGACAAACTAAACATAGGTTTTTTTAAAAAAGATTTTTAAAACTTTGTTGGCGTGAAATTAGTTAAATTGCAAAATAATCTAAATCTAAAGCCTTTCAAGAGGAAAATGTAAGCCCTGATGTTAGTAATGAGTTTGAGGTTCCAGAGAAGTAGTTTGGATTTTTTGTGGATCTTATCCACAAAGTGAATAACCATTTACACTCTGAACCAGAGATTTCACTTTTGATCTCTGGTTTTGAGAGAGCTGGCAATTTCAAGTGGCTCACCATATACTTTCAGTTCTGAATATTAATATGTCCTTTCCCAAACCCCAATGGTCATGATCCTGTATTGGCACTTTAAAAATAAAAATTGGTGACATTTTCTCCACGTGCGTACTGACCCTGGTGAAGTGAGTGGGTAGTATCCCTGCTGCCAGACCCTCTGCCAATGATGCTTTGTTACCAACTAGAAAGTGTTTGAGATCAAGAGACTGCCGTTCTCCTTACATGTGCACATGTATTTGGCCTTTTGATTGCTCCCATGATGGTATAGCTAAACGGGTGACATTGCATCTCAAAGTTGTCACCAGGAATCTGGTAGAGTGTAATGGATGTTGTACTCCACTGGCTGCTGTTGCAAGTGAAAATATGTGTAGATGTTAGGTTGGTTTGGATTGGATTGGATTTACCAGACAGGTTATTTGACTGCAATGAGCATATTAGCACTCACTGAGGGTTCCACTTGGAAAATGGCCACTTAGTTCCACATTCACTGCCCACCCTCCTGTCAGGATGTGAATTGGCAAGAGAAAGAAATCACATTGCAAAATTTGGTTAGAATGGAACAGTTTGTAAGAATGTGTTTTATCCTCTTATTCTGTGTAAAATTTAAACCCCTTTTTAAATGCAGAGTAAACATAATCCTAAGATTAATATTTACCTTTTTTTAAAAAAATAGAGAGAGCATCTTTTAAGTTGTTACTGGGGTGGAAATGGTTCAGCAGCACTACATCATGATCCCAGCCTCCCATACCTGGAACAATACAGAATAAATAGTTTCCAGTTCAACAGCCTCTTCTGTCTTCTGAGTCCTTGGACATGGGGTGCACATACTGATATTCTAGCCCAGAGGACATTCCGAGTGTTGGATGAAAATGCAGATTCTCTAATTGACTTCAAAGAATTGGTCAGTTGTTTAGGTAACTACTTTTCCATCTCTCTCATGCAGAATTAATTAATGCAGATAAGTATGCACTGTTTACCACAAATCTTGATGTAATTTGTTCTAGTTACAAAATATTGCTTTAAATTGGCAGTATGGAGCATAGAGAAAAGTGGGGCTTGGTTGAATAATTGTTCTATTTTTATATATATATAGATATAATGTACTACGGAGACTTCAGTGAAAAACTCAGATTGTTGTACAGACTGCATATTCCACCAGGTAAAGCAATCCTTAAATAAAGGTTAGAAAAAGAAGTGTATTCTGTTGAAGGTGTTAAATCTATATCCGTGCAGTTAGTGAATTTCTTTTAGGATTCAAATTTTACACTGATTTTTGTACTATATGTACTACATTAATGAAACCTGGGCTTTAAACTCATTTATGCTTGCAATGTTGTATTAGTTTGTAAATATACCAGTATAGCTGATTGTATCTCATCCTCCAGCCTCTAAACTTCAGCTCATCCAAAACTTTGCCGCCTGTATCTTATTCTGCACGGTTTAACTCACCAATCACCCTCCCCTTGTTGACCTACCTTGACTCTCAGTCCAACGACTCTGATTTAAAATTCTTCTCCTCATGCTAAAATCCTTTCAAGGCTTCACCTGTTCTTATCCCTGTATCTTCATCCAGCCATACAATGGCCACCCCCGCCCCCAAACTCTCCACTCTGGCCTCGTGAAACCCTCCCCATCCCCTCGCCCAACCATTGGCAGGTGTGCTTTCTGCCACCTAGGCTTATGCTCTTGGGGAATTCACTCCCTAAATCCACCCGCTTCCTTAAAACCCCTTTTTTTTTTTTACCAAGCTTTTGGTCACCACTCCTAATATCTTCTCTTTTAACTTGACATCGATTTTTTTTTTTATTAACTCTTCATGAAACACCTTGGGATATTTTGCTACATCTACATGCGCTATATAATTACAAGCTGTGTGGGACAGTAAGCCGTGAGGAGAACACAGAGTCTGCAAAGATATAGATAGACTACGTGAGTGGTGAGTGGGCAGTAAGGTGGCAGATGAAGTATAATGTAGGGAAATGTGAGGTTATTCACTTTGGTAGGAAGAATAGAAAAACAGAATATTTTTTAAATGGCGAGAAACTTTCAAATGTTGGTGTTGAGAGATTTGGGTGTCCTCGTGCAAGAAACACAGAAAGCTAGCATACAGGTATAGCAAGCAATAAGGACGGCAAACGGCATGTTGGCCTTTATTGCAAGGGGGTTGGAGTATAAGAGTAAGGAAGTCTTGCTACAATTGTACAGGGCCTTGGTGAGACCACACCTGGAGTACTATGCACATTTTTGGTCTCCTTATCTAAAGAAGGATATACTTGCCTTGGAGGCGGCACAACGAAGGTTCACTAGATTGATTCCTGGGATGAGAGGGCTGTCCTATGATGAGAGATTGTGTAGAATGGGCCTATACTCTCTGGAGTTTAGAAGAACGAGAGGTGATCTCATTGAAACATACAAGATTCTGAAGGGGATTGACAGGGTAGATGCTGAGAGGTTGTTTTCCCCTGGCTGGAGAGTCTAGAACTAGGAGGCATAGTCTTAGGATAAGGGGTCAGCCATTTAAGACCGAGATGAGGAAGAATTTGTTCACTCAGAGGGTTGTGAATCTTTGGAATTCTCTGCCCCAGAGGGCTGTGAATGCGGAGTCTTTGAGTATATTCAAGGCTGAGATAGATAGATTATTGGACTCTAGGGGAAACCAAGGGATATGGAGATCAGGCGGGAAAGTGGAGTTGAGGTCGATGATCAGCCATGATATTGAATGGCGGAGCAGGCTCGAGGGGCCATCTGGCATACTCCTGCTCCTATTTCTTATGTAAGCTATTACTAGGAAATCTGCTGGCAAGATGGTATTTAAAAACGTACTGCTTTGCACAACATTAAAGCTCCTAAATTACTTTTACAGAAGCAATAAATCCTACAATATCAGTTACTTGATAAGTCTATTATTTATCTTGGGGAGGGGGGAAAGGATATAAGATGTTACAGCTCTGCAATCTAGTTGTATGTGCATGAGTTGATATAGTTTGTACAACAGAGAAAGACTTTTTCCTTGGTGAGGTGTGGGTGGGTAGGATAGTGACTGCCTTCCTTCCTTTCTCCCTCCTGATTTGCTTTGCAGATGGTTTGATCTATGATAGCGATGAAAGAATGCCGTGTAACTCCTTGGCTACTCTGGCATATTCACTGGCGAAAAGCTGCTGCTAACAATGTGTCTAGGTTATCGACAGGGACAATTTAGGAAATAGCAACATGTATATTTTTTCTGTTACTTCAGTAATTCTCTGGCACATAAGGGAAAAAATCAATTGATGGAAATTAATTATGAGGTAATAATCCCCTTGGGATTGGTTATGATTCTCTCCTCAATACCTCCTTTTCTCCTGAGACTACTGGGTATGATCCAAAGGCAGCAGGAGCGTACTCAACCATGGAAACCCAACCAAGCCTAATTCTGTCCTGATGGGAGTGCAGTGTTATATCAAAATATAAATTTCATGAAGCCTTCCACAGATTTGTTTATCGTTTGCTGGGATGTGCAACATTGTATTTGATCGAAGTGATGTGAGCTGTTTGATTATTGAAATTTATTCTTGCTTCTTTGTTTTTTCCAGCCTGCAGTGATGACGACACAGACAACCTATCTCCTCTGAGGACTACCTTCATCTCCAGTGTACAACCTGATTACTTCAGCAAATCAAATGGCAAGTACATATTTATTCCCTAAATTTCTTTTTGATGTGCCATCTGAACAGTCGTCCAAAGTTGCAAAGCTATTAAATCAAAATATTACTTCCGAACTGAAGTTTACTGGTCGAAATAGTTTGTCAATACTTTCCAAAACCTAATCCTATAAATTCTTCTTTAAAACAACTATTTTTATTTATATACTACTCCTTCTCCTGTAGAGAAAGTCTCAGAAGGACACCCACAGGAGAGAAAAAGACAAAGGAAAAATGGTTTAGAAAAGCAGATTCAAGGTTTTAAGATCACTTTTGAAAGCAGGACAAGGGGTGGTTTGAGAACAGGAGCACAACAACTTGCATTTATATGTTGCTTTAACATAGAAAAGGTCCCAAGGCATTTCAGAAATGTTGGAAAAAATAAACATCAAGCCAGAGATATTTGAGGGGTGACCAAAGATTAGTCAAAGAGGTACGCCTGAAATTTCTGTGGCAGTTCTCCAGTGGGATATTGGCAGAACCGCTTTCATGCTGAAATTTGGGAGAACCCCATGGAAATTCAAGGCTGTGATTCTAAGGATGTTCATAAAGGAGGACAGAAATGGAGGGGTCTGGGGGGGGACAGCTGCTAATGCAAAAGAGGTCGAAGTCAGGAATGGAGTTGCAGGGCTGGAGGTAAGATAGGGCAAGGCTACAATGGAATATAAAGACAAGTTCAGGAATTTTAAATTTGAGACATTGGTACACCAGGAGCCATTTGTGAGCATGGATGCATTAGGCAAATGGGACTTGGTGGAGCATGGGATATCAGCAGCAGTTTTGGTTGAGCTGGAATGTTTGGGGATAGGTCAGCAAAGGAGAGCATTGGAGTAATCAAGTCAGGAGGTAACGAAGGCATGAATTGGGGTTCAGCAGCAGAAGGGTTAAGGTAGGGGTGGTGGTGGGCTGAGTTACAGAACTGAAACTAGGCAATCTTGAGAGAAAAATGGGAAAGATTTGCATTTATATGGGGGTCTCATGACCTTGGGACGTCTGAAAAGCATGTTACAGCCAATTAAGTACTTTGTACTGTTGTAATGTAGGAAACATAGCAGTCAATGTGTGCACAGCAAGGTGCCACAAATAGCAATGAGATAATGACCAGATAATCTGTTTGTGATGTTGATTCAGGCATAAATATTGGCCAGGACACCAGAGAGAACTCCTGCTCTCCTTCAAAATAGTGCCATGGGATCTTTTATGTCCATCTGTTTAACGTCTCATCCAAAAGAAAGTACCTCCGACACTGCAGCACTCCCTCGGTACTGCACTGCCTAGATTTTGTGCTCCAGGTTCTGGAGTGAAACTTGAACGCACTGCCTTCTAACTCATTGAGTGCTACCATTGAGTCACAGCTAACACACAGGATATGAGAGGTGGCAACTCAGCTTCAGCTCAAGACAGAGTTCAGGTTGTGAATAGTCTGATTAAGTCTAGACAGTGGACGGGGAGGTTTATGGGATCAATGACGAGGGTACAAAGTCTGTGGCGGGAGCTGAAGGCACTGGCAGTCTTCCTAGGTTTTGCTGGAGGAAGTTAAGGCTTCTCCGAGACTGGATGTCAGACGAGCAGTCTGACAGCACAGAGGCTGGGAGGAATTGAGAGGTACATCTGGGGGCATTGGTATGCATGTGGAAATGACCCTGTGTTTGGATGATGTCGCTGAGGGGCAACATGCAGATGCAGAAGAGGAGGGTTCAAAGATGTATCCTTGAAGGGTCGCCAGAGGTGAAAAACCATTTCTGGAGATGCACTGGCTACAATTGGATAGGTAAGATTGAAACCAAGTGACTGCAGACCTGAGATGGGCAATGGAGAAGTGTTTTGAGAAAGATGGTGTGGTTAACCATGTCAAAGGCTGCAAAAAAGGTCAAGGAGGATGAGAAGGATAATGCACCATGGCAGTTACAGAGCATGTTGTTTATAATTCTGGTGCAGCCAGGTGCTGTGGGTAGAGTAGAAACTGGATTGGAGGGATTCAAACTGAGTTGCAGTGGAGCAAAGGAGACTGGGATTATTTTTACTCTCCAGGATAATCCTAGTAGCAAACAATTTTGGCATCAGAGTTTGGCCTGTTAAAAGCTTGATTTAGTGAAGCTTTATCTTGCGGTGAATGACTAAGGCATTGGGCACCAGGTTCGCTCATCTGTAACGTAAGGGACTATCGGGGTTTTGCCAAGGATCAGAGTATTAAACGTAGAGGTGAAGAAGTAGTTGTTACTGTTCAATAAATATTTTGTATGGTTGGGGTTGCGTGTTTGCACAATTAACCTAAAATCAGATAAAACCTATGCTTGTGGCATAATGTATATAATCGCTTATTTTTACGGTAATCTTTGTGGGCTGGGTGCCTGCTAAAATAACATTTGTATCATGTGAATAACCAAGTCTAGAGTGTTGTCTTGGCTTTAAAACAATTTTGAAATAACCAATTATATGAAAGTGGTGAGGTCAGTTAAGTTAATCAGCGTGATGGTAGGATCCCAACAATCTACATCAATTTGCTTGCATTTGTTTTATCATTAAAATATAGTATTGTGTTTAGATATGCTGCCTAATTAAACGCAAGCTTTATTCTCAAAAGGCGAAGCAATTAATTACCAACACCAATTGAAAAAAATGCTAGAAGATTTGGTTAAGAGAAAAAAGGAAGCCACAAAAGATCTTTCACTGATGAACCAGGTACGTTTTTCATGACTTGTAATTTTTTTTAAAAAACATCGCATCGTAAACGAAAATACCTCAGGAAAGTAATGAAATGTAACATTTTTTCATATGGGCAACTTTGAATTTAGCAGTTCATTTTCCAGTCCCAAAAGAAATACTTTCAACTAGGGGCAGTGAGGGATGTTAAAGAAATAACCATCCAAGATTCCCACTGGGTTTGAAAAAAAACTGGGAAGCAATTAAGATGGCTCCCTCTAATTAATTTTGGGTGCATGGCCCCTTTAAATTTCCACGGTAAAGCCAGCAAACGGCCTGTGCGGGACCTCCAGACCACTGCGCAGCTTAACAGGAACATTGGTTGAAAATCCTGTCAATGTAAGTGTCTTTAGTCTGCACCCAGACTTTTAAGTTCCATCCATTCCATTAGCTGGGGAGACAGCAACAGGAGTAGGCCATTTAGCACAAGCCTATTCTGCCAATTAGATCATGGCTGATCTGTATCTTAACTCCATTTCCCACCTTTGTTCCAAATCCCTTAATACCCCCTTTTGAAATTTTGCATTGATCTAGCCTGAACAGCTTTTTGGGTGGGTAGGGAAGAAAGAGTTCTCGACTTCACCACTCAACCGCCTAGCTCTAATTTTAAGGTTATGTCCCCTTATTCTGGACTCCCCTACCAGAGGAAATAGTTTCTATCAAATGCTTTAATATCTCAATTAGGTCACCCCTGTAATCTTCAATACTCAAAGGGATACAAGTCTAGTTTATGCAACCTGTCCTCCTAATTTAACCCTGGTATAATTCTGGTGAATCTACACTGCACCCACTCCATGGATAATGTCTTTCCTGAGTTTCAGTGCCCAGAACTGAATGCAATACTCCAGATGCAATCTAACCAGTTTGATACAACTTTAGCATAACTTCTAGCCCAACATTCCATTAGCCTCTGATTATTTTTGTACCTATCCACTAATTTATGGACCACAGTATCTCTGCTTTCCAATTCCTAGCTTCCCACCATCTAGAAAATACACTGATCTGCCAGTTTTGCCCATCAATGTCCCTTTGCAATATAATATACTTTCTGCTCCTATCTACACACCTTGCAGGAAACTTGTACTCGCTACTATTCAGCTGTTGCCTGGATGATATTAGACTAGATCTAACATTTGCAGATGTAAAACACTGCTGAAACTGGTGGAAAGGTATCAGGCCAGTTCCCTGCATTCAGCATTGGTGTAAAATTGTTATACTAGGCTTCAACTAGTGAGTTAGTAACTGAACTGAACACTCCTGCCATCTTCGAGCCAAAGACTTGTGAAAGTCAAAAATTTGAACTTTTTTTCCCTTTGTCCCCCACCACTCCTAAATGGGCTGTTCCTGCTAGAAGTTTCATTCATGGTGAAATGGTATGCAGCCCATGTCACATGTTTCAATAAGTTGCATATTAGTGGAAAAATTAAGACTAGCTCTAATTTCCATCAATGAGAATACTCAGGTTTTATGCATTCTTGGTCTATTCAGCTGTATGGAATTTGATGGCATACTTTATAAAAGTTCATTTCTGAAGCTAAATTTAATCTCATGCAGAGAGAGTTCATCCTGTTTTGCAAGACATTATACAGTATGTTTCGAGAAGACCCCGACGAGAACAATCTTTACCAAGCTATTGCTACAGTCACTACTCTTCTACTTCAGATTGGGGAAGTAGGACAAAGAATACGTAGTTCAGGCAGCATGTCTGAACTGCCTAGTGCAAGTTCTAAAGAATCTGAGGTGCTAACACCTACAGATGCAGTGTTTGAAGAAGTGGATATAGGCCTGAAGAACAATCATCCACCATCACAGCCTGGAGAGGATGACTGGAGTGTGTCTTTTGAGCAAATTTTGGCTTCCCTACTGACTGAACAATGTCTGGTGAACTTTTTTGAGAAGTCGGTAGCTATAAATAGTAAACTCCTCCAAGCTAAAGCAAATCAATATCAACAGAGAATTAATCTTGCAATCCACTAGCCTTTTGGATTTTTGTGTGTTTCAGCGCTGGCAGTTGAAACCTTTAAGTTTTACTGTAAACAAAAACCTGTGCTGTCCTAATTGTGTTTGGGTGCAATGTCAAGTTTACAGATTGTATTGTGCACTTTTGAATAAATTCATTTTTGTATACTTCATCTGCATGTGACTTCAATTTTATATATGTGCAATTTGTAAAAAAAAAAAGGCAAAAAGTCACTTTTTGCAGTTTATTTTAACAAAACATTTACATTTCAGTTTTCATCAACATTGACTGTCTGCAGCCCTGTAAAACAAAATGTGTATAGTTTAGAATCAGTTACATCAAGCTTCAATAAGTCACTCTAAAGTAGTAGCTCATTAATAGACAATTCCCTTTCTCTCCGGGAGAAAGCTCCCTGCTCTGGGAACTTGTTATCCAGTAAGCCTGTCTCTCAGATCCCTTGCCAGGTGGCTAGTAGACCAATGTTTTAACTATTAAGACTGACTTCAAGTTCCCTGTAACATTCTCAATCCAACATTGCCTACGACTTGGAGCATTTCATAGTTTTTTGAGCAGCTATGGAATGACTTCTGACTGCTAACAGCATCGAAAGAAAAAACCTACAAAGTATATCCAAGCTGCATTTGATTGATGTCTATTTTAGTATAATTTATATTAAAATATTATCTTTAAACTAAACTTAGCTCCCTGTCTTAAATGCCACACACAGTAGCAGGACTAGGAAATCTGGATTTAAAATGCAGGTCAAGCTTCTATCTAATGAAAATTCATTTAACATTACAGTGATTATTCACAACTATATTACTGGGATGGTCCTATTTATTTTAAGAGCAGCAGGGGTTAGTTTCTAGGGGCCAGTGTGATTGGCAGGCCACTTGTTCCCTGTGAAGCCAGTAAGTAAAATTTGGTCTGTTTCGGGCTTTGTTATGGTTCCAGGCTGTTCTATCATATGACTAGAGAGAGCAGTAAAGTAATCTTCTGGTCTTAAGGCACAAAGGATTCACTTACAGAAAGCCAGCCTGAGTATCTAGAGCAGACATGAAATTTATAACAATTGGATTAATGCAGTATTGTACGCTATGTTTCTACGAATGACATCATGTGCAGCATTGAGCCTAGAAGTCAATACAGCAGATTTGTCTGTAACCTGAATGTTACAAACCAATCTTAAAACACTTTGTAGATTTTAGTGGGGATTGGGGGTCTTGAAAAACATAAAATGCCATGACAATTACTGAGTTGATTAGCATACTGATGTGACATATACTGCACTCAAATTATCTGATGGCACAGGTATTCCCCTTGACAAGGTGAAGATCTGCATTCTGCTGCTCCATGGCATGTTGATATTTCTATAAATGACCCAAGAAAAAGCCACTCGCACCTTAATTGGAAGTGTGATAAGATTAGCAAGTTCTTCCACACCTCCATTTGGGCCATAGGAAATTAAGCAAATTTGTAAGCATTGCATCATCTCACCTTTGTAGGATGTGACGGGAACATAGGTTACCAACGTGTAGAGTTTGTTAGGAGAGTCCTCATCCTCATTGCGTTTTCTGGATAAACGCACACGAATGCGATATGGAACATTCCTGTAAAAGGATGTGTAATGGAAACTTGTATCAACTGCTGTATTGGCACATTTAAGATCTGTAATCGTGTAGTCCATATTAGGATGGGAAAGGGCAGGCAGAAATTTGAAAATAAGTTTTTAAGCTTGCTACCTAACGCAAGAGATCTAAACAAATCAATTTTAGATTACCAGTAAAACATGCCATAGAATCATGTAATTGGATTAGGTTTAGTTTGTTTTCAATGGGGGAGGGAGTAAAAAAGATTGAGACCAAATGCCAGTTTGTGTCATATCCCATTGATCTAAGCAGCAGTTTACAGTCAACATTCAAATCAGAGCTAAGAGTGAAGTGTTGATCCCAGGACCATCTATAAATCAGTCACTGCAGTGGTTAATCCCTCCTACAAAAGAAAATCTGCAACTGCTTTGAAAATTGTTGTTGAGCAATGTTTTTAGTTAGCTTCATAAACAAATTTCTAAATTACCTGGTACTGCAATTTACAAATATCAAGGATTCAACAAAATTAGCACCTGTCAACAGTAATACAAAATCATCCACAACCTAAAAGGGGGATAAAATATTAAACTACAAAATTCCAAACCCATCCACATGTGCAACATCAGAACTAGAACTATTGTTACAAATGTCCATCACAAACAAAATTTGATGCACTATAAAATGGCAATGCTAATTTTGTTTAGGAGCTGCACAATATTTATGAACTGCACAATATTTATGAAGAGCCAGTGACTGATTTGATGCACAATTCTACAAGTTCACTATCCAAAATGCGTTCTCAACCCCTAATCTTCAGACGGGTGGATCATTTGAAATCTTATCTCTTAAAAATGTGTGTGTATAATGACACTTACAAGCCATACCCAATCTTAATGGTACTAATATTTCAATTTTGTTAGAAGTTATCTCAACAATACACAGTGCTCCTATATAGAAAATATAATACTTTATTTATATAGCACCCTTCATGACCTCAATGTCCCAAAGTGCTTTACAGCCAATTAAGTACTTTAAGTGTAGTCACTGTTGTAATGTAGGAAATGTGGCAGCCAATTTGCGCACAGCAAGCTCTGACAAACAGATCAACTGTTTTTAGTGATGTCGACTGAGTGATTAAAAATTGGCCAAGACACTGGGGATAACGCCCCTGCTAGTCTTCAAAATTCTTTTACGTCCACCTGAGAGAGCAGACGGGTCCTCAGTTTAACGTCCCCTCAGTTTGTCTCATCCAAAAGCCACAAGTGCATTGCATAATTAAAGGGAAGAGAGAGGTAGGATGCAAAACTATGATTTTTCAAAGCAGGAAGAGATGACTATGCAGGAGCTGTGTGGAGAATCCAGACAGGACTGTAGCGATTGAACGAGCAGCTGCTGATAATGAGGGGCAAGAAAATCACTAATAGAATTGAAAAGAGGGACATGGAGCAAGAGCAGCTTTAGGAGGACAGGGGTGAATAAGGATAAAAGTCAGAGCAGACTTATGTGTTGATGCTTGCGGAAGGGTGATGTAGGAGACTAGTAGGGCATTTGAGAAATCAAGCTTTTGAAGTGATGGGGGCATTGACTAGGGTTTCAGCAATAGGAAAAGGATGGGGCAAGGTAGCCAATGTTGCAATGGGGGAAGAAATGGCTTTGGAGCAGATGAGGGAAGAGAAGGACACTGATCTCTCAGGCAAGCAAGATGCCACAGTTCTGCACTTTTTGACTCTGCTTGAGATAGTATCTGGGGAAGTTGATTGATGGAAACAACTAGGAGCTTGTTAGAAGTTTTATATGAGTCTTTGAGATCAGAAGTCAACTTGATTGTGGTAATAACCTATAGCATCAATGGAAGAGGCAGCAAGGTACAGCTGATAACTATAGATAAAATACATATCAAAAACTAAAATTAACAGATTGACAGCAAGGCATTTTCTATAAAATGAGTGACCTTCAAGTACATATCAGTCTGCAGTATTTACCTAAAAATTCAGTGTTTCATGTAGCGACAGGACAAAATTAATTGGCACTTTGAAAAATATGGGTTAACAAATTAAAGCCAACACCGATTTGTTAAAGGCAAATCGGGTTTGACTAACTTGCGTTCTTTGAAGTAACGGAGAGGGTAGTGTAGATTCAAAAGATACCGCAAAATTAAAGCACATAGGATTAAAGGGGCATTGGCTGTGAAATTGGCTAAGGGACAGAAAGCAGAGTAGTGGCGAGCGTTTGTTTTTCAGACTGGAGGGAAGTATATAGTGATGTTCCCCAGGGGTCGGTATTAGGATGAGCAAGACTTGGGTATACAGGGCATAATTTCAAAGTTTGCATATGATAGATTTAAGGAAATTGGCAAAAGAGGGGCCACGAGGGGGAAAAAATTATGGAGCAAGTTATGATCTGGAATGCACTGCCTGAAAGGGTGGTGGAAGCAGATTCAATAGTAACTTTCTAAAGGGAATTGGATATACTTGCTGGGCTATAGGGAAAGAGCAGGGGAATGAGATTAAATTGCATAGCTCTTGCAAAGAGCAGGCACAATGGCCTCCTTCTGTGCTGTATAATTCTATGACAGTCGTTGCCAATATGACAACTACAGAAATGGAAGTCGAAGGCTTCTCCCAATAAAAAGTAACTCAGTTACACTGTACCATAATCAGTGTAGAACCGGATATGACTAGAGTACCTACAGTGCTGGATTTGTTTACTTGAATTATACACCAACAAAATGACAGCATTGTAGATTGCAGTATGTCCATACATTCAATAAATAACCAACCAGCTCTATGATGAATACGTCTGGGTCCAATTAATGCCTCCTGGAGTGGTGATCGGAATGAAAGAATCACCACCAGGGACCTGCAACCACATCTATGCAATCTCTGTAGAGGTATGCTCACAGGTCAGTGATCTAATCAAAACTGGTGGGGTGGGGGGCATTTTTCTTTAAATAAAAAGATTGGTTATTACAGGAAACTCTTTATTAACCAGCACCGGCGTGGTGCCGGTTAATCAAAGTCTGGATAATGGAGAGTTATATCTCCCAACGTACGAGAGCCCCGTACACATTGACATGCGCCTGCATTCGGAGCTCCGTCTCCCCGGGGACCGCCAGCTGACCATCTGTCGTGTCCGCTGCCTACCCGGGCTGCACATTCCCCTCCCAATCTACACGCTCCGATACAAGCAAACGCCTCGGGGTTTTTTTAAAAGTTAATTTTAAACGAGAGATGAAGGAAAACCCCGGTTACCTACTCAAGAATTTTGCCGGTTAAGAGAGATTTCCGGATATTTGGGTGCCGGTTAATAAAGAGTTTCCTGTATGCTGCAAAGTTACTGCCATGGTAGCTTTGAGATGAATTATAATCTTTTGCCAGTGCAAATCCCATTGAAAATTGATAGCACAATAATTCAAAAGCCAAAATGTTCAATAAAACTTATATTGCATGTTTGTGTCTGAAAGTTAAAACGGATCCAATCCAGGGTAAGTCCTTTTACACCAGACTTCTACCCAAGGTAACTAAAAGCAAAGAATGCACAGCTAGTTCTACACTAGAATACCCTAATAGCATTACACAGCCCAAATATGATCTTTAATTATCAAGTGAGCAAAAAAGGTACATCTACACTCAACTGCAACAAAATCTGAGATCTCATGAATACCCTAGTAGTAGTTTGGGGCACAAAGAACTGGACGTTGTATTGTGGTATCAATGGACAGACATTTCCATAATATAATATTCAGTCAAACCCAAATTTAGATATAAGCCTCGCAAGGAATAACAGCTGGTCTAACGAGCACAACCTGTTTTATGAAGAGAGTTAAATGTATCAAAATATTTGGTCTGATTTTCACCTTTGACAAAAGCACCAAAACAGCAACAAGCAGAAAACCAGCAAGTGAAAAATCCTGAACATCCTTTGGTCACGTGATAAATCAATCTTTTGTGGCCATCATTTTACTGTGCAGCATCACCAAAATAGTTTTTTCATAAAACCATTGGAAGTACAAGTGACTGGTTTCGCACACACCAGGTGACCGAGCCACCACTAAAGAACAATTGAACTCTCTCAAACTAAGGAATGTTGACTTTTGAGATTATTTGCTGCTAGTGACATACCTTACACCTTTCGCCCAAACAGCCTTGTTCAGACGAGTATCAATGCGAACATCAGGAGTTCCCATCTCCTTCACTGCAAATTTACGGATCTCCTTAATGGCACGAGGAGCACGTCTCTTAAAACCCCTTAAAAAAAAAATTCCAAGTTACTATTTTGCCAATCACAGCGCCCACAATGCTGACCACATTCTTGAAACGTTAAATCCTAATATACACACTGCAACAGTTTACAGGTCAGATTTCAAAAAATTCCACCCCCTAAAAGGAGTTGTATCCTGCAACATTTCTGCACTTTAAAACAATCTATTTAGAGAAACCTCTTTGCTACCCATGTTCTTTTGTGAAGAACTGAAATAACTACTTTAGATCAAACACAAGATTAGCAGATAAACTCATTCATAATCAAAATATGAAATAAAATTGGGTCTCCTGATGGCTCATTTGGCAAACCGAGCATGCAGGTGAGACATACAGAATAGTCAGTCCTAGGTTCAATTTTTAATCTGTGTTTAGTTAGCTAATCTCAGTAGAGAAGCAGTGGCGGCATTACAATTATTCTTGGTGCCCTGATCGCTCTTTGGTATCAAGATGCAAACAGAACCCAGTTGTGTTGCAGCCGCCAGTCCCAATATGTACTGATATTGTTAATGGCAGCAGTGGGTAAACATTGGCAAAACCAGAGACGCGGTCTCAGGCTGAACCAGCTTGTTCACAACCTCGACGTCCTATTTGACCATGAGCAAAGCTTCTGACCCTATATCCTCCCCACCACCAAGACCGCCTACTTCTACCTCAGTAACATTACATGTCACTGCCCCAGCCTCAACCCATCTACTGCAGAAACCCTCATCCATGCTTCTGTTACAGCCAGGTTTAATTATTCCAATGCTTTCTTGTCTGACCTATCTTCCATAAACTTGTGTTCATCCAAAACTCTACTACCCATATCTTAACTCACACCAAATTCTGTTCACCAATCACCTCACTGCCCTACATTGGCTCCTGGTCCATCAAAGCCTCATTTTTTAAATTCTCATCCTCCTATTCAAATCCCCACCACATATGGTCTCGCCGCTCCCCATCTCTGAAGCTCCTACAACCCTCGAACTCTGTGCCCCTCCAATTCTGACCTCTTATGCAACTCCCACTTCCTTTACCCCACCACTGGTGACTGCACCTTCATCCATCTAACCGTAAGTTCTGGAATTCCCTCCCTAAACCTCTCCGCCTCAATCTTTTTGACCAAGCTTTTAGTCACCTGTCCTAACGTTTCCTTCTTTGGCTCTGTGTCAATCATTGACTACGTTCCTGTGAAGAACTTTTGCAATATTAAAGGTGCTATATAAATGCTAATTGTTGTAGCAATTTGATTACATGTACACTGCAAAATATTTGTATTCCAAAGGGAACCAATGCCACTTACAAAAGTGATCAGAGTGTAGTGGTCAGAAATCCATGACTTTCCTGTACCACTGTCTGCTTTTTGCAAATCGTCCTGCCAGCACTCCGAGGCAAGGCCAGAGAGCCAGCTTTTGGGTGTGACTGGATACCAGGCAACCGCTAACAGCACAATAGAGGATCACGTCACTAATCACACTCCTTAAATAACACGGAAACCTGGACGGTGCACTTATTGAAAATAGGATTCCTTATCGGAACTTGCAGACACGAAAATTATATTTTCTGCCAATTCATCGGGCTGGCCCCAGAGTTCAAAATAAAAGTTTTCTTTACTTACACTCCATGGATACGCTTGTGTACATTTATTGTATATTCCCTCGTAACCACCTCGTTGATGGCAGAACGGCCTTTCTTTTTCTCTCCACCTTTCTTAGCAGGAGCCATCTGTGAACAAGGAAATAATTCGGACCCGATTAGATCTGGTGAATTGGACAAATTCAGAGTACACACATCCAGCAGCAGTGGATTCAACACCTCTGGATAGACATCGGAGCCCACGGTCACCCGTTCACCGAGCTCCACATCCTCGGTGCGGCCGGTGCTGCTGACCCCGGACCCGAGTCCGTGCTCCGGCTGAGGCCCGAGTCACGGCAGAAACGGCGGGACATCCTTCCCACCAAGCCGAGTCGGGGGCTGTTCTTTATCCGCTCCCCAGTAAAATCTACCAGCGGCACCCGGCCCGAACCGGCGCGGCGGACACTGGGCCCAGGCCTGTTTTTATTTCAGACACTCATCAGAATTAAACCCTCCAACAGTCGGGGGAGGAAATGGACGCGGGAGAAAGTTGCCCTCGCTGTACGGATCCGCTCCGCTCACATTACCCCGATCTGTGAGCGATAATCCGGCCGGATGGGTTCGGATTGCCGCGGCCCCGATCAGCGGCTCCTACTCACTCTGTCGGGAAAATGTCGGAAAGGAAGGAGCGAGGCATTGTGGGGGGTCACTAAGGGTCGGTCTGGGGGAAGCACTTCCGGGGCAGCAGGCGCTCCGCGCGCGGTGCACCTTGGGGCTTGTCCCCGGCCTCCTGTCGCCGCAGCAACGCTTGGGCTGACGGATGCTGAATCGCATCACCTTGCTTCAGAGGCCAAACGAAACGCTGTCAGGCGGTGTGTGGAATCCCACCTCACCCCCAGGAGTGCCTAGTCTCTCCCTCCCCAACCCCAGGAGTGATCAGTCTCCCCGCCCCACTCCAGGAGTGCTCAGTCTCCCCCCCCCCCACTCCAGGAGTGCTCAGTCTCCCCCCGCCCGCCCCCAACCCCAGGAGTGCTCAGTCTCCCCCCCCCCCACTCCAGGAGTGCTCAATCTCCTCCCCCCCCCCCCCCAAACCCCAGGAGTGCTCAGTCTCCCCCCCCCCCCCCCGCCCCACTCCAGAGTGCTCAGTCTCCCCCCCCACTCCAGGAGTGCTCAGTCTTCCCCCCCGCCCCCAACCCAACCCAAGGTGTGCTCACTCTCCTCCCCCACCAAACCCAGGAGTGCTCAATCTCCTCCCCCCCCCCCCAAACCCCAGGAGAGCTCAGTCTCCCCCCCCCCCCCAACCCCAGGAGTGCTCAGTCTCCCTCCCCCCCCCCCCCCCAACCCCAGGAGTGCTCAGTCTCCCTCCCCCCCCCCCCCCCCAACCCCAGGAGTGCTCAGTCTCCCAACCCCCCCCACCCCCAACCCCAGGAGTGCTCCGTCTCCTCCCCCCCAACCCCAGGAGTGCTCAGTCTCCTCCCCCCCCAACCCCAGGAGTGCTCAGTCTCCCTCCCCCCCCCCCCCAACCCCAGGAGTGCTCAGTCTCCCTCCCCCCCCCCCCCCAACCCCAGGAGTGCTCAGTCTCCCAACCCCCCCCACCCCCAACCCCAGGAGTGCTCCGTCTCCTCCCCCCCCAACCCCAGGAGTGCTCAGTCTCCTCCCCCCCCCAACCCCAGGAGTGCTCAGTCTCCTCCCCCCCCAACCCCAGGAGTGCTCAGTCTCCTCCCCCCCCAACCTCAGGAGTGCTCAGTCTCCTCCCCCCCCCCCCCAACCCCAGAGTGCTCAGTCCCGTCCCCCCCCCCCCCAACCCCAGGAGTGCTCAGTCTCCCCCCCACCCCCAACCCCAGGAGTGCTCAGTCTCCCCCCACCCCCAACCCCAGGAGTGCTCAGTCTCCTCCCCCCCAACCCCAGGAGTGCTCAGTCTGCCCCCCCCCCCCAACCCCAGGAGTGCTCAGTCTCCTCCCCCCCCCCCCCAACCCCAGAAGTGCTCATTCTCTCCCCCCCCCCCCCCCCCCCCCGCCCAACCCCAGGAGTGCCCAGTCTCTCCCTCCCCCCCCCCCCCCCCCCAACCCCAGGAGTGCTCAGTCTCTCCACCACCCCCCCGCCAACCCCAGGAGTGCCCAGTCTCTCCCTCTCCCCCCCCCCCCAACCCCAGGAGTGCTCAGTCTCCCCCCACCCCAGGAGTGCTCAGTCTCCCCCCCCCCCCCCCCCAACCCCAGGAGTGCTCAGTCTCCTCCCCCCCCCCCCCCAACCCCAGGAGTGCTCAGTCTCTCCCCCCCCAACCCCAGGAGTGCTCAGTCTCTCCCCCCCCAACCCCAGGAGTGCTCAGTCTCCCCCCCCCCCCCAGCCCCAGCTGTGCCCAGTCTCTCCCCCCCCAACCCCAAGAGTGCTCAGTCGTGTGTGTCCCCAAACCCCAGGAGTGCTCAGTCTCTCTCCTCTCCGCCCCACCCCTCCCCTCCCCCAACCCAGGTGTGGCTCAGTCTCTCCCCCCCCCCCCCCCCCAGCCCCAGCAGTGCCCAGTCTCTCCCCCCCCCAACCCCAAGAGTGCTCAGTCGTGTGTCCCCCCCAAACCCCAGGAGTGCTCAGTCTCTCTCTCCGCCCCACCCCTCCCCCAACCCCAGGAGTGCCCAGTCTCTCCCCCCCCCAACCCCAGGAGTGCCCAGTCTCTCCCCCCCCAACCCCAGGAGTGCTCAGTCTCTCCCCCCCCCCCCCCCCGCCCCCAGGAGTGCTCAGTCTCTCTCTCCGCCCCCACCCCTCCCCCAACCCCAGGAGTGCCCAGTCTCTCCCCCCCCAACCCCAGGAGTGCCCAGTCTCTCCCCCCACCCCCCCCCCCAGGAGTGCTCAGTCTCTCTCTCCGCCCCACCCCTCCCCCAACCCCAGGAGTGCCCAGTCTCTCCCCCCCCAACCCAGGAGTGCCCAGTCTCTCCCCCCACCCCCCCCCCCCCAGGAGTGCTCAGTCTCTCTCTCCGCCCCACCCCTCCCCCAACCCCAGGAGTGCCCAGTCTCTCCCCCCACCCCCCCCCCCCCAGGAGTGCTCAGTCTCTCTCTCCGCCCCACCCCTCCCCCAACCCCAGGAGTGCCCAGTCTCTCCCCTCCCCCAACCCCAGGAGTGCTCAGTCTCTCCCCCCACCCCCCCCCCCCAACCCCAGGAGTGCTCAGTCTCTCCCCCCAACCCCAGGAGTGCTCAGTCTCTCTCCCCCCCCCCCCCCCCCAGCCCCAGCAGTGCCCAGTCTCTCCCCTCCCCCAACCCCAGGAGTGCTCAGTCTCTCCCCCCCCCCCCCCCCCAACCCCAGGAGTGCTCAGTCTCTCCCCCCAACCCCAGGAGTGCTCAGTCTCTCCCCCCCCCCCCCCCAGCCCCAGCAGTGCCCAGTCTCTTCCCCCCCCCCCCCCCCAACCCCAAGAGTGCTCAGTCGTGTGTGTCCCCCAAACCCCAGGAGTGCTCAGTCTCTCTCTCCGCCCCACCCCTCCCCAACCCCAGGAGTGCTCAGTCTCTCCCCCCCCCCCCCCCCCCCCAGGAGTGCTCAGTCTCTCTCTCCGCCCCACCCCTCCCCCAACCCCAGGAGTGCCCAGTCTCTCCCCCCCCCAACCCCAGGAGTGCTCAGTCTCTCCCCCCCCGCCCCCCAGGAGTGCTCAGTCTCTCTCTCCGCCCCACCCCTCCCCCAACCCCAGGAGTGCCCAGTCTCTCCCCCCCCCAACCCCAGGAGTGCTCAGTCTCTCCCCCCCCCCCTCCGCCCCCCAGGAGTGCTCAGTCTCTCTCTCCGCCCCACCCCTCCCCCAACCCCAGGAGTGCCCAGTCTCTCCCCCCCCCCCAACCCCAGGAGTGCTCAGTCTCTCCCCCCACCCCCCCCCCCAACCCCAGGAGTGCTCAGTCTCTCCCCCCCCCCCCCCCCCCAGGAGTGCTCAGTCTCTCTCTCCGCCCCACCCCTCCCCAACCCCAGGAGTGCCCAGTCTCTCCCCCCCCCAACCCCAGGAGTGCTCAGTCTCTCCCCCCCCCGCCCCCCAGGAGTGCTCAGTCTCTCTCTCCGCCCCACCCCTCCCCCAACCCCAGGAGTGCCCAGTCTCTCCCCCCCCAACCCCAGGAGTGCTCAGTCTCTCCCCCCCCCCCCTCCGCCCCCCAGGAGTGCTCAGTCTCTCTCTCCGCCCCACCCCTCCCCCAACCCCAGGAGTGCCCAGTCTCTCCCCCCCCCCAACCCCAGGAGTGCTCAGTCTCTACCCCCACCCCCCCCCAACCCCAGGAGTGCTCAGTCTCTCCCCCCACCCCCCCCAACCCCAGGAGTGCCCAGTCTCTCCCCCCCCAACCCCAGGAGTGCCCAGTCTCTCCCCCCCCCCCCCCCCCCCCCGGAATGCACAGTCTCTTTCCTCCCCCACCACCCAGGTGTGCACAGTCTACCCCTTCTGGAGTGCGTAGTCTATCTCTTCATCCCTCCTCCCCCCCCCCCCCCCCCACACCTCCCAGAGTGCATAGTCTTCCCCCCTTTCCCTACCCAGGAGTGTGCAGTCTCTTTCTCCCACCCCCGGGCCACATAATAGACTTGTTAGTAAATCTGAAGCCCCTTTATTAGAGGGGCAGTGGCTGCGTGGATCTGAAATTGGCTAAGAGGCTGAGGTCGAGAGTAGTGGTGAACAGTTGTTTTTCAGACTGGAGGGAAGTATACAGTGGTGTCCCCCAGGGGCCGGTGTTGGGAGCACTGGTCTTTTGATATATATTAGTGACCTCCACTTGGGTACGCAGGGCATAATTTTCAAATTTTGCAGATGACACGAAACTTGGAAATGTAATCAGTGAGGAGGTAATAACAGACTTCAGGAGAACATAGACAGATTGATGACATGGACAGACACGGGACAAATGAAATTTAACACAGAAATGTAAAGTGATTAATTTTGGTAGGAAGAATGAAGAGAAGCAATATAAACTAAATGGTACAATTCTAAAGGGGCTGCAGACAATGATCCCTCTGGACCTCCTGCACAGCCGCCTTTTCAATGAGAAAAACCGGGCATGTGCGGTATTTTGAACGGGCCATGGAGCCCCTTAAAGGGACCGTACACCCAAAAAATATTAGCAGGAATATTGGCTGCAGGAACAAAGAGTGTATAGACAGAAGTCTTTGAAGGTGGCAGGACAAGGTGAGAAGGCTGTTAAAAAGGCATAAAGGCAAGAAAGTTATGCTAAACCTTTATAAAATATTGGTTAAAGAAATAAAGACTTTCATTTATATAGCAGCTTTCACGACCACCGGATGTCCCAAAGCGCTTTACAGCCAATTAGGTACTTTTTGAAGTATAGTCACTGGTGTAATGTTAGGTCCCAGCTGGAGTATTGTGACCAATTCTGAGAACCACACTGTCAAAGCCTTAGAGAGGGTGCAGAGGAGATTTACTAGAATGGTACCAGGGATGAAAGACTTCAGTTATGTGGAGAGACCAGAGAAACTGGGGTTATTCCCCTTAGAGCAGAGAAGGTTAAGGGGAGATTTGATAGAGGTGTTCAAAATCTTCAAGGATTTTGATCGAGTAAATAAGGAGAAACTATTTCCAGTGGCACAAGAGTCGGTGACTAGAGGACAGACATTTAAGGTAATTTGCAAAAGAACCAGAGGCCACGAGGAACAAAAATTTTATGCCGCTAGTTGTTATGATCTGGAATGCACTGCCTGAAAGGGTGTTGGAAGCATCTTCAATAATAACTTTCAAATGGGAATTGGATAAATACTTGAAAAGGAAAAATATGCTGGGCTATGGGAAAGGAGCAGGGGAGTGGGACTAATTGGATAGCTCTTTCAAAGAACCAGCACAGGCAGGATGGGATGAATGGATTCCTTCTATGATTCTAGAATTTGAAGAGAGCCTTTGAACAAGCGCAATTGCAGGAAACTCGCATTTGTAACTTGGGGACGGGGCCAGTATTATGGGAGGGAGCGACAGATGCTCTTAAAAGCTAGAGATTTGGGTGTATTGTAATTGTGTGTGTAACTCACGCCCAAAATTCCACAATCTTTTAGGCCACGTATTTGCTTTGTGCCCTGATTGCTCGTGTCTCTGAGCTCAAATACGTAGGAAATTCCAGGACACTAAGGGCTCGATTTTAATAGCCATGAGGAGATGGGTTTGGAGGCAGGGCAACACGGTGGCATAGTGGTTAGCACTGGTGCCTCACAGCGCCAGAGACCCGGGTTCGAATCTGACCTCGGGTGACTGTCTGTGTGGAGTTTGCACATTCTCCCCGTGTCTGCGTGGGTTTCCTCCGGGTGCTCTGGTTTCCTCCCACAGTCCAAAAATGTGTGGGTTAGGTTGATTTGGCGATGATAAATTGACCCTTAGTGTTAGGGGGGATTAAATATGTGGGGTTATGGGGATAGGATGGGATATGTTAGGGGGAATTAAATACGTGGGGTTACGGGGGTAGGGTGGGATATGTGTACTGTGGGGATTAAAGCAGGGACAGGGTACTGGATTTGGATGATCAGCCATGATCGTATTGAATGGCGGAGCAGGCTCGACGGGCCGAATGGCCTACTCCTGCTCCTAGATTCTATGTTTCTATGTTTCTATGTCTGTAGCGAAAATCAGAAAAAATGGCTACAGACACCCAACCCGCCTCCATCTCGCCCCCACCCGATTTTCGTGAGTGTCTGTTCAGCTGCTCCCAAACTGACCCGTCTGGAACCGGTGGGACAGGTAGTTAAGGCAGTTAACAGCCTGGCTAATCCTATTTTGATGGTGGTTTCCCATTTTCGTGCTTCTGGCTCCTGTTTCCCGACTTGTCAGAAACAGGCCAGGTTCAAGGAGACGAGTTGCTGGAGGCTGACATTCAAATGCAATAACTTTGCTGTTGTAGGGATGGGATAAGACTTTGCACATCTACTGACCTTGTGACTGTTCAAGCTGATACCCACCTGCAGTGTGACCTGAGTGGAATAATTTCAGGCAACTTCGACTGTGCGCTTGCAAGCTTGTTGCCTTAAATGAAATCTATAGCAAGGGGATGAGAAAAATTTATGTCCTCTCATCCTGGTCCTCATAATCGGAGGAGCAGCAGCCGTGTGGCTCAGCGCAGATCTTCCTGGGAAGAGGAGGAGGACGAGGGGCGCCTTGCGTGCCCAGTTGTGACCAATGCAGCATCCCTCCAGTTCACTGCTGCCCGTCAAGCAGGGTATGCACACTGCCATGCTACATTCGCATAAGCTTACTCTTCAACCATAGGTGGCTACCATATGGCTCTGTAATTGTAGGCGACATTTGTCCAACGTCATACATCATCTCTGCTATACCTGGTTATTTCCTATCACTTTCACCATCAGCATTACAAAAGCAAGTCGCCCTGAGCCCTCAATGTGCTTTTGTCATTTCCTAGAACACATAGGCCACACAATCAACTGTTTGCCATAATTTTTCTTTTACACATGACAAAAGGATCATAAACCAACAACAGTCAGAAAAAAAAGACAAAACACCCACGTGAGTCCCCTTGTGACTATATGTGCTTAATCTTTCTCTTACGCATGCTTCTACGTGGTGCTTCCCCTGTGGCTTCAGCAGATGTAGAGGCACCTTGCTGACTAGGATGCTGTGCCTGCTTAGATGCCTTTGGCAGGCGTCCTCTGGGTTTGGGAGCCTGGGAGGGCTCTTCAACAGTCTGCTCTTCCTGCGGCTGTGCAGGGGCTGAAACGGCCATCTCAGTTGTCTCCGCAAAGTGGGTCTCTGACCGAGGGCTCCGCAGTGGCATGCTTGTGTGAGCGCTATGAGAGGAGCCCACACAGCTTGTGTCCTGCCAACAACATCCCTCTCATGGGTCAGCCGCACCTCAGTGCTGGCAAGTGGCTGGAGAGCACTTTGCTGCACATCAGGGGGACCATGAGGACCCGTATCTATACTGGGAGTCCTCATTACAAGGACGTCCATGAAGCTCTGGTCCCTCTGCTCAATAGCTGCCCATCGCGCCTCCAGAGATGACATTCTATTTTGAACAGTCACGTTTTCCTGACTGGCGACTTATTTCCTCCATGGCGGTAGCCATCCTTTCCATGGAGGTATCAGTCTTTCCACGGAGGTTGCCATCCTATCCATGGAGGTTGCCATCCTATCCATGGTGGTGCGTTCATGCGCCATTGCCTCCACCACGGCATTCTTGATGTTAGAGATGGACTCCTCCATTCTATCCAAACTCACACTAACCCTGGAGGCAAACCCTTCCAGAGACTCCTGCACTTGTTCCTGTATTTCCCGAGATGCTCTTTTTCTGGATGGCCCCAGAGGCACAGTGTCTGCATGCAGCTCAGCAGAGCTAGGAGATTGCTGCGACCTCCGCCGAGGCCTCTCCACTGCTGTCGCTGTCTCCACCATCTGCTGATGCTCACTTGTGCGCTGTGTTAGACCAGGTGGCAACACTACTCTAACTTGCGAGGGCCCCACCAAGGTGTGTGTTACTGCGCTGGTGCTGGGTGCCCTGAGTCCTGCTGACGCTGCTCCCTCAGAGACTTCAGGTTCCTCTGAGGAGTAGTCCGGCTCTTCATCCTGGATCGTGGGGAGGGGGGCGCTCAATGGTCCTGTGGGAGAGTAAAGGCATGATTTAGACATCTGATAATTGATGTAGCAGACACATCCTTTTGAGCAGATGATACAACACGATTCTCTATGAACATCATATGCCATTGCAGTCAATCACTAAATGTCAATGAGAGGGATGAAACTCTATTATGTCACCAGCTTCCGCTAGTGTGCCCATCTCTCCATCGCCCACTTCCAGGTCCTCGCCACCTCCAACAATTTTGTATGCAGTCTCCTCAGCACTGGTCAATGTTGCTAGGGTAGGTGTACCTCCTGCAGTCAGTGCTCTCTCCCTCTTATTGTGGGCTATCTTTTCCGACAAGGAAGGACACAAGTGGAGTTTCAACCACAGTGATGGAGCGAATGTGAAGATTCCCTACCATAGAAGCTTTGAGGGAGACGAAGATGGGGTAAGGTGCCAAGAGGAAGCTAGCTCCCTGTGCGTTGTTAGTAGCTGTCACTGCATAACAGTGAGAGCGAGTCTAAGGGGTGCATAGGCAGGATGCTGAAGTGATTCAGTGCAGAGTCAGAGATGGATAGGTAAGGGTGCAAGGGAAGTAAGGGTAAGGTGGTATGTGGAGGAGCAGGCTTACAATGTAGAGTGCTGATGATGAGAAGGGAAGCAGATTGAAGGTAAGTGTGATGGGATACTCACTTTTGATGTTCACACAAGATCATTAAACCTTTTTCGGCACTGGAGCCATGAACGTGAACATATATGGACCTTGCGCTGACCTCCTCAGCAATGCACAGCCAAGCTGCCTTGGTCTGCTGAGGAGGTTTTCTCTGGCCATTAGGAGGGAAGAGAATCTCCCTGCGTCCCCTGACAGCATCCACAAGAGCATGGAGGGACTCATCATTAAATCGAGGAGCTGGCTTGCCTCTGGAAGAAGTAATTGTGGATGGAGCAATAACACGGAGTAGAATAATAGAAAGTTACAGCACGGAAGGAGGCCATTTCGGGGAGTATCAGAATGCAGAAGAGAAAGGCTTAGGCTGAATGGCAGCTTTAAAACCAGCTGCTATGATGACGTCATCAGAGGCGGCCAGCCGACCCGATCGCACTCATTGGACCGGCCAGCGCGCCCCAATGAAATCAACAAACTCATTAAATTAAAATCGGACATCAGCAGCTGATCCCGCCCACCACGCAATCCGACTCGGGAATTAAAATCGAGCCCAAAGTGTATTTGTGAGGAACATAGGTGTAAAGGTGTACAACTTACACTGTGGGACGTATATCAATGATTTCTACTATTTATTACAAAATGGTCACTGACAAAAAGCAAATATGAAATGGATTAATGCATTTTATACAAAATTAGATTAAAATCCACTTTTGTTCCAAAGAATCATTTATACAGAAATAACTCGTATATTACAGTATCTGTATCATAGACAATTCCTTCCTCACTTTTTACTTAGAGATTTTTATGTAACAAATACAGCTTTAACAAAACATACAAATCAGAAAAAGTGCATGTCTCTGAAAATCATACATCACAAAGTAAACATTTTTCTTTTAAATGTCCAGTGTTGTAGAACTGGTCCTTTTCAATTAATGATTGTTCTATTAAAGGTAGAATGAAGAGCATCCCATAGGGCTGGAAAGATTTGGCCAAAGTATGTGTCCTTGAGGGGGCCGAGTAGCATACCAGCTGTCAGATTGTCAGAAATGTGCCAATTTTGCAATTTAGCACAGGGAACTGTAAAATATATGTTCAGTACATGACAGGAACAAGGTTACATTGCAAACATAAAAGCTGAGTTTGTGCAAAAAGACAAGTGCATCTTTCTCAGTTTCTCATAATGCTTGAATCTTCTTGTGCTGCAGTTTGCAATCAGTTGCTAACAGCAAATTTAGAAAGGGCAAAAGGAATCACAGGCCAGCTCGTTACATCTGTTCATATAAAGGGGTAATTTCCTGACTTTATACTTTTGATGGGGAAATTTGTCCAGTAAGAGTGCACATTGAAAACCCTGGCACACACATGGCTTTCTAACCATTTAAATTAATGGTTGGAAAATCTTGTGAAGAGCACCAGAATTTCTGAAATGCACTGCTGACAGGCAAGTCTTCTTCCAGCCAAACAAAGTTAGAAAATTACTGCCATTATGTATAAAAAAACCACTGAATTATTTATACTCGGACCATGCTAATGAGTTATATAACAAACTCAATAATCATTTTAAAACATTCATAATACTGCTGCTGTTTCAAAAAATTAACCAGCAGATGTAGCCTTCTCTTACTTAAATGATCAGAATTTAAAAATGAGATGAGGACAGTCAAAAAACCATTATGCACATACCCTATAATGCCAAATTGAATGAAGCTTTCAATGTGCCATTCTTTTGCCATTTCCAATGAACAGAGATATAATTAAAACACGTTACAATAATATTTTCTGAAGCTTTATATTTTAATACATCTTATTTGTACCATGCCATGAAAATAGTAAAAGGACAGCACATTAACTGCTAGTTCATTAAACCAAAAGGGTGAACATTGCTTTTAAAAAGGGTTTTAAAGTCTAACTTTCTTCATCACTGAAAGGCTACTGGGGGAGTTAAACGTTTGATGATTCAGAGAGGCGCTGTACATGTCTTTTCTGAGGTTGTGGGTGGTATCCCATAATGTCCTGTTGCTGTGGATAAGAAGGAGGGAGTAGGAGCAGCTCTGGTTGTTCACCTTGCAAGGAACTAGATGTCTGTGCTTGCTAGAAATATCAAAACAAATTCTTGAATAGTTTACATTTACTGACTGCGTAACTGACACATTTTATAACTACATATAAAAGTCTTGTGACTCGTGCATCCATCACACAGCAAAGTATCACACTTTAAAAGTCACGCATGCAAAGTCCATCACTTCTGAAATATCACATGCACACAATAAATCACAACTCAATATCTTTACAAAACTATAAAAAAGAGAAAGAAAACTAGTATTTCCTAATTGCAGTCAATGGAAAGGAAAATCGGACGGGGCTTAAAACAGGATTTTTTTTGCAACCATCTTAACAGGAGGATGGAGCCTTGGTTTAACATCTCATCTGAAAGACATCGCCTCTGATACAGTAGTGCACTGAAGTGTCAACTTAAACCGTGTGCTCAAATCCTGGAATGGGGCTTGAACTCACAACCTCCTGACTCAGGTGAGTAATAGTATGTGTGCAGCAAAAAGAGACACACACAGAATCATAACAGCACGGTAGAGGCCATTCGGCCCATCGAGCCCATGCCAGCTCTCTGCAAGAGCACTTCAGCTAGTCCCAATCCCCTGCCCTTTCCCCATAGCCCTGCAAATTTTTTTCCTTCAGGTACTTATCTAATTCCCTTTTGAAAGCCACGATTGAGTCTCCCTCCACCACCCTTTCAGGCAGTGCATTCCAGATCATAACCACTTGCTGCGTAAAAAAGTTGTTCCTCATGTTGCCTTTGGATCTTCTGCCAATCACCTTAAATCTGTGTCCTCTTGTTCTCGATCCTTCCACCAATGGGAACAGTTTCTCTCTATCTACTCTGTCTAGATCCCTCATGATACTGAACACCTCTATCAAATCTCCTCTCAATCTTCTCTGCTCTAAGAAGAACAACCCCAGCTTCTCCAGTTTATCCACGTAACTGAAGTCCCTCATCCCTGGAACCATTCTTGTAAATCTTTTCTGCAACCTCTCTAAAGCCTTCACATCCTTCCTAAAGTGTGGTGTCCAGAATTGGACACAATACTCCAGTTGTGCCCAACCAGTCTTTTATAAAGGTTCATCATAACTCTATGTACTTTGTACTCTATGCCTCTATTTATAAAGCCCAAGATCCCATATGCTTTTTTAACTGCTTTCTCAACCTGCCCTACCACCTTCAACGATTTGTACACATATACCAACGGTTTCTCTGTTCCCACACCCCCTTTATAATTGTACCCTTTAGATTATATTGCCTCTCCTCGTTCTTCCTACCAAAATGTATCACTTCACACTTTTCTGCGTTAAACTTCATCTGCCACGTGTCCGCCCATTCTACCAACCTGTCTATGTCCTCTTGAAGTCTATCCCTATCGTCCTCATTGTTCACTGTACTTCCAAATTTTGTGTCATCTGCAAATTTTGAAATAGTGCCCTATACACCTAAGTCCAAATTATTAATATATATCAAGAAAAGCAGTGGTCCTAGTACCGACCCCAGACCTCCAGTCTGAAAAACAACCGTTCACCACTACTCTCTGTTTCCTGTCACTTAGCCAATTTAGTCTCTATACTACCACTGTCCTTTTTATTCCATGGGCTTCAACTTTGCTGGCAAGCCTATTATGTGGCACAAACTTATCATGGGCATACAGTAAGGCAAAATCTCATCAAATGGTCATCAGACTTTTAAACCTAAACACATTTTGATTGGTTATAGCTACAAGATCCTCATCAGGGACCTACCTGTAAGTAGTGTTGTTGCTGCTGTTGAAGTTGCATAGTTTGCTGAGACAGAGATGGCTGTGGTATAGAAAATCCTGGCGCTGTTATTATCTGACCCATAAGCACTGTATTGGAGATCATTGGTACACTATTTCTAACTGGCTGTGGTGCCAAATTTTGGGGCAACTGTTGTCCTTGTGAGTATCTGTTAAGAAACATTTTTGCAATTAAATATTGTGTCAATATCAACATAATTAAAATTGCACAAATAACCCACTTTAGATACATATGTTATTTAGTTCTTAGCTACACAACTAAATGCCATTTGACTTCAAAGGAAAAGAAAATCGTGTGGGGTGTAAAATAGTCGGGCTGATTCGCTGTCGCTGGTTTTTCACTGGAGACAAAGGTTAAATATACCCCGACTGTGTTGGGATAGCTCTATTAATTTAGAAAACAGCAGGAGTTAGTTTCTAGAAACTTCCACCTTGGGTGGAGGGGTGTGGGGTGTGGGGAGAAGCCAGCTAATAGGCAGCTCTACTGGCCAGCCATCAAACAGGGTCAGAAGTCAACTTTTCAACTTCTTGTCTAACTACAGGACAAAAGAAAGTTGAAGCATGTGTTCCAAGTCAGTGCTAAGAGAGGCAGGTAAGCGTCTAGGTCAGCTCGACACCTTAAGACAAGAGCTGACCAGGATCATAGAAAGCCTAAAATAAAAACAGAAAATGCTGGAGATACTCAGCAGGTCAGGCAGCCTCTGTGAAGAGAGAAACAGAGTTAACGTTTCAGGTCGATGACCTTTCGTCAGAACTGGAAAAAAGCCTAGGTCAGTGAAAGGGTTGATCAAACAATAGTGTTACCTAGCCATCAGATCATCCCCACGGCTCCCATTTTTTCAGACAGCAGGTGCTGGTAATGATTCTGCTGTTACCATTTACAGCTCCACTAGGCCCATCTTTTGTTTCTTTACTTGTCCCATTACCACCTCCTTTTGGCTTGCACTATCATCCTTTTTGTCATTTAAATCACTCCTGCCTTCCACCCTATCTCAAATCTTCCTTTTTGTTCTTTCCTCCGCCCCTCCCCCTTTCCCTGCCTCTGTGTTTGCTTAAAACCTGTAACATCTGTAACATTTTCCAGTTCTGCGAAAGGTCACAGACCTGAAACGTTAACTCGGTTTCTCTCCCCACAGATGCTGCCCGACCTGCTGAATATTTCTAGCATTTTCTGTTTCTATTTCAGATTTTCAGCATCTGCAGTATTTTGCCTTTTATGTTACTTAGCCCAGTAACAAGGACAGTGTGGCATATTTTATTATTTTCCTCCTTACAAGGATAGAATGATTTTTTTTTTTAAAAAGGCATAATTTACTGTAATGGTTACTCTGTACGCTCTCTTGCTGACTGTAAAATAAAGCAGTTCAATAATTCATATTTACCCTAATTTCACTTAAGTTTTAATCAATCTGCATTTCAGAAGATTGGAGAAGTGCACTTGAGGGCTGTACAGGAATCATGATATCCAGTTACGTCTCCAGGTCATGCTATTGTATAACTAGATATTAGGCAGTATGGGCAAGCACCTGATCATAAGGGATGCAGGGTCTGCTTACAGGAGTGACTGTTGACAGTGAAACCAAGAGAATATGTAGAGTAGACATTTGTACCACCTGTATAAGAAAGGGTTAATTTTCTTGAAAGCTTGGCAATAGCATTTATAAATAACTAACTAACATAGTTAGCAGCTATTGCGTAGAGAACAGAGTCAGCAAACTGTATGCTGTTATTGAAGCAGGAACAAACCTCAGTTACAATGCTAGGAAGACAGGACATGATCAGGGATCTAATTGGTGCATATGGTGTGATCAGAGCAAGGAACATTAAGGAAAACAAGGGAAGTAAGTGTGGTACTTGCTGATTCGTTTAGGCTGTGTGTAGTTCCGTTTTCTGGTGTGTAAAGGACAAGCGTTCGAGGCTGTTCAGTGTAGAAGCATTTTAAGGCATGAGGAAGCATCCAAGAGGAAGGGAACCGACTTATCCCGTAACATCAAGAGGCACACTTCTATCCAGGAGGAAGCGGGTAATATACTTTCTGCTTGGCTCTATAAACTATCACTCGTACTGTAATGTGTTAAGTTTTACAAGTCTTAAATAAAGTATTATTGTATCCAATTGGAGTTGAGTCGAATTCCCCAGACCCGTCTTAAAATAATGCTGGAAAGAATCTGGAGCAATAGATCGCTGACCAAAAAATGGACCGTTAAGACTACTACCTTCTTTCCCTAAATCGACAACTTATGAACTTGACTTGCAGCACAAAATTATCTGTACAACCAATGAACAATGTAGTCTTTACTTGAGCACGAAGATACAGTGGCCCCTTTTGTGTCGCATTTTGGTGCAAAACACACTGCAATACAAAAATATTTTACTTTCTAGCATTGGGTTGCTGTAAATTAATATACTGTGGCGGATCGCCACCTAAAACGGGCACAATTCCACTCTTCCGTCTGTGGACACATTTCCAGCACCTTCCCCTTTAAGGCACATTACCTTTAAGGCAGAAGGGGGCGGGGCCTCAGGTTTTACCCAGAGAATTCTGGGAGTTTTTCCAGAGAATTCTGGGAGCAGCTCTCTCAGCCATTTTGTGTGCCATGCAGTGAATAAAAGTTTCTTGTTTTCCACATATGGATTCAGCCTCCATTCGTGTTTTGCGGCAGCCTCAACATTGGTGACCCCGACGCTCAGAACGTATTCCGAGCACTGCAATGGCGGACACGAACGCAGTTTCCGTGAAACTGCCGGAGTTTTGGGAAAACCAGCCCGAAGCCTGGTTTCTCCAAGCTGAATCTCGCTTCCGGCTGCGAAATATCACCACAGATGGGACGAAGTACGACTATCTCATCACATCACTCAGTAGCGCTGCAGTTTCCAAGGTTTGGACAACGCTGCAGAACCCACCAGAGGAAGGCAAGTACGCACATCTCAGAACAGCGCTCCTTAAAAAATTTACGGCCTTGGCATATCAGCGAAACTGCCACCTCCTCGACTTTCCAGGCCTCGGTGATGCCTCACCGTCAGACCTCCTCTCCCACATGCTCTCCCTCACCGACGAGAGCCCACCCGGATCCCTCTTCCGCACGCTGTTCATCCGCCAGCTCCCTCTCAGCATCCGCCCAGCGATCGTGGCGTCCGGCCTCACGAACCTGGAAGCCCTGGCCGATGAGGCCGACAAGCTGGTGTCCGCTCACTCCAGCCGCGACATCACTCCGGACCTGGCAGCCAATGCCTGGGCGCGCCCCTCACCATCCAGCACACGGCCACAAGGGCCTGTCACCAGGCCCACGGGGCCTTCACGCCCCACTAACCCGGGCCACTGTTACTACCACGCACGGTTCGGCGCCAGGGCACAACGGTGCACACCTCCCTGCTCTTTCAAGTCCGCCCCCGTTCCTGCCCCCGCGATGGCCGTGGGCCACGCGGGCTCCCTGCTTTCATCACGGATGACAAAACCGGCCGCCGGTTCCTGTGCGACACTGGGGCTCAGCACAGCATCATCCCGGCCTCCTCCCTTGACATCCAAAAGGGCGAACGAGGACCGGCGCTGGCTGCTGCTAACGGCTCGGAAATCCGGACGTATGGCACCCGGACAGTCACTCTCGACCTCGCTGGTCACCGCTACCGATGGGAGTTCATCACTGCCAAGGTGCTCTCCCCCCTCATCGGCGCAGATTTCCTGTGTGCCCACGGCTTACTGGTAGACATCCCTCGTCACCGCCTCGTGGACATGAACACCATGTCCCCCATCCTGGGCGCCATGGCCCCCCGTCAACCCGCCGACATGGCGTCACAGTGCCACGCCTGGGCCACGGATGACTACTCGGCACTCCTGGCCGAATTCCCGGCCCTTACCAATCCGACCTTCTCCGCGGAGGCCGCCAAACACGGGGTGGAACACTTCATCCCCACCACAGGCCCCCCAGTGTACGCCCACGCCCGCAGGCTGGACCCGGCCAAACTGGAGATCGCGCGGACCGAGTTTGCCACCATGGAACAGCTCAGCATCATCCGCCGCTCCAACAGTCCCTGGGCCTCCCCACTCCACATCGCCCCCAAACCAGGCGGAGGTTGGCGCCCCTGCGGGGATTACCGCCGCCTCAATGACGCCACCACCCCTGATCGGTACCCCGTGCCGCACATTCAGGACTTCTCGGCTAGACTGGCCGGCCGCTCAGTCTTTTCCAAGGTCGACCTGGTGCGCGGCTACCACCAAGTCCCCGTCCACCCAAGACGGCCGTAATCACCCCCTTCGGCCTGTTCGAGTTCCTGCGGATGCCCTTCGGCCTCAAAAACGCGGCCCAGGCATTCCAACGGCTCATGGACTCGGTCCTTCGGGACCTGAAGTTCCTGTTCGTCTACCTGGACGATATCCTGGTAGCCAGTTCCTCCAAGCAGGAACACCTCGAACACCTTCGCATCCTGTTCGGGCGCCTCAGCGACCACAGGCTCATCCTCAGCCCAGCCAAATGCCACTTCGGCCTGGACAAGATCGACTTCCTCGGCCACCACATCACCCATGCTGGGGCCATTCCCCTGCCCACCAAGGTGCAGGCCGTCCAACAATTTCCCCGCCCCACCACCATCAGAGGCCTCCAGGAGTTCCTCGGGATGGTGAATTTCTATAACCGCTTCATCCCCAAAGCGGCGTCCCTCATGAGGCCCCTGTATGAAGCCCTCCGGGGCAGGAGCGGCAAGATGGCGGTCGAATGGACGGCAGACGCGTCTGCCGCCTTCGATTCCACCAAGACCGCGCTCGCCAACGCCACCCTGCTCGCGCACCCACGGCCCAATGCCAGGGTAGTGCTCACCACGGACGCCTCCGACCACGCGGTCGGCGCCGTGTATGAGCAGTGGGTCAACGGCGCCTGGCAACCACTTGCCTTCTTCAGCCGCCAACTACGCCCCCCCGGCGGTCAAGTACAGCACCTTCGACCGCGAGCTCCTCGCGCTGTTCCTGGCGGTCCGCCATTTCCGGTTTTTGCTTGAGGGCCACCCCTTCACTGCGTTTGTCGACCACAAGCCCCTGACATTCGCAATGGCAAAGACAACCGACCCCTGGTCCGCCAGGCAGCAGCGCCAGCTCGCGGCAGTGTCCGAGTTCACCACGGACATCCAACACGTCTCCGGCCGAGACAATGTGGTAGCCGACTGCCTCTCCCGCCCCGCACACCTAGCAGTCGACTACGCTCAACTCGCAGCAGACCAGATCACCGACCCTGATCTGCTCTCCGCACCTACCGACCTACCAGGGCTACGCCTGGCCGACGTCGCCTGTGGCCCGACCGCAGTCACGGTCAAGTGCGACATATCCCTATGTCAACCTCGGCCCGTCGTCCCAGCGTCCTGGCGCCGCCGGGTATTCGACATTCTCCACAACCTCTCCCACCCCGGCGTCCGTGCATCCATCAAATTGGTAGCCAACCGTTTTGTCTGGTGCGGCCTTCGCAAGGATGTGCGTACTTGGGCCAACTCCTGCCTAGCCTGCCAACGGGCCAAGGTACAGCAACACACGAAAGCACCCCTCGAGGAGTTTACCGTCCCCTCGCGGAGATTCGACCACATCCACGTGGACATCGTCGGGCCCCTGCCGCCGTCGCAAGGCCACACGCACTTGCTGACCATCGTTGACCGCACCACACGCTGGCCTGAGGCAATTCCACTGACCTCTACCACCACTGCCGACATCGCCAGAGCCTTCGTCAGCACCTGGGTCGCACGGTTCGGCGTCCCCTCCGACATGACGTCGGACAGAGGTCCGCAATTTACCTCTGAACTCTGGACCGCCGTTGCATGCAATCTCGGGGTGACCATTCACTGCACCACAGCGTACCACCCCCAAGCCAACGGACTGTGTGAGCGGTTCCACAGATCCTTGAAGGCATCTCTTCGAGCCAGCCTCCAAGACGGCGCCTGGACCGACCGACTTCCGTGGGTCCTCCTCGGCCTGCGCACTGCGGTTAAAGAAGACCTCCATGCATCGGCAGCAGAGCTCGTGTACGGTCAGCCGCTGCGCGTACCCGGCGAGTTCCTGCCCACCACCACGACACCCTGGTCAGCCAACCAGCAACGCCACGACTTCGCCTCACCGGTGCTGCAGTTCGCCCCGGTGCCCATTGCCCGGCACGGCGAATCCACCTCACACGTCCCACTAAGCCTGCACCAGGCACGGTTTGTTTTCGTCCGGCACGACGCTCACCGCGGACCCCTTCAACCCCCGTACGACGGGCCCTACAAGGTGCTGCAGGCTGGAGACAAATTTTTCACCCTGCAAGTGGGCGACAGGACCGAAAAAGTGTCGGTGGACCGACTCAAGCCAGCACACTCGGAGCCCGGGGAGCAGGTCCCTGTAGCTCGTCCACCTCCACGCGGCCGACCTGCCCTCAAGCCGGTTCACCCGGCTGCTCCATGTCCACCGGCGTCCTACAAGAGCCGCTCCGGCCGGCCCATCAGACCGCCGCACCGTCTCGTCCACACCTCCTAAGCGGATTCTGGGGGGAGCTGTGTGGCGGATCGCCACCTAAAACGGGCATAATCCACTCTTCCGTCTGTGGACAAATTTCCAGCACCTTCCCCTTTAAGGCACATTACCTTTAAGGCAGAAGGGGGCGGGGCCTCAGGTTTTACCCAGAGAATTCTGGGAGATTTTCCAGAGAATTCTGGGAGCAGCTCTCTCAGCCATTTTGTGTGCCATGCAGTGAATAAAAGTTTCTTGTTTTCCACATATGGATTCAGCCTCCATTCGTGTTTCGCGGCAGCCTCAACAATACATTAATTTCTATAAGCACAAATCATTTACTATCAACATCAGTGTTCAATTTCTCTTTCATATAGGTGTTTTCATTCAAAATCAAATTAGAGATTGCTATAAATATTGGAGTTCATCCTTGCTATACTTTTTGGTTACACAAATGTCCTTCAATCCAAACCAAATAGTCACATATAAAAGTTCACAGAGCCATAACACAGAAAATTTTACAGCGAAGAGAGCTGTGACATACTTAGCTTGTTGTCCAGTAGTACTGAATTCTGTGGGTTGTCTAGAGTGGCATGTATTGGGCATCATTGGTTGAATGGGTTGACTAAGTAGCATTCTTAAAGGAAAAATAAAACCATAAGAAAATATCTCACATTTCCACAATAATACTTTCTAATGATGTGTTAATTTTTCTACTTTGACTTAGATAAGGTACTTATCTCAAGTGCATTGGATCAATTGAGCGGTGCTTAAAAACCTTGCTATATGCTCTGAACACCTACTTGCAAATATTGATCAATGCATCATATTCTAAGATATTCTACCTGGGTACAGAAAGTGTGATAGGTCTGAGGCCGGAGTTAAGACCCATTCACATTGCTGTTAATTTTTTTAAGGGTTTTGGATCACTGTGTTGCAGTAGGTGAAAAACCATAGGGTGGATTTTCATGTTGGTTATGCCTCGTAAATGGGTGTAACCAACCAGAAGCATGGATGGAAATCACTTACACGATCTGCAATTCCAGACAAGTGCACAACCGTCTCAGAAAGCTCCTGCCAGAAACAGTGGGAGCTTCATATCAATATGTTAATGCAGCCGAGGTAACATCAGTAGAGTGTAGATGCTATTTCCCGGATTTTATATCAGAAATAGACCGATTCATAATTTTCTTCACATAATTTAGGTATCTAGAGCTATGCCTTTGAATACAAACTTATTTAGCCTGAAACTGTAATGTCAGCTTTCCCAATCTTATTTTCAACTTTTTTTTGCATGTTTTTTCTAGTGAAGAGTGTGGCCCGAGTTTTGGCGTTCCAATTTCCAATCTGTTAATTGGGACAATGGATGTTTCTATGGGAGTCTCTCTATGCAAGAGTAAACTAGGCTCAATGATAGCACTTTTGCCTCTGAGTCAGAGGTTATGATAAAAGATATATGCACCTTGTGCACTGTGAGCATTTTTAGACATTTGAGTCCTGCATTGTTAGCTGTAGCCAACTTTTTCAGTTTTTCATTGACAAAAATCAGCAGAACTAACGCTCACTCTGCAAGACAACCGCAAGTGCCCTGCTGACTTCTGCTATGACAACTGCCGCTGAAAACAGTAACATCTACTGCATACCACAGCATGTGGCAACAAATCAGATTTAATTTACACAGCTAAAAATAACTGCTGCATATTTTATAATGATAATGGACAGGTGGCAGAGATTACAAAGAAAATCTTATCTTGAGATTCAAATGACAATAAGCAACTCCATGCGGTTTTTCTTGTTGTTTCTCCTCAATAACGATTCTTTATAAAACTTTCCTCTTAAAAACAGATAAAGGTGTATGCTGAAACTCGATCCTGCAACAAAGAAGCTAAACCTGAGCCAAGGATTGCAGAATAAAACTTGGGCTAACTGCCTTCATAAAACTTTTTTGGAATTAAATTAACAGGTTAAAAATGTAACCCTTTCATCAATCACCAATGTGAAGAGACAGTCAGACTAAAGTACAAATTTGTGAAGCATAAACATAATGGCCCTGATTTTGCTGTAGTGGGGCATCTAACGGCATCTGCCATTAGTTAGACTTGTTTGTGTATGTTTAGGTTTCACAATTCTTTGCATCACAAGTTGCTGGAAGTACAAGCTGATAATGGCGCAGCGGGGGAAAACTGGGCATCTGGGACCTGAGTGAACAGGACAAGCAACTGGTTATCTCCTTAACCAATCAGATTGAAGGATTGAGAAATAAACAGCAGAAGGACTGAGAAGGAAGTGTAAATTAGAGTGGGTGAATTCAACGTCAAATCAGGTACAGAAAGAGAAATAAAGAGGGAAAGAAAGATTGGATTAAGAGAAAGAGAAAAGAAAAGTTAATCAAAAATTTAAATTTGGTATTTTTTAAATCTCCAACAATTAATACCTGAAGGAATGAGACTGCACACTTTTAATTGCTCAATTTCTGGGCCTGAGAGGTTGATTGCCAGTACTTTACAAGTATCATGTCGTTAAAAGGGTATTTACGCTTGTAATTACTAGCCCAAAATATCTTCAACAAGTTTAGTTCGTATTTACCGCGCAAATACAGCAACTTCATGACCTTCAATGCAATTTAAAGGTGAGGCAGACAGCAAAATGCCATTTTCGCAAAGTTAACGGTGGAGTGGCACAACTCGGTCAGCAACTTTTGGATATTTGCATTTAAACGCACATCTGCTCCTCCCCTGAAGTTGCTGTACCATTTATGTATATATAACAGCGAGCGCCATTAGCCTCACTGTTATTTTGACAGCAAATTCTGGCCCAATCACCTGAACAGACAGTGGTTACAAGTTTGATTTACAGTGGAGCCTGATCTCTAGCCACATGTGTGAAGAATTCTGAGACATCTGTTGATAGGGGATTCTTTATCCAGTTCACTTATCCTCCATATATTCCATGTTAATTGAATCATGGTATGGAAAAACTATTGGTGCTATGGGAAAATTCGTAGCCCTGCTAGTTCACTGTACTAAATGGGGCTCAAGGAAGTGGAAATAGAATGGGAGGTAAAATGGTAGAACAACTATATGTCGTTTTTATCACATAGGATTGGTGCGATATCAGATTTGTGACACAATAGACAGTGATTACATCATCCTGCTGTAGTGTTTTTAGCAACAAAAAAAGTTTTCTGTATTTACCAAACACCATTCAACAAAGAATTTTTATTTTTTTAAAAAGAGAAACTTATAGGGCTGGATTTTCCTTTGTGATGCTGCCTGAAATTGGGCAGGATTGTGGCAGGAAAATGGGGTAGTGAGTTCTACCACTGCCTCCCCATCCTAACCTCAAATTTCCCAACCACCACCTGTGCTAGGACTGTCCCTGGCTTCCTCTTTCCCGCCCGCTCCATGTAAATACCGGAGGGAGCCCATCCTCCCTAATCTCTTCCTGCCCGCCTCTGTTTTCATTGCTCCCAAGAACTGCTTGGTGGAGGGTGGCAGCAGGCACAGGGTAGCGGCAGTAAATGTCATGATTTCGTCAGATGGACGGAGATGGCCTTTCTGCCGAGACCTACAATGGCTGCAGTTCCTTCTTTCTTCAGGGCTCTTCTCATTGTTTAAGGTCCCTCATTCAGGGCCTGCAGCAGCATCCTTGATGCAGGACTGCTGGATTTCTCTCCAGTGCACTGGTGGTCTCCCTCTTGGCAACAGAGAACCTGTTGGGAGCCCACCAGTTATGGTAAATGATGGAGTCGGAGGGTGAGCAGAAGTCCTGTCCCACTGCTACTCTGTCCCTAAAAACAAAACCCAATTCATATTTTCCAGTCCATAATTTTGTAATAATTGAGTTAAAGTGCTGGGAAATATGCACTCTTCTATTTTTAGCCAGCCAGTGTGCCAGCATCAATCACTGCCAGATGAGATACAGTGCAACCAGATACAAAGTAAAACGGCCTCTACTCTCCCCCAACACTATGCCTTAACTCTGACAGAAAAGAGCACATCTATTGTACCAGTATTTTCATAACCACCCTTATATTTACTGAGATTAGCAAGCTTCCCTGAAATTTTGGGCTGTTTTGTGCTATAAACCTTGACCACTGGAAATCAGGTTGAAACCAGAGACAGCGAGGTTAAGTGATTAAAGCTCTGGTTCCAGAAGTAAAAGGGCAGTGTGCTAAGTCATGTCATCCAATCCCCAGGACACTCTTTAAAAGAATGCTTTTCTGATAGATAACTCATACACATAATGTATATCTCCCAAAAGTTTATTTTTCAAGTATGTTTTTAACTACTCATCCATTGATTATAATTTCTGAAATAAAGTTGCTATTACCTTAGTTGTCTATCATGATTGAAGTTCGGACCTGAATGACCAATGGTGCCATCACTCTGGAGTGTCATTGTGGGGGCCTGAGAGAACATCATAGGACTGTTGAAATGTAATGCCAGGCTACCAGAGGATAGGTTGGGCAGGGAAGTCTGTACGATCTGTCCACCCTGAATCATTTTAGCATCCTATAAAAAAATTAAATAACACAAATAATCTCATTTAGCAAGAAAATCAAAATCCAAATATTCTGTTTAACACAATATTCTATGTTTAGTGTGAAATAGATCAGATATTGTACCACAGTTACTAGGGACCAAGACATGCATCTCCTGAAATTCCATGCGGTACATTGTGCCGTATTTGTACCCACTAATGCTCTGAGAGCTGAATCTGCCAGATGTTAGTTGGTCAGCTCATTTGTATATCAATTACATTGAATTTTACAGCACAGAAACAGGCTTTTCGGCCCAACAGGTCTATGTCAGTGTTTATGCCCCACATGAGCCTCCTCGCACTTTACTTCATCACTATATCCTTCTATTCCTTTCTCCCTCATGTACTTATCTAGCTTCCCCTTAATGCATCTATGCTAATTGCCTCAACCATTCCATGTGGTAGTGGGTTCCACTGGAGGATCTCCAGCACAAGTTCCATGTAAAATGGTAGTAATGTTTAGTGGGCATGAGAAAATTAGAATGCGGCTTTATAAAGCTGGGTCTGGCTACAGGTTGCAGCAGCAGGCTGTGGGTCAAACAAGTAGGTAGAAAAGTTCAGTGTGAGGTAACTGCACTAGATGGCTCCTGTCATTTTGTTCAACTTTTTAAGAATGTTTTCTACGGAAGGATCAGGCACAGACTGCCAAAAAAGGGATAAGGGGATTGCAAAGAGGAGTAAAAGAGCTCACAATTTCAGTGAGACTGACCTTCAAACTCTCCTTGAGTTGATCGACCAGAGGAGAGAGAAATTGCTGGGTCTGCATGGGAGGATGCCTAAAAAATGTTTCTCATGCCATGTGGAGAGAGGTGGCAATAGCACTGAATGCCAACTCTCATCTCAAGAACTATAAACCACTACCACAAAAAGTTCAATGACCTGACTAGGGCAGACAAGGTAGCACACTGGATACTCTCTCTTTTCTTCCTTGGATACCCTGGGCACGAGCATACTGTAAAATTAAAAGCTGCACAACTAACCTTTCATAATGCACTTTGGTTAAAGGGGGCACAAACTAGAGATCTTACAATATGTGTAGTCATCTCCCCTAACAACATTTACTTGCATGCACATCCTTTTACCTTTTGTTTTCCTCTCCCATCTTGAAGGGAAGATTCCTTACGTGGTCTATGTGTAGCAAAATCATAAATGCATTTGAGGTTTATAAGTTTGTTGCACATTGAGCAGAGAAGAAATCTTTGTTTTGTTCAGCCCTATCTTATCACTTATTTCCCAGATTCCCCATTCCTAATGAAGAGTCTACAATGGTGATGGATCTGCTATGCATTTCCAGCATTTTATGTATTTATGTTAGAAACCTAGTAATTTAGCTGGTTTGAGAGTATATTTGGATCCCTTTGAATCTGCGGTAAAGACACCTAATTACGTTGATTCTGTTGGTACCTGTATCTGTTTATTGGGAAGAGCCTGGTCTTGCACTGTAAGGCCCATTTGTTGCTGCTTTTGCTGTTGTGATTCTTGATGCTGTAATGGACTGAAGCTGATAGATACTGGTTGCTGTAGGAATAACTGAAAGGGAGAAAAGCAAGTTTCAAATAAAGATTTTCAACCATGTTAGTGACATTCAGATTTTCAATTACACTCTGAATATTAACAACTGGTGAATTTTTGAGGGGCACAATACACGACAGGGGTGATTCTGTAATCCTGCACTCAGTGGGAGCTTCCTTGCAGGGAGAGTGGGTCAGAGAAAGGGCTACAGCATTGTAACCTCAATTCTCTGACTCTTTTTGAATGAATCTCCTCGCTGGGAGCATGGGAATGTAGAATATTTCTTAAACAGCTATCTGATAGTATTTTTATTCCTGAGTGAAATGTTGAATATTAAAATGAATTCCATGTAATTGCAATCTTATAATTTTTTAATATTTGAATCATTTTACTTTGAAGTATGGACTTTGCCTGATGTTTGTGGCATTACTGTGAATATGCTCATGTGGCACAATTTTATTGTCAGCACACAGAACTACTGGTTTTTAAAAACTGCTTTAGAAGTACCATAATATAATTCCAAACTGAAATAACTTGCTTTTATGACAATAAGGTGGCTGTAGTACTGTGTCACACCAGTATCTGCACCAACAACTGCAGCCATTGTGGGAGCAGCATCAGCACCAGAACTGAAGAGGTTCAAAGAAAAGAGCCATCACCATCTTCTCAGGGCAACTAGGGATGGGCAATCAATGTGTCCTTGCCAACGTCACCTACATCTTGAGAACGAATTTAAAAAAAATTGAAGCACTGGGAGATTTCCAGAGAATTAAAATAATTAAAAGTATCAGAAATCTCAGCATTCTCAGTGCCTCAGAGACATAGTATCACAGCCCACAGGCTGAAATGTCACAAAAGAGCATTTTACTCCACATCTGAGCTGTAATGGCAGCAGGAAAAACTAGAATGGGAAGAGAAATAAACTTTGTTACAAGGAATAGTCTGCCCTTTATTACTTTTCAGCCTTGGCTCAGTAGAAGCGCTCTTGCCCCTGAGCCAGAAGGCTGTGGTTAGACCACACCTGGAGTACTGTGAGCAGTTCTGGGCACCACACCTTAGGAAGGATATATTGGCCTTGGAAGGAGTGCAGCGTAGGTTTACCAGAATGATACCCGGACTTCAAGGGTTAAGTTACAAGGAGAGATTACACAAATTAGGGTTGTATTCCCTAGAATTTAGAAGGTTAAGGGGTGATCTGATCGAAGCTTTCAGGATATTAAGGGGAACAGATACGGTAGATAGAGAGAAACTATTTCCACTGGTTGGGGAGTCTAGGACTAGGGGGCATAGTCTAAAAATTACAGCCAGACCTTTCAGGAGTGAAATTAAGAAACACTTCTACACACAAAGGGTGGTAGAAGTTTGGAACTCTTCCGCAAACGGCAATTGATGCGAGATCAATTGTTAATTTTAAATCAGAGATTGATAGCTTTTTGTTAACCAAAGGTATTAAGGGATATGGGGCAAAGGCGGGTATATGGAGTTAGGTCGCAGATCAGCCATGATCACATTGAATGGCGGAACAGGCTCGAGGGGCTGAAGGGCCTAATCCTGTTCCTGTGTTCCTATGTTGTGGGTTCATAGACCCACTCCAGAGACATGAGCATATAATCCAGGCTGATGGAGCACTGCACTGTCGGAGGTGCTGTCTTTTGGATGAGACGTTAAACCGAGGGCCTGTCTGCACTGTCAGGTGGATGTAAAAGGTCCCATGGCACTATTTCAAAGAAAAGCAGGGAAATTCTCTCCTGTCCTGGTCAATATTTATCCCTCAACCAACATTACTAAAAACAGATTATCTGGTCATTATCACATTGCTGTTTGTGGGAGCTTGCTGTACACAAATTGGCTGCCACGTTTCCTAAATTACAACAGTGACTACACTTCAAACGTATTTAATTGGATGTAAAGCACTTTGGGACATCCTGAGGTCATGATATGTGCTATATAAATGCAAGTCTTTTTTTTCTTTTTAATATTTGAACAGACTATGCTAAATATATCCATTATTAAAAGAAATACAGATTCTCAGAAGCTGAATACTCATTAGGGTTTAAATAAACCATGCACTTCCATTAGGGTAAAATGACTAAAGTAATTTTATAGTGATTGGGTTGCTACAACACTACAGGGATCAACAATTATGCTTGTCAGAAGCACAGGATATACATACCATGCTTTGATTTTTGCCCTTACAAGTCAAATTGGATAGTAATTTTCATTACATTTTTGTAGGGTCAAATTCTAGTCTCTTAGGTGGAACATTTCCTGTTTACCATGTGTAAGCGAATCATAAACCTGTTTGTTTTAAACAGGTTTACAATTTCATAATGCATAGTGCACAGAGAAATCTTCCTGCTCAGTAAAAATGAAACCTTCTGTTGTGTTTCTGTATACTACCACCTAATGATTGGAATCAGGAACTACAATAACATAACTAAATTCAATACAGACCATCATTGCAGTGCCGCCCAGTGAAAAGCACCATATATTACATGAATTACAACCAAACACAATAATGTTTTTCATTGAGAGAGGAGGAAAAGTAAAGGGAAGTTTAAAATCAAAATAAAAACAACAAGCAACAGATAAATAAAACTAAATCACTCGTTCTGATAACCACAGAAAAATCAGTGGTTTACTTGCAACTACAAACTGATGACTTAAATCTAGGCCAGTAGTTTATACTGCACACTGGTCCTGAACAAGTATTATTTTGATTGACTATTTCTGTTAGATTGGAGAACAACTGAATTCCCAGGTAAGCTCTCTGAGCTATCTAAACAAAAGGGCTAACTAAAGAGGCAATTTTAACCCTACCCGCCCAGTAGAAACTGGGCGGGCGGGCGAGCAGTTAAAATCGGGCAGGTGAGCAGTTAAAATCAGGCGGCTGATTTATCTGCTGATACTTGCCAGAAGCACAGGATATACCATGCTTTGATTTTTGCCCTTCTGCCGTCTTCAATTTTAACCTGATCTGTCGAGCAGGCACAAGGAAACCCGCCTGAAGTCGGCGAGTTCCTTCTTTAAATATGCAAATCGGATTCCGATGACGTCATCAGGCCCCTGGTGCCATTTTAACTGTGGCCTTAGCGGGGAAGCCATTTTGACTTTCCCTCCAGGTGAAGACAGCAGAGGTGCATCTGGGGCCAGAACAAGTCCAGACATTTATTTACTTTCCTGTGAGGCCAGGAGGGGCAGGAGTGCTACAATGAATGTTTAGGTCTCCCCAGCCACAGGCTTCCCCCTTCCCTCCAGCAGGACCCTCCCAAAACCCCCTCCCAGTGACTTATCTTCTTGCTGGCGACCTCCTGCTGCCTGATATCCACTCCCATTCGCCGGCCAACTGCCGCTTCCCGACCGTTTTAGGTGGGCAGCTGACCGGCAGCATGTGATGAGGCCCGGGGGTTAAAATCGCCCAGGCCTCATGCTGCCGAAGTCAGGAGGGATTTGGCACTTGTCTTGCCACCCGGTCTGCCCGATTCCTGCTCCCGGTTAAAATCAGGGCTTCAATGTGTGGATGGAAATTAGTTTTGGATTGTGATGATGTCAGACTTCAGCAGGACTGGAGTACTGCAGCCAGGATCATCATCTACATAGGGCTGCCACCTTTTGTTCAGTCCAAGACCAGAAATGGGCATGGCTTTGGACAGGAGGCAGATTTTGACGTGGCCAGGCCCACTCGTACATGGAGCCTCCTCAATTGGCAATGACATGGTGGGGCTTGTGTAAGGCAGTCATCCACTGTGGCTGGAGCGATGGCAGATACCCTCACACATGCATAGGGCTGCAAATGGGTCTGCTTGCTTATGCATGGAATGCTTTAAAAATGCAGCAATTGGACCTTTTCTGTCTAGTTCTCAGTTATGAAATTTATTGGCTGTTCACCCCCAAATCTGGACAAATCCACTTACAGCAATATCCCAATGTACAGAGCCCTGAAACGTAATCACAGACTGGGATGTATATTCCTATCAAGGCTAAATTTCTCTATAACAATGTCCTGTAGTTTGGCATGTGGCCATAATCCAGTAAATAGTCATCCAGAAACACCAAAGGTATGAAAATGCAGAAAAAAGAGGCTCTTTTAAAAAAACACTTTGGGGCAATTTTCAAGTGGCAGCCAAAGCAGACATGAAATGGGCAGCGCGACCGCTCCGCCCACCTGTTGGTGCTGCCATGAGGCCCGATCCATTTTGAAGCCCAAGTCTCACTAATATGCTGCTGGCGAGCTACAGGTATCCTAGGATGGTGGGAACGCGGCCAGCTCCCATACAGGACCGCTGCCAGGTCGGCAGGCCACCATGGGTGCTCCTCCTTGGCTCACCAAAAAAAATGGAAGGTTTTCTGGGCTGTTTCTAGGACCACTGGTTAGGTCGCTCAATGCCTGGCACAACAGGGCAGAGTGTGCACAGTGCTGTGTACCTGAAAATTGCAATCAGGGTCCAACGATTTCAGGTGGGTAGGCTGTTCATCCATTTGATGGCCCCATTACTCCTCAATTTCCAATTGCTGGCTGTCCATTTTTCAGGCAAGTTGAGAATTGACCCTTTTAAGTTTTTATTGTTTGCTTTATTATCTGATCATTTTTCCATATCAAAGCCACAACTGGAGGCACTGGGCTGGATTTTTTCATTGGGGGCGGGCTGGGGGCGTGTCAGGTGGTCAGCGTGTCAGGACCCCGCCTCCAATGTGAGGCAGGACAAAAGTGCGATTTTGCCCGAATTGGGCACTTGATTTCCAGCGTGTGGGAACCCCTGGTCCAATGAGCCTTTTGATACTGAAACTCGCCTCTGATGACGTCATCTATGCAGCTGGATTTAAGGCCTGCAAGCAGCCTTGGTTCTTTTTCAGCCTTTCAACTTACTCATCATACTTCTGAGGGATTCCTACTGCTACTATGTCCAGCACCAGACCAAAGTGTGCACCTAGATTTGATGAGGCCTCCCTCTAAGCTCTGGTGGAGGGAGCAAGAGCAAACAAGGAAGTGCTCTTTCCTTCCTCAGGGAAGAAAAAGCCTCCACAACAGACTAAAGCTATGTGGCTGCAAGTGGCACAGGAGGTGAATGCGATTTCAATGTGCAGCAGAATCTGGCTGCAGTGCCGAAAGAGGTTTCATGACCTTCTCAGCACAGGAAAAGTGAGTATTCCATCCCCATGACCCTCAATCTGATCCCCATCGCCTCTCGTCACCAGCACTCTGCTTTGTCAACCTCCTCCTCCACATCCCACTTCACCCTTACATCCCTGCACCCTTACCCATTCCCTCTCTCTGTATGTTCACATTCACTTAACTATTCGACTATGCAGCCCTCACACTCCCTATCACTGTGATGCTATGACAACAACTTACAACACACAGGGGGCCCTTGGTCTTGGCACCTCACTCCATTTTTGTGTCCTTCTAAGCATCTATGCTATGGATTCTCTACACTCACTCCTTCACTCTCACTCAAACTCCACTTGTGTCCCTCATTGCAGGAAAAGAGAGCCCACAATAAGAGGGAGAGGGCGAGGACAGGAGGAGGGCCACCCTCAATAGCCCAGCTCACCACTGTGGAGGAGGCGGCCCTGGAGATCATGGAGTGGAGGAGGATGCGCAAGTGGGGGATGGACAGACGGGCGCATCAGAGCAAGCTGGTGACAGAATAGTTTTTCATCTCTCTCATTGACATTGCATGAGTGACTGATATTGATTCTGATGCTCTAACAGATTGACTTATGATCATCTGCACAATTCAATGTGCATGCAACGTTTATCTCACATGTCTACCTCTTTCCTTTACTCCCCCACAGGACCATCGACAGCCCCCCTCCCCACTGTCCAGAAGGAACAGCCTGAGTGCCCAGACTCCTCAGAGGAAGCTGCAACCTCTGAGGGCGCAGCGTCAGCAGAATTCAGCGCACCCAGCACCAGCGCAGACACTCACACCTTGGTGGGGCCTTCAGGACATAGAGTAGAGTTGTCACCTGGTGTATCGCAGCTCACAAGTGAGTATCAGCAGATGGTGGAGACAGGGACAGCAGTGGAGAGTCCTCGTCGGAGGGCGCAGGACTCTCCCAGCTCGGCTCCGCTGCATGTCGACCCTGTGCCTCCGGGTCCATCCAGAAGGAGAGCGGAACTCCAGGAACAGGTGCAGGAGTCTCTGGCAGATTTTGTCTCCAGGGTCGCTGCGAGTGTGGAGCGAATGGAGGAGTCCATCGCTAACATGAGCAGGGCCTTTGTGGAGGCGTTGGCGCATGAACGCATCACCACGGAAAGGATGGAAACCTCCTTGGAAAGGATGGCTACCTCTGTGGTAAGGCTGGCTACCGTAGAGGAGAGGATGGCTACGGCTATGGAGGAGCTTAGTCGCCAGGGTCTTCAAAACATGGTCATTGTTCAGAATAGAATGACATCTCTTGAGGAGCGATGGTCAGCTATTGAGCAGAGAAACCAGATCTTCACGGAAGTCCTCTGGAGTAAGACTTCCAGTGCAGAAACGGGTCCGCATGGCCCACCTGAAGTGCAGCAAGGTGCTGTCAAGCCACTTGCTAGCTCTGAAGTGGGGCTGACCCATGAGGGATGTTGGTGGCAGAGAACCAGGAAGTGGGGGCTCCTCTCCAAGCGCTCACACGACCATGTCACTGCAGAGCCCTCCGTCAGAGCCCCACGAGAGTCCTTGCCCAACTGAGATCGGCGTCTCAGCCCCTGCACAGCCGCAGGAGCAGCAGACTGTTGCCGAGCCCTCACAGGCTCGCAACCCCAGAGGACGCCCACCAAAGGTGTCGAGGCAGGAGCAGCAAGAAAGTGAGCAAGGGGCCTCCATATCTGCTGAAGCCACAGGGGAAGCACTACGTAGGAGCACGCATAAGAGGAAGATAAAGCACAAGTAGTCACAAGGGTAGTCACATGAGTGTTATGTTGTGTTTATTTTTTAAATGCCATTCATTGATTGTTGTGATAAAAAATTCTGATGGCAAACTGTTGAAGTTGTGGCCTGTGTCATTTCGCAAATGGGACTTCCACGTTGAGGGCTTAGGGCGACTTGCAATTGTCAGTATGGTGGTCAGAGTGATAGGAATCCGCAGGTTCTTGGCCATTGTTGATGCTCTGGTAAGAGGCTGCGAGGCAAAAGTGTTTGATTGGCCAGGCTAAGCAAATCTGGCCAAGATGAGTGCGTCCCTTGCATTCCGGGCAGCAATATACTCGCGTGCTGCTGCCGCTGGTTGATGCGCCTCCGCAAGCTGTTCGTTATCGCTCTCTCCACCTCCTCCTCCTCCTCATCTGAGGAGGCTATGCGATGAGCCACTTGTTCCTCAGGCATCTGCAAGCCATGATGCTGTGCCATGTTGTGCAGTGCACAGCAGACCACGACGATTCTGGAGACCCTGGCTGCTGAGTACTGCAGGGCTCCACCTGATCTATCAAGGCATCTTCAGCAAGCTGATGGTTTGCTCGATTATGGATCTGGTGGAAATGTGGCTGGAGTTGTAGCGCTCCTCAGCTTCGTTGGATGGGCTCCTCAACAGCGTCATTATCCACATCTTCAGGGGATAGCCCATGTCTCCAAGTAGCCATCCGAAAAGTTGGTCTGGCGGACTGAAGAGCGGAGGCACACTAGACTGGCGCAGGATGAAGGAGTCATGGCAACTGCCAGGGTACCTGGCGCAAACATGCAAAATTTCCTTCTTGTGGTCACACACCAGCTGCACGTTGAGGAAGTGGAAGCCCTTACGGTTGACAAAAATACCTGGATTGTGATGGGGTGCCTTAAGGGCCACATGTGTGCAGTCAACGACGCCCTGCACCCTTGGAAAGCCTGCCAGATTAGCGAATCCAACCGCACACGCGCTTACACTTGCTTGATCCTTGGAGAAGTTGATGTAATTGTGCGTGATGGCAAAGAGGGCATCGGTTACCTGCGTGATACAAGAGTGTGCGGCCGCCTGGGAGACGCCGCTGATGTCTGCTGTTGATCCCTGGAATGAGCCTGAAGCAAAAAAGTTGAGTGCGGTGGTGACTTTGACGGCCACTGGTAAGGGGTGTCCACCCGCTCCTCTGGGCTCCAGGTGTTGGTGCAGCATTGCGCAGATGTCACCCACTACCTCTCGCGAAAGTCAGAGCCTCCTTTGGCACTGCTGCTCAGTCATGGTAGCTCATCCTCTGTCTGTAAACCCTGTTTTGGGGGTATCTCCTGTGGCGACGTGCTTCCATGCGCTGGTGCCTGCTTGCCTGTGCAGCTTCAGGTGGGTGAGCAGCAGGTTGCCGCTCCTGCTGTTGGTGCTGCTGTTGTTCAGGGTTCTGCTGCTGCCGCGACTGGTCTTCGTCCGAATCTGATGTCCAGGAGGAAAGGAAATAAATGGTTCCCATTCATCTGGTATATACCTCAGTTGAGGAAGCGCTCAGTCAAGGTGGGGAGAGGGGTTTCCCAGGAGGTCACACTGGAGATGGATGTCAGGCTCCAAACTTCCACAACAATGAGTAGGCCTGCTAAAAGTTCCCCCAGACCTGAGACAACAAAGTTCTGCTTCCTGCAAATGATGATTGCTGAAAACTCCTTTTTAATGGAGGAGCTGCAGCTGTTAGTAAGCAATCCACTTGTGAGGCCGCCAGGATTAACTGGCGTGTTCCAGAGGAGACGTGCAGCACAGGGGTAAAGTGTTACATTCAGAAAGGCCTCTCAAAATTGGATTATAGAGGCACTTAACTGGTTGTTAAGGGCCTTAAGGGCCTATCCTGCCTCTTGGAGGCGGGATGGAAACGGGGTCTGAAACCTCGATTCTGGGAAAATTGCTCGGAGGCGGGCTGGAGGCGGGATCGGAGCCGCCCGCCATTTTTTGCAATTTTAACACCTCACACGCCTCCAATCCCGCCTCCTCGGGCCTGGCAAAATCGAGCCCACTAACTCCCTGCAGGCAGACACCCGAGTCTATTCATGCAATGTTTGAATATAAAATTTGATCAGGACACATTACCCGAGGCAGGGCCAGTTCTAGCCCAAGTTCTAAACACCCACCAGAATCTTTGTCAATATTATAAAATGAATATTTATAAACAATACGGGCCTGTGGCTTCCACTGAGGTATTTTCCTACTATAATGTCAGCTTGATTTTGTGGTAGTCTCTGAGTCAGAAATCCATGTGTTAAAGCCCCACTACAAGGCTTGAGCTCATAGTCTAGTCCTACACTTCAATATAGTACTGAGGGAGTGCTACACTGTTGGCAATGTTGTCTTTTGGATGAGTTGTTGAACCAAGGGTCTGTTTGTCTGTTCAGGTGGATGTAAAAAGTCCCATGGCACTGTTTGAAGGAGAGTTTTCCCAGTGTCCTGACCGACATTTATTCTTCAACACAAAAAAAATCAAATAGTTATTTATCTTAATGCTGTATGTGGGACCTTGCTGTGTAAATTAAATGCTGCGTTTGCCAATATAACAACAGTGAATACACTTCAAAACAAATTCATTAGCTGTGCAGCACTTTGGGACGTCCTGAGGATGTGAACAGCACTATAAATGCAAGTTCTTTATTTCTATTATATCACTAAATATAAAAGATTAAGGGAGTGGAAGGACATCATATTTATTTATACACAGCATTGGAATGAAAGCAGACTTCTTTGATTTTCATAGAAACTGGTCAAAGGCACACCAGAATCAGCGAGGAACAAAATTGCTGTTTCCACCTCCTATAGTATGTCCACCTCCTATAGTATGTTTGGTGGTCTAGAACTTCACATTGCTCCTGAGACTAGCTGAGAATATGCAAGAAGAAAGGATTTGCATTTACATAGCACCTTTCAAGTCCTCAGAATATCCCAAAGTGCTTTACAGCCAATAAAGTATTTTTTAAATGTAGTCACTATTGTTTTGTAGGCAAATGCAGCAGTCAATTTTGCACACTGCAAGGTCCCACAAACATCAATGAGATGAATGACCAATGAATCTGTTTTTAGTGGTGTTGGTTGAGGGATTAATGCTGGCCAGGACACCTTCCCGCTTTTCTTTGAAAGTGCCATGGAATCTTTTATATCCACCTGAAATGGCAGACCGGGCCACAATTTATCTGGAAGATGGCACCTCTGACAATGCAGCATTCCTCTGTACGGTACTGAAGTGTCAACCTAGATTATGTGTTCAAGTCCAGGAGTGGGGCTTGAACCCACAGCTTTCTAGCTCAGGGGCAAGAGTGCTACCACTGAACCAGGGCTAAAACTTATGGATCAAAGAGGGTCTTCTTTATAAACAGCATTCCAAGTGGTATAAATGCTTTGAGTGGTCTACTGGTGTGCTTCAATCTTGCTGTCTAATTTTCCCCATCCCCATGACTTGTTTAGTTACAGTTTATCTTTTACGATAGGTCAATGACTTGCCAGTTTTGTTCCCTGACCATAGCACCACAGTTTGCATCTTCATACAGGGTTTTATAATCTGTAGAACCTGAGGTGTGGCCAGCGTTTTTTCTGGCAATTCAGTATAAACATCCTGAGTGTGACTTTTAGATTGATTTGATCAACACACTAAATCTACCAACAGACCTTTACCCACAGAATCACAACAACATCAGTTTATCTGAGGTTCCAGCAATAAACTAGTATTCCTGGAACAAGAAGTTACAAGGTTCAACTTTCAGAAATCAGGGATACACGTTTCTGACATGTCATTTGGAGCTGTTGTGTAGTAGTTTTCCAGTCTTCCTCATTTTAAACTGAAACAAGATAGCGAGGCACCTGAGAAAGTCCTTACCCACCCTTCATAGGGAAACTATTCTGTTCTGACGTATTTTTCAAATAGTTATTAATATTATTTTAGTTTCTTTTCCAGGATGTGGACAAAAATTGGATCTTGAAGCAGGAACGAGCAATAATACATTTTGGAACATAAAATGAAACACTGATCCATTCCACCCATTATTCATTTGCCTACATGTTTCAAGCATTTGTTTTGCATTCTCACCTGTAAATTTGAGTCATCCACCATGCACAGTTGTTCCTGGATTTTTTGTAATTCTTCTTGCTGCCATGTGATGTTTGCTTGGAGAATGCGTGTACGTTGCTCAAGCTGGTCTTTGAGAGACTGAATCACGTCAAACTGTGCTGAGAGCTGGTATGTACAGCAATGTATGTATTTAAAAAAAAGGCTCAACATTAAATTTGACACATTTCATGTGGACAGTCACGTCTACAAATGTAATTCTAAATCTAACTATAGCTATGGGGCTGTCACCAATGTGAGTCGGAAACTTTGGTTCAGAAATATTCATACATAGCCACCATTTTCTACCAATAGAGAGTTGCTAAAAGACAATGTAGAGGTATGATCTCAAAAAGAGCAGATCACATCTAGGTATTTTTAAGTTTGTGGGTCTGCAAGTGTGGAACTCCAGATGATAGAGACCCTTTAAGAAGAAAATGGAAACAGAAAATTAAAGGAGTACTGGTGCTCCATTGCACTATGTCACTGAGTGGAAGGACTTCTCAAAATAGGAAGTTTATGATCCTATCCATGCTGTCAGTGAGAAGGAACACGTACAGGCTAGGTAATTCCACACAGGAATTTTTAAAAAATATTCATTCATGGGATGTGGGTGTCGCTGGCAAGGCCAGCATTTATTACCCATCCCTAGTTGCCCTTGAGAAGGTGGTGGTAAGCCGCCTTCTTGAACCGCTGCAGACCGTGTGGTGAGACTACTCCCACAGTGCTGTTAGGGAGGGAGTTCCAGGATTTTGACCCAGCGACGATGAAGGAACGGCGATATAGTTCCAAGTCAGGCTGGTGTGTGACTTGGAGGGGAACTTGGAGGTGGTGGTGTTCCCATGCGCCTGCTGCCTTTGTCCTTCTAGGTGGTAGAGGTCGCGAGTTTGGGAGGTGCTGCCGAAGAAGCCTTGGTGAGTTGCTGCAGTGCATCTTGTAGATGGTACACACTGCAGCCACGGTACGTCAGTGGTGGAGGGAGTGAATGTTTAAGGTGGTTGATGGGGTGCCAATCAAGCAGGCTGCTTTGTCCTGGATGGTGTCGAGCTTCTTGAGTGTTGTTGGAGCTGCACTCATCCAGGCAAGTGGAGAGTATTCCATCACATTCCTTACTTGTGCCTTTGTAGATGGTGGAAAGGCTTTGGGGAGTCAGAAGGTGAGACACTTGCCGCAGAATACCCAGCCTCTGACCTGCTCTTGTTGCCACAGTATTTATGTGGCTGGTCCAGTTAAGTTTCTGGTCAATGGTGACCCCCAGATGTTGATGGTGGTGGATTCGGCGATGGTAATGCCGTTGAGTGCCACACTCGGTCAAATGCTACCTTGATGTCAAGGGGCAGTCACTCTCACCTCACCTCGGGAATTCAGCTCCTTTGTCCATGTTTGGACCAAGGCTGTAATGAGGTCTGGAGCCGAGTGGTCCTGACGGAACCCAGTAAGCAGGTTATTGGTGAGTAAGTGTCGCTTGATAGCACTGTCGTCAACACCTTCCATCACTTTGCTGATTATTGAGAGTAGACTGATGGGGCGGTAATTGGCTGGATTGTATTTGTCCTGCTTTTTCTGGACAGGACATACCTGGGCAGTTTTCCACATTGTCGGATAGATGCCAGTGTTGTAGCTGTACTGGAACAGCTTGGCTAGAGGCGTGGCTAGTTCTGAAGCACAAGTCTTCAGCACGACAGCCGGGATGTTGTCGGGGCCCATAGCCTTTGCTGTATCCAGTGCGCTCAACCGTTTCTTGATATCACGTGGAGTGAATCGAATTGACTGAAGACTGACTTCTGTGATGGTAGGGACCTCAGGAGGAGGCCGATATGGATCATCCACTTGGCACTTCTGGCTGAAAATGGTTGGAAATGCTTCAGCCTCGTCTTTTGCACTCACGTGCTGGGCTCCACCATCATTGCGGATGGGGATATTCATGGAGCCTCCTCCCGTTAGTTGTTTAATGGTCCACCACCATTCACGACTGGATGTGGCAGGACTGGAGAGTTTTGATCTGATCTGCTGATTGTGGGATCGCTTAGCCCTGTCTATAGCGTGCTGCTTCCGCTTTTTAGCATGCATGTAGTCCTGTGTTGCAGCTTCCCCAGGTTGGCACCTCATTTTTAGGTACGCCTGGTGCTGCTCCTGGCATGCTCTTCTACACTCCTTATTGAACCAGGGTTGGTCCCTTGGCTTGATGGTAATGGTAGAGGTGAGGGATATGCCGGGCCGTGAGGTTACAGATTGTGGTGGAATACAATTCTGCTGCTGCTGATGGCCCACAGCGCCTCATGGATGCCCAGTTTTGAGCTGCTAGATCTGTTCTGAATCTGTCCCATTTAGCACGGTGGTAGTGCCACACAACACGATGAAAGAAGAAAATCAAAGAGAGAGTCCCCACACAGTGTTTGGACACTGATAAGTGGCGGCTTTGGAAGAAATAAGGGATCACATAACCTGCCTCTCTCTCAGATAGGGAACATAACATGGTCAAGTGGAGGAATGGGACAAATAACTTTAAAATCAAGCAAGAAAACAAATAAGAATTTTTTAAAAAACTAAATTTTAAATAATTACTGTACATGCTTTGTTAAATCCTGTATGTCCTGTGTATCAATTTGGTTGAAGATTATAAACAAAAGTTTAGGGAAATGGAAGAAAATACATTTACACAATTAAAGAAAATGTATTTATTTTCTAACCTGTGTCATCGATGCAGACTGACTGACTGGTTGGGGCAACAACTGCTGCGAAAGTAGATCAATAGATGGCTCTGACATTAAAGAAGACTGCAAAAAAAAGGTCAAAATATTTTTTTCCACAATTAAACAAGAGATGACCCAAACCATTATAACAAAATCTACCTGTTTCAACAAATACGGTAAAGGATTTCCAGTGAGGACAGTTTGTGTCAAGAGCAGTGAGTAGTTTACAGGAAGTGTGGGGAAATGTAAATTGGCAGGTAATGAAACTGAAGTAATTAGTAGTGAGCTGACAAATTAAATTCATCGACCTGAAACGGTAACTCTGTTTCTCTCTCCACAGATGGTGCCCTGACCTGCTGAGTATTTCCAGCATTTTCTGTTTTTATATTAAATAAATTTAATATTTCTTTTACAAAAAAGAATAAAAAGCAGAGAATAAAAGATTAATAATTTTGAAACAATGATTGTTTAGATTTGTAATTTCATTATTCCGTACCTGCTACCATTTCTATTTCACATCATGTAAATATATAGCGCCAGAGATCATGTAAATGTCAACAGTCATAAAAGCAGAAGGAGACTGAAACCAGGAAAAAAAATGCCTGCACAGTTCTAGGTCTATGTACATAAGAAAAATGTGAATTTCATGAAGAAGAAGGAAAGACTTGCATTTATATTGCATGTCACAATGACCAGGATTTTACGGTAATAAATCAGACAGCAACTTCTGACGTTCACACATGTGCAGTTAAATGCGGAAATCAGAAAGTTGCTGTCCGAGTTGCCCTGCTCCTCCAGAAGCTTCGCTGTAACAGTATCTCGGTGAGAGACTCAGCATTTAAACACATGAAGGGTGTGAAATTGCAGAAATTACCCACTAGATATCCATTAAACATGGCAGAAAAAGTTAGGGCTTGTCCATTCAAGTGTAAGTGAATTTTTTCTGGCATGGTAGGTCTTAATTATTGCCAAACAACCTCTCTGGCACTGAAAATTTACTTTACAAGTGTGGAAACTCAATCTTTCAGATTTTAACTGTAGGAGATTTAAAAAAAAAACTAAATTAAAAAATGTTTCTTTCTTTTATCTCTCTCTCTCTTAATCCATCTTTCTTTCCCTCTCTTTATTTTGTCAATGATTTTTACATTGAATTAAATATTCTAACTTACACTTCCTGGTTTAGACTCTGTGGGCTGGATTTTGAATGACCCGTGGAGTCGGGTTTGGAGGCGTGTGGGGGGTTAAAGTTGCGGGGTCGGGGGTCCCGACCCCATCCCGCCTCCACGCAATTTTGACAAAATCAGTCGCGGGGTTCCCAACTCCGTCCCGCCTCCAAGAGGCGGGAGAGGCCATTAAAGCCCTTAACAAGCTCTAAATTGGCTCTGTAATGCCATTTTGAAACGATTTAGGTAGTTTAACCCTTTTCCGACGTGAAGTACGCCTGATGTGAAACACTCCAGTGAAACCTGGCGGGAGCACAAGTGGATAGCTGACTATCAGCTGCAGGTCCACTATTACAACGGAGATGTGATGAAGGTAGTAGTAGTATTAGGTCTGAAAGTCGCCTCTGATGCTGCTACATCGAATGTCTTCAGAGACTGCCTGGCCTTTGCTGTGAGAGGACCTGGATGCAAAAAAATTCTCTCTCTCTCTCTCTCTCTCCTCAGCTGCTGCTCATTTTGCATCCAGGTCCACTCACAGCAAAGGCCAGGCAGTCTCTGAAGACCTTCAATGCAGCAGCAATGATGACATCATCAGAGGCGACTTTCAGACTGAAAACACTAATTGGTTCATGGGTTCCCATATGCTGGAACTTAATTGCCCAATTAGGTGAAAATTGCATCAATCTCCCACATCCAATTGCAGTCGGGTGGATAATACGAAATGCGGATGACACAACCCCAACCCGCCCCAGTATCAAAATCCAGCCCATTGAGTCTGGAAGTAATGAAGGCACGTATGAGGGTTTCAGTGACAAATTTGTTGGAGACAGGTGACATGGAGGTTGAGCAGGATATCTTTGTGATTAAAAAAAAGACTTGCATTTATATAGCGTCTTTTATGACCACCAGATGTCTCAAATCACTTTACAGCCACTTAAGTACCTTTTTGAAGTGCAGTCAATGTTGTAATGTGGGAAATGCGGCAGCCAATTTGCACACAGCAAGCTCCCACAAACAGCAATGATAATGACCAGATAATCTGTTTTACTGATGTTGATTGAGGGATAAATATTGGCCAGGACACTGGGGATAACTCCCCTGCTCTTCTTCGAAATAGTGCCTTGGGATCGTTTACATCCACCTGAGAGGGCAGACAGGGCCTTGGTTTAACGTCTCATCCGAAAGACAGCACCTCCGACAGCGCAGAACTCCCTCAGTACTGCACTAGAGTGTCAGCCTAGATTTTTGTGTTCAAGTCTCTGGAGTGGGACCTGAACCCAGAACCTTCTGACTCAGAGGCGAGAGTGCTACCAACTGAGGCACAGCTGACACTTAAGAAGATATGTGGGTAGATTTTCAGTTTCAGTGCCTGGGTGGTAATCTGAAATTGTGGAATGAAAACTGGGTGGTTTCTATAACAGGTGGGTGGGCAATCCGCTCTACTAGATTACTGTCCTGGCAGTGAAGATGAAAATCTACTCCACGGGGTTGGAAAATCAGCTTGTGGTCAAATAAGAAATTGAGATGGCAAACAGTTGGGTTCAGCCTGAGACAGTAGCTAGGGAGGAGAATGGAGTTAGTGGTGAGGGTGCAGAGCTCCTCGAATTTGTAAGTCACAATCTAGAGTATAATGTTCTTAAACATGCACCTGTATTACTGTGCTCAGTAGTGAGAGAGAGAGCTTCTTAACAGGCTATAAACTACAAAAGTATCAGGATGAAGTTAGACAAGGGTGAAGTATGCTCAATCCAAAGTCTCCTACAATTCATGGTAGTTTAGGAAACTCTCTAGTGTCTAATAAAAGCCTTATGGGAGCTTGGTAGCACCCACACCTTTTTGGCCATACATTCAGCATCTGTTTGTCACAAAAGAGCACTATATTGAACAAATTCTCCTTCTATCACTCCAGCAATTTCAATTTAGTGATTTTAAGGATTATCTTCTAGTGGCAATGGATTTTGAATTAATTAAAAAGATTTTCTTTTAAGTTTTCTAATACCAGTAATTCATCAGCAAGCTGTGTTGCTAAATTATGGCAAATCCCCACCTGGTTGGTGGCAGGTGGATGTTGCTGCATTCCTATATCTTGTTGCACTGCCGATGCCGTCTGCAAGGATGGAGCATTAGACTCTGAGAGTAGTTTGCTTTGGTTTGCTGAGAAAGAAATTAGACACCAGGTATAAATTATGCATATGTTCACAAAACACAGCCGCAATTTCTAAATACGCAGGACTAGATTAATATTTTTATTATGCATGTTAAATAATTAATGGAAAAATCAATATCAGAAAAATATCAAAATCACCTATTTGAAGCATATTGTACATTTTTGATTACAGATTTCTACTGGTGTCGACAATCGATGTAGCAAAATGGAAAAATTACCCTGTAAGGTTCTCAAAGTAACAGTGAATAAAAAAACACCTACATGCAGATTCTGACAATGAGGTATGAGATGATTTTTGTGAGCTCCGAGATGATGAAGAAGGTGATGGGCTGCCAGGGAGCACTTCAAATGTTTTAACGTGCTGTTGAGTATCAAGTCTTGAGTCATGTCCCTGTACAGAATAAGAACATTAGAATGTATCACAGGTGTGAGCAAATTATTGTTTCATTATGCCATCTGCAATGGTAGTAGCGATTGTTTTCAATATATTCACAAATAATATTAAATGGATTTAATATTAGCATTAATAAAGATGTACAGAATATTTCACAATGACAAGTATATAAAGCAGATTACCAAAATTGTGAAGTGTTTCATCTTTCTTATTACCTTAAGCGTTGAAGAACCAATAACCTCTGCAGAGGTATCATCCAAACTGATATCTTGTCGACGCTGTGCTCGAACCTCTGCATAGCTGTAGTGATTTTAGGGGAAAAAATCAGTAAAATGAAAATCTAATGAAAACAAAACTGAATGTACCTGAAATATAAATATATCTTAGAGTATTTTGTAACTGTTGTACAACTTATAACTTATCCCAGCAATTCAAGTGATTCATTGCTTGTTTTCTAGCCAGAAGCTGTGCATTTTTATCCCAGGGCTACCTATCACTCAAATTATGGTCTCATTTGGACAACTTCCATCAGTTCACGGTCAAGCAAGATATGGAAGGTAAAGCAGAAGGAACATGTCCTCTTTTTTGTGAAGGCTGGGAATGGTCGGCTAACTAAGTGTGAGTAGCATTCCACAGTGCAGACCACGCTGCCCTCTGCACTGGTACCAGCAAGTAGTCTGTGAGGAAAGAAGGGAGTAAATCTAAAAAGAAAAACTCTAGAAAATATTCTAATTAACATGTGACTAAAATGCATTTATTATGACTATTTTCTTCTGGTGCTCTGGCTAATTTGACCAATTTCTCCAGGCTACTTTTGCTGATAAGCAACCTTGAAGAAACAAAGCAACATTAATTGGGTGTCCTTAAACGTCAAAGGACAGGACACACACCATGCTGTTTGTTGTGCAACTAACTGTATGTTAGGTACCTCTAACTTTCAGTTTTATGTCAGTATATCTGCTATATTGCTGAATGACAGAATGGTTTTGCTGTTACTCTCATTGCAAAAACAACATTCTTTACTCTTCTAGTATAAAATGTTGCTCTTTTCAAATGTAAATATAGATATTTGGTTATTTTTACCCCATGTTATTAACAATTTCAATATTATTGATAATTAGTTGAGAATGAATCACCACACATGGGAATTTCCTCTGGTCTCTTTGTGTTAGCGATATTGTGAACATAGTGAGAAGTTTCCTATGTTCAGTATTTCCAGCAAATTCATAAAAAGTGTTCTAAAATAATTTGTTTATGATTTCACTGGCAATATCTAATCAGCAAAAATGTCTATTTTGTTTATGATGTTGCTAACACATAACAACCAGAGGAAATCTCTCCCCATAGTTATTACACCTTCCAAACAATACTTTTTTTCATACCTCACTAACGTGTGTGTGCATACAATAAACTCTGGTTTGGAGTTCCACTGATGATAGGTAATGTAGTAATGGGTTTGGAGCCAGATCCACTGTTGTCCTTTAGTTAGGAACCGATAACAGCAAGACTTTCCTTTACCAAACTGCATCACTGTAGAAAGCAAAAAGCATCTCTCTGAAGTTTTTTTAGAACATTACTCTTATTATGCACAGATACATCAACTTTCCTTTAAAACAGATGTATTTTTATGATATAACTCAAAGTGCCAGGTAAGTCTAGGGAGAGTACTTTTTGTTCAAATTGTTTCTTTATTTCATAATCAAAGAAATATAAATGTAGAAAACCTTGATTGATGTTTTATTAAACTATAATTGCCTAACCTGCACAGAGACCTGCCAGATTGTGTCTCCCTCGCTAAAACTATTTTTTTATTATCGTAAGGATGACTTTTCATTCCCGAAAGGACATTAGTGAACCAGTTGGGTTTTTACGACAATCCGATAACTTCATCATCACTTTTTAAAATCATACCAGCTTTTTATTTCTAGATTTTGTTTTAACTGAATTCAAATTCTGAATCTGCCATGGTGGCATTTGAAGTCATGTTCTCTGGATTATTAATCCAAGCCTTTGAATTTCTAATCCAGTAACATAACCAGTACACTACTGTATTACCATCAAGGACTAATCCAGAGCAGCTCCACTAAAAGCAATGGAAGCTATAACTTTTGAGTGGCTGAGAGCTGAACCAAAGTTGCCCAATCTGTAATAACAATACTACTAAGGAAGTACTCTGCATGTACTTTCCATGGGTCCAGCAGCTTTGGATTAGCTCTGCACTGGCTCTCAGGCTAATCTTAAATTGGGGCCTGTATTGCTTTCAGTGGGGGCAATGGGTGATATTACTGGAATAGCCTAGCAGCAAAGGAGACCCAATCTGGCAGCTGCTGTAGTGAAAAAAAAATGGCAGTTGAGACATTTATAATTATTGCATATATTTTGCTTCAATAAAGACCGCGGAAGTACTTTGAACAAAGAGTGTTTCCCGTGATTTTCCTTTCCTTTAACAAAGCAGACTTCATGTCACTATTAAATCAGTTGACTTAAGTAGTGCTACAGTATAGTATGTATTATTAAAGGGTTATTATTAAATTTGAAATGAGAAGTGCAGAAAATAATAAATCATATGCTGTTTCTGTTAATTCACAAAGTCAATTTTTGAGTGGTAAGTTTAGTGTTTAGAACTTTAAGGTGCATGTGCCATCTATAGATTAACAACATTGTTTAGGTAGTGTAGATCTGGAGTAAAAAGTTATTAACACTGACTGGCTACAGTTAACTCTTATTGAGGTAAAGTCAGTGTGAAATGCTTACACATGGCAAGAGAAAAACTTGCTCAAATAATGTTTAAAACAATAAACAATGCTGCACTCTCATCGGGGAGCTGTACTCAAAGGAAGCTTGGGTTGGAGATCAAGCCACAACACCGTAGCAGTGGTTCTCTGACCTGCGCTCTCTTTTAGTGTGGCTCCCCACTGGAAGCACAGAATCGGTGAAATTAGCCTGCAGCTCTGAGCTAAAACCAAGACTAACACGATCATTTGCAATTTAGAACACAAGATTCATTCTGGCACTGGAAGTTTCAAATCGTTCTATAAATTTTACTCTAATCTATGTGTGAGGCATATTTGTAACTATTAAAAAAAATTCTCTTTTCCTTTTTTAGATTTGAAAGAGCTACATTATTTTTCTGCTCCAGATTCCAAGTCCAGAGCTAACAGACTAATCCCAAATATCTCTGAAAAATGTTATGATCACTTTTTTTCAGTATGATACATACATTGTTGATGGCACCTTGCTAGCTGCTCCAGGTCATCTACGTGGTAATAATCATAACCTGAAGTACCCAGGACTTCAAAAGGCAAATAACCTATGATTGGTGGAGCCCTGTAGTTAGAAAGAGGATTTGATTACAAAATGTAAGCAGCACTTAGTTGCAACTGCCAACCTGTTCAGACAGAACGCACAAGTGCCTGGAAATGAAGCAAACAAACTTAATTTCTTGAACTAGACTTCTACACAACTCATCTGGTCATGAGACAAATAGAACTAGGACTTGGTAGCAATTTCCATTACATCAGGACAACCATTAGGAATTTGCCTGAGGATTGCATGTAGGTAGACCAACCAATGTTAAAAAAAAAGTTCTACAAGCTGTCTGTGAATATTTTCATGTAGCAGAGTCCATAAAGCCTTTATTTAAGCCTCCACCTACTCAAAAAAGTTTTGTAAAATCACAACTAATCGCAATTAGTGGCTTTTGAAAGTACATAAATACTTGAAGAAAATGTACTCAGATGCCAATGGATGAGACATATATTCTCAATAGCTTAATGTGTGGTGCTGTATACACTGGATAGAGCTCTGGAAGTCAACATTGTCCAGGAATGTATTTCACAGGCAGAAGTGGTGGCTGCACTCTACTCCTCCTATTGATGCAGACTCTTTCGATTGGTACAGAATGTTGAGGTGCAGCATTACAGCTTTATTCCTAGCATAAACACAGAGGTCTACCTTATATGCCAACATATACATACTCTAACCATGCTTTCTGAAAGCTTGACTATATCTTCTGAAAGCTTGACTATATCTCTCAATAGATATTTGAGTGGAGTAGGCTATTCTCATTCAGTCCTCCAGTCTTCATGTCTTTGGTCTGTGCAGAGTCCAGGTGCACAAAAAAGATTTTCGCAGCAGCCTGCTAAATCATAGCGATAATCTTCCATTACTGCGCAGATAGGATTTCCTGAAGCCTGAAGTCATCAATAGAGACAAGTGGGTCAAGCTTCTTGAGGTTTCCACTCTTTTGCTGCCTTTCGAGGTATCTTCACCAAACTTTGGCCCAGTGTAATTAAGGTGGCAATTGCCATTTCAGTGAGCTGAATTCTTGTAAGTGAAGAGACCTTGATATTATTATAGAGTTTGTAGATAATAGAGCAGAGACAGATTGGCAAAATCATGCATAATCTTTCTTAGGTTACTGACTTGGACTTATAAGTGCTAAAGATAACACCATTTGTTTCCCCATTATCCAGTACTGTCCACAATTGCTCTGATTTGGTCACTATGGGGAATTAACCACTGTAGAGAGCGGCATTATCAAAAGAAATCGTGTTGACAACATCCACAAAGTCACTGATGAAGATAAGAAACAGAGTGGGACCAAGTTTCCTGGGAATCCTTTTGCTAGATATTGCAATAATATAGCAAATGCTAATTTAATGTCACATAATATGTATATGTTTCCATAAGGAAGTTATGCACTCAGTTCAACAACCTGTCTGATCTAACACAAAAGGGGGGGTGGCGCAATTTACAAAGTATACACTGCCACATATCAGAAGGTTGCAGGTGCGCTGCTGTGGCTTTCCAATATGCACTACTAATAGGTGAGATTTCCTGCTCATAGTGTGTGATCGAAAATTATCCCCAAACATGTCAGCCTTGGCTCAGTGGAACTCCTCTTTCCTCTGAATCAGACCCTCCTGCCATTAGAAACAGTTTCTCCCTATTTACTCTTTGAAAACCCCTCGTAATTTTGAGCACCTCTGTTGAATCTCCCCTTAACCTTCTCTGCTCTAAGTAAAACAGCTTCTCTAGTCTCTCCACATAACTTAAATCCCTCATCTCTGGTACCGTTCTGGTAAATTCCTTCTGCACCCTCTCCAAGGCCTTGACATCCTTCCTAAGGTGCGGTGCCCAGAACTGGACACAATACTGTAGCTGAGGCTGAACCAGTGATTCATAAAGATTTAGCATAACTTCCTTGATTTTGTACTCTATGGGCTCGATTTTCCAAGCCCCGTGGAGGCGGGTTTGGAGGCGGGAGTGGTGGGAAAATTGCAGATTCGGGGGGCACGTACCCATCCCGCCCCCAACCCGCCTCCATGCCAATCTCCCAGGAGGCGGGTACCTGACCTGTGCTGGGAGCCGCCTCCCCGAGGCGGGAAGGGGATTAGTGCCAATCAACTGCCTGTTAACAGGTAGTTAACAGGCAGTTTTTTGGCTAATCCCTATTTTTAGCCCTGAAGTGTGGGCTGCCCGACGGCTCCAAACCACGCCAAGTTAGCGAGGCGGACCGTTGGTCTGCAGGGCCTGGAGGGGTCGAGATGTCTGGTGTACAGGTGAGTGATGGGTGCATGAGTGCAGAGGTAAGTGTGTTTGGTCTGTGTAAAGTGTTTTAATAAGTTTTACTTACCTTTACTTTCTCCTCCAGGCTTCCTCCCTTCAGGTCTCGGGAGTCCCTCAGCTTACCGGCACAGAAAGCAGAATGGCCGCTGAGCTGTCAAAAGCTGCAGCCTCTGCTTTCTGGTCTGGACAGCTCTCTAACTGAGTCTGAGTAGAAGGACTCAAGTTAGAAGACAGATTGTCAGTGTTTGACAGCTTCACAGAGCTGTCAAACGCTGATATTTCATCTGTCAAAAGCTCTTGACAGATGAAATGTCAATCGCTGACGTCACCAGTATCCAGGTGTCCCTTAATTGGCCTGCTGTGCCCACTGGGTGGGCTTAACAAGGTCAATCAAGGGAAAGTAGCGTGGGTTGGCCACAAATCGATGGAGGTGGGACTACAACCCAAAAAGTGGGAGTCCCGCCTCCATCATGTCCCCATTGACAAAATCCAGCCCATGCCTCTATTTATAAAGCCAAGGATCTCATATACTTTTTTAACAGCCATATCAATTTGTCCTGCCACCTTCAAAGATTTGTGTACATACACCCCCAGGTCTCTCTGTTCCTGCACCCCTTTAAAATTGTACCACATGATAACAATATTGGAATTAATATTTGGTTTAGGTATTCAGCAAAATGTAAACTTACAAAGGAAATAAAACTTCCTGTGCAAGGAAATTTACAGTGTTACTTTTCCTTCCAGGAATACAACACAACCAATTCCAGAACGACTTCTTGTGCCCGTACCAGGTTGGCAATTATGAAACTGGTTAGTTCTACAGTCATCACAAAACAAATTCTCACTAACCTGTGGTCTAAAAATAAAAATTTCCACTCCAAGCTATGCCTAGAAGTAAATTCTTCTAAAGGCTCTTCAATTATGCACATCTCCTGTGGTGAAATAAAGTATTGTAAACATAGTTAAAAGTGGCAAAATTTTACATAGAACAGTTTTTAATTCTGCATTTCAGTTACATCAATCCATGAACTTTAATATTTAACATGGCTATGTTTAGAAATATATCCTTTTTAAATTTTCAGAATAAATCTAGAAAGTAGACAATTGACGAAACAAAGATGAATATCATTGCACAGTGTTGTATGTCTTGCTCTATCGCTTAGATGTGCAAGAATAAATCCTTAATTATTGAATAAACAGCAGGTCCTCACCAGGACATTCAGATTCATTGCTTAGGTTTCCTCCACATAGAATAATAGAATCATAGAATGATACAGCGCAGAAGGAGGCCATTCGGCCCATCGTGCCTCTTTGATAGAGCTAGTCAATTAATCCCACTCTTCCCTCAGAGCCCTGTAAATTTTTTAGCTTCAAGTATTTATCCAATTAATTTTGAATGTTACTATTGAATCTGCTTCCACCACCTTATCAGGCAGTGCATTCCAGGTCACAACTACTCACTGTGTAAAAAAAAATGTTTCCTTGTGTCACCTCTGGTTCTTTCGTGCCTTTGTCACCTCAAGACTTAATGATTCCAATACTCTCCTCACTGGCTTCCCCTTTTTCATCCTCCATAATCTCCAATTGGTCCAAAACTTGTGTCCTATGACCTGCTCACCCATCAGCCCCATCCTCATGGACCTAAACTGGCTCCCTACCCCTAATGCAATAAATTTAAAATCCTCACGTTCGTCTTCAAATACCTCCATGGCCTCACTCCACTTTATCTCTGCAACCATCTCCAGACTTACTTCCCCTTCTGCTCTCTAGCGGTCTTCTAGATCTGGCCACCTGTTCATTCCCCCTCTCTTTGCCTCCCCAATCAGTGAGAAGTCGCACAACACCAGGTTATAGTCCAACAGCTTTATTTGAAATCACAAGCTTTCGGAGCGCTACTCCTTCGTCAGGTGACTTCACCTGACGAAGGAGCAGCGCTCCGAAAGCTTGTGATTTCAAATAAAGCTGTTGGACTATAACCTGGTGTTGTGCGACTTCTCACATTTGTCCACCCCAGTCCAACACCGGCATCTCCACATCATCCCCAATCAGTGGCAGAGCTTTCAGCTACCTCATTCCTGCTTGCTGGAAATCCTTCTATTTCCCTCTGCACACTCATGATTTCAGTCCTCTCGAGCATACTCTGGCTCCCTGTCCACCTTTGTCCTTTAAAAACCTTCTTTTTACCCATGTCTTCCATCACCCCATCTAAACCCTCCCCGGCTCAGTGTTCAGTTCCTCTTCTATTACTCTGTAAATCTTGAGATGTTTTATACAATAAAGGCACTAAATAAATGCAAATTGATATTAATAATCATCAATAATTCCTAATATTCATAAATCTGGTTCACAGTTCAGACTAAAATTCAGAATTAGATCCCCAGTACTTGTATATCACAAAATCACCAAAATGTTTTTCAAAAACATTAAAAAACTGAGGATCTTTAAAAAGTAGAGGTATTTAAATTTAATCAATAAACAAATTCAAACAGCACCTCCTAGAAATTTGTTGACAACGCGCGTAAAACAGGCACCTAAGTGTCCAATACAGCGGGCAGCGTACGCGCGCATATTCCGCCCTGGAAGTGTACCGCCTGTCATATTGGTAAAGGCTGAGGTAGAGGCGTCCAGGGCAGTCCTGAAGACCGTTTTCAGCCTCCTCTCAGTCCCCTCCCGATCAGCTCCCATTCCTTCCCAGGACCTTCCTGAAATTTAAATCCACTTTGCCGGTGAGCTGTCTGGGGACGTGCAGCAGATGCCCGCAGTGCGCTGGTCTAATTTAAATGGGGCTCGAGGCCCAATATCAAATGTGTCTCTGGCCTATCAGTTCCGATGCAGGGAACAATATGTGCTCACCTTTATGAACTGAGGTGTTGCTAGACGGACGGTTGCTACAAAACACATCTGTTCATCTACCGCTGTTTGAAATGTCCTTTGAACAGCACGTTCAAAACCATTACAAGAGGAGCTAGGCACTAAAATTAGAAAAAAGAAAAAGACAATTTCAATCTATGAGTTATACCAGAATGTAATAAATAGTGTATTAATATACACTATTCATGATCTTAACGATGAATCAGTAGAAGGTTTACGTGCATCAAAATATATGCATCTCTACAGCACTCGGACTGGGGAGTTTTATCAGGATTCCAATATTTTTAAAGTGGTCTGTGCAGCTGGTAAATTTGAGCATGAAAGTTAGACTAAAACAAATGACCTGTTAATTGTTACGTAACCATGGGGCTGATTTTTGTTTTGGGTGCACACACGCATGATAACGGAACAAACGTCAGTCTGACTTACATCTGGCCATGTTATCCATAGTATACATTAGGCAATAAATGAAACAGTCCTTAATTAAAAGTGCTTTGCATTGCATTGGTCATTATCTCACCAATACCAGATGGATTTGTTATTTAATGCCCTTTCTTATTCCACTTAGAATCATTTTTATCTCTTTAGATGTGTGAATTCTGTGGAGCAGAATTTAATTTGTGGTTAGGTTAAAAGTTATTTTTTAGTACACAGAACTGATCAGAGCAATTGGTCACATAGCCTGGTATATCCTTTAAAATTTATGTGCAGTTTCATATGCAATGCTTTTCTGCATTATGGTATTCGCTGGCACATCCTCTCTATTTAATTAATAATACAAACTCATGTTTCAGCCAATGCAAGTAGAAAGAAATTACATTTTGATTCATATATAAATCAGACAATGTGATGAAGTAAATGCAGTACTTTTTGAAGCAATTACATGATAAAAATGCATTTGTATACTTCAAAGGAAATATGGAATTAAAATGTAGGAAAAAGCTCGCCATAAGAATGAATATACTGCTTTATATAATCATTACATGTCCACCTCTAATGCCAGTATTCCCTCAGTATGCTTAGTTTTCAAAACAATACTTCAAAAGCTCTGCCACTGATGCTGACCTATTTGGAACATGGCCAAATGTTTTTGAAAATCTGTTCTCAGCAGCCATCTCTAACAAATAGTTTTCTGTACAGGCCAGTAAAACAGGCAGACTCTTTTGGCACAAAACTGTGTTGGCAAACTTTCTTTCCAGGTCAAGCTAATAAATTTTCCTAATGAATAAACTCTATCTACATAAACAATTATTTACCAAAGTACACCCACATTGCAGTCTGCTATATTGACATAGTCATTTGTAGGCAAATGTTAATGATTAAACATGTTGCACTCAGACACAATCTCTTACTACACACATGCACGCCAATATTGAAAAGCATTAACCTGCAGAAAGGGACAGTATGCTGGACCAAGAGTGGCGGGGTGCACATCTACACCTGTGAACACCCACACACTGAGTCCCTGTTCTGAGTTGTGCCACCATAAGGCAAATGCTTCCTTTCTAGAGGGAGGGGAAATTGGAGGAAGAGTCAGCTCTCAAGCACATCCTCGTGGCCAATCTAGGAGGAACATTGGTGGAAGCCCAGGGGCTAATTGCCAGCCCATCCTCTTAGATGTAGGTTCTTGGAAGCAGGAGATCATTTGAAAGGGAAAGTGGCACTCACACGTGTCTCTGTAGTTAAGTGCACTATAGAATTGGATACTGCGCCATTGGGACCAGGAAGTTCCTAGAATTGATCCCTATTTTTTATTGAATTAGCAGGTTTCAGGCCAGAAGTGGTGGCACCACAAAAGGCTTTGGTGTTCCTTAGGCTATGGGGTGGAAAATAAAGGGCCAAAGATCCCCACTCCTGATCATTATCCAGTGGTCCCTTGCTGGAAAAATAAGCAGGTGTGGATGTCAGGTGGGGGCAGAATTGGGCTCGACAGTGATGCCTCCAGGAGTGAATAGCCAGTTGCCACTCACAGTCTGGGCTGATACATGAAGAGGTCTTGGACAAAGTACCAGACCACCCATGGAACCATACCCAGCATGAATCATTACCTGCAGGAGAGAAAGAGGGAAACTAGAAAGAAGAAAAATAGGGATAGAGGCAAAATAAAAAGATTTTAAGACTTTTAACCGTAAAAAAAAAACTACAGTCAATTTGTGTAATCATCACTTTGGTCTTAAGTACAAGTACGGTTAGGGAAGACTCTACTATAGTTGAACTTACTTTTGCTACATGGATCAAAAAACTTTCTGGTAATTAAATTCTGACACTTTAGGGTAATTTGTCCGATCCCCCCTCCAACCGCCTGCGATCTGACCGACCCCCCCGCCACACTGCGATCTGACCGACCCCCACTTACCCCCTCGCCGATGCCAGATCTCCGGCTGCGGTCTGGAGCTGCAGGCCTACCTGCCCGACAGCTAGCCAGCCCTCAATCTGGCTGGCTGTGGCCGGGAAACAGATTAAAAAAAAAATCAGGTCCTGCTGTTAAATTCATACACTGAATCTTCCCCCACCCTCCTCTACCTGTTATTATCGGGGCCAAAATTTGCATGAAGTGACAGTAGCTGTCGCTGGCATTAACATGCTGGCTTTTTAATGCAGGATCAGGTATTCTGCTCTGATTTTAGTCAAGATTTTCATTTTTATTTTGATGGTACTCCTATGTGCTACAAGTACAAGCAGTATCCAAGACTAGATCTTGCACTACAGAAAGAAACCTTTAAAAACAAATAGCCCTCGAGTCTTCTCTAGTACAATGTCTTGCCTGGTTACTTTTATTTTGCTTGAAATCAAACACGAGTTTTTCCACAGGTGTTTTTTTAAAAGATACTTTTTGATGATCAGCATATTTATGCAAATATAGTTGGTTAAAGATTTTGGGGGAATTTTAACCCCCCAAAAAAGGTGGGTTTGGAGCGTGGGGAGAGTTAAATTGTTAAAAATCAGATTTAAAAAACCTGAACCCGCTCACCTCCGGTTTTAACGGAGGCGGGGCAGGAAGGACAGGGGCGGGCAGCCAACCCGCTCCCAGGAGGAGGGACGTCAATTTAAATATTATAATGAGGCTGGAAGCCTCTTTTTTAACCTCCATTTTGTTTTTAACTGCATGTGGATGAGTTTTACACAATTTGTAAAATCCGGCAGTTACAGAGAGTGGACTGCTTGATCCAGGAGGTAAGTGCCTTTATACCTATCTCCTGGATCCAGGGTCCCTTCCTAACTCACCCCCTGCGATCGGAGACCCCCCCTACGAGGCCTCCGATCATCCCCCCTCGGCCTTCCCCCACCGATAATGCTGAGGCCGGCCATGATCTTCTCTCTCCCCCACTGATCCTCCAGTGGCCGGCCACAATCTTCCCTTCACCCACCCCCACCCATCGTCCGGAGGCCAGCCATGATCCTCCAATGGCCGGCCATGATCTTCCCTTCATCTCCCCCCACCCGGATCATCCGGTCCCGATCCTCTCTACCCCCTGCCCAATCCTTTTAACGGCCCAGCCCGACCCCTGGTCCTCTGCCCTCCCCCTCCCCCCCCCATCCTTTTAAAGGACCGGCCCCCACGCGAACCCTCCCTCCCTCCTATGTGCGGCCTAGTGCCGCAGGCCTACCTGCCCGCAGCCAGCCAGCCTCGCAATTTGGCTGGCTGTAAGCGGGAAACCGAAGGTCTCGCATGCAAATCCGGCCCTGCCGTTAAAGTCGGCAGGGCCTGCAGGAAACCCAGTCTCCCGGGTTTCCCAACCGCCTCGGAGCTCCCCCCCCCCGCAACCCACCATCCTCCTTGTGGTCAGCCATGGCTCAGTTGGTAGCACTCTCGCCTCTGAGTCAGAAGGTTGTGGGTTCAAGTCTCACTCTAGAGACTTGAGCACATAATCTAGCTGACATACCAGTACAGTACTGAAGGAGTGCTGCACTGTCGGAGGTGCTGGGTTTTGGATGAGATGCTAAACCTAGGCCCCGTCTGCCCTCTCAGGTGGATGTAAAAGATCCCATGGCACTATTTCGAAGAAGAGCAGGGGAGTTATCCCCGGTGTCCTGGCCAATATTCATCCCCCAATCAACATCTAAAACAGATTATCTGGTCATTATCACATTGCTGTTTGTGGGAGCTTGCTGTGTGTAAATTGGCTGCCGCGTTTCCTACACTTCAAAAAAGTACTTCATTGGTTGTAAAGCACTTTGGGACGTCCGGTGGTCGTGAAAGGCGCTATAGAAATGCAAGTCTTTCTTTCTTTAAAATCCAGCCCTTTATCACCAATGAACTTGACTTACAAAGCCTTTTCATGGTTTCTTTTGGTGCAACTTGTAACATGTAGTTGCGCGCATTTGGATTCAGCTAGATTTTCTGCCCATTAACAGTGTAAAACCTAGCCCTATAAGATCCTCTTGATTCTTAAGTTAAGTTTTCTTTGTAATTCCTATCTCCATATGACCCTCAAGTTGTTTACTTGCCATATGAACTAATGTAATAATACAAACTTATTTAAAATATTTTGAACTTCCAGCATCCAATTTTTTTTAAGTAAGGAAAACAATAATTTGCTGCTTGTTATTATGAACTTTAATGAATTCATCCTATTTTTATGATCAATGTTCTCTGCACTTTACTTGGTTCATCAGTCTGTCTACATTTAGCTTAAATGTCAATCTTTTACTATGAAACCTGACACATTTATGACCATGTTAAATTTAATTATGTTCATTCCAATAATTCCTAGAATAGGACATTCGCAAAATAAATTATTTGGCTTAATGATTTACTTATTGCAAAATTAATCCTTTCTTCTATCAGCCCCACCTTTTAAACAATTTACTTTGCTACTTTTTGTGTTCTTATGCAAAGTACAATTTGTGTGTTTTGCAAACTAATATTTAAGCTTTTATCCTCAAACATAATAGACCGTAACTAAATCCCGACACTTACCACCGTCATAAGTCTGAAAATTTCCTACAAATCTTAGATATTCATAGGTAGGAGGTTCCTTTGGGTCCAATGTCCCTCGCAGCAGATGACAAGAAAACTCAAAGCAGTTTTCAGCTTTAAATAAAAAATTAACATTGTTGCTTAAATGCAAGTTATATAAATGCAAGCTCTTTCTTTCTATATATACACCTCGGGTCTGAAATTATTGTTGGGGAACCAGGGCATAATATGGGCAGCTCAACCACTAGGGGCTGTAATTTGAGGCAGATCCTGGATTCACCAGGCTTCCAGCCCATAGATACATAGATACATAGAAGATAGGAGCAGGAGTAGGCCATCCGGCCCTTCGAGCCTGCTCCGCCATTTAATGAGATCATGGCTGATCCTCCAATTCAGTATCCCGTCCCCGCCTTCTCTCCGTAACCCTTAACCCCTTTTGCCTGTAGAAATATATCTAATTCCCTCTTAAATATATTTAATGAGCTGGCGTACACTGCCCTCTTTGGCAATGAGTTCCACAGGTTCACCACCCTCTGAGTGAAGAAATTCCCCCTCATTTCTGTCCTAAATGGTTTAGCCCTTATCCTTAAATTATGTCCTCTAGTTCTGTTCTCACCCGCCAAGGGAAACATTCCTTCTGCATCTAGTCTGTCTAGACCTGTCAGAATTTTATACACTTCTATGAGGTCCCCTCTCAATCTTCTAAACTCCAGTGTGTACATCCCTAAACTACATAGTCTCTCCTCATAGGTCAATCCCGCCATTCCTGGTATCAGCCTGGTGAATCGCCGCTGCACCCCCTCCATGGCAAGAACATCTTTCCTCAGATGAGGCGACCAAAACTGTACACAGTACTCGAGGTGTGGTCTCACCAGTGCCCTGTACAGCTGCAGCAAGGTATCCCTGTTCCTGTATTCCAACCCTTTTGCTATGAAGGCCAGCATACCGTTTGCCTTCTTGACCGCCTGTTGCACCTGCATGCTCGCCTTCAGTGACTGGTGTACAAGAACACCCAGGTCTCTCTGTACTTCCCCCTCTCCCAATTTATTGCCATTGTATCATGCAGCCTAAATTCCGGTTGGGGGTGTGGGTGGGGCGGGGTTGGGTCTTCTGACCACCTTCCCTAAGTCCATTCACAGCTTTGGGGTCATGTCTCTGGGAGATCCTAGGCCACCTCAGGAATTCTGCCCTTAGAATAAAGGCTCCAGTGTCCCTTCAGAGAAATGGGGCAACATTTTTTAAGTGATCTTTAGCTTTTGTCACCACTCATCAGAGTGGCAGGCTGCCTTTGCGATTTTCTACCAAGCAGTTGGAATGTCTTCTCTAACAACTTAAATAACCCCTTCCTGATGATTTGAGTCAGGGTCCACGTCCTTGACTACAGGCATCTTGGAGTCCTACTCATGGTGGTACCGTACAGTTGCTGTACTAGCAAGGTAAGCTGAGGTCAACTGGGGATGTGCCAAGCAACGGCAAGCTAGTATCTCAGGAGACAGGAAACAAATTTAAGGGACAAAAAGTCAGCAGTTATTCACAGCCCCACTAATAGCCAGTTATAGTGCAACATTGGAAAACCCTGAGATATGGGTGCACGATGTTGGCAAACTTCTGCAGGAAAAGGGGAATATCTGAAAAAAATAGGGTGAGAGTAAAAAGAACTAAATCTGTAATCAAGGATATCTTTTAATCATTGCAATAAATAACTGGCATAGCAACACACCTTTAATGCCACACTGAAGTGTTAACCTAGATTATGTGCTCAAGTCTCTGGAGTGGGTCTTGAACGCACAATCTCTGACTCAGTGACGAGGGGACTACTATTAGGTCAAGGTTGACACTTAGGAGAAAAGCTGTCAGCAGACCTCCAAGCTTGAAAATCCAATGGGTGGTTAAGAAAAAAACTTAGCCACTTATCCGGTTTGTCCCTCTTCACCTTCAAACAGCTTCCACCTGAGAGGGGTGTCACTGTAAATAGGCATCCCTGGGTATGCAAGCGCAATAAATTGAGGCTGGAGGGCTGGGAACACCCCATCCTGTCTCATTACCATTATAGGTGTAGGCGCAAGTTCACCTCTTGGTGGAAGCCCTGAAAATCCCAGGGGATGGAGAACTGACGTTAAAGGCCTCTCCTTCCCTTTCCTCTCTCCAACACCTGGAAAGTGAGTGTTCCCCGAGCACTAGGGGAAGCAATATCAGGGCTTATAGCTCTTCAGTTTCTCCTCCTGTGCCCTTAGTCACCTTCAGTGCTCCCAGGGTTCCATAATATAGGATCCCCCCATTCATCATTTACCACATTTGTCAGTTTCCACATATATTCCTGTGACTCTCAATTCTACCTCTTTGCGGTCATCATCAACTTTAAGGCTATTGCTAATCTAACCTGCAACAAAAAAAATCAAGTGCTGGTTGAGAGAAATTTCCTTCAACTCAACAAAACTGAAGCCATTTGGCCCCTGCCAGCAACAGTATGACCTTGTCTCCAATGCCATCAACCGCACCCCCCACCCCACCCCACTCCCGCACCACGCGGGCACTTTGCTAACAGCTCAACCTGAATTGGTGGTATGCAACTTTGGCACCTTGCTTGACCCACACCCAGTTATTGCCAATAAATATTATTTCATCTCTGGAATACTGCCTACTTATATTTCTATTTCCCTTCCACTGCTGCTGAAACCTTAATTGATATCTTCATGCCATAAGGAGGCTCTTCTCACTTCCAGCCTTCACAAACTCCAGCTGATCCAGAACTCTGCTGTCCTCGACTGCAAAATCCTGCACCCCCAGCACCCTAATCTTTGGCAAACTGCAATGGATACCTGTGCCACAATAAATGGATTTCAATATCCTCATCGTCAAATCTCTACACAATCTTCCCCATCCTATTTCAGTGACATTCACCAGCCATATTTCCCATCCTGCACTCTTCACTTCTCTGTTTCTGCATTATTGTTCATTCCATTTCCTCCACTCCACTATCAGAGGACAATCTTATAATCACTCAGTCACCACGCCGCTGCTTTCTGGAATTCCCTCCCAAAATCACTTCACCTTTTTACCTCCCTTTGTGCAGTCAAAAGCCACCTAAGTATCCATCTTTTCAACAGTGCCATTACTCTCCCCCTCAAATTCCTTATTTTTCCTGCTTCCACCTTCAGCTCGAGAAGGTTTAATTTAGGGAGTGCTATACAAATGTAAGTCATTGTTGAAGTGATTAACTAATAAAATAATGGGTTAGATAATCTTTTATGTGCAAAGGAACTCACAGTTTAAATAGTCTGGCAAAACAGAGTCTGTCACTAATGTATGAGAGGACAGTAGTTTATATATTTCCCCATGCTCCTGTTCTGGGAGGAAGTTTAATAAATTCTGATCGATAACATCAGACTAGAAGAAAGAGAAGAAAAGACAGAGTCAGTTTTGGTACAATAATGCCACTAGTTGAAAAATAACCCTGAAAACACTGTTGTGGTAGCTTGAGCTTCTTGTTTATTGAATATATAAAGAGTTAAATATGTACCCTCTATCTTTTGAGAACTACTAAGTGGAATTTGAAATATTTTATAAATAGCCCGGAATTTGCGGTCGGGATGACGGCGAACTGGCAGCGTTCGCCGTCATTCCACCTTTGAAACTGACCGCAACTTCGGAATTTGGCACCTGTGCATGCGGAAATCCTGCAGTTGCGGTCTGCCATTCACAGCTCTGAAACAAGCTGTGCCCCCTCCCCACCACCACAGAGCCAGCAATCTGTGTAATCAGCCAAATCAGGGAAACTAATGAAAACTTTGGCTCTTCTGCAGTAATTACACTGCTAAATTCCCCACTAAAAGTTAGACCCAAAGGGATTGGATGTAATTGGGGTTTTAACAGTGTTATTACTGCTAAACAAATGTTTAAATGGAAAACAAATTTTAATTTTGTGCCGTGTAAAATTTGTCCATTTTAATAAAAATTAAAATTTTTTAAGAAACTTCAATAAATTTCTAGAAATGTTTTTTTTTAAGTTTGTCCATCTTTATTGCAGGTTTGCCTTTTCCCCATGTGAGAGCCCCAATCTTTGTTTTGCTCTCTCTAACATTTTTAAAAAGTTAGAATTTTAAGAGCTTACTCACTTCCTTGTTCGTTGTCTGTGAGAATTCTGCATTTTGATTGACTGCTTAGACAGCCTGTTGATGTCACAGCAGCTCGTACAAGGGGATTTCCACTATACTCCGTTGATTTGAATTATGCATCGGAAAAGCCGAACCTCTCGACACAGAGATCACGGGATCCTTGTGCAAAGCATACTTCGGGGCCAGCAGCAAAGGCCTTTACTTTGCCGCTGACCGCAAATTCTGGGCTACTGTTTTTAACTTTAACTATATTTTATTAGTCAAAGAATTGAGAGCTATACCTTCTAAACCCATATTTTCTTACACAGCAAGCAATGCTATAAAGGAAAAAATGAGCACCTTTTAAAAACTCAGTGCTCAAAGGGTTAATGCATAGTTTGTCAAAGCTGTACAGTTACTTTGACAAAGTAAGTGGTGAGATCACATCTACACATTTTACAGTTGCCTTCAGATTAGGACATTAAAATCCTGCTGTGAGAAACTGAAAAATCAATGTAAAGGCACGAGTGTTGGAGGTGGTTGGAATACAAAGGAGAGGGAGCTATGCCTCAGTTGTATAGAGCCCTGGTCAGACCCCATCTGGAGTACTGTGTTCAGTTTAGGGCACTACACCTCAGGAATGATACACTGGTCTTAGAGGGGGTGTAGCACAAATTCACCAGAATGATACCGGAGTTTTGAGGATTAAATTATGAGGACAAGTTACAATAACTTGGCTCATCTTGAGGGGTGATCTGAACAAAATGTTTAAAATGTTAAAAGGATTTGATAGGGTAGATACAGAGAAACTACTTCCTTTGGTGGGGAATCAAGAACGAGGTGTACACAATGTTAAAATTAGAGCTAGGCCATTCAGGAGCGCAATTAGGAAGCACTTTTTCGCACAAAGGGTAGTAGAAATCTGGAACTCCATCCCCAAAAGGCTGTGAATGCTAGAACAATTGGAGCTTTCAAGATTAAGATCAATAGATTTGTGTTAGGTAAGGGTATCAAGTGATGTGGAGCAAAGGCGTTGATTTGAATTATCAAGTGATGTGGAGTGAATGGAGTTGAGTTGCAGATCAGCCATAATCTAATTGAATAACGGAGCAGGCTCAAGGAGCTGAGTGGCCTACTCCTGTTCCTTATGTTAATATGATCCTATGTATGGAATCTGATAAGTAAAAAAATTCTTACTGCTATGTTCAATTTTAAAAGCAACACACAAACTTCAAATGAATTTACAAAAAAAAATGAGAATAGCAGCATTTCTTTCCCAAATCTTTTTAAAAAGGCGCATTGTGAATTCAGTACAATGGCGATGAATGTGTTTCATTTTGTAATGCTTATCAATAGAAAATGATATTGTTATATGCTAAATGATAGGAAATGCATGCATATTCTGAAAACTACTAAGGGGTTCTTGATAAACTAAACTACTTTTAAAGTTTGGTCAGACTAGTCAATTAAAACACACATTGCTGTATACATTTCTACATCTTAAATCTAAATCCCCACAAAAATGAGATATTCTCAGATTTTTTTCTCCCTTAAATTGTTAATCTGGTGTATTTTTAAAATGGAGCTCCAAAACTGTTAAGTTTTTTTTGATTTTTGAATTAGTGGCAGAGACTCTTACAGCAGTAACAAACTTATTTGTGTTCAACAGAAAATGTAATTATAATATTACTTTACTCACAGGTAAATGCCCAAGTAGAGGTGTGATGCTATCAGAAACATAAATGATATTTCCATCTTTTGTTAGAGCTATGATGAAGCCATCTAATGCCTACAGAGATTGGGAAAAAAACACTAGCAGTCAGTGTTTTCCAACAAAACTGATTGTGTAGAAATGCCTTTTGAGAACTACAATGATTTTTCTCCATCGGAATTTAAAAAAAATTAGAGATTGCTTATTGGCAACAACTTTTCAAAAAAAGCACATTAAACACAATGATTTTCAACTTATATAAAAATAATTTATATTATGTATTGTTGCACAATTTGACATGTTGTAAACTGATACCTTTATTCCAAATCAAATGCACAATGCATTCTATTCTTGACAGATTTTTTTTAATGGTGGCACAGTGCATTGGAATACAAACATGCACCACCCCACGGAGTGGTGGGATATTGCAGTTATAGTGTGAATGCAGCCTGAACAGAAAAAAGCAGATGGGGAATCTTGGGAACCAGCTCTTGCTTTAACACCTGACTTTCATCCGTGCAAAGCAGAGAATGTTTCACACTAATGCTAAATTTGTAGTTAAATGCACCCTTAAATAATTCAATCAAATGTTAGATTAAAACATATGAAGGAAGTTAACTGGATGCTATTCTTTAAGTACATTTTCATTAGTCACCTCTAACATCAGTTGTGTAAATTCCTCATTGCTCAGAAATGAAGGCTTCCAATTATGCTGGATAATACTTGTCTCTGTCTGTGCTGAAGTTTCTAAAAAGCAATATGGTCAACTTTAGTATTTTACTGTAACAGTTGCATTAACACTGGCCCAGTGTATTATTTCCATATTAACGTTTTAAACATCTATTATAATAAGATATCATGTAGCATAAACAGCTTTTTAAAAATCAATCAATCATATCCTCACAATAAGCATGAACTCAGTGTTGTAATACGACAGCTAAAGAGAACAGACCTTTATTTAAGTCCCTTTTAGACTATCCTTTTAAAAAAAAGTAAACATCTACTTTATTATTGCCACACACACACCAACAATAACAAAAACAGTCTTTATAAAATAATTTTATCCTATACAGAAGTAAAATATTTGTTGCATCACACTACTAGTTAATGGTTCTTCACATTCAGTCAGTTACATAACCAGCTGGCCATTTCTTGTTTGGTCTATTGAACTATAGCATCCACAGTATAAAAGGCACTGACATACATTGTGCTCGAGTTGTAACTGAAATCCAAAAATGTTTCATGATACCCTTCCCACATAAATTATTCATAGTTGCATGAATAAAAATCATAGTAACCCTTTAAAAGAGTTAACTAACCTGATCAATTTAGATGCAGAAGTTTTATGTGAATATTTAAAAATCATTGTAATAGTAGAATGACAATGGGCCGGATATTCCGACCCCCACGGGTGCGTACGAGGTGTGTACGCTCCCGTAGGGGCCTCACAAGTGCCGGTTTCAGGTAGGCGAAGCGTATGCACTAAAACCCGGCACTTCCGATCTGTCAAGAATCCTCTTGACAGATCCTCCGCCTGCCCGGGAGAAGGGCCTCTGCGGGTGGAGAGTTCCGCTTTCTGCACAACCTCCGCCCGCTGAAAACCTTTAAAAATCTTACGCCTGGTAAAAGCAGCGTAAGGCCTGCTTTTACCAGCATAAGAGTTTAAAAAAATAATAAAATATTTTTTTTTCCCACTCATTTATAATTTAAAAATACTTTAAAAAAAGGTAAGTTTATGTTTAGCCCCGTAAAAAACTTTAATTATTTTTTTCAAAAAATAAAATTTTTGTTTAAAATATTTAACTTAATGTAATTTTAACTAATTTTAAATACGTGATTTAACAATTTTTTTACTTAATGTTTAACTTTTTTAAGTGATCCCCATTCATACTTTTGACAGGTCTGTGCGTAGAGACCTGTCAAAAGTGTGCAGGGGGATTCCCTTCTTTGATTGGTTCCCCATGGCCCACATGATCCCAGGGACGCTTGCGAACCGCATGCGCCCCTGGGATACCTGGGCCTCTGCGCGCGCGGACCAGGAGAGGCCCAGAATCGGAAGTCTCGGGACCTACGGAGCCAGCAAGTAGATTTTTCCCGATCGGAGGCATCCGCACGCTGGAAGCCTCCGATAGGAAAATCCGGCCCTATAGTTAGGGATTGATAAACACAATGGGGTAGAGTTTCCGCTTTGGGTGCAATCGGTGATTCCGGCACAAAATGCACCCAAAATTGCACCCGTTTTTGAAAAGTGTTTTTTTTACCAAGATTCCACTTAAACTCATTTGCATATTGGCAAATGCAAAATCTGCCATGAACCAGCGCAATAGAGCAGTGTTTTAAAAGGTCATTTAAAAAAAATGTACTTTAAAAAATATTCCTTGATATATTTAGGGGTGGTAACTTGATACATTTTGAGTAATAAAGCTGAAAATGGGTTTATCACAAAAAATAAGCATCTTAAATCACAGTGTTAATCCACCACCTGTGAGTAACCTGATTTTAAATGACTGAAAATGACTTTTAAAATATATACAAAACAGAACAGGCACTGCACCTGGAGCTCTTCTAGGTAGCATGACTGAGTACCACGCACATGGTGCTTTTACCCACTTAGCCAAAAGAAGATGGGAAGACTTCAAAAGCTTTTAAATTGAGTTAAATTTTAACCTCGCCTTTTGGGTTGGATCAGTTTTATCTTACCATTGTGTTTTTGTAAAAAGTCGATTGTCTTCTGCAATACTGTAGATTTGTCCAGCTTACGCATACTGCCCGGAAGCATGACACTGAGTTCTTTGATGAGGACATTGAACTGATCGCGTCTCTTTTTCTCAGACTTATTACGTGAAGCCCTAAATTAAAATATAATAACATATAATCTGACATCAAACAGGAAACACGATATATGAATAAAATGTTACGGATGTAAGCAGAACCAGTCCCTGCTCTCACAAATCTTTTAAAACTTTGGTTTCACCTGTGACCGTAGGATATCTGCTCCCAGTGGCTGATAGAAAGTCAATCAAATAGCTTTTACCAATCAGACTAGGGCTCAGCTTCAAGCCTGACCGCACGGCAGCAACTATAAATTCTTGAGCCTCCTGTACCATCAGTATAATGATCATGCATTGCTTTTTCCATAGGCAATGATTTGTTTTGTATGCTAACTGTAGCAAAATCAGAAATGTATTCTTTATAAATATATTTATGATTTTGTTACATCTAGCCTACAGAGGAGAGCATCCCATCCATCTTGAAAACAGATTCCCAATATGAACTATCTTTAAGGACCACTAGTCATGCCGCATGTAAACGTGTTAATCCTGGACGCAGTAGGCCCCATGCCTGCTGCGGTCAGGATAAATCAATTTGCAGTTTGGGTCCTAAAAAATGTTAGCATATTCAAATAGGTCTAATGCCTGTTTTATGTGGCTTCCAGGGACACCTCTACAGCATCTGAACCAATATGGCATTGAACATGTTTCCGATGCTGTTGAAGTGCAGGAGGTTGCCCCTTAAATTGAACCTATTTGCTCCGGTTTTCAACCTGGCAAACAGGCGCAATGAAGTGCAATGTAACCCACATCATATTTTATTCTTATTAGCTGTGTAGACATGTTTAACCCTGTGCTCCTCTATTTTATTCTGGTCTATACTAAAGTCCTACCATCGATGGAATACTCCCGGAATACTTAAGTTATTATTCAACTAACAAAGAATTCTGTTTCAAAGTAGGCGTCAGGCTAAGCCTGCTCAAATGAAACATCAGAACAAGAGGAATACAGGCAATATGCTACAACAATTATGCCTAGTTACAGGATTATCTTGTTACTTTCTCTCACCAAAGTCAAAAAATGTTCTTATATGGATATAAATGTGAATAAAATTTGCTATTCAAAGGTGATCAAAATAATTGAGGGTAAATTCAGTGATTGTACTCTGCCACCAGAGAGCTGTGCTCAAAAGGAGTGTGGGCTGGAGAATCAGTGCTACAGTGACGTAGCCCTATCTTTGGTCTGCACTCTCTTCCATCGAGTGCAGGTCCCCACTGACGTGTAATCACTGAATTTACCTTTCAATATCAGCCCATACAGGAAAATATGAGCTATTCTAAAGATTTATATAGGCTTTACCTGCTCTCCTAACAAACTTCATGTTTGTACAATGTTATATATGTGGCTGAAAAAACAGTAACCCTGCAGAGCCTGGCATTAAAAATGTATTGTACATTCTTAGGAACTGCCCACTTCCTGCATCCGATCAGTATTCCCGAATGGCTGCGTGAGCAAACAATTGTTTATGGCAGAAATGATCATTTTTTAATTATTGGGCTGCATAACAGAGAGAAGATGGAGATGATTTCAATGAGGGCAGAAGTCTCACTAATTTGACCCAGGTAATTGCTGGGACACTTAAGGTTTTGGAGGTTCCAGGATACAAACTGGCAAATTAGCAATTTCTCATTGCCTAATGCATGCCTTGACAAAGAAAAGAAAGACTTGCATTTATATAGCGCCTTTCACAACCACCAGACGTCTCAAAGTGCTTTACAGCCAATGGAGTACTTTTGAAGGGTAGTCACTGTTGTAATGTGGGAAACGCGGCAGCCAATTTGCACACAGCAAACTCCCACAAACAGCAATGTGATAATGACCAGATAATCTGTTTTTTTAGTGATGTTGAGGGATAAATATTGGCCAGGACACCAGGGATAACTCCCCTGCTCTTCTTCGAAACAGTGCCATGGGATCTTTTACATCCACCTGAGAGAGCAGACGAGGCCTCGGTTTAATGTCTCATCCGAAAGACGGCACCTCCGACAGTGCAGCACTCGCTCAGCACTGCACTGGAGTGTCAGCCTAGATTTATGTGCTCAAGTCTCTGGAGTGGGACTTGAACCCACAACCTTCTGACTCAGAGGCGAGTGTGCTACCAACTAAGCCACAAGCCTTATTCAATAAATGTTGGATAATTTTGCATTTGAGCTTCTGCTTACAAGGAATAGCACTGAGAGAGATCCACTGACAGGAAAAGTGAATGTGAAACATCACCTCTGGCATTCATACACACATTCTCGATACAGAGGAGCAGCTGTACCAGGCCTTGTGTTCCTGACATAATCATGGAGGTGTAGCTTAAGAACAAGAATATATTGATGTCCTTCTCAAGATATTGTAGAATCTTCCTGGATTTTGGCACAAAATAAGGCACTCCAATCAAATCTACTTGACCAGGAGCAAAAATTAGATTTTCTTGGCAACCTACTAAGCAGAGTTACAATATTCCATGACTGGGCAGATATACACTTTGTGGAATACTGTATTTGCCAACAATAGCAAGTAGGGTGGACAGTTACTGAGGACTCCTGTTTACTGGCGATCTTCATGATCTGCTTTCCCCAGTGCACATCATCAAGTGAAGGAGCTGAATGATGTGTAGTGAAGAGATCTTCTTACCTGAAGAGAACTTGACAGTAGAAGTAGGTAGGAACAAAGAATCATAGAAATGTTGGCACTAAAGGAGGCCATGTGGCTCATTGTGCCTGTGTTGGTGCTTCCTCCACATCAGAGCTATCTACTCTAATCAGATTTCACTGCTCTTTCACTCTACCCTATAATAACACAATACGAGTTATCTTTTTCAAGGAATTTGTCTTTAATGGCTTGGTAAGTTTAATGCTCAAGATAACAAACCAACTTGTATGTCAGCCGTGGCTCAGTTGGTAGCACTCTCGCTTCTGGGTCAGAGACTTGAGCACAAAAATCTAGGCTGACACTCCAGTGCAGTGCTGAGGGAGTGCTGCACTGTCGGCGGTGCTGTCCCTTGGATGAGATGTTAAACCGAGGTCCCGTCTGCTCCCTCAGGTGGACGTAAAAGATCGCATGGTACTATTTTGAAGAAGAGCAGGGGAGTTATCCCCAGTGTCCTGGCCAATATTTACCTCTCAGTCAACATCACTGAAACAGATTATCTGGCCATTATCACATTGCTGTATGTGGGATCTTTCTGTGTGCAAATTGGCTGCTGCGTTTCCTACATTACAACAGTGACTACACTTCAAAAAGTACTTCATTGGCTGTAAAGTGCTTTCGGACGTCTTGAGGGTGTGAAAGGCACTATATAAATGCAAGTCTGTCTTTCTTTTTAACTGTCCCCCACTGTCTAATTCTACCTGTAGTGATCTACTTTTCAGAAGGGGAGTTAACCAGTCTGTAATAGTATCATCAGCAAAGGAGGGAAAAAAAGCCTCTTTGTAGATAAATACAATATTTGCTGCTTTTCACTTGAATGGGACAGCACCAGTTGCCAGGGATATTTGAGATAGATGAACTAATGGTAACGCATATTAGGATGTAGGAGTAGCTAGCTCTTCAGGTAGGACTTTAAGAACCAAATTACTTATGCAATTGGAAAAATAGAGCTAACCTCCCACGAACTTGGGCCCCCTGCTGAACGCTCAGCCACTCAGCAGCGCTCTCATCGCTGGGCTGCACGAATCAATCATGTTAATTAGCAGGTAGCAGGAAAGTCGCGTGCTGCCTGCGCTACTTTTAACGGGCGCGGGCCGATCGCGCATTGCGATCCCTGTGCCAGTTCCAATTTTTAGCCCAGAGATTCTAAATCTTGCTCATGCGAGGTTGCTAACCCAAGCTTGAAATACAAGGAAATTCCACCACCATCCATGCCATGGACCTACTCACAGAGATCATATTCAAGCATACAGCCTGCTCCCATCAACTTAAAACAGCTACCAGCAGATTATGTAATTTTACTTTCAACCTGATGAGACATTTCATAAAATATAATGCTGCAGTGAACCTACAGTGTAGTTATTACACAACTGCTTTTAACATGAAGGAATATTTGCTTTCTCAAAAGTAGTGTAGCAGCATCCACAGAACCGTATTTGCCCACCCCCAAAATCTCTTCCCCCTCCCTCAAAATCTCTTCCCCCTCCCTCAAAATCTCTTCCCCCTCCCTAGTCCATTCTGATTTATACATAAGAACATAAGCATTAGGAGCAGGAGTAGGCCACACAGCCCCTTGAGCCTGCTCCGCCATTCAATAAGATCATGGCTGATCTTCGACCTCAACTCCACTTTCCCGCCTGATCCCCATATCCCTTGACTCCCCTAGAGTCCAAAAACCTATCCATCTCAGCCTTGAATATACTCAATGACTCAGCATCCACAGCCCTTTGGGGTAGAGAATTCCAAAGATTCACAACCCTCTGAGTGAAGAAATTCCTCTTTATCTCAGTCTTAAATGGCCGACCCCTTATCCTGAGACTATGCCCCCTAGTTCTAGACTCTCCAGCCAGGGGAAACAACCTCTCAGCATCTACCCTGTCAATCCCCCTCAGAATCTTAGGCCGAACTTTTACTGGCGCTGAAAGGATGGGAATCGGAGGCAGGTCAGCTGTGAAATTTGAAATGATTGACAGCGGGTTGGGACCCCGCTATCAACCCACCTCCACGCTAGTCTCCCTGGTGTCGGGTCTGTCAGCGCTGAACAGACCTGACACCAAGCAGCGGGAAAGGCAATTTAGATCATTAGCTGGATTGTTAAGAGGCAATTAAATACTATTTTAAGCTCACCTTTAGATTTTTAGAATTCGCCAACGGCTTCCCCGCTGCTCGGGGATCATGTCAGGTAAGGAGGTCGGTGCTGTGTCAGCAGATGATGATTTACTAACTTGACAGCTGCAAATGGTCTATAAAAGCTCCCATTTCATAGGTGTTCACTTTCCAAGCTCAGAAGCTGTTGCTTACTGCATTTGGAAGACAGATTGAGCTTTATGCAGCTTGCAAGTGTTTGGAGCAAACTCGCTATCCAGTGTCACCTCATTGGAACAACCTCTGTCACCATTGACAGATCGCTTCTGTCATCTCAACCTCACCTGCCATCTATTCCATCAGCATTGGTGCCCTTGAAAAAATCTCAACCTGGTCTTCAGAATCCCACCACGATCAGTCCCAACACCAGCAGCACCAGGCACACCAGCAGCACTAACATCAACACCAACCTTCTCCGCAATCAACTGATGCTGCACAGGATACAGGGCATCAGCACCCGACCACATTGCTGCCCGGGACGCCAGGGATGGCCTCACCATGGCCAGATTTACTTCACTTGATGCTGCACACTCTGGCTGCCACATGATGCGCCAGGTTGGCACCACCCCACACCAGCAACATAAAGCATCCCTACAATGCCCCAAGCTATTCCTTCCACACTCGTCACCATTGTGGGTGGGGGGGCGGGGGGGTTGGGCACCCGCCCCCAAATTCTGCCATTTTCCTGGCAGTCCCGCCTCCCCAGGGCTGGAAAAATCGCCCCCATAAGTTGGTGTGAGTAAGGATGTGCAGGAGTAGGGTAGGGAAGGTAGAGTGATTGGGATGTGATGAGTGGCACAGCAGGATGAGGTTGAGTGTGGCTTTGCAGTAACGCTTTGTGATCTACTGAGATCATTGAAAGGTTTGCGCCACTGCAGCCTGGTCCTCCTAACGACATCCCTGCTTGTGCCCTCCTGTGCAATGTGCAACCAGGCTGCGTTGGTCTCCTGGGGCGGTCTCTTCCATCCGTTGGAAGGGAAAAGAACCTCCCTGCGTGCATATACCTATTTAAGCATATGGAGGGAGTCATGGGAGAGCCTGGGTGCAGCCATGCACCTTTGTGCAGTGCTTGTCAGTGTTTGCAGCATCTCAATGCTGTAGAACACTGACAGCACAACTGTCAAAGTAAATTTGGACATGGCCCCTTTAAGGAAACTGTTTGATGACGCGTCATCAAATGACGTCATCAGACCCGCTTCCTTTTAATTGGCCAGGAACCTCACTGGACGGGCTTAACAAGCCCAATCATCATTAAATCACTTCAACAGAGTGGGATGGAGCAGGCAGCGGGCTGGGACCATGCTACTGACCCCGGCCGCCCCAGACCTGCCTCGGTAGGCGAAATCGCGGCCATAGATGCTTCAATGAGATCACCTCTCATTCTTCTAAACTCCAGAGAGTATCGGCCCAATCTACTCAATCTCTCCTCACAGGACAACCCTCTCATCCCAGGGATCAATCTAGTGAACCTTTGTTGCACCGCCTCTAAGGCATATATGTTCTTTTGCAGATAAGGAGACCAAAACTGTGCACAGTACTCCAGGTGTGGTCTCACAAAAGCCCTGTACAATTGTAGTAAGACTTCCTTACACTTGTACTCCAACCCTCTAGCAATAAAATTCCATTTGCCTTCCTAATTGCGTGCTGTACCTGCATGCTAACTTTCTATGTTTGCTGTACGAGGACACCAAAATCTCTCTGAACACCAACATTTAATAGTTTCTCACCATTTAAAAAATATTCTGTTTTTCTATTCTTCCTACCAAAGTGAATAACCTCACATTATACTCCATCTGCCACCTTATTGCCCCTTGTCTATATTTCAGTCAACATACATCCTGATTTTGAGTTGTACATCCAATTTTTCTTTCAACTGCTTGTCCACACATTCCAAAAGTAACACAAAATATCAGCACTTCACACAACCTTCTTTCCAGTCCTCCAACATGACCTTTGATTGTCTCTTCCTCTAACGCCAGTATCTGCTTTACTTCATATAGGTCCAAATTTTGAGCCATTATATTTTAAGTTTGAAAAACTTATATAAAATAGCACAATAGGTTTTCTAGCCTAAGAAACAAAAAAAATAAAAAAATATTCAGCTCATAACAATGGAAAATGTCACATTCTTCTATCATCCTATAATGCATTACCACTAATCTCTATTTATTTCTTCCACAACCAGCTAGTTATCTCCAGTTACTCTTTTTCCTTTAACTAGTTTCAGTTGAAAATCCACAAGAAGGGGACTGGGTGTCACAGTGGCATTTTATCTGGGTTCAAATGCAGCCGAGGCTGATGGATGAAAGTCTCCTGTCTGTTGACTATCAGAATCAATAGGAAATGAGTGTAGGAAATTTCAATGGCCCCTAATGGCCTGGCTTGACACCATAAGGCTGCCCCTAATTTGGCACCAAATTGGCAATCTCACTCAGGGAAACCATAGTATGGGGGGAATTTTGTCGGCGCTCAGGGGGCGGGTTTGCAGGCAGGACTGCTGGCAAAATTGCAAAGATTGATAGCGGGTCCCGAACCCGCTGTCAACCCACCTCCATACAATCTTCCCAAGTGTCAGGTCCCCGATTTGCGCAGGGACCCGACACCTAGCGGCGGGAAGAGGATTATAGACACTTAACTGCATGTTAACAGGTAGTTAACAGGCAGTTAAGAGGCTTTTTTCAATTTTGGCAGATTGACTGCAGGCTTCCCGACGTCCAGACACCACGTCAGGGTAAGTGTGGTGTGCTGTGGGTCTACTGTAAGGTTTGTGCATTGATGACAGCTGCAGAAGTGGAGTGAAGGATCCCATGGTACACTGTTGAGTTTCAGAGGTAAGAAAATGTTGGGAAAATCATTTTTAATATATTTAGACTTTTCTGCAGGTAACAAGGTTTGAAGTGTTTGTGTAGTCCCACCTCATTGGGAGAACCTCTCTCACCAGTGACAGATTGCTTCTGTAACCTCACCTGCAGCTGTCATCTGTTTTATCCTAAGGAGAGAGTCACTGGAGAGCCTGGGTAAACGGGCTCACCTTTGTACAGTGATTGGCAGTGCTTGCAGCACCTCAATGCTGTCAAACGCCGAAAAATCATCTGTCAAAAAAGAATGTCCGTGTCCTCTTTAAGAAAACCGGCAGATAACACATCATCAACTGATGTCATCTGACACCGGCTTTCTCTTAATTGGTCGGCAAGCCCGCAGGACGGGCTTAACAAGGCCAACTGACGTAAAATTATGTCTGTGCGTCGGGCGTCGTTGGGGGCGGGATCGGAACCCAGAAGGCAGATGACCCGCTCCCAACTCGCACCGAAAGGTAAGATCGCGGCCTATGTCTAGTATAGCAAATGGAAAAATGTCACACTAGTAACATTATGAGGTTGTGACTAAGGTACATTTTTGGGCAGCATTGAAGGAGATTTGCTTCACATTTAATTGTTTTCTCTTTTCACATTTAACTGTGGCAAATATTTACATAAATTCTAATTAATTGCACAGAGATCTTTATTGTTCTATCCTGCTGGAACTGTCAATGTTGTATCATCATCCAGCTGACCCAGAGAAGTGGTGCGTCGGATTACATAGAATTTACAGCACAGAAACAGGCCATTTGGCCCAACAGGTTTATGCCGGTGTTTATACTTCACACAAACCTCCTCCCACCTTACTTTATCTCACCCTATCACCATATCCTTCTAGTCCTTTCTCACTCATGTGCTTATCTAGCTTCCCTTGAAATGTGCTTATGCTATTTGCCTCAACCACTCCCTGTGGTAGCGTGCTCCACATTCTAACCACTCTCGGAGTAAAGAAGTTTCTCCTGAATTCCTTATTGGATTTATTAGTGACTATCTTATATTTATGACCTCTAGTTTTGGACTCCTCCACCAGTGGAAACTAGGGGGGCAATCTTCTGATGTCAGAGGAGGCGGGTTTGGAGGTGGGAAAGGTGGGAAAATTAGATTCAAAGAGGTCGGGTTCCAACCCGCCTCCATGGGATTTTGCCGGTGCCGGTTTTGGAGGTCGGGATACGCTCCCGCCTCCAGCTGGCCATTGCGCTATTTAACTTCCTTAAATGCTTGTTAAGGGCCTCTCTCAGCCTATTTTGAGAGGCCCTCGTGATTCTTCCAGCATTTCGGCGTGAGGAGGAGGAGGAGGCTGAGGAGGAGGAGGAGGAGGATCTGGAGGAGGAGGAGGAGGAGCAGGAGGAGGTCAGAGCGCCGGTGTATCGACCAGCGGCAGCGGCAGCACGCGAGCACATGGCTGCCAGGGATGCAAGGGATGAACTTATCATGGCCAGATTTGCATAGGTTGCTCAAGTTGGCACATGTCCTTGGCTCCATCCTAGGACATCATTGACAATGGACATGACTCTCTGGCCTCCTTTCACTCAGGCCACCAACCAGACAACGCAAGTGTGGTGGTGCCCACAATGTGGAGCTGCCTAAGGCGAAAGAACAGATGGCATAACGCCAACATTTTGGCTTCAAATCATTTTAATGCTTTCCAACAGGGATGGCATTTCATCAATACACAGAAACAGTCTCCCAATCTGCACACAGATCTGGAGGTTATATCCCTTGCCAGCTGTACCCACACAGCCTTGGTTTCTTTGGCTGGCCTCTTCCTCCAAGATGAGTGGAAGAGCACCTCCATGCTAGCTGTCACCCCCTCAAACAACATTTGCAACGCCTCATCTGAGAGCCTCGGGTAGGCCCTTGCCTTGAAATTGGACATAGGTTTCTCAAAAGATGTTGGAGGTGATGCAGGAGAAGCAGAAATGCTGTGGAGTGAGCCAAAAGAGCAAGAAGCCATAAAATCAGACTGGAAAAGTGCTGTCAACAGAGGCGAATTTCAGTCCCAAAACACCAATTGAGCAAGGGCATCCCACACCTCTGAAATCAAGTGGACAATCATGGGAAAATCGCAAAATTTTGAAACCTATCAGTGGATCAAGTTTCAAACCCACCCAAACTGAAACCCGCCTCCATCTCACCTCCAGTGGGAAAATTGCCCCCATTGTCTCCAGGTCTACCCTATCAAACCCCTTCATAATTTTAAAGACCTCTAACAGGTCACTTCTCAGTCTTCTCTTTTCTAGAGAAAAGAGCCCCAGCCTATTCAGTGTTAATTCCCTTATTAAAAAATTCAGAAAAATAACCTCATACAATTAATTTTAGGTCAACCATTTCAATATCCCGGCATTTTCCTATTGATTCTTAAGTCCTTTTTCTTCTTTGGAAAGACTGCATTAAATAATAAATGCTCATGATCCTGTCACTATATTCCCTGATTTAGTCATCCATTCAAATAGATTTTCTAAAATAACTTCACATGTCCAGGAAAGACAGGAGAAAAGAAAAACACGTACAGAAACGCTACAATGAAAATTTGAAACAAAACAGCTTGAAATGCAATGCTTACTTTCATTTTATTCTGTTAAAGGCCACACTAAATCTCACCTCTTTGCCTTGTCCTTGTCATCTTCATCCATTAGTTCTTCTACAAAATGGTCTCTGTAAAATGAATAAAAATCTTTATAATAGTTTTCTATTAATGCAAAATTACACCACCAAATTTCTACTCAAACTAATTTTTTTTTTACAGATTTAAAGGAGTGTTATTGCCATTCTAGTTCATTAATTGCTTTCCAAATATGTCAGCTATAATAATTATGTCATGTTGTCTGCCAAAATTGGACCCTCTCACAAATGATACAAAGCTCAGCTCAGAAAGTTATTTATCAATACAAACATTTTGAGTGCTGAATATCCCTTGCTCATTAGCAACATCCTGAACAAAATAAAGAGTATTTTCTACTCTCATCCTCTTTGAAGGAATTATTTTAATTTTAAAAGAATTTGAAGTCTTTTTGGGAAGATCACTTTCAAATTAGTTGGTCTTATCATATAATCATAGAATAGTACAGCACAGAAGGAGGCCATTCGGCCCATCAAATCTGCACTGCCTCTTTCGAAGAGCAATCCAGTTAGTCCCACTCCCCAGCTCTTTCCCCATATCTCTGCAATTTTTTCTCTTCAAGTATTTATCTAATTCCCTTTTGAAGGCTACTACTGAATCTGTATTTACCACCCTATCAAACAGTGCATTCCAAATCCTAACCACTTGTGTAAAAAAGTTTTTCCTCATGACACCTCTGGTTCTTTTGCCAATCACCTTAAATCTGTGTCCTCTGGTTATTGATTTTTCAGCCATTGGAAACAGTTTCTCTTTATTTACTCTAGCTAAACCCTTCATGATTTTAAACACCTCTATCAAATCCCCTCTTAGCCTTCTCTGCTCTAAGGAGAACAATCCCAGCTTCTCCACTCTATTCACGTAACTGTAATCCCTCATCCCTGGAACCATTCTAGTAAATCTCCTCTGTACCCTCTCCAAAGCCTTCACGTCCTTCCTAAAGTGTGGTCCCCAGAATTGGGCACAATACTCCAGCTGGGACTGAACTAGTGTTTTATCTATGTTTAGCATAACTTCCAGGCTTTTGTACTCTACGGGGGCGATTTTCTGCCATCGGAGGAGGTGGGTTTGGAGGCGGGAAAGGCGGGAAAATCAGATTCAATGAGGGCGGGTTCGGAACCCGCCTCCAACCGGCCTCCGCGGGATTTTGCCAGTGCCGGTTTTGGAGGTTGGGAAACGGTCCCGCCTCCAGATGGCCATAGCGATACTTGTGATCATTAAATGCTCGTTAAGGGCCTCTCTAAGCCTATTTTGATAGGCTCTTGTGATTTTTCGAGAATTTCGGTGTGCTCCACGCACCTTCTAAACCACGCGAGGTAAACCTGGCGGGTTGACTCGTGGGTGGCCTCCTCACAGCTGCAGGTCTAACAAGACATTGTTTATTGCATCAAGGATTATTGCAGGTGCCAGACCTTGGCTTTAAAAGGTCCCTGAGCACTTTTAGAAGGCCTTCCGAAGTCGGAGGTGCTGTAGCTTGAATCAATCAACTGTGGGACCTCCTTGGAAGACCCTCTCTCTGTTTGCAATGAGCGCTTCCTCAAAGGAGGCATCTGCAAGCAGCATGGGAACCATTCGTTTTCTTTCTGCATGGACCTCAGATGAGGATGAGGAGGAGGAGGAGGAGGAGCAGGAGGAGGAGGAGGAGCAGGAGGAGGTCAGAGCATCGGTGTATCGACCAGCGGCAGCGGCAGCACGCGAGCACATGGCTGCCCAGGATGCAAGGGATGAACTTATCCTGGCCAGATTTGCATAGATTGCCCAAGTTGGCACATGTCCTTGGCTCCATCCTAGGATATCATTGACAATGGACATGACTCTCTGGCCTCCTTTCACTCAGCCCACCAACCTGACAACACAAGTGTGGCGGAGCCCGCAATGTGGAGCTGCCTCAGGCGAAAGAACAGATGCCATAACGCCAACATTTTGGCTTCAAATCATTTTAATGCTTTCCAACAGGGATGGCATTTCATCAATACACATAAACATTCTCCCAATGTGCACACAGATCTGGAGGTTATATCCCTTGCCAGCTGTGCCCACAGAGGTTTCTTTGGCCTCTTCCTCCCAGATGAGTGGAAGAGCACCTCCATGCTAGCTGTCAGCCCCTCAAACAGCATTTGCAGCGCCTCATCCGAGAGCCTCAGGGAGGCCCTTGCCTTGGAATTGGACATAGTGGTTTCTCAAAATATGTTGCAGGTGGTGCAGCATAGGCAGAAATGCTGTGGAATGAGCCAAGGGAGCAAGAAGCCATAAAATCAGACTGGAAAAGTGCTGTCAACAGAGGCAGGTTTCAGTCCCCAAACGTTAATTGACCAAGGGCATCCCACACCTCTGAAATCAAGTGGCCAATCATGGGAAAATCTCAATTTTTTTGAAAACTATCAGTGGAGGCGGGTTTCAAACCCACCCAAACCGAAACCCGCCTCCAGTGGGAAAATCGCCCCCAAGCCTCTATTTATAAAGCCCAGGATACCATATGCTTTATTAACTGCTTTGTTAACCTGTCCTGATACCTTCAAAGATTTGTGTACAAGGTCTCTCTCTTCTTGCACCCCCTTTAAAATTGTACCATTTAGCATGTATTGTCTCTCCTCATTGCTCCTACCAAAATGTATCATCTCACACTTTTCTGCGTTGAATTTCATCTGCCATGTGTCCGCCCATTCCACCAGCCTGTCTATGTCCTCTTGAAGTCTATTACTGTCTTACTCAGTTTTTACTACACTTCCAAGTTTCGTGTCATCTGCAAATTTCGAAATTGTGCCCTGCATCCCCAAGTCCAAGTCATTAATGTATATCAAAAACAGCAGTGGTCCTAGTACTGAACCTTGGGGAACTCCACTGTATACCACTGTATTTTTATTCTAGATTGTTCCTTGCCCTTCTCCATAACTAATCTAAACCTTGATACTATGATCACTATTCCCAAATTTTAAATTAGTGAGTGTAATGAAGAAGGAAAAACATTCCAGTATTATCAAAAGAGCATTTACTACTCAACAAAACTTCTCTACCTCAATAATCATTAAAACAAAAACTCCTTTATATTTAGTTTCACTGGTTAATAGAAAAAATGATACAAAATACAGAAATATGAGCACAAAATTGAGCAAGAGCTTAACCTTAACAAAGAATAGGCACAATTTTCAACAATTAAGGTCAAAGATTGCAAAGTATATCTTAACAAGATTTCTTTGCAAGAACTCAGTATGCACTTTAGCATAAGCAGCATAACTGTCCAAGACCCTGCACTATTGGCAGGACCTTGCACACAGCAAGTAATTTATCGTAAAATCTTTGTGCTTTGCCCATGATTTTCCCTCCATTAATATCAATGGACGGAAAATCAAATGCAAAGGAACCATCATTTTTCAATGTCACCTGTTGCATGTAAGCCCCTGCCAGTGACATGGGGCCTCAGAAAGTCCTGCCCATAAAGAGCTCACAAGTGTAAGGCTTTCCAGTATAAGCTTAAACTAAATACTTCCAACATTAACCTAGCCGTCCTGTGTCGCGTGTAATTTGAAAAAAAGTAAATTACAGCTATGTGCAAATAAAATCCGTTTGAAGTAGCTGTAACCCAATAGACTTTACAAATAGCCAAATTATAAATAAACGTGAACTAACTGTAAATGCAAAATTTATAGCAGATACATGAAGTTTTTTTTAGCACTGATAGAGTTTCTGCATCACAAAAGTGGAGCAGTGTTACATTTCATTTGAGAATCCATTTTGATTTATTTTGTGGTACTGGACTTTTGACATTTCTAGCTAGTGAATTCCAGTGAACATTCATTAAACATACTTTGGATGGTTTTTTTTCCTGCTTGCAGGTCCTGACTAGTGATAAAAATTTATATTTTTTATTTTAAGACTTTGGCAGACCACCAGTCTCTCTGTATTCTTACTATAAACAAATGCACTGCTATTGTGTCAATAAGGATTTGTCTGTGCTGCAAGACAGGGACATTTTAAAGGTACACTGCCTTTGCTCAAACAGTGTTTAGAAAACAAAAGAGAGTTGTGCAGTGACACAATTTGTGCCAAAATGCATCCTGGTATTGCATATACATCACTGCATTGCCTGAGTGTGATGTAAACAAATTGCGGTTGTTCTGGCTCCTTTCTCTCCTTGTGACAAAAGCAGTGCTCCCTTAAAAGTGGGTATGCTGTTCTCAAGGAGATACCTGCTGGCACAATATGTTCAGTTCTTGAATAGCCAGGAGAAGGAGAAATATACATCATAATTGACAGCAAGAAAAAGCCTTTATGCTACTGCACATAGAGTTCCATATTAGCACACTCCAGCAGTGTAGATTATTTACCCCAGTAGTTCTTTTTCAGGTGTGTAATAATAGAGTCAATCAGACATGGTGATGTACACATGTATACTGCATTTACAATTGGTGACAACTGTCCTAATTATAATTCACAGCAACTAAACGAAACTTATTTATTAGCATCTTATATTTGCCATTATTGCTTGCAACTAAGGAAAGCTAGCAGGCTTAGAAGTTACACCGAGCTTATCTGTCTTTTAGACAATTAATATTTTACCTTCTTTTTGTTGCACTATGTTTTGAGTTTCATTTTCATAACTTTGCTTTGAGACATTTAGTTTTTCTTGCAGGTAATAAGGATGCAACAAAACTGTATCTACCACAAAACAAAGTTTCTTTGCGGTTGGTATGAACAACAAAGTCAAAAATGATCTCACCCTTATGACTAAAACCAGAGTAAAATGCAGCTAATTTCTGACAAAAAAAATTAAACAAATGTCAATGCACTGATTCGTGCAAAGAGCTAAATGATATTTCAGGTGATCAATAATTATAATATGCATCCATCTTTCAAATGTACTGACACTTGCATTTCCTCTATGCTGAGCAAAAAACCCACAAATTCAGACACTGGATTCTTTTGGAAGACTTCATAACCACAATCCATTTCACAAATGATCTTTTGCTTGTCTCCGTCTAAAAGTGGTAAATAATTAAAAATTGTTTTTTTTTACATAGAAGTGTACATGGGACAGTAGCCCCACCTTTGACCCAAAGTATTCTTTGACTTAATGTGAAAAGGACAATTAAGATGACACATTGGCTTTTCTGATAATCTTGTTCTACTACAACTTTTCATTAGTTTTCCCTAAAAGTGTGCTGTTTTATCTCTGGGACCTATAATTTAAATCAAGTCCAAGCTGGATAGATGAAAGTTTCCTCTCTCTGTGTTTGAAGTGAAATAAACTATTGGGTAGTTTCAAACCAATTCTTGTGGGCACAGATCTAAAGCACAAGGCTGCCCATAATTTAACACCGAGCAATAAACTAATTTATTTTTTATTCAGTCATGGGATGTGGGTGTCGCTGGCAAGGCCAGCATTTAGTGTCTATCCCTAATTTCCCTTGAAAAGATGGCGGTGAGCCGCCTTCTTGAACTGCTGCAGTCTGTCTGGTGAAGGTTCCAGGATTTTGACCCAGCAACGATGAAGGAACGGTGATATATTTCTAAGTCAGGATGGTGTGTGACTTGGAGGGCAACTTGGAGGTGGTAGTGTTCCCATGCGCCTGCTGCCCTTCTAGGTGGTAGAGGTCGCGGGTTTGGGAGGTGCTATCAAAGAAGCCTTGGCAAGTTGCTGCAGTGCATCTTGTAGATGGTACACACTGCGGATACGATGTGCCAGTGGTGGAGGGAGTGAATGTTAAAGGTGGTGGATGGGGTGTCAATCAAGTGGGCTGCTTTGTCTTGGATGGTGTCGAACTTCTTGAGTGTTGTTGGAGCTGCACTCATTCAGGCAAGTGGAGAGTATTCCATCACACTTCTGACTTGTGCCTTGTAGATGGTGGAAAGGCTTTGGGGAGTCAGAAGGTGAGTCACTCGCCGCAGATTACCCAGCCTCTGACCTGCTCTTGTAGCCACAGTATTTATACCGCTAGTCTATTGAAGCATCTGGTCAATGGTGACCCCCAGGATGTTGATGGTGGGGATTCGATGCTGGCAATGCCGTTGAATGTCATGGGGAGGTGGTTAGACTTTCTCTTGTTGGAGATGGTCATTGCCTGGCACTTGTGTGGCGCGAATGTTACTTGCTGCTTATCAGCCCATGCCTGAATATTGTCCAGGTCTTGCTGCATGCAGGCATGGACTGCTTCATTATCTGAGGAGTTGCGAATGGAACTGAACACTGTGCAATCATCAGCGAACATCCCCACTTCTGACCTTATGATGGAGGGAAGGTCATTGAAGAAGCAGCTGAAGATGGTTGGGCCTAGGACACTGCCCTGAGGAACTCCTGCAGCGATGTCTTGGGGCTGAGGTGATTGGCCTCCAACAACCACAACCATCTTCCTTTGTGCTAGGTAAGACTCCAGCCACTGGAGAGTTTTCCCCAATTCCCATTTACTTCAATTTTACTAGGGATCCTTGATACCACACTCGGTCAAATGCTGCTTTGCTGTCAAGGGCAGTCACTCTCAATTCACCTCTGGAATTCCGCTTTTTTGTCCATGTTTGGACCAAGGCTGCAATGAGGTCTGGAGCCGAGTGGTCCTGGTGAAACCCAAACTGAGCCTCGGTGAGCAGGTTATTGGTGAGTAAGTGCTACTTGATAGCACTGTCGACGACACCTTCCATCACTTTGCTGTGTAGGATAGGGTGCATTTGTATGATTTAGTAAAACATTTTTGTATAACTATAATACGTGAAATTGTATGTTAAAAGCCTAAAAGCCTGTATAAAATGGCGAATGGCTGAGAGAAAAGCAGGATGGGAAATTGTGCTAACCTGACTGAAACTGGCTCTGTTTGCAATTACTGAAGTAATGGAATGTAATGCTAAGTTTATGGAGACTATCAGGGAGGTGGTATTCAGTAATGTGATAGAAAAGAGATAAGAGTTGAAGAGAGAGAGATAAGAGAAGCACTCCTTAGTGATAACACTATAAAATGGACAAATTGTTCAGACAACATCTTGGGAAATGGTTTTTGGAAAGAGAATATCTAAAGTTAAAAGGGCCCTTTGATATGTACAAAGCGAGTCCGAGTGGGATCAACAAGGTCGTAAAACATGTACCAGGTGTCGGATAGCTGTTTTGTAGTCACGTAGCAAGAGGGAAAAAAGGTGTATAAAGATACGGATTTTGAACACTGAAGGCAGCGCGAACCAGAGTTGAAGAAGCTTCAGTCGACAGAACACAACAAGAAACCAGAGAAGCGATCTTCATTCGAGAGAAAACAGCAAGAGAAGAGACCGCGCCACAGTCGCTCGGAAGGAACGCCGAGGCTCAAACGAACAAGACTGTGACTATCTCCTTGTTATGTATTACTTCTTTGTACTGGATGTTTAATGCTTAATAAGCCTGTTTTACTTATACACAATATACCTGTACCCAGAGTGGTTTGTGTAGTCACGGACAACTTATTATAAGAGCTTTTGGAAGCTACAGCTGATGATTGAGAGTAGACTGATGGAGCGGTAATTGGCTGGATTGGATTTGTCCTGCTTTTTGTGGATGGGACATACCTGGGCAATTTTCCACTTTGTCGGGTAGATGCCAGTGTTGTCGCTGTACTGGAACAGTTTGGCTAGAGGCACGGCTAGTTCTGGATTCAGAAAGGCACAAATGTGGCTTCTGTGGTTGTTACAAATTTGGGTTATGCCTTCGATTTCTTTTGGCTATGGTGATGCTGGTCACTCCCATATCGACATAAGCATCTTGTCAGTAGAGGTGTGCCCATACCACTCAATATCTAACTATATGATAGTGTAACCCGGGGAGCAGAAATAGTAGCCCGTTATCCGATGTGAAAATTTGTGTCTTTCACACATGTCCTCATGTAAGTCGCTCCATTTTTTCCCAAGGTATACTGAGAAGACATTTGGTAAGACGTAGCCAGATACCAATCATTAAGCTGCTTTAATTCAAAGCAAGTGAACATACATAGCAATAGTTATGACTGGACTCACGTGGTTCAATCAGTACAACTTGTCTTTACGTAATAATACAAAATAATGAACACAACACTTCCCACATGAGTGTGTGTTTTGCTTGACTTAAACAAAATAACGTTTAATTACTTTACTGCATTCTAACTTTGAGCATGGCGAAAACTTGCACTTGCAGTGTTCGGTTTAAGAACATGCCTATCAGCGAGTGTTTTGTCTCTATTTTATATCTCTCTGTGATGTAACCCAAGAGGATGGCCAATGCCAGACAACCCCTGCCAAGTGCCTAGGAGTAGAGACCTCCCAACACAATGGATGTTAAGTGTTTATCAATTACTGGGACGGGCTAATGACGTCTACAGTCTTTGGGCAAAGAAATACTTCAAAGACTATAACAACAACTTGTATTTATATAGCGCCTTTAACGTAGTGAAACGTCCCAAGGCGCTGCACAGGAGTATTTCAAGACAAAAAATTTGATACCGAATCACATAAGGATAAATTAGGGCAGGTGACCAAAAGCTTGGTCAAAGAGGTAGGTTTTAAGGAGCGTCTTAAAGGAGGTAGCGAGGCAGAGAGGTTTAGACAGGGAATTCCAGAGCTTAGGGCCTAGGTAACAGAAGGCACAGCCACCAAAGGTTGAGCTCATTAGTATTTAAAATATTTTATGTCTCAGTTGTTTGTTAAAAAAAATGTTTGAATACACTTTGCTTTTAAAATGCAACATTTAAATGTAACTCTTTTTCATAAATCCTTTCTGTGGAAAAATGACCAACAAATACCATACGGTGAGAATAGGAAATAGAAATATCACCCAGATGCAGTGAGATGCACTGTTAGGATGAGAACATTAAAGGACATTGTTGAGGCAGTGCAGATGGAACTTTACCCTGCAGCTGTACTTTACCCTGATATAGAATACCTTGCCAGCTCTCAAAGCCTCTTTGCTCCTATGGAAAGCAATTTTCAGGTGGTGCCCAAAACGGGCACGAAGTTGGCGGAGCAGCCACTCTGCTTGCCTGTTTGTGGCGGCATGAGGCTCGACCCATTTGAGGCCTAGGCCTCATTAGCATGCCAGCGTGAAGTGCCTGCACCAAACTACACCTTTGCAGTTCTGGGAGGACAGTAAATTGGCTGGCTCCAATTCTGAGCCGCCCATTTGTACCTGTACCTGAAACACAAAGAGCCATGTTCACATAGCTGCACGTCTATGGGTTAATGTTCAAAGGAGAATAACATCCAAAATGGCATGAAATCAGTTAAAGGAGATATTAAATGTCATATTATGCAGTTTCATAGATCTTTATTATGGGACTCCAAATGCCAGTGAGTCACCTGCCAATATTTTTCTTTACCCTTTATTTTATTAGTCTCTAATTATTCTTTCTTTACTGTAATTATGTAGGAAATGATTAGAGTACTATCCTAATCATGGTGTTGCCATTTTCTGTAATGTGCTGAACAGCAGTAGATTTTCCTTAATTTCATTTATTTGGCCTTTGCATTCATTTAATTACACTCCCAGTTACTTTACATTCAAAATCACATTAACAACTCATTGTGCATGCAGACTGGTTGTGAAGAGGAGTTGTGTTTCTGCGAAGAGGACCTCTGTTACATTTCCTCCTTGCTATATGTGATCCATATGCATGAACAATCATTCTGCATGTTCCTAGATGGTTTCAGGTGGCATTTTCCACTTCCTTCTTCTGCAGAAGCAACTCATCTCCACTTGGCTTTTCCAGACAGACCCAGCCAAGGTTAAGACCTCATGTCCAGCTGTCCATTGCACAGCAGGTAAATAAGAAAAGCATAAAAAAAAGTTACCCCAGCTAAAGACTTTGGCCTTGAAATGATCCTGTGATTAGAAAAATAGTTTGCATGTCCCTTCATTCTCTGCATTAAACCTGACCTTTCAAAATTGGAAGCTGTTTATTTAAAGGGTGTCCTTTTTTGCATTTTTCTGCCGCACCTTTTATTCCTCCTAGTGACTAAATACAAAGGAAGGAATTTTTCTTCTTCCCACAGACATTTCTGAATACAATCTGCCAAATGGAGCTCAGGAGTTATAACACAAAATGGTGCCACTGGCCCAGACTGTTGCAGCCCAAGCTGAGATGCTGCAGTCCACAGCCAGGCCCTACAGGCATAGAGCTACTCAAGGGTGTCCTGCAAGGCCTGACATCAGTAGTAGGGAAAAATCTAGAATCTATTAATTAGGGATGTGGTAACAGGGCATTTGGAAAATCAAAATATGATTAGACAGAGTCAACATGGTTTTATGAAAGGAAAATCGTGTTTGACAAATCTATTTAGAGTTTTTTGAGGGTGTAACTAGCAGGGTAGATAAAGGGGAACCAGTGGATATAGTATATTTGGATCTTCATAGAAACATAGAAGATAGGAGCAGGAGTAGGCCATTCGGCCCCTCGAGCCTGCTCCGCCATTTAATGAGATCATGGCTGATCATCCAAATTCAGTACCCTGTCCCTGCTTTCTCCCCATATCCCTTGATCCCTTTAGCCTTAAGAAATATATCTATCTCCTTCTTGAATATATTTAATGAATTGGCCTCAACTGCCTTTTGTGGTAGAGAATTCCACAGGTTCACCACTCTCTGGGTGAAGAAATTCCTCCTCATCTCTGTCCTAAATGGCTTACCCCTTATCTTTAGACTGTGACTCCTGGTTCTGGACTCCCCCGCCATCGGGAACATCCTTCCTGCATCTAGTCTGTCTAGTCCTGTTAGAATTTTATAAGTTTCAATGAGATCCCCTCTCATTCTTCTAAACTCCAGCGAATATAAGCCCAATCGACCCAATCTCTCCTCATACGTCATTCCTGCCATCCCAGGTATCAGTCTGGTGAATCTTCGCTGCACTCCCTCCATGGCAAGAACATCCTTCCTCAGATAAGGCGACCAAAACTGCACACAATACTCAAGGTGTGGTCTCACCAAGGCCCTGTACAACTGCAGCAAGACATCCTTGCTCCTGTACTCGAATCCTCTCGCTATGAAGGCCAACATACCATTTGCCTTCTTAACCGCCTGCTGCACCTGCATGCTTACCTTCAGCGACTGGTGCACAAGGACACCCAGGTCTCGTTGCACTTCCCCTTCTCCCAATCTTTTGCCGTTCAGATAATAATCTGCCTTCCTGTTTTTGCCACCAAAGTGGATAACCTCGCATTTATCCACATTATACTGCATCTGCCATGCATCTGCCCAATCACCCAACCTGTCCAAATCATACTGGAGTTTCTCGGCATCCTCCTCACAGCACACACGCCCACCCAGCTTTGTGTCGTCTGCAAACTTGGAGATATTACATCTAGTTCCCTCGTCTAGATCATTAATATATATTGTGAATAGCTGGGGTCCTAGCACCGATCCCTGCGGTACCCCACTAGTCACTGCCTGCCACTTGGAAAAAGACCCGTTTATTCCAACTCTTTGCTTCCTGTCTGCCAACCAGTTCTCTATCCAAGTCAGTACCTTACCCCCAATCCCATGTGCTTTAACTTTACACGCTAATCTCTTATGCGGGACCTTATCGAAAGCCTTCTGAAAGTCCAAATACACCACATCCACTGGTTCTTCCTTATCTATTCTATCAGTTACATCGTCAAAAAATTCCAGTAGATTAGTCAAGCACGATTTACCTTTTGTAAATCCATGTTGACTTTGTCCGATCCTGTCACTGCTTTCCAAGTGCTCTGCTATTACATCTTTTATAATGGACTCTAGCATTTTCCCCACTACCGATGTCAGGCTTACCGGTCTATAATTCCCCGTTTTCTCTCTACCACCTTTTTTAAATAGTGGGGTTACATTAGCTACCCTCCAATCCATGGGAACTGTGCCAGAGTCTATAGGATTTTGGAAGATGACCAGCAATGCATCTACTATTTCTAGGGCCACTTCCTTAAGTACCCTAGGATGTAGATTATCAGGCCCTGGGGATTTATCGGCCTTCAATCCCATCAATTTCCCGAACACCATTTCCCTACAAATACTGATTTCATTCAGTTACTCCCTCTCATTAGACCCTATGTTCCCCGACATCTATGGGAGGTTATTTGTGTCCTCCTTTGTGAAGACAGAACCAAAGTATGTATTTAATTGGTCTGCCATTTCTTTGTTCCCCATTATAAATTCCCCTGATTCTGACCGCAAGGGACCTACGCTTGACTTCACCAATCTTTTTCTCTTCACATATCTATAGAAGCTTTTACAGTCAGTTTTTATGTTCCCTGAAAGCTTACTCTCATACTCTATTTTCCCCCTCTTAATTAATCCTTTTGTCTTCCTTTGCTGAATCCTAAACTGCTCCCAATCCTCAGGTTTGCTGCTTTTTCTGGCCAATTTATATGTCCTGTCCTTGGATCTTATGCTATCTCTAATTTCCCTTGTTAGCCACGGTTGCGCCACCTTTTTTGTTTTATTTTTATGCCAGACAGGGATGAACAAAACAAATTCTGTAGTTCATCCATGCGATCTTTAAATGTTTGCCATTGCCTATCCACCGTCAACCCTTTAAGTAACATTCCCCAATCCATCCTAGCCAACTCGCGCCTCATACCATCGTAGTTTCCTTTATTTAAATTCAGGACCCTAGTCTCTGAGTCAACTACTTCACTCTCCATCTTAATGAAGAATTCTATCATATTATGATCGCTCCTCCTCAAGGAGCCTCGCACAACAAGAAGGCATTAGATAAGGTAGATGTCCTCTTCCCTCATGATGCCTGACCTTGCATGCATCCAAATTAGCCTCAAGCTTGTCTTCATCCTCCTCCATTATCCTGGCCAACACATCCCTCAACCAACATCAGTAAAAGAGTTTATCTGGTCATTAATCAATGCTGTTTGTGGGACCTTGCCATGCACACATTAGCTGCCATGCTTCCCTACATTACAACACTGACTACACTTCAAAAAGTAATTCACTGGCTGTGAAGTGCTTTGGAACAGTCTGAGGTCTATATAAATGCAAGTTGTTTCTTTTCTTTGTTCTGTTCTCCAAATAGACCAAATATAAAGTGATACCAACTGGCACCCTCATTGTGGGAAAAGGAATGGTGCCCTTTGAGCGCTCCCCAGATTAACCTATCTAACGGCAAAGTACCAAAATTTAGACCAACATTTGTCCAGTAATCAATGTTCAATTGGTGCTGAAAGTCACAGTCAGTCTATTTAACTATAAAGCACGTCACAAACACAGCCTTCAATGTCCCAGTGCCCATTTCATATGGACATGACTTGCCCCAGGCCTGTGTCATGGGTCTCGGTAACATCATTTGATCCCTCATTTGCATCCAAACACCTCTTATTAGGTGCAAAGTAGCAGGACCTAGCATGTTTTACTGAAAGTTGAGGTGAAGCACAATCAGGGCAGAGACCTGGCGTAATGGGTCTCCGCCCATTTGTCCTCTGCCGTGCATCCAAAACAGGTGCTCTTGGGGCACACAGCAAAGGGAAATCAGCCCTCATAGACCCACACTTTGACCCTAATCAAAAATATTATCAAGATAATACACTGTACAATCCTTACATAACTCATTCAAAAAATGCAAGTACTTTGTTTTCTCTTCCATACGTATACTGTCACCAGCCTCATGATTCATAATTGCTTTTTCTGCCAATTCAGAAGACGTACTAAGAATATATCTTAATTTTACTTTAAAATTAGAAATTTATAGAAAATTCTATGGCTTCTGATATAATAGAAAATATCTGCATAACTTTGGAAGCTAAAAAATTTGCACCGGACCTGGTCACATACCAGCAATCTCAGATGGAGAGCAATGGGACTTGGAATGGAAAGAAATATGTAAAAAATAAATGGGAAGGTGGGGGGAAACTGTGCTATGCTTCTATATAATTGTCTGTCACTTTTGTCCATCCTAAAGAATAAAGATAAATTGAACCCTAATAACATATTTGACACAATCATAAGCCTTACAAGGGGGCATAGATTCAAACTCAGAAGAGGAAAGGTGTACACACATTTTAGATTTAACTACTTTACACAGAGTATGGTGAATACGTAAAACAGACTGTCCAGGGACACCATGGAGGCAGGCAGTGAGCTGGATAGATGTTTGTCAGAGAAAATAATTAAAGGGTATGAAAGATAGAGTAAGAATGGCACTTTCTTTTAATTTGGGACCGGCCTGATGGACCATAATTGTCTCTTTTGGTACTGTACACTGACTCCAATCCCCTTGTGCACACTTTGCAATCCCCTTGTGCACCCTTCTGACTCTAGCCATCTATGCATTCCACCAACCCTTCACTCCACCATTGATGGAAAAGCCGTAAGCCACGTCAGCCCTACTCTCTGGAGCTTCCTGTTAAAACCCCTCCACCTCGCTTCTCTGAATTACATTGCTGAGGTTTGAACCTGAAAAATGTTCGACCCTCTAGATGCTGGCTTTGGGCAGGCGGTGCAGTCGCTCTGCCTACTTCACTCCCGTTTTGCCATTCAGCTGCCCGTGCGGCTGGAAAATCCGTTGCCACTGTCCTCCCTCCGAGATCCCATCCATCTCCCTTTCAATCAGCTACATATTTTTTTAAAGAATGTTTTTACTTTTCTTCAGGAGTCCAGACAACTCCTTCTGCATGGACACTGCAGTGGGGTTCATTTGCGCCCAACTAGAGGCCAGTACGCTTCATAACTCTCAACATACAACCCTCCAGTAATACACCAAGTAACTTCTGAACCAGGGAAGCTGGAACTCCCAGAGCAGGGATTCCTTGCCTTCAGCTTCATCCCCTTAGTAACATTGGCCTTGTAAGAGACAGAGAGAGGTGATTCCTAGCGTCAGTGACAACTTGGCATGACTGGGCCCTTGCCTTTTCTCGGTGGGTTCCGCCGGACTCGCACTGGAGTTATTAGTGAGTCTGGTGGAACCTTCAAATAAATTCGGGCCCATATTTGTTCTCATTTACAATGTGATTCTATTTCTATATGGCAGACTAATGCATGGTTACCATAAAAGGATTCACTGTTTGTCAGTAGAAATAGCTAGGATTCAATAAGTTTGACCTATAGCACCAAGGAGCTCTCACAGATTCTAATAACCTAATATGGTAAAAGGAGAAACAAAAGGCAAGTTTTAGATGTTTTTAATTTAGTAGGGTGATTCCTGTCCTAATTTAATATAGCTTTACATTTTAAACATTTTACATAATTGATTGATATTCCAGAAGTAAGAACGTCTCTTCCTTTCACTTAAATTAAGTCAAAGAAATAAACATGACAAACAAAACAATTGCTATTAAAGCAGATGCTCATTCTGTAGCTCAGTTTTATTCATTTTTTTTATGGTATCAGCCCCCTTACCCTTCAACTAACTTTACCACCATTTCTGCATGTACTATTGTTCAATGAAATATCTACAAGGGAGGGGAAGATTCGTCTAACAATTTGTAAATTTATTTTTTAACACCTTAAAAAAAACATACACTTGGTTACTTTCTAAAGACTAGTACAGTAGCTGCAAAGATAATCAGGGCATGTATATCCACAAGTGGGCAAACCTTAAGGTGAGGTCATATTCCAAGGATCCTCATCATGTCTTCACTTTATGCCACAAGTTAAGCAAGTAAAATTAATCTAGATGTAAACAGAACTGATCTGGCTGAAAGAAGAGGACAGCATCCAAATCCAACCCCTCAACACTGTCATTTCAAAAATACTTTCAAATGTGCAGTGTTCACACCTGCAATCTCTCCACACTGCTGTGCTCCCAATCTGAGACACATCACTTTGAAGATATGGACGGGGGAAAAAATTAGAGGAGTCACCCTCAAACTACTTGCACCTGTGAGCAGGCAGTTAAAAGTGTCCTCGGCACAACTGGTGCATCGATTGGAAAGACATGAAAAGGGAATATTTTCATTTTTCAAAAATTCTTTTCATCTGCACATTAGATTGCAATTTAAAATTAGTTTTAGTAAGCTTCGGTTATGATAATCCTATATTTTGTCTTTACGTGTGGCTTAGTATAGCTTTTCAAATGTATTGTAAAGAACATAAGAAATAGGAGCAGGAGTAGGCCATATGGCCCCTCGAGCCTGCTCCGCCATTCAATAAGATCATGGCTGATCATCGACCTCAACTCCACTTTCCCACCCGATCTCCATATCCCTTGATTCCCCTAGAGTCCAAAAATCTATATATCTCAGCCTTGAATATGCTCAAAGACTCAGCATTCACAGCCCTCTGGGGCAGAAAATTCCAAAGATTCACAACCTTCTGAGTGAAACCCCCTAGTTCTAGACACTCCAGCCAGGGGAAACAACCTCTCAGCATCTACCCTGTCAATCCCCTTCAGAATCGTGTATGTTTCAATGAGATCACCTCTCATTCTTCTAAACTCCAGAGAGTATAGGCCCATTCTACACAATCTCTCATCCCAGGAATCAATCTAGTGAACCTTCGGGCTGGATTTTGCCAATGGGGAGCTTTTGGAGGTGGGACTCCCACTTATCAGGTTTCAGTCACACCTCCATCAACTTCTGGCCAACCCACGCTATTTTCCCTTGATTGACCTTATTAAGCCCGCCCAGCGGGCTTAGCAGGCCAATTAAGGGGAAGCCGGTTACAGAGAACGTCAACGTATGACGTTTCATCTGTCAAAACTTTTTGACAGATGAATTGTCATCGTTTGACAGCTCTGTGAAGCTGTCAAACACTGACATTCTCTGTAGTTTGATGAGTTCTTGAATTCAAGACCTCATCAAACCTCTTTCTTTTGTAGAAATGAGATGGTTGTTGCATTGGAGAATGCAACGGCCATCTGCCATCTCTACCGCGAAGGTGCGAGACTCTCCGCATACCCACCAATTGCAGCCTGCAGGAAGAAACAAAGGTAAGTACACTTTTTCTAACACTTTGCACTTACCTCAGATACTCACCTCTCCACACTTGCACCCATCACTTACCTCCACAGCACACTTTTGGACCCCTCCGACCCCCGCAGACCCATTACTCGCCTCGGTGACCCTGGCGATTTTCGGAACCTTCGGGAAGCCCCCACTTGTGAGGGCAAAATGGGGATAATCCTATTTTCTGCCTGTTAACAGGCAGTTAAGTGGATGTAATCCCTTCCTGCCTCCAAGGAGACGGGACCCGGCGCGGGATGGCTACCCGCCCCCTGGCAAGATGGCATGGAGGCGGGTTGGGCACCCGCCCCCAAATTCTGCCATTTTCCCGGCAGTCCCGCCTCCAAACCCGCCTCCCCAGGGCTGGCAAAATCGCCCCTTTCGTTGCACCGCCTCCAAGGCAAGTATATCCTTCCTTAGATAAGGAGACCAAAATTGTGCACAGTACTCCAGGTGTGGTCTCACCAAGGCTCTGTACAACTGTAGTAAGACCTCTTTACTCTTATACTCCAACCCCCTTGCAATAAAGGCCAACATGCCATTTGCCTTCCTTATTGCTTGCTGTACCTGCATGCTAGCTTTCTGTGTTTCTTGCACGAGGACACCCAAATCTCTCTGAATACCAACATTTGAAAGTTTCTCACCATTTAAAAAATATTCTGTTTTTCTATTCTTCCTACCAAAGTGAATAACCTCACATTTCCCTACATTATACTCCATCTGCCACCTTATTGCCCACTCACTTAGTCTATCTATATCCCTTTGCAGACTCTTTGACCGCAATTTTTCGGTTCAAGGCGGCTTGGGTGTGGGACAGCTGCCTTCTGGGTTCCAGTCCCGCCCCCAACGACATCAGACGCACAAACGTGATTTTGCGTCAATTGGCCTTGTTAAGCCTGCCCTGCGGGCTTGCCGGCCAATTAAGAGGAAGCCGGTGTCAGATGACGTCAGTTGATGAGGCGTCATCTGCCGTTTTTCTTAAAAGGGCCACGCACATTTTTTTTTGACAGCTGATTTCTTAGTGTTTGACAGCATTGAGGTGCTGCAAACACTGACAATCACTGTACAAAGGTGAGCTCTTGCATCCAGGCTCTCCAGTGACTCCCTCCTTAGGCTAGAACAGATGGCAGCTGCAGGTGAGGTTACAGAAGCGATCGGTCACTGGTGAGAGAGGTTCTCCCAATGAGGTGGGACTACACATACAAATCAAAACTTGTTACCTAGAAAAAAGTGTAAATGCATTAAAAATGATTTTCCCAACATTATCTTACCTCTGAAACTCACCAGCGCACCATTGGATCCTTCACACCACTTCTGCAGCTGTCATCAATGCAGAAACATTATAGTAGACCCACAGCACGCCACACTTACCTGGCGTGGTGTCCAGACATCGGGAAGCCTGCAGTAGAACTGTCAAAATTGCAAAAAGCCTCTTAACTGCCTGTTAACAACCTGTTAACAAGCAGTTAATTGGTTATAATCCTCTTCCCGCTGCTAGGTGTCGGGTCCATGCGCAAATCGGGGACCCGACACTTGGGAAGATTGATTGGAGGCGGGTTGACAGCGGGTTTCCGACCCGCTGTCAATCTTTGTGATTTTGCCAGGTGTCCCACCTCCAAACCCGCCCCCTGAGCGCTGGCAAAATTCCGGCCTTTGTGTTCTCCTCACAGCTTACTGTCCCCACCTAGCTTTGTATCATCAGCAAACTTGGATACATTACACTCGGTCCCTTCATCTAGGTCATTAATATAGATTGTAAATAGCCGAGGCCCCAACACTGATCCTTGCAGCACCTCACTAGTTACAGCCTGCCGACCTGAAAAAGATCCGTTTATCCCTACTCTCTGTTTTCTGTCTGTTAACCAATCCTCTATCCATGCTACTATGTTACCCCTAACCATGAGTATCTTGTGTAATAACCTTTTATGTGGCACCTTATCGAATGCCTTTTGGAAATCCAAATATACTACATCCACTGGTTCCCCTTTATCTACCCTGCTAGTTACATCCTCAAAAAACTCTAATAAATTTGTCAAACACGATTTCCCTTTCATAAATCCATGATGACTCTGCCTAATAATGTTATGATTTTCTAAGTGCCCTGATACCATTTCCTTAACAATGGATTCCAGCATTTTCCTGACGACTAATGTCAGGCTAACTGGCCTGTAGTTCCCTGTTTTTTCTCTCCCTCCTTTCTTGAATAGCGGTGTTACATTTGCGACCTTCCAAGCCTTTCATCATTCCATATATTATCTTCATCTAACCATCCACACCATTCTCCAGTAGGGATGTAGTCAGCCTGGCAGATAGGCAACCATACTTTGATCTCTGTCTATATTGCTCCTACAGATCCAATGCAATTCTATATTATATAAAACAAACATTCCAGGACAAGCAAGGCAGAGGAAATAAATGAATATAAAGCATCTAACATTGCCATTACAAACTATATAAGGAGCAAAATTGGTAACAATTCACAGATATCAGAACATTGCCATAAATTTGCTCACATCAAGATTCAACTATATGGAATAATAAACTTTAAATTGAAAAGTAAATATTTACTGTACTACTTCTGAGCTTTGTATTCATCACTCTCTCATTGATACAGCTATTATATTATACAAACATACCGGTTCAGAATTTCCTGTAAACTTGAGCAAAACAACAGTAAGGCACTGTGTCAATTTCCAGTGCAAAAGATTGTGGAAATTCAGACATAAGTGACTTACGCCGGTTTTTATACTACGCTCGAGTTTCCTCGATCTTTTGTGATGATTCTGTGACACCTCCGCCAAAAATCCTCTGCCGTTCATTAGCATAGCCCCGCCCCATGCAAAAGTGCAGATCATGCAAATTTCCTGTATTTACGCTAGTTTTCTGCGGGCGTAGAGTTAAGCCAAAAAATTTAGGCACAGCATGGCCCACAGTCACAATTTATGGAGGTTTACAGACATTTTTCTGCCCTTTTTAAATAAATTCTTCCTGAGACCTGCACTGTATTTTCTATATCTTTGAATGCTTTTTTATGGCGTCAGAAAGTGTTACACTATAAATGGAAAAGCTTCCATGATTGCATTTTCTTAAACATGCTGTGCCTGATGTGCATAAATTATGCTTTTATGGCTTCACACTTTAATTTTCATAGATAAAGATGGACTTAAAGAAGGAATGTGGCATAAATTCTGCGTTTTTCTTGGGATAAAATTGTTTGCGCTGATTTCTGCTTATTTTGCTGGTTTCTACGGGGGGAATTTTGCCAGCCCTGGGGAGGCGGGTTTAGAGACAGGACTGCCGGGAAAATGGCAGAAACTGGGAGCGGGTACCAAACCCGCTCCCAATCCGCCTCCGTGTCATCTTCCCGGGAGGCGGGTCCCCGACTCGCGCAGGGACCCGTCTCTTCGAGGAGGGAAGGGGATTACAGCCACTTATAAAACAAAGAGGCTTATACCCATTTTACCAACACAAGTGCGGGCTTCCCGACGTCGGGAAACCCCGCCAGGGTCAGCGAGGCGAGCAGTGGGTCTGCGGGGGTGAGAGCGGTCGAAAAGTGCGCTGTGGAGGTGAGTGATGGGTGCAAGTGTGGAGAGGTAATATGGGAGGTGAGTGAAAAGTGTTAGAAAAAGTTTCCTTACCTTTGTTTCTTTCTGCAGGCTTCAACCCTTGGGGATCTGGAGGCTCCTCATCTCCACGGCAGAGATGACAGAATGGCTGCTGCATTCTCCGATGCAACAGCCATCTGATTTCTGCTCAGGAAAGAGGTTTGATGAGTCTTGAGTACAAGGACTCACCAAAGAACAGAGATTGTCAGTGTTTGACAGCTTCTCAAAGCTGTCAAACGATGACAATTCATCTGTCAAAAATTCATCTGACGTTCTCTGTCACCGGCTTTCCCTTAATTGGCCTGCTAAGCCTGCAGGGCGGGCTTAACAAGGTCAATCAAGGGAAAATAGCGTGGGTTGGCCGGACGTCGTTTGGGGCGGGACTGAAACCCGACAACCAGCAGTCCTGCCCCCAATGCGCCCCCATTGATAAAATCCAGCCCTACGTTCTAGTGTATGCTAATAACATTGCCATGAAATTTCGCGTAAATACCAGTCAGCAAGATTAGCATTGAATCTGGCGTAAAATTCAGCTTATCTTTCAATTTACGCCAATCCAGAAAATTCCGGGCCACTGTTTAATTTACTCAGGGTAATCAGAAGCACTTCCCCATAAAATTCCAATTGATACTGTTTGGGGGAAAGTACAATAAGCATATAAAAACATTGATTATCCAGGCAACAACGTGAAAATAAAGGTTTCTCTTTTCCTTTAGTATTGTAGAAATATAGCAAACCACATTTAGTATTATTCTCTACAGATAAACTCACTATAGGGTTTAATACACAATTACATAGAAACACAATTGAAAAATGCTAAAAGCAGCATGGATGGATTAGGTTGCTATGGATACTGGAATACTTATCTTCTAGTGCAAGTATTTGGCATTTCCATTGAAAATAAAATCCATATCAAAATAATATTTCAGATTAGATCTTCATATTAAAAAAATAGTAACTGTCTTATAAAAGCAACACGTTTCACAGACCAGCAGACTGCAATAACATTCATCAGTAAAGATTGCTATCTGAACATTTCCAAAACCTCTTGGAGATCCCATCGTCCTCTGGTAGTTCTAAACAGGATTATCCTGCTGCTGGCAAATATGAAAAGTAGGTCAGTTTAAAAAGAGAGTGTTACATGATGACAATGCGATTTAACGCTCTGTTTACACTGTTCACCTTAAGGAGGAAACTTGAAGTAATACATGACTATTTACCCTGTTCCTAAATAGTACATCTATTAAAGACTTAAAACACATAACAGGTTTTCAAATTAGGCGGTTATGTAGCAAAAGTGTAGATTGCTAAATAGATGCTCCTCACACTGGTCATATGTTTTCTGTTCTAGGTTTGGGTTGGGGGAGAAGGAGAATTAGAGCCGTCTTATCGCCTACTTTGAATAACTTGGGCAGAACTCCCAAAGTATTTCTACATCCTTTAAAGAAAGAACTTGCATTTATATAGCATTTTCCACATCCTCAGGACGCCCCAAAGCACTTTACAGCCAATGACGTACTTTTGAAGTGTGTAGTCACTGTTGTAATGTAGGGAAACATTACAGCATGGAGGGGTAGTATTCCCGCTTTGGGCACAATCGGCGATCCAGGTGGAAATTGCGCCCAAAATTGCGTCCGTTTTGAGAGTGTTTTTTTTCCTCATGTTTCCACTCAAACTCATTTGTATATCGCCAAACGCAAAATATGTCATGAACCAACACAATCGGGCAGCGTTTTAAAATGTAATTAAAAAAAAAATTTGCTTTAAAAAATATTGCTTGATATATTTAAGAGTGGTTAGCTGGTGCAGTTTGATTAATACAACTGAAAATGGGTTTATCACAAAAAAATAAGCATTTTTAATCACAGTGTCAATCCACCACCTGTGAGTAACCGGATTTTAAATTACTGAAAATTACTTAAAAAAATATACAGAACCATTTGCTGGTTATATTACAGTAGTCAGTTTCTTATTTAAAAATACATTCAAAAAGCTTTTAAAATGTACCTATTAGCGTCCTTGCGTCCAAAAGAATCAACTTAATTTTTAGAGCCTCCTCGAAGACCTGCGAACAAGCTCAATTAGCGGAAACTCCCAATGGTGATTCATTCACCCTGGGGGGCATGGCCAATTTTGTGGGCGGGGCCATCTTCTAGCACAATGTTTTTTAGACTAGTGCAAAAGATCACGGATCGATTTGCGTTGAATATAATTTGCGCTTAAAATTCTGTGATCTTTTGTGCGGGTTACACAAATTTGGGTGAATTGCGGCGAAAAAACCAACACAACTCGACCACGGAATGTTTTCCAAGGGGAATTTTAAAAAAAAATCTACTGCGACAGATTTTCCAATGATTGCAACTGGGAGGTTTGGATTGCCTGTGCACAGCGCCTAGAAGGAAAACTGGAGGGGGGAAATTGAACGACTGTATGGGAGACTGCCCGATTTTCCATCAATTAATTTAAATGGATGAAAAATCTGTTACTATGTGCAATCCTTCCTGATCTGAGTTTCCTCTATACACTATGACCAAATGATCTAAAATGCCTAGATGCAGTAGCAGGAAAATCTGCCCCATTATCTCTTTTTGTTGGTAAATAGTATTTTTCTCTTTAAAATATACCTTGACTATTAAAGTCCAATGGAAGGCAATGGATCAGTTGGGTCGGGGGGAGAGGCGGGAGAAAGGTTCACCTTCCAGTAAATTCTTGAGTTCTAGGCAGAAATCTGGACTTTAGTCAAATTTCTGCCAGTTCATATCATCTGCTCATTGACAAATTTGCAGAATTAATGCTTGATTCCTATATAGCAACGATGGTCACAGAGGATATCTTATCCCAGTCCAGAAACAAAATCAAGAGACAACAGAATCAAGCACATAAACCCATGCAATCCATTTTAGAGAACTGATCTGGAATGTCGAAAAGGGAAGGGAAGTGCTTGGATATTAATGGTGATGGTGGTGTACAATATGACCGCATCTCCCTCACCCCCCAAAAAAGTCTGCAAGAACTTTGCTGTTTGCTACATTTGGCAGAACATGAATTTAAGAAGTGAAGCAGATCGACAACAGGATTATAGAAAGAATATTTGAACCATGAAAAATGTGCACCATAGGATGAAATCAAGAATGACTTGAACAACTAAAACTGTATTCACTAAAGCAGAGAAGATTAAGAGGAATCTAATAGATGTATTTAAAGTTTTGAAAGTGTTTCAGAGAGTAAATAGTGAAAGATTCTTTCCACTTGCCCATGGATTGATAACTAAGGGGAATAAACTTGAGGTTAGTATCAAAAGCACAAATGTTGCTTCAGAAGAAATGTTTTCACACGATAAGTTATTAGAATGTGGAATGCAATACCATAAGTGGCAACTGAAGATGAATCAATGATGGCATTTAAGGGGGAATGAAAGAGGACAAATTTAATGAATACAGTGGAAAAAAGCACGGAAACTACAGCAAAGTAGATGGCTCCAGTGTGGAGTTAGCACAGGCATTGGCATCATGATCCAAATGGCCTCCTTCTCTAATGAAATTCTTAGATTCTGGATAAGATGCAATGACGTACCATGCCACATGTAAAGTAGCTGTTGCTTTCACCAAAGGTGATGGTTTAGAAATGGCCAGGATGTCAGGAATCATTTCATTTGAAAAATTTCCATGACACATATTGATGACATTGCTCTTTCTATATCAGATAAAGTTAACTTTTTCAACTGTTGCTTAAGCTATGATGTGGTTTATTCTGTGTGATTGCTTATAAACATAAAGGGCTGAAAATCTGCGGGGTTCTGCCGGACTCCAGTAGGAGGCTGGTGGATCCCACCAGAAAATGGCAAGGACACAGTTGTACCGGGATCTCCATTGTTTCTAGGATTTTCAAGCATGCCTTTTAAGGGGAGGAATCTCTGCCCATCCCTTACAAGACAATGTCACTGGGGGAGCCGGGGTGCAGGGGCGGGGGGGGGGGGGCGGGTGTGGGCCTTAGTCAGTGGCGAGGACTCCCTATGCTAAGAGTTCTTGCTTCCCTAACTCATTTGGAACCAAACCGGCCTGAACCCCTGTAGATTGGTAAGATTTTTTAGAAGAATCTTGATCAGCCTCCTTACACAATGGGTTGAAGGTGGGGTTGTGGGGAGGCTGTATTTCTTATATTAAAATAATTAAAAATGAAAATGTTAATGCATAATGTCACATATAGGCACAGAATATAACAAACTTGCCTGAATCTGTAGAGCTACTGCTTTTCTCTAGCTTGCTCCTGCCATGCAGAATTTCTGAAGGAAACAGATCCAAGACTTTCCCTCTGCTATTGATGATACTTTGAAGTTCTGTTGTTCATTTGACCATGACATCCTCGGCTAAAAGTTCCAGTACTCTTTGTGGACTTTGGTATCTGCCCAGATTTTAACATTTTAGATAAAACTTTCCACCCAGATTTGTAATCAAGGGGTCATTTCTGGCTCATTGTGTTTATTAACAATTGTTAGTTGTGCCTTCACCTCATCTTACTTTTCTGCCAGTCAAAGCATCAATTTGCTGATGAAGTCTTACTTTCATTGTGCTGATCAATACGGTGTATTTTTAAGAATTTCCCTTCTCAAAAACTGTTGGCCAAATGTAAACATGATGATTCTGACATATATCCTATTCAGGCAGTTGTGTACATAGGACTTTATTTTGAAATATAGGCCCTGAATTGCTGTTTGCAATGTTTTAACATTGTGAGAATGGCACAACTGCACAAATTGACAGTTAGGTCTAGCAGCATAATTTCCGGTGCAGCTTGAGTCTCCATTTTCTCCACCCATCCCTTCATCTGGCTAGGCTGAAATCCTCTGATTTGCAGTCCATTGCACCCAGTGTATATTACACTGTACCTGTTGCCAGAATCAGCTGCTATTACCTGCAGCCCCGAGAAACTACTTAGGGTTATATCTGGTTTCCGATTCGCAGGTAGATTGCCAATCGGGAGGGAGGGGTGGAAGAAACGATGGATCCTCCGCAGAATGGAGCCAGAAGTAAGCATTTAAAGAGGGACATGAGGCGAGGCAATCCCATTGAGCGGTCGGCAGTGGGTGGGAAGATTTCTGTGGAGCCAGGAAGAGCATTCATGACTTTCTTTGTGCATTTGGGCACATTCCACCTATTGGTGCCTGAATGTTGATTCAGGTTTCTACAACTGTTACAGGAACCCGGTTTAAATATGAATGCTGGCCACCCATTTCGAGGCCCGCACGAAAATTGAGTTGGGTGGGCCTTGGGCGACCAGTAGGCAGGGTAGGTTTTCTAAAATAACATTTCCATCAGCCTATCGCCCCGTTTTCAGCATGAGCATGACGGTAGGCGGATGAAAATTGCCCCCTATATCTCCTCTGCCTACAGGACAAGTCCAACTGTTCAATGCAGAACACAGCTTAGAGCCTCATTACACATCAGACCTTGCTGCCCCAACCAAACCCTAGAAGACATTATGGAGTTGATTGTACCTTGGGCTACCCAGCATAAAAGGGGCTTACGGCCCCGGTTATGTCAGTGTTCCGGCCACTGTCATCCTCAATGGGGCCTTCCGATGGGCGGCTAGAGTACCTGCCTGATTCAGATGGTAGGCTCTATTAATATGCAAATCAGGGTTCTATGACCTACACGTACTCTGATTGCAATTTTGACGGACAACTGGACAGAGCATACGGCATGAACACTCTGCCCAGTTTTACCAGACGGTACAGCAGACGAGGTACCAAAAAGGTAAGCTAAAAATTATTTTGGTCGGAACAGGAAGAGCAGGAGGGCTCCTCGGGGCTCAAAAAAATAAATCTGGCCAACAGCCAGCTGTGCTCCCACCCTACGACATCGCAAGCCCGCCCCCCCCCCTCGCAGTCCCCCGGACCTACCTTCATACTGGCCTCGGCTGTTGAATATTGCACCCAGAGCCAGCGAGCTCCAGCAAGGCACCAGTTTGGCATCGCAGTGCAACCACAGCACAGTAATGAGACCCAGCCCTTAAAATGGACCAGGCCTCCTGCTGGCAGGATTGGCCAACTGGCTGCCTTGCTCCGCTGGTCGACCACCTGATAGTTAAAGTCAACAATCAGCTTTTTGAATAACTGAGTAAAAAGAAAGTGTACCTTATCTTTAATTATGCAATTCTTGTACATCTTCACTTTACAAGCTATTACTTCTTCACATGGTGTTTCCCCTAAGAGTCTAAATGTGCTTTTAATTCTCTTATTCTTGCACTTTTTCTAGGTATCCTTGAGGGCCAGTTTTGTCCTGGGAAGGAGCTGCTGCTGCCTTCATCTATTATGCATTAGCCTGGACTGCCTGCTACGTGCTATTTGCCTAGACGCCTGAGTGGATAGTCTGGAGGCTTTGCATGTGCTACTGTCCTGAGAAAATGGTAGCCTGATGTAGGCCGACTCCAGCTGTGCCATTCTACTGGACACAGAGTCTGGGTGTCCAGTAATCAGCAGGTAGGCAAGTCTAATGGTTGAAACCAGATCTTGAAAGCCCTGAGAGAGCATGGCCTGTATCCTGCCCTCAAATGTCTGAAAGCCTGGAATGTAGTATTCTCTCTAACCTTACTTTGGTTAAAAATGAGAAGTCGCACAACACCAGGTTATAGTCCAACAGATTTATTTAAAATTACAAGCTTTCGGAGCTATCGATCGCCCCTTCTTCAGGTAAAGTTACAATGAGTGAATCTACAAAAGTTCACAGAATATAAACACAGAAAATGCAGAGATACAATCTTTCCTTACATCAAAGACTATCTCTGCATTTTCTGTGTTTATATTCTGTGAACTTTTGTAGATTCACTCATTGTAACTTTACCTGAAGAAGGGGCGATCGATAGCTCCGAAAGCTTGTAATTTTAAATAAATCTGTTGGACTATAACCTGGTGTTGTGCGACTTCTCATTTTTGTCCACCCCAGTCCAACGCCGGCATCTCCACATCATTACTTTGGTTAGGCAAGGCTAACATTTTATAAACCTGGTTTAATAAGTTTATAACTATATTGCACATATCTTCATAAGCATGAATGACTGCACCCATTTGTTTCATTACTGCTGCACGTTTATAGCTGTATTCAATATAAAATACTTCCCACCCACATTAGAAAACTCTTGGTTACAACACTATACTGAAACGTTGCTCTGAACGTTTCAGATTACAGGACATTCAATGTAACCAAATCTTATTTACACTGTACTGGTGGTTCAGCTTCAGAGTTCATTTTTGTTGAATGATATGTTTAGCGTGACCTGTATTATCATTACCTATAATTGTCCTAAATTCCTTTGGGTTTGTGAACTGTGTATCCCACAACATTCAAAGTTTTAATCCTCGATGTACTTTAGACAGCTTTATTCCAGGAAGTACTAATTAATTGAGTTCTTATCAAATATGTCTGTAGTGTACTCTTATTAAATTTGGCTCATTGAACTTTTGCTAGTCACGCAAGAAATGTTAAGAATGTTTACATTACTACTAAGCGTATAAACCTGATTCTTTGTACAAATTTCTTTGAAATGCTAAAGACTGTAATAAATTGATTCCTAAAAGTATTTTTGGCTCAAATGTTATTTTCACCTGCTCATTCAGTTTCTTCCCACTCTATTTCCTCTCCCACAACCACATATACCATCCCCTCGGACATGCTCCCAAACTCTGTCAATATTCTATGAACTTTTCCATAGAAGGTGCAAAGAATTAAATGTTGACTCAATCTCAGAAATTCTCTCTCTCTTAGTGTTACTATACGTAGAGTATAGTGACTGACAACAGAGGCGTGTGGTGCATGCTGTAAGCACATTCGGAACTGTCCGAATTTCACAAAAAAGTAAAGTTTTTTTAAAAACCTAACTATGTAAATACTTTGCCTTTTGTGGCAGTAGTATTTAGACTAGTATGTAATGAAGAGGGGCAATTTGGTTAGGCAAGGCTAACATTTTATTACCTTCATAACTTTCTTATCTTAGAATAAAAAGAGGGTCAATTTGAGTTTTAATTACTGTGTACTCAACATATAGCAACCACAAGTATATACTGCACAGTGAATGGCCTTCTTGCTGATGGCTTCTGGTCCCCCAATGTCTTAAATTTAAAATTCTCGTCCTTGGCCTTGACCCTCCCTATCTCTGTAACATCCTCCAGCCCTACAACTTCCCCATACTCTCCATTCCTCTGACTCTGGCCTCTGTGCTTCCCCGCCTACCCCCCCACCCCAGCCCGCCACATTGCTCCGCATTCGGCAGCCATGCTTTCACCTGACTAGATTCCAGACTCTGCAATTCCCTCCTTAAGCCCCTCTGGCTCCCTCTCTCTTGTAAGACTGTCCTTAAAACTTACCTCTTTCATAAAACTTTTGGTCACTACTAATATATACTTCTTTAGCTTGCCTTTTTTTAATTACACCTTGCTGTCAGTTTTCCTTACACCTCTGCAGGAGACCTTGGATCATTTTGTTGCATTAAAAAGGTGCTATCCAAATGCAAGTAGTTGTTGTCCTCTACTACAACAAGCTGACTTTATCCTGTATCATTTCTCTCACTGACAGTAGGTACATCAGAAATGCACAAGATATAAACTATCACTCACACTATCCAAAATGGTAAACAAAGGTCAATCTCAGAGCATATAATGAAAACCAACAATAATTTAAAGTGCACATTACTGACTATATGGTAAGGTGATTAGTTGCCAGTAAAATGAGTCTGAATCACAACGGTGTGAGTTGAGTGACAAGAGTCTGCTATCCCAGAACTTACCACTCAACTCTACCACAAAACTGTCATAAAACAGTAAGCACTTCTGTTGAGAGACAATATACACTTTAAGACAACAGTACATACTGAGGTACAGTTGATGCCAATTAGCCATTTAAGCCTTCCTCTATGTGTTATCTTATCATAAATGTGTAATGCACTCTTACGATTCAAAGGATTTTACATAAGAAACAGGAGCTTACCATAGCTGCAAAGCTTTATGGCATATTTAAAACTAGCAGTTATTTCCAGAAGTACAAACAATACTATCGTGATACAGCCATTTAAAAAAAAATCAACATTCTCCAAGTAGGAATGGAAGATCACCCACACACAAGCTTCTTCTCTCTAAGTAAGGGTTACAGTTTTCTTTATAGTTATAGTTTTGCTTCTTAAGGCCATGTTAAAGGCCAGCCATGAGAAACTTTGAGGAATTGCAGAGGATATGAAGGAAAAGTCAGTTTAGAAATCTAGATCAGGAGGAAGGAAGAGCAAGGTTTGAAATATCAACACAGCAGACTAACAGAATAGTACAAGAGGAAGTTGCTGCTCTGCAGCGTGGGTGCAGTAGCCACTGTTGCATATCTCAGTGCAACAGCAGCAAGAGGAGAGGGCAGCTCAGAAATACAGAGGGCACTGGAGGTAAATGACTCACAGAAAAAACTACCCCATGGAGCAGATCAACTGCACCAAAGTCACAGTCCGATACCTGGCCACAATCATGGAATCATGGAATGGTTACACCACAGAAGGAGGCCATTCGGCCCGTCGAGCCCGTGTCGGCTCTCTGCAAGAGCACTTCAGCTAGTCTCAATCCCCCGCCCTTTCCCTGTAGACCTGCAAATTTTTTTCCTTCAGGTATTTATCCAATTCCCTTTTGAAATCCATGATTGAGTCTGCCTCCACCACCTTTCAGGTAGTGCATTCCAGATCCTAACCACTCGCTGTGTAAAAAAACCTTTTTCCTCATGTCGCCTTTGGTTCTTCTGCCAATCACCTTAAATCTGTGTCCTCTGGTTCTCGACCTTTTCGCCAGTGGGAACAGTTTCTCTCTATCTACTCTGTCTATACCCCTCATGATTTTGAACACCTCTATCAAATCTCCTCTCAACCTTCTCTGCTCTAAGGAGAACAACCCCAGCTTCTCCAGTCTATCCATGTACCTGAAGTCCCTCATCCCTGGAACCATTCTTATAAATCTTTTCTGCACCCTCTCGAAGGCCTTCATATCCTTCCTAAAGTGCGTTGTCCAGAATTGGACACAATACTCCAGTTAAGTCGAGCCAGTGTTTTATAAAGGTTCATCATACCTTCCTTGCTTTTGTACTCTGTGGGCTCGATTTTGTCATTGGGGCGGGCTGGGGTCGTGTCATCCGCTTTTCGAGTTAGCCACCCGAGTCCAATTGGATGTGGGAGAATTATGTGATTTTCCCCTAATTGGGCAATTGAGTTCCAGCATGTGGGAACCCATGACCCAATTAGTTTTTTCAGTCTGAAAGTCGCCTCTGATGATGTCATCATTGCTGCTGCATTTAAGGTCTGGAAAGACTGCCAACCTTTTGGCCTTTGCTGTGAGAGGGACCTGGAGGCAAAATGAGCAGCAGGAGACCTAAGTCTGCTCTCAGATTTTTTTTCACCACCACCACCAGAGATGACTGCAAAACAATGGCTATACCTGCTAAAAGTTCCCCCAGAATGATGATTGATCAAATCTCCTTTTTAATGGTGGAGCTGCAGCTGATAGTCAGCAATCCAAGTGTGCTACCGCCAGGTTTCACCGTCGTGTTTCAGAGGAGGCGTGCATCACGTCGGAAAAGAGTTAAAATCAGAAAGGCCTCTCAAAATGGGATTATGGAGGCAATTAAGTGGTTGTTAAGGGCCTATCCCGCCTCTTGGAGGCAGGACGGAGACGGGATCGGAAACCACGCATTTGGGAAAATTGCTCGGAGGCGGGATTGAGGCGGGGTCGGGCCCGCCCGCCATTTTTTGCAATTTTAACACCCCACAAGCCTCCATTCCCGCCTCCTCGGGCCTGGCAAAATCGAGCACTGTGGCCGCGATTTCCCCTACCTCGGCGGGTCTGGTGTGGCTGGGGTCGGTGGTGGGTTGCGACCCTGCTGCTGGCTCCAGCCCACTGTCTAAAGTGATTTTACATTGATTTAGCTTGTTAAGCCCGCCCAGCGCATTTGCCGGCCAATTGAAGGAAGCTGGTCTGATGACGTCACTTGATGACGCGTCATCAGCCGGTTTCCTTAAAGGGACCATGCGCAAATTGATTTTGACAGTTGTGCTGTCAGTTTTCTACAGCATTGAGGTGCTGCAAACACTGACAAGCACTTTACAGAGGTGCACGGCTGCACACAGGCTCTCCCATGACTCCCTCCATATGCTTATGGAGGGAGTCACAGCACACAGGGAGGTTCTCTTCCCTTCACATGGACAGAAGAGACCTCCCCAGGAGATCGACGCAGCCTTGTTGCACATTGCACAGGAGGACACAAGCAGTGATGTGGTTAGAAGGACCAGGCTGCAGTGGCGCAAACCTTTCAATGATCTCAGTAGATCACGAAATGTTACTGCAAAGCCACACTCAACCTCATCCTGCTGTGCCACTCATCACATCCCCATCACTCTGCCTTCCCTACCCTTCTCCTGCACATCCTTACTCACACCAACTTACCTTGCACCTCCACCCATCCCTCTCTATCTACATTATCACTTCCACATCTCACTAGCCAGCTCTCACACTCACCCTTATCCTAGTCCAATCATACTAATGAACAACACACAAGGGTAGGCACTTGTGTGTTTCAGCTAATGTTTCTGTGAAGTTTCTGTTAATGTGCTGTCAAACATTGAAATCTTTATTTTCAACACTTTACGTTGTTGGACAGATTTGTGTGCACCTTTGGAAGTGGCTTCGTGAGTTGCAGTGAATGGTGAAACATAACAGTAACCCCCACAATGGTGATGAGTGTGAAAGGAATGGCTTGGGCATTGTAGGGGTGCTTTATGGTGTTGGTGTGGGGTGGTGCCAACCTGGCACATCATTTGGCAGCCAGGATGTACAGCATCAAGTGAAGTAAATCTGGCTATGGTGAGGCCATCCTGGCCAGCAATGTGGTCGGGTGCTGATGCCCTGTGTCCTGTGCAGAATCAGTTGATTGCGGAGAAGGTTGGTGTTGTTGGTGGTGCTGCTGGTGTGCCTGGTGCTGCTGGTGTTGGGGCTGATCGTGGTGGGATTCTGAGGACCAAGGTGAGATAGTTTCAAGGGCACTGATGCTTATGTAATAGATGGCAGGTGAGGTTGAGATGACAGAAGCGATCTATCAATGGTGAGAGAGGTTGTTCCAATGAGGTGACTGATACTGAGTTTATACCAAACACTTGCAAGCTGCATAAAGCTCAATCTGTCTTCCAAATGCAGTAAGCAACAGCTTCTGACCTTGGAAAGTGAGCAGCTATGAAATGGGAGCTTTTATAGCACATTTGCAGCAGTCAAGTAAAGAGATGATTTCATGGTGACACAACTCCCGACCTGCTTACCTGACGGAATCCCCGAGCAGCGTGGATCCCGTGGGAGACCTCGTAAAATTTAAAGGTGAGCTCAAAATAGATTTTAAGTGGCTGTTAACAAGCTCTTAATCACCTAAATTGCCTCCCCCGCCGCTTGGTGTCGGGTCTGTTCAGCGATGACAGACCCGACATCTGGGAAACTAGCGTGGCGGCGGGTTGACAGCGGGATCCCTACCCGCTGACAAAAAAATGTTTTTCCCACCCGACCCGCCACCAAACGCGCCCGCTGAACGCCCGAAAAATCCCCCCCATGTCTCTATTTATAAAGCCCAGGATCCCGTATGCTTTTTTAACCACTTTCTCAACAGAGCAGCTTGAATTATAATTTTCACTCCGGCTTTTATTGAGGTTTTCTCCTTCCCCCTACCAAAGAAGATGTAAGATATTAGGAACTCACCCTGCATGTTCAAAAAATCTACCACACAGTGTGGCATGAGGCAGCTTCATGAGCTACAGCACCAACCCATGCACTGAACATCACCTTGCTAAAAATAGAGACATTGTCCTCACAGATGAATAAAAAATTAAGAAAATGAATGTACAATCCCTTTTCTGCAAGTACTAATAAATGTTTGGCTGCCAAACATCCTGTGGAGATGCAGCTAGTTACTTCCCTCATTTGTATCAATGTTTAACAACATTTTGTGACACACATGGAAACCTGATGGGTAAAATAAATATTTTTTAAACAAATTCTGCTGCATGCATCATCTGTTCTTAACAAATAAATTCAGTTCAGTTAAAAATAATTAAAGGGAACAACAATAAATCACTTGGCTGTATCAATCATGGTATTATAAATAGACTATCTATTCTTGCTTATTAATTATAAAATTTATGCTAAAAAGTGTTTACGTATATTTATGCTATTTTACCAGTGCATCCAAGGATAAACTAAAACCTTTCTTCCTGTAATTTTATTTTATTTTTGGCATTAGAATGGCTGCCAGAACTCAGGGTTTGAGTAGTTACAATCCTTTTTACGTTAATTTGAACCCCACCTGTCACCCCCTCACTATTAGTAACTGTTATTTTCCCCCCATTTCCCTAATTTAATTGTTTTCATTCAGTTTAATTTTCTAACAATTTTAAATTCAATTCCAATTAATGACCTTCATTGACTTCAATGGAAACAAAAATCAGGAGAGCTGTTTGCGGGTGGCCAAGCTGATACCGCGCATTTTACATTATCACCCAAAATCAAAATTAACCCCCTTCTGTGGCCAAATGGCAAAAAAAATCCTGAAACACAACACTTGCAAAATGAATACCTTCACAATTATCAATCTTTACCTTATACGAATAAAAGCAAAAGAAAACATTCTAATATAAACGCACTAACGAATCCTCTATGGTGCTGCTTACAGTCAATCAAAGGATCAGGGGGAGGGGTGAAAACCCCACGGAAATTCTACACTACGGTATTTTGTGAAGCTAAGAACACTATACCAAGTGAAACATGAGATTAATGCAGAAGAATAGCTTGTGTTCCTTTCAGAATACAAAGTTTAATTGATATTAATTACTGGGTAAAGTCACACACAGGTCAATTAAGAGGCTGCAGATATTGTGGCACTGGTATTTCTGATGATGAAGGCTTTGTACATTTCAATTGAGTACCAGTAAGGGGTCATTTCAACCTAACTCACCTAGTGGGAAACTGACGTGATCAGATCGGTCGCCGTTTTTACACGCCCCTGATTTTACTTTCCAAATGTAGAGGGAGAATCCATTCTGGGTGATTTGGTATTCAGGTATCAAATCATCATTTATACTGGTTGTTTTAGTTCTCCTTTGTCGAATACTTCACAACAACTGTGTCTAAATTATTCATCTTGTGGTCCGAGTTTGTGTGCCATTTGTTGAATCCTCTATTAAATACCAATGGGCTGGATTTTGCGGGGTGGGGGGGGGGGTCAGCGGGCACGATCGGTGGCGGATCGGGTGGGAAAGTGTTTTTTTCCCCCAGCGGGTCAGGATCCCGCTGTGAACCCGCCGCCACTCGCCTTTCCCCAATGTCGGGTCTGTCAGCGCTGAGCAGATCCAAAACGCAGCGGCGAGTTCACAGCGGGGGACCCAATTCAGGTAATTACAGTAATGGCTTGTTTAGAGTCACTTAAGAACGAATTTCAACTCACCTTCTGCATTTGACAGCTTGCCCATGGGGTCCACGCTGGTCGTGGACCACCTCTGTCAAATTGAGGCTGGAGTTCAGTGGCCATTGAATCAGCTGTTGAGTTGTCAGCTTCAAATGTACAGTAAAAGCTGCCAGCTTACAGAGATGTCTTCCCTCAGCCACAAACGCTTCCTCACTGTATTTCCACAACAGATTCACCATGCTGCAACAAGTCTTTACACGAGTCTCCATCCAGTCTGACCTCATTACTTCTCTCACCATTGACAGATCGCTTCTGTCATTTCTACTTCACCTGCCATCTATTCCATCAGCATAGGTGCCTTTTATACTCTCTCACCTTGGTCCTCAGAATCCCACCACGATCAGCCCCAACACCAGCTACACCAGGCACACCAACAACAACATCACCAACCTTCTCCGCAATCACCTGATGTTGCACAGGACAGAGGGCATCAGCACCCGACCACACTGATGCCTGAGAGGCCAGGGATGGCCTCATCATGGCCAGATTTACTTCACTTGACGCTGTACACCCTGGCTGCCACATGATGTGCCAGGTTGGCACCACCCCACACCAACACCGTAAAGCATCCCTACAATGCCCAAGCCATTCCTTTCACACTCATCACCATTGCAGGGGGTACTGTTATGTCTCACCATTCACTGCAACTCACTAAGCCACTTCCAAAGGTGCATACAAATCTGTTCAAGAATGCAAAATGTTGAAAATAAAGGTTTCAATGTTTGACACCACATTAACAGAAACTTTACATGAACATTGGCTAAAACACCCAGGTGGCTACCCTTGTGTATTTTTAGTTGGTATGATTGCACTAAGATGAGGGGTGGCTAGTGAGATGGGGAAGTGCTTATGTAGATAGAGAGGGATGGGTGGAGGTGCAAGTTAAATTAGTGTGAGTAAGGATGTGCAGGAGTAGGGTAGGGAAGGCAGAGTGATGGGGCTGTGATGAGAGGCAGAGCAGGATGAGGTTGAGTGTGGCTTTGTACTAACATTTCGTGATCTACTGAGATCATTGAAATGTTTGTGGCACTGCAGCCTGGTCCCCCTGATCACATCCCTGCTTGTGCCCTCCTCTGCAATGTGCAACCAGGCTGTGTTGATCTCCTGGGGAGTCTCTTCCGCCCATGGGAAGGGAAGAAGACCTCCCTGCGTGCTATGACTCCATCCATAAGCATATGGAGGGAGTCATGGAAGAGCCTCGGTGCAGCCCAGCACCTTGTGCAGTCATTGTCAGTGTTTGCAGCACCTCAATGCTGTAGAACACTGACAGCACAAATGTCAAAATAAAGGAAACCGGCTGATGGCACGTCATCAAATGACGTTACCAGACCCGCTTCCTCTAATTGACCGGCAAACGCACTGGGCGGGCTTAACAAGCCCCATCAAGGGAAATTCATTTCAGAGGCCAGGATGGAGACAGCAGCGGGGTCGGGACCCACCACCGACATCACCCGCTATGGACCCGCCGAGGTTAGTAAAATCGCGGCTAATGTTTCCCTAACATTGTGACATTCAGCAAGTCACTCCAGCTAATGGCTTGGAATTGGGAAAAGTGGTTTAGCAATAGTTTGAATAGCAAAAGGGAACCCCTAAATCAGCATGGAGGAACTGTAACTCAGATTTGGGACAGGTTTTCCTACTTCTGGATGGCAGTGGAATAACTGCTGGTGGTAACATATTGATTAATTTTGCATTATTCCAGTGCAAAAATCCAAGAACATGTAAATATCTGACCTGTAATGGTTGTTCTTAGCATCCACTGGTAGCACAAGGCTGTCAGACAGGCTACCGTAGCAGTAATTATCCATGCAATTAGCAAGGCACTGAAATAATTACATTTAGGATTGAAATAAATAGAATGCAATTTGAGGTTATAATATGAATTGAGAATTGAGAACAGCTGAACATTTTTATTGCTGAATAAGGTAAGATTAGCTAACTTTGATTTTGTCCTCATTTTTTAAATGTAGTTTATCCTCCACCTGCACTAAGCGTAGGCTCTCATCCAGCCAGGGAACGGTTGTGAGACTGTGATTTTCCACAAAAGGCCTTTCTACAGATTAGTTCCTAGTTCTTTTGACAAAAGCAGCCTGTAGAATAGTCAATGATTGTACAGCAAAGGAAACAAAAAGTCAAAGTTAACATAATGCCTAATTACTCCAAATAAGAGTTACAGAGGGGAAGGATGGCCGTACTGAAGTGTATGGAGGATAGGCTACCTTCAAATAATGAGGAAGGCAAGAGAGGTAATCTTCCTCTTTTGTGAATTCATCATCCACAAACCATGTACCATTGTAGTGCCAAAAAAAAGCAGGGTTGTGGTCATTGTTGTTTTTGTATCTTTACGTTCTTCCCTTGGAGACTAGTGTGAAGTAGTGGAAGGATTTGCAGGCTGACTAACAGTCGGACAAACCACGATGTGAACACACCTTCCATGGCCGTAACCATCTTTACACCATCCATCGGGTGGTTAACCCTATATGCTGGGATGGTTTTATGGGCTCCCACAACCCATACGGTGAGGATGGGCCATCCATGGCCACCGGACACGAATACCCTGCTGGATGCCAACCCAGAATTCAGAGCTGGAACTCCGGTCTCCACTCACCGGGATTGGCTGGATCTGGGGTTCAAAGCCTGCAGCTGCTGCCTCAGAAGCGAAAGTGCTACCAAGAGGCTCGCTCTAAGAACAGGGTAAATTAATTATGATTTGACGATAAGATCTGCTTTAAGGGCTGATGAGACAAAGAAATTGCAGCAGAAATTCATCTGAACCCGTTTTTGGGCCCAGATACGGTGCTACACACGTAGTGTGCGCCCCGACTGGAAGCCCGAGGCCGGTCCGAAATTGGGACTCAGGCCTTATTTACATTTTATGCGCAAGCTGCCGGTGCCTTTTGCGCATCCACAGGCAACTCGTGCATTGCAGATGTCAGTTGGAACTATTTTGGAAATGTGAAAATGACACCCATGGCCTTGTCTCAGAGAGCTCTCAGGTACACAATCTGGAACCATGTGGTACCAAAGACTCCTGAACATCTATCCATGGTGAAATTTAAAGACATAAACTGGGGGAAAACTACTGGATTGCAGAAAGGTGTGGTGCTTTTTCCACTGATGATGCAAGAAGATAGTGAAACCTGTTTTAACTAGTGCTCTTGAAGCAAATTGAGGCAATAAGTTGCTTCTAATTCCATGCGCTTTCATGGTTGTTAACAGTCACTAACTTAGGAGGCACATTACGCTGTGCAGTCGGGAGCAGAAAGTTGCAAAGGGACACTGCTAGAGTAAGTGAGTGGGCAAAACTGGGGGAGATGGAGTTTAATGTGGGGAAGTGTGAGGACATCCATTTTCCACTTTGGACCTAAGACAGTATTTTCTAAATGGTAAGAAGCTAGGAACTGTGGAGGAACAGAGATATTTAAGCGTCCATGTACAGCAATCATTAAAAACTAGTGGGCAGGTACAAAAAAAATGTTAATAGGCTAATGGTCTTTATCTCAAGGAGGCTGAAATACAAAGGGTGGAAGTTATGTTGCAGCTGTACAGAGCTCTGTTTAGCCCTCATATGGAGTATTCCATTCAGTTCTGGGCACCGCACCTCAGGAAGGATATATTGGCCTTGGAGTGGCTGCAACGCAGATTCACCAGAATGACACTGGAGCTATAAGGGTTAAATTATGAAGACAGGTTGCATATACTAGACTAGTATTCCCTTGAATACAGAAGATTAAGGGGTGATGTAATTGAAGTGTTTAAGATGGTTAAAGGATTTAATAGGGTAGATAGAAAGGGCTGGATTTTGATACTGGGGCGGGTTGGGGTCGTGTTACCCGCATTTCGTGTTATCCACCCGACTGCAATTGGATGTGGGAGATTGATGCAATTTTCACCTAATTGGGCAATTGAGTTCCAGCATGTGGGAACCCATGAACGAATTAGTGGTTTCAGTCTGAAAGTCGCCTCTGATGATGTCATCATTGCTGCTGCATTGAAGGTCTTCAGAGACTGCCTGGAGAGAGAGAGAGAGAGAATTTTTTTTGCATCCAGGTCCTCTCACAGCAAAGGCCAGGCAGTCTCTGAAGACATTCAATGCAGCAGCATCAGAGGCGACTTTCAGACCTAATACTACTACTACCTTCATCACATCTCCGTTGTAATAGTGGACCTGCAGCTGACTATCAGCTATCCACTTGTGCTCCCGCCAGGTTTCAATGGCGTGTTTCACATCAGGCGTGCTTCACGTCGGAAAAGGGTTAAACTAGCTAAAACGTTTCAAAATGGCATTACAGAGCCAATTTAGGGCTTGTTAAGGGCTTTAATGGCCTCTCCCGCCTCTTGGAGGCAGGACGGAGTCGGGAACACCGCACACGATTTTATCAAAATTGAGTGGAGGCGGAATGGAGGCGGGATCAGGTCCGCCCGCCACTTTTCGCAATTTTAACCCCCTACACGCCTCCAAACCCGTCTCCACGGCCCTATGAAAATCCAGCCCAAAGTGTTTCCTCTGGTAGGCGAGTCCAGAACAAAGGAGTGTAACCTAAAATTAGAGCTAGGCCATTTAGGAAACACTTCTTCACACAAAGGGTAGTGGAAATCTGTAACTCTCTCCCTGAAAAAGCAGTTGAGGGTAGGGGCAATTGAGACTTCAAAACTGAGATTGATACATTTTTGTTCGGTAAGGGATGTGGAACCAAAGCAGGTAAATGGAGTTAAGATATAGATCAACCATGATCTAACTGAATGGTGGAAAGGGCTTGAGGGGCTGAATGGTCTACTCCTGTTCCTATGTGTCAACTGAAAATTTGGATATATAACTCTCTATTCTTTCATCCAAGTCATTGATATAAACGGTGAAAAGCTGAGGCCCCAGTACAAATCCATGGATTCCTTGTAACCAGGGCATCAACAAGCTATTCCATGGCTGTGCTCAGCAATGTGCTTTGAAAATACGTTCTTGGGTCGTGGTTCAACAGAACTGAGCCCTCCACTGCTGATTAACAGAATTCAGTGGCCATAAAGCTACTTGTTAAAAAGAAGGAAGGGATTATTGTATCCATGTCAAGATTGCTAGAACTGTGGCATTAATGATAGCAAAATTGTACAAAAGTAGAGTTGAACCACAATTTTTTTTTAATTGTCATTAAAATTACAAAAAATATGATTTTAGCACTCCCATTTCTGAGAGCAGAAAATATGGCAACTAGTGATTAAATTTAAAGCAACACGCAAATGTCACTCTGGGTGGGAGACTTCAATGTCCATCACCAAGAGCGGCTCGGTAGCACCAATACTGACCGAGCTGGCCGAGTCCTGAAGGACATAGCTGCCAGACCGGGCCTGTGGTAGGTGGTGAGAGAACCAACACGAGAGAAAAACATACTTGACCTCTTCCTCACCAATCTACCTGTCGCAGAGGCATCTGTCCATGACAGTATTGGTAGGAGTGACCACCGCACAGTCCTTGTGGAGACGAAGAACATCTTCACACTGAGGACACCCTCCATCGTGTTGTGTGGCACTACCACCATCCTAAATAGGAAAGATTCAGAACAGATCTAGCAGCTCAAAACTGGGCATCCATGTGGGCCATCAGCAGCAGCAGAATTGTATTCCACCACAATCTGTAACCTCATGGCCTGGCCTATCCCTCACTCCACCATTATCATCAAGCCAGGGGACTAACCCTGGTTCAATGAGGAGTGTAGAAAAGCATGCCAGGAGCAGCACCAGGCATACCTAAAAATGAGATGCCAACCTGATGAAGCTACAGCACAGGACTACATGCATGTTAAACAGCAGAAGCAACATGCTATTGACAGAGCTAAGCGATCCAACAACCAACGGATCAGATCAAAGTTCTGCAGTCCTGCCACATCCAGTCGTGAATGGTGGTAGACAATTAAGCAACTAATGGGAGGAGGAGGCTCCATGAACATCCCCATTCTCAATGATGGCAGAGCCCAGCACATGAGTGCAAAAGACAAGGCTGAATCGCCTGCAACCAGCTTCAGCCAGATGTGCCGAGTGGATGATCCATCTCGGCCTCCTCCCGAGGTCCCCACCATCACAGAAGCCAGTCTTCAGCCAATTCGATTCACTGGACGTGATATCAAGAAACGGCTGAGCGCACTGGATGCAGCAAAGGCTATGGGCACCGAGAACATCCCGGCTGTAGTACTGAAGACTTGTGCTCCAGAACTAGCCACGCCTCTAGCCAAGCTGTTCCAGTACAGCATCTACCCAACAAAGTGGAAAACTACCCTGCTATGTCCTGTCTATATAAAAAAGCAGGACAAATCCAATCTGGCCAATTACTGGCCCATCAGTCTACTTTCAATCATCAGCAAAGTGATGGAAGGTGTCGTCAACAGTGCTGTCAAGCGGCACTTGCCAGCGATGCCCACAATCCGTGAATGAATAAAAAAACACTTCCTGCATTATGTAAATATTGGCTTAAAATGGTTTCCAACAGTGTTTTCTAATATCCAGCATATCTATAAATTTAAGTGGTTAATATAACAAAAAATGTTTCTTCATTTACATTCGGTAGCTTGGTGGAAGGGACATCCGTAGAAAATAAGCTAATATATAATCTTTATATGGACAATACAAGGAGTTTTATGTACATTTTCCCAAGTGCGATTTCTCTCTAAACCAGCAATGCTATTTTAAACTGGCAGGATGAAATTATTGTTGGCAGTTGCTAAGGACTCATTCATACATGAGACTTCATGAACAAATCATATACAAAAAGAAGTTATGTTTGTTTTTATAGTCATCATAGCTTCATTTCAAAAGTATGCAAATTTAATATTACAATGATCTGGATGACGTCAACAATAAAATAAATGACATACTGAAGGAAACTGCCCTCAAGCAACATTTATGCTTGTAATTATTTTTTTTATTACTTATACCACTAATGTCAAAATATTCATGGGTTCAAATATGATACTCATTGCAGAAGAGGATGAGATCTGTTTTAAGTGGGGAATACAAAACTACTCTTGTAACATTAATGTTTAAAACCCAAATGTTCTGATATCAAATGTATAAAACCTCATGTCTTTAAACCAATTGATTCCAGCTCTCCATGTGCTTGTCTTTAATGGCACCAACAAATATTCAAATTATTAGCTATCATGTCCTATAAGTCTGTTACTCATTTTTATTACTATCACAACTTATATATTATGATTAATAAAACACTAAATAATTGGGCACAAAATGATCACGAATATAGCCATTGGCTCAGAATTTGCAGTTGTAATGATGGTGAAGCTGTCAGCGTTCGCCGTCATTACCGTGTAAAACTGACAGCAACTTCCGGCGTCAGCACATGTGCAGTTAAACACGAAAATTCGGAAGTTGCTGTCAGTGATACCCTGTTCCTCCACAGGGTGCGCTGCTGCAGTCTTCACAATGCAATCAGCACAGAATCAGTGATTTTATGTGAACTTCAACTTTTTACGCACTATTCTCACTGTAAAAAGCATTGAAAAAGTTAAGCCTTGTTGAATGAGGTGTAACTAAGTTTTTAACGGCGTATTAAGTCATAATTACTGCTGAACAACCTATCTGGCCCTGAAAAACAAATTTAATAATTCTGGAGCGTCATTCACTCCATTCCATGATAAAAATTCCATAGATTTTTTTAAATAATGGCTTATAAGTTGTGGTCAGTGGCAAAGCAAAGGCATTCACCGCTGGCCCCGAAATAATCTTCCCACAAAGATCTTGCGATCTCTGTGACGAGAAGTTTGGCTTTTCCGATGTGTAACTGAAATCAACGCAAGTTAATGGGGAATCCCTAACATGAGTTGCTGTGATGTCAACAAGCTGTCAAAGCAGCCAATCAAAATGCAGAATTTTCACTGACAGCGAACCAGGAAGTGTTGGATTGAGCAAAACAGAGACTGGGGCTCTCACATGGGGAAAAGGCAAACCTGAAATAAAGATGAACAAACATTTTTTTTTAAAGTTCTAAAGTTTCTTACATTTTTTTAATTAAAATGAATAAATTTGACACTCCACAAATTTAAAATTTCAGGGCCATAAACTTTGTTTAGCAGTCAATACGCTGTTAAAACCCCAGTTACGCCTAATCCAAAAGGGTCTAACTTTTAATGGCGTATTTAACAGCGGTATTACCGCGGAAGTGTAAAAATTTGACATGATTTGACAGTTAAACTGATTGCCGGCTGTGGGGAGCTGGTGCCACAGCACAGCCAGTATCAGAGCAGTAAATCACTGACCGCAACTTCAGGATTTCCACATTAGGATGTGCATACGTTACATCCTGAAGTTGTGGTCAGTTTCAAAGGGGTAATGACAGTGAACACTGTTCGTTCGGTGTTATTGTCCACCGCAAATTTCGGGTCAATAATTTTTTTTTTTTACAGTTTGTTTATTTTAGCTTCTACTTTAATCCCATGTGTATGTCCCAATCTTTATTTCTCTCTCTGTAAAATGATTAAAAAGTGAATGATAATCAGTGCTTTTTACTTCCTGGTTTGCTGTCTATGAGAATTCTTCAATCTGACTGCCTGCTCAGCCTGCTTGATGACTTCACTGTTCCTGGACGCCAGAGATCCCCTATAGATGGTGCCAGAATGAAATTTACTACATAATAAGGGAAACTGACGCCACAAAGTCCGCTAAATCTTTGTGGGCAGCTTTTTTTGAGGTCAATGGCGACATCGTCGCTTCGCTGCTGACCGCAAAATCCGGGTCATTATATATTCGCACATTTCCTCCATTTACATGTGCATTATACAACATGATATAATTGAAGGCCAGACACAATACAGATTCTAGGTCATGTAACTGATGTTAACTGTGTGATACACTTAGCCAAAAAAAATATACCTAATATGTAATGCAAAGTGCAAACTGTGGCATTTTTAAAAATTAAAATATCCAGCACCATTCTATTGTGACATCAGAGTAATCAATAACATTTTAAAATAATTAAACTTAATCAATTTTCAAGCATAACAAAATTAAATCTTTAAATTCTATAGTATAGCCATAAACTCCTTTTTTATCAGGATTATTTCCAGTAATACATTATTTGTAGGTTTGCTTAAACATCTTGGCAGTTAATCAGCATAGGAACTATTCATTGCCTTATATAATGCTGACAAACGGAAGTTATAGTTTAAATTAAATGCTTGTAGTATAAAAATTGTTTAGCTGTGAAATACATTTCTTTTTTAAAGTGAATTTTGTTTTACAGTGTATATTGCAATGGTAGTAAAAAAAAACAGAAAATAATTGCCCAGACTTCACCACTAACTTACCAACTATCTCCATTACCTCACTGCTCAAATTGTCTTCCTTAAGTCTCTGTTATTCCTTAATGTCTGTAATTTAACCGTCATTTAATTTCATGTAATGTTGATTTGAGTGCAGGAACACTGTGAGGTTACCTGGGAAGGATACAGATATACAAATCCTAAATAATAGAGAACAGTAAAAGGTATCACTGTAAGTAAAGTGAAATTGATATTAAAAGATTTTCAATTATTCTGCAGTAATAAAATTACACATACAGTATTATAAATGAACTCCTAAGTTCTCAAACATGGATGGGGTTGTGAAAGTTAGGACACAAAAACCTATTTTAATTCAAATTCCAAATTGCTATCAAGACTGCAAAAACATCATGCACTTGGCAATTTAGTCTTTCCTGGGAGCTCTCTATAGCTAATGTTTAGCATGAAACCAGTTTAGTTGCTGTTTATACACATCCAGTATATGTAGTCATTGATTAGTGTATAATGTTCTTTTAGTGTATATAGAATTTTCTAGATCACATAGAAGTAATGCGGTTCCTTTAAGAAGAAAGGAGTCAGGGAAGTAGAAAGCAGTCAGGGAAGTAGTATAATATCAGCTTCACAACTTAAATTTTGTCTTACTTAGCATTCAGATAATGGTCACTGGGCGGGTATTTTCATGTTAGTTATCAACACAGAGTTAGGGCCTATGTGTTGAAAATTGCTGCTTGAGGAAGAACTGCAGGGGTTTCTCTGTGGAGTAACAGCATTGTACCGGCACTAACAGCCTTACAAATGTTGGGGTTTTCTTGTAATGGTTGGAATACAAGGCTTGTAAATTATGGATATGTTTTCCATATTCTTATGCAGGCAACATGCAGAGTTAGCATGGGTTTTCTCCTCCGAAAAGGGAAAGGAAAAGGAATTGTCTAACATAATGCAATAAAACATGCAAAATTGCTGCAAATGGCATTCAGTGAGGGACAATGAGCATTCGCAGCTGGTCAGCAGCTATACTGCTATACAGAACTGTGCTGAAATATTAACATAAATCTTTTAAGGTAATTTCAAACTTCTTGAGAATTCAACTTTATTTTCCTGTTTTTCAAATAACATTTCCAGTGAATATTACTGAAAATTATGAAATTAACACTTTGTGTAATACTGAACCACATGAGCTTATATTATATAATACTGAACATCTACAATATAAAATAGATATTGGGGGGGATTTTAACTCTCCCCACTGGGCAGGAATGGGATGGGCGAGCAGTTAAAATGGAGTGGCTCCGTTTCCTGCTCTGTTCCCGACCATCTCTGATTTTAACGACACTGGCTTTGGTGGTGGATGAGGCGCCCGCTGGACTCAGGCAGAAGCCTCATGCATAAATGTTAATCGGGTCTTATGGTGTCATTAGGACCCCAATGGCATTGTAGTTGGGGCCTGTGCAGGGAAGTTGCTGTGGCTTTCCCACCAGGCTGAAGCAGGTTTGCAGCTGGTGGGAAGGACGAAGGGACCTTCAAGGTAAGTGGATTTTTATTTGTCTGGACAGGAGTTGGAGTGTTCTTCTGGGTCCCACAAGAAAAGTCACAGCCTCCCCTGCCCAGAATCCCCCCAAAACCTCCTCTCCGCCATTTACCTGCAATTGGGCGGTTGGCCAAGGGTTGCCTGATCTTCCCCCACCGGCAGCCACTATAAACGCTCCTCTAATTGTAGTGCTCTAACTAAGATCAGCTAACTCAGCACACACTGATAATCAAACCTCTGATCTCCTGGCCTGTATGGCTCTGCTAATCACTGCTTTAACCAACTGAGTGATTGGGGGAGTGGGTTGGATATTCTACACAGGCTCATTTATTTGTAGTTTAACTGTGGTTTAAATAATATTAAATATCTGTTTTGCATTGGTCATGTTTTTCTGTAGAGGGATTTGGTAGGGACTATAAAATTAACAGGAATGGATTTATAATCAACAAAGTTATGTTGTATACAGTGAATAAAATGTTCACCATATATAGTATCACAACTTTTATTTTCTGCAACTGTAGATGAACATTAAAGTGCCCTTTGTCATATCTCAAACCTCACAACTATACTCAGCAGTCCTGGTGCATAATGTTATATTTTCCAGAAGATATACTTTTAATAATAAATACCTCCAAGTCAGTTATAGGTTGAGTTCTAACACTGTTTATAAACTACTCAAACTTTTCTCTTGTCTATAACTTCATCATAACTCTTCACTCAGATTAATCCTCAGTATCTGTTACTCTTAGACCAGCTGGCACTAATGGGGCGCTGATGTAGTAGCGCCGGGGCGAGGCGAATCCAGTGATGCACGGCAAATCCGGACTCCCCGTTGTGCTGTCGGTACAAGGTACCACCGGGGACTTCAACGCCAGGCAGATCATAACGTCCGTGAGCGTGCAACGCTCACTGGGTGCCCGATCTGCAAAATTGATTTTCGCCATCTACCTTAGCGACAGGGAGAGGAGGCGTCAAGCAGGCAGAAGCCGGCTCCGGGGACGTTTTTTAAAGGGATCAGGAGTAATGAGTCACAGCTGTCAGGTTAGTGGAGTTTCAGTGCTTTTTTGTCAGTTTGACATTGTGCAACAGTTTAATTCAGTAATTTAAATGTTCCTTTTTATCAGGAGTGTTGTGGTAACTAAAAAGTAGTTACATTTATTCTTAAAAAATATCAAAGTGCTACACTTGGCTTACATTAATGGGGGCTATACTGGCAGTCGACCTAGCCCTCCAGGATCTATGGCGGAGGGAGCGGAGGCTGCAAGAGAGACTGGAACATGTGGCCAGAGAGTGGAAGGCCATCAGGGCTCTCAACAGGAGACCTTACCCTCCGAGGTTATTCAGAGAGCACTTCTACCACCAATTTAGCGAGGAGCAGTGTATTAGAAGGCTCCGCTTCACCAAGGAGTTGGTCACGGAACTCTGCCACCTCCTGCAACCAGACCTCTGGCCTCAGATCAGGGCAACCATGGCTCTCACAGTGGCAGTCAAGGTCACGGTCGCCCTCAATTTCTTCGCCAGTGGATCCTTCCAGTCTACAACAGGAGACATAGCTAACATCTCGCAGTTCACCATCCATTGCTGCATCTGGGAGGTCAGAGGCTCTCTACAGTAGGAGAAGGGACTACATTTCCTTCCCCATCACCAGAGAGAAGCAGGATGAGCGTGCATGTGGCTTTGCCAGGATAGCGGCTTTCCCCATGGTGCAGGGTGCCACTGACTGCATCCACGTGGCTATGCGGACACCGCTTAACAATCCTGAGATCGCAAAAGCTACCACTCACTTAACGCAGTTGCTTTGCGACCACAGACAGCTAATCCTCAATGTTAATGCCCGCTATCCAGGCAGCAGCCATGATGCCTTCATCCTGCGCCAGACCGGTGTGCCAGCACTCTTCCAGCCACCACGTCAAGCTCGTGGCTGGCTGCTCAGAGACAAGGGCTATCCGCTCTCCACCTGGCTCATGACTCCCTCCGCAACCCCAACACTCCTGCCCAGCACTCATATAATGAGAGCCATGCTGCCACCAGGAACATCATCGAGCAGACCATTGGGGTGCTCAAGTAACGGTTCCGCTACCATGACTGCTCGGGAGGAGCCCTCCAGTACTTGGCTGAGCGGGTGTCCCATTTCATGAGGGCCCAGCCCTTGCCACCAGGGATTGCAGGACCACCTCAGGAGGAGGAAGAGGGAGAGGAGGAGGAGAGGAGGAGGAGGAACAGGAGCGAGGGAGGAGGCAGCCACTCAATCGGCCTTCCGGAAGGGTGGTCCGTGATCACCTCATCAGACTGAGGTTCCAATAAATTAAACCCCAGATCCCCATTGCTCACCACATCCCCATCATTCCATCCCTGTCGCACGCCATATCACAGCGCAAAGCTGAAATGAGAGACTCTACAAAAGAATCCAAACTAAATGAATAAATTTCTCAATAATCAGTGAACACATATTTACAACAACAATATGAACTATTCACCCTTGTGCAATCCCTTAGTGCCTCTCATTACTGTGCCTTTGCCTACTCTAGTGCTCCTACGAAGTGTTGGCCCAGTGGCTGCAGCAGGGCTGGTGGAAGGCTGCTGAGTGTCCATGCGGGAGATTTCAGATGGCCTTGCAGGACGCCCTCGACCAGCTCTGGGCCTGGAAGGCCCAGCTGTAGACTGCACCACCTCAGCTGGCTGGATGACAAGGGCAATGGCGGAGTGGCAGTGGTGGGAGCAGGAATGCTGTCATCCTGAGAGAGGACATCAGGTTCCTGCTCCACTGACCCACTGCCACTCCTGCGGGGCAGCACCTCAGCATCCCTAGCGGGGAAGTCGTGGGGAGATGGCAACCGTGGGCAGGGTGTCCGATCGCGGAGGGTTGGCGAGGCAGGGACGCTGGATCCAGCAGGTAAGTGGAAAGGCACTTATCTCCTGCATCCAGCAATCCTCACCTTCCTTTAGCTGGCGGGTTTCCCGAGGCCTGGGAAACCCTAACAGCCACAGTTAAATTTAAAATGGTGCTTCCAAATAAGGCTTCCTGGGAGCGGGTTGGCTGCCTGCCCTGTCCCGCCTCCGTTAAAACCGGAAGTGGGGGGCGGGGGTGGTTAGAGGCAATGTTCTCTTTAAGCTGTGCGGTCATGCAGTGCTCTGAAGCTCCGCACAGCCAGCTCACTGGCTTTTAAATGCAAAGAGCACAGGCCAGAGACAGAAGCAAAGTTCCCTCTTCTCTGGTGGCACAATCCGCTTTAACCACATCCCCAGAAAAGCAACCCTCCCCAGTGTACCAGTGTGAATATTTCCACTCCCACACATCGTTATTTCATTTCTGATGTTCAGTTTATATTATAGAACCACTTCCAATTGGAGCATCCCTACTCTTGCTCTATTCAGCTAATTCAGCAATGACAGGGGATCACATCTGGGACCTTTCTGGTCCATGTGGCTTAGCTATTGTAAATCAGCTGGGTCATCAGAGGAATGTTGGAATACTGCAGTGCCAGTGACAACAGGCAACAACAGTGGATGTGACTTTTATTTCTGGCACTGGCTCCTTCCCTGTTGGCTTGGAAAGGTTTGCACTCACCAGTGATTGGCAAACTGCATCAGTGGTCTTTATAGGCTGGTTGGACAACAGCTTCCCCATGGACTGAGAAATTGGTGGGTAGTGATACCATTGCTTGGCCGCAGATTACATAGCTGCGCTGGCTCTACTGCCTTCGGCAGTGTGAAGGGAAACCACCTTTTCAGATGGTCTCTGCACCTCCAGAGACAGTTATATCTTAGTTATGTTACAGCTCCATTGGCAAAATCAGTGCTGCTGTTGACAACTGAGCTGGCAACTGCATCATGAGTGAGGCAGTCAATTTCATGTTAAATTATGAGCAGTTTTGTCCTGTTGGACCACACCCACTAGAAACTGGGTTAAGCAGATTAAGTGTTAATAGTCATTAATGCTTGGTAGCAGCAGTCAGGAGGAGAAGGAACAGGAAAATTGATAAGCAGATGGAATAAGAACATAAGAAATAAGTGCAGGAGTAGGCCATACAGCCCCTCAAGCCTGCTCCGCCATTCAATAATCATGGTTGATCATCGACCTCAACTCCACTTTCCCGCCCGATCTCCATATCCCTTGATTCCCCGAGAGTCCAAAAATCTATCTATCTCAGCCTTGAATATACTCAAAGACTCAGCATTCACAGCCCTCTGGGGCAGAGAATTCCAAAGATTCACAACCCACTGAGTGAAGAAATTCCTCCTCATCTCAGTCTTAGATGGCCTATCCCTTATTCTGAGACTGTGTCTCCTAGTTCTAGACACTCCAGCCAGGGGAAAACAACCTCTCAGCATCTACCCTGTCAATCCCCTTCAGAATCTTGTATGTTTCAATGAGATCACCTCTCATTCTTCTAAACTCTAGAGAGTATAGGCCCATTCTACACAACCTCTCATCATAGGACAGCCCTCTCATCCCAGGAAACAATCTAGTGAACCTTCGTTGCACCGCCTCCAAGGCAAGTATATCCTTCCTTAGATAAGGAGACCAAAAGTGTGCACGGTACTCCAGGTGTGGTCTCACCAAGGCCCTGTACAATTGTAGCAAGACTTCCTTACTCTTATCCTCCAACCCCCTTGCAATAAATATCAACATGTCATTTGCCTTCCTTATTGCTTGCTGTAACGGCATGCTAGCTTTCTGTGTTTCTTGCATGAGGACACCCAAATCTCTCTCAATACCAATATTTGAAAGTTTCTCACCATTTAAAAAATATTCTGTTTTTCTATTCTTCCTACCAAAGTGAATAACCTCACATTTCCCTACATTATACTCCATCTGCATCCTTACTGCCCACTCACTTAGTCTATCTATATCCCTTTGCAGACTATTTGGGCTGGATTTTCAATGACCCGTGGAGTCGGATTTGGAGGCCGGGGGGGGGGGGTTAAAGTTGCAGATTCAGGGGTCCCGACCCCATCCCGCCTCCAACCCGCCTCCATGCCAGTTTCTCTGGCGGCGGGTACCCGACCTGTTCTGAGACCCGACTCCCCGAGGCGGGAAGGGATTAGTAACAATTAGCTGCCTGTTAACAGGTAGTTAACAGGCAGTTTTTTGCATAATCCCTATTTTAAAAAGAAAAGTGTGGGCTTCCCGACAGGTGGCAACCACGCCAAGTTATCGGGGTGGGCCGTGGGTCTGCAGGGGTTGGAGGGGTCGATATGTCCGGTGGGCAGGTGAGTGATGGGTGCATGTGTGCAGAGGTAAGTGTGTAAGGTAAGTGCTAAGTGTTGGAAAAAGTTTTACTTACTTTAACTTCCTCCTGCAGGTGTCAGCCCTTCAGTTCTCGGGAGTTAGAAATCTCACCGGCACAGAAAGCAGGAAAGCCGTGGTTCTGTCAAAAACTGCAGCCTTCTGTTTTCTGTGGTGGAATGATTTCTAACTCAGCCTGAGAGGAAGGACTGAAGTTAGAAATCATATTGTGAGTGTTTGACAGCTTCACAGAGCTGTCAAATGCTGATATTTCATCTGTCAAAAGCTCTTGACAGATGAAATGTCAGTCTGTGACGTCACCTGTTGCCGGGTGGCCCTTAATTGGCCTGCTGAGCCCACTGGGCGGGCTCAACAAGGTCAATCAAGGGAAAATACAGTGGGTTGGCCACATCTCGATGGAGGCGGGTTCACAAGCCAGAATGTGTGATTCCCGACCCCAACCCGACCCCAGTTTCAAAATCCAGCCCTTTGTGTTCTCCTCACAGCTTACTGTCCCACCTAGCTTTATATCATCAGCAAACTTGGATCCATTACACTCGGTCCCTTCATCTAGGTCATTAATATAGATTGTAAATAGCTGAGGCCTCAACACTGATCCTTGCGGCACCCCAGTAGTTACAGCCTGCCAACCTGAAAAAGATCTGTTTATCCCTAATCTCTGTTTTCTGTCTGTTAACCAATCCTCTATCCATGCTACTATATTACCCCCAACCCCATGAGCCCTAATCTTGTGTAATAACCTTTTATGTGGCACCTTATCGAATGCCTTTTGGAAATCCAAATATACTACATCCACTGGTTCCCCTTTATCTACCCTGCAAATTACATCCTCAAAAAACTCTAATAAATTTTTCAGACACGATTTCCCTTTCATAAAACCATGTTGACTCTGCCTAATCATGTTATGATTTTCTAAGTGCCTTGATACCACTTCCTTAACAATGGATTCCAGCATTTTCCCGACGACTGATGTCAGGCTAACTGGTCTGTAGTTCCCTGTTTTTTCTCTCCCTCCTTTCTTGAATAGCGGTATTACATTTGTGACCTTCCAATCCGCTGGGACCATTCTAGAATCTAGGGAATTTTTGAAGATCAAAACCAATGCATCCACTATCTCTTCAGCCACCTCTTTTAGAACCCTAGGATATAGGCCGTCAGGTCCAGGGGATTTGTCGGCTTTTAGTCCCATTAGTTTCTCTAGTACTTTTTCTCTACTTATATTAATTACGTTAAGTTCCTCACCCTCATTAGACCCTTAGTTCCCCACCATTTTTGGTATGCCTTTTGTATCTTCTACTGTGAAGACAGATACAAAATATTTGTTTAACGTTTCTGCCATTTCCTTATTTCCCCATAATAATTTCTCCTGTCTCAGCCTCTAAGGGAACGTGTACTTTTGCTACTCTCTTCCTTTTTACATACTTGTAGAAGCTCTTACAATCTGCTTTTATAGTTCTTACTAGTTTTCTCTTATATTCTATTTTTTCCCTTTTTATCAATGTTTTGGTCAACCTTTGCTGGTTTCTGAAACTCACCCAATCCTCTGTAATATTATCCATATAAAGCTTACAAAAGTATTACAATAAAACATCTTCTCTTGGGCCAAATTGTTGACATTTTGGATTTTAATATGCTGTTTTATAAATGGGCCTCATTGTATCTGCAACTCATCCTAGACTTACCAATTTTAAATTCGGAACTGCATGTAATATTGTACTAATTGGAGTAACTAACTGAATCACAGAAAGTTAAGATGCAGGTCCAGCAAGCAATTAGGAAAGTAAATGGTATGTTAGCCTTTATTACAAAGGGATTGGAGTGTAAGAGTAAAGAAGTCTTACTACAATTATATAGGGCCTTGGTGAGACCACATCTGGAGTACTGGGTACAGTTTTGGTTTCCTTACCTAAGGAAGGATATATTTGCCTCAGAGGGAGTGCAATGAAGATTCACTAGACTGATTCCTGGGTTAAGGGGATTGTCCTATGAGGAGAGATTGAGTAGATTAGGCCTTTAAAAAGAAAGACTATATTCCCTAGAGTTTAGAAGAATGAGAGGTAATCTTGTTGAAACAAATAAAATTCTTAAGGGACTTGAGAGGATAGATGCTGGGTGGATGTTTCCCCTGACTGGAGAGTCTAGAACTAGGAGTCACAGCCTCAGAATAAGGGTAGGCCATTTAGGACTGTGATGAGCAGAAATTGCTTCATTCAAAAGGATGAGAATCTTTGGAATTCTCTACCCCAGAAAGCTGTTCATGCTCAGTCGTTGAGTATATTCAAGACAGAGGCCGATAGATTTTTGGATACTAAGGGACTCAAGGGATGTGGGGATAGTGCGGGAAGGTGGAGTTGAGGTAGAAGACCAGCCATGATCTTATTGAATGGCGGTGCAGGCTCGAAGGGCCAAATGGCCGACTCCTGCTCCTATTTCTTATATTCTTATGTTATGTTCTTATGGAGAGGAATATTATACATAAAATCATTTGTGGGCACAAGGACCACAATTTACACAGTATATTTATATATAAATCACTGGTTAAGCCCCAGCTGGAGTATTGTGGCCAATTCTAGGCACCACACTTTAGGAAGGATGTCAAGCCCTGAGATAGAGTGCAGACAAGATTTACCATGGTGCCAGGGACGTGGGACTTCAATTACGTGGAAAGACTAGAGAAACTAGAGTTGTTCTCCTTAGAGCAGAGAAGGTTAAGGGGAGATTTAATTGAGGTGTTCAAAATCATGAAGGGTATTGATAGCATAAATAAGGAGAAACTGTTTCCAGTGGCAGAAGGATCAGTAACCAGAGGATGCAGATTTAAAGTAATTGGCAAAAGAACCAGAGGCGAGATGAAGAGAATTTTTTTATGGAGTGATTATCTGCAATGCATTTTTGACTCTCTCTGTGTATGCGCGCCCGTTTGGTACTGTGCATGCTCACTCGATCCGGTCGTGCATGCGTAGTACCCAACAGTGCGGCAGCAGCCTGCACCGCCATGCTTCCCTCGGCTCGGTGCAGAGAAGGTCAGGGATCGGGTTGGTGGCTGGGGGGGTGTGGGGAGAGCAGAGGGGATCGGGGGGGGGGCGAAGAGAGAGAAGATCGGGGGGAGAGAGAGGAGATCGGAGGGGAGGAGAGAGAGGAGATCGGAGGGGAGGAGAGAGAGGAGATCGGAGGGGAGGAGAGAGAGGAGATCGGAGGGGGGAAGAGAGAGGAGATCGAGGGGGAGAGAGAGGAGATCAGGGGGGAGAGAGGAGATCGGAGGGGGGAGAGAGAGGAGATCGGAAGGGGGAGAGAGAGGAGATCGGAAGGGGGAGAGAGGAGAGATCGGGGAGGTGAGAGAGAGGAGATCGGAGGGGGAGGAGAGAAAGATCGGAGGGGGTTGGTGAGGGGATCAGAGAGAGAGGAGCTCGGAGAGGGGGGAGACAGGCAGGAGCTGGTGGGGGGGGGATGTCAGGAACTCGGGGAGAGAGGTCAGGAACTTGTTGGGGGGGGGTATCACGGTGTGAACAGTGGGGAGGGGGGGCAGAATGTGATCCAGGTCTAAAGGGGGGGGGGATGAGAGCAAGAACATGATCCAAATGGAAAGATAGATCACGTTCTCATGTCCTCTGTTAGGCCTGGATCACGTTCTCATGTCCTCTGTTAGGCCTGGATCACGTTCTCCGTCCTCTGTTAGGCCTGGATAACGTTCTTCCACCCCCACCCCCTTTACACCTGCACCACGTTCTCCCTCTCCAGGTGTTGCAGCTCCTGCGCTTGCATGGGAAGGTGCCGTGGGAAGGGGAAGGGATGTTGGGGGTGATAGAGGAGTGGCCCAGGGTGTCATAGATACATAGATACATAGAAGATAGGAGCAGGAGTAGGCCATCCGGCCCTTCGAGCCTGCTCCGCCATTTAATGAGATCATGGCTGATCCTCCAATTCAGTATCCCGTCCCCGCCTTCTCTCCGTAACCCTTAACCCCTTTTGCCTGTAGAAATACATCTAATTCCCTCTTAAATATATTTAATGAGCTGGCGTACACTGCCCTCTGTGGCAATGAGTTCCACAGGTTCACCACCCTCTGAGTGAAGAAATTCCCCCTCATTTCTGTCCTAAATGGTTTAGCCCTTATCCTTAAATTATGTCCTCTAGTTCTGTTCTCACCCGCCAAGGGAAACATTCCTTCTGCATCTAGTCTGTCTAGACCTGTCAGAATTTTATACACTTCTATGAGGTCCCCTCTCAATCTTCTAAACTCCAGTGTGTACATCCCTAAACTACATAGTCTCTCCTCATAGGTCAATCCCGCCATTCCTGGTATCAGCCTGGTGAATCGCCGCTGCACCCCCTCCATGGCAAGAACATCTTTCCTCAGATGAGGCGACCAAAACTGTACACAGTACTCGAGGAGGGAATGGTCCCTTCGGAATGCTAAAAGGGATGGGGAGGGGAAGATGTGTTTGGTGGTGGGATCACGCTGAAGGTGGCGGAAATGGCGGAGGATGATCCGTTGAATGTGGAGGCTGGTGGGGTGAAAGGTGAGGACAAGGGGAACCCTATCGTGGTTCTTGGAGGGAGGGGGAAGGGGTGAGAGCTTGTAAACAATTTACAAATTAGGGGAGGGGGAACCAAGAAACTTATATAGTACATTAACCAATTGTTCCAAAATTTAAGACAAAAATGTGTTAACTAACTTAGCAATTGCGTAGCCAACCTGTTAGATTGCAGTATATGCCCCTGGGAATACACCTTCAGTGCACTCTGCAACAAAACAATGCGGTAAAACCTAAATATATAATGGGCAGTAAGCTCGCAGAGCAGATCATCCGCCAGGCGGTAAACCTGTATGATTTTCATTTCCACAATGGAAATGAAGATCGGACAAGCTCTAGAACAGGCGGGTGATGCACTCCACCAGTTGACACCCAGGAAGTGAAGACAAAAATCTACCCCACTATCTCTATGTTAAGGGGAAAAAAACCTATGATGAAATTCTGCAAATATCACAGAACAGGGTGTTACATAAACTATAAAATACTTACATGATCAGTTCTCTCCCTATTTCTTTCCTCCTCTCCCAAACATGGTTCTATGAAAGCCACAGTGCCTCGCCCAGGTTTTCATGTGAACCTTGACTGTTATTGTCAATAGGGTACTTGACTGTGAACAGCATTGCAACGAAGCCTGATTGTGTCCTCACCCAACATCCAAACAGACTTTCTCATACAGACCATTGAATAGCAATCAGTTTTGGGAATCTTGGCCTATTCTCCCCTTCTCTAGCTTAGGGGTACTGAAACTAACTGTCGCAATCCAGTGCTGTCCTAGCTGAGATCAGCTAGCCCACCACAACTTGAAACTGGGATATTCTGTACTGTATGCCTTAGGACTACAATAGACAGTGCCTTTACCTATTAGCCAGTCAGGGAGCCACACATTCATTTTTGAGAGTAACAGCCGGTTCCCAACAGTTACTGCAATCACTTATTAGTGAACAGGATTAATTGTAATCAATGATGTCGATGAAACTATAACATATTCGAGGTTCAAAACAGAACATAGATATGTTAAAATTTAAAACGGATTCAATTTTACAATTAAATAAAAGGCAATTAAAATAAAAGGCAATTAAAATAAAAGAATAATAAGTGATATTTACATATAGCTACTACTCATGCATAGACTTGTAAAGGAGGCCCTAATTTGCTTTAAAGTGATATTGTTACAAGCACGAATTTTTGAAGCAAGCTTATAAAGCTATTTGCAGTACATTTCAAAAATCGAATGTTGCTGTCGATACATGGGCACGTACCTTGACAGCAAGATCTTATATTAAATACAGGCTTCAGATACGCATCCATTTATGCAAGCCATGAACAAAAAAAAACGGGAAGGGAATCTCATCTGCACCAAAACCAGAAATATAGTAACTTTTGCGTTTTTTTTAGAGAATACGAAAAGTAAAGAAAAAGTTGCACGCATCACTGTAATTTTATCATGACATTCAGCATTCAAAATTCTCAGAGCATCAGTTAGGTATGAATTAACGTGGTTTCAAAGTTGCTGAAGACACTGAATAATCAAAGGGAACCAATAATTTATTTTCTCAACAGCGCCCACACAAAGTCATGAATTGTGACACACGAAAGCAACAGATAATGGCCGTTTACATAACATTAAGCTAAGAGTTTTAAAAGTCCCGCTTAAATCTACACAGCCGATCCGAAAGTTGTTTTTCACTAGAACATTTGGGAAGCAGAAGCGGGCAGTGCAGGAGCGGGCGATTGTGGTGAGTGAGTGAGTGGCTGAGCTTTACCTCCTGCCGCTGCTGACACCTGCCGTGTGTCTCCACAGGGGCGACTCGCTGCTGCTGTCAGGTGAGGCGATCGGCGCGCGGTCACTGGGCACCGCCGGGCGGCTGCGGCTGAGCACGAAACCCGGTCTCCTACATGGTCTCTTCTCGTTGTATCTCATGTTGTAAACGCATCTCAAGGCACGGAACTAAACCTGGGCAACGAAAACAGTGAAATCCGCAGACTTCCCAATCACCATAGAAACTATTAAATGGCAGAAACGCGTTTAAAAAAAAGAACTGATTATATAATCAATGCAATTCGGTCACTCTTCGTATAAAGTGACGATCGAGGAAAACTGATACAAAAAATTGGGATAAATAAACGTTAAATAGGTCAGAGAGGTTTTTTTCTCTCTGTGTTGCACTCAAACCGGATTATAATTTGTCCCCCCCCCCGGCCCCCCCCCTGTCGCAGAAAGCAAACCTCAATGACTGGAAGAGGAGGAAATGATCCACTGACCTAAATATTTTTCCAAACATCTGTGACCTTTTTCTGGCTCCTGTGGGAGGAGACAGGCGCGGGTCCAAGGAACGGAGCCAAGAGAAATCTGCGGCAGGGAGGTGAGGTTCCTGTGGCGGGGGGATGTGATTCATTTGCCATGCTTGGCACGTCGTAGCGTTTCTCTCACACGGAAGCATCGCCGGACACACTGTGGAGAGCAATTAATTTATTAACAAGGGGTGGCTGCAGAAATCATTGAACAAAATGTGTGGGGCGATGGGCAAATTGTAGGCAGAAAAGGGCTGCACCCTGCTCTTGGTTCACTCCGAGATGACAGCATATTGACGCTGGCTGCACGGTGAAGTGCGGGTTTTTTTCTTTTTGGAAAGTAGGTCAGTAACTTCAGTGTTCAATCTTCTTCCGTCATTGCGCTGAAATTAGCCACTCGTTATATAAGATGTTACGACGTTTCAAATTACGGTAACGATCGGTTAACATTAAGGCAATTGTCAAGTATTTTAGACATCATGGTCTTTTAGATTTTGAAGTGGTTGCGCTTGGAAATAGTTATTGCAATAAACACAGCAGAGACTTTTAAAACTCTGCAGTGAATGGACTCTGAACAATTACGAGCAGTTACACCGAGGCACGCTGCGCAACAAATTCAATGGCCACTGCAGCACGATCCTTCTGTTGCTGCTATAACCAGGGAAGAGAGACTTGTGGAAAGTGACGTGGCCGGAGTTGAGTCGTGGAGGTGTTCGAGTAGATAGAAATGGAAGCTTTTGGTGATGGCTGGGACATATTCTGAAGAACTTTCCCTTAAAGTGATCAAATCACTGATTTAGGGTCCAGCTTATTTGTGCTGGATGGAAACGTAAACACAGGGTTAACGTTCGATGGCCTTTCGGAGTTCTGACGAATCGTTAACCTGCTTTATTTCATAGATAACAGGTGAACATACAAAGAAAATTCAATTTCTTTAGCTTAGTCTTGCCTATCTCTTTGAAACCATGGGAAAAATAATAAAGCCCTTTCATGGGCTGACCAATAGTTTTTGGCATTACCTTTTTTCTAATTGCAAAAACTACCTTCTTTTGCAACCTCCAGCTCCACCAAGGCTATGTCTCGCAGTCCTCTATTCAAAACCTGACTGCCCCTGTGTCCCGTTTTCTTTCTGTTAATTCTGGCCCCAGGAAGCAGCGGGGAACTGTCCCTGATGCCTTCACCAGCATACTTGTCGGCCAAACCGACTCTCCCTTCCCCGCAGAAACCCTAGGCTGTGCTCAAATGAACAGAAACGACCCCACCACAATGGGTGTGAATATTTACTTGGTCACTTGAGACAAGAATTAAGAACATAAAAATTGGGAGTAGGCCATATGGCCCCTCGAGCCTGCTCCGCCATTCAATAAGATCATGGCTGATCTTTGACCTCAACTCCACTTTCCCGCCCGATCCCCATATCCCTTGATTCCCCTAGAGTCCAAAAGTCTATCTATCTCAGCCTTGAATATACTCAACGACTCAGCATCCACAGCTCTTTCAGACAGAGAATTCGAAAGATTTACAAACCACTGAGTGAAGAAATTTTTCCTCATCTCAGTCTTAAATGGCCAACCCCTTATCCTGAGTTCTAGACTCTCCAGCCAGGGGAAACAACCTCTCAGCATCTACCCTGTCAATCCCCCTCAGAATCATATATGTTTCAATGAGATCACCTCTCTTCTAAACTCCAGAGAGTATAGGCCCAATCTACTCAATCTCTCCTCATAGCATAACCCTCTCATCCCAGGGATCAATCTAGTGAACCTTCGTTGCACCGCCTCTAAGGCACGTATGTCCTTTCTCAGATAAGGAGACCAAACTGTGCACAGTACTCCAGGTGTGGTCTCACCAAAGCCCTGTACAATTGTAGTAAGACTTCCTTACTCTTGTACTCCAACCCCCTTGCAATAAAGGCCAACATGCCTTATTGCTTGCTATACCTGCATGCTAACTTTGTGTTTCCTGTACAAGGACACCTACATTTCTCTGAACATCAACATTTAATAGTTTCTCACCATTTAAAAAATATTCTGTTTTTTTATTCTTCCTACCAAGGTGAATAACCTCACATTTCCTCACATTATATGCCATCTGCCACCTTATTGCCCACTCAGTCAATCTGTCTATATCCCTTTGTGTCCTCCTCACAGCTCACTTTCCCACCTAGCTTTGTATCGTCAGCAAACTTGGATACATTGCACTCGGTCCCTTCATCGAAGTCATTAATATAGATTGTAAATAGCTGAGGCTCAAGCACTGATCCTTGTGGCACCCCACTAGTTACAGCCTGCCAACGGAAAATGACCCATTTATCCCTACTCTCTGTTTTCTGTCTGTTAATCATTCCTGTATTCATGCTAATATATTACCCCCAACCCCATGAGTCCTTAACTTGCAGAGCAACCTTTTATGTGGCACCTTATTGAATGCCTTTTGGAAATCCAAATATACTACATCCACTGGCTCCTCTTTATCTACTCTGCTAGTTACATCCTCAAAAAACTCTAAGAAATTTGTTAAACACGATTTCACTTTCATAAAACCATGTTGACACTGCCTAATCATATTATGATTTTCTAAGTGTCCTGTTACCACTTCCTGCCACTTTGTGCTTACAGGCACATGAGTGCCACTAATAACCTTCTGCATTTTGGAAAATCCAGCAGTGTAATGAAATTTGACAAACTTGAGATGCTGTTGTTGCTGTTTAGTGAAAAAGCATATTTATCTTGACCCTGCTGAACAATGCATCAGTCAGCTGTTTGATACATATGTGGGTAGCAAATTAACTGCTGATGTTCCCTGTGCTAACTTGAAAGGAACCGAAAGCATAACATTCAAGTTGGAAGTGGAACTAGGCCACAGATGGCACAGCTGCTTAAATGGAATCAGCAAAACATCCCTGGCATCTCTTTATTTGTCTCATCTGTCAAATACAGCGAGAGGTGAGCATTTCAAGCAATACCCACAGCTTGCATGTGTGTGGCAGCAAAAACAAATGAACAGTGCCATTTTAAGGGATCTGTTCCTGACATAGAACCTGACTGGCCTTTAACATCCATTTGAAATGAGCAAGATTACTGCACTGCACGTGTGGTGCATGAAGCCAGGAAAATCACAAGCTTCCCCATTAACTTTTATTTAGAATCAGATTTGAATTAGCAATGACCCTACTTCACATTCTGTGTGAGAGAACATATTTCTGGCAGATAACCTGGTCAAGAACTGGGCAAGAGATACAGGGGGGATGTGAGGTAAAACGTTTTTACGCAGCGAGTGGTGAGGACCTGGAACTCGCGGCCGACGGAAGTGGTGGAAGCGGAGACACTCAGGGGTAAAAATTCACTTGGTTGCGCCTCCCGTTAGCGCCTTAAGAGGGCGCTAATGGGGCGTTAAGCCGCTAACGCCCGGGCGCAGCGCTGTTTGCGCCGCTCGAGAACTTAACTTGAGATTGTGCGGCGGCGCTAAAACTTACCGCTGCGACCACCTGCGCGCGCAGATTGTGACGTCATTCCATGGTGCAACGCCCTTGGGGCGCCCCGGAGCGGAAATTGAGTGGCGCCCCCTGCCTTACCGCCTGGCGCTTCCAACGACCGGAAGACTGGAACGTTATCAATCGGTGTGGGGCTGGGGGGGGCGCTATTTAAAGGGGGCCTCTTCCTGTCTTTTTCTGTGGTCGACATTTATGCACCACTCGTTCTGAGAGAGAGAGAGAGATTCGGAGAGAGAGAGAGAGAGACTTCTACATTGACTCAACGCTTTGTGAGGTAGTTTTGCCTAGTTCATCCTAACTTTGTTGCTACTTTAGTTGCTGTACCTCATTACTTTTCTGGCAAAGAGAATATGGGGGCTGCAATGATTGGGGGCGTCGTCCTGCTCCAGCTGAATCGGAGGATACCGAGACGCAGACAGAGAGTGGCAATGATGGCCAGACGGAGGAGGGCCATCAGGCGCATGTACAGGAGAGCTTACCCTCCCAGGGTATATCGTGAACAGCTCTCCTACATCCATATGTCCGAGGAGCTGTGTTTGCGAAGGCTGCGATTCAGCAAGGAGGTGGTCACTGAGCTCTGCCACCTGCTGCAGCCAGATCTGCAGCCTCAGCTGAGGTCCAGGACGTCTCTGTCGGTGGCAGTGAAGGTCACAGTGGCTTTGAACTTCTACGCCACTGGCTCATTCCAAGCTGCTGTTGGGGACCTCGCCAATATCTCCCAGTTTGCGGTGCATCGCTGCATCCGGCAGGTCACCAATGCCCTCTTCAGAAGGAGACGAGACTTCATCTCTTTCCCTATGACCCCAGACAAGCAGCGTGACCGTGCTCTGGGCTTTGCGGGGGTAGCGGGCTTCCCCATGGTGCAGGGCGCCATTGACTGCACGCATGTGGCTTTGCGTGCTCCGCGAGAGAATGCAGAGGAATTCAGGAACAGAAAGGGGTTCCATTCCTTGAATGTGCAGTTGGTCTGTGACCACAGACAGGTGATACTCGCTGTCAATGCCCACTATCCGGGCAGCTGCCACGATGCTTTCATCCTGCGCCAGACTACTGTGGCAGAAGTTTTCGAGGCACCGCATCAGCCAGTTGGTTGGCTTCTGGGGGACAAGGGGTACGCATTGAGCACCTGGCTGATGACACTGCTCCGTACGCCAAACACCCCTGCTGAGCTGCGGTACAATGAAAGCCATCAAGCAACCAGGAACATTATTGAGCGCACAATCGGCGTGCTGAAACAACGGTTCCGCTGTCTGGACCATTCCGGAGGAGCCCTGCAGTACTCGCCTGAGCAAGTTTCGAACTTCGTAGTCGTGTGCTGCATGTTGCACAACATGGCAATCCTCAGGACCCAGCCAATGCCACCAGGCCTTGTAGCACCACCAGAGGAGGAGGAGGAAGAGGAGGAAGAGGACGAGGACGATGATCATCAGCAGCACCAAGGCAGGAGGGCGGCCCACAATGGTCAAACTGCAAGGGCCGTCCGTCAACGACTAATAGCAAGCCGCTTCTAAGGCCCCTGCCATTGCTACAAACACTAATCAACCCAGCATGCAACCCCTAAGCCGGCCAAGGCACCAATAATTCCAACCACCAGCCATGTATATTTTGAATACAGAAACTTATTTATTTTACAAACTCTGTGTGTGTCAATTCCTCATGACAAACTCATAGAAATAAACACAAAAAAACAGTCAATAACATAACTGGTTCTCACAACCTGGAGATAATGTCCAAAACACTAAACAAAAGTTGGACCATGAACCTCGGCCTTTAATAAAAAAATGACCAGCATTTTGGCACACCTCCTACTTTTTGCCCTTCGAGGGTGATCTCCTTCCCTTGCGCACTTCCCCCCTTCTAACCCTACTGCTCCTCCGTAATGGGACCTCAGTGGCTGCAGCAAGGCTGGTGGAAGGCTGCTGCTCGTCAGACCCTGACACTGCAGATGCCCCTGAAGGACGGCCTCGACCACTTCTGGGCCTGGAGGGCCCGGCTGCAGACTGCACCAACTCTGCATGGGCGGCAGCAGTCTGTCCTACAGGCGGTGGCAAGTGCAGTGGAGAAGTGACAGTGTTGGCAGCAGGAATGCTGTCATCGTGAGAGAGGCCAGCAACTCCCTGCTCGCCCGACACACTGGCACTCCCACGGGGCAGCACTTCAGCATCCGGAGCAATTTGCCGGAGAACAGATTGCTGGCCTGCTGCGGCGCGGTGACAGCCCCGGGGACATGTGCACGAACCATCGAGGTTGGCAGCAGTCTGTGCTCGCGTGGCCTCCATCTGAGTCTGTATGAGAGCAGTCAGAGGTGGGATCACGGCAGCCAGTGACTGAATTGCAGCACTAAGCGTTAGTGTGGCATCCGCCTGTGCTACAGCGAAGTGCTCCACACTCCTTGCCAGTGACTCAATGCAATCGGGCACCCTTCCCACTGCACCCATGAGCTCAGTGTGCATGCCCACCGCCTGGGTGTTCATTTCTGCAATCAGCCGCTCCTCCTCTGCGTCCATTGCAGTAGGAGTGTCTGGCATACTCTCCCTCTGGGGAGAAGGCCCCCGTTCTTCCCTACCCCCCCCCATGGCGTTGCTGCAGCCCGCTGGGTCCTGGAGCTTCACCATCATCAGCCCCTTCCCCCCTGCTCCCCTCCGGGGAAGGCGTGTTCCCAGTGTGGGCATGGGCTTCCTCGGGAGAGGGTGGCACTGATGCTCCGGCTTCCTCTTCCTCCTCAGCTGCAGCATCACTCCCAGTGGCAGCTTCAGGGCCCGTCTCCTCAGCTGGTGAATCACCATCTGAAAGCAGGGAGGTACAAGAGTGGCTTTAGCGTGAGGACAGGGTGGCAGTAAGGGAGGAATAAGTGCAGCGAGTTAGCAAGTTGGATTGAAAGTGTCAAAGGCTGGTATTGTGAGGGACAAGTGGAAGGACAGAGGACAAAAAGGTGATGACCTTACCATTGCTGTCCAGAACGGGGTCGGCGTCTCCAGTGGCGACGGGACCGATCACCCGGCTTGCCACAATCCTGTGGACGCGCTCCTCCAGATCGCTGAGGGGTTGCAGCTGAAGCCGCCCTCCACCCGTCCGTTGTTGCTGTCTCCGATTATGAGCCAGCTTAGCCTGCAAGAAAAAGGACAGCATCTGAGTAAATATACAGCCATGGTCTTGCCTGATGTGCCTCCCATAGGTGAATAGCCCTTACAATATACAGCCATGGTCTTGCCTGATGTGCCTCCCATAGGTGAATAGCCCTTACTGTATGCAAAGTGTGGAATGTGTGTGTGTGTTTGATGAAAGGGCCATAGGTGTTGGATGAGTGTTGTGCATTGGGGTTTTAAGACCCTCTGGCCATAGAGTGAGGTTGAGATGGAGGGATGGAGAGGTATTGAGAAAAAGCCACTCACCCTGACGACCCGAGTGAGGTCGTTGAACTTTTTGCGGCATTGAACATGGGTCCTGGGCACCATGCTCCTGGAGGAGACGCTCTGAGCCACCTCCCTCCACACTCTTCTGAACTCGCGTGGCAAAGGCCTCCTGCCACTCTCCGGGAACAGCATGCATCGTCTGCGCTCCACTGCGTCAACCAGAGCATCCAAGGCCCGCTCGGTGAAGCTCAATGTTTTCAAGGGGAGACTGAATAGGCACTTGAGGGAAATAAACTTGCAGGGCTACGGTGATAGAGCAGAGGAATGGGACTGACTGGATTGCTCTAAAGAGAGCCAGCACGGACTCGATGGGCCGAATGGCCTCCTTCTGTGCCATTGTGACTCTATGGGGGCGATTTTCTGACGTCGGAGGAGTCGGGTTTGGAGGCGGGAAAGGCGGGAAAATCAGATTCAAAGAGGTCGGGTTTGGAACCCGCCTCCGCGGGATTTTGCCGGTGCCGGTTTTGGAGGTCGGGAAATGCTCCCGCCTCCAGCTGGCCATTGCGCTGTTAAAGATCCTTAGCCTATTTTGAGAGGCCCTCGTGATTTTTCCAGCTTTTCGACGTGATCCACGCACCTCCTAAACCACACCGTTGACTCGTGGGTGGCCTCCTCACAGCTGCAGGTCTAACAAGACATCATTTATTGCAGCAAGGATTACTTGCAGGTGCCAGACCTTGGCTTTAAAAGGTCTCTGAGCACTTTTAGAAGGCCTTCCGAAGTCGGAGGTGCTGCAGCTTGACTCCATCAACTGTGGGACCTCCTTGGAAGACCCTCTCCCCGCTTGCAATGAGCGCTTCCCCAAAGGAGGCATCTACAAGCAGCATGGGAACCATTTGTTTTCTTTCTGCATGGACCTCAGATGAGGAGGAGGAGGAGGATCTGGAGGAGGAGGAGAAGGAGGAGGTCAGAGCGCCGGTGTATCGACCAGTGGCAGTGGCAGCACACGAGCGCATGGCTGTCCGGGATGCAAGGGATGAACTTATCATGGCCAGATTTGCATAGGTTGCCCAAGTTGGCACATGTCCTTTGCTCCATCCTTGGACATCATTGACAATGGACATGACTCTCTGGCCTCCTTTCACTCAGGCCACCAACCTGACAACGCAAGTGTGGCGGTGCCCGCAATGTGGAGCTGCCTAAGACGAAAGAACAGATGGCATAACGCCAACATTTTGGCTTCAAATCATTTTAATGCTTTCCAGCAGGGATGGCATTTCATCAATACACAGAAACAGTCTCCCAATCTGCACACAGATCTGGAGGTTATATCCCTTGCCAGCTGTACCCACACAGCCGTGGTTTCTTTGGCTGGCCTCTTCCTCTGAGATGAGTGGAAGAGCACCTCCATGCTAGCTGTCAACCCTCCAGCAACATTTGCAGCGCCTCATCCGAGAGCCTCGGGTAGGCCCTTGCCTTGGAATTGGACATAGTGGTTGCTCAAAAGATGTTGGAGGTGGTGCAGGAGATGCAGAAATGCTGTGGAATGAGCCAAGGGAGCAAGAAGTCATAAAAAAAGACAGGAAAAGTGCTGTCAACAGAGGCGAGTTTCAATCCCAAAACACTAATTGAGCAAGGGCATCCCACACGTCTGAAATCAAGTGGCCAATCATGGGAAAATCGCAAATTTTTGAAACCTATCAGTGGAGGCGAGTTTCAAACCCACCCAAACTGAAACCCACCTCCATCTCACCTCCAGTGGGAAAATCGCCTCCCAAGACTCTATGGGGTAAAAATTCAGTTGGTTGCGCCTCCCGTTAGCGCCTTAAGAGGGCGCTAATGGGGCGCAAAGCCGCTAACGCCCGGGCGCAGCGATGTTTGCGCCGCTCGGGAACTTAACTAGAGATTGTGCGGCGGCGCTAAAACTTACCGCTGCGACCACCTGCGCACGCAGATTGTGACGTCATTCCATGGTGCAACGCCCTTGTGGCGCCCCGGAGCGGAAATTGAGTGGCGCCCCCTGCCTTACCGCCTGGCGCATCCAACGACCAGAAGACTGGAACGCTATCAATCGCTGTGGGGCTGGGGGGGGCGCTATTTAAAGGGGGCCTCTTCCTGTCTTTTATTGTTGGTGGCATTTTTGAACTACGCATTCTGAGAGAGAGAGGGAGAGACTTCTGGAAAGATTCAACGTTGTGTGAAGGAGTTTTGGGTACTGAGCAGCACTTTGCAGGTTCATTTTGATTTGCCATTCCTTGTATCGATTTAGAAGAGACTGTGGGAGCTGCACTCTGAGCTCTTTGCCTGGTACTCTCCATTGTTCTTTCCAGCACATTTGATGTGCAAGTCTCTCCAGGCCGAGATTCAAGGCTGCAATGAACAGGATGTGGATGGAAAGCAAGATTAACCATCCCCTTTAAGAACTGGCCCGTGCCATTGTGTGTGTGTTCCATTGCTGACTGACATTACATGAGCTTCGCCAGCGCTCTGAGTTAGCACCTCACTCCTTGGCCTTTGCGCCTTAAGACAGGTGTGCAGCGCCTGATTTAGCGCTCCACTCACCTCCCGGGGCGGTAAAAGTGAAGTTTCCAGTCAGTGCCGATAATTAGCGCCAGGCGCTAATATTTGCGTCCAGACGATATTTGCGCCCCAAATGGGGCGCGACCTAATTTTTACCCCTATGACTTCTTGTTCCCGTTATTTCTTTTTTTCCTTTTCCTCTCCCTTACTTCCCATGGAGGATTTATTGTTCTTGTTGAAGTTGTTGTTGGTGCCGCACTACCCATGGAGGCTTTCCCCACTATTGTGCCTCAGTGACCAGCACTTGAACATTCACCATGGTCTGGGCCTATGCAACCACCTGACCCAGGTTATAATGTCCTAAGTCAGCATCAAAGCATAAAATCTTCCTCAGGCCAAAGTGCAACTGCAGCCACCATCAGCAGCACAAAAACACCTAATCACAAACAACACATGGCTTAGAATTTTTATTTAATTGTTTAAACTGTATAAAACACTCACATCGCACAGTTGTTAGTTGTAAATGTTCTGCTTTCCTTGTCGCAAAGCACTCTGGGTATTGTAGTTCTGCAGGAGCATGTTGAAAATTGCAATTCCAGTGATATCTCACACCGAATTTTTCCACAAGGGTTAGAACTCACTTGGATTTTTCTACCTGTTTGCCATGGTGCATTTTGTGTACTGTAAACCCACAAGAACAGGGTGAAAACTACAACTCCACGAAGCATCTTTTTCATACACCAAGATTTTGTCAACAGGGTCTGCAAACCCCAGCACACAGGCCTAATTGACATTTCTAACTCAAGCCCCAGACAACAGGCTGAACGGCAAGCCTATGTGGGGAAACTTCTTGCAGAAATTTCTAACATTAAAATTACCCATAAAATTGGTTATTTAGAGTTTCTGTTAAAAATTGTGTAAAGCTTTATGTATTATGCTATATTATACATGTTAGGAAAGAATTCCATGGCACCATTGACCCAGCAGAAGTGCGGCAGGCTGGGACTTCTAGCCGCCACTTTCAACTTTCAAGAACCCATACCGTGTGGACAGTGTCATTTAATTCAATGGGGCACCTGCACCTGCAGCGGCACAACAGAGATGCCCACCCCACTGAAGCAGAGGGTGCTGTTCAGAGAGGGGAAGCCTGAGGCCTGAATTGGGCTGCAAAAAATAAGCAAACTTTTTTTTAAACTTCCACTTAGCAAGCAGAAGAGCCACATAGAAATGGCTATTAATCCTTGCGGGGGTGATTGCCTTTTGCTTTTGCATCTTCAGGCTCTTCTTTAGGCCAAGAACGGGACCTATATCTGCAGTCAGCATGATAAGAGAGAATAGGAAGGGATGAGGAGATAAGTCAAAACAACAGTTATGAAATTAAATGATCAAGGAACATAGAACACAATAGTAAAATATTTTACAGGCACATCAATAAAAAAAGGAAGGTTGGGATGGGAATAGGGCCATTAAGGGATGGACAGGACAATACCACAGGTAACGATAGGAAGATGGCAGAAATATTAAATCATTATTTCGCTTTGGTATTTACCAGGGAGATAGAACAGGTGGACATGACATTGGATGATGAGATGAGTAATGAGACAAGTACATTTAAAATAAACTAATCAAACTCAAAAAGGATAAAACCCCTGGTCAAGATGGATTGCATTCCCCGCATTTTAAAAGAATCTAGGGAAGAGATAACAGAGGCATTACTACACATATTTAATAATTCGTTAGAAAAAGGTGTAGTGCCAGAGGACTGGCGGATAGCTAATGTAATACCTATATATAAGGGGGATAGAACATGTCCAGGGAATTACAGACCAGTCAGCTTAACATCGGTGGTAGGAAATATAATGGAATCCCCATCTAAAGGAGAGAATAGAAGAACATCTAGAAACCAAATGTATAATAATCAATAATCAGCATGGATTTCAAAAGGGACAATCTTGCATGACCAACCTCACTGAATTTTTTGAAGAGACAGAGTAGACAATGGTAATGCAGTAGATGTAATTTATCCAGATTTTCAAAAGGCCTTCGATAAGGTACCCCATAATAGACTAATGAATAAGGTCAGAGAATGCGGAGTCAGGGGACAAGTAACAGAATGGATTGCTAGCTGGCTTCAGGACAGAAAGCAGAGAGTGGGAGTAAAGGGTAGCTATTCACAGTGGCAGAAGGTGGGTAGTGGTGTTCCACAAGGATCAGTGCTGGAACCACTGCTGTTCACAATTTACATTAACGATTTAGACTTTGGAATCAAAAACACAATTTCTAAATTTGCGAATGATACCAAATTGGGGGGGATAGTCAATACTGAGGAGGACTACAACAAATTACAGGAGGAAATGAATAAACTTGCAGAATGGGCAAATAATTGGTAAATGAAGTTCAACACAGACAAATGCAAGGTATTATATTTTGGTAGGAAGAATAGGGAGGTCACTTATCACTTGGAGGGTGGGAGTCTAGGTGGGGTCGAGGAACATAGGGATCTCGGAGTACAAATACGCAAATCACTAAAAGTTGCACCACAGGTTAGCAAGGCCATTAAAAATGCAAACCAAGCACTAGGGTTTATTTCTGGAGGATAGAAATGAAAAGTAGGGAAGTTATGCTAAACCTGTATTGAACCTTGGTTAGACCACAGAGTACTGCGTACAGTTCTGGTCGCCATATTATAAAAAGGATATGGAGGCACTGGAGAGGGTGCAGAGAAGATTTACAAGGATGATACCAGAAATGAGAGGGTAGGCATATCAGGAAAGGGTGAACAGGCTAGGTCTCTTTTCTCTTGAAAAAAGGCTGAGGGGTGACCTAATAGAGGTCTATTAAATTATGAAAGGTTTTGATAGAGTGGATATAGAGAGAATGTTTCCACTTATGGGGGAGAGCATAATTAGAGGCCATCAATATAAGATAGTCACCAAGAAATCCAATAGGGAATTCGGAAGAAACTTCTTTACCCAAAGAGTGGTGAGAATGTGGAACTCGCTACCACAGGGAGTGGTTGAAGCAAATAGTATAGATGCATTTAAGGGGAGGCTGGACAAACATATGAGGGAGAAGGGAATAGAGGGTTATGCTGATAGATTTAGATGAGGAAAGACAGGAGGATGCTCAAGTGGAGCATAAACACCGGCATGGACTGGTTGGGCCGAATGGCCTTTTTCTGTGCCGTATATCCTATGTAATCCTATGTAATCATAGAATCATAGAAAGTTACAGCACGGAAGGAGGCCATTTCGGCCCATTGTGTCTGCGCCGGCCAACAAAGAGCTATCCAGCCTAATCCCACTTCCCAGCTCTTGGTCCGTAGCCCTGCAGGTTAGAGCATCCCAAGTGCACATCCAAGTACTGTACTTTTAAATGTGATTGGGGTTCCTCTCTCTACCACCCTTTCAGGCAGTGAGTTCCAGACCCCCCAACCCTCTGGGTGAAGACATTTCCCCTCAAATCCCCTCTAAACCTTCCCCCAATTACTTTAAATCTGTGCCCCCTGATTTTTGACCCCTCTGCTAAGGGAAATAGGTCCTTTCTATCCATTTTATCTATGCCCCTCATAATTTTATACACCTCAATAAGGTCTCCCCTCAGCCTCCTCTGTTCCAAGGAAAACAGACCCAGCCTATCTAGTCTTTCCTCAGAGCTAAGATTCTCTACTCCCGGCAACATCCTTGTAAATCTCCTCTGTACCCTCTCTAGTGCAATCACATCTTTCCTGTAATGTGGTGACCAGAACTGCACGCAGTACTCTAGCTGAAGCCTAACTAGTGTTTTATACAGTTGAAGCATAACCCCCCTGCTCTTGTATTCTATGCCACGGCTAATAAAGGCAAGCATTCCGTATGCCTTCTTAACCACCTTATCTACTTGGCCTGCTACCTTCAGGGATCTGTGGACATGCACTCCAAGGTCCCTTTGTTCCTCCACACTACTCAGTGTCCTACCATTAAATGTGTATTCCCTTTCCTTGTTAGCCCTCCCCAAATGCATTACCTCACACTTCTCCGGATTGAATTCCATTTGCCACTGTTCTGCCCACCTGACCAATTTATTGATATCTTCCTGCAGTCTACAGCTTCCTTCTTCAGTATCAACCACACAGCCGATTTTAGTATCATCTGCAAACTTCTTAATCATACCCCCTATATTCAAGTCAAGATCGTTGATATATACCACAAAAAGCAGGGACCTAGTACTGAGCCCTGCGGAACCCCACTGGAAACAGCCTTCCAGTCACAAAAACACCCATCAACCATTACCCTCTGCTTCCTGTCTCCGAGCCAGTTTTGAATCCAACTTGACACTTTGCCCTGGATCCCATGGGCTTTTAACTTCGTGACCAGTCTGCCATGTGGAACCTTATCAAAAGCCTTGCTAAAGTCCATATACACTACATCAAACGCACTACCCTCATCTACCCTCCTTGTTACCTCCTCAAAAAATTCAATCAAGTTTGTCAGACACGACCTTCCCTTAACAAATCCATGCTGACTATCCTTGATTAATCCGTGTCTTTCTAAATGAAGATTTATCTTGTCCTTCAGAATTCTTTCCAGTAATGCAGATCACACTGTTCCCATTGGGCAATTTGGGCATAATTCCTGAGGAAACCCAGGAAAGCTTGGCAACGCTCCAAATTGCAGATGCAGAAAAAAATAGAAGTGCCCTTTGAAATTTAATTTGCTGAGCTTCTTCGAAGAAAAACCAGCAGATGCAGGTTCTGCCCCAAATTACACCACTGCCAGAGTTAAGGGGGAATTGAGCTCCCGCACATCGTGCAATTTCTGGGCTGTTATTTATAACTGTATACACTCACTGCTAAAGATAGGAAATGGAAGATGAAAAGTTTGAAGAAATTATTTTGCTACTGTTTAACATTTAATCAATTGGATATTTGATTAGTCACATTACAAATAAATGCCTTTTAAACCAATCACTAATTTTTGACCTATTAGGATGACAAAGCTGAGGAGGATGATAATGAAAAGAAAGAGGAAGTGAAGGTCAAGCCCATGCATGAGTTCCTGCACCAAGATCCTGCTTCGTGTTCCTCTGCCACAACATCTTTGATCTCACCTGGTGTGTCACTTGCTTTTTCACTTGCACACACCAGTTCAGAGATTTTCACCCAGGAGAAATTAGTGAGGATGTGGAACTGAAATGATTCACAGAGCTGGAGGAGTGGAGAGTGGGTGAGAATGAGCCACCATTCCAGCGGAGGCCGAGGCCGAGGAAAAGGCTGCACGTGGTTCCACAGTTGTGGAACCCGGAAGTCATGGTATTTATGAAAAGGAGGATGTTTGAGAAACATTACACCTACGTGCACGCTCTGAGGACAGTCTCTGAGATGTGTGGCAACTGGCAGGTGTGACTTTGGAATCTACAGCCCTCACTTGCAGCAGCATTGAAGTCTGCAGTAGCCCCTCACCTAAAATGCAGCCAGGGACCAGTAGGTGCTTCATCCTCCGTGGAAGCACAGACTGCCGCTCTGATGGCAATAGGGGTCAGAAAAGTTAATACCTAGCATGGCGGCTTTCAGACCCTGGGGCCATGATGCAGACCTCTTTCTTGGGACTTGTAGGATCTGATAGCTTCCATTAGAGCAGCCAACCCACTGATTAGTGGGGACACAGATCTAAAGTGTAGTGGAAAAATGACAGCTGGAATAAACTTGCCTGAGGTTAGTGTTTCTCAGGAAATGATGCGGAGATGCCGGTGTTGGACTGGGGTGGACAAAATTGAGAGGTCGCACAACACCAGGTTATAGTCCAACAGTTTTATTTGAAATCACAAGCTTTCGGAGCTATCGATTGCTCCTTCCTCAGGTGAAGTAAATTAGATACAGAATCGCCAAAGCATATATAGATAGAAAACAAAGCATGTGTACCTTACAATTGCAGACCACTAAATTAAATCATCCTGACTATCTGCCGAGGTGTGATAAAGTTAATTAAGTCAGCCAGGAAGGTACCATATCAAAGACATAGCAAGATACAACTGAGACAATGAGGTGTAGTCGCAGGGGTTCTAACGTGTCAAAAGCTGCCGTCTGTATGTAAAACGAAAAGCTTTAAAATTTTTACTTTTTTACTGGGAAAATTTTTACTTTTTTACTGGGAATCACATCTGTGAACAAGCTAACGACGACTCGAGTCCGGATCACGTCATCCGGATCCGGACTCGAGTCGTCGTTAGCTTGTTCACAGATGTGATTCCCAGTAAAAAAGTAAAAATTTTCCCAGTAAAAAAGTAAAAATTTTAAAGCTTTTCGTTTTACATACAGACGGCAGCTTTTGACACGTTAGAACCCCTGCGACTACACCTCATTGTCTCAGTTGTATCTTGCTATGTCTTTGATATGGTACCTTCCTGGCTGACTTAATTAACTTTATCACACCTCGGCAGATAGTCAGGATGATTTAATTTAGTGGTCTGCAATTGTAAGGTACACATGCTTTGTTTTCTATCTATATATGCTTTGGCGATTCTGTATCTAATTTACTTCACCTGAGGAAGGAGCAATCGATAGCTCCGAAAGCTTGTGATTTCAAATAAAACTGTTGGACTATAACCTGGTGTTGTGCGACCTCTCAATTTTCTCAGGAAAGCCAGGCATCCAGTCTTCCCCCTCAGAACACCATGCCACTGGCATGTAGGAGGTGACACCAGGCTGTCCGGGCAGAAACTCCAGAGATGCAGCCAGCAGTGGTTTCCTCCTAAAAGCAATCTGCCATAAGAGGCGGTGGGGGGGGGGGGGGGGGGGTGGTGGTGGTGGGGATGGGGGGAGCACCTCAATCCCAAGCGCGTTTTGCAGCTAAAGCGCAGCTAACCACCACTCATAATACTTGCCCTCAGGATGTGCCTAGGAGAAGCACTAGAATAGAAGAAAGAAAGGCACTTGTAGACATCCAGAGAAAGCACAGTGTTAGGAAAGTTTAGGTGAGCTTGTGTTCACTTTGGAGATTGTTGTATTAAGGAGAATGTGCACTGATGACCTGCTTTGATATTCTTGGAGATTAGAGTCATACAGGAAAGGGTGCAGTTATTCCAGCTGATTTATTTAATCAGGTGGTTATTATTGGCATGGTCATTTAGGGGAAAAGAGATCTGATGTGTTGTAATGTTCTAGGATGGGTACAGGATTAAGGATTAGTCCTTTATTTGAAGGTGGGGGAGAAGGAGTTGTAGCACTGGTGGCTAAGGTAGGCTGTGTTAAACAAAGGAGAAGACTTCAGTGATCAGCTGTGTCTGATGCCCCTTGCAGCATCACTGAGGAGTCCTCTGTGTGACTAGAACATAAGAACATAAGAAATAGGAGCAGGAGTACATCATTTGGAACTTCGAGCCTGTTCCGCCATTCAATAAGATCATGGCTGATCGTCTACCTCATCTCCACTTTCCTGCACTATCCCCATATTCCTTGATTCCCTTAATATTCAAAAATCTATCGATCTCTGTCTTGAATATACTCAACGACTGAGCCTCCACAGCCCCCTGGGGTAGAGAATTCCAAAGATTCACCACCCTCTGAGTGAAGAAATTTCTCCTCATCTCAGTCCTAAATGGCCGATTCCTTATTCTGAGACTGTGACCCTGGTTCTAGACTCCCCAGCCAGGGGAAACATCCTACCTGCATCTACCATGTCAAGCCCTGTAAGAATTTTGTATGTTTCAATGAGATCACCTCTCATTCTTCTAAACTCTAGAGAATATAGGCCTAGTCTACTCAATCTCTCCTCATAGGACAATCCCCCCATCCCAGGAACCAGTCTGGTGAACCTTCATTGCACTCCCTCTATGGCAAGTATATCCTTCCATAGAAACATAGAAGATAGGAGCAGGAGTAGGCCATTCGGCCCCTCGAGCCTGTTCCACCATTAAATGAGATCATGGCTGATCATCCAAATTCAGTACCCTGTCCCTGCTTTCTCCCCATATCCCTTGATCCCTTTAGCCTTAAGAAATATATCTAACTCCTTCTTGAATATATTTAATGAATTTGCCTCAACTGCCTTCTGTGGTAGAGAATTCCACAGGTTCACCACTCTCTGGGTGAAGAAATTCCTCCTCATCTCAGTCCTAAATGGCTTACCCCTTATCCTTAGACTGTGACCCCTGGTTCTGGACTCCCCTGCCATCGGGAACATCCTTCCTGCATCTAGTCTGACTAGTCCTGTTAGAATTTTATAAGTTTCAATGAGATCCCCTCTCATTCTTCTAAACTCTAGCGAATATAAGCCTAATCGACCAAATATCTCTTCATACGTCATTTCTGCCATCCCAGGTATCAGTCTGGTGAATCTTCACTGCACTCCCTCCATGGCAAGAACATCCTTCCTCAGATAAGGCGACCAAAACAGCACACAGTACTCAAGGTGTGGTCTCACCAAGGCCCTGTACAACTGCAGCAAGACATCCTTGCTCATGTACTCGAATCCTCTCGCTATGAAGGCCAACATACCATTTGCCTTCTTAACCGCCTGCTGCACCTGCATGCTTACCTTCAGCGACTGGTGCACAAGGACACCCAAGTCTCATTGCACTTCCCCTTTTCCCAATCTATTGCCGTTCAGATAATAATCTGTCTTCCTGTTTTTGCCACCAAAGTGGATAACCTCACATTTATCCACATTATACTGCATCTGCCATGCATCTGCCCAATCACCCAACCTGTCCAAATCATACTGCAGTTTCTCGGCATCCTCCTCACAGCACACACGCCCACCCAGCTTTGTGTCGTCTGCAAACTTGGAGATATTACATCTAGTTCCCTCGTCTAGATCATTAATATATATTGTGAATAGCTGGGGCCCTAGCACAGATCCCTACGGTACCCCACTAGTCACTGCCTGCCACTTGGAAAAAGACCTGTTTATTCCAACTCTTTGCTTCCTGTCTGCCAACCAGTTTTCTATCCAAGTCAGTACCTTACCCCCAATCCCATGTGCTTTAACTTTGCACGCTAATCTCTTATGCGGGACCTTATCGAAAGCCTTCTGAAAGTCCAAATACACCACATCCACTGGTTCTCCCTTATCTATTCTACCAGCTACATCCTCAACAAATTCCAGTAGATTAGTCAAGCATGATTTATCTTTTGTAAATCCATGTTGACCTTGTCCGATCCTGTCACTGTTTTCCAAGTGCTCTGCTATTACATCTTTTATAATGGACTCTAGCATTTTCCCCACTACCGATGTCAGGCTTACCGGTCTATAATTCCCCGTTTTCTCTCTACCACCTTTTTTAAATAGTGGGGTTACATTAGCTACCCTCCAATCCATGGGAACTGTTCCAGAGTCTATTGAATTTTGGAAGATGACCAGCAATGCATCTACTATTTCTAGGGCCACTTCCTTAAGTACCCTAGGATGTAGATTATCAGGCCCTGGGGATTTATCGGCCTTCAATCCCGTCAATTTCCCGAACACCATTTCCCTACAAATACTGATTTCATTCAATTCCTCCCTCTCATTAGACCCTATGCTCCCCGACATCTCTGGGAGGTTATTTGTGTCCTCCTTTGTGAAGACAGAACCAAAGTATGTATTTAATTCGTCTGCCATTTCTTTGTTCCCCATTATAAATTCCCCTGATTCTGACTGCAAAGGACCTACGCTTGACTTCACCAACCTTTTTCTCTTCACATATCTATAGAAGCTTTTACAGTCAGTTTTTATGTTCCCTGAAAGCTTACTCTCATATTCTATTTTCCCCCTCTTAATTAATCCCTTTGTCCTCCTTTGCTGAATCCTAAACTGCTCCCAATCCTCAGGTTTGCTGCTTATTCTGGCCAATTTATATGTACTCTCCTTGGATCTTATGCTATCCCTAATTTCCCTTGTTAGCCACAGTTGCGCCACCTTTTTTGTTTTATTTTTATGCCAGACAGGGATGAACAAATTCTGTAGTTCATCCATGCGATCTTTAAATGTTTGCCATTGCCTATCCACCGTCAACCCTTTAAGTAACGTTCCCCAATCCATCCTAGCCAACTCGCGCCTCATACCATCGTAGTTTCCTTTATTTAAATTCAGGACCCTAGTCCTTAGGTAAGGAGACCAAAACTTTACACAATACTCCAGGTGTGGTCTCACCAAGGTCCTAGAAATTGCAGTAAGACATGGCTGCAGTGTGTACCATCTACAAGATGCACTGCAGCAACTCGCCAAGGCTTCTTCGGCAGCACCTCCCAAACCCGCCACCTAATCCATCTAGCAGGAGGCGTATGGGAACACCACCACCTCCAAGTTCCCCTCCAAGTCACACACCATCCTGACTTAGAAGTATATCACTGATCCTTCATCGTCGCTGGGTCAAAATCCTGGAACTCCCTACCTAACAGCACTGTGGAAGTACCTTCACCATATGGTCTGTAGCAGTTCAAGAAGGTGGCTCACCACTACCTTCTCAAGGGCAAATAGGGATGGGCAATAAATGCTGCCCTTGCCAATGACGCCCACATCTCATAAACGAATAATTAAAAAAAAGAATCACGTCACCATCTTACTATGCTCCCCTCACACTTGCACTCACTGTTATGCAATGACAACAACTAACAATGCACAGGGAGGGACCTTGGTATTGGCACCTCACTCCATCATAGTCTCCCTCTAAACATCTATGTTATCCATTCTTTACACTCACTGCATCAATCTCTCTCAAACTCCACTTGTGTCCCTCATTGCAGGAAAAAAGAGCCCACAATATGAGGGAGAGGGGGAGGACATGAGGAGGCCCACCATCCGTGACGCATCTAATGCATGCTGAGGAGGCAGCTCTGGAGATCGTGGGAGGTGCAGAGGAGCTGGAAGTGGGGGACAGAGAGATGGGCACAGTACAGCAAGCTGGTGACAGAATTGATTTCCAACCCTCTGATTTTGCATTCATGAGTGACTCATATGGGATCTGATGTTCATAGAAATTGAGTGCTGATCATCTGCACAATGGGATGTGTCTGCAACCTACATATCACATGTCTAACTCATACCTTTACTCCCCCACAGGACCATCGAGTGCTCCCCTCCCCATAGCAGGAGGAAGAGCAGGAGGACTCCTCAGAGGAACCTCCAGCGTCTGAGGGAACAGCATCAGCAGAAATGAGCGCACCCAGCACCAGCGCAGAGACACACACCCAGCACCAGCGCAGAGACGCACACCTCGATGGGTCATTTGCAAGATAGAGTAGTGTTGTCACCTGGTGTATCACAGCTCACAAGTGAGCAGGAGCAGATGGAGGAGACAGGGACAGCAGTGGAGAGTCCTCGTCGGAGGTCGCAGGACGCTCCTAGCTCTGCTCAGCTGCATGTAGGCACTGAGCCTCTGGGGCCATCCAGAAAGAGAGCGGTGCTGGAGCTTCAGGAACAAGTGCAGGAGGCTCTGACTGAGTTTGCAACCATGGTAACTGCGAGTGTGCAGAGAATGGAGGAGTCCATCTCAAACATGAGCAATGCCATGGTGCATGCAATGGCGAATGTAGGTGCCACCATGGAAAAGATGGCAACCTCCATGGAGGACATAAATCGGCAGACACAAACCAACATGATGACTCTTCTAGATAGATGGTCAGCTATGGAGGATAGATGGGCATCTATCGTGGAGAGGAACCAGAGGTACATGGACGTCCCCATTATGAGGACTGTCAGTACAGAGACGAGTCCACATAGCCCCACTGATGTGCAGCAAGGTGCTCTCCAGCTGCTTGCTAGCAGTGAAGTGCGAGTGACCCATGAGAGGGATGGTGGTGGTTGAGAACAAGGAAGTGGGGGCTCCTTTCCAAGCGCTCACACTCCCATGCCACTGCCGAGCCCTTGGTCATAACCCCAGATGCCTCACCCAACAGAGATGGCCGACTTTGCCCCTGCACAGCTGCAGGAGGAGCAGACTTTGGCGGGGCCCTCCAAGGCTCCCAAACCCAGAGGATAACCACCAAAGGCGTCTAAACACAGCAGACCACGATGATTCTGGAGACCCTGGCTGGTGCGTACTGTAGGGCTCCACCTGATCTGTCCAGGCATCTGAAGCGCATTTTGAGCAACCCTATGGTTTGCTCTCTGATGCTTCTGGTGGAAATGTGGCTCTCATTGTAGCGCTCCTCAGCTTTGTTTGATGGCCTCCTCATCAGTGTCATTAGCCACGTCTTCAGGGGATAGCCCTTGTCTCCAAGGAGTCATCCGGAAAGTTGGATTGGTGGATTGAAGAGCTGAGGCACAGTGGTCTAGCACAGGATGTACGAGTCATGGCAGCTGCCAGGGAACTTTACGCACACATGCATAATGTTCTTCCTGTGATTACACTCCAGCTGGACATTAAGGGAGTGGAAGCCCTTGCGGTTCACAAGTACAGCTGGGTTGTGATGGGATGCCCTGATAGCCACATGGGTGCAGTTGATGACGCCCTGCACCCTTGGGAAGCCTGTCAGATTGGCAAACCCAACCGCCCGTGCGGTAACACTTCATCCATTGAGAAGTGGATGTAATATGCCGACTTTGCAAACAGGGCATTGGTAACCTGCATGATGCATCTGTGGGCAGCCGACTGAGAGATGCCGCTGATGTCTGCTGCTGATCCCTGGAAGGACCCTGATGTAAAGAAGTTGAGGGCGGTGGTGACTTTGACAACTACTGGTAAGGAGTGTCCACCCGCTCCTCTGGGCTGCAAGTCTTGGTGCAGCATTGTGCAAATGTCTGTGACTGCCTCTCGCAAAAGTCTCAGCCTCCTTTGGCACTGCTGCTCAGTCATGTTGAGGAAGTTCATCCTCTGCCTGTAAACCCTGTGTTGGGGGTATCTCCTGCGGCGCGGTGCAGCCCTGCGCTAACGCCCTCTGCCCTGTGCAGCATCAGGTGGCTGAGGAGGAGGTTGGCGCTCCTGTTGTTGGTGCTGCTGGTGTGCCTCATTCTGCTGCTGCCACAGCTGCTCATCCTCCGAATCTGAGGACCAGGATGAGAGGGTATAAATAGTTCCCATTCTGCTGGTATATATGTCAGTTGAGGATGATATGTTATAAGCGCTCAGTCAATGTGGAGAGGGGTTATTCCAAGGAGGTCACAGTGCATATAGATCTCAAAACACACTTACAACCTCAATACACCTGAAATATGTCTTCCAAATCCTGAAATCAAAAAGTTCTGGCATTTGAAATTGAACAGATATGGCAGGTTAGCTTTTATGCTGCAGTTGCAGCTGTGAACTAATCAGCTTGTTGGAAGACCAAACACAATCAGCTGGCGTGTTTGCCGAATGACGTGGAACACGGTGAAAATGTGGCAAAATTGAAAAACCCTGTCAAAATAGCAGTTAACAAGTAGTTAACAAGCTGTTAACTACTTTAAGTGCCTCTCCCGCCACTTGGTGTCGGGTCTGATCTGAAGTCGCAGACCCGACTCTTTGTAAAGTCGCATGGAGGCAGGTTCACGGCGGGTTCGCGGAGGATTCGCAATCCGCCGTCAATCATTTTGGATTTAATTGGGGTTGGGTTAATATATTAGCATGGATAGAGGATTGGTTAACCAACAGAAAACAGAGAGTCGGGATAAATGGGTCATTTTCAGGTTGGCAAACTAGTGGGGTGCCGCAGGGATCAGTGCTGGGGCCTCAACTATTTACAATCTATATTAATGACTTGGCTGAAGGGACTGAGTGTAATGTAGCCAAATTTGCTGATGATACAAAGATAGGTGGGAAAGCAAATTGTGTGGAGGACGTAAAGAATCTCCAAAGGGATATAGATAGGCTAAGTGAGTGGGCAAAAATCTGGCAGATGGAGTTTAATGTGGGAAAATGCGAGGTTATCCACTTTGGTAGGAAAAATAAAAAAGCAAATTATTATTTAAATGGGGAGAGATTACAAAATGCAGAGGGATCTGGGGGTCCTTGTACATGAATCACAAAAAGTTAGCATGCAGGTACAGCAAGTAATTAGGAAGGCAAATGGAATGTTGGCCTTTATTGCAAAGGGAATGGAGTATAAAAGTAGGGAAGTCCTGTTACAACTGTACAGGGCGTTGGTGAGACCACACCTGGAGTACCGCGTACAGTTTTGGTCTCCTTATTTAAGAAAGGATATACTTGCATTGGAGGCAGTTCAGAGAAGGTTCCTGAGGTTGTTTCCGGAGATGAAGGAGTTGTCTTATGACGAAAGGTTGAGCAGGTTGGGCCTATACTCATTGGAGTTTAGAAGAATGAGAGGGGATCTTATTGAAACATATAAGATTCTGAAGGGGCTTGACAGGGTAGATGCAGAGAGGATGTTTCCCCTTGTGGGGGAATCTAGAACTAGGGGGCATAATTTCAGAATAAGGGGGCACCCTTTTAAATCTGAAATGAGGAGGAATTTCTTCTCTCAGAGGGTCGTGAATCTTTGGAATTCTCTTCCCCAGAGAGCTGTGGAGGCTGGGTCATTGAATATATTTAAGAGATAGACAGAGTTTTGAATGATAAGGGAGTCAAGAGTTATGGGGAGCGGGCAGGGAAGTGGAATTGAGGCCAAGATCAGATCAGCCATGATCTTATTGAATGGTGGAGCAGGCTCGAGGGGCCAAATGACCTACTCCTGCTCCTACGTCTTATGATCTTATGTTCTAACTCCTGACCCACCTCCAAATCCGCCCTCTGAGCGCCAGCAAAATCGCGGCCAAAGTATTTGTTCAATTTCGCTACCATTTCCTTATTCCCCATTATAATTTCTCCTGTCTCAACCTGTAAGGGACCCACATTTACTTTCGCTATTCTTTTCCTTTTTACATACCTATAGAAGCTTTTACAGTCTGTTTTTATGTCTCTCGCTAGTTTACTCTCATATTCTATTTTCCCTTTCTTTATCAATTTCTTGGTCCTCCTTTGCTGAATTCTAAAATCCTCAGGCTTACTACTCTTTTTGGCAACATTATAAGCCTCTTCCTTTGATCTAATACTGATGCTCTGTTCCATTTATTTATATCTCTAAAGTTGCTAGAAGCCACCTTTGTGTATAGGGAAGTTATGCAGTGAATGTAGATTTACCAGTGTCTGCCTTTTCCTCATCTTGAGTTCCTATATGTATCTCTGAGTTTCTGGGCTGGATTTTGATACTGGGGACGTGATGGAGGCGGGACTCCCACTTTTTGGGTTGTAGTCCCGCCTCCATCGACTTGTGGCCAACCCACTGCATTTTCACTTGATTGACCTTGTTGAGCCCGCCCAGCGAGCTCAGCAGGCCAATTAAGGGCCACCCAGCAACAGGTGACGTCACAGATTGACATTTCATCTGTCAAGAGCTTTTGACAGATGAAATATCAGCGTTTGACAGCTCTGTGAAGCTGTCAAACACTGACAATCTGTCTTCTAACTTGAGTCCTTCCTCTCAGGCTGAGTTAGAAATCATTCAAGCACAGAAAACAGAGGCTGCAGTTTTTGACAGCACCACGGCCATTCTGCTTTCTGTGCCAGTGAGATTTCTGACTCCCGAGACCTGAAGGGCTGACACCTGCAGGAGGAAGTTAAGGTAAGTAAAATTTTTTCCCACACTTTACACTTACCTTACACACTTACCTCTGCACACATGCACTCATCACTCACCTGCCCACCAGACATATCGACCCCTCCAACCCCTGCAGACCCACGGTCCGCCTCGCTAACTTGGCGTGGTTGGGACCTGTCGGGAAGCCCACATTTCACGAATCAAAATAGGGATTAGGCAAAAAACTGCCTGTTAACTACCTGTTAACAGGCAGTTTATTGCCACTAATCCCCTTCCCGCCTCGGGGAGGCAGGTCCCAGCACAGGTCGGGTACCCGCCTCCAGCGAAACTGGCATGGAGGCGGGTTGGGGCGGGATGGGTTCGGGACCCCCGAATCTGCAACTTTAACCCCCACACGCCTCGAAACCCGCTTCCATGTGTCAATGAAAATCCAGCCCTCTGTGTCTATACCCACCTCTAGACTTCTACCCTGCGATCAGTCTCATCTGGAATCTCATTTGCTTCCTGCCCTCCCCCACTTATCTAGTTTAATTCTAGAAATAATTCTCAATTTTTACATCAATGTTCCTCACAAATCTCTTTGTTTCTACTTGATTTAGGTGCAGCCTGTCTCTCCTATGTTGGTCCTTTTTGTTCTGAAAGTATTTCCATGTTGCCAGCCTATCATTTACATCCAAAGTTTACTTGGTGAACTCCCGTACTTCCCAAACAGCAGAAGTATGTAGAGAACATAAGTTTGCATCATCCACCTTTTCAGTTTTTTAGGCAATCCTGGCATATGTTACCTTAAGGATCCTATGTTATCTCTCACAATATTGTTTACCCCTGCGAGGTCTCCCACCTGTGGTTCTCTTCCTGTCCCTTCCAGTAACCCTTCTAACCTTTCCAATGTCCATTGCTCTAGCTCCAGGTTACCAGATCACCATCCTGTAGGTATTCTTTTTACAATACAAATATCCATTTTTCTGAGTATATCTCTGTCTGTGATTTGCAAGCTATCTCTCTGTCTAAGCTCTCTTCTCTGGTTTTCCAACTATTTCTTCTTCCATGACTTTTTTTTGTGCATTATTGGGAGTGCCTGAGTCAAATTACAAATAATAGAAGTGTAAAACCTCTGCCATAGTTGTATGGAGCAAAGAATGAGCACATTGCAAAGATGAAATATGTATTTTTTTTGCTATTTTGTAGGCGTTTGCCTACAGTTACAACAGCGACTGCACTTTAGAAGTAATTCATTGGCTGTGCAGCACTTTGGGACGTCCTGAGGGTCTGAATGGCAGTATATAAATACAAGTTCTTTCTCTCTATTACTAGCTGATTTCCCATGACATTGCTTATAGATTTTAAAAGGATTGGTCTCTTACCTCCTGCTGCTGCTGCTAAGCAGTGCTCAGCACATCTTGATCAGTTCTGTGATCGAAGAGATTCTACAACCATAGAAATATATCACTTTCATACAGACAGACTTTAATAATAGATATACCATCATAAAACTCTTACATTATATAGTTGTGGAAGGAGTGGTTTTGGTGGGTCAAATTGCCTTTTCTCATTTCATGCTTTTTTGTTTTGTTATGACATCAAATATTCATTAAAGCCTAATTTTTTGATAGCAAATGCATTCAAATAGTTGCTGTATGCCAATTGGAAACAGTGCCATTATTAATTATCCACCCCTATTAGGTCACAGATAAAACAGGTTTCACCTGCCTTTAAATGAAAAAAATGACCCAGTTTGCAGTGAATGGTAAACAACCTCAGGGTGTTGTCTTTCATCATTATACAATGAATGCACTTGCAATTCAGATTCAGGCTGATTCTTCAAGTAATACAAGCTAAACAAGTAGAAACTGGAATTGCGAATTAATTTACTGCAAATAAAGAACGTTTGAAATATAATGCCATGTACATGCAAATTTTCTTTAATTAAAAAAACTATACTCTGACCATTTCTTGTAGTAGCTATGATATATTATGAGAAACAAAGCAATTTCTTCAGTTACGCACTGGACAAGGAAGAGTTCCCCCAAATAACTCTGGATCTGCCTTTATTGTGGAATTGACCATTATCAATGCTTATTGGGAAAATTCTGCCAACAACATGATGTATTAATCAATCTCCTTTAACAAAGTAGCAGATTGCTCTCAGAAGACCTTTCTGTCAGGAGACATCTAGCACTGTTATTATCTGTTTGCCTGCCCATCAAATTTGACAGTGGATACGGAAGGAACACCATTTTGGTTTATATAATGTCTATCATGGTGAGTACTGATATTAAAATCTTGAAGGATGTTGTTTCAAATGTTAATAATTTAAGGAAGAGACTGTCAGACTGTAGAACCAGAGTGAAGGAGTATTGTATAACGTTTATCCCTTTATTCATATGACTACCACACCTGAGTAATTTACTTTCTCTACTGATAAACAGGATAAATCCCTATGCAGAAGTAACAAAGTAGCTTATGTATGCTGTCACTTCAAGAATTTTCCATACCTGGAAAACTAGGAGAAGCTCACAACAGAGTCACACAAAAGCTGACAACTCAAAAACAAACCTGAATATATGACATATAAGGGATAATTTTGTAATCTGGGAGTCATGGCTGATAGTACATCCCTAAAATGATTGGATGGAAAACTGCAAGCTGCTTGCCCACAATTTTTTGAGATGCACGACTTACTAGCACCATTCCCCACTGGAGTACTGGGTTGTGGAATCACTCGTTTAATTATGGTGAACATGCAGTGGGGCTCAGGCTTGTCATGACTTAGGCTGCAGATATATCCAGGTTTCCATCAGTTGTATAATGGAAGACTGACAAAAATTATGAAGATTTTCCCTCATTTCTTGCTGACATCTGTTGGTATACTGAGAAACTCTCTTTATTCTCAGATAAGAAATCTATAATCTTGCTTTCCTCTACCTCCTCTAGAGTGGCAGCAATGCACAGGGCCACTTGTTTGTAAGACAGGTAAGCATTTCACATATTCACATGATAGACCCAGTGCTTACATGGTTGAAATTGTTTGATTTGGCATTGCTGCCATAATTGAGTGAGTGAGAGACATAAAATTTGACATCAGCCATGATTGCTTCATAGAATATTACATGGGGAAGTGTTGAAGTTTTTGCATACTCTTAAGTGACTTGGTATAACTCGTTACCACAAATCTCCTCACCCTGAAACATAATAGAATATGTACCAATAAAATTTATTAAAGGCAGTCCATAATATTGAGCTTGCAGGGATTCAAGGATAAAACTTGCAAAAGACAGGTTTCTACAGAGCTTTTATTGGCCTACTATGTCAAAAGCCAAATTTTGTGAGACGCGTGACCAATCTCAAAGTATAAATAAACCAAAGAAATATAACAAGCTCTTGTGAACCCTATCCATTATTAACAAACCTTTTGTGTAGACATAGATAGCGTAGTCCCATATCTAACAGGTGGCAGTTGGAGAATTAGTACAAATTAACCATGTGTCTCGGAATCCAGATGCAGTAACTCTCACATCCATGGATGTGGACATCATGACTGATACATTGCTAGAAATGTTCACCGGTTTATTCTCAGGAAAGATTTTGTCTAATCGGAGCTAATTAAATGTCTCATTTATTTACTCAATTATGTAAACAGTGCCAAATAAAACAATTTCAATTCATCCCATCCCATCCTTATAAGAATGGGCTGATAGGGAGATATAAAGGCACACTGAATCATGTGCTATACTCATACATTGAGCAGAACCGCAAGAACATAGTTAGTATTTGCTGACCGGAGGTACCCTAAGAATCTATAGTGTTCTCACTATTAAATTACTATATGGTTGCAGGATGCATGGCCCATTAACATTAATCAGTTAGGAAAGGACACGGACAGAAACATAGTAGAGTACATACTTAAATTGGGATAAGAACTTGCATTTATATAGTGCATTTCATGGCCTCCGAACATCTCAAAGCACTTCATACCCAATAAAATACTTTTGAATTGCATTCATTAGGGAGCATTGAACACATTTTTATTCAGTACCGATAAAAGTGTTAAAAAATATATTTTTTGGACATTACTGAATTCTTGTGCTGACTGAGATCAGCAATGTTGGTGTTGGGGAAATTTTCTCATTTTTGGGACACAGTGTCAAGTGTAACATGGACCAGGTGCAGAGTAAACTCCCTCTAGGCTGCCCCAACAAGGCTCCTTAACTCCTAGCTCAGATGAGCAGTCCCTTTAGTACAAGACTTGCATTTCCATTTCGCACCAACCTTTCTTATAACATCTCTTAATAAGACTACCAATTAGTGCAAAATTACAAACAGTTTTGTTCTGTGAAATTACATTCAGTAGCAACTGGTTGCCACATCACAGACCCATTTCACTTCGGAGCTAGCTGCCATGGAAAAGTCTTTTGTCCCATTTGTTTTAGATAGAATTCAATCTAACTTCCCAGAGATTAAATGAAACAAGTTGGATCCAAAGGAATAACCCAGGTCCTTCACTTATATGTTTAATGCCTTAGAGTCATAGTCACAGAGTTATACAGCACAGAAAGAGGCCCTTCTGCCCATCGTGTCGCGCCGGCCATCTATTCTAATCCCATTTTCCAGCACTTGGTCCGTAGCCTTGTATGTTATGGCATTTCAAGTGCTCATCTAAATGCTTCTTGAAGGTTGTGAGGGTTCCTGCCTCTACCATCCTTTCAGGCAGTGAGTTCCAGATTCCAACCACCCTCTGGGTGAAAAAGTTTTTCCTCAAATCCCCTCTAAACCTCCTGCCCCTTACCTTGAAACTATGCCCCCTGATTATTGACCCTTCTACTAAGGGGAAAAGTTCCTTTCTATCTACCCTATCTATGCCCCTCATAATTTTGTACACGTCAATCAGGTCCCCCCTCAGCCTTCTCTGTTCTAAGGAAAGCAACCCCAGCCTGTCTAGTCTCTCTTCATAGCTGAAACGCTCCAGCCCAGGTAACATCCTGGTGAATCTCCTCTGCACCCTCTCCAATGCAATCACATCCTTCCTATAGTGTGGCGACCAGAACTGCACACAGTATTCCAGCTGTGGCCTAACTAGCGTTTTGTACAGCTCCAACATAACCTCCCTGCTCTTATATTCTATGCCTCGGCTAATGAAGGCAAGTATCCCATATGCCTTTTTAACCACCTTATCTACCTGTCCTGCTGCCTTCAGGGATCTATGTACATGCACACCAAGGTCCCTCTGATCCTCTGTCCTTCCTAGGGTCCTACCATTGATTGTGTATTCCCTTGCCTTGTTAGTCCTCCCAAAATGCATCACCTCACACTTTTCAGTGTTAAATTCCATTTGCCACTGTTCTGCCCATCTGACCAACCCGTCTATATTGTCCTGTAGCCTGAGGCTTCCCTCCTCGCTATTTACCACTCCACCAATGTTTGTGTCATTTGCGAACTTACTGATCATACCTCCTACATTCATATCTAAATCATTAATGTACACTACAAACAGCAAAGGACCCAGCACCGATCCCTGCGGTACACCACTGGACACAGGCTTCCAGTCACAAAAACAAACTTCAACCATCACCCTCTGCCTCCTGCCACTAAGCCAATTTTGGATCCAATGTGCCAAATTGCCCTGGATCCCATGGGCTCTTACCTTCTTGACCAGTCTCCCATGAGGGACTTTGTCAAAAGCCTTACTGAAGTCCATGTAGACTACATCAACTGCACTACCCTCATCCACACACCTAGTCACCCCCTCGAAAAATTCAATCAGATTGGTTAGGCATGATCTCCCCTGACAAAGCCATGCTGACTATCCTTGATTAATCCTTGCCTCTCCAAGTGGAGACTAATTCTGTCCCTCAGAATTTTTTCCAATAATTTCCCTACCACTGATGTTAGGCTCACTGACCTGTAATTCATTGGTTTATCCCTACTACCCTTCTTGAATAATGGTACTACGTTAGCTGTTCTCCAGTCCTCTGGCACCTCCCCTGTGGCCAGAGAGGTTCTGAAAATTTGTGTCAGAGGCCCTGCAATCTCCTCCCTTGCCTCACACAGCAGCCTGGGATACATCTCGTCAGGGCCTGGGGATTTATCCACTTTTAAGCCCACTAAAACCGCTAGTACCTCCTCCCTCTCAATACTAATTTGTTCAAGTATATCATAATCCCCCTGCCTGATTTCTATGCCTACATCATCCTTCTCCATAGTGAACACAGATGCAAAATATTCATTTAAAACCTCACCTACATCTTCCGGCTCTACACACAGATTGCCACGTTGGTCCCTAATGGGCCCTACTCTTTCCCTGGTTATCCTCTTGCCCTTAATATACTTATAAAACACCTTGGGATTTTCCTTTTTTTGCCCGCCAGTGTTTTTTCATGCTCCCCTTCACCCTCCTAATTTCTTTTTTAAGTACCACCCTGCACTTTCTCTACTCCTCTAGGGCTTCCACTGTTTTTAGTCCTTTGTATCTGCCAAAAGCCTCCCTTTTTTTCCTCATCCATTCTTGTCTATCCCTTGACATCCAGGGTTCCCTGGGCTTAGATTGTTATACTAATACAACTATCAATTTCACTAATTTTAGACAAAATGTCTTAAGTTATTTGCCTGAAACTAAACATTTACTTGCTATTAAAGCTGAAAGATTATACGTATGCAAATATAATCATGGTGTGAATGGAAGAATCAGACCTTTGCCAGACGATTGATTTGACAATGTTGTCAGCTGATTGGGAGCAATAGCTGCAATTGGTAACTTTCTTGTAGAAGTTTAATTAATGGCAAATATGCAACAAGACTCTGAGTGCGTGTAAATAATTGCTTAAATTTGCAAGTTCAGCTCTTTTATACATACAGTCTAAAATGTTAAAAAATTGTTAAATGGAAATAAACTAACCCATGGAATTGCTGTATATTGTGACAAAGAACCTGAAGAGTTTAGAATTGTTTCACTGACCGGTTAAATCGTTTTGTCAGTTGTAATTTCCTTTTAAACAGTTTAATGTTTTCTGTGCATAAATGCGAAGGGTACATTGTTGAGAGTCTATTTTTTTTCAGAAATTGTATGTAATGACAGGTTTTCTGTATGATTAGCAACCTTATTAGAAATATGTCACTCTTAATAGCCTCTTGCACCCCTTGTATTATCCAACACAGCAAGTCCACGCTAACTTGCAAAATTTTCCTCTCCTAACCTTCCACTCGGGTTGAATCAGTGTGAAAATTCTATTTTTGCATATTTAATGTTGAAACTGTCCACATTGAGATTGAAGAATTAAAAGGTCCTATTTTCAAAATGAATGTTTGGAGGAGGGGATTTTTTAAATCAATTACTATAGCAGAGTTTTGTCCTTCAAATGAATTACAGGAAACTCTCTTTTAACCGGCACCCAAATAACCGGAAATCTCTCTTAACCGGCAAAATTCTTGAGTAAGGTAACCGGGGTTTTCCTTCATCTCTCCTTTAAAAATAACTTTAAAAAAGACCCCAAGGCGTTTGCCTTGTATCGGAGCATGTAGATTGGGAGGGGAATGTGTAGCCCGGGTAGGCAGCGGACACGACAGATGGTCAGCTGGCGGTCCCCGGGGAGACGGAGCTCCGAATGCAGGCGCATGTCAGTGTGTACGGGGCTCTCGTACGTTGGGAGATATAACTCTCCGTTATCCGGACTTTTTGATTAACCGGCACCACGCCGGTCCCGTCAGTGCCGGTTAATAAAGAGTTTCCTGTATTTTGTTTTGGCTCCTGTGTCAATCATGATTGCCCACATAAATTATGGGCTAAATTTTCAACTTCACCCCCTTGGGCGGCAATCTGGCAGAGCATATCATCTGCCCATTGTGGAAAATTGGCTGGGTTCTACAACTGGTGGGAAATCTGGTCTGCCAGATCACCACCTGGGTGGTGAAGACGAAAATTTACCCCATGTCTCTTGTTTGTCATTTTCCAGGTTTAGTGGCTTCTGTAAATCTAATGCAAGTAGTCCTTTTACGGAGGGTGTTTTGCTCTGCTTCTAGTTACGCTGTATATGACCAGGGAGTACTTGAATCTAACACTGAGTTCCCACATTGGAAAAAGTTTTCCATTTCCCATCACTGATTTGCCTTTATTAGTACAAAAACAAGACTCCACCACAAAAAGCCTCTGGGCATTGCTGTATATATACACTTTTAAATTGTTTAATAGATCTCAAATTTTCTTTTAGTTTTGAAAACAAGAGCTGACCTTTCTGCTGTACATGTGAAACGGTTTATCACCTGCTGACAATAGCCATGGGGGAGAAATTCAACTCACAGTTGCCCGTTTTGCAACAGAAAAATACCGGCCAGCAGTTGAAAATCAAGCCAGGCACCTTTTGTTGCCCATGGCCCTCCTGATGCAATATTCAAGCGGGCCTGTACATGGGCAAGCAGCCTGTCAACCTGAAACAGATCAGGGTCCTATGCTAACGGGAGGAACCTGACTGCAAATTCCAGGTACGAATAGGCAGAGCCTGCACCCTGCACGCTCCGCTCAGTTGCACAAGGCACTCAGCTGCCTAACCAGTGGTCCTTAAAGGGACTGCGGGAGGCTGTTCAAAAAAAGGCCCAGGAAATTGTGAGTTTTAATTTTTGTGGGCAGGAGTGCTCCTCTTGGGCCCACAAAAAAATTCCTGCCCACTGCCAGCCCATTCGACAGCCCATCGGAATCGTCTCTCCTAACCTCCGCCCCCAACCTCCTACCCAAAGCCCGACCTGCCGTCTGGCAGAATATAGGACAAGGCCAATTTCTTGCCCACATAAAACTTGTACGCTGCAGCAGTGCGTCCTTTCGAGGCATGCAGCTCTCCGGCGGTACTTAATAGAGGCCCAAACCCAATTTTGATTCAGGCTTCATGTTGGCATAAACAGATGTGCAGAGTGGCTACTCCGCCAACTTCGTGCCTGTTTTGGGCGGAAGTCGAGTTTCTCAGCCATTGAGCCCAGAGAGGAGGAGCTGGATTTTGCGGGGGGTCAGCGGGCGCGATCGGTGGCGGGTCGGGTGGGAAAGTGTTTATTTCCCCCAGCGGGTCGTGACCCCGCTGTGAACCTGCCACCACACTCCTTTACCAAATGTCGGGTCTGTCAGCTCTGAGCAGACCCAACACGCAGCGGCGGGGGAGGCAATAAAAATCATTAGTGGCTTGTTTACAGCCACTTATCAATGTTTTTTCCCCAGGTTTTTGGATTTGACAGGTCGCCCACTGGTTTCGCGCTGTGCCTAGACCTCATTTGTGAAGCTGAGGCGGGAGGTCAGTGGCCATTGAATCAGCTGATGAGTTGACAGCTTCAAATGTCAAGTCAAAGCTCACAGCTGATTGAGATATGTTCCCTTAAACATTAGCTTCTCTAAACTGCATTTCCCCTACAAATTCAGAATGCTGCAAGTCTTTACACAAGTCTCCATCTGACCTAATTACCTCTCCCACCAATGACAGATCACTTCTGACATCTCTACTTCACCTGCCATCTATTCCATCAGCACGGGTGCCCTTGAAACTCTCTCACCTTGGTCCTCAGAATCCCACCATGATCAGCCCCAACACCAGTAGCACCAGGCACACCAGCAGCACCAACAACAACTCCAACCTTCTCTGCAATCAACTGATTCTGCACAGGACACAGGGCATCAGCACCCAACCACATTGCTGCCCGGGAGGCCAGGGATGGCCTCATCATGGCCAGATTTACTTCACTTGACACTGTACACCCTGGCTGCCACAGGATGCGCCAGGTTGGCACCACCCCACACCAACACCATAAAGCATCCCTACAATGCCCAAGCCATTCCTTTCACACTCACCACCATTGCTGGGGGTACTGTTATGTCTCACCATTCACTGCAACTCACGAAGCCACTTCCAAAGGTACATACAAATCTGTCCAAGAACGCAAAGTGTTGAAAATAAAGGTTTCAATGTTTGACACCACATTAACAGAAACATTACATGAACATTGCATAAAACACCCAAGTGGCTACCCTTGTGTGTTGTTAGTTTGTATGATTGCACTAGGATGAGGGTGAGTGTGAGGGGTGGCTAGTGAGATGGGGATGTGATAATGTAGATAGAGAGGGATGGGTGGAGGTGCAAGGTAAGTTGGTGTAAGGATGTGCAGGAGTAGGGTAGGAAAGGCAGAGTGATGGGGATGTGATGAGAGGCACAGAAGGATGAGGTTGAGTGTAGCTTTGCAGTAACATTTTGTGATCTACTGAGATCATTGAAACATTTGTGCCACTGCACCCAAGTCCTCCTGACCACAGCCCTGCTTGTGCCCTCCTCTGCAATGTGCAACCAGGCTGTGTTGATCTCCTGGGGAGGTCTCTTCCACCCATAGGAAGGGAAGAAGACCTTCCTGCGTGCTGTGACTCCCTCCATATGCTTATGGAGAGAGTCATGGGAGAGCCTCGGTGCAGCCCTGCACCTCTGTGCAGTGACTGTCAGTGTTTGCAGCACCTTAATGCTGTAGAACACTGACAGCACAAATGTCAAAATAAAGTTGGCCATGGTCCCTTTAAGGAAACCGGCTGATGACGCGTCATCAAATGACGTCACCAGATCCACTTCCTCTAATTGGCCAGGAAACGCACCGGGTGGGCTTAAGAAGCCCAATCTCAGGAAATTCATTTCAGAGGCTGGGATGGAGACAGCAGCAGGACTGGGACCCGCCACCGACATCACCCGCCATGGACCCGCCGAGCTTCGTAAAATCGCGGCCAGAGTAAGGGGCCAATATTCATTTGTTTTAAACTGTACCAATGCTTCTGATTCGCATAGCTGATGTCCTGTCTCATTGAGGAGGGGAACATTTTTTTAAATGTAGTGTACAGTGAAGTGATTTTTCAGTTGCTAAGGCTGATGGTGTAGGAACAGAGCAGGCATTGGGGGTAGTGGAAAATCCAGTTTGATCCATGTATCCAGATCTGTGCTATTTTAGTGCTGAGTAAGGTTTTCTGCCAGGCTTTTACAGTGGTCTCACCAAAAAAGAGCAATTTAAAAAAATTCATTCTCAAGATGTGGCTGTTAGCTAAAATTAAAGCTCATGAAATTGAAGGCAAATTATTGACCTGTTTAGGAGATTGATTAGGCAGTAGAAGACAGAGAGTAGGGATAATGGATAGTACTCGAATTGGAAGGAAGTGACTAGTGATGTCCCACAAGGATCTATGCTGGGGCCTCAACTATTCACTATTTATTAATGACTTAGATAACACAATAGATTGCCGATGACACAAAGATTGGTGGCGTAGTAAGTTGTGTAGACGAGAGCATAAAATTACAAAGAGACATTGATAGATTAAGTGACTGGGGCAAAACTGTGGGAGATGGATTTCAACGCAGGTAAGTGAGGTCATCCAGTTTGGACCAAAGAAGGATAGATCCGAATATTTTTTTTAAATGGTGAAAAGTTAGGAATATTGGTGGCCCAAAGAGATTTAGGGGTTCATGCAAACAGATCATTAAAATGTAGTGGTCAGGGACAAAAAATAAACAAAGAGGCAAATGGACTGTTAGCCTTTATAACTAGAGGGCTAGAATGTAAAGGGAGGAAGTTTTGTTACAGCTATACTAAGCCCTAGTTAGACCACATCTGGAGTATTGTGTACAGTTCAGGGCACCACATCTTAGAAAGGATATATTGGCCTTGGAAGGAGTGCAGCGCAGGTGCACCAGAATGTTACCAGGGCTCCAAGGGTTAAATTATGAGGAGAGATTACATAAACTAGGCTTGTATTCCATGGAATATAGAAGGTTAAGGTGTGCTTTGATTGAGATTTTTAGGATTTTGAAAGGAATTGATAGGGTAGAAAGAGAGAAACTTTTTCTTCAGGTGGGGGAGTCCAGGACAAGGGGACATAACCTTAATATCAGAGCCAGGCCATTCAGGAGAGAAGTTAGTAATCAATTCTTCACCCAAAGGATGGTAGAAGTGTGGAATTCTCTCCCACAAAAAGCAGTAGGTACTAGCTCAATTAATAATTTTAAAATCTGTGATCGATAGATTTTTGCTAGCTAAGGGTATTTAGGGATAGGGAGCCATGGCGGGTGGATAGAGTTAGGATACCGATCAGCCATGATCTCATTGAATGATGGAACAGGCTCAAGGGGCTGAATGGCCTACTCCTGTCCCGATGTTCCTATGTGTCACTGGAAAGACCACCATATATTGCCCATCCCTAGTTGCCCTGAGAAGCTGGCCTTCTTGAACCACCGTTGTGGTGAAAGTGCTCCCCACAATGCTATTAGGTAGGGAGTTCCAGGATTTTGACCAATGTTCCTGTTGAGCTGTGTGACCGTGATCTGCAGGTCCTGCGCAGGCTGCACAGCGGTGTTCTAATGGAAAAAACCGCACATGCGCAGTAATTTGAATATGCCACGTAGCCCCTTAAAGGGGCCGCACACCCAAATAGAATTAGCTGGGAAAATTGATGAAGGAACTGCAATATATGTCTAAGTCAGGAATTTGGAGTTGTCATGCCACTGATCAGCAAGTGTTCTGGATTTTCTCTGATCTATTCTACACTCCATGTCAGTCTGCTTTCCTGGGGCTATAGCTGATTTTGTATGATGTTGAAACAGTCTTATGCTCTTCACTGGATTTAAATACAATCTCCAGGGGTTGTGTCACAATTACATAGAAGGGAACCCTGGATGTCAAGGGATCTACAAGAATGGATTAGGAAAAAAAGGAGGCTTTTGGCAGATACAAAGGACTAAAAACAGTGGAAGCCCTAGAGGAGTAGTGAAAGTGCAGGGGGTACTGAGAAAAAAAATTAGGAGAGCGAAGAAGGGGCATGAAAATACACTGGAGGGCAAAATAAAGGAAAATCCAAGGTGTTTTATAAGTATATTAAGGACAAGAGGATAACCAGGGAAAGAGTAGTGCCCATTAGGGACCAAAGTGGCAATCTGTGTGTAGAGCCAGAAGATGTAGGTGAGGTTTTAAATGAATATTTTGCATCTGTGTTCACTATGGAGAAGGACGATGTAGGCATAGAAATCAGGCAGGGGGATTGTGATATACTTGAACAAATTAGTATTGAGAGGGCAACACGGTGGCATGGTGGTTAGCACTGTTGCCTCCCAGCGTCAGGGACCCGGGTTCGGACCCAGGTTCGAATCCTGCCTCGGGTGACTGTCTGTGTGGAGTTTGCACATTCTCCCCGTGTCTGCGTGGGTTTCCTCCGGGCTCTCCGGTTTCCTCCCACAGTCCAAAGATGTGCGGGTTAGGTTGATTTGGCTATGATAAATTGACCCTTAGTGTTAGGGGGATTAAATACGTGGGGTTACGGGGATAGGGTGGGATATGTGTTGGTGCAGGCTCGATGGGCCGAAATGGCCTCTATCTGCACTGTGGGGATTCTGTGATTCTGTGATTAGGAGGTACTAGCGGTTTTAGCGGGCATAAAAGTGGATAAATCCCCAGGCCCAGATGAGATGTATCCCAGGCTGCTGTGTGAGGCAAGGGAGGAGATTGCAGGGCCTCTGACACAAATTTTCAGAACCTCTCTGGCCACAGGGGAGGTGCCAGAGGACTGGAGGACAGCTAACATAGTACCATTATTCAAGAAGGGTAGTAGGGATAAAGCAGGGAATTACAGGCCAGTGAGCCTAACATCAGTGGTAGGGAATTATTGGAAAAATTTCTGAGGGACAGAATTAGTCTCCACTTGGAGAGGCAAGGATTAATCAAGGATAGTCAGCATGGCTTTGTCAGGGGAAGATCATGCCTAACCAATCTGATTGAATTTTTCGAGGGGGTGACTAGGTGTGTGGATGAGGGTAGTGCAGTTAATGTAGTCTACATGGACTTCAGTAAGGCTTTTGACAAAGTCCCTCATGGGAGACTGGTCAAGAAGGTAAGAGCCCATGGGATCCAGGACAATTTGGCACATTGGATCCAAAATTGACTTAGTGGCAGGAGGCAGAGGGTGATGGTCGAAGGTTGTTTTTGTGACTGGAAGCCTGTGTCCAGTGGTGTACCGCAGGGATCGGTGCTGGGTCCTTTGCTGTTTGTAGCGTACATTAATGATTTAGATATAAATGTAGGAGGTATGATCAGTAAGTTCGCAGATGACACGAAAATTGGTGGGGTAGTAAATAGCGAGGAGGGAAGCCTCAGGCTACAGGACGATATAGACGGGTTGGTCAGATGGGCAGAACAGTGGCAAATGGAATTTAACCCTGAAAAGTGTAAGGTGATGCATTTTGGGAGGACTAACAAGGCAAGGGAATACACAATGAATGGTAGGATCCTAGGGAGGACAGAGGATCAGAGGGACCTTGGTGTGCATGTACATAGATCCCTGAAGGCAGCAGGACAGGTAGATAAGGTGGTTAAAAAGGCATATGGGATACTTGCCTTCATTAGCTGAGGCATAGAATATAAGAGCAGGGAGGTTATGATGGAGCTGTACAAAACGCTAGTTAGGCCACAGCTGGAATACTGTGTGCAGTTCTGGTCGTCGCACTATAGGGAGGGATGTGATTGCATTGGAGAGGGTGCAGAGAAGATTCACCAGAATGTTACCTGGGCTGAAGCGCTTCAGCTATGAAGAGAGACTGGACAGGCTGGGGTTGTTTTCCTTAGAGCAGAGAAGGCTGAGGGGGGACCTTATTGAGGTGTACAAAATTATGAGGGGCATAGATAGGGTAGATAGAAAGGAACTTTTCCCCTTAGTAGAGGGGTCAATAACCAGTGGGCATAGTTTCAAGGAAAGGGGCAGGAGGTTTAGAGGGGATTTGAGGAAAAACTTTTTCACCCAGAGGGTGGTTGGAATCTGGAACTCACTGCCTGAAAGGATGGTAGAGGCAGGAACCCTCACAACATTCAAGAAGCATTTAGATGAGCACTTGAAACGCCATAGCATACAAGGCTACGGACTAAGTGCTGGAAAATGGATTAGAATAGACAGGGCTTGATGGCCGGTGCAGACACGATGGGCCGAAGGGCCTCTTTCTGTGCTGTATAACTCTATGACTCTATGAATTACATAGAATATGCAGCACAGAAACAGGCCATTTGCCCCAATCAGTCCATGCCGGCGTTTATGCTCCATTCGAGCCTCCTCCCGTCTTTCCTCATCTAACTCTATCAGCATAACCCTCTATTCCCTTCTCCTTTATATGGTTATCTAGCCTCTCCTTAAATGCATCTATACTATTCGCCTCAACCACTCCCTGTGGTAGCGAGTTCCACATTCTCACCACTCTCTGGGTAAAGAAGTTCCTTCTGAATTCCCTATTTGATTTCTTGGTGACTATCTTGTATTGATGATCTCTAGTTTTGTTGTTCCCCACAATATATTCTCCTTTTCTCATCCTGCATGTTTAACCCCAGAGACGGTCTCAGGACTGAGTGGCACCTTGGTTTCACACACAACACAGCACTTTGCATCCAGCACACCCACTGTACCCAGCACTCACACAGCTACTGTTTTTTTTATTCGTTCATGGGATGTGGGCGTCACTGGCAAGGCCAGCATTTATTGCCCATCCCTAGTTGCCCTTGAGAAGGTGGTGGTGAGCCGCCTTCTTGAACCGCTGCAGTCCGTGTGGTGAAGGTACTCCTACAGTGCTGTTAGGGAGGGAGTTCCAGGATTTTGACCCAGCGATGATGAAGCTATTATCACGCCACGGAAGCTAATTAACATATTTGAGGAAGGGGCACTGGGTGAAGCACTATTCACCAGAGGAGGAGCATGTGGCAAGAGTAGGAGAGGAAGAAAACTTAAAACCACACTGTGGCTTCACTGTATGGATAAGGGGGTTGGTATCTTACTGGGTATCTGCGTTTCACTGCAGTGTGAGGTTTTCTAATTTAGGTTAGGAGTTATGGATCCAAAGGAAAGCTCTGGTCTCCCAAGAGTCGTCAGTTCATTCTTTTGGCTCCATTAAATATAGACAGCATGAACATCTGCAGAATAAAAGCACTGAGTGCTCCCTTGGTAACAGTCATTAATGTGCAGGATGATATTTTTGTTCTTAGAAACCACCTGCACATTAATGGACTGGTATCCTGCACTGCTCATATATGCTCAGATCTTGTCATGAAGAGCCTCGATGGACTCATTTATAACTCCCTGCACTCTTGGGAAGCCTGTCAGGTAGTAAAAGCTCTCTGCTCTCTCCACTTGCTGCAACCTTTCCATCGAGAATTTGATAAAGATGCTCCTCAGCAAACATGGCATTAATCACTTGATGCAGACAAGAATGAACTGCAGGCTGGCATATCTGGTAGGTATCTCCTGATGGCCTGGAAAGAACCTATGCAATGCAAACTTAATGTGGTGATCTTGATCACAACAGGAAGCGGTGTCCTAGTCCTTTGGGTTGTCTGTAAGTTGGGCTGCAGCAGACAGCATGGCTTAGTCACTGTAACTGCAGTGAAGTGGCGGCATCAAAGACAAGTCTCCTTGGAGATGCACAGGTAGGAGTGGTGTGGTCAGTAAACAAGAGTCCTCAAATAGTGGCAGAAGTGTACAAAGCGTCTTTGCATCTTTAGATGATGTCCCATCAAAATCATCCAGCAGTATGGAAGTTAACACAATGGGGTAAAAATTCACTTGGTTGCGCCGCCCGTTAGCGCCTTAAGAGGGCGCTAATGGGGTGCAAAGCCGCTAACGCCCGGGCGCAGCGATGTTTGCGCCGCTCGAGAACTTAACTTGAGATTGTGCGGCGGCGCTAAAACTTACCGCTGCGACCACCTGCGCGCGCAGATTGTGACGTCATTCCATGGTGCAACGCCCTTGGGGCGCCCCGTAGCGGAAATTGAGTGGCGCCCCCCTGCCTTACCGCCTGGCGCTTCCAACGACCAGAAGACTGGAACGCTATCAATCGCTGTGGGGCTGGGGGGGGGCGCTATTTAAAGGGGGCCTCTTCCTGTCTTTTATTGTTGGTGGCATTTTTGAACTACGCATTCTGAGAGAGAGAGGGAGAGACTTCTGGAGAGATTCAACGTTGTGTGAAGGAGTTTTGGGTACTGAGCAGCACTTTGCAGGTTCATTTTGATTTGCCATTCCTTGTATCGATTTAGCAGAGACCGTGGGAGCTGCACTCTGAGCTCTTTGCCTGGTGCTCTCCATTGTTCTTTCCAGCACATTTGATGTGCAAGTCTCTCCAGGCCGAGATTCAAGGCAGCAATGAACAGGATGTGGATGGAAAGCAAGATTAACCATCCCCTTTAAGAACTGGCCCGTGCCATTGTGTGTGTGTTCCATTGCTGACTGACATTACATGAGCTTCGCCAGCGCTCCGAGTTAGCGCCTCACTGCTCGGCCTTTGCGCCTTAAGAGAGGTGTGCAGCGCCTGCTTTAGCGCTCCACTCACCTCCCGGGGCGGTAAAAGTGAAGTTTCCCGTCAGTGCCGATAATTAGCGCCAGGCGCTAATATTTGCGTCCGGACGATATTTGCGCCCCAAATGGGGCGCGACCTAATTTCTACCCCAATGAGTGCCATCCTCCCAACCTAAGATACTACTTGCATTGCTGCAGCTATTTGCCACTTTAAATGCAAGTGTAGCAAAACAAAAGTAATGATTGTCAAAAAGGCAGCTCCAAGGAACAAAATAAATCTTTGCAAAATGATTAACGTGCAGACTGCAAAATGCTACTATTGAAAATAAAGAAGTCTCAAATCTAGCTTGAACTGCTGAAATCTAGATTTAAAAGGCTCTACTGAGAGATGCTAATATTGTGGGCAGAGCCTCATTCAATTTCAAAAAATTAAATGTGGGACCTTATTTGAATATTTTGAATGGGGCTCCTGCATAAAAGGAACACAGCTTCCCACCACAACCCCCAATCATACCTCACAAAACCAAGCATACTGAGAAGCAGGCACACAAGGTTAGGTGCCCAATTTTCCAACCCACACCGGCTGCCTGCAAGGCTCTGCACTCACGGCAGGGTCTTACAAAATTGGGGCATTCATATTGATCCTCAAGTCCAAGGGACGCAGACTTGAACGGATATGGCGGACAACTGGTTCAGCCATTCACCGCCAGATCTGGCTAGACCACATAAAGCATTATCGGGTCCTGCTCTCGTCTGCCAAAATTGCTCACTATTCCAGAATCATTCTGGAATGCAAAGATAAACCCCGGCTTCTATTCGCCACTGCTAACCGTCTTCTTAAACCCCTCTCCCCTGTCTCCTCCACCCTCAACTCCTACAACAAGTGCGAGGAGCTCATGGACTTTTGTCTCTAAGATTGAGACCATCTGATCAGCTGCCTCTGCCACTTCCCTTCCTTCCCCTAGCCCACCGGGCCAAACTTCCTCTAAGTTTCCCTCCGCCCTAGCCCTGAACTCACATCTTTCTCCAGTTTCTCTCCAGTCTTCCCTCATGATCTCTCCGCACTCATCTTGACCTTGAGACCCACTTCCAGTTCCCTCGACCCTATTCCCACCAAACTGCTGACCACCCAACTTCCTTTTCTGGCTCCCATGTTAGCTGACATTGTTAACGGTTCTCTCTCCTCAGGTACTGTCCTCCTCTCCCTCAAATCTGCCGTCATCACCCCTCTCCTCAAAAAAAACCTTGACCCCTCCGTCCTTGCAAACTACCACCCCATCTCCAACCTCCCTTTTCTCTCAAGTCCTTGAACGTGTTGTCGTCTCCCAAATCCGTGCCCATCTTTCCCGCAACTCCATGTTTGAATCCTTCCAATCAGGTTTCCCCTCTTGCCACAGTACCGAAACGGCTCACATCAAAGTCACAAATGACATCCTTTTTGACTGTGACAATAGTAAACTATCCCTCTTCATCCTTCTTGACTTGTCTACAGCCTTTGACACGGTTGACCACTCCATCCTTCTCCACGTCTCTCCACCATCGTCCAGTTGGGTGGGATTGTACTCGCTTGGTTCCATTCTTATCTATCTAATCGTAGCCAGAGAATCACCTGCAATGGCTTCTCTTCCCACTCCCACATTGTTACCTCTGGTGTCCCCCAAGGATCTATCCTTGGCCCCCTCCTATTTCTCATCTACATGCTGCCCCTTGGCGACATCATCTGAAAACAAAGCGTCAGTTTCGACATGTACACTGATGACACCCAGCTCTACCTCACCACCACTTCTCTTGACCCCTCCACAGTCTCTAAATTGTCAGACTGTTTGTCCGACATCCAATTCTGGATGAGCAGAAATTTTCTCCTATTAAATATTGGGAAGCCCGAAGCCATTGTTTTCGGTCCCCACCACAAACTCCGTTCCCTAGCCATTGACTCCATCTCTCTCCCTAACATCTGTCTGAGGCTGAACCAGACTGTTCACAATCTTGGTGTCATATTTGACCCTAAAATGAGCTTCCGACCACATATCCACGCCATAACTAAGACCGCCTATTTCCACCTCCATAACATCGCCTGTCTCCACCCTTGCTTCAGCTCACCGCTGCTGAAACCCTCATCCATGCCTTTGTTACCTCTAGACTTGACTATTCCAACGCACTTCTGGCTGGCCTCCCACGTTCTACGTTCTTGAGGTCATCAAAAACTCGACTGCCCGTGTCCTAACTCGCACCAAGTCCCGTTCACCCATCACCCCTGTGCTTGCTGACCTACATTGGCTCCCGGTTAAGCAACACCTCGATTTCAAAATTCTCATCCTTGTTTTCAAATCCATCCATGGCCTTGCCCCTCCCTATCTCTGTAATCTCCTCCAGCCCCACAATCCCCTGAGATATCTGCACTCCTCTAAATCTGCCCTCTTGAGCATCCCTGATTATAATCGCTCAACCATTGGTGGCCGTGCCTTCTGTTGCCAAGGCCATAAGCTCTGGAATTCCCTGCCTAAACCTCTCCGCCTCTCTAACTCTCTTTCCTCCTTTAAGACGCTCCTTAAAACCTACCTCTTTGACCAAACTTTTGGTCACCTCTGCCCTAATTTCTCCCTATGTGGCTCGGTGTCAAATTTTTTATCTTGTAATACTTCTGTGAAGCACCTTGGGATGTGATTTTTTATTTTACTGGATCTCTGCTTTGGCAGGTAGGTAATGAGCTGAGGCTAGTGGAGCACTATGAAAATATCCAATTTCCTGTATAAACATTGCATCATGGGCATTGGCCCAATGTAAAAGTGTAATAGTATGGAGAATGGCCATAATTTTGAGACATTTTATTATTTGAAATAAGGACCATAAATTAAGTGAAGTTCAGTAAAGTTTAATCTCCTCTTCAGTCAAGAAAGTGGTGATTTAGTCATTTGGTAAGTAGATAATTATAGATATTAATTTATAATTTATGAATATATGACATTGGACAGTGCATCATCTGAGGAAAGTTATTTTAGAGACTGTTACAATAAGATGTTGAACTATGTTCTTGCGTATAAAACTTTCTGGATTGCCAATACATTCTTGATTGCCAATAAAAATGATTAATAAATATTTTATACTTATTGTAAATCTTCAACTTTATTTCACCTGTATATAATATGTACTCCTCACTTAGGACTATGAATCTGAGGAAAAAAGATGTATTCCTGTATAATAATCTCCCTCTCCCATACACACAAACATACATTTTTCCTTTAGAACTGGCAACATAAAAAAGTATTTGGCCAACTGTCCTTGAAAAAACTAGAATGCAGCAGGGAAACTTAACATACCTAAATATTCTGAGGTGTGTGGCAGTCGAGGTGCTGGCTCTGAGTTCAAGGGAAATGAAGCTAATCTGCAACTTTGGTGAGGTTCCAAAAAGATTTCCATCATTATTACAAGCCATGAAAAGTCACAGTTCACTACGATCACCTGCATCTCAAACCATGGCTGAATCTTCAGATAAGACACCAATTTCATGACTGAAAGAAGGTAAAAAAAAAGAAGCGATGGAGTATTCTTGAATGGTGGGTAGCATGTCAAATAGGAAGCAGCTCAGTTTTGTTTTTGGTCTTGTAACTGCCCGTTTAAAACAGGCATAGTAACTGAGAATTTAAAAAGACACCAAGGGCCACAGTCAATCTTGTTACTTGTGTTGCAAAGATTGTCGTTATTGTCTGTCTGGTAATAGAATTGAGAGCAAGTCAAATGCACAGATTGAAACTTAATTAGACTTCATGATCAGTTTGGTTAAGGATATGACCGCCAGAAATTTTTTGAATGAGGAGATTGAGGAGTATAAAAAGGAGCAAACTAAGAACCATCCTTTGAGTGGCGTTGAGTCAAAACAAACTAAATGTTCATAGAAAGGCAGGTAGATTTAGTCCACTCATAGCTGATAAGAAGTTAAGGAGGGCATCTGTGTATGTAATAGTGGTTACTATGCACTGTGAAATTAAAATCAGATTATATTTGAATTTTTACTGTTGATTTTGGACAGAGATGGGCAGTGTACCAGTTTACCTGCTGGATACATAAGAAATTACAATAATCCTGATGCAATGGATTATAAGGTGTGTTTATAATATAACTGGTTGATTAATATTGTGATGGTGGTAAATATGATTGTGTTCATCTGGAATAATCTCATTACCTGCATTAATTTGTGATGTTCACATTAAACAGAATAAATTCTACATAGTTATTAACAAACTGCATATGCAATGGCATGTCTTTCATTAAAACAATTAGTATTGAATTGGTTTTATCCAGTGCAAGCACCAACGACATACCAATTCTCCATTCAATTGGATTAGAAATTGAACATTACGTTAAGGTGGGAAGGGAATTATCTATGCCTAGAACTGATCAGACAGAAGTTTGTGCTTGGATATGGCAACTACATATATACTATGACTAATATTTGGAAATAAAATGGTGCAAACAACCCACTATCAGCTGAACTAACATATATTGCTATAGTGAAGTTAGGACAATACTGATGGCACTGCACTTTTGGGTCTGCCATGACAAAAAATTCGGTGCGGAGCCATTAATTAGACAGAGATGAATATATATTCTCACATAAAGGGGTATTGTTTATTTCTAGGGGAGATTTAAGGCAGGCTAAGTTCCAAGAACAGCTGGGGATATCCTGTCCTGACCTTCTGTTACCCATTGGTATATGTATATGTTTCACTGGATCCTATATCCACTCTATTATTTCTTATTTATGAAACTACAAACAATATATAACTGCGTCAATGTTACATAAGAACATAAGAAATAGGAGCAGGAGTAGGCCATTTGGCCCTACAAGCCTGTTCCACCATTCAACAAGATCATAGCTGATCTTCTACCTCAACTCCACTTTCCCACACTATCCCCATATCCCTTAATTCCCTTCGTTCCCAAAATGTTATCGACCTCTGTCTTGAATATACTCAACGACTGAGCATCCACAGCTCTCTGGGGTAGAGAATTCCAAAGATTCACAACCTTTTGAGTGAAGAAATTTCTCCTCATCTCAGTCCTAAATGGCCGACCCCTTATTCTGTGACTGTGACCCCGTGTTCTAGATTCCCCAGCCAGGGGAAATATTTTCCCAGCATTAACCCTGTCAACCCCCTTAAGAATTTTATATGTTTCAATTAGATCTCCTCTCATTCTTCTAAACTCTAAGGAATATAGGCCTAGTCTATTCAATCTCTCCTCATAGGGCAATCCCCTCATCCCAGGAACCAGTCTAGTGAACCTTCGCTGCACTCCCTCTAAGGCAAGTATGTCTTTCCTTAGGTAAGGAGACCAGAACTGTACACAGTACTCCAGCTGTGGCCTCACCAATGCCCTGTATAATTGTAGTAAGACTTCTTTACTCTTATACTCTAATCCCTTTGTAACAAAAGCTAACATACCATTTGCTTTCCTAATTGCTTGCTGTACCTGTATGTTAACTTTCTGTGATTCATGTACAAGGACACCCAGGTCCCTCTGAGTGCAAACATTTCCCAGTCTCTCACCATTCAAAAAATATTCTGCTTTTTTGTTTTTCCTACCAAAGTGGATAACTTCACACTTCCCCACATTGTATTCCATTTGCCATGTTTTTGCCCACTCAGTCAACCTGTCTATATCTCTCTGCAGCCTCTTTGCGTCCTCCTCACAGCTTACTTTCCCATCTAACTTTGTATCATCAGCAAACTTGGATACGTTACACTCAGTCCCTTCATCTAAGTCATTAATGTAGATTGTAAATAGCTGAGGCCCAAGCACTGATCCTTGCGGTGCCCCGCTAGTTACAGCCTGCCAACCTGAAAAAGTCCTATTTATTCCTACTCTCTGTTTTCTGTCCATTATCCAAACCTCAATCCATGCTAATATATTACCCCTAATACCATGAGACCTAATTTTGTGTAATAACCTCTTGTGTGGCACCTTATCGAATGCTTTTTGAAAATCCAAATACACTACATCCACTGGTTCCTCCTTATCCATCCTACTAGTTACATCTTCAAAAAATTCTAACAGATTTGTCAAACACGATTTCCCTTCATAAAACCATGTTGACTCTGCCTAATCATGTTATGATTTTCTAAGTGCTTTGTTACCACATCCCTAATAATAGATTCTAGGGGGAAAAATTTGGTATCGACCATTTTGAGGTGCGAATATCGGCTGGACGCAAAATTTAGCGCCTGGCGCAAATTATCGCCGCCGACCGGGAAATTCGTCTCCAGCGCCCCTGGAGGTGATTGGAGCAATAAATCAAGCGCTACACACTACTCTTAGGGCGCTAACATCGGGGAACGGGGCACTACCTCAGAGCGCTACTCAAGCTCAGGCGATGTCAATTACCCTGTACTCAGACAGACTGGCGCCTTCCAGTTCTTAAAGGGGAGGGTCCATCATGCTGCACAGCCTCACCCTGTTCATTGCTGTGTTTGACCTGGGCCTGCAAGGAGGTGCAAATCTTCAACAACGATTATCATGGCTGCTCAGAGGCCCAGGGAGAGAGCTCGCCGGTTTAGCGACCAGGCATTGGTGGCTCTGGTTGTGGCTGTGGAACGCCGACAGGCAGTGCTGTTTCCAGACACTGGCAGGAGGCCATTGCCCCAGGAGTTCACAAGGGTGTGGAGCGAGGTGGCCCAGTACGTTTCATTCAGGAGCCTGGTCCAAAGGACATACACGCAATGCCGCAAGAAGTTCAACGACCTCACTCGGGTGGTCAGGGTGAGTAGATGCTTGAAATACCTCTACATGCCACCATCTAAACCTCAATCTGTGCACAGATGGTATAAAGTGCCAAATCCCCAACACTCACCCAACAACTATGCCCATCTACTAAAAGTCACATCCACATCTCGCACCTTGCAGGCATTAATGGCTATTCAACTATGGTAGGCACATCTGCCAAACACATGGCTGCACACTCACTCACATGTTGTCCTTTTTCTTGCAGGCCAAGCTTTCACATAACAGGAGGGAGCAACAACGCACGGCAGGAGGTCAGGCGGAACTGCACCCCCTCACACAGCTGGAGGAGCGCGTTCACAGACTAATCGCAAGCCATGTCGTGGGCACTGTGGCAGTCGGAGAGGTCGACCCACTTGGGGACAGCAATGGTATTTTCATCATCTCTCTCTCCTCTCTCATACCACTTCCCCCTCACAACACCAGCCTTTCTCACTTTCCATCTAACTATACTGTCTCCATTCCTTGCTCCCTTCCTGCCCCCCTGCCCTCACGTTAAAGCCACTCTTGTAACTTCCTGCTTTCAGATAGTGAGCCAACATCTGACTAACCTATCCCTCAACCTCCCATTGGCAGCAACGTGGGAGAGGAGGAGGAACACCAAGCCGGAGACTCACCGCCTGCGTCTCCCGAGGGCGAGACATCTGATACTGGGGCCACGCGGTCACTGGAGGGGAGCAGAGGAAATAGATCTGATGTGGGTGAAGCTCCGGGACCCAGCAGGCTGCAGCAACGCCATGGGGGAAGGGAAGCTCGGGGGCCATCTCCCCGGAGGGTGAGTGCATGCACGAGTTCTGCTGCACAAGACTTGGATGAGGACCTCGATATCGCGGCGATGAATACTCAGGCGCTGAGCATGCATACTGAGCTCATGGGTGCAATGGCAAGGGTGCCCGAGAGCATGGATGGACTGGCTAGGAGCGTGGAGGAGTCTGCCGCCAGCACAGCTGTCATCTGTGCGCAAACCTTTGAACCTATCCTTGCCTCGTTGCAGAGGATGGTTGACTCGCAGAGCGACCGTGGGGCCCCAGACCCCATGCCACGTGTAATGGGTGAGGTGGCAGCATCTATTGCAGCACAGGCCGAGGCAACGCAACGGCTTAGTGCTGGAATCGAGTCATTGGTTGATGCCATCCAATCTCAGACTGCTCTGATGCACTCTCAGATTGATGTCACGCAAGCGCTGACTGCTGCCATCCTTGCTGGGTCGCCCACAGTCCACCGGGGATCTCACGGTGCCACAGCAGGCCAGCAATCTGTGCTCGAGCAGATTGCTCCGGATGCTGAGGTTCTGCCCCGGGGGAATGGCAGTGTGTCAGTTGAGCAGGAAGGTGCTGTCCTCTCTCAGGATGACAGCATTCCTGCTGCCACCACTGCCACTCCACCATTGCACTTGCCACAGCCTGTAACTCAGCCAGCCCAGACTGCTGCCGCCCATGCAGAGTTGGTGCAGTCTGCAGCCGGTCCCTCCAGGCCCAGAGCTGGTCGAGGGCGTCCTTCAAGGCCATCTGCAGTCTCTAGATCCGAGATTCAGCAGCCTTCCACCAGCCTTGCTGCAGCCACTGGGGCCACATTATGGAGGAGCAGTAGGGTTGGAAGGGAGGAAGTGCGAAGGGGAGGGAGATCATTCAAGAACACCGAATAACTAAAATTTTTCTAACATATGAGGGAGTGTTTGTAACAAAGTTGGATATGTATGTAAATATATTGTTCACTCTGTTAAGACTTATTTCGATGTGGTAAGAACCAGTTTTGTTTGTTAATGAATTTTTGTGTTTGTTTGTTATTGGTTGTGCTTAATAAGACACAGTTGTTCAGAAAAATAATTTTTTTTATTGAAACATTACAAATTTCCTCATGTTACTCATTGGAACTTTGGCCGGTAATAGGGGCTGCGGGATGGCTGTAATGATGTGCTTGTTGATCCCAAAAGCCATCTTCTTTGTCATTCATCAGAAGTGATGTCTTATGAGGCGTTCACGAACGGTCCTTGCAGAAGCAACATTGAGCGCCTCCCTCCCACGTTGTTGCTGCTGACCCTCCTCTTCATCCTCCTCCTCCACCTCCTCCTCCTCTCCCTCTTCCTCCTCCTGAGGTGGTCCACCAATCCCTGGTGGCAATGGCTGGGTCCTCAGAATTGTGAGGTTGTGAAGCTTGCAGCACACAACAATGAAAACCGATACTTGATCAGGGGAGTACTGCAGGGCTCCTCCAGAGTGGTCAAGACACCGGAACCATTGCTTCAGCACGCCGATAGTCTGCTCGATGAGGTTCCTAGTGGCGCTATGGCTCTCATTGTATGCGAGCTCAGCAGGAGTGTTGGAGTTACGGAGCAGTGTCATCAGCCAGGTGCAGAGTGGATAACCCTTGTCCCCGAGGAGTCAGCCACGCGGTTGATGCAGTGGTTGGAACAGGTCTGGGACACTGGTCTGGTGCAGGATGAATGCATTGTGGCTGGGCATTGACGGCGAGGATGCGCTGTGTGTGGTCGCACACCAATTGCACGTTTAGAGAGTGGAAGCCTTTGCGGTTGCGGTAAACCTCTGCATTTTCATGAGGTGCCCGCAATGCCATGTGGGTGCAGTCAATGGCGCCCTGAACCATGTGGAAGCCCGCTATCCTAGTGAAGCCACATGCGCGTTCACGCTGTTTGTTTTGGGTCATGGGGAATGAGATGTACTACCTTCTCCTTTTGTACAGAGCATTTGTGACCTCCCGGATGCAGCAATGAACAGCGAACTGGGAGATGTTCACAATATCCCCTGTTGAAGCCTGGAAGGAGCTGCTGGCGTAGAAATTGAGAGCCACCGTCACCTTCACTGCCACCGACAGAGACATCCTGGTCCTGAGCTGAGGCTGGAGCTCTGGCTGCAGGAGGTGGCAGAGCTCTGTGACCACCTCCTTGCTGAAGCGGAGCCTTCTAAAACACTGCTCCTCAGACAGATGGATATATGAGAATTGCTCCCTGGAATACCCATGGAGGGTAAGGTCTCCTGTGCAGAGCCCTGTTGGCCCTCCTCCCTCTGGCCACGTTTTCCACTCTCTCGCTCCGCCTCCGCTGCCTCCGACGGTGAAGCTGGAGGACGAGGCCCCGTGCTAGCACAGCCCCCATTAAATCTTCCAAATGTGGTCGTAATAAAGCTGACAGAAATGGGAACCTGAAAAGTCTTACTGACGAACAAAAATCCTTCAAGTAGGAGAGCGTTAAATGTCTCCAAACGCCTCTCTCGCTCTCTCAACCTGCGTATGCAGAATTGATTGCCGACAGGAAAAAGCAGGAAGTGTTCGCCTTTAAATAGCACTCCCCCAGCTCCCAGCGACTGCAAACCATCCCCCTCTACCTGTCGTTCCTAGCGGCAGGCGCTGAGGCAGGGGGCGAGAATCAATTTCCGGTCCGGGGTGCTACCGGGGCGATGCGCGCTTCGATGACGTCACGATCTCCGGGCGCAGGAGATTGTGGCGGTAGTGTTTAGCGCCACCACAAACCGCCAGGTCAATTTCGCGGGCGACGCTAAAATCGCTGCGCTCGGGCGGTAAGTTGTTAGCGCCCCGGAGGCGCAAACAGGAGGCGCTAATCAACCGAATTTTTCCCCCTAGGTTTGTAAATCTGGTAAAGTCTTTTACAGACACTTTATTAGATAATGGGACCTCTTTGACTGGACTGCCTTAATGATCGTCAATCTATTTTCTGTCAGTTTAATATTTGTAGGTCTGGACTGGGTGCTAAAAACATAATGATTTCAGAAATAAATCCTAAGCTGTGAAACTTAATTCTGAGGACTTCTGAGTTCAGGTCATTTGCATGGCCTCTATGTGCCCTTGGCGTAGGGCCTAGCGCCTGGAAATGGGGAGGGAAATCCAGCGCTGCGGCAGGCCTGAGAAGTCTGTAGTGGCACCAATGTCCACAAACAGCAGTGAGAAGGTCTTCAGCACTGATCCCAGGCCCAATGTCGCTGGAAAAAGAAAAAGGTACCTTCTGGGTCTTGTGTCTTTCCTGCCTGCCCGCTCCAATCCTCTGATCGGGAGGTAACTTGGCAGAGAGCCAAAGGTCCACATCTTCAGCATATCCCTTAAAATGGGCGCCAGCCAGCAAGTGAATGCCCTCTCCCACCTCATTAATATTACAATCATTAAACCTGTGCTTATTGAAGTCTCAAACATTCACCCCAGAAATAGTGGAGCTTCTTAAAGGGGCTGGAGACCTGATATCACATGTATATACATATTTTTCCTGTACACTCCCCAGGCGCAAATGAGAAGAAAATTGTCCCCTTAGTTACTATTGTGAAAAAGCCAAAATGATAATGTAATATTTTTTATTTAGGATACCATCCTTAAAATTCCAGCATCTAAGTGTATTTACAGCTGTATAAGGTGGATATGCTCACGGTTGTATGGAGGCCTTGTGTTCAGTTAACATGTCAGTCTAAATATATCAGATGGAGAAGGATTGTGTTCAAATAAGCAGTGACATTACTTTACTGCTATAAAGAACATGCTGTGCTCCCATTTAGTTACAACCTGAAGCGATTGATATCCAGCTGTGCAGTCAAACGCATCCTTTCTATGTGACAACCAACTTAACAGTGTTACATAACTGTAACCAAATTCATAGTCAATATTAAACATATTCTGATAATTGTATTTAGTTCTGTACGGGGTAGAGATAACTAATATTTTTTGGCAAAATTAATTTGTCTTATTTTTAATATGGTAGATATATTCAAATTATAATGTAGCACTGTGCGGCATTCCCGACCTCAGCTGCTCTGAACTGGGGAGGGAGGAAAAATCACTTGTGTGATTCTTGGCAGCCATTTATTGCATCCAGGTGGTGCCCTGGACTCGCTACCCTTCCAAGCTGCAAAAACTGACTGGCCTGAATGGGATCAAAATGGAGAGAAAGCTAGAGTGGGAGGTGGGGTAGGGGGAAGGACAGTATTCCCTCATAAGAACAAAGTATGTATCTATGAAAAACAATTCCATTATTAATCATTAATAACTTCATCATAAAGTCACAATGGGCAAAAATTTTCCAAATATTCAATGAATATTCTTAACCATTCTGAAGATTGGCCTCAGGTGGAGCGGGGCGGGGGGTGGGGGGGGGCAGGAGGTAAGTAATAAGCAGAATCAGGGGAATGAAGGGTGCAAACTGGGATGTATAGGTGGAGAAGATTGCCCAAATGGGTGGGCATGGCTGTGGAGAGATTTCAAAAGATGATCAGGATTTTGAAATACAGTCAGCCCATGGATCTAGGTGAGGGAGAGTGATGATGAGTGTGTGAGACTTTGTGTGGGAGAAAACTTGGGCTATGGAGTTTTGGATTGCCTGATGTTTCTGAAGGATGGCAGTGGGAGATCAGTAAAGATAGCATTTGAGATATTGATCTGCAAGGTATTGAAGTTGTGGGTGAGGGTTTTGGCAGCAGATGTCGGCGAGGGCGTAGGCAGCCATTTTCTAAAGGTGCAAGAAAATGGTCTAGGTGATGGTGGTAGGAAGTTCAGCTCAGAGTTGAATAGAATGCAACACTGGGCTTAGCCTGAACAAACAGCCAGGGAAGTTGTTGGAGTTGGTACCAGAGGCACATAGATACTGGTGAGTTGCAGGATGGCTTCAGTTTTGCCAACTGAGTTATAGGAAGTTACAATTTGTTGAGAATTTGATGTCAGACTGGCAGTCGGATAGTTCAGCAACAGTCCTGACATCAATGGAGGTGGAGAAATTATTTGTCATCAACGTACATGTGGAAGCTGAACCTATGCTTGAGGATTATGTTGCTGAGGGCAGCATGTAGATAAGGAATAGGAGGGGTCTTGTGAAGGAGCCTGAGGTACACCAGATGTGACTGTTCAGGCATGGGAAGGGAAATCATTTGCAAAGATGTGTTGACTGCATTGGTACAGGTAGGAATGGAATTATAAGACAGTGCTGGAAATAAATTATGGAGGAGAATTGAGAATTACAATTACAAAGTATTTACAGCACAGAAACAGGCCATTCAACCCAATAGATCCATGCCAGTGTTTATGCTCTACACGAGCCTCCTCCCATCCTTCTTCATCTAATCCCATCCACTGAGAAGAAAAGGGTGTAAAAGAAAAGACAGTCATCCGTGGCTAAATAAAGAAATTAAGGATAGTATTCGACTAAAAACAAGGGCTTATAAGGTAGCCAAATCTAGTGGGAGGATAGAGGATTGGGAAAACTTTAAAAGACAGCAAAAAATAACAAAGATTGATTAAGAAAGGGAAGATAGATTATGAAAGTAAATTAGCAAAAAATATAAAAACAGATAGTAAGAGTTTTTATAGTTATATAAAGAAAAAGGGTGGCTAAAGTAAATGTTGGTCCCTTAGAGGATGAGACCGGGAAATTAATGGTGGGAAATATGGAGATGGCAAATACACGGAATGAATATTTTGTATCAGTCTTTACAGTAGAGGACACTAAGAATATCCCAACACTGGATAAACAGGAGGCTATAGGGGGGGAGGAGCTAAACCCAATCAAAATCACTAAGGAAGTGGTACTCAGTAAAATAATGGGACTCAAGGCGGATAAATCACCTGGACCTGATGGCTTACATCCTAGGGTCTTGAGGGAAGTGGCGGTAGGGATTGTGGATGCATTGGTAATAATTTTCCAAAACTCCCTGAACCCAGCAAAGATCCCGGCAGACTGGAAAACTGCTAATGTAACACCCTTATTTAAAAAGGGCAGTAGACAGAAGGCTGGAAACTATAGACCGGTTAGCCTAACATCTGTGGTAGGTAAAATTTTGGAGTCCATTATTAAGGAGACAGTAACGGGACATTTGGATAATCATAATTTAATAGGACAAAGTCAGCATGGTTTTATGAAGGGGAAGTCATGTTTGACAAATTTGCTGGAGTTCTTTGAGGAAGTAACATACAGGGTGGATAAAGGGGAACCAGTGGATGTGGTGTATTTAGACTTCCAAAAGGCATTTGACAAGGTGCCACATAAAAGATTATTGCTTAAGATAAAAAATCACGGGTTTGGGGGTAATATTCTGGCATGGATAGAGGATTGGCTATCTAACAGAAGGCAGAGAGTTGGGATAAATGGTTCATTCTCAGACTGGCAATCAGTAACTAGTGGTGTTCCGCAAGGGTCAGTGCTGGGTCCCCAACTCTTTACAATCTATATTAACGATTTGGAGGAGGGGACCGAGTGTAACATATCAAAGTTTGCAGATGATACTAAGATGGGAATGGAAGTAGTGAGTGAGGAGGACATAAAAAATCTGCAAGGGGACATAGACAGGCTAAGTAAGTGGGCAGAGATTTGGCAGATGGAATACAATACTGGAAAGTGTGAGGTTATGCACTTTGGCAGGAAAAATAGTAGAGCAAGTTATTATCTTAATGGCAAGAAACTGGAAAGTACTGAAGTACAAAGGGATCTGGGGGTCCTGGTGCACGAAACTCAAAAGGTTAGTATGCAGGTGCAGCAAGTGATTAAGAAGGCCAATGGAATGTTGGCTTTCATTGCTAGGGGGATAGAATATAAAAATAGGGAGGTATTGCTTCAGTTGTACAAGGTATTGGTGAGACCGCACCTGGAATACTGCATACAGTTTTGGTGTCCATACTTAAGAAAAGACATACTTGCTCTCGAGTCAGTACAAAGAAGGTTCACTCGGTTAATCCCGGGGATGAGGGGATGGACATATGAGGAGAGGTTGGGTAGATTGGGACTCTACTCATTGGAGTTCAGAAGAATGAGGGGCGATCTTATTGAAACATATAAGATTGTGAAGGGGTTGGATCGGGTGGATGCGGGGAGGATGTTCCCGATGATGGGTGAAACTAGAACTAGGGGGCATAGTCTTAGAATAAGGGGCTGCTCTTTCAAAACTGAGATGAGAAGGAACTACTTCACTCAGAGGGTGGTAGGTCCATGGAATATGCTGCCCCAAAAAGCTGTAGAAGCTACATCATTACATAAATTTAAAACAGAAATAGACAGTTTCCTAGAAGTAAAGGGAATTAAGGGTTACGGGGAGCGGGCAGGAATTTGGACATGAGTCTAGGTTCGGATCGGTCATGGCCCTGTGGGTAGCGTAGCGGGCCCAGGGGCCGTGTAGCTTGATCCTGCTCCTATTTCGTGTGTCCAATTCTGTTAGGTTCAGGAGATGGTTCTGTGATAGTAGATTGGCGGTTAGGATCAGATCAGCCATGATCTTATTGAATGGCGGAGCAGGCTCGAGGGGCCAATTGGCCTACTCCTGCTCCTATTTCTTATGTTCTTATGTTCTTATGTTAACATATCCTTCTGTTACTTTCTCCCTCATGTGCTATCTAGCTTCCCCTTAAATGCATCTATGCTACTCTCCTCAACTACTCCTTGTGGTCTTGAGTTCCACATTCTAAACACTCTCTGGGTAAAGAAGATTCTCCTGAATTCCCGATTAGATTTATTAGTTACTATCTTATATTTATGGCCCCTAGTTCTGGTCTCACCTGCAAGTGGAAACATCTTCTCTACATCTACCCTATCACACCCTTTCATAATCTTGAAGAACTCTATCAGGTAGTCAGTCATAAAAAAAGCAGAGTTCAAGGAGGGTCAGCAACCACAGTCAGTCACACAGGAGAAAATTTGTAACTTTGACCATAAGCAGTCTTGGTACTATGGCTGTTCAGAAATTGGATAGGAGGGAACAAGGATTGGTGAAAGAGTTGAGCATTATTTGGGTTGCAACAACTTATTCAAGAACTCTAGAATGAAAGGGCAGGTTAGATTAAAGGTGGTAGCTTGTGAGGAGAATGGAGTTGAGGGAGGGTTTTGAAGGAGTGGTTGATGATGGCAGTTATCCCGTTTCCTGATGCGATTAGGGGCATAGCCCATCAATCATATGAAAAGGAGGCCCAGAAGTTAAAATAGCCCGGGCGACATGCTGCTGCTGTTATGGTGGTTTCCTGAATGACTGAATATTATAAATCCTGAGAGGGCTTACATTATTTTTCACTTTATTTTAAGATCAGAAACTTCCCATGCGAGCAATTGGCGTGAATTGTTGAAGATTTACACATAGACAAGTATTTAAAATGAAATTCATTGGTAATTTTCAAGATATGAATGCTGATCGGTGAACAATTTGTCTCTCTAGCTATATCTTGTTGATGAATATATTCAAAATGCACATTTCCTGTTCATCTTAGAGGGAAATTTATTTTTAACGTGCAATTTCTTCCAGTTGTTTGTTTTATTTGAAATTTTAATTTTTTTTTAAGACATCAGAACTACCAAATTTCAGGGATTTAACTGACATTCAGAACATAGGAACATAGGAACAGGAGTAGCCCATTGAGCCGCTCAAGCCTGTTCCGCCATTCAATGAGATCATGGCTGATCTGCGACCTAACTCCACCTAACTCCCGTCTTTGGCCCATATCCCTTAATACCTTTAGTTAACAGAAAGCTATCAATCTCTGATTTAAAATTAACAATTGATCTCGCATCAATTGCCGTTTGTGGAAGAGAGTTCCAAACTTCTACCACCCTTTGTGTGTAGAAGTGTTTCCTAATTTCACTCCTGAAAGGTCTGGCTCCAATTTTTAGTCTATGCCCCCTAGTCCTAGAATCCCCAACCAGCGGAAATAGTTTCTCTCTATCTCCCCTATCTGTTCCCCTTAATATCTGAAAGCTTCGATCAGATCACCCCTTAACCTTCTAAATTCTAGCGAATACAACCCTAATTTGTGTAATCTCTCCTCGTAATTTAACCCTTGGAGTCCGGGTATCATTCTGGTAAACCTACGCTGCACTCCCTCCAAGGCCAATATATCTTCCTGAGGTGTGGTGCCCAGAACTGCTCACAGTACTCCAGGTGTGGTCTAACCAGGGTTTTGTGTAGCTGCAGCATAACTTCTACCCCCTTGTATTCTAGTCCTCTAGATATAAAGGCCATCATTCCATTAGCCTTTTAAATTATTTTCTGTACCAAGAACATTGTAAATCCTTGAAAAATGAATCAGTTCTAAATTAAATGCGTTGTCTTACTCACACCCTTACTTTTACAGTCTTCCAAATCCAAGGTTGGGAGCCTATAGTTGTTCATAGTTTTTCCTGCCTCCCACCACTCCGACACCTTTTTCATTTGGCTCCAGTCGTTCCCTGCCACCCAAGTCATTCCCTGCTGCCCTAAATCATTCTCCACCCTGTCCAGGTTTTCCCTTACCACCCTGGTCCTTCACCACTGCCCCAAGTGCTGTCTCTCTTGTCTCGTTAGCTTCTACACTGTCATGTAACACAGTGTGGAGATGCCGGCGTTGGACTGGGGTGGACAAAAATGAGACGTCGCACAACACCAGGTTATAGTCCAACAGCTGTTGGACTATAACCTGGTGTTGTGCGACTTCTCATTTATGTAACACAATGGCAGTGTCCAGAGCACGCCACACAACCTGACTGCCACCCATAGGTGAAACACCGCAATTACACACACATTTCATTAATTTTATGCTATTAAAGCAATTCTAAATACTGTCTAAATATTTAATTAATAGATATTCAAAATTCAATCATTCCTTTCATTGTTTATTTCTTACCTTTTTTCTTTTTTTGACATATTGAGGGTAATGCACTCCCAGAAGCGTATATTAAGAAAACCAGCACACACTACCCACATTTTTCTGACTATTGATTTAAATTTTTGGGAAACTGCTGTCAGTGTGTGCCCGAATTTGTGATATGCAGCTCCAGCAGGTAAGGCTCCCTCCAACCCCCAGGATCATGGACTTGTAAAATTAGTTCCGTTAAATTTGTAGTTGGAAAAACATAAATTCCTGATATTTGTCTTTCATACAACTGCACAAATGACTGTTTATAGATCTACTGATTTATCATAACACATATTTTAAGGGAATATTATTTTGTTGGACAGCTCTGTAATGAACAGTGTTTAGGCACTCTGTTATTGTTTTTAATGGCTGCTCTGTCTAAAATTATCACTCATCGGACACATTTTGTACCAAGCAGAAGTAGGTCAAAGATGAGAAGAATCTTCATAAATGGTAGTGACTGGCAGTATAAAGTTACTGCTAAGCCTTTCACTAACAGTCTATTGGAGATAGGTTTGTTTGCAGACAGCGATAACAGGAACTGATTACTAACTTGGTGTGATTGTCATTTTACTTAAAAATGTAGTGCTCTGTTAAAATTGGGTGATACATCTTATGAAGTATGTTTAGTATCTGACAATAAATCTATATTGGATAAGTGCTAAGATTAAAAATGAGGATGAGATATTCATGCAATGGCAAGAGGGTTTTATGCACAGTATGTTAACTCAGAACAACATCTATTGCAGTTATATTGTACTACATATTTAAAGGAAAAGCTATTTAAGAGCAGTTTGCTTCATCGGTGCCCCTGCTATTAGACTCAATATCCACCCGCTCCATCACTAGCACACTGTGGCTACAGTATGTACAATCTGCAGGATGCACTGCAGCAAATCACCAAGTTTTCTTCAACAACATCTCCCTCCTCTGGAATATCTACCACCAAAAAGGACAACAGCAACAATGTTCTGGGAACACCATTAACTCGACATTCTCACACCAATGGGACTTGGACATATATCACTGTTCTTTCATCGTCACTGGGTCAATATTCTGGAATTCCCTACCTTTGTGGGAGTACCATTAGGACTGGGGTGGTTCAAGCAGATGGCCCACGAGTACCTTCTCAGAGCAACTAGGAATGGACAATAAATGCAGTTTTGTCAGTGTCGCCCACATCTCAAGAAACAATAGCGAAAGATAGAGAAGCAGTAGACAGAGAGAGAGAAGCAAAATGTGTTGGGGAGAGAGAGCAGAGAAAGAGAGGGAAGCATGAACAGAATGCAGCCTTATCAATGTTGCCGACATCTCAAGGACAAATAAAAAAAATTGATTTAATTTGACAGGTTTTCTGTGCTCTTCACAGGTCTCTTTACACCATACATCTCCCCTGGCCAAGACAGCAAGTATGTAATGCTGTTATTATATTGATGGCTAGAAGGAAAGCAAGAACAGATTGCAGTAACTCACTCTCTGATATTACATTCCTCCTCGTGGAGAGGAACCTGACCTCTGTTCAGCACATACCCTGATAGCCAAGCCAAGAAACAGAGCTCGGTGTAAGAATCACGTACAACCAACCTCGTGTGTTATTACTGTGAGACAGTGTGCTGAATAGTTCCGATGGATTGGAGGGTAGCTAATGTAACCCCACTATTTGAAAAAGGTGGTAGAGAGAAAATGGGGAATTGTAGACCGGTAAGCCTGACATCGGTAGTGGGGAAAATGCTAGAGTCCATTATAAAAGATGTAATAGCAGAGCACTTGGAAAACAGTGACAGGATCGGACAAAGTCAACATGGATTTACAAAAGGTAAATCATGCTTGACTAATCTACTGGAATTTTTTGAGAATGTAACTGGTAGAATAGATAAGGGAGAACCAGTGGATGTGGTGTATTTGGACTTTCAGAAGGCTTTCGATAAGGTCCCGCATAAGAGATTAGCATGCAAAGTTAAAGCACATGGGATTGGGGGTAAGGTACTGACTTGGATAGAGAACTGGTTGGCAGACAGGAAGCAAAGAGTTGGAATAAACGGGTCTTTTTCCGAGTAGCAGGCAGTGACTAGTGGGGTACCGCAGGGATCGGTGCTAGGACCCCAGCTATTCACAATATATATTAATGATCTAGACGAGGGAACTAGATGTAATATTTCCAAGTTTGCAGACGACACAAAGCTGGGTGGGCGTGTGTGCTGTGAGGGGGATGCAGAGAAACTCCAGTATGATTTGAACAGGTTGGGTGATTGGGCAGATGCGTGGCAGATGCAGTATAATGTGGATAAATGCGAGGTTATCCACTTTGGTGGCAAAAACAGGAAGACAGATTATTATCTGAACGGCAATAGATTGGGAAAAGGGGAAGTGCAACGAGACCTGGGTGTCCTTGTGCACCAGTCGCTGAAGGTAAGCATGGAGGTGCAGCAGGCGGTTAAGAAGGCAAATGGTATGTTGGCCTTCATAGTGAGAGGATTCGAGTACAGGAGCAAGGATGTCTCACTGCAGTTGTACAGGACCTTGGTGAGACCACACCTTGAGTATTGTGTGCAGTTTTGGTCACCTTATCTGAGGAAGGATGTTCTTGCCATGGAGGGAGTGCAGCGAAGATTCACCAGACTGATACCTGGGATGGCAGGAATGACGTATGAAGAGAGATTGGGTTGATTTGGTTTATATTCGCTAGAGTTTAGAAGAATGAGAGGGGATCTCATTGAAACTTATAAAATTCTAACAGGACTAGACAGACTAGATGCAGGAAGGATGTTCCCGATGGCGGGGGAGTCCAGAACCAGGGGTCACAGTCTAAGGATAAGGGGTAAGCCATTTAGAACTGAGATGAGGAGGAATTTCTTCACCCAGAGAGTGGTGAACCTGTGGAATTCTCTACCACAGAAGGCAGTTGAGGCCAACTCATTAAATACATTCAAGAAGGAGTTAGATATATTTCTTAAGGCTAAAGAGATCAAGGGACATGGGGAGAAAGCAGGGACAGGGTACTGAATTTGGATGATCAGCCATGATCTCATTAAATGGCGGAACAGGCTCGAGGGGCCGAATTGCCTACTCCTGTTCTTACCTTCTAAGTTTCTATGTTACATAAATGAATTGTACCACTGCTTCACTCCATATCACATGTATTAGATTAGATCATTGCCTGTTTCTTCTTAGTAACTAACTATATATTACATTATAGGGGGTAAAAATTCACTTGGTTGCGCCACCCGTTAGCGCCTTAAGAGGGCGCTAATGGGGCGCAAAGCCGCTAACGCCCGGGCGCAGCGATGTTTGCGCCGCTCGAGAACTTAACTTGAGATTGTGCGGCGGCGCTAAAACTTACCGCTGCGACCACCTGCGCGCGCAGATTGTGACGTCATTCCATGGTGCAACGCCCTTGGGGCGCCCCGTAGCGGAAATTGAGTGGCGCCCCCTGCCTTACCGCCTGGCGCTTCCAACGACCAGAAGACTGGAACGCTATCAATCGCTGTGGGGCTGGGGGGGGCGCTATTTAAAGGGGGCCTCTTCCTGTCTTTTATTGCTGGTGGCATTTTTGAACTACGCATTCTGAGAGAGAGAGGGAGAGACTTCTGGAGAGATTCAACGTTGTGTGAAGGAGTTTTGGGTACTGAGCAGCACTTTGCAGGTTCATTTTGATTTGCCATTCCTTGTATCGATTTAGCAGAGACCGTGGGAGCTGCACTCTGAGCTCTTTGCCTGGTGCTCTCCATTGTTCTTTCCAGCACATTTGATGTGCAAGTCTCTCCAGGCCGAGATTCAAGGCAGCAATGAACAGGATGTGGATGGAAAGCAATATTAACCATCCCCTTTAAGAACTGGCCCGTGCCATTGTGTGTGTGTTCCATTGCTGACTGACATTACATGAGCTTCGCCAGCGCTCCGAGTTAGCGCCTCACTGCTCGGCCTTTGCGCCTTAAGAGAGGTGTGCAGCGCCTGCTTTAGCGCTCCACTCACCTCCCGGGGCGGTAAAAGTGAAGTTTCCCGTCAGTGCCGATAATTAGCGCCAGGCGCTAATATTTGCGTCCAGACGATATTTGCGCCCCAAATGGGGCGCGACCTAATTTCTACCCCTAGGAGTTTTACTATTCCTTTTAAAAAAAAAAAAAAATTTTGTTTTAATTTTTTTGATGACTGATTTTGATGACTGATTTAGCCAATTATAACAACAACAACTTGCATTTATATAGCACACTTAATGTTGTAAAACATCCCAAGGCACTTCACAGGAGCGATTATCAACCAAAATGTGACGCTGAGCCACATAAAGAGATATTAGAATAGCTTGGTCAAAGAGGTAGGTTTTAAGGAGTGTCTTAAAGGAGGAGAGAGAGGTAGAGAGGCGGAGAGGTTTTGGGAGGGAATTCCAGAGCTTAGGGCAAGGCAGCTGAAGGCACTACTGCCAATGGTGGAGCGAAGAAAATCAGGGATGCACAAGAGGCCAGAATTGGAGGAGTGTAGAGATCTCGGAGGGTTGTAGGGCTGGAGGAGGTTAGAGATAGGGAGGGGCGAGACCATGGAGGGATTTGAAAACAAAGATGAAAATTTTAAAATCGAGACGTTGCTGGACGAGGAGCCAATGTAGGTCAGCGAGCACAGGGGTGATGGGTGAACAGGTCTTGGTGTGAGTTAGGATACGGGCAGCAGAGTTTTGGATGAGCTCAGGTTCATGGAGGGTGCAAGGTGGGAGGCCAGCCAGGAAAGCATTGGAATAGTTGAGTCTAAAGGTAACAAAGGTATGGATGAGGGTTTCAGCAGCAGATGAGCTGAGGCAGGGGCGGAGACGGGCAATATTACAGAGGTGGAAGTAGGTGGTCTTGGTGTTGGAGAGGGTATGGGATCGGAAGCTCAGCTCAGGGTCAAATAGAGTGCTAAGATTGCGAACCGTCTGGTTCAGCCTCAGACAGTGACCAGGAAGAGGGACAGAGTTGGTGGTTAGGGAACAGAGTTTACGGCGGGGACCAAAGATAATGGTTTCAGTCTTCCAAAGGAAATTTCTGGTCTTCCAATACTGATTGTTGGACAAGCAGTGTGACAAATCAGAGACAGTGGAGGGGGCGAGAGAGGTGGTGATGAGGTAGAGCTGGGTGTCGTCAGCATATGTGTGGACCTGATGTTATGTTTTCAGGTCACGTCGCCAAGGGGCAGCATGAAGATGAGAAATAGGAAAGGGTCAATTATAAGTAGATAATGATGACTGACAGTAAAGCTGTCAATGTTGATTTTTGACTCGATCAATGAATATTGTATGATAATGTGTACAGTAGTATAATGGGCATGATATAGGTTATAAAGGCTCATTCCCTGATTGCAGGGAAGATACGCACTGGTGTTAGCGGATTGAGAATCTGACCTCAACACAATCAACTTGATTTGTTCCCAACACAGCTTGAACCTTTCACAAAGTAAGTAATGAAGGGAGGCCTGTGGAATCGAGAGCGTGCAACTCTTAAAGGATTGCTGCTCAAAATTAAAGTGATGTGTCAACTTAAAGTATATTGGCAGAAGAAATGTTGGAGCCTTTTTCAAGGCTCAAACATAATCACAGCAGTTTTCAGTTTTTACAAAGGATGTTGGGGGGAAGAGAAGACTTGGTGGAAAAGGTCGAAAGAACAGGCAGCTCAATGTGGAGTCACAAAACAGAATCTGTGAGCAAACGAAAGAGTGGCACTGTTCCCACTTGCTGTTTGAAGGATTGTAACATGGATATTCTTGTTGTATGAGGTGAGTGTGAGGAGCCTTGACCTTTTGGCCCTCCAGAGCAGCTTCTCCAGAGGGTGGCAGTGCATCATGCCTAGTGGTGGCCAACAGTTTATAGTACATGGAAACAGATAAAGGGCAAAACAGCACACTCGATCTGGCAACGGAAAACTAACCAGAAGTACCATGAGCAGGTGGATTGCAAAAGTCACAAAGAGTAACCTGTCAATGTATTCCACTTTTACTGCTGACCCCTGCCAAGCCTTCTCACAATCTTACAGCTCTTTTATTGCATCTCGTGCATGCTCCTATCTCAGTCAAGATGCAACATATGAATTAAAGCCTTGCCACTCTCAGATCTTCTAAAGGTTTTAGACTAGATACATGGCACCCATCAGTGATCTTCTGCACTTTGGAAAATGCACAATTTTGGTGACATCGGTCATGCATGCCATGGTGATCAATTGGAAAGGAGACAAAAGTTTAGCCATACTGACCACTTCAGTCACCTTTTTGATGCATAGCCAGGGAGCATAGTACCTGATATTGCAGTGTTAGCTGGGAATGAGTAAAGGCCATAATAATTGAGAGCAGTGGTGATCTGCCAACCATTGGTACTGCTGCCCTTATGTTACAAGTTTGATGAAGGTGTCCTTGCTACAGATGACGAAGTCTGTCCTGCTGAATTGTAGGAAAATGAGGAACGTGTCCTGGCAGGTAGGCGTACCAAGGTCTTTAGATGGTCTGGGGCCTACTGATCTCCTTAACGTGCCTTCTTTCATCTTCTACCATCTAACCTATCAAATATTGAATTTGAGGCATTTTAAAAACAAACTTACTTTAAGGTGTGGAAAAAAATGACTGCCAATTTTTTTTTTTAATTAATAGAATTACGAAAAAGCAAAATCTGCATACCAAAAAAGTTACTGTAAACATTACATTAAAACCCTTGCAAAAGCTGTCTGGAGTGTCTTTACCTATGGAGCTTTCCTTGCTTCCATTCCAAATGGCATCACAAAGAAAAAAGAGCAAATAAAGCATAAATACCACCAAATTGTGTTTGGTGTTCGTTTAAATATTTTTGCATTATCTTCATGAAATATTTTAGTTGCCTTTAGTTCACATATTTTGCCTTTGTCCTTTTTATCTTAAAATATTTACAAAGTACTACATTTTCTAAATCAAAATAATTTGTACGTTGGTTTGTGTGACTAAGGTGGGGTTTTCATTAATGCACCAATACCTTTTTATTTGGTAATTGCTTGTTTCTCATGCATGCTAGAGTGAGAAATTTTGTGAGAAATTAGAATTTATTTTCTCCCATTTATAGGCATTAGTTTTGTCCAAGATGCACATTGTCATATGAACTCTCAGTCAATGGAATGAGCTATATCTGTAACCTGCAGCTTTTAGTTGTCATCATTAATAAAGTCACATTTATCCTGGTTACTATAGCTGTCTTTGACAGATGAAACATTGCTTGCCTGCTTCATTAAATATGCTTCTAGTGAAGAGAAACTACACACATAAAGTAGGTCAACTAGTGCTCAGACACAATTTGACTGGCTTTGATTCCATGCCCAGTGGTGTACCTTAAAATCAAAGTGCATGACTAAAAATAACTATAAAGAGATGAAAAATAAAATATTGAACTTTATGGAAAAATCTGATCTATGGAAGTATTGCAAAATTTGAAATACACTATAGCTAAAGTCTCATGGAGACAAATTAGGGCTTGAAAGGGTAGACTCTGTCAACCAGAGTCTTACATCTGGAGTATGAACAGAGAATACATAAACGTCTCAACCAGCAAAGCTTAACATTTGGTAAATTTAAGTATTTTTTGTTTGGGGTATGGTAGCATAGTGGTTATGTTACTGGACTAGTAATCCAGAAGCCTGGACTAATGATCCAGAGACATGGGTCAGAATTTTCTGTACCTGGGCGGGTCGGGTGCGGGCAGTCGCAACAACCGTTCTTCATACCATGCCACTCCTGAGATTGACTTTCCGTTAATGGGGCCTATTAAGGCTACCCTGAATGTTACACGGCTCTATTAAATGGTGCGGGTCTGATGACATCATCGATGATGCGTTTTCAGCCGGGATATTTAAAGGAGCCATGGCCACATTGCATTTGGAGGTTCATCTAGGAGTGTGCAGGCACCACACCGCACAATTGGACTGCTGCAAAGAGTGCCAAACATGACTGCACTGAGACAGAGGGCTGCACCCAGGTTCTCCAATGACTCCCTCCATATGCAATAGCAAAATACTGTGGAGGTTGGAAATCTGAAATAACAACAGAAAATGCTGGAAGCACTCAGCAGGTCAGGCAGCATCGAGGAGAGAGAAAAAGAGTTAACGTTTCGGGTCGAGGACCCTTCGTCAGAACTGGAAAACTCCAAAGGTGCACACAAATTTGTCCATGGCCGGAAAGTGGTGAAAATAAAGATTTTTATCTGATATCACAGTAACTCCAGTTCTGACGAGGGGTCCTCGACCCGAAACGTTAACTCTGTTTCTCTCTCCTCGATTCTGACGAGCCACCCCTCACACTCACCCTCATCCTAATGCAATCATACCAACTAACAACACACAAGGAGGCCACTTGGCATTGCCACCCACTGCATCATAGTCCCCCTCTAAAGATGTAACCCATTCATTCCTTACACTCATTCCATCACTCTCACTCAACCTTCCCTTCTTTCCCTCCTTGAGAGAACTGGAGGTGACACTCCATCATTGGCCACCTCAACATCAGGAGAGGAGGCTACCTTGGAAGTCTCTGAAGTCTCTGAGCAGCTGGAGGTGGGAGTGAGAGAGAGGGGGACATCTCAGCAACCTGGTAACAGAATTACTTATACAGCTACATGGCATACAGCAGTCACTCATATGGGGACTGATGTCAGCAGCCACTGAATGTTCATCATGTGCATAATAGTATCTGTACCCATTCTTCATATGACATATCTAACTCATCTCTTTACTCTCCCACAGGTCCATCAAGAACCCCCCCCCGCACCCCCCACTGTCCAGGAGGAAGAGGAACACGACTCCTCAGAGCAGCCTCCAGCCTCTGAGGGCGCACCGTCACCAGACATAAGCGCACCCAGCACACAGCACGGTGGGTCCCACGAGAGATAGAGTAGTGTTGTTACCTGGTGTCTCACAAGTCACAAGTGAGCAAGAGCAGATGGTGGAGACAGGGACAGCAGTGGAGACTCCTCATCGGAAGGCACAGGATGCTCCCAGCTTTGCTCATCTGCATACAGACGCTGACCCTCGGGGGCCATCCAGAAAGAGGCCGTTCCTGGAGGTACAATAAGAAGTGCAAGAGGCTCTGACAGGTTTTGCGACTGCGATGTCTGCAAATGTCCAGAGAATGGAGGAGTCCATCTCCAACATGAGCACCACTGTGTCGCAGGCGATGGCGACTGTAGGCTCTTCCATGGAGAGGATGGCCACCTGCATGGAGCAGCTAATGTGCCACTCACAGGAGCACATGGTCTCTATGGAGAATAGATGGCTATCTATGGAGAATGGATAGTAGGGGTTCATAGATGTCCTCTCTAGGAGGGATGTCAATGTAGAAGTGGATCCTCATGGCCCCACTGATGGGCAGCAAGGTGCTCTCCAGCTCCTTGCTAGCAGGGAAGTGCGGGTGGCCCGTGAGAGGGATGATGATGAGAGGGGACATGCAAGTGGGGGCTCCTCTCAAAGTGCTTACACTTCTCCCCAGTTGCCCCCCCTCAGTCAGAGCCCCAGATGCCTCCTCAGCTTGCGATGGCCGAGTCTGCCCCTGCACAGTCGCAGGAGGAGCAGACTTTGGCGGGGCCCTCACAAGCTCCAAAACCCAGAGGATGTCCAGCAAAAGTGGCTAAGCAGTCGCAGCAGGGAAGTGAGCAGCCTACCTCTACCTCTGCTGAAGCCACAGGGGTAGCACCTCCTGGAGGCACATGTAAGAGAAAGATGAAACACAAGTAGATTCACAAGGGTAGCCACTTGGGTGTTTTATTAAATGTTTCTGTAAAGTTTCCGTTACTGTGATATCAGATAAAAATCTTTATTTTCACCACTTTCCGGCCATGGACAAATTTGTGTGCACCTTTGGAAGTGGCTTAGTGAGTTGGAGTGAATGGTGAGACATAACAGTACCTCCAGGTCAGTGTGAAAGGAATGGCTTGGTCATTGTAGGGATGCTTTATGGTGTTGCTGTGGGGTGGTGCCAACCTGGCGCAGCATGTGGCAACCATATGGGTGTAATGCATAAAATTAAGTAAATCTGGCCATGATGAGTCCATCCCTGGCCTCCCGGGCAGCAATGTGCTCGGGTGCTGGTGTGATCTGGACCGCAGGTTCCTCCTGCTCCTCCTCCACCTCGTCTTCCAGCTGATGCTCCTCCTGCTGCTCTTCCTCCTCCTCCTCCTCTGAAGAGGCTGTGCGCTCAGAGCCTTGCTCCTCATGCAGCACTAATCCTCGCTGCTGCGCTATGTTGTGCAGGGCACAGCAGACCACTATGATTCTGGAGACCCTGGCTGGTGCATACGGAAGGGCTCCTCCAGATCTGTCAAGGCATCTGAAGTGCATTTTCAGCATGCCTATTGTCTGCTCCATGACACATCTGGTGGAAATGTGGCTTTCATTATATCTCTCCTGGACCTCAATACTTGGCCTCCTCAAGGGTGTCATGAGCCACATCTTCAGTGGATAGCCCTTGTCTCCAAGCAGCCAGCCTGAAAGTCTATTTGGAAGAGCGAAGAGCTGAGGGAGGGTGGATTGGTGCAGGATGAAAGAGCCATGGCAGCTGCCAGGGAATTTGGCACACACATGCATGATGATCTTCCAGCGTGATGCAGCCCTGCACTGATGCCCTCTGTCCTGTGCAGCATCAGGTGGTTGAGGAGAAGGTTGGTGGTGCTGTTGTTGCTGGTGTGCCTGGTGCTGCTGGTGTTGGGGCTCATCGTGGTCTGATTCTGAGGACCAAGGTGAGACAGTATAAACGGCACCCATGCTGATAGAATAGATGGCAGGTCAAGTAGATGACAGAAGCAATCTGTCAATGGTGTGATAGGTTCTACCAATGAGGTGACAGTGGATGCCGACTTTGCTGGAAACACTTGAAACCTCGAGAAAGCTAAATCTGTGCTGACCACGCAGTCAGCAACAGTATCTGCCTTAGGAAAATGATCAGCTGTGAGGTGGGAGTTTTTATTGTACTTTTCATGCAGTGCACTAATGAGCTGGATCAATGGCCACTCAACTTTCGCCTCAGGTTCACAGACGTGGTTCCTGAGCTGCGTGATTCCCGTGCTCATCCAGGGAAATTTGAAAGGTAGGGTTAAAAAGTCGCTTAAGGGTCTGACAAGTACCTAATAATCATTTAAATTAGCTTGCCCGCCTCTGCCGTTCAGGTCGCTGCCGTGCCGGCAAACGCGCCCGAGGGAAAGGCGCGTGGGGGCGGGCTGACGGCGGGTTCCCGACCCGCTGCAAGATATTTCAAATTTCCCACCTGACCCGCCTCCAATCGTGCCTGCACGGACCCCAGAAAATTTTGGCCATGAGTTCAAATCCCACCACAGCAGCTGAGGAATTTAAATTCAGTTAATTAAATAAATCTGGAATTAAAAAGCTAGTATCAGTAATCAGTATCATGAAACTACTGGAGTGTCATAAAAACCCATCTAGTTCACTAATGTCCTTTAGGGAAGGAAATTTGCCGTTCTTACCTGGTCTGGCCTTTATGTGACTCCAGACCCACAATGTGGTTGACTCTTAACTGCCCTCTACTGTTCAAGAAGGTGGCTCACCACCTTCTCGAGGGCAATTCTCGATGGGCTGGGCTTACCCACATGAACGAATAAAAAAAAAAATTAATTGGAAGAATGGGATGGCTTATGTGGTTCCGTCCCAGTGCCAACATTGCACACAGCATAAGAGTTGACCTCACCTGTGTTTGTGAGATCAGGGCATTTAATTAAATTGAATTTACTTGCTGTGCACATTGGTCCAGGTGCAGGGAGTGTAATTGGTATATGGGCGAGATATCCAGGAGTCCTTTAGTTTAAAGGGATGCGGTTAATTAAATGTAATTGGCTGCATGAAAGGGCGGGGTACGCAAAACTTCATAGTTTAAATGTAAAGGAATGAGCCATACCTATTCAGAAAAATACACCATCCTATGAACAGAATTCTGACATTATTAAAATATGACAAACTGGGTTTAAAAATCTAAAAGCCTCAATGACACAAAGCTGTAAATACAGGCTTCTGAGATAAGATGAGTCACAAAGTTGTAAACACCATACAAGCTTTTGAAATGGGAATTGGTTGTAAATAGTAAAACAATGGCCCTATTGAAGAAGCAAAGAGTTTCTTCCAAGAAGTCTGCAGTTTGGAACCAACACAATAGCTATACCCAGTTTAAAGTGTTAAAAACTAACACTTCGAACAGAAACACAGAACATTAAAAAACCATGTGCCTTTGTAAAAGTAACATCAAATGAAAGACAGGAAACATAAGTTTGTAATATAACCAACTAAGATGGCTGGGGAAACAATCAAGTACTCGGTTGAAGTGTTTTTGATTTACATATTGTAAAAGGTACAAACAGAATACTTTGTAAATATTACATCAATAGATGCACCAAGCAATCACATTGTGTATGTGTTGAACTTGGAACAGTTAGGAGACAGAAGTCTGTAATACAACCAGTTAAAGTGATTTAAGAATTCAATAGAAGACCTTCGTAAGAATGGCATCAAATAGATAAATCTGTTATAACCATTTTTTATGATAAGCTTTGAAACACCTACACAGCAGATATAATTATGCATGCAGCAGCTGAACTGACAGTAAGATTAGAAGGAAGTCAACAGAAATATGACTGGAGATAATTAGCTTACATCAGCAGAAAACTTCAAAGAATATACCACTAAAAAAGAATATAAAATATAGAGCTTTCAGATAGGAAGTCAGAAGTCACTGGAAGGGGCAAGCGATTCTCATCTTTAGAGGCAGGCTCTGTAAGTTTTTAACTCTTTGAGTCTCGGGGATCAAAAGGTACTTTTATTTGATTTTGGTGGATATTCTGGATTAAGAATAAGTAGAAGTGTGGAAATGTAACGAAGTTAAGATTTGAGAATAAGGATCTCTGATAAGAAATGTAAGCTATTTGTATTTTGAACTGTTAAAGTTGCGATTGAATCACCAACTGTTAGCTGCATGTCGGTTCTTTAATAAATCTATATATTTTTAGAATTGTCTCACATAGTATTTCTGTATCAAACTCGCAAACTCAATTTCTGTACACTCTTTTGTGAGGAGTTGCAGAATTCTGGGGGGGTTTTCCGGACCCTCATAATATCCGGAAGGTTACAGTCTAGTTAAACTTATTAAAGTGCTATCTGGAGCACGGTAACATCTTCAGGTCGTTCCTTTCCTTTAGGGAGAGATAGTCTGACCTTTAGACCCAATTAAGCATCTCTAGGATTCGGCTATCTCTAACTTTAGTTGAAGGTGAATGTCTGGGGAATACGCCTGATCTGGGGTAGCCCGAAAAGGGCTAGGACTAGTAATTATCCCTTCATAAAAAAGTCAGCCTTTCCAAAGGCAGTCTGGGGCAAAGAAATGACAGGCCAAAGCAAGGGAAGGCAAACCCAATGTGGAAACACAAAAATGGAATCAGTGGGCAAGAATGGCTAAAGAAGTGGATGTACTGCTGCATGAAGTGGATGTAAAGAACTTTACCCTGTTTAGCACTTGGGGCACGCTCTCTACAAGACAACAGTTCACCATGCCTGACCACCACCTCCTGCTAGGCATAGTGCAGCAACACTTCGACTTCACCAGCTATCAAACAGGGGGGGACTGACCCACACTCGCCATCTAGAGACAGAAATATGTGTGTTTCTCAGTATCCTGGACTGCTGACAAAAGGAAGAGAGAGGAAAAATACTGTCCTTTGACCCATCCTCAACTTTGTGTAATGAGGATTGGTCCATCAAGCTGCTATCCAATGTTACCATCTCGAATGGAAAACTGCCCCCTCAGTTTGGAGGCTCACTGTACCTGTATTGTCTGCCCAGCTAGAACCCTCTGACAGGCGTATAGAATGAAAGCCCATTCTATCACAATGGCTTGAAACACCCAGGATCAAGCATTAAGGAACTACATTATTTCATAAATAATACAGTATGCAAAAGTAAGCAGTCCATGATGGCTATAATGGCTGAACCATCTGCTATTCCACCTGGGAATCATTCTAATCAACATTCTAAATACCTTGTGCATCTCTGGAAGTTAACCCTTTGCAAGCTGAATCGGAACTCTATTGATGACACAACATAAATTAAAACAAAAAGGTAAAAATCATAACACGTTACAACTTATTTAAATGTTAATGCCTAAAACAAGTGTATCTTTACATTTGTTAGGTCTGTTTAATAATTTTTGCTTTTTTTGTCCCTGCTTAAGATATCCTTTTTTTCTTCATGTCTGGTTTTCTCACCTTTCATTTTGTTCCTCTGGATTTTTAAAAATTCATTTTATTGTATTTCCTCTAAAGACGAAGAACACAATCAGCTAGTACAGTAGTGCAATTAGTTGGAGAATTAGTGAGGGCTTCAGGTTTGATCCTCCACTCCATTGGGCTATCGATCTTGCTGCAGGGAAGCTAAGAGTGGATGCCTTTGCGTCCCTGGATGGGAAAAGAAAATTGGATTGCGTGTCTCTGCCAGGCCATTCTTGTGTGCCTCCTCTTGTCCAGTCAGATGCAACCTTTGACAGCGGGCAGAAAGCTGCTGGCTGCCCTGCCCTCTTAGTTACATGAGGTGAGGGAACCAGCAACAAGGGGGATAAAAGAGGGCTTACACTCGGATTCATCAAATTTGTGTGAGGTCACAGACATAGCAAGTGGCAGAATCTGTGTTGTGATTCATTTTTATTCTTATCACACAATGTGCAAAGCCTGCCATCTTGTGTATTGTTAGGACATAGCAATGTATGTTCCAGTTTTATCTGCAATGAAATTACAGGAAATAATTCCATTACTTAAAATTTGCATGCACTGTAATGGAAGAGATACACACCTATTTTGGGATGAAATATAAACTACCATCTTTTTATGTCCTAGGTCACACAAGTAAATGAATACTTGCTTAGCAATTCATTCCTTTAGCGCAAGTTATTAGATCTAACTTAAGTTATATGTATTTTCTATGTGAGAATAAAAACACAAAATAACTCCATTAAAATGCCACAGATCATTTGAAATGCTCCAAAATTCCAATAAGAGCACCAAATCAGGTGTCAAAATCAAAATGTTCTGAGGGGGCATACTCCATCAAAAGTAGATCTTATGCCTTCAACCCTCATCTCCCTTTAGTAATTTTTAAATCATCACTGCTGCTAGAATTATGGTAAATATAGGCTTAACTATCCCTTCCTTGGAATAAGAAAAAATAAAGTCAATTGGCTATGGTAAATGACAATGTGAACTAGACTGGACACATGGCCCCTTAGTATCCACTTTTATATGGAGGATTGTTGCTCACAATTCATTCAATCTGTCCTCTCTGATGGCTTCAGATGGACTATTCAATTTTACAAGATCAGCTGAGAAATACTTCTCATAAGTAACTGGGACAAAAGCAAACTGAAATATGTCTCTTAAAACTAAGAGCTGACAAATTTATTTACAACAAATTCCAAAGATGTTTGTATTTGAATTGAATAGCATGGCTTCCTTGAGATACCTGACCCAGACAATATCAAAATAAGCTGGTCCATTCCTTGTGACTGAACCTCCATATGGAACATGACAGAAATAAACCATTTCAATGATACATCAGACAAAAGTGCTTCATTTTGTACAGGTGGCTTGCTCCCAGGTATCTGCCAGTGTCACTCTAATCAGTTGCCTGAAAGTAATTGACAGTACTTTTGGATGAGTCTTTTACCAATGTTTGCTCAGCACCACTCTACAATGACTCAGTTGAGATTGCAAATTCAATACATACATGTTGCTCTACTTTATGTATAAATTGGTACAAGCATGTGTACTAAGTTCTAAAATGAAACTGTGAAGTCAGCAATGAGTTTACAACCAAAACAATTTAATGAGAATAGCTTTACAAAACATGACCACAGTAGTATCACATCTTGCTTACATGATTTTACACCATGTACAAAAATCCAGTGAATTAAAACACATAATTTAGAGGAAAATTTGATAATCTACAGAAATCCATTGGCTGATAAAACAAGATTGAGTGCTCACTCACTGACAGTAAACATCCTTCATAGAATTGATGCCCAAGAGCAACACTGAAATCACTCCCAGGTTTTTATACACGTGGCTTCATTTGTATGCATGAAACATAACTTTCTATTTCCTACATTACAACAGTGACTACACTTCAAAAAGCAGGTCATTGGCTGTAAAGCGTTTTGGGATGGCCGGTGGTCGTGAAATGCAAGTCTTTCTTTTTCTTTTTAGAATTCTTATTGGGAGTACAAATGCCAATTGTCAGTGCTTTCATGTCTTTGATGGAAAAGCATGTTTACACAATGGTGCTAACCCTTAGACTGCCAAATTAAACCGTTAAGTGGTAGCTCCTTTGAATGGCATTTGAAAGTATCAAAAGCTGACCTCATTGTGTTAATGTCACATCACATCACAAAATCAACATTTCAAGCACTAAACCTCTATTGACTGGGAAACCAGTTAATTTTCAATGAAAGGCCCATTTTGAATTATGTAGGTATCATCTCCAGGAGACATACCATGGATACTCACTTTAAAAAAAAGTATTTAAACAACAAAAATAAGGTATTTTTGGTAGAAATGAGAAAAAGTAAAGCTAAAATAATAAAATGAGTGAGGCGGAGGGAAAAATAGAAGACATGGCAAGTAGAAATAGTGTTAAAAAGAAACATTTATTTTGTAGTAATAAAGCTACGCCTGAAATCTAAGTAATTCTAGTCCAACAACGTTTTGAGTTTATTTCAATGACATGGTGTGCAAGCTGAAAATCTTCTTTTTTTTTTTTTTTTTTTTAAACTGACCAGCCCAGGAAACTTGAAATTCCCAAAGCTATCAACAGTATTACATTTAAAGACAAAAGTCATTATTACTGTTGGTTTAGTAGTCCATTGACAAGGAACTTTACATGCAGTATCACCATAAGTATCTCGTTCACCAAAGTCTCTAAGAATACTTTTTTGCTTTTATTGAATAAAAGGGGACACTAAATAATAGTGGACATTAGAACATCAAGGTTTGTTTGGCAGTTCTGAGCAATAAAACAAGTTCCCATTCCTGGATGACTCAAATTCTTTGTACTTCAACTTCAGATGAAATTGCGAGGGTTTTAAGCAGCCACAAAGACTTTTCTGTTCACTATCTGTCCAGCCAATTAGCAGTGAGTACTAATAGAATATTACATCAATCTGCATATTTTCAAATCACAATACAACATAAAAGTGATCTTTAGCAGGGAGTGAAATATGTTCAATTATCTGATGAGTAATCCAGAAAAATGAATTTGCCTGTAAATTAGTTCAGTTCTCTCTTTAATTAAGAAGGGGGGGGGGGAAACCATACCAATACTACTAAACTCTTCTTGGACAACCCATCAAAAAACCACATTTCAGCAGTGCAGAAAGGCACAAGCTCATGCCATTGAGCGCAATTTTCCTCTCCTCTTCAGATGCGAGGGCAAGATTGACAAAGCTTACTCTTAGTCAAACACTAGTAAGAATCCCCTCTCTCCTGCAGCTGGTAACTCCTGTAGTGACTTGATTCCAAAGATACTGGCAGCACTCCAGTTCATTGTCTGGGCTCACACTTGGCATATTTGACTATGGTGGGATCACAGCTGAACCCAATCTTGCTCTTGCCCAATGCGCACCAGAGCTTTTCCTTTTCTCTTTGCCAGTGTTTCGTCCCTTCCTTTCCTGTAGGCATTGAATTCCTGCCGAGTATGGTTCCACAGGTGCCCTCTAGTACTTGCCCAAGTGGGTATTATTCATGTTTGAGCCTCGACAATAAGTATCGGCAGGCTATTCTACCGATCAGGAGGGTGTAGCAGCATTATAATTGCCTAATATCCACAAAACATGCAGGATCACGCGTTTACAATCAGCAGCAACAACACCGGCTTATTTTCCTCTCACTTACCCAAGGGTGCAATGCCCCATTATGGCTGCCTCGAGTAAGATCAGCTAACTCTGTACATACTGGGCATTAAACCCAGGACCTCCCAAGTCTGTATGGCTTAGCTACACATTAGAAACACCATTGGAGTCAGTTTATTCTTTGTGCGTTCTGGATTTTTTTTTGAGGATGAAGGAAATGGAATTATTACATCTTAGTTCTTTATATTAATATTGTATGTACAAGGGGTAAGTTTTAGCATCCCGCTACTGTTAAAATCTCCTCTGCAACAATAGTATGTAGATTTCACTTTGGAGTCTTGTTATATTCAGATGACATTAACCATACCGAAGGAATTTACTCAAGCATGCCCGAGCTGGAGAATCAGGAGAGAATATTACTTAAGAGCTTCTGAAAGAAGGATTTTAAATACATGGCTGTATTTAAAAACTAGGTTACTCATTAGGTGCTTATTTTTTTGTGATAAACCCATTTTCAGCTATATTAAATCAAACTTTACCAAGTTACCACTCTTGATATATTTACAGAATATTTTTAAAGCAAATTTTTTTTATTTTTATAAATTGAGTTTTAAAACACTGCCTGATTGCACTGGCAGATTTTACTGTCTGTAATATCTAAATGAGTTTGAGCGGAAATTCTGGGGGGGGGGGAAATACTTTTCAAAAATGGGTGCAAGTTTGGGCGTAATTTGCACCAGAATCACCAATTGTGCCCAAAGCAGGAACTCTACCCCACCCCACCCCACTGTATTTAAATAACTAATCTTCTTCAGAATCACTGCTCCTCTTTGTTGGAGCACTAGTCCTGATAGACGACATCAATCTATCTTCAATTTTTCTTCTTGGGTTCTCCTCTAGTTCAGTTTTGATTGCATCAGATTCTGACAGTTTCCATTCCAGATCTTCAATGAAAATGAAGCAAGGAGGCAAGAAGATAGAAAGAAAATAATAAGAAACATTGCAATATTATTTAATTCAAAAGATGCAAAAATGTTCCCCCCCCCCCCCCTCCATAACTGAACGATAAGTTTTAATTGCAGGCACATTCATTAGCAAGGCATATAAAGACTACTAAATTAAAAAGGGTGTATATGTATGTACACACAAATGATTTGTACAGTATTATATAGATAATACACAACACTATACATAGTTGAAAGTCTTGTCTAGTAATGCATCTGGTGAACCACTCTCTTTAAAGGTATCACATCTGAAAGTGTGGTCACTGAGGCGTCGCATCTGTAAAGCAAAAACTTGTGATTTGGTGCTTACTTTAACCAAATATCTAATTGACTAATTATGAATGAATCAAACCAGTTAGTACACATCAATGAAGAACAAGTAAGCAGCAGAAACTGACTAAATTGTTGAAATCATTTTGACATTGATTTGAGCCACCTTCTTGATGTTTCAGCTACGTGAAAATGTACTGGTAACAGAATCGCCATTAAAAAATAAAATGCTTATTCTTACTCTGGTATCTGTAGTGTTGTAAATCCCTGGAAAACGAGTCCCCCGCTCCTAGAGATCTACCCCTGTATTGGAAGCCTGGGGCGCAATTTAGAGCACCTTCCTGGAGCTTGAATTGCTAGCTGTGCCTCCCAACTCAAACTCCTGCCTGGCGACTGCTTAGCACCCAGCCCATGTTTTCCCCTCCCCTGCCCAATTATGCTGCCTTCCAGCATGACTTGGTCTCAATCTGGTTAGTTTTACAACTCAATCTGAATCAGTTAGTTCTTAGCTTTTCAGGAATTCCCCAATTCAGTTCACCTTGTGTATACTGCATATAGAAATATGTAGATTTTATCATGAACTCCATACATTTTGCAGTAAAACATATTACATACTAAAAATGTGCATGTGCTAATTAGTAAGCTTACACTTTGTCCAAGATTAGTCACAAGTGCTGAAATGATTACATTTGACAAAAGTTATAAAGGTATTAAATTCACATAAGCAGTGTGCTGCATGTTGGAGCTCCAACTGTGTGGTAGGACACAAATCCTAATAAAAACATTGGCCTAGATTTTTCAAGCACATCCAACCTTTAGTATGCTAAACAATAACAACTTGTATTTATATAGCACCTTTAACGTAGTAAAACATCTCAAGGCACTTGACAGCAGCTTTATAAAACAAAATTTGACACCGAGCCATACAACGTGAAGGTTTTGGAGCGGGTACAGAAGAGATTTACTAGAATGGTTCCAGGGATGAAGGATTACAGTTACACGGATAGACTGGAGAAGCTGGGGTTATTCTCCTTAGAGCAAAGAAAGCAAAGAGGAGATTTGATAGAAGCGTTTAAAATCAGGAAGGGTTTAAACTGTTTTCAATGGCTGAAGGGTCGATAGCCAGAGGGCACAGAGTTAAGGTGATTGGTAAAAGAACTAGAGGCGACATGAGGAAAAACTTTTTCATGCAACGAGTGGTTAGGATTTGGAATGCACTGACTGATAGAGTGGTGGATACAGATTCAATAGCAGTCTTCAAAAGGGAATTGGATAAATAATTGAAGGAGAAAAAATTGCAGGGATATGGGGAAAGAGTGGGGGAGTGGGACTAACTGGATCGTTCTTCGAAAGAGCAGACGTAGACTCCATGGACCGAATGGCCTCCTTCTGTGCTGTACTATTCCATGATTCTATAAAAGGAGATATTAGGGCAGATGGGAGGCAGGTTTTAAGGAGTGTCTTAAAGGAGGAACGAGAGTTAGAGAGGCAGAGAGGTTTAAGGAGGGAATTCCATAGCTTAGGGCCTTGGCAGCTGAAGGCAGGGCCGACAATGGAGCAATTAAAATCAGGCTGCTCAAGAGACCAGAATTGGAGGAGCGCAGATATCCGAGGGTTGGAGGAGATTACAGAGATGGGGAGGGGCGAGGCCATGGAGGGATTTGAAAACAAGGATGAGAATTTTAAAAGCGAGGTGTTGCTTAACCGGGAGCCAATGTAGGTCAGCGAGCGCAGGGGCGATGGGTGAACGGGACTTGGTTCGAGTTAGGATACGGGCAGAGTTTTGGATGACCTCAAGTGTACAGAGGGTAGAAAAAGGGAGGCCGGCCAGGAGTGCGTTGGAATAGTCAAGTCTAGAGGTAACAAAGGTATGGATGAGCGTTTCAGCAGCAAATAAGCTGAGGCGAGGTGGAGTCAACGATGTTACGGATGTGGAAATAGACGGTCTTAGTGATGGTGGAGACATGTGATCGGAAGCTCATTTCAGGGTCAAATATGACACCAAGGTTGCGAACAGTCTGGTTCAGCCTCAGACAGTAGCCAGGGAGAGGGATGGAGTCGGTGGCTAGGGAACAGAGTTTGTGGAAGGGACCAAAGACAATGGCTTCGGTCTTCCCAATATTTAGTTGGAGGAAATTTCTGCTCATCCAGTACTGGAGGTCTGACAAGCAGTCTGACAATATGGAGACAGCGGAGGGGTCGAGAGAGGTGATGGCGAGGTAGAGCTGGGTGTTGTCAGTGTACTTGTGGAAACTGACACTGTGTTTTCAGATAAACCCTTACATTTCTGGGATCAGCCTCATTAACATACTATAGGTGAGCTCCAGGCACTGAAAGTGTCTATAATCGGAGCTCGCCTGCTGATGGGTGGGAAATCTGATGCTACTGCATGATTTAAAAGGCCTGCCGAGCTTAAAGGCCAGGCATGGCGATTTGTAGCTTTGGATGGCAAAAAATTCAAGGAATACACAAGGGACCATTGAACACACTAATTTGTTAAAATTGTTCTTGATGAAGTGGGACGGGGGCAGGCGTGGAGGGGGGCTGCTTTGGCAGTAATCACCACAGGGCGCAAGAAAAGCAGCACAGGAAGAATTGAAGGATATGGCAATTAATGTTGACACCACCTCTGCCACATGAAGTACTGCCAAAAGAATTTTAATGACCTCACCACATCAGCCAAGGTAGGAGAATCTAGCTTCCATTAATGCAGAGTACTAAGGATGTTGGTTTTATTATGAGATATAGAATATAAATGATGTAGTTATGACAAGCCTATATAAATCCTTAAGCCCACAGTTACAGAGTACTGTGTGCAGTACTGGGCTCCTGACTATAGGAAGAATACTGAGGCTTTAGAGAGGTACCATGCAGATTCATTAGGATGCTGCCTGGTATGAGGAATATTAATACGAAGAAAGATTTGAAAAATTGGGGCTTTTTCATTGGGACAGCGCAGGTTAGGGAGTGATATAATGGAAATGTTTTAAATTATGAAAGGTTGGGACAGGGTAGATAGAAGCAGACTGCTTCCAGTAGCTGAGAGGTCTAGAACAAAAGACCAGAGATATAAAATGAAGTGTATGAGACTTGGAACAGAGAGCAGGAGAAACATTTTTTACACGGAGTTGTGGGGCTATGGAATTCACTACCAGGGTTAGCAGTTGAGGCAGAAACTTCTGGGCAGAACTTTAAACTGAGGCAGGGACATAAAACTGGCGATATCGGATCGGCCAACTGTTATACACCACACCTGATTTTTCCATTCCATTGACTTCTACAAAAAGGAAAATTGGACAGGGTGTATAACGGCTCACCGATCTGATACAGCCAGTTATAAAACTTCTGAAGTTGAAACTTGCGACATATGTTAATATTCAAAATTAGATTGGCTAAGTGGATGAAAGAAAAGGGATGAAATTATGAGAACATGGTGGGTAAATGCTGACATAGGCTAGTTTGGCCAAATGACCTGTTTCTGTGTTGTAGTTTCTATGCATTTCAATGCCACTTACAATTATTTTTCCCTCACTTTCTTAAAGTAGTTTCATGGATTCCTATGTATGGGCTACAGAGTTAAAAATTATGGAGAACAGTTTGAGGAATGATCTAATCAAGGTATTTAAAACAATTGTGGGGGATTTGATATTGCAGATACAGAGAAACTATTTCCTCTGGTCGGGAAACCCAGAATAAGAGGGCGTAATCTTAAAATTAGAGAGTTAGGCCATTCAGGGGTAAAATCAGGAAAAACTTCACATAAAGGGTTATGGAAATCTGGAACTCGCTCCCCCCAAAAAGCTGTGGATGCTGGGCCTATTGAAGTTTTCAACACATAGAACGATAGATTAAAAAGCTAGTATCAGTAATGGTGACTATGAAACTACCGGATTGCTGTAAAAACCCATCTGGTTCACTAATCACCAGGGAAGGAAATCTGCCGTCCTTACCTGATCTGGCCTATATGGGACTCCAGACCCACAGCAATGTGGTTAACTCTTAACTGCTTAGTAAGCCACTCAGTTGTATAAGGTGGCACAGCACCACCTTCACAAGGGCAATTTGGGATGGGTAATAAATGCTGGCCTTGCCAAATCCCATGAATGAATTAAAAAAACAGGTCATACGGCCCAATTAGTCTGTGCTGGTATTTATACTCCATACGAGTTGAATGGCCGACTCCTGTTCCTATGTATTCCCATTATGCAGCAGGGTGCACTTTGCACCCTCAGCCTTCACTTGGAAGTGTTTCTTCATTTACCTTCCAAAATAATGCTCCAATCTAATGTCATGACAGCCACTACAGGCTGCAAGCTGGGTCTCAGTATGTTATCATGACAATTGGAATTTCTCACTTATTGTACTCTGATTGCAAGAGAAGATGGTCCACAACAAAGAGAAAGAACATGAACAGGAGGAGGACCCCTTAACATGCATTATATAACCCCATATGAGGAGGAATAAGTGTTAAATGGTAGTGGAGGCAGAAGAGAATCAGAAACCAGACTGTAAGGCCAGCTCTTTGGTTCAAGGGATCCAGACCTCAGTGTCTGTAGATGCTTTCTGAGCATGGAGTGTTGATGCAGTCATTTTAGACCATGCCAAGTATGGTGCTGGAGATGCTGGGGCTTTTTTTATTCATTCATGGGATGTGGGCGCCGCTGGCAAGGCCAGCATTTATTGCCCATCCCTAATTGCCCTTGAGAAGATGGTGGTGAGCCACCTTCTTGAACTCCTGCAGTCCTTGTGGTGAAGGTACGGTCACAGTGCGGTTAGGTAGGGAGTTCCAGGATTTTAACCCAGTGACGATGAAGGAAAAACAATATACTTCCAAGTCAGGATGGTGACTTGGAAGTGGTGGTGTTCCCATGCACCTGCTGTTCTTCTCCTTCTAGGTGGTGGAAGTCGCGTGCTTGGGAGGTGCTGCCCGAGAAGCCTTGGCGAGTTTCTGCAGTGCATCTTTTAGATGGTACACACTCCAGCCACGGTGCACTGGTGGTGGGAGAAGTGAATGCTTAAGGTGGTAAATGGGCAAACACAGCAGCCAATTTGTGTTCAGCAAGGCCCCACAAACAGCAATGAGATAAATACCAGTTGATCGGTTTAGTGGTGCCAGGTGAGGTGTAAATGTTGGCCAAGGCACAAGGATAATTCCATGCTCCTCTTCAAGTAGTGTCATGGGATCTTTTACATCCACCTGAGCAGGCAGATGGGCCTTGGTTTAACATCTCATCTGAAGTCTGACTTTGTAATGTTTTACACAATTCAGCATTAGCAGCAGAATAATACATGCGTTATATAGTATAATGTTCCCGTGTTAATAACATTGCACATCCTCTTGCTTGTGAGATCCGCTAGTGTAAATAAAAAGCACAATGCTTGAATCTTCTGAAATATGTTTCTTCAACAAAAAAAACCTCACATTCAAATGTTATATTTCCACAAAAAATCTGGCTCATAAGTAGTGGAAAATTTAACAGTACAGTTTGAGTACAAGCTGCTCAATGAGTGAATCATGGAATGGTTACACCACAGAGGAGGCCATTCGGCCCGTCAAGTCCGTGCCAGCTCTCTGCAAGAGCACTTCAGCTAGTCCCACTCCCCCGCCTTTCACCGTGGCCCTGCAATTTTTTTTCCTTCAGGTACTTCCAATTCCCTTTTGAAAGCCACGATTGAATCTGCATCCACCACCCTTTCAGGCAGTGCATTCCAGATCATAACCACTCACTGCATAAAAAAGTTTTTCCTCAATTCGCCTTTGGTTCTTCTGCCAATGACCTTAAATCTGTGTCCTCTGGTTCCCGACCCTTCCGTCAATGGGAACAGTTTCTCTATCTACTGTCTAGACCCATCATGATTTTGAACACCTCTATCAAATCTCTCAACCTTCTCTGCTCTAAGGAGAGTAACCCCAGCTTCTCTAGTCTATCCACGTAACTGAAGTCCCTCATCCCTGGAATCATTCTCGTAAATCTTTTCTGCACCCACTCTAAGGCCTTCACATCCTTCCTAAAGTGCGGCGTCCAGAATTGGACACAATACTCCAGTTGAGGCCAAACCAGTGTTTTATAAAGGTTCATCATAACTTCCTTGCTTTTATACTATATGCCTCTATTTTGGAAGTCCATGTACACATCAACCACATTGCCCTCATCAACCCTCTCTGTTACCTCATCAAAAAACTTGATCAAGTTAGTTAAACACGATTTGCCTTTAACAAATCTGTGCTGGCTTCCCTTAATTAATCCACACTTGTCCAAGTGACTGTTAACTTTGTCCCTGATTAATCGTTTCTAAAAAGCTTCCCCACTACCGAGGTTAAACTGACCGGCCTGTAGTTGCTGGGTTTTCCCTACACCCTTTTCTGAACAAGAATGTAACATTTGCAGTTCTCCAGTCCTCTGGCACCAGCCCCGTATCTAAGGAGGATTGGAAGATTATGGCCAGTACCTCTGTGATTTCCACCTTAACTTCGCTCAGCATCCTAGGAAGCATCCCATCTGGTCAGTGCAGTGAAAAAAAATCTGCAAGGGCTCAGTAAGGTGTTCTACCCGTAACACAATATACAAAGACTGATTTATTGGAACACTGAACTATGTGCTGACTAAAGTCTGCCAAGAGGTATGATCAAGTGAAAATTGGCTTACTATTAGTAATTTATACTTTGCATCCCCTTCACAGTACTAAATAATGTATCTCACATACCAATAAACTTCGAACTATTCAATGGGGAACAGTTAAATTTATAGTTTAATCAGATTACAGGTCAAGTCTCAATTTATGAACTGCATCTTCTCACTCTGTGCATTTTTTACATCTTAATATAGCCACACTAATGGCTTACTGCTCCATTAATTATAGAAATGGAACTTCCCCTGCCTGCAATTTACTCACTGATTGCATACTCAAATCTAGCAAGAGAACAAGGCGAAATTAATAAATCTCACTTGAAAATAAGTCAGATCCACTCTAAGCTGCAAAGTCCAGAATTAGTGAATGGACAAGTTAATGAATCTCCTAATAAAGATAGTATGAAATAGTCAGCACCTTGACTTCCAAGCAGCATTAACACACAAAAAACTATTACTTCAGGATAAAGTGATGGGGATAAGCAACTGAAGGGTGGCAACCATTGGATACTGGTTATAGGAATTAGATTTGTGAGAATGGGAAGTGCCCCAGGGATCACTGCTAGTATCCTTACTTTTTGTAATTTTCATTAACATGGATTCAGGAGTTCAAGGCAAAATGGTCAAATCTGCAAAGAATACTAAACTTGGAGGGTAGGCAGTAGTAGTTGAATCGGAGAACGCAGCATGGGAACTATAAAATGAATTAAAATATGCAAGAGGATGGAACAATGATGGATAAAATTTAATATGGATATGTATCGAGTACCGCACAACAAGACAAAAAATGGGACACAAAGATTTTCCTCTGCCTAACACGCTGTGTGTGTGAATTTCCTAGTGGATTGAGGAGAGGAATGAAGACTCAATGGAGTGTCTCCGCCCCATTTGCACTTGACATGTCTTTCCTGGGACATAGCTCCTGCTTGAAACAGGTGGAAGTAATGTCATAAAGGCTCTTGCGTCATTCTCGGATTCTGCCAGGCAGATACCTGCCCCAAAGGTCACCCATGGAAATTGGGAGTCAGATGTTGCCGGGTTGTCCTTTTAGATTGAAAAACCTGTAAAGAGACAGCTCACAAGTCACAACTTAGCTGCACTGTAGGATGGAAGCTATTTGGCCACTGTTTGACAGCAATCAGCAGGCAGAAAATATCTGAATCAAGAGAACTTCCCTTCCTCAATTTGCAGTAAGTGCCGATTCTGAAATGGTAATCCTGCCAGTACTTTCCCCAATATATTTAAAATGCCGGAACTCAGGAATATAGTCTGGTTCAGTAGCCAAGTACTCGATAAATGTCGTCAAAATCTGGTCATGCAACTTTTTAATGGGAGTCCATAAATCAGCTAATTGAACATTACAAGTCATTTATTTGACAATCCATTTGAAAATCCTAAAAGGAAAACTTAGTTTCACATTATAACTTGATTATTAAAAATGACAAGACATAAATTTGAACAATTGTAGCTCTGCATAAAATCAATTTTCTTAATCACTTACCATCTTTTGTTAAATTCATGCCTCCAAATACTAAGGGTCCAACATACTGTGCCTTGATGTCGCCATCACGATAAACAAAGATTGTTGGGAGGTTCCTGTCAGGGTAGTTGGGTATGCAGGTTGTGGATATGGCTTTAATAAATTTAGTCTCTGGGAACTTCCTTGCCAGTTCACTTAGATGCCGATTTATCAAGGCACATACAGGTATCCTGATACATACAAAGAACCAACAGATAAATAATTGCAAAACTATAACTGCGCAATAAACAGCAAGTTATGCTCAAAGTCCTTATTTAAGTTATTAAGGCTGAGAACTAAAATCTCAAATGTATTTATTTAGAAAAAGGGAACACTTAAAAAAAAAAAAAAATCAATCTACTAGAGGATTTCCAGTGAGCAATAAACTGTACTGCTCTGAAACATCATGTAATCAGAAATGTTAAAGTTGAAATAACTAACATTTACTGGTGTCACTTGGAATGAATAGTTAGACAGTCTGGGAGAAGAGATGTTAAATAGAGTTTTCCCTCCTAAGACATAATAATGTAATGTCATCAGCCATGTCCCTTGTGCTTAGCAGGGGGAAACCCTTATTGCAAGTTCGTGCACAGCTGTCTATAATACTCCGTCCATGAAAATTATACCTGAGAGCTGAAGAGGAAATTCCTCTTCAATATTGCCCTTTGTGTTCTTATTTGGTTTGAATAAAGAACAAAATGGAGTTTGAGGCAACTGTAAGTAAGACTGATGTTTATTTGGGATTCACAGTGCTGATCCGTGGAACACAAGTGTCTTAAACAGATACAACTTACCCCTGTTTGTAAAGGTGCAGTACGACCCACAGACCCTCACCAGCTTTAGTCACTTCCTTCACATATTCTGGCCCAGAGATCTCCAAAATCTCTCCATACACTTTCTTCATCTGGGTTGTCTTCCATTCAGCTAGTCTTTGCTGTCTGGATAACATTAAATTATTAGTTAGCCAATTAATCATACTATCGTAGTAGAAAATAACCACCCAGATACCATTAAATGGATCTAATATTTAAAGCCAGGACTATTCATCCAGTTACTTTCAGACAAGTGTTCGGCACTTGAGAGGAGGAAACAGTTATCCAAATCCTGTTCAAATGACTGTTATAGTGTCTCTACTGCCAGGTTAAGTTTGAATTTTAAAAATGCAGCCAGCGTAAAGGTAAACCATCATATAAATCATTTTTCCACACTTATATCTAATGCAAGATGATATAATGGGCCAGAATTTGCTATAGCAGGGCATCTAACGGCATCTGTCGTTAGTTAGGCTTGCCCCTGCACATTTAGGTTTTTACATTTTTTGCGTGGCCAGTTGATGAAAGTGCGAGCTGATAATGGCGCAGCGAAGGAAACTGGGCATCTGGAACCTGAGTGAACAGGGCAAACAACTGTGTGTCTTCTTAACCAGATTGAAGAATTGAGAAATAAACAGGAAGGACCGAGAAGGAAGTGTAAATGAGAGTGGATAAATTCACTGTCAAATCAGATACATAAAGAGAAATAAAGAGACGGAAATAAAGATTGGGTTAAGAGAGAGTAAAAAAAAGAGAAAGGAAAAGTAAAACATTTTTTAAAAAAAAATAAATTTGACCTTTCTAAAATCTCCAACAATTAACACCTGAAGGAATGAGACTCCACACTTGTAATTAACAATTATCATGTCATCAAAAGGGTACCTGCGCTTGAAATGACAAGACCTAACTTTCTGTGATGTGTTTAGGTCGCATTTACCACACAATTACAGCAACTTCACACTGTTCAATGCATACAATGGTGAAACAGACAGCAAAATGCCGCTTTCATGAAGCTAACGACAGAGCTTTTGGGCTTTGCCATTTAACCGCGCATCTGCCCCTCACCTGAAGTTGTTGTAGCATTTACGCTTAATTAACAGGGAGCACCATTGGACTCACCATTATTTTGATAGCAAAATCTGGGCCAATATTTAAACACAAGAGACAGAGATGAGGAACTCCAAGAGTTATCAAAGGAAATGAAGATAATTAAATGAAGATAGGTTAAAAATAAAAAAGGACAGGCTAATCCACAAACAGAACGGTAGGTGTAAATAGAAAGTTCATACTAGTGGGAGATTTTAACCAATATAATGGGCCTGAATTTGCAGTCGGAGGTTTCACGCAGGCGAATGCCTGTGAACCACAATAAAAGTACGAACCTACCTGATGGTCCCGTACCTACGAAGACTCGTGCTCCTGGGCCTCTATGCGTACGGCTGTGTAAAGGCCCACATATCCCAGGAGCGCATGTGGTTCGCAAGCATCCCTGGAATCATGTGAGCCGGCCCAACCAATCACAAAGGGGGGGTCCCCATTATGCTTATGGGGATTCCATTTACGTACGGAATCCCCATAAGCTTAATAGGAATCACCCAAGAAACACAAATTTCACACAACTTAAATAAAAATAAATTACAAAAGTAAAATACAATGTAATTAAATATTTAAAACAAAAATTTAATTTTTTGAAAAATAAATTTTAACATTTCTAAAGGGTCCAAAATAACCTGAACTATTTTTAAAGTTTTTTTTTAAAGTTTAAATGATTTTAAAAAATTAATATTTCTTTAAATCCGTAAGCTGGTAAAAGTAGGCCCTACGCCTGCTTTTACCAGGCGCAAGAGTTTCATGGGCATTCACTGGGCAAATAGCCCGACTCTCCGCCAGCGAATGTCCATTTCCCAGGGATTTATACGATCTGTCAAGCTGAAACTTGACAGATCGCAAGTTTCGGGTTTTCGCGTATGTACATCGCATGCGGAAACCCGGAACTTGCGGGGCACTTACGGCCGCATACGCAGTCACAAGCCCTGTAAAATCCAGGCCAATATAAACGGGAATCACCAAGCAGTCTACAATCTGAGAAAATGAAATGAGTTATTTCCTGTGCCATCCATAATGCACTAGGACACAAATGCAACATGTATCAGTCCCAGTGTCTTGAACTTTAAAAATAAAAGTCAGACCAAGTATTGATGGTTAACAATCAAAATAAAAAAGATTACACTACAGAGTGGTCTCTAGTGTCTGGTATGGTTTCCAATGCTAACTTGATGTGCTCAAGTTTGCTGGACCCCATTAACTAACAAACGGATCTGCGTTTCCCACACCCTTCCATAATGTTTAACATCTTCAAATTGTTTACCTGTACATCTCAATGGCTCTTTCATCTTCCTCACCGAATTCATCCTCATTCTCTTCTAACTCTTCCAGGGTCATGTCTTCATATGTTTTAACTGACAGAAAAAGTGATTAATTACCTGAATATGCTGAAAAATTCACATTTTAAAAAGATTACATGAACCGTTAAACATAATTAAAAGGGCACTTTCCTTGCAAAAAGAAATTTTTGGCAAACTTCTTTATTTGGGAAGGGAGCAGTCAGAAAAAACATTATGTTTTCATCGTGCACAAGTGATAAAACAATGCATTCAAATGCAATGTTATTGAATTTCTTGTTTGCTTATAAAGAAATTATTTGCCTTGCTCTGTGGGTATGGCCGCCTGCTGAGTGCCCTCCTCCCTCTATTGACAGTTTGTCCTGCTGTGATGTCTTCCTTCATGCTCCCAATCATGCTCTATTAAGGGAGGGAGTCCTACCAGGCCACCCATGTCAGGAGGCAGATCATTTGTGAAGGAGATAACAGCAACATGAGTGCAAGAGCTGCCAGACCTCCCTCTCTCTACAGACCAACTTTCAACAGTCCTAGAAATCACCAAAAAAATGCCTATAATTTGAGCAGCAGCCAAAAGTAATAATCCAGCAACTTACCTGCAAGTCCTACATGATCTCTTTAAATAACAATGACAAGGGGGGGGGGGGGCTTCATGCCATTTAGTGTCATGTTCCGCTAAGCGAGGTAAGCAGAGGGCATCCGATTGATTGGGGGCTCCTTAAACAGCAATTGCGGCCTCAATTCAGCATTGCGCGCTGATCCACGTGAGGATATTGCTCCTCTATATATGTTCCCGGTGTGAGATAAGCACATGCACGCTAACCTATTTAGCAAGATGGCACACTGTGCACTTCCCGTCGGAAGTGTGCACGGGCATCTTGGACGCCATTTTGGGACCTTGGCTGGCTGTGTAGCACCTGTAAAGAGAGCGCTACACGTCCCAATTTAAACCCCCCAAATATCTTAGCACAAAAGCTGATGGCACTGATTATGACCCCACTAAATATGGGCTATACATGAATAATTAACATTTGTAGTAATAAATGACTATATGTTGCGCTGCTTCTTCCAGTTAGCTCTTCACTTACCAACTGATCGCTGGTGCTGAATGAGCTCCTCCTCTGCTGCCTCAACTTCATTTGGATTCTCTTTAGGAGGAAGAATGCCTTTTTTCCGCAAAATGTCATTCCACTCAGTATCTGCGTTTGGATCCTGAAGCAAAAGACAGAAAAACTAGCATTATTTTAGTATGAGTAGGCATTCCCTGGAATGGAACCTTTGTTCAGCTACTATGCTGAGCTGCGGTCCACAGGAAAAGGCAAGACGTCTGCTAAGAAGAACACAACACAAAAGCCATGACTGGGGGAATTTTCACTAGGCTGCTGTTGCGTACGCTTAGCTTCTAATAATCAGCAACATAATTATCTGGTTTATCCTCCTTTCTTGAACAAAGGTTACTAGGATGTTACCAAGGATGAGGGTAACAATTATGAAGAAAGACTTGGGCGGTTATGGTTTGTTTTACTAGAACTGAGAAGTTTAAAGGGTGACCTAATGGTTGCTTTATGATAAAAGGTAAAATTACCAGGAGCTTGGCTCTCAGGACATGGCTGCAATGCATGAAACTGTTCATTGACCTCGCCAGAGTTGTCAAGGTAACAATACTGCTCTCACTCTCTGCTCACACTTCCAGCATCACTACTCACAATACTCCCCTCACTCTCCTACAATCACTGCACCACATTTCATTACACCACCTCCTCCTCATACTGCAAAATCCTACACTCACTATTACAACACCACACTTCACATCTGACACTGCAGACAAGCTATTCCACTATGACAGGCACATTCTCTAAACACCTCACAATGATGTCGCTCACAATCTCTTCTTTCTTGCAGCAGGTAGCCCACAATCTGAGACAAGGGGCCAGCACTGGTGGAGGCAGAGCCCGCCTCTACACACTGCCCCCTCCGGAGGAAAACATGCCGGAAGGGGCAAAGTCATGGCCGTGGCGACTGACAATGTTGGAGGAGATGTCGCACAGGGTTTCTTCACAACGTGTCCTCTTTTCCCCTTCTTACTTCTATCTCACCTTACACACAATAACAAACTGCAGATGCTTTCTGCCAGCCACTTCTTTCTTTGCTGGCCCTCACGGTCATTTCATGTACTGAAAATATTAGACGCCTTGTGCTCTCTCGCCCTGCTTCACTCTGTCCATTGGGAAAGAGATGTAACTATTTCTCCTGGTGTAGAGAGCTTCTGTGACCTCCCTGATACAACAGTGGACTGCAAACTGGGAGATTACATAGAATTTATAGCACAGAAACAGGCCATTCAGCACAACTGGTCTGTGCCGGTCTTTATGCTCCACACGACCTCCTCCCACCTTACTTCATCTAACTTGGTCAGCATATCCTTCTATGCCTTTCTCCCTCATGCACTTATCTAGCATCCTCTTAAATGCATCTATGCTATTCACCTCAGCTACTCCATGTGGTAGCAAGTTCCACATTCTAACCACTCTGGGTAAAGCAGTTTCTCACAAATACCTTATTGGATTTATTATTGATTATCTTATATTTATGACCCCTAGTTTTAGACAACCCACAAATGGAAATATCTTCTCTACATCTACCCCATCAAACCCCATCATAATTTTAAAGGGCTCTATTAGGTCACCCCTCAGCCATCTCTTTTCTAGAGAAAAGAGCCCAGCCTGTTCAGTATTCCCTAATAACTGTAATGGGTGCAGCGCTGTCGTATTTCTAGGCCATATAATTCTCTGCCACAAACCATTATTGAACCAGAGTCCATAAATTATTTTAGAAAGGAATCAGATAGTTCCTTGAAAAATAACTATCATGGGGACTGGGTAACAGAGTAGATGGCTCACATGGTGAATACTGGAGTGGACTTAATGGAATGAATCACCCGTTTCCATGTGTTAACATTCCAAGAAAGAAAGAAAGAAAGACTTACATTTATATAGCGCCTTTTGCAACCGCAGGACGTCCCAAAGCGTTTACAGCCAATTAAGTACTTTTTGAAATGCAGTCACTGTTGTAATGCAGGAAGTGCGGCAGCCAATTTGTGCACAGCAAGCTCCCACAAACAGCAATATGATAATGACCAGATAATCTGTTATTGTGATGTTGATTGAGGGATGAATATTGGCCAGGACAACAGGGATAACTCCCCTGCTCTCGAAATAGTGCCATGGGATCTTTTATGTCCACCTTAGAAAGCAGACAGGGCCTCGGTTTAACGTCTCATCCGAAAGACAGCACCTCTGACATTGCAGCACTCCCTCCGTACTGCACTGGAGTGTCAGCCTAGATTTTTGTGCTCAGGTCTCTGGAGTGGGACTTGAAACACAACCTTGGTGACTCAGATGAGAGTGCTACCAACTGGCTGACACTATACTATTTCTACTATTCCAGGATGCTTTGCACCCAGTAGTCAAAAATCTTGCAGCAAACCTGATGAAAACAGCCTGACACATGTCAAAGTCCAGCTTTTACAGCAGTGGACAGATATGGCCAGACTGTCAGTTCACAACAAGATTACAACCAGACCTGTAACAAAATTAATATTTGCTCTGAAACCAAATCTCCGTGTTATGCAAAGAACACAAGCTACTCTACTTGCAGATCAACCTTCTGTATCAAACCAAAACGTCCACACAGAATGCTCGCCGCAAAGCTTTACATACTGTTTTGTTTGCTGGAGAATCCATTACATAGGGAAGTAGGAAACGCTAGACAAAAACAGACCACTGTCTATATAGTTTGCCTTCTACTGTCCTCGTAATCGCATAATACAATGATAATGAACTTATTGACTAATCATAGCAATCAATCTCTATCAATTAGTCTACAATAAACCCAGCAATGACAAGAATTTATTCAAAGAAATATCTGTACCTTGTCCAGTGTTACCCAGTTTAGCTAATTAATGTCTTTTTGTGCTTCTGGTAGCCAGTAGAATCAAATTTGAGATGTAAATATTTGTAGGACGACACTATTTGTACCTTATTTTGGTATCTAATATATTAGCCCAAAAATTAATCCAAGGATTTTGTTTTATTCAGTTTGTCTACCTCACCTCAAATTCTGATGATGGGTCTCATCTGAAATGTTATCTTCCTCTTTCAGATACTGAATAACCTGCTGTGTACTTCTAGCATTTTCTGCTTTAATTTCTAATTTATAGAATCCATCGTTTTTCTTTTAATCTAACATGGCTTCTTCATGGGACACCATCCTCAACCTAAAACTTGGTTGAGTTGAACTGGAAGTTATATAGTCCAGCAACCACTCCCTATTCTATTATACTGTAATTCAATTCTCCTACAATATTGTAACATATTGCTGCAGTTGGACAATGAAACGTTAAATCTCACCCTTGCATTATTGTGTGAAGTGAACACAGGAAAAACACATCCAACAGCTAACTTTGTTTATATACTTAACAGAGGAAACGTATTTCTAAAAACAGTGACCAAACCTAGTGCACCCTCAGGAGGTAAAATAGAAAGTGAATGTGGACAAATCGTTGAAGGCAGCAGGGCAGGTTGAGAAAGCGGTTAAAAAAAAAGCCTACGGGATCCTGGGCTTCATAAATAGAGGCAGAGAGTACAAAAGCAAGGACGTTATGATGAACTTTTATAAAACACTGGTTCAGCCACAACTGGAGTATTGTGTCCAATTCTGGGCACCGTACTTTAGGAAGGATGTGAAAGCCTTAGAGAGGGTGCAGCAAAGATTTATGAGAATGGTTCCAGGGATGAGGGACTTCAGTTACATGGATAGATTGGAGAAGCTGGGGTTGTTCTCCTTAGAGCAGAGAAGGTTGAGAGGAGATTTGATAGAGGTGTTCAAAATCATGAGATGTCTAGACAGAGTAGATAGAGAGAAACTGTTCCCATTGGCAGAAGGGCCGAGAAGCAGAGGACACAGATTTATGGTGATCGGCAGAAGAACCAAAAGCGACATGAGGAAAAACTTTTTTACGCAGCGAGTGGTTAGGATCTGGAATGCACTGCCTGAAAGGGTGGTGGAGACAGATTCAATCATGGCTTTTAAAAGAGAGTTGGATAAGTACCTGAAGGAAATTTTTTTTGCAGGGCTACAGGGAAAAGGCTGGGAGTGGGACGAGCTGAAGTGCTCTTGTAGAGTACGGGCTCCATGGGCGGAATGACCTCCTTCTGTGCTGTAACAATTCTATGAAATAAGGAACCTATTTTAACTGCCTGTATTGCAGTGTCCTGATAAATGATACCCAAGTGTCTTGTCAACCTCTATAGACAGAGGCGTGTTTATTTTTCAAATATATACATATACAACTTTAACAATTCGTTGATCTCTTGAAATGAGAGACGCGCGGTTTAACAAGACTTCAGAAATCGAACAGAGCTTTTACCTAAAACAGTTTTGCAACCCTAAAGTATTGTCGATGCACCAGTTAGGCCAAACAAGAGGCCCCAAAGAATCTGGCGGATCAATTAAAACACGGTTTAATCGTGGCAGCCACAGACAAGACCTGCAGTGCAAATGATCTCGGGTTTAGTCACTTCTCAGCCTTGATATATATCAATGAAAATAAGACATCCGGATCCAGTTGCTACATAACACCCAAGAAATGCATCCCCTCGTCTGCTAAAGTTTTCCGTACGACTTAAACAAATGACAAAGAGAGAAGCTGCTGACCTGCATGGTGTGAGGATATTGCCGTCAGACTGCCCAAAGCGGCTCCTCCGGCTGCAACACTCGATAATGTCCCGGGGCACGCGCACTCACTGCAACTTACACCTCAGTGCTACACACGTAAACTGTGCCTGTCTCCGGTTTATTTTTATATCTGAAGATTAAAGGTTTCTGGTGGTGCAGGGGATTTCTTTTTCGGTTGCACTAATTTCCGGTTTCTTCCGATGCCATTTCGGTTTCCTTACATGGCATGGCAGTGACAACATTTCCAAATGAGGATATGAGTCACTTAATTGCTGCCGCTCCCATTGCTTCCTCTCTGTTCAACAGCTGCAATATGGCAGACAGGAAATGGTTTACATTCATGTATTTGCAGTACTTGATAACTTTAATTATTTCTATACGTAAATTCCAGAATGCTGTACTCTCGCATGCATTGTACATGTAACAAACGTTCCAGCGTTACAATGTGTGAATGTTGGAAATCCGAAATTTAAAAAAAAGTTGATTTTTTGTACAATGTTATTTTTTTAAATTTGCACTTGGTGATACTGGCAAGGCTGCATTTATTGACCATTCGTATGTTCCTATCCCTAGTTGCCCTGAGTGGGCCTTCCTCCTGAACTGCTTCATTCCTTGTGGTGATGGTGCTCTCACAAGGATATTGACCCAGGATATTTAATGAAGGAGCAGTGGTAAACGCCTGAGGCAGGATGGTGTGCAACTTGGATGGGAACTTGCACGTAATGGTGTTTCCATGACGTTGCTCAGTTGTCTTTCTTGGTGGTAAATGTCGCAGGGGAGGCAGCTGCTGCTGAAGTAACTTTATTGAGTTGTTGCTGCAGGGCATCCTGCAACCACAGTGTCCATTGATGGAGGAGTAGATCTCAAGTCCAAAGGTAGAGCCCTGATCAAGCAGGCTGCTCTGTCCTGCATGCCCTAGCTTCTTGAGTGTTGTGGCTGCAACCATCCAGGCGAGTGATGAGTTTTCCATTACACTTCCAACTTGTGGAGAGGTTTTTGAGGCGGTCAGCAGATGATTCACTCATAGCAAAGGACCCAGTTTACATAAGAACATAAGAAATAGGAACAGGAATAGGCCACTTGGCCCCTTGAGCCTGCTCCGCCATTCAATAAGATCATAGCTGATCTTGGGCTCAAAGCCACTTCCCTGCCCGCTCTCCATAACCCTTCACTCCCTTATCTTGCAGAAATCTGTCTATCTCCAACTTAAATGTATTTAATGACCCAGCCTCTACGGCTCTCGGGCAGAGAATTCCACAGATTTACGGCCCTCTGAGAGAAGAAATTTCTCCTCATCTCAGTTCTAAAAGGGCGACCCTTTATTCTGAAACTATGCCCCCGAGTTCTAGATTTCCCCACGAGGGGAAACATCCTCTCTGCATCTACCTTGTCAAGCCCTCTAAGTATCTTATATGTTTCAATAAGATCACCTCTCATTCTTCTAAATTCCAATGAGTATAGGCCCAACCTGCTCAACCTTTCTTCGTAAGTCAACCCCCTCATCTCTTTATGTCCTGCTCTTGTAGCCATGTCTGATACGGCTGTTCCAGTTAAACTGCTGGTCAATGGTGACCCTCAAGTGTTGAGGGTGGGGGATTCAGTGCTGGTGGTGCAGCTGAAGATCAGGGAAGATGGCTGTTTTTTCTTTTGTTCAAGATGGTCATTACATGGTACTTATATCATGGAAATGTTACCTGCCACTTGTCAGCTCAAGTCTGGATGTTGTCTAAGTTCTGTTGTGAGCTGGCATTGGCTGCCTCATTATCCAAGGAGCTGAACACTGAAATCATCAGTAAACAGCTGATCTTATGACAGAACAAAGGTCATTGATCAAGCAGCTGAAGATGGTTTGACCAAGGACCCTTCCTTGAGGAACTCCTGCAGCGATGTCCTGCAACTGCAATGATTGGCTCTGATGATCATCTTCCTTTATGTCATATCCTAACAATCTAGATTTCTGCCTTTAAATTTCTTAAATAAACATGAAATCTGAACACACATAGGATTGCCACATAACCAGCTGTAGACCTGGCTGTCTGGTTTTTGATCAGTTCAGCAATTTCTAAATTGAAAGCCAAATGCTAAACGGCTGATTTTTTTTGGTGCTAATTTTCTCCTTGAAAATGCTCACTGTGATGCGGGTTCATAGCCATCAACTACAGCTCAGTAATTCATCCATGTGCACATTCTTCATGTGCAAATCTAGTCTGAGTTATAGATTATATGACCTACAGGGCAACTCACCTACAGCTCTCACAAGCCCCCATTGTGCATGCCGAGCAGCAAAGCCAGCTTTAAGTAGGTGTGAAATTCTCAGAGAGGATTCCCAAGCTGCTGGTAAACACTACAATTAGGGCTACTGTAACTACCTAGCAAGCGGCATAGCAAAGCCCACATAAATGAAATAAGGTTTGAATCAATGAAGACACCCTCCATTGTATAGTGTGGCACAACTATTGTGCTACGTGGCATAGATGAAGGACTGATCTAGCAGCCCAAAACTGGACATCCATGAGGCACTGTGGCTTATCAGCAGCAGAATTGTGTATTACCATAATCTCATGGCTTGACACATCCCTCGCTCCTCAATCACCATCAAGCTGGGTAATGCACCCTGGTTCAATGGGTAGTGTAGAAGGGTGTGCCAGGAGCAGTCCCAGGCATACCTTAAAAGGAGGCATTAACCTAATGAAGCTACAACACTGGAATACCTGTACACTAAGCACCAAAAGCAGCAGGCTATATATAGACAGAGCTCAGCACTCACACAAACAATGAATCAGAGTAAATCTCTGTAGCTCTACCACATCCAGTTGAGAATGGTGATGGACAGTCAATCAACTAATGGAAGGAAGAGGCTCCAGGAATCTGCCATGCTCAACCAATATCAGTCTGAGCAAATGTTTTCAGCCAAAAGTGGCAAATGAGCAATTTCACTCTGCCTCCATCCAAGGTGCCATCATAGATGCTGGTGTCCAGCCAATTCAGTTCACATTAAGAAGCAGTTGAGTACACTAGACACAGTGATAGCTATGGACTGCGATGACATCCCAGCTGTTGTGCTGAAGACCTGTGCACCAGAACTAGCCATTCCCCATCCAATTTATTCCAGTGTAACTACCCAACAGCATAGAAGATCCACAAAAAGCAGCACAAATCTAACATGGCCAATTCCCGCCCTATCAGCCTCCTCCCAATCATCAGCAAAGTAATGGAAGGATTCATCAACAGTGTCATCAAGTGACACCCACTCACCAATAACCTGCTGGCTGATGCTCAGTTTGGGTTCTGCCAAAAGCATTACCAAGAACAAATTTTAATGATTTCGCGTTCGGATCCCAGAGGAACACTGAAACATAGACACTGCAAAACAGCAGGAGGCTATTCTTGCCTGCACTGAATTTAGGCCTCTCTCAAAGGCTGATTTCACACAGCTCCCCTTTTTCTGTTTTCTCCACAAATTACATAGAATTACATAGCATATACAGCACAGAACAGGCCATTCGGCCCAACCAGTCCATGTCGGAGTTTATCCTCCACTCGAGCCTCATCTCATTCTTTCTCATCTAACTCTATCAGCATAACCCTCTATTCCCTTCTCCCTCATATGCTTATCTAGCTTCTCCTTAAATGCATCTATACTATTCGCTTCAACCACTCCCTGTGGTAGCGAGTTCCACATTTTCACCACTCTCTGGGTAAAGAAGTTTCTTCTGAATTCCCTATTTGATTTCTTGGTGATTATCTTATATTGATGGCCTCTAATTTTAAAGACCTCTAATTTTAAAGACCTCTATGAGGACACCCCTCAGCCTTCTCAAGAGACCCAGCCAAATTAATGCTATTTTCCTGCCTTCTCCCCACCCTTTTGTATACTTTAAGTAATAAATAATTATCCAGTTGAATGCAGTAATCAATTCAGCGTTGATCACAACTTGCAGGAAAACATTCCACATTCCAATAACGATATGGAAAAAAACTTCTTCCCATCTTCCCTGTATAAGTGCTTATCTTGAGATTATGGCATCTTGTCCTAGATTTACCTACTAATGGAAATAATCTATGTTTACCTCATCTATATTCCAGCACGGACTCGATGGGCCGATTGGCCCCCTTCTGTGCCGTTATGACTCTATGACTTATGACTCTAAGGGGGAGAAATTCAGTATCGCCCCATTTGGGGCGCAATTATCGGCCGGGTGCAAAGATTAGCGCCCGGCGCTAATTATCGCCACCGACTGCAAACTTGACTTTTATCGCCCCTGGTGGTGATTGGAGCACTAAATCAGGCGCTTCACACCTGTCTTAAGGCGCAAAGGCCGAGGAGCGAGGCGCTACCTCAGAGCGCTGGCGAAGCTCATGTGATGTCAGTCAGCAATGGAACACACACACAATGGCGCGGGCCAGTTCTTAAAGGGGATGGTTAATCTTGCTTTCGATCCACATCCTGCTCATTGCAGCCTTGAATCTCGGCCTGGAGAGACCTGTACATCAAATCTGCTGGAAAGAACAATGGAGAGTACCAGGCAAAGAGCTCAGAGTGCAGCCCCCACAGTCTCTTCTAAATCGATACAAGGAATGGCAAATCAAAATGAACCTGCAAAGTGCTGCTCAGTACCCAAATCTCCTTCACACAACGTTGAATCTCTCCAGAAGTCTCTCTCTCTCTCTCTCAGAATGCGTGGTTCAAAAATGGCACCAACAATAAAAGGCAGGAAGTGGTCACCTTTAAATAGCGCTCCCCCAGTCCCTTCATGACTGCAAAACGCTCCCCTCAACCTGTCGTTGCTAGCGTCAGGCGGTAAGGCAGGGGGCGCCACTCAATTTCCGCTCCGGGGCGATACCGGGGCGTTGCGCACTCGACTGACGTCACGGTCTACCGGCGCAGGAGATCTTGGTGGTAGTGTTTAGCGCCGCCGCAAAATGTCTAGTTAATTTCGCGAGCGGCGCAAACTTCTTAAGGCGCTAACGGGAGGCGCAACCAACTGAATTTTTCCCCCTAAGTGTGTGCACTTCTAGCAAATTCAAAACTCAACTGTCTCAATTTGAGAGTATATAGTCCTAATTTCTCTGGTTTTCTTTGGAACTCAGATCACCCTCCCCCATCCCTGATATTATGTTGGTAAATCTGCATTATATTTTCCCCAGGGCTACTATATCTTTTAGGTAGCGAGTACCCCAAAATTGCACAGATAATTCCAGATATGGTTAATCTATGGTTTTGTTCAGAATCATCATGACCATTTTAATATTAAATCCCTTTTGATATAAACTCCAAAAACCCATTTGTCTTCTTATGGTCTTTTTAACCTATCGAGCTACTTGCACCATGGTAAACTATCCCTCCTCATTCTTCTTGACCAGTCTGTAGCCTTTGACACAGTTGACGACACCATCCTCCTCCAAAGCTTCGCCTCCGTCGTACAACTGGGTGGGACTGCATTTGCCTGGTTCCTTTCACATCCATCCAGTCGTAGCCAGAGAATCACCTGCAATGGCTTCTCTTCCCGCTCCCTCACCATTACCTCTAGTGTCTCCCAAGGATTTAGCATTGGTCCCCTCCTATTTCTCATCTACATGCTGTTACTCGGCGACATCATCCGAAAACACGACGTCAGATTCCAGATGTACGTTGATGACACCCAGCTCTACCTCACCACCATCTCTCTCGACCCCGCCACCGTCTCTAAATTGGCAGAGTGATTGTCCGACATCCAGTACTGGATGAGCAGAAATTTCCTCCAAATAAATATTGGGAAGTCCGAAGCCATTGGGCTAGATTTTGCCGGGTCCCACCCGCACGGTGCGGGGGGTACCCGGGAGACAGCGGGAAACTGGGAAGGTCGGGTTTCCCGGCACGCTGTGGAGTTTTAACTCCCGGGGGGTGGGGGGTGTTCTTGGCCCGGGAGTGGGGGAGGGGGGGTGTCCGATCCCTGAGGGGGTCTGAACCTGCCCCCGGGGAGGGCCAGGCTGGTGGTGGGGAGCTTGGGGGGCCGGGGAAGAAGCTCTCCTGCTCCTCCCAGCCCATAAGGATTGCTCCCCGTGGCTGAGGCCACCTCGTTGCAGCCACCGGGAATCCCGAGCCCCGGGATCCCCAACCACCTGCCGTAAAACTTGCAATGCAGGTTAAAGTAGAGGCTTGAGGCCTCATTATAATATGTAAGTTGCCAACCTGCCTGCCCCCCCCCCCCCCCACCCCCCCGTCCCTCCTGAATTAAAGGTGAAAGTGGGCGGGTTGGGGTCAGGGTTCACATTTTTTAAACTTTCACTTACCCCCACGCCTCCAACCCACCCGTTCTTACCTCTGAAAATTCCAGCCATTGTCTTCGGACCCCGCCACAAACTCCAATCCCTAGCCATCGACTCCTTCTCTCTCCCTGGACACTGTCTGAGGCTGAACCAGACCGTTCACAACCTTGGTGTTGTATTTGACCCTGAGATAAGCTTCCGACCACAAATCCACGCCATCACTAATACCGCCTACTTCCACCTCCGTAACATCGCCCGACTCCTCCCCTGCTGCTGAAACCCTCAACCATACGTTTGTGACCTCTAGACTTGACTATTGCAACACACACCTGGCCGGCCTCCCATCTTCCACCCTCCGTAAACTTGAGCTCATCCAAAACTCTGCTGCCCATATCCTAACTCGCGCCAAGTCCCTTTCACCCCCATCACCCATGTGCTCGCTGACCTGGTTGAACAAAGCCTTAATTTTAAAATTCTCATCCATGTTTTCAAATCCCTCCATGGCCTTGCCCCCCCCCCTCCCTCCCCCATTTCTGTAACCTCCTCCAGCCCTACAACCCTCCGAGATATCTGCGCTCCTCCAATTCTGGCCTCTTGCGCATCCCTGATTTTAATCACTCCACCATTGGCGGCCATGCCTTCAGCTGCCTAGGCCCTAAGCTCTGGAATTCCCTCCCTAAACGTCTCCGCCTCTCTTTCCTCCTTTAAGACACACCTTAAAACCTACCTCTTTTCTGCCCTAATATCGCCTTATGTGGCTTGGTGTCAAATTTTGTTTGATAATGCTGCTTTGAAGTGCCTTGGGAAGTTTTACAATGTTAAAAGTGCTATATAAATGCAAGTTGTTGTTGTTTTCAGGATTTATGTATCTGCACACCTAAATCCTTTGTTCCTCCACTGTATTGAGAAATTTACCATTTCAGGTATAATTCTATTCTTTATTCTTGTTCCAAAAATGTATTATCTCACATCTTTCTGTATTAAACTGCATTTGGCATTTGTCTGCTCATTCCTCATACCTGTTTATATCCTGTGTAATCTCCTGAACTCTTCCTAGCATTTTGCTGCTCTTCCCAGTTTGGTATCACCAGCAAACTGATATCCATCTCTTTATATCTAAGACCAGATCATTTTATTTATATATATATATATATATTATATATATGTATACATGTGTATAATATGAGAGAGACAATTAAAGTAGTCCCAGCACCAATCGCTGGAGCACCCCCATTACCCACCAACTACCAGTCTGAAAAATATCTATTTACCACAGCCTTTTGCTGTCTGCCTCATCAACCACTTATCAGGTTTTTTTTTATTTATTCATTGATGGGATGTGGACGTCACTGGTAAGGCCAGCATTTATTCTCCATTTCCAATTGCCCTTGGGAAGGTGGTGATGAGTTGCCCTCTTGAACCGCTGCAGCCTGTGTGGTGAAGGTACTTCCACAGTTCTGTTAGGTTGGGTGTTCCAGGATTTTGACCCAGCAACTATGAAGGAACAGTGATATATTTCCAAGTCAGGATGGTATGTGACTTGGAGGGGAACTTGGAGGTGGTGGTGTTCCCACATACTGCTGCCCTTGTCCTTCTAGGTGGTAGAGGTCGCGGGTTCGGGAGGTGCTGTCGAAGAAGCCTTGGCAAGTTGTTGCAGTGCATCTTGTAGATGGTACACACTGCAGCCATGTTGCTCCGGTGGTGGAGGAAGTGAATGTTTAAGGTGGTGGATGGGGTACCAATCAAGCGGGCTACTTTGTCTTGGATGGTGTCGAGCTTCTTGAGTGTTTTTGGAGCTGCACTCATCCAAGCAAGTGGAGAGTATTCAATCACACTTCTGACTTGTGCCTTGTAGATGGTGGAAAGGCTTTGTGGAGTCAGGAGGTGAGTCACTCGCTGCAGAATACCCAGCCACTGACCTGCTCTTGTAGCCACAGTATTTATGTGGCTGGTCCAGTTGAGTTTCTGGTCAATGGTGACCCCCAAGATGTTGATGGTGTGGGATTCGACGATGGTAATGCCGTTGAATGTCAAGAGGAGGTGGTTAGACTCTCTCTTCTTGGAGATAGTCATTGCCTGGCACTTGTGTGGCACGAATGTTACTTGCCACTTATCAGCCTATGCTTGGATGTTGTCCAGGTCTTGCTGCATGCGGGCATGGACTGCTTCATTATCTGAGGAAAAGTAAAATAATACGGATGCTGGAAATCTGAAATAAAAACAGAAAAAGCTGGAAATACTCAGCAGTTCGGGCAGCATCTGTGGAGAGAGAAACAGAGTTAATGTTTCAGGTTGATGAACTTTCGTCAGTTCTAATTGAGGTGTTTAAGATAATTAAAGGAGTTGATAGGGTAGATAGAGAGAAACTATTTCCTCTGGTGGGGGAGTCCTCAACAAAAGGGCATAACCTTAAAATTAGAGCTAGACTGATCAGGGGTGATGTCAGGAAACACTTCTTTACACAAAGGGTAGTGGAAATCTGGAACTCTCTCCCCCAAAACGCTGTTGAGGCTAGGTCAATTGAAAATTTGAAAACTGAGACTGATAGATTTTTGTTAGGCAAGGGTATTATGGGTTACAGAGCCAAGGTTGGTAAATGAGTTAAGATACAGATCTGACATGATCTAATTGAATGGCGGAACAGGCTTGAGGGGTTGAATGGCCTACTCCTGTTCTTATGTTCCTAAGATAATTCCATTCATTTTCAGAATAGCAGGGAGTAGTTTATAGGGACCCACACGCAGAGGGAAGGGGCAGTAACTGAGTTAATTGGCAGCCCTATTGGCCAGGGAGAGAGTTTGAGGCCAGTCACTAGTTTCCTGTCCAGGAATAAGGGGGAGAACAAAGGCCCAGATGGGAAGTTCATTTTGGTGTAAGACTCGTAGGAGAGATAAGGGATGGACAGATTCCCCTGTTTGAATGGTGGGGCTGAATGGCTTACTCCTGTTCCTATGTTCCCTGGTTAAGAAGAGAGCCACCAGAATCTGCAGGAACTCATGCCCGAATTATTAAGAGAGGCAAAGGTTTTGGATTCAAAATCCTAGACATGTTTTGAACTGAGCAAATGTTTAGTAATTTGCTCGTAAAATTTGTATTTTTATGTCTTTATTGTGTTACTAACTGTGCGGTCAAAATTTCACAGGGTTCTCCCGATTATCTGCCATAACTTCAATAGAAGATTCAGGAAAACCCTAGAGAAATGGCATTAAATAACCTTTATGCCGGTTTTTCATGATTTCAGACAAAGTTACGGCAGGAGATCGAGTGAACGCCCACGGAAATTCAACCCCTGTATTTCCAAGTTGTAAGTTTCTCAGCTAGTGAGAGTCCAAAGTCATGGCCGAAAGGATTTTAATAAAATATATAAAATATTTCCTTTACTTGCAATGTCTTTCTCTCTCCCTGTCTCCCTTCTCTCTTCCTGTCTGTCCCTCTAAATCAGCCTCTTTCCCACTTTGAGCCAGCCTGTCTCATTCTGAAGCAAAACTAAGTGCGTGAAAATAGTTTTCCTATCAAACTATACCGCAAAAAAGGTTCTAAAGTTCATATTTAGCTTGTTTGGAAGTAACGTCCAAAGACAAATTCATGATTACTGTTATAGCCTGGAGAAAGCCACAATTCAAGGTGTTGTGCACAATTACCTGAGGGATCTTACTCATACATGCTGGGAGATTGCTCCACAGTGTACACACTCAGATTGCAGCATGCTGAGAATTATAGTTATGTCTCATCAGCTAACAGAGTCATAGTTTTGGGAATATTAACTCAGACACTAGGCTTTTTAGAAACATTGCTGAAGGTACAATAAAGATACAAAAGGCAGTTGTATAGATAAGTTTAATCCTCTTATTGTGAAGTATGTATTTTTGTCTCTTTATTATGTGTTTACCTGTGTGCAGTTGATAGCCTGAAAAAATGATGGCTGTAATGATTGAAAACATATTATGACTGATTAGTTCAGTTTCTGGTTTCTTTTGGCAGATTTTCCTTACAGCTTATGGTTATAGAGTTCCGATTTGGTTTTTTAAGAATATGAAATTTGAGCTGGTCACAAGGTGTGATACCAGAGTCGACTCCGGAAGCATTCAATTTCCTGCCCACAATAGGTGATGCCTGGAGGTTGCATATATTTTAATGAGGTTGCCCCGGAAATTACGGAATGCTCTGTGGCTGCAAATTGGGCAACGTCCTATTTCTATTGGGCTAATGTCCGATTGGAAAATCTATGCCAGTATATAAAATTCCTTTGCATTTGTGAAAAAAAGAGAGCTGTGTGCAGGAGGTAGAGAGTTTAAATTAAATCTTTGAAAAATTAATTGTTTAATGAGTTGAAACTTTCCTACATTTATATCTAGCCTGGTTTGCCTTCAGCACCTTGGGCGCCCACCATTGCATTATCCACTCTTATATGTTAGAACCCATCATTCAGCATTTTGGTTCTATTAGAATAAATTGGTGATAAGTATAACAAATTTGACTATGATTAAGAACATAAGAACATAAGAAGTAGGAGCAGGAGTAGGCCATACGACCCTTCGGGCCTGCTCCGCCATTCAATAGGATCATGGCTGATCCGAACCTAGACTCACGTCCACTTCCCTGCCCGCTCCCCATAACCCTTAATTCCCTTATCAGCTAGGAAACTGTCTATCTCTGTTTTAAATTTATTTAATGTCGCAGCTTCCACAGCTCTCTGAGGTAGCAAATTCCATAGATTTACTACCCTCTGAGTGAAGAAGTTTCTCCTCATCTCAGTTTTGAAACGGCAGCCCCTAATTCTAAGATTATGCCCCCTAGTTCTAGTCTCACCCATCAGTGGAAACATCCTCCCCGCATCCACCCGATCAAGCCCTCTCACAATCTTATATGTTTCGATAAGATCGCCTCTCATTCTTCTGTATTCCAATGAGTAGAGGCCCAACCTACTCAACCTTTCCTCATAAGTCAACCCCCTCATCTCCGGAATCAACCGAGTGAACCGTCTCTGAACTGCCTCTAGAGCAAGTATATCTTTTCTTAAATATGGAAACCAAAACTGTACGCAGTACTCCAGGTGTGGCCTCACCAGTACCCTGTATAGCTGAAGCAAGACTTCCCTGCTTTTATACCCCATCCCCCTTGCAATAAAAGCCAAGATTCCATTGGCCTTCCTGATCACCTGCTGTACCTGCATACTAACTTTCTGTGTTTCATGCACCAGGACCCCCAGATCCCTTTGTACTGTAGCACTTTGCAGTTTCTTTCCATTTAGATAATAACTTGCTCTTTGATTTTTTCTGCCAAAGTGCATAACCTCACACTTTCCAACATTATATTCCATCTGCCAAATTTCTGCCCACCCATTTAGCCTGTCTATGTCCTTTTGCAGGTTTTTTATGTCCTCCTCACTCACTGCTTTCCCTCCCATCTTTGTATCATCTGCAAACTTGGATACGTTGCACTTGGTCCCCTCCTCCAAATCGTTAATATAGATTGTAAAGAGTTGGGGTCCCAGCACTGACCCCTGCGGAACACCACTAGTTACTGATTGCCAACCTGAGAATGAACCATTTATCCCAACTCTCTGTTTTCTGTTAGATAGCCAATCTTCCACCCATGCCAGTATATTACCCCCAATCCCGTGATTTTTTATCTTGTGCAGTAATCTTTTGTGTGGTACCTTGTCAAACGCCTTCCGGAAGTCCAAATACACCACATCCAGTGATTCCCCTTTATCCACCTTGTTTGTTACATCCTCAAAGAATTCGAGCAAATTTGTAAAGCATGATTTCCCTTTCACAAAACCATGCTGACTCTGTCCGATTAAGTTATGCTTATCCAAATGTCCTGTTACTGCTTCCTTAATAATGGACTCCAACATTTTACCAACCACAGATGTTAGGCTAACTGGTCTATAGTTTCCAGCCTTTTGTCTACCTCCCATTTTAAACACGGGCGTTACATTAGCAGTTTTCCAATCTGCTGGGACCTTTCCTGAATCCAGGGAATTTTGGAAAATTACCACCAACGCATCCGCAATCCCTACCGCAACTTCTCTCAAGACCCTAGGATTAGGAGTGACTAAGAACAGTGACTGAAAAGTGAGATAGCAAGAAGTGTTACATTTAATAAATATACAAGACTTTTAACGGCTGATCTTATGCGTCTGTGCTGCTGGTGGGAAACCTTCTTGTGGAAACCTCGTCAACAAATATCCAACCCCCACCATGACTGGCTACCTGCTCCACCATGACCAGAACCAGAAATGGTTGTGATGGGTGGGTGAACGTGAGCTGCAGGCAAGGAGAGTAGTGTGTTTCAGGAAAATATATTACCCCAGAAGCAGGGAAATCTGTATTATTTTGAGAATTCATTTCAATATCAAACAATTGCAAGCAGTGCACACCTGAATTTTCAATATGTGCGGCCGCTGGGCAAGGCTCCCGATCAGCATTGCGGACAATAACATTAACCATGGCGTTATTTATGGTGAGTCAGAGGATAGATTGATTTATGCTATGCAATGTACAATATAGTATCAGGGCCACTAGTTTATGGTAATTAATGTCAATTGAGTATTGTAGGAATGTTAGTGATACTTTCAACTCAATTTGTATGATTCTGTGCAAGTTTGAATGGAAACTGGATATCGGTGGCCTTGATTACTATTAAAAGTATGTTCAATTATGTAGTTACTTTTAATTTCTATTTATTTTTAAAGCTCAGGATATAGCTGAAGCTGTTAGATTTGTTGCAGGTTGCAAGTAGGTAGGTGGTAGGTTGCAGGAACTGTATGTAAGAGTATTGGAGAGTTGGGAGTCCTTATGGATTGGTAGTGCTGGGAGGGTGAGCCTGGGGTTTGGGAGTGGGGGCCATGGTAATGTAGGAGCATTGGGAGATGCGAAGGTCTGGAAGAACTTGGAGGGGGATTTGCAGGACATGGAAGACCTGTGAACATGATGATTAGGAGCACTGGAAAGGAACTACAAGGGTCTGGTAGGAGAGCAAGAAGAATGTTGGGTATGGCAGTAGTGCAGAGATGTGAGAGAAGTGGAAGAGGCACGGGGGAGCACTGGGAGGAGGGAGAGTTGTTGAATTTGGAGTACTGGGACATGGTTGGCTGGTTAATGCTGACAAATGCATGGTGATAGGGTTTTCTCAGGACAGATTGGCAGTTCTAAAATAGGTATAGCTGTTCAGCTGGGGCGGGGTTGGGGGGGGAGGGGGGCAGCCGGGTGAGGTAGCAGGAGGGAGCGGAGAGGAGGATAAAGGTATGAGTGCTCAAGGTAGCAGGGTCTGGTTGCAGTAGGGAAGGTTTGGTACTGGTGTGTGAGGGAATTTCTTAAAAGGATTTCCTGATCAGTAAGTTGGGGAAACCTGTATTTACAGCTTAGTGTTTAATTCAAATAATACAGCTTTCTCCAGGTCACTCTGGCCATTCTGTATGGAGCTTTCAGGCTCTGGGCCTTGAGGCTGAAGCACGGGTTGGGGTTGTGTATGTGGAGAAATCTGGTACTAGTGGGGGTCAAGGAGGTTGGTAGCGGTGGGTTGTGAGGTGGCAGCAGGAAGAGGGGAGGCAGCATTGGACCTGTGGTCTGATTTTACCAGCTCCAAGGTGATTGGCATGATAGAAAACTGTGGCATAGCACGACCTTTTGTGAAAATGCAGCTGGGGGTCTCATAGGTAAGTAATTAGCAGTGCCACCTACCTTACAGGCTAAGCTTGGAGGACTCAATCGTAGGTAACTAAAATAAAACATTTAAAAAATGTATTGTCCGGATGTGAGTGCCGCTGGCAAAGCTGCAATTTTACCGCCCAAGCCTTGTTGCCCTTAGAAGGTGGTGGTGGGTCTTCTCCTTGAATCACTGCAGTCCTTGTGCTGATGGCACTCCACAATGGTGTTTGGTAGGGAGTTCCAGGATTCTGACCCAGCAATAGCAGTTTATGTCCAAATGAGGATGATGTGTAACTTAGAGTGGAACATAGAGGTGATAATCTCGCTACTCTTGTCCTTCTTGGTGGTAAAGGTCAAAATCTTGAAGATGTTGTCAAAGTAAGCTTGATGAGTTGCTGCAGTGCATCTCACAGATAGCACATACGGCAGCCACAGTGCGCCAGTGTCAGTCGGGATGGATGCAAAGTCCAATGGCAGGGGTCTCAATCAAGTGGACTGCCCTGTCCTGAATATTGTTGTGGTAGAGAAGTGTGACAGAAATGGCCTAACAGAAAAAGTGTGACGGAAATAGGGTTACAGGAAGTAAGTGTTATTTTGACAAGACGTGCTCTTTTATGCAAATCTTCCATTGTGTTACTCATGGTGAGTTGGAGAAAACACTGTGTTGTAGTAGGGCTGTTATGTCATGTTACATGCAATGTATTATCAGGACTACTAATTTACAATGACTGAGTAGTTTTGATTATTTGGTGTTCTAGGATTTTTACTGAGTGTCTTGGAGAGCTAATTCTATGAGTGTCCATTTTTCTGTGAAAACTAAATCAGTGGCCTTTATTCTTCTAATATTTCATTTTTATCTCATTTTCTAAAAAAATCTGAGTATATAGGAGGATGATATTTAATTTTACTTTAGAAAGAGTCCAGAAACAACAACAACAACAACTTGTATTTATGTAGTGCCTTTAACGTAGTAAAACATCCCAAGGCGCTTCACAGGAGTATTTTAAGACAAAAATTTGACACCGAGCCACATAAGGAGAAATTAGGGCAGAGGTGACCAAAAGCTTGGTCAGAGAGGTAGGTTTTAAGGAGCGTCTTAACGGAGGAAAGAGAGGTAGAGAGGTGGAGAGGTTTCGGCAGGGAATTCCAGAGCTTAGGGCCTAGGCAACAGAAGGCACGGCCACCAAAGGTTGAGTGATTATAATGAGGGATGCTCAAGAGGGCAGAATTAGAGGAGCGCAGATATCTCGGGGGGTTGTGGGGCTGGAGGAGATTACAGAGTTAGGGAGGGGCGAGGCCATGGAGGGATTTGAAAACAAAGATGAGAATTTTGAAATTGAGGCGTTGCTTAACCGGGAGCCAATGTAGGTCAGCGAGCACAGGGGTGATGGATGAATGGGACTTGGTGCAAGTTAGGACACGGGCAGCCGAGTTTTGGATGACCTCAAGTTTACGTAGGGTAGAATGTGGGAGGCCAGGAGTGCGTTGGAATAGTCAAGTCTAGAGGTAACAAAGGCATGGATGAGGGAGTTTAAAAAGAGCGAGTTTAACAACACCGTTGCCACTTCTGGGATTTTCCACCAAAAGTGACTTCAGGCAATTAATATATCCATCCAAATACAAGCAGCTATATTGAACTAAAGTGAAAATGATGGGAGCACTACGTACAATGTATTTCTCATCATTATCCTAATAACAGTTATGATTACCACAGTTCAGCAACTTAATAAGCAGGAAATTAACCTCTTGGCTCCTACAAGAAACAAACTTTTCACCAATACAAATGTGTTGAGTGAAAATGGAAGTAGAGCCAGGATGGAAAAATCAATCAGAATGGCATATCTCACTGACAGTGGTGAATTTGATTGTGTAAGAGATAATAGCCAGGTGGGCAATTTATTCAGCTTTGATGTACACCAGTAATCTAAATTTAAGAAAGTAAGCTGAGGAGGAAATCATCACTGGTGGAAGGCAATAGAATCATAGAATCATAGAAGATAGGAGCAGGAGTAGGCCATTCAGCCCCTCTAGCCTGCTCCGCCATTCAATGCGATCATGGCTGATCATCCAAATTCAGTACCCTGTCCCTGCTTTCTACCTATATCCCTTGATCCCTTTAGCCTTAAGAAATATATCCAACTCCTTCTTGAATCTATTTAATGAATTGGCCTCTACTGCCTTCTGTGGCAGAGAATTCCACAGGTTCACCACTCTCTGGGTGAAGAAATTCCTCCTCATTTCTGTCCTAAATGGCTTACCCCTTATCCTTAGACTGTGACCCCTGGTTCTGGACTCCCCGACCATCGGGAACATCCTTCCTGCATCTAGTTTGTCCTATCCTGTCAGAATTTTATAAGTTTCAATGAGATCCCCTCTCATTCTTCTAAACTCCAGCGAGTATAAGCCCAATCGACCCAATCTCTCTTCATACGTCATTCCTGCCATCCCAGGTATCAGCCTTGTGAATCTTCGCTGAACTCCTTCCATGGCAAGAACATCCTTCCTCAGATAAGGCGACCAAAACTGCACACAGTACTCAAGGTGTGGTCTCACCAAGGCCCTGTACAACTGCAGCAAGACATCCTTGTTCCTGTACTCAAACCCTCTCGCTATGAAGGCCAACATACCATTTGCCTTCTTAACCGCCTGCTGCACCTGCATGCTTACCTTCAGCGACTGGTGCACAAGGACACCCAGGTCTCGTTGCACTTCCCCTTCTCCCAATCTATTGCCATTCAGATAATAATCTGCCTTTCTGTTTTTGACACCAAAGTGGATAACCTCGCAGTTATCCACGTTATATTGCATCTGCCACGCTTCTGCCCACTCACCCAACCTGTCCAAATCATCCTGGAGTTTCTCGGCATCCTCCTCGCAGCACACACGCCCACCCAGTTTTGTGTCGTCTGCAAACTTGGAGATATTACATCTAGTTCCCTTGTCTAGATCATTAATATATATTGTGAATATCTGGGGTCCAAGGACCGATCCCTGCGGTACCCCACTAGTCACTGCCTGCCACTCGGAAAAAGACCCGTTTATTGCAACTCTTTGCCTTCTGTCTGCCAACCAGTTCTCTATCCAAGTCAATACCTTGCCCCCAATCCCATGTGCCTTAACTTTACACGCTAATCTCTTATGCGGGACCTTATCAAAAGCCTTTTGGAAGTCCAAATACACCACATCCACTGGTTCTCCCTTATCTATTTTACCAGTTACATCGTCAAAAAATTCCAGTAGATTAGTCAAGCATGATTTACCTTTTGTAAATCCATAGAAAGTGAAGAACAGATTTTTTGATGTCAAGAAGAAAACCAAGCAATATGTAGCTTTCAATCATCAGTGGTGAGCTACTGGAGATCACGGTGCTGGTATTATTCCCAAGAAGCTGTGTGTAAGAGAGTCTGGAGTGGGAGACAGAAGCCAAAATATGTGTATCTGTTAATGACGATGGCAAGTGCCTTTCTTCTTTCATGTTTTCCCGTGCACCATACTGAAGAAGAAGAGTAGACTAAGAGGTGAACCTTCTTTATAAATAATATTACCTGCCCTGCAGTAGTGTAAGGGTTTTTGTCGTGCTTGTATCACAGACGGTGCTGGTGCGAGGTTAGGCCTTCGTTGCCTAATACTATTGCTTGCTCTGGTCTCCAGCCAGCCTTGTTGCAATAAGCACCTGTGAGTGGTTCGACCCACTCGCCCTTACGGTTCTAACACTGGACTTAGGTGCGAGAGCAGTAATGCAGAGAAAAACTCAAATAGACCTGGTTGAATAGTACGAAATGGAAATCTTTATTGCATAGCGTCTAAAATCATGAAGTACATGTCATAGGCGCAAATTAACGAGAGTACAAGTATACATACATTCATAAAACTTGGTCTATGGTAATGAAGAACGCACGGCACATCGTAAAAAGGGGAACACATTATACTTTACCCTTAATAAAACCACCCTCCCCTATCAATACCTACACTACATCTAGATTTGTAGGATCGGGAAACATGCTCACCACTCATGATACTTTGGAGAATTTTAAAGTGAGGCACTCGGCTCGTTTCGCTGCAGCGCCTGACTGTCACGTGTTTGGAGGGGTCTCTGTACCCCACTTGTTTATCTTCGCTGCTGCGGCAAGCAGGCCGGGCTCCCCGTTGTCATGAAGAACTCGACAGAACTCGGGCCCGGCTGTAGAACTCAAAGAAAAGTCTTCCTGTACCGACACCAGTTGTTGGTAGAATTCAAAGAAGAGTCTTTCTTGTTGTTATGAGGGATTCGATGGGCCCAAAACCGGTTCGTGCAATAACCTGTAGAATTCAAGAAGTGGGTCCTATATTTTCGGGCGCAGTCGGGGTTTACTGACGTGGATTCTTCTTCTTCTTTTCTTGTCATTTCGTCTTGTCTTGTTGGGCCTTCGGGTCCAGACACCGTTTACCGACTCTCGGGATGGTACACCCGGTCACTTGCCCTTGTCGAGGCGGCTCGTTCCGATTGAGCTCCACCCAACATTCGAATAACCGTCCAGTGCGGCTAAAAGTCCAGAGTCAACAGAGTCCAGCCCTAGAGAAGAGCTTCAGCCTGCGATCGAGCGAGTCAGGAGTCGAATCAAGGGAATAAGAGAATAAACCCTCCGCAGTCAGCAGCGAGATAAGAGAATAAGAGACGATTCGAGCGAATAAGAGCCCGATGGACATTTGTTCACTATAGTTATAGTGCTGTGTTCCCTTATCTCCCGCCCAAATCTTAATGTTTGTCCTTTGTATAATATTGGCGCTCAAAACTCCCAGCATGGGGCGATTCTTTCCTTAACGGGTTTCGGTAGCACCTGAAACTGGCCAACTACCCGTTAATGTTTTCCCCATTGTTGAACCAGCTAGGAGCCTCCCTGGCTGGGTTTTGGGGGCCCCCGAATGCTTGCTTAATCACCCGTCGATGTCTCTCTCATTGTAGAGCCGTGGGGGTATTTGTGTATTGATGTGTCTGGATGGGCCTTCGATTGCCCAGTACAATGGTCCTTACTTGTGCATGGAAAATGATTCCAGCACTCATATCTTTTGCTATTGTCACAAATGCAAACAGGTTGCATCCTGTCTTTATCAGTGTTTATAGAGTATGATCCCGTCTTATATTGAAATGTTTATTCGAACGCCATCTTGTCTGCCCACTGTAATTCTGGAAGCTTCTGCCACGATGCTCGGCAGCCATTTTACAGGCTTCTGTGTCCTTTATATCATGACAGCATTTCGTTTAAATAAACTGATCAAACGAATCTGCTTCTCTTTCGTTATTTTGAATCGGCGATAATTGCAAAACTTTACAGTAGGTATACATCAGCAGTACTTTGGACCTTCATACTCTTTACCTGTACAGTAACTAAATATTATCTTTCCACAGAACAACCTGGACCACAACAGCAAAGAAGTTCCAGAGTGAAACTGTATCATATACTGTACTGGAAGACGTTTGCACAAGTAACACCACTGTACAAGTGAGTCACCAGCATAGGAGCAGTCACATAGCATGAAGGAGATAGAATAAGCTGGAGGTGATTTGGGGGTTGCAGACATCCTAGACCTGAGACTCAAACAGAGAATATTAGCTGCAGTGATTTACAGGCTTGCCTGTAAGATGAGGGTAGTTGAATACCTGCACCATGTGCACAATATGATGGTCCAGTATAATGTGCTAGACCAATATGTGGCTGAAGTGAAAACTTTGTAAGCGTTTTTGTCACCATTTTCAAGCGGGAACGGGGCAGTAGTGGGCTGAAAATATCAGTGCACTACTTGCCGCCCCAGTTCCCGCTGCAATTTTAGAGTAAGCCAAGAAATAGACAAGCAAATCGGGAGTCTACTTGATTTTATAAATCAGGATCCTATGCTATCTGTCATGGGAACTGTGCATTAAGCAGCCGAATGAGCAGTCCTTAAAGGGTCTGCTGCAGGCCACTCGGAAACCGTGGGAAAGAAACCTGCAGCACTGATTCTTTGAATGCTCCTCCTGGCTTGACATAAACCTTCCCACTTGCTGCCGGTCTTTCCATGCCCAACCCCCACAGGATTGCCTCCATCCCTCTTCAAGTGCTTTGCAGAGGAACCGTCGGATTTCTTACCCAACCCCCCTGTGAGTGCTCATTGAGTGCTGGCAGCTCGCTGAAAGTATTGCAATGAGGCCCAACCATTATTGGTTTCTCACGAGTGCCATCAGAAAGGCAGTGAGATAGTCCTACCCACTGCCTGCTCGGTGTGCTCAACATGAAAATCGCCCCCTATGTTTATTCACGGAGTGAGCAACATTGGAGCAGTGCTCCACGATACTCCTACTACTGCCATGACTGACATGAAGGCCACTAACAAAGAATGGATATCACCAAATAGTACTGAAGAAAAAATATAGTTAACCATAAGGGAGAATTTCCTCACCTTATAGATACACATTGTTCTGGCCTCAGATATGATCAGATCAGCCATGAGTGGATGCCTACCACCACTATATTAAGTTAGGCAGTGGAGAGGCAGGATGTTGGAATCTTTGTCTGTTCTGATATCATACAGCCCTAGCTACATTTTTACTGGTGCTCCACTGGGAGATAGGGAGCCCTCCCAAGTGACTGAGGCATTCCTTATCTGATACTTCACTACCAGGGAGTGCTGCTGATCCCACAACCTATTGTACGAAAATCTGAAAATCAAAAATCAGATCAGTACATAAATAGACAATAACAAATGCTGTGTGAAATATTTATTATTCACAGTAGAAAGCACAACTCTAATTTTCAGCCACATATTACAACATTTTGTGATTTAGCACAAGTTGTCCAAAGTTACAGTTTGCCTGTAGTTGATGATTATTAGACACTTTCAAGGGATGGAGGTCGATTGCAGCTTGTAATTACTCAGATCTTTCAGTTATTCCTAAGTGGTTATTCCAAAAAATCTGTAAAATAAAAATAAATTTTATACGTACACTTGTTATTCTTTTGTACAGTATTTCAAAAGTGCAGGCCAATTTTATATTATCTGAAGGTTCTCAGATCAGGTTATTAAGGTGATGCAGTCCAAGCATTAAACCATTTTCACCAGATTTCACTGCATTTTAGCAGCTATATTCGGTGCAGCTGAGTGCATGGCCATAAAACTTCAGATAAAATAATGAATGGATAATACATGATATAACCAAATTTATTTATTATTGAAAACACTAAATATTTGCTTCAGTTTTTCATCATCAATAAAACATTCATTTTATAATTATACAATTGTGCTGAAAAAGTTCTATTGATCCAACTGGGGATTTTTTTTTTTAAATACGGGACTGAAAATCCACGGCTCTTCCAGTGCACTCCCAGTGGAATTTCAGCGGGAATGCATTGGAAGAACCACAATTTAGTTCCTGTATTGTCAGTTTGGGGTGGACTCTCTGCCTGCCCCAAACAAGGCCATTGATGCAGGAGGGAGTGGGATGGAATAGGGACACCTTACATTGGGATTTCTCATGTTCCCAGTCCTCGGAGGAACCCGCCATAGGGTCATTGGAGGTATGCCTGATAAAACGTGGAAGTGGAGCCCATCTGGGGGTCATGCCAGCATTGTGGCCTGGATCTTCAAAGAAATATCTCTAATTTAGAAAAATAATAATTTTAATGGGGGTCCCTTACAAAAGAGGCTGTGGAGGGCTCCTACAACTTATTTTCAGAGGGGCTCTGACATCTCCCAGACCCAACGATCTTGACTGGACATTCTGTCCTGTTTCCAATAGCCATTGGCAAGGAAAACAAGAGATTCCCCCAACCCCACAAACATTGGTGGAGGAGGTCCTGGGCAGGTGTATCTCGGCACTTTTTCCAGGATGTGTTGCCCCCTCCCCATGGATTTTCAGGGCCTATATGTTTTGGAATGTTTTTAAACTCACCAAGGTAATGGAACTCATCTCCACTTTTGGTACTTAGGTAGGATTCTACTCTTTGGGGTGGCGTTCTGTCACCAAGAGGGAACCCGCCAGTTCAAAGAGGACAATCCTGACAGGGCTACACTAGGGATGCAGGGGTTCTTAAAGGGGCAGAAGCACCCTGAAGATCAGAATCAATGTCCTACTAAAGGCCCCAGCTGAGACTGGAGCTTTCAGTAGGTAAGAGTTGGGGGCGAATGGAGGGACTAAGGCTACTACAAAGCTTTCTCTATACATGGGGATACCTCATGGCCGTTATTGCCACTTCCTGGGACTCTCCATCACCTTTTCAGGAAGCAGTAGGCCTGACTGCCTACATTTTCCTTCATTCTCTACCACGATCCCATCCAATTTCGGGTGGGATTGCAGAGGAGGATCTCACTCTCATGCATTCCCAGGCCAGGTTTGAATAGCATGCTGGGCCAGGTTCAGAGTCAAGTTTCCTTGAAGAGTGACAAATATGGAGTCCTGGACAACATTCCTACTTCCTGGATTATATTCCAGATTATAACTGACAACTTCATTATGAAAGTACATCCATAGGTTGGTTAGAAATTGGGAATAATTTTATCCATAATCTAATTTTACTGATTTGTACCAAAACTAGAAATAATTGTGCTTATATTAACTAGACTGTACTGTAGTCAATTCTAACTCATTCCTTCTCAGGACCTCAGAACTGTGGAATTACTTATCTCACCTTAGTCTTTCCTTCCTTCTACAATCTTCATTTAGGTTTTCAAAGTTTGGCGTCACCTAATCACTACTTTCTGATTTACTTTGTCTTATCTTTTCAACTTGGCGTTGTCCTGTACTATGGTCTTGGGCCTTGAGTTTAGTTTACCAACCCTTGCATCAGGAGTGTGAATATTTCACTTCCCATTCCATATGTCGTTCCTGGATGTGACTGCAATTTAGTGACAATTTGCAACCTGTTCCTATGGTATGAACCCACATGTACCAGGAACTGAGTTGATACTGCTCAAACTCATTTCACATAGTTTGTCATTTCAAAGACAAGTTAGAGATGAGGCTTTCATCCCATCAGTCTGGATTGGATTCAAACCCAAGTCCCAGAGCTGAATGATAGTATGTTAATGCACTGCACCATCTAGTCTCCTATAAATACGTTTTTATTTATTATAAAATGAAAGTACTGGAGTACAATAAATTGACTTTATATTTCTACACTACCAGGAAATGTTATTAGTATAAATATACATACGTTTCAGATGAAGTTTTGTTTATTGTGAATACACATCAAGATTTCTTCCATTTCGAGGCTGGAATTAACAATATCAAATAGTATGAGCAAAATATGTAACAGAATTACAAAAGAAACATAGTTAATTTCAAAATGACATGAGTAAGGTGTAATGTCACTACAATATCCTATAATTGCATCAAATATAGCAATATGACAACCCTAAACAGAAGAATGGTCTTCCCAGAGCTATCCTGCAAAATAAAATCATGTCTTATGCAGGAAATCTCTTAATGCAATACAGAAAAAACCCCATTAAATCCAACACACCATTTAGGAAAATTGTGAACTTACCTTTTTGCTAAATTCTGTTTGTGCAGGCTGTTGTTTCTGAAAAGGAAGACTTTTTTTTTTAAATCAATAGAAGTTGTGACCTGTTTTATTATTTTGGAAATTGGCAATGCAACATAGAAAACTTTTATTTGTATACTGCATATACAGTTTTTTTTGCCTCCTGGGTAATGTGGAAGAGGAGAGGTATTAGGGAGCTCAGCTTCACAAGACCTTAAAAGCAGCACCTTAAGTGGATAAGGCTATAAACAAAAAATAATGGAATACTGGGTTTTATGGCAAAACATTTGGAAGATAGTTGAGATGTAATGGTGTATGTATATAAAATATTAGTAAGTCCAAAGTTGGAGTGTTATGTGCAGTTTTGGGCTCCACACTACGGGAAGGATGTTGAGCCAGTATAGAGGGTACAGCACAGATTCACTAGGCTGCTGCCTGTTATGAGGAAATACAATTACAATAAAAGATTTGGAAAAAAAAGGGTTTTCATTAGAGTGATTTGATAGAGGTGTTTAAACTTATGAAGAGATAGACAGAGTAGATAGAAACAGACTGGTATCGATTATAACTTGAGGCAGGATTGGTGCGTGGGGGACCTGAAGCGGGCGGTGCACCCAGAAATCATGAAGGAGGCGAGGCCTGGCCGATTTTTAACAGCTGGACCTCCTTTAAATTTTTTAAATCTCCCACCCTAAGACGGCGGGAATGATGTCAGGGCGGGTGGGCAGGAGCGGGAATTGGGGCAGGAGCCGGACATCGCCGGGGACCCAGGGGAACAATCCCGGTCATAAGGTAAGTTCTGGGGGTGGGGGGTTTGCTGTTCCAATGCCGGTTGGGGGAAGGAGAGGCAAGGCCAGGTCTGGGGAAGCCCAAGGATCCGTTGCAAAGCCTAGGGGAGTACATCCTACTCCTCCTGGCCCACAAAGATTTCACATAAAAGTAACATTTTAAAACTTACCTTGGCCTCTTCTGGCCACTCCATGACTTCCATCATGTATTAGCTGTTGGGATTGGCCCCATGGCCTCCCGAATACTAAAGTTAAAATGGCATTGCAGCACCGATGATGTTATCAGACCGTTACTTTTAGATTTAAATTAGGCCCCCGCCTGCTTGCAGCGGGAGTCTTATCCGACTTCAGAATCGGTGAAGGTAAAATGTCGCCAGGCAGAAATTGTGCAGCTTCGGGCTGAATTTAACTCTTCCGTACCCACGCACCATGAGGGGAGGGGGGGTGGTAAAATCTACCCCACTGTTTGCAGTAATTGAAGGGTCTATAATGATGAGACATAGATACAAGGTTAATTGTAAGAGATTTAGCATATAGAGCAAGAGAAACCTGTTTAAACAGAGGGTTATGAGACTGTGGAATGCACTAGTTTAATTAGTGATTGAAGCAGAGTCAGTGTCAACCTTTTTCAATAGTTCAGATAGGTGGTTGAGGGAAAAAGGAATAAAGGGATATGGGAACAGGGTGGGCACATTGAATTAGGACTACTGCTCAGTGGGCCAACATAAATTGCTTGGGCTTAGTAGCCTGCTTCCATGTTAGAATTACATAGAAATTACATGAGTATGAATATGGGAACAATAGTACAGAAGTTGGAAGGGTAAGAAGGATCATCTTAGAAATAGGATGAGCACAACAAATTTTCAATGAGAAAGAAAAGTGGACTTAATAGGAGGGATAAAGGGATGACATAGGACAGGGACAAATTTGATGACACATATGTTGAGGACCTTAGGAAGGACACTCCAGAGGCCTCATTAGAGTCCCAAGAGCAAATGATCTGACAGATATGGTGGAGACAGCTTTCTCTTTAGGAGAGATATCAACCAAGCCAACAGGATGATACATGGATGGACAGGAAGACTCACAGACATTTCAAGAGACACATTTGGCAAAGGACCGGAAGGATTGACTACTGGATGGGATGAGTCCTATTCTAGTGGTTCAGGTAAATGTTAAAGATCCCACGGCACTTTTTGAAGAAGAACATGAACTTCTCCTGAAGACTTGGCCAATATTTGTCCCTCATTCAACACAACCAAACATAAATGAACTGGTAGCTCAGCTCATTGTTGTCTGCAGCTTCTTGGAAAATGGCTGCCCACATAACATCTGTAATTCCACCACAACAACTTGCATTTAAATAATGCCTTTAATGAGTAAAATGTCTCAAGTCGCTTCACAGGAGTGTTATCAGACAAATTTTGATACCGAGCCACAAAAGGAGATATTAGGGCAGGTGACCAAAAGCTTGGTCAAAAAGTAGGTTTCAAGGAGCGTCTTAAAGGAGGAGAGAGAGGTAGAGGGGTTTAGGGAGGGAATTCCAGAGCTTAGGGCCTAGATGGCTGAAGGCACAGTTGCCAATGGTGAGGCAACAGAAATTATCGAAGCACAAGTGGCCAGAATTGGAGGAACACAGAGTTCTCAGAAAATTGTAGGGCTGCAGAAGGTTACAGAGATAGGGAGGGGCGAGGCCATGGAGGGTTTGGAATACAAGGAAGAGAATTTTAAATTTGAGGTATTGATGGTCCGAAAGCCAATGTAGGTCAACGAGCACAGGGGAGATGGGTGAATGGTACTTGAATTCATTTCATGAAATGCTTTGAAACATTTCTGAGAGGTGATCATTTCTTTTTAAACTGGAAGGGCAGGAAGACAGCAGTTGACACTTCTTCATACTTGAGAAACAGTGCAGAATCAAGTGGACAGCTGAGAAAGAAAACCAAACTGAGATCAGATAGCGTACTGAGGTTGTAGATAAGGGGAGATAGGTCAGGACCTGATGCTATGTGCTGGGAGGTATTGGTGCTTCATATAGTACTAGAATACATCTGTAGCGATCTATTTGTAGATGGTTGGTTCATACTGAGGTTAAATAATTGGTTCTCAGAAATTATGGTGCAACATAATTTTTTTTTAAATGACAAAATATTGAACTATTTCTTAGTTATACATCTGTATTCCACTCTATTGAATGTAATTGTGAAGTTAACTGTCACAATATGTGAACCATACAACCTATCATTTAGATTACATTAGAGTTATGAGTTAACCTTTTATTATAATGCACATCATATTATCTTCTTGGATATTATTTATATTTCTTTGAGATAAAAATCACAATTGAGAATAGGTGTCTATGTGAAAAAGACCGTTTCATAGTAATATCACTAAACCCACACCATATTTAGTGAATGAGTTTAGTTTCCATTAAAACTGCAAAAACTTGCATGTAAATTTTAATTTTACTTATTTACCTATCATCTGGTAAAAGCAGAGTGCTTGTTGAAAAGCCATGAGATAAGATCTGTATCTCAGCTGTAGTGGTGATCATTACTCACTTGTAACATTGAGTTTTGACTCCATAGCATGCGTATTTTTTTTAACAGCAGCATCCCCACCCGGAAGTCAGCCTGATTGACAGGCTTGGCTTCCAGTCTGGCGGGGAGCACTCCAAAGCAGCCCCAGAGAGGGAGCCTGCAACTGGGAGCGTGGGGGGTGGTCTGACCTCGGCAGCAGGGGGGGGGGGGGGGGGGGAAATGGAAACAGGCCATTCAGCCCAACTGGTCTATGCCAGTGTTTATGCTCCACATGAGCCTCCTCCCACCCTACTTCATCTAAACCTATCTGCATATCCTTCCAAAAGTTTTTTTTTCAACCTGCCACTTACTTGTTAAAAGAAATTTGGAAAAACATTTGGGAAATTTGTGGCCTAGTATCTAGCATACACAGGTGTGACTTTACATATTCAGTAGGAATGAACAAACCTACATTTGAATTAGGCTGACATGAAATACAGTATGGGTGCCTGCAGGGTCCAAGCCTGCCCCACAGGAATCTGTCAGGGTACAGGAAATCCAAAAGGTTTTTATGTAAAATTGTGGTATGGCAGCCTGTAAGGGATACGTATTTTACTAAAAAAAATTCTCTATCAGCAGTCATACCTGAACTTTATGCCACACAAGTTTCACCTCAGTCTGGCATAATTTGAATTTCCTGTAGCTCAACAAATCATAGAATCATAGAAGATAAGAGCAGGAGTAGGCCATTTGGCCCCTCTAGCCTGCTCAGCCATTCAATGCGATCATGGCTGATCATCCAAATTCAGTACCCTGTCCCTGCTTTCTCCCCATATCCCTTGATCCCTTTAGCCTTAAGAAATATATCCAACTCCTTCTTGAATCTATTTAATGAATTGGTCTCTACTGCCTTCTGTGGCAGAGAATTCCACAGGTTCACCACTCTCTGGGTGAAGAAATATCTCCTCATTTCTGTCCTAAATGGCTTACCCCTTATCCTTAGAATATTCAGTAAACTGAATACGTAATGTACCATTACCTGCATTTGAATTTGAGGGAAGAGAAAAAGATTTGGCATCACCTTAACTACCAAGGATGCAGGGGTAGATTTGAGGAGGGAATCCAAGCTTGTAAGATTAAGGAAACACATACCATTACCACATTTGTGAATTCCGTTGTAAAATTTTGGACTCACCTATGCAGTATTCTATTCCAGAGTGTGTTATTTCAACAATCCCCATATATAGCCAAAACAACTTGTCATTTAAATTAGGTGTGATTTACTCTTTTGCTCTATTGCACTGTAACAAAATGAATCATTTTGTCTATGATAGCTTGTGGTATTGGCTTTTTTTCTAACATGATGCACATAGGGTTAAAAGCCAGCTGCACTCACAGCAAATAGTCAAGCTTCTGTTGATACGGCATAAAAACAAGAACAATCAAATATAAACCTTATGTTTGCCCAGGCGTTTGAGGGAATTATTCATTTCAAATAAAAGGATTTGTGGGCTTTGCTTGTATATATGTTTGAATGCCAGCTCTTTTGGAGATTAAGAGACACATATTTAAATTGCCTTTGCCCCAGTCATTTTTCTGCGAAGTATTTCTCAGCCTGTCTTGAATGGTACAGCTCAAACAATCAGAGTGAGAGAAATAGAGCAGAGAGACTCCAGCAACAAATCCCTACATTTAAGGTTAATACTCAGGGATCCTGTGTCTGGTTTAGTTTACATTGCAGTTTAGCATAACCAATTAAATTGTTTATTATTTTTTATTTTATGAGGCTGGATAATTAAGCCTGTACCAACTGTAAATCTACACTGTCATTGCTATTGTTCATTTATCCATTTACTGTTTAATAAATCTCTTTGGCAGTTTTTAGCCTAAGCCATGGTCTAATGAAGTATTTATTTGCCTTTTGAAGACACACTTCTTCACACTTATGGGGAGCAAGGTTTTGCCTATCAGTGTGGTCCGAGATCCTGAGCCTGAGAAAAATATCTAAAAGTCATTTACCGGTCCCCATCATTAGTGCAGACTTGTAAAGACCCAAAAAATGTGTACACACATCATAATATTGTTGCTTTGAACACTTTTTGTATTTCATGAATATAAAATATATTTTACAAAAGGTTTAATTTGCACTGCTTTTTTCCATTTTCTATTTGACTTTAGAGGCATACTCAAGTTCATAATTTGAAATCAACACTAAATATTAAGAAGGCTCTACTCAACCACTGCTGGCCTCTCTAAATGTTAGAACTACTGAGCATTACGCTCAACGCCATGCGGCGCCACATGAACACTCTCGACATCTCTCTTCAGCAGCACCGATGCACTCAAAGCTGTCCGGGTCCACAGTTCCATTTCATCCTTAGACTCATCCGACGCTTCAACAAAAAACTTTTCTTCTTCCTTTCCGATGTCAAGGATCGCAAGCTTGGACACTAACGCTCCTCCGGAACCTTCTTCCCCTTCACTTTCCTCTGACCCCCCTTCTCCCAATCTCACCCTCTGCCGCGTTTTCACTATCCCCTCTGACCTTCCCCTCTCTGACTCCGAACGATCAGTCCTCAGCAAAGGCCTGAGCTTCATCCCCTTACGCCCCCATCTCAATAAATTTCGAGCTCGGCACGATGCTGAGCTCTTTTTCTGCCGCCTCCGTCTCCGTGCCCAATTCTCTGGCCAGGAGTCTTCCCCCCGCACGGCTGACCCTTTCTCCCGCTTTCAGAATTCTCGTTCCACCTGGACCCCTCCCTCTGGCCTCTTACCCTCTCTAGATCTTTTCATTGCTAACTGCCGCCGTGACATCGGCCAGCTCAATTTCTCTGCTCCCCTCACTCACTCCAACCTACCTCCCTCTGAACTTGCAGCACTCCATTCTCTCCGATCCAACCCTGACATTGTCATTAAACCTGCTGACAAGGGTGGCGCTGTTGTTGTTTGGCGAACCGACCTCTACCTAGCGGAAGTTGAACGCCAACTCTCTGACACCTCCTCCTACCTCCACCTGGACCATGACCCCACTACCGAACATCAAGCCACCGTGTCCAAGACTGTCACTGACCTCATCTCCTCTGGAGATCTTCCCCCCACGGCCGCCAACCTCATCGTTCCCCAACCCCGCACAGCCCGCTTCTACCTCCTTCCCAAGATCCACAAACAGGACTGCCCCGGTAGACCCATCGTTTCAGCCTGTTCTTGCCCCACGGAACTTATCTCTTCCTATCTCGACTCTATTTTTTCTCCCCTTGTCCAGTCTCTTCCCACCTACATCCGCGACTCTTCCGATGCCCTCCGCCATTTTAACAGTTTCCAGTTTCCCGGCCCCAACCGTCTCCTCTTCACTATGGACGTACAATCCCTCTACACCTCCATTCCCCACCAGGATGGCCTGAGGGCGCTCCGCTTCTTCCTTGAACAGAGGCCCAACCAGTCCCCATCCACCACCACCCTCCTCCGCCTGGCTGAACTTGTTCTCACATTGAACAACTTCTCCTTTGACTCTACCATTTCCTCCAAATTAAAGGTGTTGCTATGGGTACCCGCATGGGTCCTAGCTATGCCTGCCTTTTCGTGGGATATGTGGAACACTCTTTGTTCCAGTCCTACTCGGGTCCCCTCCCTCACCTCTTTTTCCGGTACATTGATGACTGTATCGGTGCCGTCTCCTGCTCTCGCCCTGAACTAGAACATTTCATTCACTATGCTTCCAATTTCCACCCTTCCCTCACCTTCACATGGTCCATCTCCGACTCTTCCCTTCCCTTCCTCGACTTCTCCATCTCCATCTCTGGGGATAGGTTATTGACTAACATTCACTACAAGCCCACTGACTCCCACAGCTACCTGGACTACACTTCCTCCCACCCCGCCTCCTGTAAGGACTCTATTCCATTCTCCCAGTTTCTCCATCTCCGCCGCATCTGCTCTGATGATGCCACCTTCCATACCAGTGCTTCCGACATGTCTTCCTTTTTCCTCAACCGAGGATTCCCCTCTACCGTGGTCGACACGGCCCTCGACCGTGTCCGTTCTATTTCCCGCACTTCTGCCCTCACCCCTGCCCCTCCCTCCCGGAACCACGATAGGGTTCCCCTTATCCTCACCTTTCACCCCACCAGCCTCCACATTCAATGGATCATCCTCCGCCATTTCTGCCACCTCCAGCGTGATCCCACCACCAAACACATCTTCCCCTCACCTCCCCTTTCAGCATTCCGCAGGGACCGCTCCCTCCGCGACACCCTAGTCCACTCCTCTACCACCCCCAGCACCCCTTCCCCTTCCCCCGGCACCTTCCCGTGCACGCGCAGGAGATGCAACACATGCCCTTACACCTCCCCTCTTCCCACTGTCCAGGGCCCCAAACACCCCTTCCAGGTGAAACAGCGATTTACTTGTACTTCCTGCAATTTAGTATACTGTATTCGCTGCTCACGATGTGGTCTCCTCTACATTGGGGAGACCAAACGCAGATTGGGTGACCGCTTTGCGGAACACCTCCGTTCAGTCCGTAAGGGGGACCCCGAGCTCCCAGTCGCCTGTCACTTTAATTCACCGCTTCACTCCCACTCTGACCTCACCGTCCTCGGCCTATTACACTGTTCCACGGAAGCGCAGCGTAAGCTCGAGGAACAGCACCTCATCTTTCGTTTAGGCACGCTACAGCCCTCTGGACTCAATATCGAGTTCAACAATTTTAGATCATAACCTCAGCTCCAATCACATTTATATTTTATTTTTTCCACCCTTTTATTTGCCCCCCACCCCCCCACCTTTTTTTTCCTCCTAGAAGCTGGCAGCTGTCCTTCATTCTGCCAGTGGATTTCACACTTCTTTCAGCCTTAATCTGTCACATTAACACCACCTCTAGCCTTGCATATCTCTTAATGTCTCTTAATGTCTCTTCATCTCCCCCTTTGTTCTTTTATCCCCCTCCCCCTTTTCCCAGCTTTACCCTGGCCTTAAATCTATTTGATTTCCGGCTCTTCCCAGTTCTGACGAAAGGTCATTGACCTGAAACGTTAACTCTCTTTCTCTCTCCACGGATGCTGCCTGGCCTGCTGAGTTTTTCCAGCGTTTTCTGTTGTTATTTGAGCATTACACTCATTGCATTGTCAAATCAGACTTTGTTCTTGTTCATAAATCGATACAAAGTAGCTTTGTAATAATATTAGAAACTTCATAATTTTTTTAAATACTTTTCATTTTCAGTTTATATGAGAGAAGGTGTGTTCTTTTTAAGAAATCCTGTGACAAAATTTTATGATACAATGGACTGGTTTCAGTACAGTTGGTCAAGGCATGTATAATAATGTGAACCGTTTAATTAGAAAATGGAAGAAAAGATGCATACTGAATCGAGAGATCTGTCCATTCTTCTTTCAGAAAGCTTTGGAGCAAGATGCAGTAAGGGGTGCACAGCAGACAACTACAACAAAAAGACATAATAAACACCAGAAAACATTAACAGGCTATTAACACTGTCAAACAATCCAGGTACCAGTACATTTTTTGTCAGTCAGTAAACTGCTGAACAGATTTATCCCATTGACAGATTCTTTAAGATTTATTGACATCTAATATAGCAATATTATTTAAAAGTCAAAACTCCAGCCTTAGTAGTTAAATATTTTAACTTTAAACTACTGGAAAAATATATGTTTTTTTGTTATGTATTTAGGAGACATTTCTTTACTATTGATAATTATAAAGTAACACCAGAAAGTGAAATGATTTAATTCCTTCGAGAAGAACATTAAAGCAATACAAGAACACAGATACCTGAGCACTATTAATAGCAAAACATATTTGTGTTGGGATAGTTTCCTGTTAACTGAAAATACTTACTGTACTTTTCAGATGTGGTGTTTGCGGTTTGGAGTAATGAAATAAAAACTGCATCAGAGAAAAACAAGACTTCACTAATGTACAATGAGACAAACAAATTTCACAATTTTAATCTGTAAGTAAAATAAAATATACTTACTCTTTTATACATACCCACACCATCATCACCCTAGAGTGGGTGTAATGATGCAACATTTGGTAAGTGAATTTGTAACATTAACATATCTTTGATTTTTAAAATTAAAAAAATTAAAAATTAATCCAAATTTAAAGGAAAACATGTGAAATGACTTCAATGGATTAATGCCAAATACTCACCTCAGCTCTTGGCACATTTTGTAGGATGGCATTGCAAAACTCCATAACAAATTTAGTGAGCTGAAATATAAACATTTCACATATATTAATTAACATAAACACAACATTATGGTAGTTCTTTTGTTCTAATAGTGTCCTGGTTTTGAGGCCCCTCATTGCTCATTTCCTTTTACTTAAAATGGTTTGCTATTTGGATATTGGAATCCTCCAGTGCATGTATCACTGCCATTCAATACTGAAGAACATAAATTGGCATTGAATGTAGGATGAAACAGGTCAGTTAAACATCCTTTCTTCCTTCTTCCATCCGAGATGAAGTTTTCTGCTAATCCAAAGTGCTCTGTCTGGTAGCTCAACCACCTTGTGCCTTTTTTGTGTGTATTCTCCACACGAGAGGTTATTGGTGGAAAATTAAATACTTACATTTTGGGGATCCAGCGACAGCATCAGATGTAGAGAAAAGCTTTGTTTACGCTGTCCCAACAATACACTTTAAGTTTAGCCTCAGAAAAGCACTGTCCATTGAACCAGTGTGAATTTTTCAATTTATCACACTAGCTACCTCTAAGTGACATTGTTAAATTAATGCTGATTGTGAGGAGTTACTGCCTGCTCATTAGAAACTGGGATGCGATTGTACTGCTATACTAATTTTATCTGGACTCTTCAGGAGAGAGACGTTGATCCAATTAGTCTGGCTGGATTCAAACCCAGGTCAGATGTGAAAGGACAATATAATAACCCAATATGCCAATCAATCTGCCATGGGTAGCCATGTTGAAATGGAGTTTAAAAGTAAGATTTTACTCAAGGCCCTCTGAAACCTTTGCCATTATAATGATTTGATGTTACATTTTTTCAGGGACTCTCCTAATGGCTCAGTGAGCAAATGTACCACTTAGTGCAATAGTGATATACACAAAGCAGGAAGACTGAGGCTCGATTCCTTGTCTGTGCTGAATTAGTTGATTTTAGACAGCACAGCAGTGGGTTTTAGTTACCCAAGAATATCTGTGAAAAAAATAATAATCAAGGTGTGTCAGTTGGTGTGCCCCTTTCCTGTGGAGGAAAAGGAAGTTGATGGCAAGAAGCTTTGCTGGATGCCAGGGAATATCAGCAACATCAAAGGAGGAATGTGAATGTCACTACTCACCCACATGGATATATTGGCCACAGCGGACATTTTAATCCTTTCAGAGGAGCAGTGTCATAGATGCATGAGGTTTACTAAGGAGATAGTGACGGAGATCCATGTCCTCCTGAGGGGCAACCTGCAGCCTCATTGACACCACTATCCCTGTCACTCTGAAAGTTATTATTGCATTAAATTTTATTTTGCCTCCGGAAGCTTTCAGGGGACAACAGGGAACATGACTAATATCTGCTGGTCAGCGGCCCTTCGTTACATTAGGCAGGTCCCAGATATGCTGCTTGCAAAGCCTCACAGGTACAATGTCTTCTCAATGAACATCCAGGAGCTGTGGGGTTTTACAGGAGAGTAGGATTCCGAGGCCCAGCAGCTATTCAAAACCTCACCCAAATGACCATTCTTGACGTGTGATCCAAGGCAGTAAATGTCAGAAGGCTGTTTGACCATGGTTTTGTCAAAGGGAAACAAAACTTGTAGTTGCCAGCCTTGTACTAACAATAAGAAACAAAGCACCTTTATTTTATTGCAATTAAAATATCTCCTGGAAATATATTAGTTTTCTACCCATCTCTTCCAGGGAGAAAAAAAAGACTTTTATTTTACCTGAGGCCGCGTCTGAAGTGCTCTCCAGTGAGTGAAACACAAAGCCAAATTCTGTAGTAGAGAAAGCAAGATCACAAGTACATTTAAATTATGTTGCACAGCCCTGGAGAATGTAATTTATTGCTGAAGTTAGGCGATATCAACTGTAACATCCAGCAAACATTTATTTAAGTCATTAATATTACCTCTGCACTGTTATTGTCCCATTCTTCAGAATAGTCTTGGAAGTGAAGTGGAGAGCCTGCCAACAGGGACAAATAAGTGTGACAGATGCAAATGACCAAAGAACGTGCATTATAACATTAACACATAGGAGGATGGAAAGATAGTGTGTAACCAAGTTAGTAAAGAAAATATTAGAGATTAAACATAGTTCATATACAATAGGCAGTTTCTATCTGAATTTCCTATGATTTTTCAGCAGTATTCAGGTGGATGAGGCCAGGGAGTGTGAGTATCTGTTATGCTGGATCCCCATCCACTTTAGCTTCCACCCTAAATGGGAAGACACATTTAAATGAGATGATAATGAATTAGTGATGTCATACATCCCATTTTCCATTGTTACTACTTAAGTTATGCTGAGCGCCAATCACACCTGTATAAAATGGGTGTCCAGCACTGCGAGACACTATAGAAAAAAGCAGAAGTGAATTCAAAAAGGCCAGCAGGCATTCACAGAAAGTTTATTTCTCAGCTGATTATGGTCAATACCTGAACTTATGCTAGATGCTCTGCAAGCATCCTTCTTTTAAAAACAGACTCTGGTGACATCTGGGGTCCCCAAACTCTTCAGCAGAAGGCAGTATGTCCTGACCCTCTGGCCAGCCATGTTGTCTGCCTCATGTTCCACTTCCAGCTCCACCTGGCCACTCATGCTCACCCTTTGCACTCCCATCTTGCTCACTCTCTAATGCCCCTTGGATGAATGTCTCTGGATTGGTGCTTGGAAGGGAGACTGTGATTGGTTGTGGTGTGTGGTGAAGTGCTGTCAGGGCCAATGGCAGAAGAACCTGGTTCTTTTTCCTCCTCTGTTTCTTCTCCTAGAGGAAGAAAAGAAGTAGAATGCTTTGCTAAGGAACAGAGTTCAGATGACACTTTCAGTAGAAGGCGTGATGAGGGTTTCATGATACTGTTTGCTGACAGTTAATGCAGGGTGCAATAGAATGAGAAGGAAGAGAAGTAGAATGTCATCATGAACCTGCAGCTGGCACCTACCCACCTACTTTCTCCTCTCAACCTTCCTCTATTGTTTCTCTTCCCAGGAGCGACAATACCTGCTCCTGGTAGAGGGCGAGAGGATGGAGGTTTGGAAGTCCACCACCTGTCGCCAATCTCTGTTGGCTGTTATAGAAAGAAAAAAACTTATATAGCAGCTTCCTTATCCTCAAGATGTCCCAAAGCAATTCACAGTGTAGTCCTAGTCATTATGTAGGCAAATATGGCAGCCAGTTTGCACATAACAAGGTTCTGCAAACAGCAATGAGATAATGACCAGTGCATTTATATTTCTGGTGTCGGTTGAGGCCTAACGGTCCAATATGACGGGAGGTGTACACGTTCATTCTGCACCGGAAGTGTTTCGCCCACCATATTGGATCGGACTCCTCTATTGACTTGCAGTGCATTTAAAAGGATCATTATAATATTTAAATAAGGATCCTATGCTTGTTGCAGGACCCTTTGTGAAATTGGTCTGTCGCAGTGCCTGATTCGTCATGTGAAAAACTCACCCAGCAAATCATGATGCTAACAGGCACCCTGCATGAACAGTATTTAAATGGCTCATCCACTCCATTCAAGTTAGTTGATGGTTTATCCTCTTGCGCTGCTGGTTAACTTCTTGGCCCTTTTTTGCCTACTTTCTGCATTCGACACTGCTGACTTCTGCTAACAACTTTGTGCTGGTGCTGGTCTGCTTTTGTCTGCCTTAAAAACAACATTATTGCAGCCATGGGGTGGTGTGGTAGATCTGCCTTTGGGGTGGATGAAGTGGAGAAGTGAAGAAGACAGGAAAGAGCCAGAGTAGCCGGGAGAAGAGAGAGGTGCAGGGCACTGCACAGGAGGCTATGCCCACAGTGGGTCTTCTCACACCTCAACTTCACTGAGGAGCAATGTGTGAGACCTACGCTTCACCAAGGAGGCTGACACCTGCTGCAGCCAGAACTCTAGCCTCAAACCAGGGCATGGACAGTACTGCCTATGGTTCACCAAGGCTCTCTACACTAGGAGGAAAACCTACATTTAATTCCCAGTGGACAGAGTGAAGCAGGATGAGAGAGCACTAGGCTTCCCCAGGATCCAAGCTGTCATAGACTGCACCCACATTGCTTTGTGTGCTTCCCGTCACCATCCTGACATCTTTCTTAATAGAAAGAGATTCCACTCACTGAATGTCCAGCTTGTTTGCGACCACAGGCAGTGCACCATGCAGATCTGTTCCCGGTTTCCTAGCAGCAGTCATGATTCATTCATCCTACACCAGTCCTCTGTGCCTTCCTTCAGACCAGCCTTATGGATCTTGCCTTCACTTGATTCCAAATATTAACAGCAATGTCATATCCAGAAATTTTTTTACAGGAATAATTAAGAATCACAACACCTTAGAACCTGTCTTGTGTACTCATTTACCTATCTTAGTACCTATCCCCAATAGCTACAGTTTAGGAGGTGGAAGACTGTGGTGCTTCCATTAAGGACACTTCAGATGGCCATGGCGGGTAACCTCGAGCACCTCTGGGTCTTGAGGGCCTGGCTGCAGACTGCAGTATCTCAGCATGGGCTGGGTCAGTCTGGCTTGGCTGGTGTGTGGCACTAACGAGGGCATTGGCGGAGTGGCTGGTGACGGAGTAGGCATGCTGTCATCCTGAGAGAGGACAGCAGGAGCCTCTCCCATGGAGCCAATGCCACTCTCCTGGGACAGCGCCTCAGCACTCTTACAGCTGTACGCGAGAACAGAATGAGGGAATGTTGTGACAGTTTGGAGGCCCCTGTCAGTATTGGCCCTCAGAGCCAAAATGGCAGTCATCTGAGATTGTATGGCAGCAGTGTGAGCATAGCAGCTATCAGAGCTGTCAGCAGAGGCACTAGCATGGTGGGTTCCACTGTGTTGTTAATGGAGCTGACCGCTCGATCCATGTTGGACAGAATGGTCTTGAGACAAGTTGGAACTGGACTGCGCCATGCACTGCAACATTGTTCGCAAGCTCTTTGGCAGGTTGCCCAGTCCGCCTAGCATTTCCTGATATATGCCCATGAGCCTTTTTTGGTAGCTTGGGCCCTCAAAATCAGTATCTAAGTACTCTGCAGCAGAACTAGAATGTAACCTAGTCCTCCAGCAAGCTGTCACCTGTGGCGTCCTATCCCATGCCCTAGCTCCTGCACAATCTACACCACGTGTAGACATTTCCTCTAACCTAGTCTCTAAAGTACGCATGGTGCCAATATCTGAGCTGGTGCTTGCGGGGGTCAGATTGAGTGACAGTACATCTTCAGAAAGGCTTGCCTCCTCTTCCTCCACTGGCAAAGGGGCTTCCACATTCTCAGCACCTGAAATGACAGACAGGGACAAGGGTTCACTTGTGGTTTGAAGGGAGAGCAGACAGAGAGATAAATGGGTGATGAAAACATCTGCAGCTTGTCAAGCAGAGTGTTTGGGGTGAGATAGAAGTCAGAAGGGCCAAAGAGGATTAGGTATGAAGGAACCCTGCATGATATCTCCTCCAGCATTGACAGTCACCACAGCCCCGACTCTGTTCCTGCCATGATGTTAAGCACACTTTCTTCGATTGGGGGGGAGGGTGTGCAGGAGGACTCTTCCTCCTCTGGTGCCAGCCTGCTGTCTTGAATTGTGTGTGACCTTCTCCTTCAAGAAAGAAGGGAATGTGTTGGTGAGAGTCTTGAGGTGTTTGGAGAATATGCCTGTCATGGTGAAATAACTGATAGTCTGTGTGTAAGATATAAGTTGTGGATAAGTGAGGGTTGTAATAGTGGCGAGTGTGCGAGTATGAGGAGATGGAGGCGTGGTGCAGTGATTGTAGGAGAGTGAAGGGAAGTTGGGGAGGGCCATCTTGTGAGTTGTGATTAATGAGGCTGTAAGTGGTGGAGGTGTAAGCAGAGAGTAAGAGATCAGTATTCTTACTTTAGCAACTGCAATGAGATCATTGAACTTCTTCTGGTGCTAGGTTCCTGACATTCATATGCTCTGCGATCTCTTCCCATTGCCAGCACAGCTGATGCCTGGAGGGCTTCCTGCCCCCTGGGGGGCAGAGGATGCCCATCCTTCTGTCCATTGCTTGCACCAGGGCCTCCAAGAACCTTGATCTCAGTGCTTCAGCCATATTCCTTCTTCCAAAAGTGTTTTCCTGATGTCTGCAGTCAGAATGCATTGCCCCTTTATAACAACAACAACTTGTATTTATATAGCACCTTTAACGTAGTAAAACATACCAAGGTGCTTCACAGGAGCGTTATCAAACATAATGAGATATTAGGGCAGATGGGAGGTAGGTTTTAAGGAGCATCTTAAAGGAGGAAAGAGTGGTTGAGAGGCGGTGAGGCTTAGGGAGAGAATTCCAGAACTTAAGGCCTTGGCAGCTGAAGGCACGCCCACCAATGGTGGAGTGATTAAAATCAGGGATGAGCAAGATGCCAGAATTGGAAGAGCAGAGATATCTCGGAGGGTTGTAGGAAGTTACAGATATAGGGTGGAGGGATTTGAAAACAAGGTTAAGAATTTAAGAGGTGCTGTCTGCCTTTAAATGGCGTCATGGACACCCAATATCGACCCTGCCCCCCTTCATGGGTATGCTGCCAATGAGTAGTGTGGGTAGCGCTGGTTTCATGCAGGCGCACTTAAAATGATCAAGCAGCATGAATATTACGTGGTGCCTGAGTCAATAGGAACAGGTGCGTGCATCTCCAACAATGCAGCACTCCCTCAGTACTCCACTAAAGTGTCAGCCTAGATTATTTGCTCAAATCTTGGATAGGTCTTGAATCCACAACCTTCTGACTCAGACACGAGAGTACTACCAGTGACACTAAATGGACTATCTTGCCTTAGAAAAAGAAAGTCAATTAGCTTCATGAGATGCAATAAAGCCCAGGAAGGTGAACTTCCACAGGGGTTCTCCTGATCATCCACTGTAACCAAAAAGTTGTTGAAACTGCGGAAAAACAGCGTAAATGGCGTTTTCAGCCCATGAACAATCATGATTTTTTTTCTAACGAGGTACATATCCTAATGGCTCCATCAGCAGGAATATATTTTTCTCACTTGATAATTTTAGTGAAAAAGTAGATGTGAGTGTAAAGTGGGGAACACTGCTTTATATTCGTATCTACTTTTTAACTAAAATTACTACTTGAGGAAAATGATTGGCCATTTACATCAATCTATGTCACATTAACTTCACTCAATAAAAAAAGCCCATTTCATTTTTTTTTAAAACACCTACTGTAATGGCGCAAATTATTGAAAAACTCATCAGGCAATTGTTGGGTACAATTATTTTTCCAAGGTAGTAGGGTCTCCACTACATTAACCCACTTGTAATTTCCTTGTTTGTACCTTACTCGGTCAGATGTACCTTTGGCAAATACTGCTCCATTTATATACAACTTACATGCCCCATTACTGGTGCCCAAATGCGAAATATAGTAATGCTGATAATGAAGTGTGACTAGTTTGGTAGTCTGAGTAACTGATAGGGGATTGAGACAGGTGCATGTGGAAAATAGCAGCATGAAGAAAACCTGGAATTTGAGATTATGTTGTGACAAAATAGGTAAGAATGTTTAACACCTTGGTCTAAAATACATCTCATCACCATTTTATCAGCAGTGTTAACTCATATTTAAAAGGGGTTGGTCTTCCGCTAAAAGAGCAGAAAGCATAATTTCAGATGAATGCATTAGACCTAAAAAGAAGAGAACAGAGTACTTTCTAAATGGTGAAAAGCTAGAAACAGTGGAAGTCCAAAGAGACTTGGGGGTCCATGTACATAGATCATTAAAAATCATTGACAGGTATAGAAAATAATCAAAAAGGCTAATGGAATCTTGGCCTTTATATCTAGAGGACTAGAACACAAAGGGTGGTAGAAGTTTGGAACCCTCTTCTGCAAACGGCAATTGATGCTAGGTCAATTGTTAATTTTAAGTCTGAGATTGATAGATTTTTGTTAACCAAACGTATTAAGGGATATAGGGCAAAGGCGGGTATATGGAGTTAGGTCACAGATCAGTCATAATCTCATGGAATGGCGGAACATATTGCCTATTACCCCAATAGCACAATTTCAAGGCCCTGGGTGCAAAATTCGGATCCGTAGCACTGTTTTTTGGGTGCTGCGGGTACCCTGAGAGGTCCAAAATAGCATCCGTGGCGCACGCGCACACTTCTGGTGCGAGTTGCACTGGAGGCCATATTGGTTAGCATGCGCGCAGTGAGCAGCCACTGGAAGTATGCAGAGTAATCAGATCATGACGTCAATCAGAGTGTAACGCTGATTTGATGCCAGCGCTGCCATTTTGGAGCTCAACACTCCTGCTAACGCCCTCTCTTAAGCTCGCACAGCTGAATACACATTCAGCAGCAGGAAGGACACCTCCACCAGCGCTATTTAAAGGGATTATCAACTACTTACAGGTTAGTTGCTGATTTATTTCTACTGGCTGTTGCTATGATTGAACAAGTGTTTGGTGCTTTCTAGAGTTCTTTAAAGTTGCTGAAATCTACAGGGAGCGATGTGGCAGGTGCTGAAGGACTTTGTCCTCACTTCAGGGTTTCTGCACAAATCACTTGCTCCCAGACATGGGTGCAGTAGTAGGAATTCCCCTTGGAATACAGCATGACTGGGAGATAGCTGACTACATTTCATTCTCTCTTGCCAGAGAGCAGCAGGCGGAGCGAGCATGGTGCCATTGCGAGGATTGCAGACTTCCCCATGGTGCAGGGTGCCATTGACTGCACGCAGGTCGCTTTGCAGGCACCACATGTCAACTCTGAGATGTACCACAACCAAAAGGGATTCCACTCCCTCAACATCCAGCTGGTGTGCAACCATAGGCAATGATTCATGCAGGTCAACGTCCAGTATCCTGGCAGTAGTCATGATCAATGCTCCCAATTAAGCTGCGTGGCCGCTCAGCAGTCTGGTGGACCCGCGCAGGCCACGCGCCGGATTTTCAATGGGAATAACTGCGCATGCGCGAAGATTTGAATGGGCCATGCGGCCAGTTAAAGGGCCCGCGCACGGAAAAATAATTACAGGGAACATTGGTCATGATGTCTTCATTCTGCGGCAGTCTTTTGAGCAACCACGACAAACCAAAGGGTGGCTACTGGGTGACAAGGGCTATCCGCTGACTACATGGCTCATGACACTGCTGCGCAACCCACGCACGTGGGCAGTATGCATACATTGAAAGCCATGCTGCCACACAAAACGTGATATAGCAGACCATTGGCATGCTGAAACAATGCTTCCGCTGCCTGGACCGCTCTGGAGGAGTCCTGCAGTACTCCGCAGAGTGGGCATCAAGATTCATGGTGGTCTGCTGCATGCTGTACAAGCTCACCATCATGAGGGCACAGCCCTTGCCACCAGCTATGTGGCAAGCAGCTGAGGAACAGGAGGAGGAGCAGGAGGAGGAAGAGGGAGGGAGGAGGCAACCTAGACAGCCCCTTTCTGGCCGGGCTGACCGTGAACAACTCATCTGACTGCGATACCAGTAAACGCAACTCTAATTTCCCATTCACCAACAGTCCCACATCTTACCTCCCTCTGTCACTGACCATCACAGAGTCCACTTGGCCACAATGCAAAAATAAAAGCCAACACAAAATAAAGATTCCAAACCAAATTTATAAATCAAAGCATGCCATATTGCATATAAATGTAAACTGATCACCCTTGTGCATTCCCTTAGTGCCTGTCTTCCATGTGCCTTTGCCTGTCCCAGTGCTCCTCTGCAGTGCAACCCCAGTGGCTGCAGCATGGCTGCTGACTTTCAGTGGGGGAGACTGCAGACGGTCTTGGAGGATGACGTTGAGCCACTCTGGGCCTAGAAGGCTCGGCTTCGGGCTGCACCATCTTGGCATGGGCAGCAACACTCTGGGCTGGCTGGCTGACAGGCAACAGCAAGGGCACTGGCGGAGTAGCAGTGGTGGGAGGACGAATGCTGTCATCCTGAGAGAAGACAGCAGGTTCGTGCTCCACAGAGCCACTGCCACTCCCCCAGGGCGACACCACAGCATTCCTAGTAATCTGTTGGAGGACAGATTGCTGGACTGCTGTGACACCCTGCAAGCCTCTTTGAACGCTGGTATCCATAGCCATGATGGCAGCCATCTGAGCTTGCATGGCAGCAAGCTGAGCCCGCATGAGAGCAGTCTGAGCTTGCGTGGCTGCAAGCTGACCTTGCATGACAGAAGTCTGAGCTTCCACTGTAGCACCCAGGGTGGCTTCTGCTTGTGCCGCAATGGAAGGTGAGACATCAGCCTTCAGAGGCTGCATCCTGGTTGGGTCCACAAGTGTGCTAATGGATTTTGCCACCACTTCCATGCTGAAAAGGATGGGCTCCAAGCTCTGTGCAAAGCCCTGTGCAAAGTTGGTGCCGGACTCTTCTATGCTCCTTGACATTGTCATGCAGGCTTTCTGGCAGGCTTGCCAATGCACCAAGCATTTCATTGTGCATACCCATCAGCCTTCTTCTGCAGCCCACCCCATCAAAGTGCTCATCTGAGTCCGCTGCAGCATAATTCATGTGCAACCTCACCCTCCCTTGAGCTAGCACCTGCGCAACCCTTGCTCCCTGCCCTGGCTGCAGGCTACTCATGCCCGGTGTTTCACCACGTGCAGATCCAGCCTCTATGCTATCCTCTAAATTATACGCAGTGTCAGTAGCTGAGCTGGTGGCTGTGAGTGTGAAATCGTGTGACGCTGTTTCTTCATCATCGGTGTCTTGTTGCTCTTCCACCTGTTGCTCTTCCAACACTGCTTGGCCAGATGGCAGTTCTTGTGTATCTGAAAGGAAAAAGGCACAAGGGTAAGGCTGTGGTGAGGGGAGGGGGTAAGAAAGAGGTGCATACTTACACCATCTGCAGTTTGTAAATCAAAATAGATTATGGGATGGGGGAAAGTATAATGTGAGAAGGAGGATTAGGTACGAGGATACCATCATCTTCTATCGTTTCAGCCCTGCCGCTGGCCACGGCCTCAGCAATGGCCACTCCAATGATGGCAAGCACCATCTCCTCCATGGGGGTAAGGACATGCAGGCGCGCCTGTCCCTCGATGGTTAGCTCCTGCTACCTCCGGTTGTGCGCCCACTGTCCTGCTAGAGAGAGAGAAGTGTGTCAGTGAATGTGGTGCAATCTGTTTGGGTGATGTGGCTGTCATGGATGAATAGCTGGCAGTGTGTGCAAGCTGTGAGATGTGGGTGTGAGGCTTGTAGCAATGCTAAGTGTGTGAGGGTGAGGTGAATCTATGAATGTTAGATACGAGTCCTGATTGATAGAGATTGTTGGTAGGTGAGTGAAGGGGGGTGTGGTGCATTGAGCAGTGTCTGAGGCTAGTGGTGCAGCTGATAGGATATGGCATTTGAAGATGAATTCACTGACCTTAACCACTCCTATGAGGTCATTGAACTTCCTGCGGCATTGCATCCTGGTCCTCGGGGCTGGACTCCTGGCATTGACCGCCATGGCTATCTGCTCCCATTGCTTTCTGAGCATGTGTCTGGAGGGCCTCCTGTGGATACAGCACATCTCTCCTCCTTTCCATCTCCTCTACCAAGGCCTCCAGTGCAGCGTCGGTAAACCTTGGAGCCCACTCTCTCCCCTGTTGTGCCATTTCTCATTCTTCCCTAGGTCAGAATCTCTTCAACCATGACTCCCAGCATCTGCGCCACCACAATGCACCTCCCTTTAAGAGGTGCAGACTAACTTTAAGCAGTGCAGGCTAGCTTTAAGTAATGCTAGCAAGATATTATTTTAGGCCCCCTGCTGAGACATGTAGCCAATCAATGGCATGGTTAGCACTGGCTGCACGCTGCAATCATGTTAATCTCCAGGCAGCACGAAGTTGGCGTGCTGCCTTCATCAGAAGCAACGAGCGCGGGTTAATCACGCATTGCGATCCCTGTGCCTGTTTTCGGGGGCTATTGAATTTAGCCAGCCCCCCCTCACTTTTAGTCAATGCTTTTATTTCCCCCCTCAATACCCAATATTGAGTAACCCGGAGAAAGCAATACAACTAATATTGTGTACTGATTATTATTGGTAATATGACATTTATCACCTAACAATAATGAAATTAAGAGTTTATGAACATATATTTAAAGTTTTTTGACAACTGTCTTAGGATCTAGTCAGCTTTAAAAATAAGTAGAATTTATTTAAAATTAGTGTATTTTGTTGCTCTCCTATAGAGTATCCGCCACTTTCTCATAAACGTTCGCGTTCAGATCAATTACTGGCATCGCACAATCCTAAAAGTAAATGCATTTTGTTTTAACTCCAGTATAGTTTCGATGGATGCCAAAGCCTCGCAACCTGACACTTTTCAGTTTAATATAAAACCATGGTTACAAACATTTCTATCTGATCAATAATATCCATGACTATCTCCTCGTAACGAATCCTCAGATTAAGCTAGTTTTTCAAATCGGAGTCCCGCAAAAAATTATGAAACGGAATTATCCGGCCGTGTTTTGAACTTTTGATGCCAAATACCTTCAATGGGATCAGACCAGAAATATAATCTTATATAGAATCATAGAATGATATAGCACAGAAGGAGGCCATTCGGCCCATCGTGCCCGTTAATGTACTATGAAGATATGGTATATTCAAAACCTAATCAAACCTCATTTTAACCACAAAATATCTAGACAAAAACAATTTTACCAACATTAGACTGCATTACAATCATTGCTTTGAACAATCCGAAGTAAAATGTTGTTGTGATTTTATTACTAACAAATTTACACATAGTATTAGTTTTCCACTGAACAACGAAACACGTTGGCAAAGTTACATAAATACTCTCACATAAATACAAAACAAAAGCCCAGATACTTGAAAATATAACAGGTTATTCAGACACAATTTAAATTGATATATAACCAGGGTGCGGCGTTTTCCGCTGTAAAATAAGTTTAACCTTATTGTGGAGCATTTGTATTTTAAGATTATTTTGGATAATTAAAAAAACAGGCTGTTCCATACATTTACTGCACTATTGTAAACTTAATCGGATCTTTAACGACAGACCTGAACTTATAGGTAAAGTACACAGACAGCAGACGGCCAGGAAAATATGCATTTGAGAGCTGCTCCTCATTTTGGCGCTTTTGCCGGTTGGTCGCAGGATTGCCTTGTTGGATCGACAGTTCAGCATGGTTTTACGCACAGTGGGGCAGTGCTCGCTGGAAACTCACCGACCAGATGCGAGACATCCTCAATTTATAGCATTACACTGCCTGTGCCAAGGTGTCCAATCAGCGCCCAGCAGGTATCCCAACTGCCGTGTAAATGTCACACTGCGTTCTTATTTATAAAGCAATATCCCCGCTGATCACCAGCACGCTTCAAACAGTCGCTATTACTTAAAAAGTTAATAAGATTAGCAAAAGCAACCTTTTTAACAACACAGAAGGGAGTTTAATCAAATGTCACGCGAAATTGCATTTTTATGAGTCACGAGGGTCTGTTGTATACAGATGTGTCTTACTACAAGTCCCCCTTTCTGCAATGTCAATATATTTCCATTCTACTCTCCTGTACAGGAGGAAGACACAATGGAAGAGTATGGACACATTTAATACCAACGGACAAAGTGAATACCAGCAGATGGTAAATAAATATTTTAAGTTGATTGCTCCAAAACTTTAATACCAGATAAAATTAATTTAAAACTAAATACAAAATATTTCCAGCAGTCCTGAATGAGATGAAAGTAAAGGCAGTTTTATTAATTATCTTCAATTACAAAACCAAGGCAAAGGGCTAAGTGGTAGAACAGGGTCCCACAAAGGTGGAAGACAAAACGAGGTAAATCAAGTTGTGATAATGTTGCCATGCCTGGACATAAAAAAATAGATTTTTTTTTAGAAGGATGGAAAACCAGAGGCAGCTAAGAAATCCTGCAGTTTTGATGTCATGGGAAGAATGAACTATGCTGCATTTATATTGTAGCTGCCAGACTGAGACCAGTAGTTTCAGTATGAATGGCCCAATTACAATATCTGACTGCTCTGTAATTCTGCCCAGAAGACAGGCCCGTGCATGTGTATTTACACATCGCCAAGCAGTTCAAATGTAAATGTTTAAAGGGTACAGTTGTGAAAACATGCCGAATAAACTTATCAATCAAGTCCAGGTAGGTTTAAAATCTGTCTAGGAGTCCAAAGGACCACTTGTTAATCCTGATTGATACCTTATTGGAATTACACTTCAGGTGATGGCAAACCCAAACAGTGTAAGAGAACCTCCTTCAGGGCATTTCACTCAACTTTACTCCTGAGTCAAATTGAGTTCTGACACAAGGATTTTGATGCAACTTATAAAAAGTTACAATATAAACCCATAGTAGAAGACTGTGTCATGCATCTTGATTTTGTCATAGTGGAGCTTTAGGTGTTCACATTTTAAGCATTACTCAGATATTTATCTCACACTCAGTATCAAAGACCACTTCTGTGAGTGAGTACTCACTCCCTGTGGACTAGACTGCGAGTTTGTATGAATAATATTTGATGATATAGAGTTGCCCAGGAATTGAATAGAAACCCTTGTTACTGTAATAGCTTACTCTCGTTTATTCTCCTAATCTTTGGATAGTGGAAGAATAAACACTGTCAGATTATTGACAGGCTATAAACTAGAAATAATGCTTAAAAAGTAGAGTAAACACAGCATATTCTACTTAATTATAGAATGTTCAACTTACATATACTCAGATAGCCGGTGGACCCCATTGAGGCTCACGGTGATTACGTCTGTGACAAGTGTCTGCTGCTACAGGAACTCCAGCTCTGTATTGATGAGCTGGAGTCTGAGTTTCAGACACTGCGACACATCAGGGTGGGGGAGAAGTACCTGGACTTTGTGTTTCAGGAGGTGGTCACACCTATGAAGTTAATTAATTCAGATGTAGCCCATGGTCAGGGACAGGACGGTGTGACTACAAGTGAGGCAGGTACGGGGATCCAGGAGGTAGTGTTGGAGGAGCCGCAGCCCTTGCTCTTGTCCAACAGGTTCGAGGTTCTTACTCCCTGTGGGGACGGGAGCAGGGACTGCAGGGAGGATGAGCAACCTGGCCACAGCACCGTGGAACGGGGGGCCATTCAAGAGGGGGGAGTAAATAGAAATGTTGTAGTAGTAGGGGATAGTATTATTAGGGGGATAGATAGAGTTCTCTGCAGCCGAGAGCGAGAGTCCCGTAGGCTGTGTTGCCTGCCCGGTGCCAGGGTTAAGGACATCTCCTCTGGGCTGGAAAGAAACTTGCAGTGGGAGGGGGTGGATCCAGTTGTCGTGGTCCATGTTGGTACAAACGACGTAGATAGGACAAGGAAGCCGGTTCTGTTAAAGGAGTATGAGCAGCTAGGGGTCAAATTAAAAAACAGAACCTCAAGGGTAATAATCTCTGGATTATTACCTGAGCCACGAGCGAATTTGGCTAGGACAAATAAAATTAGAGAGTTAAATGAGTGGCTCAAAGACTGGTGTGGGAGAAATGGGTTTTGCTTCCTGGGACACTGGCACCAGTACTGGGGCAGGAGGGAGCTGTTCCGTTGGGACGGGCTTCACTTGGCCAGTGCTGGGACAAGAGTCCTGGCGGATCATATAACTAGGGCTGTAGAGAGGGCTTTAAACTAACTAGTGGGGGGGGGGGGGGGGGGGGAGGTTCCTAGAGAGCAAATAATAACAATGACAACAGAGAAGGTCATAGACTTAGGTAGCAGTGGGGAAATTAAAAACCAGAGTGTGTCAGGAAGGGGCAGAAGGTATGGAGTAAAAGGTAAAGTAATAAAAAGGGCAAAAGCAGGAACTAAGTGTCACAAAACATATTTGAAAGTTCTCTATCTGAATGCACGTAGCATTCGTAACAAAATAGACGAGTTAATGGCACAAATAACTACATATGGGTATGATCTTGTGGCCATTACAGAAACATGGCTGCAGGGTGACAATGCCTGGGAATTAAACATACCAGGTTATTTAACGATCAGGAAGGACAGGCAGGAAGGAAGGGGAGGTGTGGTGGCTATGTTAATAAAGGAAGGAATCACTGTAATACAGAGAAATGATATTGGGTCAAAAGATCAGGATAATGAAACAGTTTGGGTGGCAATAAGGAATAATAAGGGGAAAAAAACACTAGTGGGCGTAGTCTATAGGCCTCCGAACAGTTGCAACTCTGTTGGACGGAGTATCAATCAGGAAATAGTTGAGGCTTGTAATAAGGGAACATCTATAATTATGGGGGATTTTAACTATCATATTAATTGGACAAATCAAATTGGGCAGGGCTGCCTTGAGGATGAGTTCATTGAGTGTATTAGGGATGGGTTTCTTGAGCAGTATGTAACTGAACCGACCAGGGGGCAAGCAACCTTAGATCTGGTCCTGTGTAATGAGACAGGATTAATTAAAAATGTCCTAGTAAAGGATCCCCTTGGAATGAGTGACCATAACATGGTTGAAATCCATATTCAATTAGAGGGTGAGAAGGTTGGATCTCAAACAAGCGTGCTAAGCTTGAATAAAGGAGACTATGAAGATATGCGAGCGGAATTGAGTAGAGTGGATTGGGAAAATAGATTAAAGGGTAAGACGATACATGATCAGTGGTGTACATTTAAGGAGTTATTTTACAACTTCCAAAAAATAGATATTCCACTGAGAAGAAAAGGGTGTAAAAGAAAAGACAGTCATCCATGGCTAAGTAAAGAAATTAAGGATAGTATTCGACTAAAAACAAGGGCTTATAAGGTAGCCAAATCTAGTGGGAGGATAGAGGATTGGGAAAACTTTAAAAGACAGCAAAAAATAACAAAAAGATTGATTAAGAAAGGGAAGATAGATTATGAAAGTAAATTAGCAAAAAATATAAAAACAGATAGTAAGAGTTTTTATAGTTATATAAAAAGAAAAAGGGTGGCTAAAGTAAATGTTGGTCCCTTAGAGGATGAGACCGGGAAATTAATGGTGGGAAATATGGAGATGGCAAATACACTGAATGAATATTTTGTATCAGTCTTTACAGTAGAGGACACTAAGAATATCCCAACACTGGACAAACAGGGGGCTATAGGGGGGGAGGAGCTAAACACGATCAAAATCACTAAGGAAGTGGTACTCGGTAAAATAATGGGACTCAAGGCGGATAAATCACCTGGACCTGATGGCTTACATCCTAGGGTCTTGAGGGAAGTGGCGGTAGGGATTGTGGATGCATTGGTAATAATTTTCCAAAACTCCCTGGACTCAGCAAAGATCCCGGCAGACTGGAAAACTGCTAATGTAACACCCTTATTTAAAAAGGGCAGTCGACAGAAGGCTGGAAACTATAGCCAAACATCTGTGGTAGGTAAAATTTTGGAGTCCATTATTAAGGAGACAGTAACGGGACATTTGGATAATCATAATTTAATAGAACAAAGTCAGCATGGTTTTATGAAGGGGAAGTCATGTTTGACAAATTTGCTGGAGTTCTTTGAGGAAGTAACATACAGGGTGGATAAAGGGGAACCAGTGGATGTGGTGTATTTAGACTTCCAAAAGGCATTTGACAAGGTGCCACACAAAAGATTATTGCTTAAGATAAAAAATCACGGGATTGAGGGTAATATTCTGGCATGGATAGAGGATTGGCTATCTAACAGAAGGCAGAGAGTTGGGATAAATGATTCATTCTCAGACTGGCAATCAGTAACTAGTGGTGTTCCGCAGGGGTCAGTGCTGGGTCCCCAACTCTTTACGATCTATATTAACGATTTGGAGGAGGGGACCGAGTGTAACATATCAAAGTTTGCGGATGATACTAAGATGGGAGGGAAAGTAGTGAGTGAGGAGGACATAAAAAATCTGCAAGGGGACATAGACAGGCTAAGTAAGTGGGCATAGACAGGCTAAGTAAGTGGGCAGAGATTTGGCAGATGGAATACAATACTGGAAAGTGTGAGGTTATGCACTTTGGCAGGAAAAATAGTAGAGCAAGTTATTATCTTAATGGCAAGAAACTGGAAAGTACTGAAGTACAAAGGGATCTGGGGGTCCTGGTGCACGAAACTCAAAAGGTTAGTATGCAGGTGCAGCAAGTGATTAAGAAGGCCAATGGAATGTTGGCTTTCATTGCTAGGGGGATAGAATATAAAAATAGGGAAGTATTGCTTCAGTTGTACAAGGTATTGGTGAGACCGCACCTGGAATACTGCATACAGTTTTGGTGTCCATTCTTAAGAAAAGACATACTTGCTCTCAAGTCAGTACAAAGAAGGTTCACTCGGTTAATCCCGGGGATGAGGGGATGGACATATGAGGAGAGGTTGGGTAGATTGGGACTCTACTCATTGGAGTTCAGAAGAATGAGAGGCGATCTTATTGAAACATATAAGATTGTGAAGGGGTTGGATCGGGTGGATGCGGGGAGGATGTTCCCGATGATGGGTGAAACTAGAACTAGGGGGCATAGTCTTAGAATAAGGGGCTGCTCTTTCAAAACTGAGATGAGAAGGAACTACTTCACTCAGAGGGTGGTAGGTCCATGGAATATGCTGCCCCAAAAAGCTGTAGAAGCTACATCATTACATAAATTTAAAACAGAAATAGACAGTTTCCTAGAAGTAAAGGGAATTAAGGGTTACGGGGAGCGGGCAGGAATTTGGACACGAGTCTAGGTTCGGATTGGTCATGGCCCTGTGGGTAGCGTAGCGGGCCCAGGGGCCGTGTAGCCTGATCCTGCTCCTATTTCGTGTGTCCAATTCTGTTAGGTTCAGGAGATGGTTCTGTGATAGTAGATTGGCGGTTAGGATCAGATCAGCCATGATCTTATTGAATGGCGGAGCAGGCTCGAGGGGCCAATTGGTCTACTCCTGCTCCTATTTCTTATGTTCTTATGTTCTTATATACAGAAATAAGAAACATGCAACACACATTCCTAGTAATACTGAACTAGGACCAAATTCTGTCGCATAAAACTTGTACATGGGCTTTTGTCTACCCACCCTAGAGCCTCTATGCACCACCTCCACACAGGCTGCAGTATGGTAATATAAGAGGTACTGAGCTGGCAACACACTACATGGCATAAAACACTTGTACCCTTTGAAGGTCAAAAAGGAGATATGGCAAAACAAGAAGTGTCTACTGTAGTTTAACAAAGTTTAAAGGGATGTTTTCTGACTCCACCCAGATGTGAAACCTTACCCTATTTGTATGCCTTACAAAGCACATTCCCTAAAATTGATGCTTTTCAGGACAAAGCATGCAGTTTATATTAAATTGTTTCTATTTGCTTTGCAGTCATAATATATTTGCATAGGAATAATAACTTTGAAATGACACAGACATCTGAGAGAAGCGCTCAACAGGTAATTGTCAAATTTTAAGGGACCAGTCCCATCTCATAATAATTATGTAAGAAAAAATAATGTAAACTTTCTTATGATTTGAAATCTGACAGAACCCCTATCTCTTACATTAATGATGAGAAGAGCATGGAGGGTGGAATCTTTGCACCTTAGGAAGAACACAAGAGGAAAGTTCAGAGAAACATTGATTATAATAGTATTAATAAAATAAAGAAAGACAAGAAAGGTTGCAACAGAGAGAGAGAGGTTGGAGACTAGAGGAGAGAGGGGGATTACCAATCACATGACAAGGTTTTTCTTGCATCCTATTCAGAGCTGCAAGAGTAGTGCAAGGAGATGCTCTCTAAATATGGGAGCAGGATTAAAGTCTTGGAGAAAGATAGGGGGAAAAATTCAGTTGGTTGCGCCTCCCGTTAGCGCCTTAAGAGGGCGCTAATGGGGCGCAAAGCAACTAGCGCCCGGGTGCAGCGATGTTTGCGCCGCTCGCGAAATTAACTAGACATTTTGCGGCGGCGCTAAACAATACCGCCACGATCTCCTGCGCCGGCAGATCGTGACGTCAGTCGAGTGAGTAATGCCCCGGTAGCGCCCCGGAGCGGATATTGAGTGGCGCCCCCTGCCTTACTGCCTGCCGCTAGCAATGACAGGTTGAGGGGAGCGTTTTGCAGTCAGCAAGGGACTAGGGGAGCGCTATTTAAAGGCGACCGCTTCCTGCCTTTTTTTGTTGGTGACATTTTTGAACCACGCATTCTGAGAGAGAGAGAGAGAGAGAGAGAGAGAGACTTCTGGAGAGATTCAGCGCTGTGTGAAGGAGTTTTAGGTACTGAGAAGGACTTTGCAGGTTCATTTTTATTTGCCCTTCCCTGTATCGTTTTAGAAGAGACTATGGGGGTTGCACTCTGAGCGCTTTCCCTGGTACTCTCCATTGTTCTTTCCAGCAGATTTGATATACAGGTCTCTCCAGGCCGAGATTCAAGGCTGCAATGAGCAGGATGTGGATGGAAAGCAAGATCAACCCTCCCCTTTAAGAACTGGCCAGCGCCATTGTGTCTGTGTTCCATTGCTGACTGACATCACATGAGCTTTGCCAATGCTTTGAGTTAGCACCTCGCTCCTCGGCCTTTGCGCCTTAAGACAGATGTGTAGCGCGTGATTTAGCGCTCCAATCACCTCCAGGGGCGATAAAAGTCAAGTTTGCAGTCGGAGGCGATAATTAGCGCCATCCGCTAATCTTTGCGCCCGGCTGATAATTGCGCCCCAAACGGGGCAATACTGAATTTTTCCCCCATAAACTTTATAGAGACTGAGTAGTTGTTGAGAGAAAAAAAAGTGTTCGGCATTAAAGAGGAAACCAAGCTTCTCTGAGTCTGTTTTAGCAATGGAGGAGGTGTTGGAGATTCATTTAAGATCAGAGAAAATAGTGAGGCCAAGAATGTCAATAACTGAAAAAGTACTACAGATGGAGTTATCAAAGATAAGAGGTCGTAATTGTTAGTTAGACTTGTGAGAGATGTGATAAAACTGCATACAGTATTTCAATACTTGAAAGAAACAACATTTTCCTTGCCTTACTGAAAGACATGGAGGAAATCAAAATGTAATGATGTATTGAACTGGACTGGACTGGAGGCAGTTTGTAATGAGGGCATGTGATCTGACAGAAGTTCATAAATGTAGAATGGAATCATCAGCAAAAAAGTAGGTGGAGTTAGATGCAATCAGTAATGATGAAGGTGGAACAGAATGGAAGAGGGCACAGAACTGTGTGGAACCACTGAGTTAATGGGAAATGAGTCAGAGGTTGAACCATTAACTTCAGCACAGTCATAGCAATTTGAAAGGAAATTACATAGTTCTGAATTAACAATGTCAGACCCTGGAGGCTTTGAAGGTGTGAAAAGCAGCAACAGATGATATATCAAAGCGTTCAAGAGTAGAGTTCCAGAGGTGCATAACATAAGGAACAAAGGGACTGAAATTGTTCTCCTGACATGAAGTTCTTGTGCTCTATTGCCAGCACAAACTTCCTCAGTGCTTCTTCTTAGGCAGTCCCTCGGAACTGAGGGTGACTTGCTTTAACATTAAAAATGAGTTCTCAGGTGACTGATGAGTCGAATGCTTCCACATTAAAAATGAGTTCTCAGGTGACTGATGAGTCCAATGCTTCCACATTAAAAATTAGTTCTCAGGTGACTGATAAGTCCAATGCGGGACCTACAGGGGGTTGGGAACCTGTGCAGGGAGACAGAGAAAAGGGAAGCAAGGATAGAAGCAAAAGACAGGAAGGAGAAAAGCAAAAGTGGCAGTCAGAGAAATCAAGGGTGTAAATCAAACATGGCCACAGTAAATAATAATTCTAAAAGGTCTAAGAGTGTTAAAAAAACAAGCCTGAAGGCTTTGTGTCTTAATGCGAAGAGCATTCATAATAAGGTGGATGAATTAGCTGTGCAAATAGATGTATACGGATATTATATAATTGGGATTACGGAGACATGGCTCCAGGGTGACCAAGGCTGGGAATTCAACATCCAGGGGTATTCAATATTCAGGAAAGACAGGCAAAAAGGAAAAGGAGTTGGGGTAGCATTGCTGGTTAAAGAGGAGATTAACACAATAGTAAGGAAGGATATTAGCTCTGATGATGTGGAATCTGTATGGGTAGAGTTGAGAAATACCAAGGGGCAGAAAATGTTAGTGGGAGTTGTATACAGACCCCCAAACAGTAATGCTGAGGTTGGGGATGGCATTAAATGGGAAATTAGAGACGCATGCAATAAGGGCACAGCAGTTATCATGGGTGACTTTAATCTACATATAGATTGGGCTAACCAAATTAGTAACAATACTGTGGAGGAGGAATTCCTAGAGTGTATACGGGATGGTTTCCTGGACCAATATGTCGAGGAACCAACTAGAGATCAGGCCATCTTAGAGTGGGTATTATGTAATGAGAAAGGATTAATTAGCAATCTTGTTGTGCGAGGCCCCTTGGGTTGGAGCGATTATAATATGATAGAATTCTTCATTAAGACGGAGAGTGAAGTAGTTGACTCAGAGACTAGGGTCCTGAATTTAAATAAAGGAAACTACGATGGTATGAGGCGCGAGTTGGCTAGGATGAATTGGGGCACCCTTTGCCCGGCACCTTCCCGTGCAAGTGCAGGAGTTGCAACACATGCCCTTATACCTGCCCCCTTCCCACTGTCCAGGGCCCCAAACACCCCTTCCAGGTGAAACAGCGATTTACTTGTACTTCCTGCAATTTAAAATACTGTATTCGCTGCTCACGATGTGGTCTCCTCTACACTGGGGAGACCAAACGCAGATTGGGTGACCGCTTTGCGGAACACCTCCGTTCAGTCCGTAAGGGGGACCCTGAGCTCCCGGTGGCCTGTCACTTTAATTCACCACTCCATTCCCACTCAGACCTCACCATCCTCGGCCTCTTGCATTGTTCCACGGAAGCTCAGCGTAAGCTCGAGGAACAGCACCTCATCTTTCGATTAGGCACTCTACAGCCCTCTGGACTCAACATAGAGTTCAACAATTTCAGATCATAACCCCGGCCCCCATCACATATATATTTATTTTATTTTTTTATCCACACTTTTGTTTGGCCCTTTTTTTCTTCCCTCCTAGAAGCTGGCAGCTGTCCTTCATTCTGCCAGCGCAATTCACACTTCATCTAGAGCCATCCTTTGTTCCTCAACCTGTCCCATTTCCACCTCCTCTTGCCTTGAATATCTCTTAATGTCTCTCAATGTCTCTTAATCTCTCCTGCTTTCTATCCTATCACTGACCTTCCCTTTTGTTCTTTCATCCCCTCCCTCTTTTCCCAGCCCTAAACTTGCTAAAAAATCTATTTCATTTCCTGCTTTTTTCCAGTTCTGACGAAAGGTCTTCGACCTGAAACGTTAACTCTGTTTCTCTCTCCACGGATGCTGCCTGGCCTGCTGAGTTTTTCCCAGCGTTTTCTGTTGTTATTATGAATTGGGGAACATTACTTAAAGGGTTGACGGTGGATAGGCAATGGCAAACATTTAAAGATCACATGGATGAACTACAGAGTTTTTTCATCCCTGTTTGGCATTAAAATAAAACAAAAAAGGTGACTCAACCGTGGCTAACAAGGGAAATTAGGGATAGCATAAGATCCAAGGACAGGACATATAAATTGGCTAGAAAAAGCAGCAAACCTGAGGATTGGGAGCAGTTTAGGATTCAGCAAAGGAGGACAAAGGGATTAATTAAGAGGGGGAAAATAGAACATGAGAGTAAGCTTTCAGGGAACATAAAAACTGACTGTAAAAGCTTCTATAGATATGTGAAGAGAAAAAGATTGGTGAAGTCAAGCGTAGCTCCCTTGCAGTCAGAATCAGGGGAATTTATAATGGGGAACAAAGAAATGGCTGACCAATTAAATACATACTTTGGTTCTGTCTTCACAAAGGAGGACACAAATAACCTCCCAGAGATGTCAGGGAACATAGGATCTAATGAGAGGGAGGAACTGAATGAAATCAGTATTTGTAGGGAAATGGTGTTAGGGAAATTGACGGGATTGAAGGCCGATAAATCCCCAGGGCCTGATAATCTACATCCTAGGGTACTTAAGGAAGTGGCCCTAGAAATAGTAGATGCATTGCTGGTCATCTTCCAAAATTCTATAGACTCTGGAACAGTTCCCATGGATTGGAGGGTAGCTAATGTAACCCCACTATTTAAAAAAGGTGGTAGAGAGAAAATGGGGAATTATAGACCGGTAAGCCTGACATCTGTAGTGGGGAAAATGCTAGAGTCCATTATAAAAGATGTAATAGCAAAGCACTTGGAAAACAGTGACAGGATCGGACAAAGTCAACATGGATTTACAAAAGGTAAATCATGCTTGACTAATCTACTGGAATTTGTTGAGGATGTAACTGGTAGAATAGATAAGGGAGAACCAGTGGATGTGGTGTATTTGGACTTTCAGAAGGCTTTCGATAAGATTCCGCATAAGAGATTAGCGTGCAAAGTTAAAGCACATGGGATTGAGGGTAAGGTACTGACTTGGATAGAAAACTGGTTGGCAGACAGGAAGCAAAGAGTTGGAATAAACGGGTCTTTTTCCGAGTGGCAGGCAGTGACTAGTGGGGTACCGCAGGGATCGGTGCTAGGACCCCAGTTATTCACAATATATATTAATGATCTAGTCGAGGGAACTAGATGTAATATCTCCAAGTTTACAGACGACACAAAGCTGGGTGGGCGTGTGTGCTGTGAGGAGGATGCAGAGAAACTCCAGTATGATTTGGACAGGTTGGGTGATTGGGCAGATGCATGGCAGATGCAGTATAATGTGGATAAATGCGAGGTTATCCACTTTGGTGGCAAAAACAGGAAGGCAGATTATTATCTGAACGGCAATAGATTGGGAAAAAGGGAAGTACAACGAGACCTGGGTGTCCTTGTGCACCAGTCGCTGAAGGTAAGCATGCAGGTGCAGCAGGCGGTTAAGAAGGCAAATGGTATGTTGGCCTTTATAGCGAGAGGATTCGAGTACAGGAGCAAGGATGTCTTGCTGCAGTTGTACAGGGCCTTGGTGAGACCACACCTTGAGTATTGTGTGCAGTTTTGGTCGCCTTATCTGAGGAAGGATGCTCTTGCCATGGAAGGAGTGCAGCGAAGAATCACCAGACTGATACCTGGGATGGCAGGAATGACGTATGGAGAGAGATTGGGTCGATTGGGCTTGTATTCGCTAGAGTTTAGAAGAATGAGAGGGGATCTCATTGAAACTTATAAAATTCTAACAGGACTAGACAGACTAGATGCAGGAAGGATGTTCCCGATGGTGGGGGAGTCCAGAACCAGGGGTCACAGTCTAAGGATAAGGGGTAAGCCATTTAGGACTGAGATGAGGAGGAATTTCTTCACCCAGAGAGTGGTGAACCTGTGGAATTTTCTACCACAGAAGACAGTTGAGGCCAATTCATTAAATATATTGAAGAAGGAGTTAGATATATTTCTTAAAGCTAAAGGGATCAAGGGATATGGGGAGAAAGCAGGGACAGGGTACTGAATTTGGATGATCAGCCATGATCTCATTAAATGGCGGAACAGGCTCAAGGGGTCAAATGGCCTACTCCTGCTCCTATCTTCTATGTTTCTACAGTCTCTGTCACAGGTGGGGCAGACGGTGGTTTAAGGGGCGGGTGGGTGGGGTGCTTGGGTTGACGTGCGCTCCTTGCGCAGCTTGTGCTTGCTCCCGGCGAAGAGACTCGAGGTGTTCGGCACCTTTCCGGATGCTTCTCCTCCACTTTGTGTGGTCTTGGGCCAGGGATTCCCAGGTGTCGGTGGGGATGTTGCACTTTTTCCAAGGAGGCTTTGAGGGTGTTCTTGAAGCATTTCCTCTGCCCACCTGGGGCTCTCTTGCCGTGCCGGAGCTCCGAGTAGAGCGCTTGTTTTGGGAGTCTCGTATCAGGCATGCGAACGATGTGACCCGTCCATTGGAGCTGATCGAGCGTGGTCAAAGCTTCGATGCTGGGGATGTTGGCCTGAGCGAGAACACTGATGTTGGTGCACCTATCCTGCCAATGGATTTGCAGGATCTTGCAGAGGCAGCATTGGTGGTACCTCTCCAGTGCTTTGAGGTGCCTGCTGTACATGGTCTATGTCTCTGAGGCATACAGGAGAGCAGGTATCACTACTGCTCTGTAGACCATCAGCTTGGTGCTGGGTTTGAGATCCTGGTCTTCAAACACTCTTTTCCTCAGGTGACCGAAGGCTGCACTGGCACACTGAAGGCGGTGTTGGACTTCGTCATCGACGTCTGCCCTTGTTGACACTAGGCTCCCGAGGTATGGAAAGTGGTCCACGTTGTCCAAGGCCTCGTCGTAGATTTTGACAATCGGGTGGCAGTACTGTGTGGCGGGGGCAGGTCGGTAGAAGACCTTTGTCTTACGGATGTTTAGTGTAAGGCCCGTGCTCTCGTACGCTTCGGTGAAGGTGTTGACGATGTGCAGAAATACCCTGAAATGTGTATTCAAGCTGTCAAAGCAGTCTTGCCCTTGTGTAGGGAGTTAACGCAGTGGAGCAAGTGAAATTTCTGGCCATCAAGTCCAAATTAAAGAGATGTTCCCACTTAAAGGATAGTGCCTTATAATATATTTTAAAATATTTATTTCTGTTTTGTTGAGCTTCAATATCTATTTCACATATTTATGAGCATTGGCCAAGGCTGAAGGGTGTGGGGGGAGGGAGGAGGCAGAAGTGTCAGACATAAATGAAGAGTAAAAGAAAAAAAGAGTATCGAGGCACAAAACTGATTCTGTAAGCAAGAGAATGAACAGCCACTTCCCTGCTTCTGGAATGGCTAAATGAACATGCAGCTGCAAGGAGGGTTGCCTAATTTGGTACTTCAGGGCACCCTCCCCAGACGACCCCCTGGGCACCATTAGGTAAGCAGGCTCAATGCTGCGCATACCAGCTGCAGGATCTGGGACTAGATGAAGATGAAGACAGCATACAAAGAAATCTGTCAATAAAACAGTACCCAACTATACCATGTATCATGTGGGTAGCCAAATGGTTGCTTGCCGCAAAGTGTTGCCTGTTCCAAATGTGTTCCAGGCCAAGCTCTCAAGCAACTTTACAACTTATTCTTTACATCTCATGTATACCTATGCCTCAAGATGGCATACCTTCAAGATGCAATGTAGAATTGGAAAGTTTGCCACACTGAAACCTTTTAAGGCCCGACTACCTCAAGTAATTTTGTAACAACCTAACTACTTGATACACAGTTGCTTATTGCCATCCAGGTTGGCATTTAGATCATGCACGTATCTGTCACTGTGTAAGTGCTCTTTCAATTTCCAATCTCTCAAGATAACTTTTCTACTGGAACAACCAGATGCCACCTTCAGGGCTCAACACGATCCTAGAGGGTGGCTTCACTCGGCAATTCTCCAGTAATATGCTCAATAAGGTCCAGCAGGACCTGAATAATATTGGCCCAGAAATTGATCTCGCTCTGTTCCCGCGGGGGTAAGCCTTCCCCGCGATCTCTCACCTCGCTTGTGCTTTTTCAGATCCAGCTCGCACGAACTTGATGTTCCAGACATCAGCTGGGCAGTGCTTGCGTATCCCACCGGCGTAGTGAATTCGTGCGAGCTGTGGGATCACGTGACTCAGTTAGAGCCAATGGCAGCACACCATCTTCCATTCATAAGTTTCACAGCACGGCTGTGAAATCTATGAATCTTACACCCCCCCAAAATAACAGCTAAACCTCAATTAAATTTAAAAAAAACCCATCACATTAATAAAATAAGTATAGTTAAATAAATTAACCATTTTAAATAAAAAATTAAATTTTTGAAAAAATTTAAAATCTTTTAAAAAGTTATAAAAATAAACTTACCTGTCTTTAAAGTCTCTAAAAAAGATATACCTGTAAAAAAAAAATTCAAAAAAATACTTAATTCACTACTTACCTTGTTAAAAGTGGGTCTTACTCCTCCTTTTTACATTTCTAAAATCTTCAGTACTTACCTGCGCGTCCAAAGCATGAAGTGCACAGCGTGCGCGCAGCCTGTAGCGCGCACGCGATGCACCGAGGAACCGCCCCCTTTTCAAAAGAGCAATTGCCGGTTTTCAGCGCATGCGCAGGGCATGCAGAAAACCGGCAATTGCAGAGGGAATACGCGAGAGTACGCAGTGCGTACTCTCGCGCACCGGGATGAATTTTTGGGCCAATGTGTCAGTGCCATCTGCCTCAGGTATAAGCAGACATCCCTTTGATGAATCCTCTGGAAATCGTCCTTATACTTCAGCTATCACAGGGCAAGAGGATTTCCAAAAGAATGCCCAACCGGCCTCCAGGGGCTGTTGCACATGTCAGTAAAACACCCATAACTGGTAGGTGGTAACAGGGGCCAACTAAAAATAGAGCGGTAACTGGATTTGGAAAAGACCAACAAAAGCTTCAAAATTAATCGAACAGAAGAAATCCAAAAATATTTAAAACAGTTTTTAAATGATACTTACCAATCTGAGGTGAGGGGAGGGAAGGAATGCGTGGTAAAGGAGGGACCTCACATGGAAACGAGGCAAATAGCAGGACAAACAGGCTGTTATAGGATGATGGGAAGTGGAAGATCAAACTGTTATAGACACAATGGCAGTGAGAAAGTGGTGGAAGTCATGATAGTGGGACAGGAAGAGAGGTAGGGAATAGAATCAACCAGGATGGAGGCTACAGAGCAGCAAGGGCAAGGGCAGTATATAAAGGGCCAAAAAATGGTGGAAGTGGGTATGGTTAGTGAAAACAATGGGAGCAAGTGCATACTCAGAAGCAAATTATGTATGTGAGTAGACACAGTGTAGGGCTAGGAGAAGACAAGGTACTGGAAACTGGGGAGCTGCAATGTCAAATAAGCAAAGACTGTGGGGGCGATTTTCCCAATGGAGGCGGGTTGGAGGCAGGTTTCGGTTTGGGTGAGTTCCAAACTCGTCTCCATCGAGAGGTGGGAAAAAATTGCGATTTTCCCCTAATTGGCCAGTTGATTTCAGAGGTGTGGGTTGCCTTTGGCCAATTAGTGTTTTGGGATTGAAACTCGCCTCTGCTGACGTCACTTATCCAGCTTCATTTAAGGGCTGCTTGCTGCCTTGGCTCATTCCACTGGATTTTGGTCGATGCTGCACCACCTCCAACATTTTTTCAGCTTCAACAATGGCCAACTCCAAGGCAAGGGCCTCCCCGAGATTCTCAGATGAGGTGCTGGGAATGTTGGTTGAGGGGGCGAGAGCCAGCAAGGAGGTGCTCTTCCCCTCATCTGGGAGGAAGAGGCCTCCCAAAGAAACCAAGGCTGTCTGGGTACAGCTGGCAAGGGAGGTCATCTCCAGATCGGTGTGCAGCAGAACATGGATGCAGTGCTGTAAAAGGTTCAATGACCTTGTAAGATCAGGCAAAGTGAGTATACCTTCAGCTTGACCCTCCTTCTGCTCCCCTTCTCCTCTCATCACCAGCACTCTGCATTGTCAACCTCCTCCTCCACATCCCATTTTACCCTTGCACCCTTCACCATCCCTCTCACTCTATGAACCCAATCACTTGACTGTTCGACTATGCTGCCCTCACACTCCCTTTCAATGTTATGCAATGACAACAACTAACAACACACAGGGAGGGCCCTTGGACATGGAACCTCACTCCATCTTTGTCTCCTTCTAAGCATCTATTGCTCTGGACTCTCTACACTCACTCCATCATTCTCACTCCAACTCCACTTGTCTCCCTCACTGCAGGAAAAGAGAGCCCACAATAGAAGGGAAAGGGCGAAGACAGGAGGAGGGCCACCTTCCCTAGCCCATCTCCTCAGGGGAACCTGCAACCTTTGAGGACGCAGCGTCAGCAGAATTAAGCGCACCCAGCACCAGCGCAGATACGCACACCTCGGTGAGACCTTCGGGACATAGATTAGTGTTGTCACTGTGTGTATCACATCTCACAGGTGAGCATCAGCAGGTGGTGGAGACAGGGACAGCAGTGGAGAGTCCTTGGCGGAGGGCGCAGGACACTCCTAGCTCTGCTCCGCTGCATGTGGACCCTGTGCCTCTGGGTCCATCCAGAAATAGAGTGGTGCTGGAACTCCAGGAGCAGGTGTAGGAGTCTCTGACAGGTCTTGTCTCCAGGGTCACTGCGAGTGTGGAGAGGATGGAGGAGTCCAACTCTAACCTGAGCATGTGCCGTTGGGGAGGCAATGGCGCATATACGCAGCACCACGGAAAGGATGGCAACCACCGTGGAAAGGCTGGCTACGGCCATGGAGGCAATAAGTCGCCAGAGTGAGGAAAACACGGTGATTGTTCAGAATAGACTGACATCTCTGGAGGAGCGATGGGCAGCTATTGAACAGAGAAACCAGAGCTTCATGGAAGTCCTTTTGAGTAGGACTGCCAGTGCAGAGATGGGTCCCCATGGCCCCCCTGATGTGCAACAAGGTGCTCTCAAGCCACTTGCAAGCGCTGAGGTGGAGCTGACCCATGAGAGGGAAGTTGGTGGCAGACAACAAGGAAGTCTCAGCCCCTGCACTGCTAGGAGGAGCAGACGTTTGGCGAGCCCTCACAGGCTCGGAAACCCAGAGGACGCCCGGCAAAGGTGTTGAAGCAGGAGCAGCATGAAAGTGAGCAAGGGGCCTTCACTTCTGCTGAAGCCACAGGGGGAGCACCACGTAGGAGCACGCGTAAGAGAAAAATAAAGCACCATTAGTCACAGGGGTAGCCACTTGGGTGAACGTTTGTGTATTGACAAAATGCCATCCCTGTTTGAAAGTATAAAAATGATTTGATGGCAAACTGTTGGCATGATGGCATCTGTTATTTCGTCTTAGGCAGCTCCACATTGCAGGCTCCGCGACACTTGCGTGGTCAGGTTGGTGGCCAGAGTAAAAGGAGGCCAGAGAGTCATGTCCATTGTCTACCATGTCTTAAGATGGAGCCAAGGACATGTGCCAACATGGACAACCTATGCAAATCTGGCCAGGATAAGTGAATGCCTTGCATCACGGGCAGCCATGTGCTCGCGTGCTGCCGTTGCTGCTGGTTGATAGGCCAGCGCTCAGTCCTCCTCCTGCTCCTCCTCCTCATCTGAGGAGGCTATGAACTGAGCCACTTGCTCATCAGGAAGCTGCAAGCCACGACGCTGTGCCATGTTGTGCAGTGCACAGCAGACCACGACCATTCTGGCGACCCTGGCTGCTGAATACTGCAGGGCTCCACCTGATCTGTCAAGGCATCGGAATCGCATCTTCAACAACCAATGGTTTGCTCGATGATGGACCTGGTCGAAGTGCGGCTGGCGCTGTAGCGCTCTTCAGCCTCGTTAGCTGGCCTCCTGATCGGCGTCATTAGCCACTTCTTCAGGGGGTAGCCCTCGTCACCAAGGAGCCATCCGTTAAGTTGGCTTGGCGGATTGAAGAGCGGAGGAACACTGGAGTTCTGCAGGATGAAAGAGTCATGGCAACTACCACAGAACTTGGCGCAAACATGCAAAATCTCCTTCTTGTGGTTACACACCAGCTGTACGTTGAGGGAGTGGAAGCCCTTTGGGTTGACAAAGATAGCTGGGTTGTGATGGGGTGCCCTAAGGGCCATTTGTGTGCGGTCTTTGACGCCCTGCACCATTGGCAAGCCTGCCATATTTGCAAAGCCAACTGAACGCGCGGTTACACTTGCTTGATCCCCTGAGAAGTGGATGTAATTGTGGGCCTTTGCAAAAAGGGCATCAGTAACCTGTGTGATGCAACTGTGGGCGGCCGACTGGGAGATGCCGCTGATGATCCCTGGAAGGAGCTTGAGGCAAAAACGTTGAGTGCGGTGGTGACTTTGACAGCCACTGGTAAGGGGCGTCCACCCGCTCCTCTGGGCTCCAGGTGTTGCTGCAGCAGTGCGCAGATGTCTCAGCCTCCTTTGGCACTGCTGCTCACTTATGCTGAGGTAGCTCATCCTCTGTCTGTAAACCCTGAGAGGGGGTTATCTCCTGCGGCGACGTGCTTCGATGCGCTGGCGCCTTCTGCCCTGTGCAGCATCAGGTGGGTGAGCAGGAGGTTGGTGCTCCTGCTGCTGTTGCTGCTGAGCTGCCTGGTTCTGCTACTGCCGTGGCTGCTCCTCATCCGAATCTGAGCTCCATGGTGAAAGGAAATAAATGGTTCCCATGCAGCTGGCAGATACCTCCGTTGGGGAAGCGCTCAGTGCAAGCGGGAAGAGGGTCTTCCAAGAAGGTCCCACAGTTGAGAGATAGAAGCTGCAGCACCTCTGACTTCGGTAGGCCTGCTAAAAGTGCTGAAAGACCTTTGGAACAAAAGTTCTGCCACCTGCAACTGCTCCCTGATGAAAGCTCTGTTTTAATGGTGGAGCTGCAGCTGTGAGGAGGCCACCCACTTGTCAACCCGCCAGGTTTAGCTGGCGTGGTTTAGGAGGGTCATGGAACACGCTGAAAATGTGGCAAAATAATGAGGGCCTGTCAAAATAGGATTATAGAGGCCCTTAACTACTATTTAAGGGTCTTAACTACCTCTCTGGACTGATGGAGGCGGGACCAAATCGCGCCCATCAAAACCACCTCCGGCAAAATTGTGCGGAGGCGGGTTCCGAACCCGCACTCAGTTTTTGCCATTTTGCTAACTGTTCCGCCTCCAAACCCGCCTCCTCGGGGCTGGGAAAATTGCCCCCATAGTATATGTAGTTGGAGAATCAAAATTTGGACAATGTGGCTTTAAGCTACAAACCCTTCATGCTGCTTTTCTTCTTGCCCTATGCTCTAGCTGGATACTGCCATGCCATCCACAATGTGAAAGCCAGCCTGCATCCCTGCCTGGAAGCTCCCTGAACTTGTCTGCAGCCACCACCTCAAAATACTACCTGCAACCATCCACGGCTCCCTTCCTTGCCCAACTAGTATTCCACACAACACAACAGAAAATACAACTTGTGCCCCTTGCCCAACATGCCTCACCAGTCACCCACCAATTCCCACCTGAAAGTAAATATTAAAAAAAAGACAGAGTGAAACAGAAAATGACAGAGACAAGCTGAAAAGATGAGAAATACAGAAATAATTAAACTAGAAGAGAAACAGAGACAGAAGCAGAAACACAAGCAGAGGTAAGAGAGACACCATGGCGTTGATTTTAAACATACACCCAGAACGTGCACAAAGTTGGTGGTGTGTCCGCTGCACATGTCCGAACTCTTCAGCGGGAGGCCCAAACCATTTTCAGGTTTGGGTCGCATTAGAATACAGTCTGCGAGCTGCCCAGCACTCAATGAGTGCTAGCATGCAGGTTGCGAAATCAGTGGGCTGAAAATATGCCAGCTCCATGAACAAGTCAAGCCATAAGTCAGAACTAAAAAAGGGTGGCAGGCACGCCAAGTGGGAGGCCTACCCAGCAGTGGCCTACAGTAATTTTGAGGGGCCAGAGTAGCATTTCTGCTCCACAAAAATTCCCCCAAAATGTTCCAAGCCAGTTTTGAAGTGGTATCCAATGGTCCCTTTAGGGATGCTGGTTATTATTCATTTTTGAGATATGGGTGTCGCTGGCAAGGTCGGCATTTATTGCCCATCACTAGTTGGCCTTGACAAGATGGTGGTGGGCCGCCTTCTTGAACTGCTGTGGTCCGCTTGATAAATTTACTCCCACAATGCTGTTAAGTAGAGAGTGCCAGGAAATTGTCCCAGCAGCAATGAAGCAATGGCGATATATGTCCAAGTCAGGATGGTGTGTGACCATGCACCTGCTGCCCTTGTCCTTCTAGGTAGTGGAGGTTGCAAGTTTTGGAGGTGCTGACGAAGAAGCCTTGGCAACTTGCTGCAGTGCATCTTGTAGATGGTACAAACTGCAGCCAAAGTACACTGGTGGAATTCCCTCCCTAAACCTCTGCCTTTCTACCACTCTCTCCTCCTTTTAGATGCTCCTTAACACCTACCTCTTTGACCAAGCTTTTGACCACCTGTCCTAATATCTCCTTATGTAGCCTGGTGTCAAATTTTGTTTGTTAACACTCCAGTCGAGCACCTTGGGACGTTTTACTACCTTAAAGGCGCTATATAAATGCAAGTTGTTGTTGTTGCGGAGGCAGTGGATATTTAAACTGGTGGCTGGAGTGCTGATCAAGCGGACTGCTTTGTCCTGGTTAGACCGCTCACGGCCTAGTGCAAGTGGACGCAGTGCGCACAGCACGCGTTCTGCCCATTTGTACTTGAAAATTATAAACGGGGTTCGATAACCAGCATAGGACCCTGATTTGAATATGCAAGCAGCCTCCCACCTGTTTCCGTTGGGAGTGCTGTGCGCCCAGTTACAAGCCCACCTAAAAATCGCATCAGTCGGGCCATGGGCGTCAAAGGGTTGGAGCTGTTCCCCAGCCATTTTAAACTGCTGGATGCCTTGTAAATGGGCACAACTGCAGTTGAAATTCCTCCCCCCTCCCCCCCTCCCCCCATAAACTCTGACTTACTGTGAGCAACACCATTGAAGATTCACTAGTATTCTATATACTTTTATAAGGTTGTCTCTTCATTGCCTTCTTTCCAGACTGAAGATCCCCACTTTATCCAGTTTTCCTTAATTAACTTGTTTTCTCTGGGCACTAGGGATCAGGCTCGTGGCTCTTCTCTGCATTGTTTCCACAGCTTGAATATTACTCTTGTGACCTGCTGTCCACAACTGGACACAGTACTCAAGCTGCCATTTGACTAAATCACTGTATAGTTTCAGCATAACATCCTCTGACTTAAAGGCCTGGAGTTTCTGCATTATTTCCACCCAGATAACTGCTTAATCTGGGCGGAATCAAATCAAGTAATGCTAAAGATTGCAGAATTTTATACGTAAGTGAGTTGTGCCCATAACATAAGAACATAAGAAATAAGAGCAGGAGTAGGCCATACGGCCCCTCGAGCCTGCTCTGCCATTCAATAAGATCATGGCTGATCTTCAACCTGAACTCCACTTTCCTGCCTGATCTCCATACTCCTTGATTCCCCTAGAGTCCAAAAATCTATCTATCTCAGCCTTGAATATACTCAAAGACTCAGCATTCACCGCCCTCTGGGGCGGAGAATTCCAAAGAGTCACAACCATCTGAGTGAAGAAATTCCTCCTCATCCCAGTCTTAAATGGCCTACCCCTTATCCTGAGACTATGCCCCCTAGTTCTAGACACTCCAGCCAGGGGAAATAACCTCTCAGCATCTACCCTGTTAATCCCCTTCAGAATCAGGTCAGAGGCTAGGTATTCTGTGGCGAGTGTCTCACCTCCTGACTCCCCAAAGCCTTTCTACCATCTACAAGGCACAAGTAAGGAGTGTGGTGGAATACTCTCCACTTGCCTGGATGAGTGCAGCTCCAACAACACTCAAGAAGCTCGACACCATCCAGGAGAAAGCAGCCCGCTTGATTGGCACCCCCTCTACCACCTTAAACATCCACTCCCTCCACCACCGGCGTACCATGGCTGCAGTGTGTACCATCTACAAGATGCACTGCAGCAACTCGCCAAGGCTTCTTTGGCAGCACCTCCCAAACCCGCGACCTCTTTCACCTAGAAGGACAAGGGCAGCAGATGCATGGGAACACCACCACCTCCAAGTTCCCCTCCACGTCACACATTATCCTGACGTAGAAGTATATCGCCGATCCTTCATCGTCACTGGGTCAAAATCCTGGAATTCCCTCCCTAACAGCACTGTGGGAGTACCTTCACCACACGGACTGCAGCGGTTCGAGAAGGCGGCTCACCACCACCTTCTCAAGGGCAATTAGGGATGGGCAATAAATGTTGGCTTTGCCAGCGACGCCCACATCTCATAAAAAAACGAATAAAAAGAAAATCTTGTATGTTTCAATAACCACTTTAGACTTGAGTATCCACAATCTTTAACGCTAGTTCAAAAGTCCCTTCACCTGAAGTAGTCCCCACCCACAAAACTGGCCATGCCCCCCAAGTTGGAAAGGTGAGTTTCCACCGATTGCGCTCGTTCAGGGGAGTTCATCACATTGCAGCCAGATTCTCAGGCACACAGGCAAATGTGGTCACATTGGGCCAGAAATTCGGCTCTTGTCGGGTGAGTACGCGCTGTGTACTCACCCGTAAGGCCACCTGAAGTGCCGGTTTCCTGCATGCACTGCGCATGCGTGGGAAACCGGAACTTCCGTTCCCCTGAAGGGAGGGGTTCAGAAGTCGAACACGTGCGCGGGAGAGGCTGCGCGCACGCAGCGAACTTCGTTTTTTTTTCAGGTTTCTCCGGGAGGGTAAGTATGGAGAAGCTGCACTTTTAAAAAGGAGGCGCAAGGTAAGTGGTTAATTAATTACAATTTAAACATTTTTTCAACAGGTTTATCTTTTTTAGATACTTTAAAGAAAGGTAAGTTTATTTTTAGCACCGTTAAAAAGTATAATTAATTATTTCAAAAATTTAAATTTTTGTTTAAAGTAGTTAATTTATGTAACTTATAGTTATTTTAAAAATGTGATTTAAAAAAAAAAATTCTTTGATGTTTAAGTGTGGCTTTGGGGCCGATCTCTATTCATAGATCTGACAGGTCTTCCTGTCAAATCTATAAATGAAAATGCCCTGCATGGCTCTCCATGGCCCACGTGATCCCAGGGGACGCTTCAAACTAACTGTGCCCCTGGGATACGCAAGCACTGCACACCGGCAGCTGGAGGAGGCCCAGGAGCCGAAGTCCTCGTGGGCCCGAAGCACAACAGCAGGCGCGGTAGGCAAGTACTCGCGCGATGCTTGCACCCGCAGGAAGCCGGAAAGCCGAAATTTCTGGCCCATTAATCCAATGTTAATCACTTGAGCTACAGTAACCTGCAGTCAATCGAAGCCACTGAGCCAGGTCTGTTTCTCCACTGCAGCAATTAGTTTAAATTCAGTTAATTAATCTGCCCTTCTTGTACATAAAACCTGTGACCAGCAGTCAATTGTGTCCTGCTCTGCTACAGAAATAGTAATTAGTTAATTGAAGACAGCAGTCCATAACAATTTCAGACCATAACCTCTGCCCTGATTTTTTTTCCACATGGCAGTTGTTGATGATTCTGCCATTCCCATTTATACCTCATCTGGACTCATCTTTTGTTTTTTAATTTGTCCCATTACCATCTCCTTTTGCCTTGCACCATCATCCCTTTTGTCTTTTAATCTCTCCTGCCTTCACATCCTTCCCTTTTGTTCTTTCCTCCCCTCCCCCCTTTCCCTGCCTCTGCACTTGCTTAAAAATCTGTTACATCTCTAACTTCCTGCAGTCCTGATGAAGGGTCATTGACCTGAAACGTTGACTCTGTTTCTCTCTCCACAGATGCTGTCTGACCTGCTGAGTATTTCTAGCATTTTCAGTTTTTATTTCAGATTTCCAGCATCTGCTGCATTTTGCTTTTGTGAAAAGTATGCTTACCTTGTGATTTACAGCTTCACTCTGAAGGGGATTTTTTTCCCCTTGCCCTTTATACTACCCCACCCAGCACCTTGAGGCCCCATTGGCCCTGTTCCAGTCACAAACCAATTACGTTGCTTGATTGCGCTGATTCATGGGGGATTTTGCATGCGGGTTTATGCTAATGAGTTTGTGCGGAAACATCAGCGTAACTTCACCTCGATAAAACTGGCGCAGTGTCCCGCGCAATCTGGGCACATTTTGTCAATAGTGCCCCTAGAAGAAACTCCAGGCCATACTGTATTGATTTAGCAATATAGTTCAGCTTTCTGTTCACTTTGTTGATTGCTGTTCTCTAGAGCCTTAACATGTTGGGAGTAATTTTCACTTTCACAGCTCAGCTGGTAATCTGGCGGTGCAGAATCCACTTGATTTTCATCCCATTGATTTGGATGGGTGATGAAGGTGAAAATAACCCTGTTAAATTTCAATAATTTTGCATTTAGCAGCTCTAATAGTGAAATTATGGGCAGAGATCAGCTTAGGACAGGATAATATGGGCTTGTTCCAATATCCCTGAAATTTAGCCGTGTTATTGACAGCACTAATTCCCTCAGGCAATCTTTTCTCCTAGGGTGCAGTTATAATTCTACTTTTGCTGCAACCAATTCTGTATACTACAGCAGTGTTGTCCAATAGAAATTGCTGACCAGCCACAGGCGTGGCTACACGCCACCATTTTAGCCACATGCACTAATTTTAGTAAAAATCATCTTACACACAATACAGGTGAATGTACTTTGTACTTTACATGTACATTCGCTTAACAAACATCTATCACCATTCAGTGTGAAACTTTGCAGTCTTTCTCTTTCACCAAAGTTTGGAACTCTGGCTTGAAGTTATCAAAATTGAGAGGTCGCACAACACCAGGTTATAGTCCAACAGTTTTATTTTAAATCACAAGCTTTCGGAGTTAAAACTCCTTCGTCGGGTGAAGTGAGGAGATACAGAATCGTCAAAGCATATATAGATAGAGAACAAAGCATGTGTAACTTACAATTGCAGACAACTGAATTCAATCATCCTGACTGTTTATCTGCCGAGGTGTGATAAAGTTAATCAGGTCAGCCAGGAAGGTACCACATCAAAGACATAGCAAGATACAACTGAGACAATGAGGTGGAATCGCATGGGGTCGAACGTGTCAAAAGCTGCCGTCTGTATGTAAAACAATTAACTTTAAAATTTTTACTTTTTTACTGGGAATCACATCTGTGAACAAGCCAACGACGACTCGAGTCCGGATCACGTCATGTATCGAGTCGTCGTTGGCTTGTGTTGTGCGACCTCTCAATTTTGTCCACCCCAGTCCAACACCGGCATCTCCGCATCTTGAAGTTATCAGACAGAGCATATCTTAGTACAGTTTCTCGGTTTTTATCCAGCAGTTGCAAGTAGTACTTTTACTTCATCAGAGTGATTGTTGAGAATGTTGAGTCGCACAACACAGTCCTCATTACAACACTCTGATATAACACACACCTCTCATTATAACACTCTTTGATATAATATACACCCCTCACTATAACACTCTGATATAAAACACACTCCTCACAAGAACACTCTGATGTAACGTGCACCCCTCACTATAAGAGTCTCGATATGACACAGGTCATCATTGACATATTACACCAGTTATTTACTTTGGAAAACATTAAGTCACAATTAATAACAGCCTGATCCACTCAATCTTTTAAAAAATTGAGTTACTTCTGACTGATAAGTGAAAAATCTTTGCAGGAACATTAAGCGTCAGTAATACCTAAGCAACACAAACTTGAATAACCACCAATATCATGTGGGCATGTTACAAACAGAATGGCCCGGAATTTGCAGTCAGCGGTGAAGCAACAGTGATTGCCGTTGACCTCAAAGAAAGCTGCCCACAAAGATCTCTGTGGCGAAAACTTTAGCTTTCTCGATGTTAATTTGATTGTAGCGCTTTCTATAGGAGATCTCCAGCATCCAGCAGCAGTGATGGCATCAAGCTGGCTAAGCAACCAATCACATTAAAGAATTCTCACAGACAGCAAACCAGAAATTAAAAAGCAGCTTTTATCAGTCACTTTTAAAAAATTTTACAGAGCGAAATAAAGATTGGGACATACACATGGGGTTAAGGTTAAAGCTGAAACATCATAAACAAACTTGAAAAAAATAAAAATAAATATTATTTTAAAAATCTAGTAATTTTTATCATAATGGAGAAATTTGACATTCCACAAATATAAAATTAGTTTTTCAGGGCCAGAATGGTTGTTCACCAATAGTTAATACTCAGAACACCGTTAAAAACTCAGTTACACCTCATTGAACAAGACTTAACTTTTTATGGGGTTTTTAACAGCAATATTAAAGTGGAAAAGTGGAAGTTTTCGTCAATACAAGTGATTTCACTGATTGCCGGCTATGGGGAGTTCCACAGCGCAGCCTGTGGCGAAGCAGGGAATGACTGACCACAACTTCAGGATTTCCATGTTTATCTACGCATGCACTAAATCCAGAAGTTACGGTCAGTTTCAGAGGGGTAATGGCAGCAAACGCTGACAATTTTGCTGTCATTACCTCCGCAAAATCTGGGCCATTATCATTCTACAGTGTTCTAATTTTCTATTCTTCAGAAGTTTCTAAAAAGGAGCGCATGTGAAGGCCCTGCCCACGGGGATCTGTCGCATTTATGAAGATGGTCAGAATTGTGCAGACTGCTGAGATATTCCTGTGGGGTAACCCCTGTGGTGTAGAGTACCAGATCTAATGAAGTTAGTTTGCATTGAATTTTATGGAGCACGGTGGGTTCCTGGATGAGGTGAAGGTGGCAGAAGCAGTCATATTGCTGATGTGAAATTTGTCAGCTGGATCTGGCCTTGGTGAAGGAATTTGGTCAACTGAGTAACATCATTCTCATGCCAAAGTTTGAAGCCCATAACACAGAGGTCCTCTGCTAGGTCCCTGTTGCACCACCATGAAGAGAGAGCCAGCAGTAGATGTGCTGCAAGCTACTTTCCAGATTGCCTGGGTCGGAGATATGACTAGATACTTCTGTGCACCTATTGGTCTTTTATGGGGTTTTGTGAGTGTAAGAGAGTATAGAGTGGATAACAGAGATGGTAGGGTAGCATTTGCATCCATGCTAAACCAGAGATATTTGGAGAGGCCTTGTTCCAGACAATGGTACGCTGGTGTTGGGCTGCCCAGTAGTAGTAGTTAAAGTTGGGAGACTCAGTCCACCTTTTTTGGGAAGGTGGATTCTTGACCACTTTCCTGCCCAGAGAAACCTGGTAATCTGCTTGTCAAAGTCCTAGACCAATTGAGCCAGGATGCAAATGGGCAGAAACATGTAGAGGAGGCAGGGGACCACATTCAACTTCATGATGCTCGATCACCACAGCAACGAGATGGGGAGGCTGTTCCAGATGCTTAGGTCAGCATATATACTGGAAAGGAGGCGGCCGGTAGGTTTTTCCTGTAGAAGGCTAGAGTTTGGATGTAACAAATATCCCTAGGTACTTACACCCTGTGTTTTTAGACACTTTAAAAGTAAGGCATTGCCCCAGGTGTGACAAAAGCATGACAAAATAGTGACACAGGAAGTGTGAAAATAGGTAGAGCAGATAGATGCAAGTTTTAATATATTATGGATAGTTCACAAATACTGGATTATTTCATTTGTCTGCCTCGCTCTGTATCTCTTTATCTGTACTCTTTCATTGGCCCTTGTAATTGAACATAGTTTGTTGCTGAATCACATAAAAATAATCAAAGGAATTTCATACACAGCCAGATGGGGAGCTAATCTGTTGCTGCAAAACATAAGAAAAACAGTAATTAGGTTTCATTTAAACCACATTTGGAAATGGAGTTATAAATCTTTAGTAAATATATTGTATATAGACAAGCTTTTGGATATTGTGGAGCAAGAGCTGGCAAGTAGAGAGAAATTTGAGCATAATACAAGATTTAAATAGGGATGAAAATTGTCAAAGGACAACCTTAAATTCTTTTATACCAATGCAAAAAGCAATAGCAGTAAACTATTGGAATTGGAGTTACATAGAGCTTGTAAAAATATTGCCATTACTGGTAGCACAGAAATATAGCTACAACCAGAAGTTAGACAAGAGACACAGCCAAAAAAATGTACAATGTTTTGTAAAGAGAGATTTATTAAGGTAGGCGAAGGCAACTGATGACACGACAACTATTGAAAGAGTGAGAATAACAGCAGTACAGTTGAATAGAGATTAGCAATGCTAAAGGCAATACATATATAGGCTCCAATTTTCCTCAGGACCTGGGAAGACGTTGGAATAACAAGTGGCCAGACTTTTGCCTGCCAGTGACCGCACTGATCACGGGATCAGCTCATTTACATATTCATGGAGGGGCTGAAAGGGCAACTCTCAAATTTAATGAGAAAAATACACTGGGAGAGAAAAATTATTGTTGCAGGATTTAAAAGCCTACAGCAAGTTAAGGTGCCGGTAGCTTTGTGGAGGCAAAGCAGCTGAGTGATTTCTCTTTCAGCGTTTGGCACAATTTGAATCTCTACTGGTAACTTAACTAACTTTTCTTGGCATATTGAAAGAAAAGAAATAGAAGAGGCATGAGAAAAGGAGCAATTTTTGGATGCCCAGCAATTCCTCATCAAACGTGCCAGAAGCTCCAACCAATTCCCTGACAACAAAAACACCCAAGCTAGAGCCCATCATTTCTCAAGGTACTGACCTGGAGATACCAATGGGCAGATGAGGAAACTTACCTGTTTGAGCTTCTTCTGGCCCCAATCCTTTTCTCCGCTGTCTTCACCTTGCAGTAGGGTTGCCAATTCTGGTTGGATGCATTCCTGAAGGTTTCATCACATGATCTCTCGCCTCATCTGCTGTCCCCAGTCAAACAGTCTTTATTTCCCATCTACGATACTTTTACAACTAATAAACAAAAGTGTTCAAAGAAAATAGAAAAACTACACAGGCCACGATTGTCCCTACCTCGGCGGGTCCGTGGTGGGTCCCGACCCCGCTCCTGTCTCCATCCCGGCCTCAGACATGACTTTCCCCTGATTGAGCTTGTTAAGCCCACCCAGCGAGTTTCCAGGCCAATTGAAGGAAGCGGGTCTGATGACGTCATTTGATGACGGGTCATCAGTTGGTTTCCTTAAAGGGACCATGCGCAAATTTACTTTGACTTTTATGCTGTCCGTGTTCTACAGCATTGAGGTGCTGCAAACACTGACAAGCACTGCACAGAGGTGCACGGCTGCACCCAGGCTCTCCCATGACTCCCTCCCTCCCTGTGGGCAACACGGTGGCATAGTGGTTAGCACTGGTGCCTCACAGCGCCAGGGACCCGGGTTCGAATCTGACCTCGGGTGACTGTCTGTGTGGAGTTTGCACATTCTCCCCGTGTCTGCGTGGGTTTCCTCCGGGTGCTCCGGTTTCCTCCCACAGTCCAAAAATGTGCGGGTTAGGTTGATTTGGCTATGATAAATTGACCCTTAGTGTTAGGGGGGGATTAAATATGTGGGGTTATGGGGATAGGATGGGATATGTTAGGGGGAATTAAATATGTGGGGTTACGGGGGTAGGGTGGGATATGTGTACTGTGGGGATTAAAGCAGGGACAGGGTACTGGATTTGGATGATCAGCCATGATCGTATTGAATGGTGGAGCAGGCTCGATGGCCGAATGGCCTACTCCTGCTCCTAGATTCTATGTTTCTATGTTTCCATATGCTTATGGAGGGAGTCACAGCACGCAGGGAGGTTCTCTTCCCTTCCAATGGGTGGAAGAGACCTCCCCAGGAGACCAATGCAGCCTGGTTGCACATTGCACAGGAGGGCACAAGCAGGGATATCGTTATGAGGACCTGGGTGCAGTGGCGCAAACCTTTCAATGATCTCAGTAGATCACGAAACGTTAGTACAAAGCCACACTCAACCTCATTCTGCTGTGCCACTCATCGCATCCCCATCACTCTGCCTTCCCTACTCCTGCACAACCTTACTCACACCAACTTACCTTGCACCTCCACCCATCCCTCTCTATCTATATTATCACTTCCGCATCTCTATAGCCACCCCTCACACTCACCCTAGTCCAATCATACCAACTAACAACACACAAGGGTAGGCACTTGTGTGTTTTAGTCAATGTTCATGTGAAGTTTCTGTTAATGGGCTGTCAAACATTGAAATCTTTATTTTCAACACTTTACAGTCTTGGGCAGATTTGTGTGCACCTTTGGAAGTGGCTTAGTGAGTTGCAGTGAATGGTGAAACATAACGGTACCCCTGCAATGGCGATGAGTGTGAAAGGAATGGCTTGGGCATTGTAGGGATGCTTTATGGTGTTGGTGTGGGGTGGTGCCAACCTGGGGCATCATGTGGCAGCCATGGTGTGCAGCATCAAGTGAAGTAAATGTGGCCATGGTGAGGCCATCCCCAGCCTCCCGGGCAGCAATGTGGTCGGGTGCTGATGCCCTGTGCTGCATCAGGTGATTGTGGAGAAAGTTGGTGTGGTTGTTGGTGCTGCTGGTGTGCCTGGTGATGCTGCTGCTTGTGGTCAAATTCTGAGGACCAAAGTGAGACAGTATAACACGGTGGCATAGTGGTTAGCACTGGTGCCTCACAGCGCCAGGGACCCGGGTTCGAATCCGGCCTTGGGTGACTGTCTGTGTGGAGTTTGCACATTCTCCCCGTGTCTGCGTGGGTTTCCTCCGGGTGCTCCGGTTTCCTCCCACAGTCCAAAGATGTGCGGGTTAGGTTGATTTGGCTATGATAAATTGACCCTTAGTGCTAGGGGGATTAAATACGTGGGGTTACGGGGATAGGGTGGGATATGTGTTGGTGCAGGCTCGATGGGCCGAAATGGCCTCTATCTGCACTGTGGGGCTTCTGTGATTCTGTGAAATAGTCACTGCAACTCAATGCAAAGGTCAGTATAATGACATAGAGGTGAATCCTATTGAGAAGGCGGTAATTTTATTTTGCAAGAACGACGGAATGAAGCATTAACACGGACCTTAGAACAGGGGTGAGAATGACTAAATGTAACACTTTGAATAAGTGTCCAATCAATTGTTCTTGAAATTCATACCAGGAAATTAACTAACCTTAACAAAATCTAATTGATTGTATACTTTTAATATATGATTGTTAACCTAATTTAAATTCTATGCATTATTTTACAATCTTTTATGTTAAGTTCTATCTGTCAGCTCTTAGCCCATCGAGTCACTGTTGCTGTGTAGCTAAATGCAGCAGCTAGGTTCCACAAAAAATAACTAAGATGAATGACCAAATAATCTATGCCAGTTAATTACAACCGGATCTCAAGAAAGCTAATGTGCTTATTGAACAAAAAAGCTAATGCAAGTATCAATATTTGTTTATATATTATTCATGAGGACACATTTCATATAACTCACTACTACTTCTCACTATGCTTCCCCTAGATGCCTAGAAGTGCTTTCCTATGGCCTCTCCTAGTACTTTGTCTCGGTGCAACCTAAGGTACAATGTCGCGAGAGGTGGTTGGCTGCACACATGGACCAAAAGCCTTTTTAGACTGAGGGAGCCCTTGCCTCATGACAGCTAAGTCCTGGGTAGGACCTCCTGTTGATTATATCTCTTTTGCAACTGCTGGGGCAGCCTGGCCCAACCTCCTATGTGCTATTTGAGTCAGTCGCTGAGGGGCTTGGTGAGAATTCTAGCATGTGGTGCTATGCTGAGAGAGCTGCATCATGTCGGAGTCACTGGTACTAGGCACAGGTTAGGTATGGCCACTGATCAGCAGGAGGGCTGATCAAATGGTTCCCACAAGATACTGAAAGCCCAGAGAATGGATCTCTTGCAACTTGGTCCCAGGGGTATGAAATTCTTGTTGAGTCTCAAGTCTACTGAGATTCCTAGGGTTCTGTCAACTGATGGGCATGATGCACATGTGTTACCTTGTGAATATTTGGAGGAAGTTATTGTTCAGAGTGTTCACTGTCTTGCGCGTGTCCTCTGTTTTGAGCCTGTTTGCGTCTTTTAAGGTTCTCACTTCTTCTCTGATTGATCTTTTACTGTAAAGCTCTGAAATAATTTCTTGCTCATGTTTTACATTTGCTATTCTTTTTCTAGGTTTCTCTTTGCCACTCTGATCACCCTATTAACATGCTTTTGCACTTTCTTGTATTCTTTCCATTGAACCCCATTCTGTTTCTCTCTGCAAAATCTATAGAGGACATTTTTTTCTCTATTTCACTTTTGATAATTTTAGGGTAGTGCCAGGTTAGTCTGAGTTTTGTGGTTTTAGATATGTGTTTGTCCTTCATGTTCAACATTATGCTTTTAAAGGTGTTCCAATATATTAATTGAAGTTTGGTTGAACAGCCTCACCAAGTTAGTTTGCTTAATTTTTTCCTCTTATTTCTTTGAGTTAGACCTTTAGACATCGTGGGCTAGAAATTGGGTGGTTTATTGCCACCCGTTACCGCCATAATCGGGCAAAAAATGGTGGTTGCGCTCTTCCGCCAGCTAGTGGCGGGTCCCGCGGCGGCCGCCATTTTCGGATGGCCGGCAATGCTGCCAATGGCAGCAATCGCGAAAATCATTGAAATGAAGCAGATCGTGACATCAGTGAGTGTGCAATGCTCACTTGACGCCCGATCTGCAAATTTGGACTTTGCCACTCCACTTATTGGTATGCCTTATGTACGACGAGCTGAGCAAGCGTTGACAAGCAGGAAGGAGGCACTGGCAGTCCACCTTGCGCTCGACTATCTTCGGGAGAGGGAGCGGAGACAGCAAAGAAGATGAGAAGATGCATGCAGAGGGAAGAGGAGGAGGGCCAGGAGGACTCTCAACAGACGGCCTTACCCATCTAGGGTCTTCCGAGAGCACTTCTCTTATATCCATGTAAGCGAGGATCAGTGTATTAGGAGGCTACGCTTCACCAAGAAGGTGGTTACAGAACTCTGCCACCTCTTGCAACCAGACCTGCAGCCTGAGAGCAGGGCGAACACAGCTCTCCCAGTGATAGTCAAGGTCATCGCAGCCCTCAATTTCTTCGTCAGCAGATCCTTCCAGTCTGCAGCAGGAGACAAAGCTAACATCTCACAGTTCGCCATCCATCACTGCATCCGGAAGTCACTGAGGCTCTCTACACCAGGAGAAGGGATTATGTTGTCTTCTCTCTGAGCAGAGAGAAGTAGGACAAGCGCGCACGTGGCTTTGCCAGGATAGTGGGCTTCCCCATTGTGCAGGGTGCCATCGACTGCACCCACATGGCTTTGCAAGCGCCGTATAACAATCCTGAGATCTTCCAGAACCACAAAGGCTACCACTCACAATGTGCAGTTGGTGTGCGACCACGCCCAGCGCTTTCTGATGGTCAATGCCCGCTATCCTGGCAGCAGCCATGATGCCTTCATCCTGCGTCAGTCTGGTGTGCTAGCAATCTTCCAGCACCACATGAAACTCAAGGGTGGCTGCTTGGAGACAAGGGCTATCCGCTCTGCACCTGGCTCATGACTCCCCTCTGCAAGCCCAACACTCATGCACAGCACTCATATAATGAGAGCCATGCTTACACCAGGAACATCATCGAGCAGACCATTGGGCTCGGTAGTAGCCTCCAGTACACACCGGAGCGGGTGTTCCATTTCGTGGTGGTCTGCTGCATGCTTCACAACTTGGCCATCATGAGGGCGCAGCCCTTGCCAACAGGGATTGCGGGACCACCTCAGGAGGAGGACGATGGAGAGGAGGAGGAGGAGGAGGAGGAGGAGGAAGAGGAGCAAGAGGAAGAGGGAAAGGACGAGGAGGGAGGGAGGAGGCAGGCAGCCAATCCCCTCTCCAGACGTGTTGTCCATGAATGGCTCATCAGACTCCGATTCCAATGAAGGAAACCCCAGATCCCCATTGCTCACCACATCCCCATCATACTATCCCTCTGCCATGGAATGTCACAGCGTCCTCCTGGGCACAAAACTGAAATGAGAGACACCACAAAAGATTCCAAACAAAATTAATAAATTTATCAAAAATCACTTCACACATATTTAGAGTAACAATATGAACTAATCACCATTGTGAAATCCCTTAGTGGCTGTCGTTCAGGTGCCCTTTCCTGTCCAAGTGCTCCTATGACGTGCTTCCCCAGTGGCTGCAGCATGGCTGGTGGAAGGCTGCTGAGTTTCCATGGGGGAGATTTCAAATGGCCTTGCAGGATGACCTCAAGCAGATCTGGCTCTAGAAGGCCTGGCTGCAGACTACACCACCTCGGCATGGGCGGCAGCAGTCTGGGCTGGCTGGCTGACAGACAGCAGCAAGGGCAATGGCGGAGGCAGTGGTGGGAACAGGAATGCTGTCATCCTGAGAAAGGACAGGAGGGTCCAGCTCCACTGACCCACTGCCACTCCCCCGGGGCGGTGCCTCAGCATTCCGAGCAATCTGTTGGAGCACAGATTGCTGGGCTGCTGCGACACCCTGCAAGCCCCAGTCAACAGTGGTAAATCCAGCCACAATGGCAGCAGTCAGAGCTTGGGCGGCATCAAGCTGAGACTGCATGACAGCAGTCTGAGTTTGGATGCCACCAAGCTGAGACTTTATGAGAGTGGTCTGCGCTTCTGCTGCAGCACTAAGACGTTGGGTCGCTTCTGCCTGTGCTGCAATGGCAGCCGCGACATTGCCCATCACATGCACCATCATGTCTAGGTCGACACGGTCTCTTTGGGAGTCTTCCATCATTTCTAGCCTGGAAATCCTGAGCTCCAAGATTGCGCAGAGCCCTGTACAATGTTGGAGGCGGACTTCTCCATGTTCCTTGACATTGCCACAAGGCTCTCTGGCAGGCTTGCCATCGCACCTATCAATTCGATGTGCATGCCCATCACCCTTCTTCTGAAGGCCACCCCATCAAGGTCCTCATCTGAGTCCTGTGCAGCAGAACTCTCATGTGAACTCACCCTCTGGGAAGCTGGCCCATGAGCTACCATTTCCCCCTGGCCTTGCTGTAGCCCACCCGTGCCCAGTGCCTCACCCTGTGCAGATCCCGCTACTATACTAGCCTCTAAAGTACACGTAGTGCCAGTTTCTGAGCTGGTGTCTGCGAGTGACAGATGCAGTGTCTTCTTCTTCCTCTTCTTCTCCCCCCTCGCTCTCGTGCATCGCCTCGTGAACAAGCTGCTCTGTTGCTTGTTGTTGATTACCTGAAAGCAGAAAGGCACAAGAGTCGGGTTATGGTGAGGAGAGGGGGAGAAGCAAGATATGCATGCATGCAGCAGTTGTAGTTTGAAAGTGAGAAGAGATTGTGGGATGAGGGGCAAGTGGGATGTGAGAAGAAGGATTAGGAATGACCATAATGTTGTTGTCCCCAAGGGGTTCAACCTCGTCAGTTGATACGGCCTCTACGATGTGCCACCCAATTATCTACAGAACTCTCTCCTCAAGCTGGCTGAGGTCCTGGATGTCAGCCTCCACCACCCCCACCCCCACCCCCCATCTTCTGCTGCTCACAGTGGTTGTGAGCCACCTTGGCCTGCAAGAGAAAGAGAAGTATGTCAGTGAGTGTGGTGCAATGTGTTTGGGTGATGTGACTGTCATGGTTGAATAGGATTACATAGAATATATAGCATGGAAACAGGCCATTCAGCCCAACCAATCCATGCCGGCTCCACTCGAGCCTCCACCCATCTTTCCTCATCTAACTCTATCAGCAGAACCCTCTATTCCCTCCTCCCTCATATGCTTAACTAATTGCCCCTTAAATCATCTATACTATTTGCTTCAACTACTCCCTGTGGTAGCGAGTTCCACCTTCTCACCACTCTCTGGGTAAAGAAGTTTCTTCTGAATTCCCTATTGGATTTCTTGGTGACTATCTTATATTGATGGCCTCTAGTTTGCTCTTCCCCACAAGCGGAAACACTCTCTGTATCCACTCTATCAAAACCTTTCATGATTTTAAAGACCTCTATCAGGTCACTCCTCAGCCTTCTCTTTTCAAGAGAAAAGAGACCCAGCCTGTTCATCCTTTCCTGATAGGTATACCCTCACATTTCTGGTATCATCCTTGTAAATCTTCTCTGCACTCTCTCCAGTGCCTCTATATCCTTTTTATAATATGGTGACTAGAATTGTACGCAGTACTCCAAGTGTGGTCTAACCAAGGTTCGATACAAGTTTAGTATAACTTCACTACTTTTCAATTCTATCCCTTTAGAAATAAACCCTAGTGCTTGGTTTGCTTATTTTTATGGTCTTGTTAACCTGTGCCATTACTTTTAGTGATTTGTGTATTTGTATTCCGAGATCCCTTTGCTCCTCTACCCCATTTAGATTCTTATTTTCCAAGTAATATGTGACCTCCCTATTTTTCTTACCAAAATGTAGTACCTCACATTTATCTGTTGAATTTCATTTGCCAATTATATGCCCATTCTGCAAGTTTATTAACGTCTTCTTGTAATTTGTTGCAGTCCTCCTCAGTATTGACTATCCCCCCCCCAATTTGGTGTCGTCCGCAAATTTAGAAATTGTGTTTTTGATTCTAAATCATTAATATAAATTGTAAACAACAGTAGTCCCAGCACTGATCCTTGTGGAACACCACTTCCCACCTTCGGCCACTCTGAATAGCTACCCTTTACCCCCTATTCTCTGCTGATATTGTGTGCGATGTGGGTATGAGTGTTGCAGCAGTAGTAAGTTTGTGAGGGTGAAGTGAAGCTATGATTGCGAGGTGTGAGTGGTGATAGGTAGAGATTGTTGGTAGGTGAGTGCTGGGGGTGTGGTGCATTGAGCAATGTGTGAGGCTTGTGGTGCAGATGGTGGGATATGGCATTTGCTGAAGCCTTCATTCACCTTGACCACTTGCATGAGGTCATTAAACTTCTTTCGGCACTGGATGGCTGACCTTGGCACCATAGTGCTGGCCGTCACATGGGTGGCTATCTCCTGCCACACCCTTCGGGAGGTGTGTGCCAAGGACTTCCTTCCAGTTTGTGGGAAGAGGACAGCCCACCTGCTCTCCACGGCCACAATCAGTGCTGCAAGAGCTGCACCAGAAAACCTCCGGGCTCTCTCCCTTTGAGGACGCTCTGTCATTTTTATTCCTCTTATTCTTACTCTTTCTCCTCCTCCTCCTCTTATTCTTACTCCTCCTCCTCCTCCTCTTCCTCCTCTTCCTTCTTCTTCCCAGACAGCCCCTTTGTGTCCTCTTGGCCACAATGCTGAATAGGCACCACAAAGAAAACTTTCCAATCCACCTCTATAGGTCTATCCATCCTATGTGACGTCAAGAAATCAACACCTGTATGCATTCTCTTAGTGACTGTCTTGTGTGTGCCTTTGCCTATCCTACTGATGTCACACAGTGCTACCCCAGTGGCTGCAGCATGGCTGCTGACTTTCAATGGGGGACACTGCAAATGTCCTTGCTGATTGACATTGATTAGCTGGTGGCTGGGAGTGTCAAATCAATCTTCTTCTTCTTCACTCTCCTCTCCCTCTTCTTGGTCACCCACTGGCTGGGCAGGCTACATTTCTTGGGTGTGTGAAGTGAGGAAGGCTCAAGGGTGGAGTTGTGGTGATGGGAGGGCAGGAAAGCATGAGGTGCATTCCAGAAGAAGGATAACATATGAGGATATCAGCATCTTGTATCCTTTCAGCCCCGTCGCTGGCCAAGGGCTCAGCTATGCTCCTGCCAAGAAGGGCCTGAACCATCTCCTTCAAGGTGAGGTGAGGCTAGGAATGGGAGATTTAAAAAAAAAAATTTGTATTAGTTCATGGGATGTGGGCGTTGCTGGAAAGGCCAGCATTTATTGCCCATTCCAAGATGTACCTTGTGATTGGTGCAGATTGTTGGTAGGTGAGTGATTGGGGGTGGGGGTCGTGCATTGAGTAGTGTGTGAGGCTAGTGGTGCAGTTGGTAGGAGACGCCTTTTTAAGATGCGTTCACTGACTTTGACCAGTGGTCTGAGGTCATGAAGCTTCTTTGGGCACTGGAGCCAGGTGGTGGGGGGCGACACTGCTGGCAGTGACGGCCTCGGTGATGTACGCCTACATCATTCTTTCTGGAGGGCCTCCTAGCCCCTGTGGGTAGAGGGGTCTTGCAGTGTTGAGCCCCTGCACAAAGCTGGAGTCCTGCATGCAAGACGCTGGGTGCCCCTTCCCTGACTTGCTGAGCCATTTGTGTTAGTGCTGAGGCATTTTTATCATTTTTTGAGGTTAGGAAGGGAATTCAGCTTTAAGAGCTGAATATTCACATTTGGGACTTCTTTTTAAATTTAAATATTTTTTAAAAGGCAGAGAGGGCTGAAAACTGCATTGTTTCTTTTCATTTGTATTGCTTCAGTGTGCATGGCCCCTTTAATTCTCAGGCCTCTTCATTGCCCACAATTCCTTGCAAGCTCCACAGCCTCGCTTCCAGAGGCTGTGCGAGGCTCGAACGCTGCATCTGCGCACAAACTTTGGGTCGGATGCCTCCAGCAACGCCACCAGGACGACATTGCACGGCAGGTAAGTGCTGCACCAACAATCTCCATCCCCCCAGATGAATTTTGCTCCGTTAGCATTGAGGCCATTTTCAGCAGCTGTTAACGGCAACTTTACTGGCTAACATGAATTTCTCCCCATGTGAAGAATTAATTCTAACTTTCATCTTTATTATAATCTCCCATAATATTTCATTGTAACATATCTAATCTGTACTTCATATATATGGTGCGTGGGTCTCCGGATCTATTAAAAAAATACATTGAGCATCCCTATGCCATCTGTTTGTTATGGAGTCTTCCATTCTAAAAATTTCGGGTGAAATTGGTCTTTGGTGCAAAATGGGCAATAACAACTTGGCAGCCCATTTTACACTCCAACTGATTTTATTTTCCATTGTATTTTGCTTTAACTAGATTCATAACGTAATACAGTTTAACTTGACCAATGTGTCTGGCCTGTTAGTGTGCTGACTATTGGCTCAGTGCAAGACCATCTTTATTATCTTTATTATCCAGTAGCCAACAACACTGGCTGGTTAAACCTTAGACATTCTTGCTGGACCTTCTGAGGTAAGGGAATCGTGGGCTGTGCCTGGTAATTAGCGGTTGCAGACAGCAAGAGATGAGTATGGACACAAAAATAAGCAGTAGCATTAAAGTTTAGGGGGGGGCGAAATTCAGTATCACCCCTTTTGGGGCGCAATTATCGGCCGGGCGCAAAGTTTAGCGCCTGGCGCTAATTATCGCCTCCAACTGCAAACTTGGCTTCTATCGCCCCTGAAGGTGATTGGAGCGCTAAATCAGGCGCTACACACCTCTCAAGGCGCTAATGGCGAGGAGCGAGGCGCTACCTCAGAGCGCTGGCGAAGCTCATGTGATGTCAGTCAGCAATGGAACACAGACACACTGGCGCCGGCCAGTTCTTAAAGGGGAGGGTCGATCTTGCTCTCCATCCACGCCCTGCTCATTGTAGCCTTGAATCTCAGCCTGGAGAGACCTGTACATCAAATCTGCTGGAAAGAACAATGGAGAAGCCCAGGGAAAGAGCTGAGAGTGCAGCCCCTATAGTCTCTTCTAAATCAATGCAAGGAAGGTCAAATCAAAATGAACCTGCAAAGTGCTGCTCAGTACCCAAAACTCCTTCACACAGCATTGAATCTCTCCAGAAGTCTCTCTCTCTCTCAGAATGCGTGGTGCAAAAATGTCGCTGACAAAAAAAGGCAGGAAGCGGTCGCCTTTAAATAGTGCTCCCCCAGTCCCTTCCCGACTGCAAAACGCTCCCCTCAACCTGTCGTTGCTAGCGGCAAGCTCGATATCCGGTCCGGGGCGCTACCGGGGCACGCTCGACTGACGTCATGATCTGCGGGCACAGGAGATCGTGGCGGTAGTGTTTAGCGCCGCCGCAAAATGTCTGGTCAATTTCGCGAGCGGCGTAAACATCGCCGCGCCCGGGCGCTAGTTGCTTTGCGACCCATTAGCGTCCTCTTAGGGCACTAACGGGAGGTGCAAAGCAACCAATTAGGTATTTTGCAGTTGTTGGCAGCAGTGTCATGGACAGTAGGATAAATTACAGAAGGGTTACCAAAAATCCAAAATGCCATAACTCAAAAGCTTTCCAATAGAGATTGCTGACTAGCTGGCTATGGCAACATTGTTACAGCTAACTTTAGTGGAAAGTCCCGTACATACACTCATACAATGTATTTCACATGTATATTTACTTAACAAACATCTACCATCATTTAGTAATCAAGGAAGTAAAGCATTCACAATGAGCAAAAAACAATTGCACTCTTTGCTTTTCATTTTACCAACAAATGCACAAAATGGTTAAAGTATACATGCATACACCGGGTGAATACGAATATTGAGATTACATGCTCAACAATTACTCATTTTGTTATTTACTAAAAATGCAATTATTTACATCTGGGTTCCCAATTAGCTACAATTACCTCTACAAGGTAGCTAATGTATTGGATAACACTGCCATAACTAATAGTAAAGATATAACTTTATTGCCTATGATATCTAATTTTTCAGATTATTTCTCTGATTCCATACAATGTTTGCAAATGAAAAAAATGAAAAATAGACAATCCTTCACTTTTTTTTCATAATTTCTCCTTAATTTACAAAGAAATCAACTACTTAAAAAAAAAATTGGAAAATAGGACCTGGAAGACACTTTTACAACATTATTTGGTTGTGAAATTGAAGTGAGAGCAAAGCCCTTGTTTTAATTAAAAGATTTTAAAAATCAGTGCTGCATGAAGTGTGGTGAAAGTTTAATTAGTATTAGGTCCTCACTGCAAGATTGTGTTTCATTAATATACCAAAGGGAAAATATAACTTATTGTTTGAAGTTTAGTGTATGGCAAAGATTTAGAATAATGAGCAAAATCAATTAATCCATATATCAATCCCTTTGATTTTGGGCTAACAGAACAATATGAGTAGCCTTTTTTAATATAATTTGATGTACCCATTTGTCCAAGTGCCCAATGGACAACTGACATTCTAATTAAAAATCAGAGGGAAAAAAATGAATGTGCAAATTGGACAGTCTGGGAACATAGAATAAAAGTTGATGTAGTGCTGAAGTTGTGCCACTTGATGTCACTTGTGCAATTAGTAAGTATTGTAACCATACTAAAGATATCTAGGGTAGATCACCATTACAGGTTTTGCTCTATTTTGACTCCTTCAATTCAAAAATTGGACAAATAAATGTTGGACATGGGAATCTGAACAGGCTTGATTCCGAATCCGAACAGGCTTGATTCCGAATCCTAGACATAAAAGTGAGTGAAGATTTACAAATTCAAATGATGGTGATGATATCAAGCTTATGCAGTAAACTCTACAGTAAAAAATTAGAATCGTGGGTACAGTGATTAAACTACAAACACAGAAAATACTGAAAATGCACAACAGATTGGTCAGTATCTGAAAGAGAAATAAAGTTTAAAGTTTTGGGTGTGATCAATCTTTGGTTAAATTTTATATTGATCACTTAGTTTTGGGGTAACTGTATGATCTGACTGACCTACCATATAGGTAAAGACTTACACTGCTGTGTACAGGAATAATAAAGTTAATGTAACAAGCTTTCATATGGGAACGTTGCAACAAATTAAAATGTATTTGGCAAATAGATCTCTAAGGTACCATAAGTCTGTGAATAACATATGTTAATTGAAATTATCCTTTTCCTTTGTGCATAGCAAATAGAATAAATTAGCATTGATCAATTTTGTAAGTTAAAAGCAACAAAACATACATATTCATTTAGGAATTATGAGACAGGATAATAAAATGAGTCAAGCAAATAAAAGAGAGTGATCAATAATGGCATATGCTACAAACAAAATCTCTGGTGCTGTGATCTGCGTTAAGTAATATGATACTCTGTGAAGATATAAAATCAAACTATAACAAGACAAAACAAAAACAACATGAAGCACACAGCCGGTCAGTCAGCATCTGTGGAGAGAACAGGCAAGTTGCCAATTTTGGCTCAGGCCCATCTTCAGACCTTAACCTGTTTCTCCACAAATATTATTTTCCTTTAACTAAACCAGCTTTAGTTTTAAGTGTATAAAAACATGTACTGCACACAATCCATAGCTCTTGAAAACAATTCTCCTATCCTACAGTCCATGTCAAAGAATGTTGACAGTGTGATAGAGATAGTGATGTTGGAATCCTGATGGACTCCATTACCACTATCACTATCAAACTTCATCATCGCTGGGTCAAAATCCTGGAACTCCCTACCTAAACAGCACTGTGGGAGTACCTTCACCACACTGACTGCAGCGGTTCAAGAAGTCAACTCATCACCACCTTCTCAAGGGCAAATAGGGATGGGCAATAAATGCTGGCCTTGCCAGCGATGCCCACATCCCATAAACAAATAAAAAAGTCAACATTCTTCAACACTTTCAAATGTGTGTGTGTATATATTCACAAGGTCATTTTCAAGTAACTCAACTAACTGGACTCCAGGTTTTTGGAATAGCAAGCAATCACACATCTCCCTTTATACCTTCAGTTTTCCAGTTGTAAAGGATTTGTAACTATTTATTTTATTAGTCCACTTAATTGAGGTCAATGCAAGATTGGATTGATGTCCTCAGGAGCAAAATTGCTGCTATCCAATTCTATTTTCTAACCTCAGTTTCCTTTCAAGTGCTTAATTCCCTGCCTGTACATGGTTTCTGTTGTACAATTGGGAAATCCTGCTCAATTAACAGGAGGTTGGTCACTCTTAGCATCCTGAATGCTTTGTCCTCTCAACTCATCAGTTCAATGTATAGAGGCAATTTCACACTTGGTGGGGCAGGGGCCCAAGTTGCTTTTCTCAGTTGTAGGAAAAGGAGTCTATCTGATCATGAGTTTTTGCAGTGGGCATTTAACTGTGAAGATAAAGATTTCTATTGCCATCTGTGACAATTTTCTGTTTACTCCAGAGAAATTGTTATTTTTCCTCAGATAGTGACAACTTTATTTATCCAGTCCCGACCCTCTGGTCTATCAAGCCTGTCACACTCCGCTTTGCGCTACAAAGCCAGACCTTTTATATCTTTACCAGCAAATTCGAAATTAAGTCACCTGACTCCTCCCTTACTTCCTACACCTGTTTTTCAATTACCCCTAATTGCTTTCTAATTATACCCCAACAAGTCCCAACCTATAAGGAATCTGTACCCTCAACTCATCTAATTTACAACTAATATAGATAGTGCTGATGTTAGCAAGTATTAGCAGAACACAGATAAATACACAATACAATACAATGGCGATTGATGCAGAAGTACATCACTCATGTATAAGTAGACACTGATTATACTCTGTTGAGTTACAAGTCCCAGCAAGAGATTACCGCACTCTGCTCAAGTCACACTTTGCTGAAGTCTCGCTCCGTGGCTATTTGCCTCTGAGACAGAGTTGGGCTCTCTTTTCTATCTGTATTTTTTGTGCACAAGGAGCACACCAGCCTGGAAGGGATGGGGACAGATTTAACACTATTAATCTCAGAGGTAGATTGGGCAGTTATGTTCCATTGTCAGATTAGGTGACTGCTTTGCCAAACACCTCCATTTTGTCTGCAAGTTTGATTCCAAGCTCCCTGTTGTTTGCCACTTTAATTCCCCATCCCACTCTCACTCTGACCTCTCCATTTTTGGCCGTCTACACTGTTCAAATGAAGCTCATTGCAAGTTCGAGAAACACCATCTTATCTTTCGCTTGCGCACTCTGCAGCCCTCTGGCCTTAACAGTGACTTTAATAGCTTTAGTCCTTAACTATAGCCTCTACTTTCTTTATAACAAAGATGCTGGGGGTGCGGGATGGATGTGTCAGCATCAGAGGAGGAGTTGGGTTGATGATTGAGGTGGAGGTCCTTTGTCAGAACACTGTACCAACAGAGGAATCTGATTCCTTGATGTCGACCTGTGTTTCTTCTCTTTGGGCTGTCAGGTCCTGCCTGCATTGCCAGCTTCTCCTGTTTCTATTTCCGATTGGATTTCCCCCCCCCCCCCCCCACTGCCTCAGCTATTCACATGTTCTTTGTCTCTCATATGTCTTTAATTCTTTTTGTTACATTTTTTCCCATCATCAGATGTAATGATCACCTCAGCCATCCCCTGTTTTTCCTTTAAGCACATTGGGGGAAAAATTGGTGATCACCAGCAAAGCAGTCGGTGTCACCGCCAACTGCTGTTAACGGCCGCCCGAAATGGCCGCAGCGCTAACCGACCTAAATTGCTGTGGAGGGGCATGGAGGTAGGTGGCGCAGCGCTAACCTTAGGTGCAACGCCATCCTGGTGGCGTTACACAAGGTACCCGGGACCAATTTGTAGTCCTGGTGTGTCTGTGTGCGAGGCTGTGAAGCTAGCAATGCATTGTGGGCAGTGAGGAGCTCTGAAATTTAAAGGGGCCATGCACATTGAAGCAAGACAAAATAAAATGCACTGATTCAATACATTTTTCAGCCCTTTCTGTCTTTTTACAAATATTCAATATTTAAAAGAAGTTCCAAATGTGATTATTCAGCTCTTAAAGCTGAATTACCTTCCTAAACTGAACAAATGAGAAAACTGCCTAACACAAATGGCTCAGCAAGCCAGGGAAGGGGCACCAAGGGTATCACACGCAGCACTCCAGTTTTGTGCAGTGGGTCAACACTGCATGACTGGCCCTCTACCCACAGGGGCCAGGAGGCCCTCCAGAAAGAACAATGTGGGAGTACATTACCAAGGCTGACACTGCCAGCAGTGTCGCCCCCACCACCTGGCTCCAGTGCCCAAAGAAGCTTCATGACCTCAGACCAGTGGTCAAGGACAGTGAATGCATCTTCAAAAGCCGTGCCCTACCAACTGCACCACTAGCCTCACACACTGCTCAATGTAGGACCCCCAATCACTCACCTAACAACAATCTGCACCAATGATGAGGCACATCTACCATTCCTAGCATCACCTCACCCCCTTGGAGGAGACGGTGCAGGCCATTCTTGGCAGGGGCATGGCTGAGCCCTTGGCCAGCAGCAGAGCTGAAAGAATACAAGATGCTGGTATCCTTGTATGTTATCCCCCTTCTGGCATGCACCTTTAGGTTTCCCGCCCTCGCGTTAGCACAACTCCACCCTTGTGTCTTCCTCATTTCACACACCCAAGAAATGCAGCCTGCCCAGCCAGTGGGTCAACAAGAAGAGGTAGCCTGCCAGGCCAGTGGGACCGCAGGCGGATGATTCCATCCCGGATATCCCGGCCATAAAGGGGCTGTCTGGGATGCATTCTCCCGTCTGATTCCTCCTCTTTGGCTCCCTCCTCTTCTGCGTCTTCCTGTTCCCTCTGCAAGTGAATGCTGTAAATGTGAAATGACAACATAAGATGCTGCAAATACTCAGTTGGTCAGGCAGCATGTCGACCTGAGACGTGAACTCCACGGATGTAGCATGACCTGCTGAGTATTAGCAGCATGTTCTGTCTTCTCAAAGGCGTTCACTTACCATCTGAGCCCTTGCAAGCGTCCAGCAGCACTCCCAAAACACTTAAAAAACTTTTCATATATATTGCAGCAAGCCACCACTTCAATAAAATCCAAAAAAACCAAGGCAAAACTCTTCCATTCAAACTAACCTGATTGATGTGTATGTCCCTTTAACAGCTGCAGATATCGCCCCTGTCAGCGTCTGTCAGCCTGTTTGCATGCCAGGTTAACCTGGCGTGCTTAGGACCCAGCGCTGAATTGAGCGCTAGGGTCGAAGTTCGCGTAGGTGATGTTAAGTCAGCGTTGCACGCCGACTGACGTCACCAGACCACCAATTTCTTTTACAGGGCGCTGCCAGTTACCGGCAACGCAAAGGGGCCCACGAATATGGCGGCCGCCGCGGAGACCGCCTCCAGCTGACACGAGAGACAGCGGGCGCCATTTTTTCGAGAATCACTGGCGCAACAGGAGGTGGCAAGTATATGAATTTCTCGCCCATGATAGCTCATTCTACCTATACTTCCTCTCTCGTGTGAATGATTTTTCCCCCTTCCTCCTCCCTTTGTTCTGATTCTATTTAAATGGTTGCTCAGTTTTCAATTTGTCAGTTCTGATGAAGAGTCACACCCGATGCACTGATTTATCTGCTCTCTCCACAGATGTCGACTGACATGCTGTGTGTTCACACTCAGAAATCTGTAATCTCCATGCTGCAAACACTCAAACAGAGGATTGATTGAACATGCTGGAAGTCAGACAGGTGTGAAGCATAGCAATCTCACCAATATCAGAACCCAAGTAACCTACCTACAGAACATACACCAGAAGATACCTGCAAAAATAGACAATCTGAACAACAGAGGTCGACAAAACAAATTGTACATCTTTATCATCTTTCACATGCTCCAGATGCTGCCCATCCACATCCTAGCTCAGCAGTTCTGAGACCTTGACAAGCATATTACCAGGTTTTGCTGTATTGGAAGATGGCCAAGAGTATGACTGAAATGGCACCAACCTGAAAAATAAGGTGGGTTGAGTCACTCAAGCTTTAAGCGATATTACTATATAGCAAAACTCTAGGGCATCAGTCCCTGGAAATAGGCCTTCCCAAAAATCTCTGGCTTAGCGTGGGAGCTACTTCATGCATAGAAATTCTGGAACTCAGATTACACATGGTTGGTTGACAATCCCCCGCCCCCCCACCTTCAATTATTCAGGGGGAAAAATTAATATGAAGCCCAGTCTTTTGAGACAGACTGAGGCCTTAAAGTAAAAATCAAAATGAAGGTATTAAAAGATAAAAAGACAATTCTATGGGTACAATTAATCATGCTATCACAAATTATGTATTTTTAAATGTTTTCAGTTTGTGTAAATCCATATTTTAGAGACTATAAATTTTAGTTATTATGGAAAAATTATCAGACAAAAGGACTTGGAATTTTTGAGCAATTTAATTGGCTTGTCTTTTCCTTTGTTTTATTCATTGTTTCTCCTGACTGGTCATTCAGGATTGGCTGTTTTCAGTCATTATTAGTAGTTTCTCATTGATAATTTTCTGGACGATGTCTGCGCTTTTGGTTAGTATGTTCCCTACCACTTCAGCTCTGATTTGCTGCTGTTTATCTTTGAGCCAATCAACAAAGCATGACATCAAGGGAGGTCGGGGAGGGAGTTGCAGATTGGACATTGGAGGGAGATCAGTCAGACATCGGGGATCCGATTGCGGGGGCGTTCGATTGTGGGGATGGTAGCTTGTTGGGCCAGGAAGCATTCCTGCTCCTCCTGGCATACAAGCAGCTGTGTAAAGGCAACTTACCTGATAGATCCATCCCTTCTCGCCTCCTTTCAGTTGCTGGGTTTCCCCAGGCCCGGGAAGCCCAGCTCGCAGGCATTAAAAGTAATAAATAAAAAATAGGAAAGATCAGACCTTCCTGACAATCCATAAAATCTAAAGTGAAAAGAATTGGGGCTTCTTCATAATCAATTGATGAAATTTCAGAAACTCAGGGCCAGTACACAAACAGTAGGATTACAGCACAAAACTGTGCCTAATTTGGTACTAATTGACAGTTTTACTCAGAGAAACGACAGATTGCTGTTGTGTGATATTGAAAAAATGCCATGCTGATTTAGTGGAGGATGTCCTTTTGAGCTATGTTGAGAGCTTTACTCTGCATCTGGTTGTATATTACCTGACCTGGAAGTGCTTCAAACGAGTGTCAGCTGTGGTTCAGCAGGTTCTGGGTTCAGGTCCCACTGCAGAGACTTGAGCACAAAAATCTACGCTGACACTCTAGTGCAGTACTGAGGGAGTTCTGCACTGTCGGAGGTGCCGTCTTTCGGATGAGACATTAAACCAAGGCCCCATCTGCCCTCTCAGGTGGATGTAAACGATCCCAAGGCACTATTTCGAAGAAGAGCAGGGGAGTTATCCCCAGTGTCCTGGTCAATATTTATCCCTCAATCAACATCACTAAAACAGATTATCTGGTCATTATCACATTGCTGTTTGTGGGAGCTTGCTGTGTGCAAATTGGCTGCCACGTTTCCTATGTTACAACAGTGACTACACTTCAAAAAATACTTCATTGGCTGTAAAGCACTTTGGGACGTCCTGAGGTTGTGGAAGGCACTATATAAATGCAACTCTTTATTTTCTTTATTACTGGATACTTGAAAGGGAAAGAGTTCCATTCCCCAGCACTTAAATCCCTCACTTTGATGACAACATGAAAGAAAGTACAGAGGAGAACATTTAAAAAGAAACACTTTTTTGACATCTACCACTTGACACCAGGGTGGTGACTTGGCAGAATGGATTGCCTGCCCATTATATAACCTGCCCGATTTACATCTCATTGAAATCAATAGGATGAAAACCGGTTTGTGGGTGGGGGGGATGTTGTGGGGGATGGTGCGCTCTACCAGGTTATCACCCAGCCGGAGGGTGAGATTGAAAATTATCCCAACTATTTTGAGGCATCCGGCTTTCACACAGGAATTTGATATGAATTTTAACTTATCCAAAGAGGGCATTTAGTTTATCTTTTTATGCAGCAGATCCAAGGAGGCTAAGCCTGTTTATTATTTATTGTAAATATTTTATTATTTATTTATCTTTAATTTATCTGAGCAGCATCTTTAATTTATTTTTTATTCTGCAGATCTAAGCAGACTGAGAAATTACATACACTATAAATTATAACCTTTGATAGTTTATTTACCATAATTCATGCTAGGAGCACATTTAGTTTATCTTTTTGCCCAGCAGGCAGGATTCATTTATATATTGTAAAATATCCCACATTATTTTTCTTTCTATATAAAGATATAGAACCTTTTTTTTATTCTTTCACAGGATGTGGGTGTCGCCGGCAAGGCCAGCATTTATTGCCCATCCATAATTGCCCTTGAGAAGGTGGTGTGAGCCGTCTTGAACTGTTGCAGTCTGTGTGGTGAAGGTACTCCCACAGTGCTGTTAGGGAGGGAGTTCCAGGAATTTGTCCCAGCGATGACGAAGGAACGGCGGTGATTTCTTCAAGGGAGAACCAGACCAAATACAATAGGTTGAGAGGGGAAGTGAAGATGAAAATAAGATTGGCAAAGAGAGAATATGACAGTAGAATGGCGGTTAACATAAAAGGGAACCCAAAAATCTTCTACCGGCATGTAACAAGTAAGCGGGTAGTAAGAGGCGGGGTGGGGCCTATTCGGGACAAAGAAGGTGATATATGCTTAGAGGCGCAGGGCAAGGCTAGAATACTCGGTGGGCTCGATTTTGCCAGGCCCGAGGAGGCGGGATTGGAGGCGTGTGAGTTGTTAAAATCGCCAAAAATGGCGGGCGAGCCCGATCCCGCCTCCATCCCGCCTCCGAGCAATTTTCCCAAATGCATATTTTCTGACCCCGTTTCCATCCCCCCTCCAAGAGGCGGGATAGGCCCTTAAGGCCCTTAAGAACCACTTAATTGCCTCTATTATCCCATTTTGAGAGGCCTTTCTGATTTTAACACTTTTCCCACATGCTGCACGTCTCCTCTGGAACATGCCAGTGAATCCTGGCGGCATCACAAGTGGATTGCTTACTAACAGCTGCAGCTCCATCATTAAAAAGGCGCTTTCAGCAATCTTCATTTGCAAGTGGCAGAACTTTGTTGTCTCAGGTCTGGGGGAACTTTTAGCAGGCCTACTCATTGTTCTGGAAGTTTGGAGCCTGACACCCATCTCCAGTGTGACCTCCTGGGAAACCCCTCTCCCCACCTTGAATGAGCGCTTCCTCAACTGACGTATATACCAGAAGAATGGGAATTATTTATTTCCTTTCCTCCTGGACATCAGATTCGGACGAAGACCAGCCGCGGCAGCAGCAGAACCCTGAACAACAGCAGCATCAACTGCAGGAGCAACAGCAGGAGCTCCAAGCTGCTGCTCACCCACCTGAAGCTGCACAGGCCAGAAGGCACCAGCGCATGGAAGCATGTCAGCACAGGAGATACCCCCAAAACAGGGTCTACAGACAGAGGATCAGCTACCTCAACATGACTGAGCAGCAGTGCCAAACGAGGCTCCGACTTTCGTGAGAGGTAGTGGGTGACATCTGCGCAATGATGCAGCAAGAGCTGGAGCCCAGAGGAGCAGGTGGACACCCCTTACCAGTGGCCGTCAAAGTCACCACCGCACTCAACTTTTTTGCTTCAGGCTCACTCCAGGGATCAGCAGCAGACATCAGCGGCGTCTCCCAGGCGGCCGCACACACTTGCATCATGCAGGTAACCAATGCCCTCTTTGCCATCGCTCACAATTACATCAATTTCTCCAAGGATCAAGCCAGTGTAACTGCGCGTGTGGTTGGGTTTGACAATCTTGCAGGCTTTCCAAGGGTGCAGGGCGTCGTTGACTGCACACATGTGGCCCTTAAGGCACCCCATCACAATCCAGGTATTTTTGTCAACCGCAAGGGCTTCAACTCCCTCAACGTACAGCTGGTGTGTGACCACAAGAAGGAAATTTTGCATGTTTGCGCCAAGTACCCTGGCAGTTGCCATGACTCCTTCATCCTGCGCCAGTCTAGTGTGCCTCCGCTCTTCAGTCCGCCAGACCAACTTTTCGGATGGCTACTTGGAGACAAGGGCTATCCCCTGAAGACGTGGCTAATGACGCCATTGAGGAGCCCATCCAACGAAGCTGAGGAGCGCTACAACTCCAGCCACATTTCCACCAGATCCATAATCGAACAAACCATCGGCTTGCTGAAGATGCGCTTCAGATGCCTTGATAGATCAGGTGGAGCCCTGCAGTACTCAGCAGCCAGGGTCTCCAGAATGGTCGTGGTCTGCTGTGCACTTCACAACATGGCACAGCATCGTGGCTTGCAGATGCCTGAGGAACAAGTGGCTCATCACATAGCCTCCTCAGATGAGGAGGAGGAGGAGGAGGAGAGCAACAACGAACAGCTTGCAGAGGCGCATCAACCAGCAGCAGCAGCATGTGAGCACATTGCTGGCCGGGATGCAAGGGACGCACTCATTTTGGCCAGATTTGTTTAGCCTAGTCAATCAAGCACTTTTGCCTCGCAGCCTCTTACCAGAGCATCGACAATGGCCATGAACCTACGGATTCCTATCACTCTGACCACCATACTGACAATTGTAAGTCACTGTAAGCCCTTAATGTGGAAGTCCCGTTAGAAAAATGACACACGCCACAACTGCAACAGTTTGCCATCAGAATTTTTTATGACAATAAGCACCTGATGGCTTTTCAAAATTAAACACAACATTACACCCAAGTGACTACCCTTGTGACTACTTGTGCATTATCTTCCTCTTACGCGTGCTCCTACGTGGTGCTTCCCCTGTGGCTTCAGCAGATGTGGAGGCCCCTTGCTCATTCTCTTGCTGCTCCTGCTTCGACACCTTTGGCGGGCGTCCTCTGGGTTTGCGAGCCTGTGACAGCTCGGCAACAGTCTGCTGCTCCTGTGGCTTTGCAGGGGTTGAGACGCCGATCTCAGTTGGGTGTGGACTCTGTGGACTGAGGGCTCTGCAGTGGCATGGTCATGTGAGCACTTGGAGAGGAGCCCCCACTTCCTTGTTGTCTGCCACCAACATCCCTCTCATGGGTCAGCCCCACTTCAGAGCTAGCAAGTGGCTGGACAGCACCTTGCTGCACTGCAGGGGGGCCATGAGGAACCGTTTCTGCACTGGAAGTCCAACTCCAGAGGACTTCCATGAAGGTCTGGTTTCTGTGCTCAATAGCTGACCATCGCTCCTCAAGAGATGCCAGTCTATTCTGAACAATGACCATGTTTTCTACACTCTGGCGACTTAGCTCCTCCATGGCCGTAGCCATCCTCTCCTCTACTGTAGCCATCCTTTCCACGGAGGTTGCCATCCTTTCCGTGGTGATGCGTTCATGCGCCAATGCCTCCACAAAGGCTCTGCTCATGTTCGCGCTGGACTCCTCCATTCGCTCGACACTCATAGAAACATAGAAACATAGAATCTAGGAGCAGGAGTAGGCCATTCGGCCCTTCGAGCCTGCTCCGCCATTCAATACGATCATGGCTGATCATCCAAATCCAATACCCTGTCGCTGCTTCAATCCCCACAGTACACATATCCCACCCTACCCCTGTAACCCCATGTATTTAATTCCCCCTAACATATCCCATCCTATCCCCATAACCCCACATATTTAATTCCCCCTAACACTAAGGGTCAATTTATCATAGCCAAATCAACCTAACCCACACATTTTTGGACTGTGGGAGGAAACCGGAGCACCCGGAGGAAACCCACGCAGACACGGGGAGAATGTGCAAACTCCACACAGACAGTCACCCGAGGTCAGATTCGAACCCGGGTCTCTGGCGCTGTGAGGCACCAGTGCTAACCACTATGCCACTCACAGCGACCCTGGAGACAAAAACTGCCAGAGACTCCTGTACCTGTTCCTGGAGTTCCAGCACCGCTCTCCTTCTGGATGGACCCAGAGGCACAGGGTCGACATGCAGCTGAGCCGAGCTGGCAGAGTCCTGCGCCCTCCGACAAGGACTCTCCACTGCTGTCCCTGTCTCCACCATCTGCTGATGCTCACTTGTGAGCTGTGATACATCAGGTGACAACTCTACTCTATGTCCCGAAGGTCCCACCGAGGTGTGAGTGTCTGCGCTGGTGATGTGTGCACTTAATTCTGGTGATGGAGCGCCCTCAGCGGTTGCAGCTTCCTCTGAGGAGTCAGGAAGCTCAGGCTCTTCCTCATGGACAGTGGGGACGGGGGCTCTCGATGGTCCTGTGGGGGAGTAAAGGAAAGAGTTAGAGCTGTGAGGTCAAGGTTACATGCACATTGAATAGTGCAGATGATCAAAGTCAATGTGTTAGAGCATCAGATTCATTATCAGTGACTCATGCAATGTCAATGAGAGAGATGCCAAACTATTCTGTCACCAGCTTGCTGTGATGCGCCCGCCTGTCCATCCCCCACTTGGGAATCCTCCTCGATCCCGGCGATTTCCAGGGCTGCCTCCTCCGAAATGGTGAGCTGGGCTACTGAGGGTGGCCCTCCTCCTGTCCTCGCTCTTTCCCTCTTATTGTGGCCTCTCTTTTCCTGCAATGAGGGACAGAAGTGGAGTTTGAGTGAGAATGAAGGAGTGAGTGAAGAGAATCCATAGCATAGATGCTTAGAAGGATACCAAGGGCCCTCCCTGTGCGTTGTAAGTTGTTGTTGTTCTTGCATCACAGTGATAGGGAGTGTGAGGGCTACATGGTCAAATAGTTAAGTGAATGTGACCATAGAGAGAGAGGGAATGGGTAAGGGTGCAGGGATGTCAGTGTCAAGTGGGATGTGGAGGAAGAGGTTGGCAAAGCAGAGTGCTGGTGAGGAGAGGCGATGGGGATGAGATTGAGGGTGATGAGAAAGTCATACTCACTTTTCCTGTGTGGAGAAGGTCATGAAACCTCTTCCTGCACTGCAGCCAGGTTCTGCGGAACATAGAGATGGCATTGACTTCCCGGGCCACTTGCAGCCACACAGCTTTAGTTTGTTGTGGTGGCTTTTTTCTCCCTGAGGAAGGGAAGAGCACCTTCTTATTGGTTCTTGCTCCCTCCACCAGAGCTTGGAGGGAGGGCTCATCAAATCGTGGAGCACATTTTTGCCTGCTGGTGGACATATTCGTACAATAAATTCCTCAGTACAATCAGCATAAAGATTGCAGTCTCCAGAAGAAGCAAGGCTGCTTGCAGGTCTTAAAAAAAATGGAAAGACTAATTGGGCCAGGGGTTCCCACACGCTGGAACTCAAGTGCCCAATTAAGGGAAAATCCCACTTTTTTAACACATCACTTAGGAGTCGGGGTCCTGACACGATTTCTACCTGACATGCCCCAGCCCACCCACACTGACAAAATCCAGCCCAATGAGTACTTTGTATCGGTGTTTACTAAGGAGGTGGATGCTGACAAAATATCAGTAGAAGTGGAAAAGGTAGAAGCAATGGAAAGGGTGAAAATTGATAGACAGGATGTACTAGAAAGGCTGGGTATGCTTAGAGTGGATAAGTCGCCTGGTCCAGATGGTTTGCATCCCAGGTTGCTAAGGGAATTGGGGGAGGAGATAGCGGAAGGGCTTGCCATAATTTTCCAATCTTCCCTAGATGCGGGGGAGGTGCCTGAGGATTGGAAAGTGGCAAATGTGACACCATTGTTCAAGAAAGGGTATTAAGGACAATCCTAGTAACTACAGGCTGGTCAGTTTAACATCAGTGGTGGGTAAAGTTTTAGAAACAATAATCAAGGAAAAAATTAATGGGCACTTGGAGAGGTTTAAGCTAATTAAGGAGAGCCAACACGGATTTGTAAAAGGCAGATCGTGTTTGACTAATCTAATTGAATTTTTTGATGAAGTAACAGGGAGGATCGATGAAGGGAATGCAATGGATGTTGTCTGCATGGATTTTTGGAAGGCGTTTGACATAGTACCACATAGAAGGCTGGTTAACAAAATTGAGGCTCATGGAATAGGTGGGTCAGTGGCAGCTTGGATAAGGAATTGGCTTAAGGACAGAAAACAGCGAGTTGGGGCAACACGGTGGCATAGTGGTTAGCACTGTTGCCTCACAGCGCCAGGGACCCGGGTTCGAATCCGGCCCCGGGTGACTGTCTGTGTGGAGTTTGCACATTCTCCCCGTGTCTGCGTGGGTTTCCTCCGGGTGCTCCGGTTTCCTCCCACAGTCCAAAGATGTGCGGGTTAGGTTGATTTGGCTATGATAAATTGACCCTTAGTGTTAGGGGGATTAAATACGTGGGGTTACGGGGATAGGGTGGGATATGTGTCGGTGCAGGCTCGATGGGCCGAAATGGCCTCTATCTGCACTGTGGGGATTCTGTGTAGTAAGATGGTAAACAGTGGTGTTCCCCAAGGGTCAGTGCTGGGGCCACTGCTTTTTTTGATACATATAAATGACCTGGATATTGGAATTCAGTGTAGAATTTCTAAATTTGCTGATGACACCAAACTTGGGGGTGTGGCAAACAATGATGATGATACCAATCGACTGCAACAGGACATGGAAAGGCTAGCAGAATGGGCAGACAAGTGGCAGATGGAATTTAATACAGAGAAGTGGAGGTGATGCATTTTGGCAGAAGGAACAGGGAGAGGCAATATACACTTAATGGCACAGTTTTAAAGAGTGTGCAGGGACAGAGGGACCTGGGAGTTAATGTGCATAGGTCCCTGAAGGTGGCGGGACATATTGAGAGAGTGGTTAACAAAGCATATGGGATCTTGGGCTTCATAAACAGAGGTATTGAGTACAAAAGTAGAGAAGTTATGCTGCACCTTTATAAAGCGCTGGTTAGGCCACAACTGGAGTATTGCGTCCAGTTCTGGTCACCACACTTTCGGAAGGATGTGAAGGCACTTGAGAGGATGCAGAGGAGATTTACCAGAATGGTTCCGGGGATGGGGGATCTTAGCTACAAGGACAGGTTGTTGAAGCTGGATTTGTTTTCATTAGAGCAAAGGAGGTTGCGGGGTGATTTGATAGAGGTGTACAAGATTATGACGGGTTTGGATAGGCTAGACGGGGAAAGGCTGTTCCCACTAGTTGATGGATCAAGGACTAGGGGACACAGATTTATGGTTTTGGGCAAGAGATACAGGGGGGATGTGAGGAAAAACTTTTTTATGCAGCGAGTGGTGAGGACCTGGAACTCACTGCCGATGGAAGTGGTGGAAGCGGAGACACTCAATGTTTTTAAGGGGAGACTGGATAGGCACTTGAGGAGAATAAACTTGCAGGGCTATGGGGATAGAGCAGGGAAATGGGACTGACTGGATTGCTCTACAGAGAGCCGGCACAGACTCGATGGGCCGAATGGCCTCCTTCTGTGCCGTTATGACTCTATAGGGGAAAAGTTTGGTTGCTTTGCGCCTCCCGTTAGTGCCCTAAGAGATCGCTAATGGGGCGCAAAGCAACTAGCGCCCGGGTGCGGCGATGTTTGTGCCGCTCGCAAAATTAAGCAGACATTTTGCGGCGGTGCTAAACACGACCGCCACGATCTCCTGTGCCCGCAGATCGTGACATCAGTTGAGCGTGCAACGCCCCGGTAGCGCCCCGGACCGGATATTGAGTGGCGCTCCCTGCTTTTCCACCTGCCGCTAGCAACGACAGGTTGAGGGGAACCTTTTACAGTCGGGAAGGGGCTGGGGGAGCGCTATTTAAAGGCGACTATTTACTGCCTTTTTTTGTCTGCGACATTTTTGCACCACGCATTCTGAGAGAGAGAGAGATGAGACTTCTGGAGAGATTCAACGCTGTGTGAAGGAGTTTTGGGTACTGAACAGTACTTTGCAGGTTCATTTTGATTTGACCTTCCTTGCATCGATTTAGAAGAGACTCTGGGGGCTGCACTCTGAGCTCTTTCCCTCGGCCTCTCCGTTGTTCTTTCCAGCAGATTTGATGTCCAGGTCTCTCCAGGCCGAGATTCAAGGCTGCAATGAGCAGGGTGTGGATGGAGAGCAAGATCGACACTCCCCTTTAAGAACTGGTCGGCGCCAGTGTGTCTGTGTTCCATTGCTGACTGACATCACATGAGCTTCGCCATCGCTCTGAGTTAGCACCTCGCTCCTCGGCGTTAGCGCCTTACGAGAGGTGTGTAGTGCCTGATTTAGCGCTCCAATCACCTTCAGTGGCGATAGAAGCCAAGTTTGCAGTCGGAGGTGATAATTAGCGCCAGGCGCAAAACTTTGAGCCCGGCCGATAATTGCGCCCCAAACGGAGCGATACCGAATTTCTCCCCCATGACTCTATGGGGGTGATTTTGCCAATGGGGGCGCGTTGGAGGTGGGACTGCTGCTTGTTGGGTTTTAGTCCCGCCTCCATCGAATTGTGGCCAACCCACGCTATTTTCCCTTGATTGACCTTGTTAAGCCCGCCCAGCGGGTTTAGCAGGCCAATTAAGGGGAAGCCAGTTACAGAGAAGGTCAGCGTATGACGTTTCATCTGTCAAAAATTTTTGACAGATGAATTATCATTGTTTGACAGTTCTGTGAAGCTGTCAAACACTGACATTCTCTGTTGTTTGATGAGTTCTTGTATTCAAGACTCATCAAACCTCTTTTGTGAGCAGAAATTAGATGGCTGTTGCATCGGAGAATGCAGCAGCCATCTGTCATCCCCAACGATTGAAGCCTGCAGGAAGAAACAAAGGTAAGTAAACATTTTCTATCACTTTCCATTCACCTCACATACTTACCTCTCCACACTTGCACCCATCACTTACCTCCACAGCGCACTTTTGCACTCCGCAGACCCACTGCTCGCCTTGGTGACCCTGCCGGGGTTTCCTGACTTCGGGAAGCCCGCGCCTCTGCTGGAAAAATGGGGATAATCCTCTTAACTGCCTGTTAACTACCTGTTAACAGGCAGTTAAATGGCTGTAATCCCCTTCCCGCCTCCAGGAGACGGGGCCCGGCGCGGGTCAGCTACCCTCCTCCTGGGAAGATGGCACGGAGGTGGGTTGGGGGCGGGATGGGCACCCGCCCTAAGATTCTGCCATTTTCCCGGCAGTCCCGCCTCCAAACCTGCCTCCCCAGGGCTGGCAAAATCCAGCCCTATATTTCCAAGTCAGGATGGTGTGTGACTTGGAGGGGAACTTGGAGGTGGTGGTGTTACCATGCACTTGCTGCCCTTGTCCTTCTAGGTGGTAGAAGTCACGGTTTTGGAGGTGCTGTCGAAGAAGACTTGGTGAGTTTCCGCATCTTGTAGATGGTACACACTGCAGCCACGGTGCACTGGTAGTGGAGGAAGTGAATGTTTAAGGTGGTGGATGGGATGCCAATCAAGTGGGCTGCTTTGTCCTGGATGGTGTTGAGCTTCTTGAGTGTTGTTGGAGCTGCACTCATCCAGGCAAGTGGAGAGAATTCCATCACACTCCTGACTTGTGCCTTGTAGATGGTGGAAAGGCTTTGGGGAGTGAGGAGCAATGTTCCCTCTAATTTTCTTTCAGGCAGGGCTGCACGGCCATTTAAAAAATCCGCGCATGCATGGTTTTTGCATTTAAAAACCGGTGAACCAGCTGCGCGGGAGCTCCAGAGCGCGGCCACACAGCTTAAAGGGAATTTTGGTCAGGAGGTCAGTCACTCGCCACAGAATACCCAGCCTCTGACCTGCTCTTGTAGCCACAGTATTTATGTGGCTGGTCCAGTTAAGTTTCTGGTCAATGGTGACCCCCAGGATGTTGATGGTGGGGGATTCAACGATGGTAATGTCGTTGAATGTCAAGAGGAGGTGGTTAGACTCTCGATTATTGGAGATGGTCATTGCCTGGCACTTGTGTGGCATGAATGTTACTTGCCACTCATCAGCCCAAGCCTGGATGTTGTCCAGGTCTTGCTGCATGCGGGCATGGACTGCTTCTTTATCTTAGGAGTTGCGAATGTAACTGAACACTGTGCAATCATCAGCGAACATCCCCACTTTTACCTTATGATGGAGGGAAGGTCATTGATGAAGCAGCTGAAGGTGATTGGGCTTAGGATACTGCCCTGAAGAACTCCTGTAGCGATGTCCTGGGGCTGAGATGATTGGCTTCCAACAACCGCAACCATCTTCCTTTGTGCTAGGCATGACTCCAGCCAGTGGAGAGTTTTCCCCTGATTCCTATTGACTTCAATTTTACTAGGGCTCCTTGATGCCACACTGGGTCAAATGCTGCCTTGATGTCAAGGGATGTCACTCTCACCTCACCTCTGGAATTCAGCTCATTTGTCCATGTTTGGACCAAAACCGTAATGAGATCTGGAGCCGAGTGGTCCTGGCGGTACCAAACTGAGCATTGGTGAGCAGGTTATTGGTGAGTAAGTGCCACTTGATAGCACTGTCGACGACACCTTCCATCACTTTGCTGATGATTAAGAGTAGACTGATGGGGCGGTAATTGGCCGGATTGGATTTGTCCTGCTTTTTGTGGATAGGACATACCTGAGCAATTTTCCACTTTGTCGGGTAAATGCCAGTGTTGTAGCTGTACTGAACCAGCTTGGCTAGAGCTGCGGCTAGTTCTGGAGCACAAGTCTTCAGCACTACAGCTGGGATGTTGTCGGGGCCCATAGCCTTTGCAGTATCCAGTGCGCTCAGCTGTTTCTTGATATCACGTGGAGTGAATCAAATTGGCTGAAGACTGTCTTCTGTGATGGTTGGGTCCTCAGGAGGAGGCTGAGATGGATCATCCACTCGGCACTTCTGGCTGAAGATGGTCGTGCACGCTGCAGCCTTGTCTTTTGCACTCGTGTGCTGGGCTTCACCATCACATTCATGTAGCCTCCTAGAACCATAGAAACATAGAAAAACAGGAGCAGGAGTAGGCCATTCGGCCCTTTGAGCCTGCTCCGCCATTCAATATGATCATGGCTGATCCTCTATCCCAATACCATATTTCTGCTCTCTCCCCATACCCCTTGATGCCTTTTGTGTCTAGAAATCTATCTATCTCCTTCTTAAATATATTCAGTGACTTGGCCTCCACAGCCTTCTGTGGTAGAGAATTCCACAGGTTCACCACCCTCTGAGTGAAGAAATTTCTCCTCATCTCAGTCCTAAATGTCCTACCCCGTATCCTGAGACTGTGACCCCTCGTTCTAGAACCCCCAGCCAGGGAAAACATCCTCCCTGCATCCAGTCTGTCTAGCCCTGTCAGAATTTTATGCGTTTTAATGAGATCCCCTCTCATTCTTCTAAACTCTAGTGAATACAGGCCTAGTCAACCCAATCTCTCCTCATACGACAGTCCTGCCATCCCAGGAATCATTCTGGTGAACCTTCGCTGCACTCCCTCTATGGCAAGTATATCCTTTCTTAGGTAAGGAGACCAAAACTGCACACAGTACTCCAGGTGTGGTATCACCAAGGCCCTGTACAACTGTAGTAAGACATCCTTGCTCCTGTACTCAAATCCTCTTGCAATGAAGGCCAACATGCCATTTGCCTTCCTAACTGCTTGCTGCACCTGCATGTTTGCTTTCAGTGACTGGTGTACAAGGACACCCAGGTCCCTTTGTACATCAGCATTTCCCAATCTAGCACCATTTAAATAATACTCTACCTTTTTTCCTACCAAAGTGGATAACTTCACATTTATCCACGTTATACTGCATCTGCCATGTATTTGCCCAATCACTCAACTTGTCTAAATCGCCTTGAAGCCTCTTTGCATCCTCCTCACAACTCACAATCCCATCTAGTTTCGTGTCGTTAGCAAACTTGGAAATATTACATTTGGTTCCCTCATCCAAATCATTGCTATATATTGTGAATAGCTGGGGCCCAAGCACTGGTCCCTGCGGTACCCCACTAGTCACCACCTGCCACCCCGAAAAAGACCCATTTATTCCTACTCTCTGCTTCTTGTCTATTAACCAATTTTCAATCCATGCCAGTATATTACCCCCAATCCCATGTGCTTTAATTTTGCACACTAACCTCTTATGTGGGACTTTATCAAAGGCCTTCTGAAAATCTAAATATACCAAATCCACTGGTTCTCCCTTATCTATTCTACCAGTTATATCCTCAAAAAATTCCAGTAGGTTTGTCAAACACGATTTCCCTTTCATAAATCCATGTTGACTTTTGTCTAATTCCATTGTATTTTCTAAGTGTCCTGTTATCACATCCTTTATAATAGACTCTAGCATTTTCCCTACTACTGATGTTAGGCTAACCGGTCTGTAGTTCCCTGTTTTCTCTCTCCCTCCTTTTTTAAATAGTGGGGTTACATTTGCCACCCTCCAATCTGCAGGAACTGTTCCATAATCTATAGAATTTTGGAAGATGACAACCAATGCATCCACTATTTCCATGGCTACCTCTTTTAGTACTCTGGGATGCAGATTATCAGGCCCTGGGGATTTATCAGCTTTCAGTCCCATTAATTTCTCCAGCACTATTTTTTTACTAATACTAATTTCCTTTAATTCCTCCTTCTCACTCGACCCTTGGTTCCCTAGCATTTCTGGGAAGTTATTTGTGTCCTCTTCCGTGAAGACAGAACCAAAGTATTTGTTTAATTGCACTGCCATTTCCTTGTTCCCCATTATAAATTCTCCCATTTCTGACTGTAAGGGACCTACATTTGCCTTCACTAATCTTTTTCTTCTTACATCCTCCTCCCGTTAGTTGTTTAATTGTCCACCACCATTCACTACTGGATGTAGCAGGGCTGCAAAGCTTTGATCTGATCTGTTGGTTGTGGGGTCACTTATCTCTGTCTATAACATGCTGTTTCCGCTGTTTAGCATGCATGTAGTCCTGTGTTACAGCTGCACCAGGTTGGCACCTCATTTTTATGTACGCCTGGTGCTGCTCCTGGCATGCTCTTCTACACTCCTTATTGAACTAGGGTTGGTCCCCTGGCTTGATGGTAATGGTAGAGTGAAGGATATGCCGAGCCATGAGGTTACAGATTGTGGTAGAATACAATTCTGCTGCTATTGATAGCTACATGAGACAGTGCCTCATGGATGCCCAGTTTTGAGCTGCTAGATCTGTTCTGAATCTATCCTATTTAGCACGTTGGTAGTGCCACACAACACGATGGAGGGTGTCCTCAGTGTGAAGAACGGGACTTTGTCTCCACAAGGACTGTGCAGTGGTCACTGCTAACAATACTGTCATGAACAGATACATCTGCGACACGTAGATTGGTGAGGATGAAGTCATGTAGGTTTTTCCCTCGTGTTGGTTCTCTCACCACCTGCCGCAGGCCCAGTCTGCAGCTATGTCCTTCAGGACTCGGCCAGCTCAGACAGTAGTGGTGTTATTGAGCCACTCTTGGTAATGGACATTGAAGTCCCCCACCCAGAGTGACATTCTGTCCTTGCTATCCTCAATGCTTCTTCCAAGTGGTGTTCAACATGGAGGAGTAGTGATTCATCAGCTGAGGGAGGGTGGTAATCAGTAGAAGGTTTTTGACCTGATGCCATGAGATTTCATAGGGTCCGGAGTCAATGTTGAGGACTCCCAGGGCCACTCCTTCCCGACTGTATACCACTGTGCCGCCACCCCTGGTGGGTCTGTCCTGCCGGTGGGACAGGACATACCCAGGGATGGTGATGGAGGAGTCTGGAATGTTGGCTGAAAGATATGATTCTGTGAGTATGACTATGTCAGGCTGTTGCTTGACTAGTCTGTGTGACAGCTTTCCCAATTTTGGCACAAGTCCCCAGATGTTATTGAGGAAGACTTTACAGGGTTGACTGGCTGGGTGTGCCTTTGTCATGTCCAAATCCGGTGCCTAGGTCGATGCCAAGTGGTCCGCCTGGTTTTATTCTTATTATTGTTTTTCCCAGTGGTTTTGATACAAATTAATGTCTTGCTAGGCCATTTCAGAGGGTAGTTAAGAATCAACCACATTGCTGTGGGTCTGGAGTCACATATAGGCCAGGACAGCAGATTTCGTTGATTATTTATTTTACTCGGCTGCTCTGATTGATAGCTATGCCACATCCAGGCTTATGTAAAATAAATAGGCTTTTGTTGATATATAGATAGATTTGTATTGAGGAAAATGTCATTTTGAAAGACCCACTGAGGATACTGCCATTTTTAACACTTAAGCAGAAACAAGATTTTAATAAGAAACCAGGGTAATGTGGTGAGACAGTTTTTTTTTAACACTTTCTTTGGCGAGACAGTTTCATCCAGCCGTTATGCTCACAGTGCCCCTGAGATTCCTCAAGTCCCGCTCCACTGTTGGAAGTGCGGTGGGTCGGGACTTCTGCCCACCTCTGTGGTCAACCATCCCACATCCCAGGAATGGTGTTATTTCCAGTATTCCCTTTTCATTGGATTTAATGGGAGAAGACGAAGGAGCAGAAAGATGAGATGCCTGGTGTATGGCTGGGTTAGTTCCTCAGCTTTATTAATGTCTCTTTAGTTCATCTCCCTTTATTTACAATGCTCTTGTTTAGAATGTTAGTTGTAGATGGAGTTGTTAATGCTGGAAAAGTGCATTTCTATAAATGTTAAACAATGTTGTGTGTATTACAGAGCTGGCTGTGCACCACCAGAATAGTTATCCTTCTGTCCCCATGAAGGGAGGTGCAGTTTTAAACAGGTGCCAAGTGAAACAGCCTTCAGAGAATGGATCTGGGTCCAGGGCAATGGAACCGTTTCATTGGCACAGAATAGCAATAGGAGAGGGATATATTGATCCCTCTTATGCAATTAGCAAGACCCATGGCAGGAATAGGGTAAAAGGGTATAAAAATCTCTCCCCTAAGTTTTTACATAGCGAAATCTCCTTCTATGCTTGTCCTCTTCACAGAAGCAAATCTGTGACAGCCTGATAACCGGTCCTGCTGAAAGAGAAGTCTTATCATCCCGCTTCCCCAGGTTGTTGTAAATAAACTTTGATCAGTTGTTTAACAGAAAAAAAACCCACATCTAACTGCAGCTTTCTGTTTTGCACCATTTTAATTCAAAGCCTTGGGTAATCATATCCTTAATAAATAGACCTGTTGCTGTTAATCTCATGGATGCCCAGACGGCTGCTATTAAGGCTATTGGCTCCAATAAAAAGAGGTTCTCTTGACCAGCTACAACATACTGGGGCATCAGATGGTGAGAACCATGCGGCAGGGCTTCACGGACCTCATTGCTGCCCTCAAGTCTGCTCCCACGCTGATCAGGGACCATGCTGAGTGAGTACCTACCAGTAGGGATATGACTGCAGATGGCATGAATAATATCACTATTTCTCAAGGAAATGCCATAATCGGCAGATACAGCCCACTGTATCTGACCAATGTGCCAGACATGGCTAAATAGTTACAGAGACATCACTGGCACCAGCACAAGGAGGTACAAAGCCACCTGAAATCCCAATCACCTCTGACTAAAAGTCAGTAGCCCACCAGTACACTTATCCCTTCCATTGGGGAATCACTTAGAAGTCACAGGTTAGGGGTTAAAAGTCAGACAGGACTTCAGATAAAGGAGAAGCATATGGAAAGAGGCATTAACTTCACTCATAATGGACACAGGGAAAGAGTGAAGGCAGATGTTGCAGAAGTAGTTAAGGAAGAATTGAATAGCTAGTTGGGGGAGTGGGTGATTGAGGGATATTACTTTTTGAGACCCGGCTAGCTGGACTGCAGAGCTTGTCCGATTCTGTACTTTGTTATACTCCTATATTCCTGTCTGGTCCTTAACACCCATTTTAAATTGGTGAGATTAATGTACTGCACATGTATTGCGTGAAACCAGGAATAACACAGGCTCTCCCTGTAACCAATATTTAGAATCAGATTTGAATTGGTAACGAAGAGCTTGCAAATTCTGTATGAGAGAACACAGCTCCAGCAGGAAACCAGGTCAAAACTTAAAACACATTGGGCCAGAATTTACTTTGAGCAACGAAGGAGCAGCACTTGCCGTTCATTAGTCTTACCCATGCCCATATACTTTTCATGAGCTTCTGAGCTGGAAGATACTGTGGGCCGGAAATTCGGGTCTCCACGGGTGAGTACGCACTGTGTACTCACCCGTAGACCCAACGAAAGTGCTGGTTTCGCGCATGCACTGCGCATGCGCTGGAAACCGGAACTTCCGTTCCCTTTAAGGAAGGGGTTCGGAGGTCAAACACGTGCACCAGAGAGGCAGTGCGTACGCATCGAACTTCCGCTTTTTTTTCAGGTTTCTCTGTGAGGGTAAGTCCCTAGCAGCTGCGCGGGGAAAAAGCAGGCGCAAGGTCTGCTTTTAACAAGGTAAGTGGTGAATTAAGTAAAATTTAAACATTTTTTCCACAGGTTTATCTTTTTTAAATACTTTAAAGAAAGGTAAGTTTATTTTTAGCCCCGTTAAAAACTGTAATTAATTTTTTCAAAAATTTTAATTTTTGTTTAAAATAGTTATTTTATGTAATTTATAGTTATTTTAAAAATGTGATGTTTTTTTTAAATTTATTTGAAGTTTTAGTTAGGTTTTGGGGCCGGTCTCTATTCATAGATTTGACAGGTCTTCCTGTCAAATCTATGAATGGAGATTCCCTGCTCCGATTGGCTCTCCATGGCCCACACTTCGAACTAACTGCGCCCCTGGGATACGCAAGCACTGCATACCGGCAGTTGGAGGAGGCCCAGGATTGGAATCCCACACGGGCCCACAGGACAACGGCAGGCGCACTAGGTAAGTGCAGGTTGGGGGCTTGCACCCACGGGAAGCCTCCGACCCGAATTTCTGGCCCATTAAGTTAGAGATCCAAATGGCACGGCGCCCTCTACAGAGTGAACAAGGCAAGCAACTGTGTATCTCCTTAACCAATCAGATTGAAGAATCGTTAATGAGCAGCGCACAGTTTGAACCAGACAGTCAGTGTAAGTTAGAAACATCAATTCAATGTTAAACCAGGTACAGAAAGATAAATAAAGAGAGGGAAAGAAATATTGGATTGAGAGAAAAAAGAGACAGAAAGAAAAAGTAAAAAAAAATACTTTTTTTTAAGTCTCCTACAACAATTAAAGGTTGAAGGAATAAGACTGCATGCTTGTAAAAGTTAATTTTCAGTGCCAGAGACTTTGTTTGGTCGTAATTAAGACTTATCACATCATTAAAAGACTGGAATGGGCAAGCTCTAACTTTTTGTGGCATGTTTAGTCTGTATCTACCACGTAAGTACAGGAACTTTATGCTGTTCAGTGTATTTGAATGGTGAATCAGATGATGAGATATTGTTTCTGCGAAGCTAATGGAGGGGCAGCGCACCTTGGACAGCAACTTCTGGATTTTCACGTTTAACTGCGCATGTGTGCTCACCGGAAGTTGCTATCTGATTTGTGCATTTTAAAAATTCGTTCCTGGGATGTGGGCGTTGCTGGCAAGGTCAGCATTTATTGCCCATCCCTAGTTGCCCTTGAGAAGGTGGTGGTGAGCCGCCTTCTTGAACCGCTGCAGTCCCAGGAGTTCCAGGATTTTGAACAAGCAACGATGAAGGAACGGCAATATATTTCCAATCAGGATGGTGTGTGACTTGGAGGGGAACTTGGAGGTGGTGGTGTTCCCATGCGCCTGCTGCCCTTGTCCTTCTAGGTGGTAAAGGTCGTGGGTTTGGGAGGTGCTGCCGAAGAAGCCTTGGCGTGTTGCTGCAGTACATCTTGTAGATGGTACACACTGCAGCCAAGGTACACCGGTGGTGGAGGGAGTGAATGTTTAAGGTGGTGGAAGGGATGCCAATCAAGGGGACTGCTTTGTCCTGGATATTGTCGAGCTTCTGTTGTTGGAGCTGCACTCATCCAGGCAAGTGGAGTGTATTCCATCACACCCCTGACTTGTGCCCTGTAGATGGTGGAAAGGCTTTGGGGAGTCAGAAGGTGAGACACTCGCCGCAGAATACCCAGCTTCTGACCTGCTCTTGTAGCCACAGTATTTATGTGGCTGGTCCAGTTAAGTTTCTGGTCAATGGTGACCCCCCAGGATGTTGGTGGTGGGGGATTCGGCGATGGTAATGCCGTTGAATGTCAAGGAGCGGTGGTTAGACTCTCGATTGTTGGAGATAGCCATTGTCTGGCACTTGTGTGGTGCGAATGTTACCTGCCAGTTATCAGCCCAAGCCTGAATATCATCCAGGTCTTGCTGCATGTGGGCCCCGACTGCTTCATTATCTGAGGAGTTGCGAATGGAACTGAACGCTGTGCAATCATCAGCGAACATCCCCACTTCTGACCTTATGATGGAGGGAAGGAAGGTCTTTGATGAAGCGCTGTTAGCCTCACCATTATTAAGAACCAGTGAAAAGCTTCAAATTTGTGATCACTGGTGAAAGCACTTTCATCCAAATTACCACCTGCATGTGTCATCCAAATTACATTTCATGTAAAAGAACTTGAAATGTTTTTGTAGTAATATGTTTATGGCCAAATCTGATTTGTAAATAATTGTGAGTGCTCAGAGATACTTTGTTGATTAAATTTTATGAAATTTACAAATTAACCCTTCAATGGGTTACTCCATTAAACTGTATTGTAACATTAGGTTTCATGGCTTTGTTCCCCCAAAGGTATTTAAAACTTACAGTACATCTTTGGAGAATTCCGATGAACACTTATTTTTACACTTTGAAGATTTATTGGGAATTGGACCACTTGTTAACTGCATAAGGGTATGAACAAGCAGATAACTGCATTTTCATATCATTATTACTTTGCTCTGATGCTGTGCTCAGAATGAAGACCTGTTCTGTGTTAATCACCTACCTCTGGATGCTTTCCTGTTGATCTACTTCTTTATTCTGAAGTCATTTCAATCCCAATTTTCAAAGAATTAATGTCCATATTAGTGGAAGGATCTAGTCCTGTTCTGCCCTTTCTAAAGCAAAAAGCCTTAAAACCTTTTACGCTAGGAGTTTTCCTATTCAATTGACTATCTTTACCAAAAATGGAAACACGATAACTACATGACTCCATCCTCTGATTTTCCTTGCACCCTGTAGGGAGGTATGGCACAGATAAGGAAGAAGAGATCAAATATTCAATTTGTCCACAGGTCTGTGGCTCTGAGTGTTAGTCCTCATCATGCCACAGTCCTGTCATATTCTTGGTCACATATTTTAAATTACCCTTAATATGAATATATTCAAGGCTGAGATAGATAGATTTTTGGACTCAAGGGAAATCAAGGGATATGGAGATCGGGCGGGAAAGTGGAGTTGAGGTCAAAGATCAGCCATGATCCTATTGAATGGCGGAGCAGGCTTGAGGGGCCGTATGGCCTACTCCTGCTCCTGCTCCTAATTCTTATGTTCTTATGTTCTAATATTCATTTGAAAAATGCTGACAACATTATGAAGAATAATCATCTTCAGTATTTATTATTGGAATCAAGTAGTTGATTGATAATATATATGTAATAAAATAATTCTTACACGTTATTTTGTAAGGGAACATTGCTTTCCAAAGCAATCCCTGACATTAAAAGGGATTGTAACTTTTAAAATAGTACTATAAATGCTTTAGTTCAATTCACCTTTGTTTAAGCTTTTTTTTGGTTAAAGGTATTTTCCCGCCATAGCTTTCTCTCCATATCTGAAAGAATTGGAAAAATTTGACTTCCACCTAAAACAGCCACAATGCCAATGGTGCCTACAGGTCTGCTCACCTATTCGTGCCAGCGTGAGGCCCAAAGCAAATTCGCAGCTCGCCGTCTCTGGGCGGCACTATATCAAGTGGCCTGGAGGCTGATCAGAAGTTAGGTCGGGGTGTGGTGGACCAATCGCTGGGGGGAATGCCCTGGGTCGGCCCCGGCCCACATTATTCTTGTGGAGCCCGGATAATCATCAGGGGACCTTGGACATCAATTAACCATTTAGCAGGGAGATGTTCCACGACTGCCTATGTCAAGCTGCCAGATGGAAAGTGCCAATTGCTCACTATCTAACAGCCTGTCAACGTAAATTATCACAGCATGCCACAATCTGAGCATAGCAATAAATAGAGGCAAACACATAAGTGCCTCCATTATCTTTGTACAGAATGGCACATTTTTAGGGTATCCTTGAACATAGACCAGAATATCCCTCTGCTCAACACCAATACTATTCTTCATGCAAGACCCATATGATGCAACTTACCTTGGTCTATGTATTCCAATAAATAATTTTCAACTGTGTCTGAGTCTGATACTTCTGGATGTCATGCAAGATGCAAATGAGGTCCTGCCATTAAGATCCCCTGGGCCTCTGCGGCTCTGGCCTTGCTGGGTTCTTCGGCTGTTTTTGGACTCACCTGCACCCTCCCTGTAATTATCGGGGCCAGAGCTTCTACCACAGTTTGTTGCCAAAGGGTTTGTGTGCTGCTAAAACATGTCTGAGTTATAAGCATCACAAAGAAAAGAAAGAAAGACTTGCATTTATATAGCGCCTTTCACGACCACCGGACGTCTCAAAGCACTTTACAGACAATTAAGTACTTTTGAAGTGTAGTCACTGTTGTAATGTGGGAAACGCGGCAGCCAATTTGTGCACCGCAAGGTCCCACAAACAGCAATGTGATAATGACCAGATAATCTGTTTTTGTTATATTGGTTGAAATAGTGCCATGGGATCTTTTACGTCCACCCGAGAGAGCAGACGTGGCCTCAGTTTAATGTCTCATCCGAAAGACCATTAGCTCCTGATGCAGTTTTCACAACTAAACAAAAGCGCTTGTGTCATTGATTGACAGAAATATCAAATTTCCCACCCGACCCGCCACCAACCCCACCCGCTGACCCCCCCCCCCCCCCCCCCCCCCGCCCAGAAAATTCCGGTCCATGTCTGTACTATAATATATATCAGACAATGAATTTTCTTCCAATATATAATGGAAAAAATTGCCCTGTCAAGTGATCTGATAGGTCTTTATATTCTACATCATAAAACTGTTAATGCACTAATGACCTGGCTGAGCCCACTAACTCACTGCCGGGGCCTCGCAAAATCAGGATTACAGTGTTTATTTTAATGTCAGACTGGACTCAAGTATTCAAGATGTGTTTGTTCTGAGTCTTGTTCATAATATATAGGTGGGATGTAGTGGAATTAACTGCTCTTTAAATTTGCTCCATCCACAGACCATGTACAACCTACCCTATCATGAATTCTATCTTACTTATTTAGCTACTTGAACGGCTCCTCTTCAAAATGTTCACCTAGCTCCCAGAGATAGTCATGAAAAATTCCACAATATTGATCTACTATATACTAAACACCTCCATTGTTCAAACATAGTCAGTTAATTTCCATAAATGATAATTCTATGGTCGCAGCAGCAGAGAGACCTTTATGTTGCATGGATAATCTTTATATATACCTATCCCCCATAACCTCAACTTCATTCACTATATTATATAAATATTTTGCTTATTTCTGAAAATACAAATAGGAGAATTAGGACACGAGAGAGTTGAGATTCAGTGGCCTGAACGGCTTTTTGCATTCATTGATGTTTATGTTTTTAAGTATTAACTGCCTTTGCTGGGAGTGTGTTTTATATATCTGCTCTTTAATTATTAGCAATGCTACCTTCCCCCAAAAATTATTAAGGAGCCTCTCCTTGAAATAGGTCACTATTCAGGATTTCCTATTTCGGAATTCCCATTTTGAAACTGTATGCATCTCGAATTATAGACTGTTGCAGCACAGAAATGGGCTATTTGGCCCATCAAGTCTGCACCAGTGCTTTTCTCCACTTAATCTAATATCACCTCCTTGCTTGCTCCTCGTATCTTTTAATATTCCTTGTTTTCAACTAACTATCTAATTTCCTTTTAAAAGAATTTATGGACTCTGCTTCAACAACAAACTGTGGCAGAGAATTCCACTACCGTCGGTGTCAAGATTATTTTTTCTAAGTCCCTTTTAATTCTTTTTGTTGATTGTCTTAAATTTATTTCCTCTTGTTATTGTCTCTCTGGCCAGTGAAACAATCCATCGCTATACACCTCATAAAGACCCAGCAAAATCTTGAAGATTTCTAACAGGCCACCCTTAACCTCCTCATCCAAAATACAGCCTGTCCATGTACCTTTCTGCTGAAGAGGCAAATGATTTATTAAGGAATACAAGGCTCTAAAATGTGTTTTCTTGCTAGATGAGCTCATTACAGTGAGTTATTTGATCACATCACCATTCAGTGACATTTTCCTAATAGCACTTCAACATGCAGTCACAGAAAACTGTTTGATATTAACACAGCCTCTCAAAATGTCACCACGCTTCTCATGTTCCTGGACTGAACATGGAGTATTAAACCGCGTGTGTTAAAGCCTACAGACAGGTTGCTAGCTTCTTTTTGATAAACCATATTCAGGAAATCAGTTTCTAAAATATGTTCTCTATCTTTTTCGACAACTGGCTTTACAAAATGACCACATAATGATATAAAACAATCGTATAAAACATCATGAGGTACACCAGTGGTTGCTCAGAAAAAAGTTATACTGTATTTTGAAATTGGTCATACAGTGTGCTTGATGCTTGCGTGTAGCTGGCTCAATGAATTATTAAAGTTTTCTGATAGCTTTTTTAATTTTTACATTGTTGGCCTTTATCTTGTTTAAATTAAACTAAAACTCCCCAAACTCAGCTAACATATTCACAGGCACTCCAAAATCATCTTGTATTTCTGGTCACACAGCTAACAATACTGCTTTAGCTCTTTGTATTTACAGCTTTTGTTGAAGTAACAAAGCACCTGAATGGCAAGACGTTCAGCAGAAATTCACACATTCTGTGCTGTATCAAGTATACAAACATGAACAAGATGGTCGGGGCACAAATCTTGGGCATCCTAAATTGCAGCTTTTTCATTTGTGGACAAGCACCTGACAATTTTCTCAATATTTCAGCAGCATTATCTAATAAGAACAAGTAGCCATTATGCCTGAGAATATTAGGGCTGATATTCTGGTCCCTGTGGTCGGTAACATCAGAATGGAACAATCGATCAGGTGCTGAGAAGTCAGGTGGAGAGCACGCTTGTCAGATTGCTGCCCAATGCATGACGTGCATCATCTTTTCACACAAAATGGGTGAGAGCCTCAGTTTAATATTATAATCAATGGAAATGAGTGCAGTACGATCCCCCAATTATTGCAGGGAACGCACTGTGTACTTAGATTGCCCATATAAAACAAACAATCAGGGTCAGGTACATTCTGGCTGGAGGGGAGCTGCTTATTTGGTTCAAATATGAAAGTAGATTTTAACTTTAGGTTTGCAGCAGTTGAATTGTTCAGTGTTTATTTTTGGAGGTTTTTGCCCCAGAGTTTTGTAGCAAGGTTTATCATCCCTACCATCAAAATTCTGGACATGAGGAGGATAACTTTAACTTTTATTGCTGGGCAAAAATTGGGCGATAGCAATATGATAGCCATTTTACACCCTGCCTGATTGAAAATCAAGCGGGGTAAAACGGGCGGCCGTATCACTATTAACCATTTTTTCGCCCGGCAATAAAAGTTAAAATTACCCCTGAGGACTCAAATGGGTATTCCTTTTTTTTTTGTTATTTAGTGGAAGAAGAGGATGAAAGGAGGGATGAAAAACAGGTTCAATCATACCAGAGGCAGATTGCCCTCATCCAAGCAACATATCTATAGAAACAAGCACAGCTTTCTAGGAATGTCCAAGAAAAATTAACTTCGTTTCAGCAGGGAGGCAGTGACAGATTTGCATCATCTGCTTGGATCCAGCCTGCTGACAATGTCCACTACAGAAACAGTATTGCTAGTGGCAGTAAAGGTCACCCCAGCACTGAACATTTAATCCTCAGGCTCATTTGCTGCTCACATAGCATCATTAGTCAATCTGAAGTGCACCAATGCATCTAGCAGGGCACTGATGTATTGTTAGACATGGCAAACAACTTCATCACTTTCCCCCTGGAAACCCAGCAGCTGAATGAAAGGCTCCTGCATTTTTTCACTTCGCAGTATTTGCCAAGTCCAGGTAACCATGTGGGCATCCAGGCTTTGCACACAATCTCATCCTCTCATGAATTGCAAAGGGTTTCATTCCATCGATGTCCAGGTGGTCAGACACCAGTAAAACAGAATCATGCAGGTCAATGCCTGCTTCTCAGGCAGCGGTCATTATGCCTTCATCTCAAAACAATTCTCTATGCCATTTAAAAAAGAAAGAAGATGGCAAAAATGGCTTCCAGGAGACTATGGCTACCCTCTTCAGCCCTGGCTCATAGTCATAACACCATTGAGACAGCCACAAAAGGCAGAAAAATGAAAGTGCAACAAGGCCACTGCAGCCACCAGGACTATTACCCATTGGCAGGGCCTTGTACCTGGAAGTGGAGAAGGAAAGTCAAACACTGCTGAGGCTGCTGCCAGCTTCGGGGCCTTCTGGTTGCTGTCCAGAAACAATATTATGAGAAGGCGTCCAGCCCCAATCCTGGTCCTGCTTAACCTGAAAAAGAAACAACTTACCTTGTGGCTTACTCCAAAAATTTGCACCCAGGTCCCTTTCAGATTGGAGAATCTGAGCAGGCTGGGTGCAAAAAATAAGGCCCACTATCAATGGGCACCCCCATGTTTGGGCTTCTGCTGAGTGGAGTGTCTAGTATACTGCATTTTCTCCTCTATACTGAGGAAACCAAGCACAGATTAGATGATCACTTTACTAAACAACTCCTTTCTGTCCACAAGTATAACTCACATCCCACCTGCTTTGGGGGGAGTCTACTGGAATGGGCGATTGGTCTCCTGACTGTACTGCTGCAAACCCGGGAGAAACGGTCTTCGTATGGGCGGTTCGTAGGTTGCAACCAAACTGTGTTGTCTGAGCCCTACTGGTCTCCCTGCTATTCGGAACACACTGCTTCATTACCGGTTGAGAGGATGACAGCATCGGGGTCAAGAAAAATCACCTGGAAGCTCTGTGAGTCCTGAGAGAGCAACTGGGGGAGGGGGAGAGAGAGAGAGAGAGAGAGAAACACAAACTGAGGGAGAGGGAGAGAAACACAAACTGGGGAAGGGAGAGAGAGAGAAACACAAACTGGGAAAGACAGAGAGAGCAACACAAACTGGGAAGGGAGAGAGAGAGCAACACAAACTGGGGAAGGGAGATAGAGAGAGAGAGAAACACAAAGTGAGGGAGAGGGAGAGAAACACAAACTGGGGAAGGGAGATAGAGAGAGAGAGAGAAACACAAAGTGAGGGAGAGGGAGAGAAACACAAACTGGGGAAGGGAGACAGAGAGCAACACAAACTGGCAGAGGGAGAGAGAGAGAGAAACACAAACTGGGAGAGAGAGAGAGAGCAACACAAACTGGAGCGAGGGAGAGTTCATGTCGGCCTCTGATGTGCGTTGTTGTATAACGTGTTTTGTTCCAGGAGTCAGGCAGCTTTGATGCTTCCCTCTGAGTAATGCGTCTCATCTCCCTGAAGCTGTGCTTCAGTGGTGGGCTGTGGGAGTAAGTGAATTGAATTAGGTTTCTTTTTATTTATTATTTTTATAACTTGCTGTATATTGTAAAAAATCATTAAATTGTACAAAACTTTAGTTAGAAATTATTTATATCAATGATGTTTTTGTTGAATCAGTAGTAGTTACTTGGTGATTCTCATTGCAGTTGATAGTGTAGAAACATCACAGAAGTAGTTTTATTTAAACATTACTTATCCTTAAATCCTTCTTTTCCTTTGTGTTCTATCTTTGATTTATAAGTTATGTTATTCATCTCACTATAAAACAAAAACTCAAATATTTTATTCGGGGTTTGGTGATACTGAGACACTCAAACAAGATAAATGCAATAACATTTGCAAACAGTGGGAAAACCAATCACGCAATTAAGCATCACATGAGCAGTGTCATGAGATCACATGTCATGTGATCAATGCCACATCATCAAATCTCCAGGAATACGTCAAACCAGAGTTAGCAACCCTATCCACAAGTGTTGTTATGGCCACCCTGTAGTTCACTATTTCAACCCTCTCTCCCATTTACACTATAATGTTTCTGTCTTTGGCCTCCTACAGTATTCCAATCAAGTTCAATTTAAACTTCAGAAACAGCATTTCATCTTTCCCCTGGCCATTCTGGTCTGAACACTAACTTCAATAACTTCAGACCTTAGCTGCATCCTCCATTTCCTTTACAGCAGGGTGCGGGGGAATGCTGCAGAATGGGTCTGCTGGGGAGAGGGGACATAGACTGACATTTGGGTGTAAATCCTTCATCAAACATTATGGTAGATCAAGACTGGAATGTTGGTCTGTTTATTTAATCTGTTTTCAGGCCTGGTGGACCAACTGTGCGTTTCCACTAGGTAAGGCCCAAGAGGTGCAGTGCCGGATGGTCTCCACTAGGAGGACCCTGGAGCTGCAGTTCCGGACTGTCTCCACTAGAATCATAGAATGGTAACAGCACGGAAGAAGGCCATTTGGCCCGTCGAGCACGTGCCAGCTCTCTGCAAGAGCGCGTCAGCTAGTCGCACTCCCCCGCCTTTTCACCTTAGTCATAGAGTCATAGAGTCATAACGGCACAGAAGGAGGCCATTCGGCCCATCGAAACCATGCCGACTCTCTGTAGAGCAATCCAGTCAGTCCCATTCCCCCGTTCTATCCCTGTAGCCCTGCAAGTTTATTTCCCTCAAGTGCCTATCCAGTCTCCCCTTGAAAACACTGATTGTCTCCGCTTCCACCACTTCCGTCGGCAGTGAATTCCAAGTCATCACCACTCGCTGCGTAAAAAAGTTTTTCCTCACATCCCCCTGTATCTCTTGCCCAAAACCATAAATCTGTGTCCCCTAGTCCTTGTACCATCAACTAGTGGGAACAGCCTTTCCCCATCTAGCCTATCCAAACCCATCATAATCTTGTACACCACTATCAAATCACCCCTCAACCTCCTTTGCTCTAATGAAAACAAATCCAGCTTCTCCACCCTGTCCTTGTAGCTAAGATTCCCCCATTCCCGGAACCATTCTGGTAAATCTCCTCTGCACCTGCTCAAGTGCCTTCACATCCTTCCTAAAGTGTGGTGACCAGAACTGGACGCAATACTCCAGTTGTGGCCTAACCAGCGCTTTATAAAGGTTCAGCATAACTTCTCTGCTTTTGTACTCAATACCTCTATTTATGAAGCCCAAGATCCCATATGCTTTGTTAACCACTCTTTCAATATGTCCCGCCACCTTCAGGGACCTATGCACATTAACTCCCAGGTTCCTCTGTCCCTGTACACTCTTTAAAACTGTGCCATTAAGTGTATATTGCCTCTCCCTGTTCCTTCTGCCAAAATGCATCACCTCACACTTCTCTGTATTAAATTCCATCTGCCACTTGTCTGCCCATTCTGCTAGCCTTTCTATGTCCAGTTTCAGTCGATTGGTGTCATCCTCACTGTTTGCCACACCCCCAAGTTTGGTGTATCGGCAAATTTAGTCCTGCAAATTTCTTTCCTTCAGATACTTATCTAACTCCCTTTTGAAAGCCGTGATTGAATCTGCCTCCACCACCCTTTCAGGCAGTGCATTCCAGATCTTAACCACTTGCTGCGTAAAAAAGTTTTTTCTTACGTCGCCTTTGGTTCTTTTGCCAATCACCTTAAATCTGTGTCCTCTGGTTCTCGACCCTTCTGCCAATGGGAACAGTTTCCCTCCATCTACTCTGTCCAGACCCCTCATAATTTTGAACACCTCTATCATATCTCCTCTCAATCTTCTCTGCTCCCAGCTTCTCCAGTCTATCCACGTAACTGAAGTCCCTCATTCCTGGAATCATTCTCGTAAATCTTTTCTGCACCCTTTCTAAGGCCTTCACATCCTTCCTAAAGTGCAGTGCCCAGAAGTGGACACAATACTCAAGTTGAAGCTGAACCAGTGTTTTATACAGGTTCATCATAATTTCCACACTTTTGTACTCTGTACCTCTATTCATGAAGCCCAGGATCCCGTAAGCTTTTTTAACTGCTTTCTCAGCCTGCCCTGCCACCTTCAACAATTTGTGCACATATACCCCATGGTCTCTCTGTTCATGCACCCCCTTTAGGATTGTACCCTTTAGTTTATATTTCCTCTCTTCATTCTTTCTACCAAAATGTATCACTTCGCATTTTCTGCATTAAATTTCACCCATTCCACCAGCCTGTCTATGTCCTCTTGAAGTCTGTCACTATCCTCCTCAGTGTTCACTATACTTCCAAGTTTTGTGTCATCTGCAAATTTTGAAATTGTGCCCTGTACACCCACATCCAAGTAATTAATATATATCAAGAAAAGCAGTGGTCCTGGTCCTGGGGAACACCACTGTATACCTTCCTCCAGTCCGAAAAACAACCATTCACCACTACTCTCTGTATCCTGTCACTTAGCCAATTTCGTATCCATGCTGCCACTGTCCCTTTTATTCCATGGGCTTCAACTTTGCTGGCAAGCCTATTATGTGGCACTTTATCAAACGCCTTTTGGAAATCCATGTACACCACGTTGTAGGAAATAGCTATTAGATTCATAGATGAAGTTTGACTCTTAGAACAGAAATTAAAATGCAGTCAGGAACAAATGGTTGAAGTGTCAGCAAGGTCAAATAACAAACACCAAAATGATAAGAGGATCGTAAAATGCAAGAAAACACAGGAGGATAACATCATAGCTAGACAATAAGGAGCCACAAAGTCATAAAATGTCCTTAAAGAAACATAACAAAACATTCCTCAGAAAGATAAGAGAAAGGCCTCGTCAGCCATGCAGAAAGGGGCAGTGAGAAATGTCTTCCCGCACCACACTTGGATTATAGATGATTGACACTAGATAGATCACAGCTCACCGAAATAACTATAAATATAGAGGGTTGAGAGGGGGAATCAGGCAGCGAGGGTCGAAGGCTTCTTCGAGGTGGAAATCAATGCTGGCTTAGGCCTAACACCTTGACTAAGTTTAGCCTCTGAGGTGGATCAATGCTGGCTCATGCCTAACACCTCCAACAGCTCGGGGGACGAATCAACAGAAGTGACTGCTGTTACTGGCTGCAGAGACCCGCTGACCCGAGACCTCCACGCTGTCTCATCGGGCATCTAACCAACCATCCGTCCGGTCGTGGCATTCCGATTCGGGAGTCGTAGATCGCTCTCTAATGTCACGGGTTGTATGTCTATTATACTCAGCTTAAACCACATGTAATATTTGATTATGCTTTAAAACTGTAGCTCTTTAATAAAAAGCCTTACAACTCCTAAGACCCTTTGGGTAATCTGTGTGTGACCTGTGATCCGAATCTTACAACGTCAACTGCATTGCCCTCATCAACCCTCTCTGTTACTTCATCAAAAAAACTCAATCAAGTTGGTTAAACACAATTTTCCTTAATTAATCCACACTTGTCCAAGTGACTGTTCAACGCACTCCTGGCTGGCCTCCCACATTCCACCTTACATAAACTTGAGGTCATCCAAAACTCAGCTGCCCATGTCCTAACTCGCCCCAAGTCCCGTTCGGCCATCACCCATGTGCTCGATGACCTATACTGGCTCCCGGTTAAGCAGCACCTCGATTTCAAAATTCTCATCCTTGTTTTCAAATCCCTCCATGGCCCCTCGCCCCTTCCTATCTCTGTAATCTCCTTCAGCCCCACAACCCCCCGAGATATCTGCGCTCTTCTAATTCTGCCCTCTTGAGCATCCCTGATTATAATCGCTCAACCTTTGATGACCATGCCTTCAGCTGCCTAGGCCCTAAGCTCTGGAATTCCCTCCCTAAACCTGTCCGCCTCGCTACCTCTCTTTCCTCCTTTAAGACGGTCCTTAAAACCTACCTCTTTGACCAAGCTTTTGGTCACCTGCCCTAACTTATCCTTATGTGGATCGGTGTCAAATTTTTTGTCTTAAAATACTCCTGTGCTGCGCCTTGGGTCATTTTACTATGTACAAGTTGTTGTTAATTTTGTCCCTGACTATTGTTTCTAAAAGCTTCCCCACTACCGAGGTTAAACTGACTGGCCTGCAGTTGCTGGGTTTATCTTTGCACCCTTTTTTGAACAAGGGTGTAACATTTGCAATTCTCCAGTCCTCTGGCACCACCCCCGTTTCTAAGGAGGATTGGAAGATTATGGCCAGTACCTCCGCGATTTCTTCCTTCACTTCCCTCAGCATCCTAGGATGCATCCCATCTGGTCCTGGTGACTTATCTACTTTTAAGTACAGCCAGCCTTTCTAGTACCTCCTCTTTATCAATTTTTTATCTCATCCAGTATCTCCTCTACCTCTTCCTTCACTATGTCTATATTTTCTTCCTTGGTGAAGACAGATGCAAATTACTCATTTAGTACCTCAGCCATGCCCTCTGCCTCCATGCGTAGGTCTCATTTTTGGCCCCTAATCGGCCCCACCCCTCCTCTTACTACCCGTTTACTATTTATATGCCTATAGAAGACTTTTGGATTACCTTTTATGTTAGCTGCCATTCTATTCTCATACCCTCTCTTTGCCCCTCTTATTTTCTTTTCCACTTCTCCTCTGAACTTTCTATATTTAGCCTGATTGTCAGATGTATTCTCAACCTGACATCTGTCATACGCGCTCTTTTTCTGCTTCATCTTACTCTCTATCTCTTTCGTCATCCAAGGAGCTCTGACTTTAGTTGCCCTGCCTTTCCCCCTCGTGGGAATGTATCTCAACTGCACCCGAACTATTTCCTCTTTAAAGGCAACCCATTATTCCATTACAGTTTTGCCTGCTAATCTTTGATTCCAATTTACCCGGGCCAGATCCGTTCTCATCCCACTGAAATTGGCCTTCCTCCAATTAAGTATTTTTACTCTCGATTGCTGCCTGTCCTTTGCCATAGTTAATCTACACCTTATGATACTATGATCACTAGGAGGACTCTGGAGCTGCGGTTCAGGGTGTCTCCACTAGGAGGACCCTGGAGCTGCAGTTCCGGCTGTCTTTTGTTTCTTAACTTGTCCCATTACTATCTCCTTTTGCCTTGCACCATCTCTTAATCTCTCTTAATGTCTCTTAATCTCTCCTGCCTTCCACCCTATCACAGACCTTCCCTTTTGTTCTTTCCTCCCCTCCTCCCTCTCCCTGCCCCAACACTTGCTTAAAAACCTGTTCCATCTCCAGCTTTTTCCAGTTCTGACGAAGGGTCATCGAACTGAAACGTTAACTCTGTTTCTCTCTCCACAGATGCTGCCTGACCTGCTGAGTATTTCCAGCATTTTCTGTTTTTATTTCAGATTTCCAGCATTTGCAGTATTTTGCTTTTGTGTAAGAGTATTTTGCTGTTGTATTCCACTAGGAGAACCCTGGAGCTGCAGTTCCGGCTGCCTCCACAAGGCGGACCCTGGAGCTGCAGTTCCGGCTGCCTCCACTTCTTCTTAGGCAGTCCCTCGGAACCGAGGATGACTTGCTTCCACACTAAATATTAGTTCTCAGGTGACTGATGAGTCCAATGTGGAACCTACAGTCTCTGTCACAGGTGGGGCAGACGGTGGTTGAAGGGGCGGGGTGCTTGGGTTGATGTGCGCTCCTTCCACTGTTTGCGCTTGGCTTCCGCTTGCTCCGGCGAAGATACTCGAGGTGCTCGGTGCCTTCCCGGATGCTTCTCCTCCACTTTGTGCGGTCTTGGGCCAGGGATTCCCAGGTGTCGGTGGGGATGTTGCACTTTTTCAAGGAGGCTTTGAGGGTGTCCTTGAAGCGTTTCCTCTGCCCACCTGGGGCTCTTGCCATGTCGGAGCTCCGAGTAGAGCGCTTGTTTTGGGAGTCTCGTATCTGGCATGCAGACGATGTGGCCCATCCATTGGAGCTGATCGAGCGTGGTCAAAGCTTCGATGCTGGGGATGTTGGCCTGAGCGAGAACACTGACGTTGGTGTGCCTATCCTGCCAATGGATTTGCAGGATCTTGTGGAGGCAGCGTTGGTGGTACCTCTCCAGTGCTTTGAGGTGCCTGCTGTACATGGTCCCTGTCTCTGAAGCATACAGGAGGGTGGGTATCACTACTGCTCTGTAGGCACTACGAGTGGCTCAGCTGCACAGGAGGGGAGGAAAAAGAGTGGGCGAGCAATAGCGATAGGGGATTCTATCGTAAGGGGAATAGATAGACGTTTCTGTGGCCGCAGACGTGACTCCAGGATGGTATGTTGCCTCCCTGGTGCCAGGGTCAAGGATGTCACTGAACGGCTGCAGGGCATTCTGAAGGGGGAGGGCGAACAGTCAGAGGTCATGGTTCACATTGGTACCAACGACATAGGTAGAAAGAGGGATGAGGTCCTGCAACAAGAATTTAGGGAGCTAGATAGCAGATTAAAAAGCAGGACCTCAAAGGTTGTAATCTCTGGATTACTCCCGGTGACATGTGCTAGTGAGTATAGGAATAGGAGGATAGAGCAGATGAATGCGTGGCTAAAGAGTTGGTGCAGGAGGGAGGGCTTTAGTTTCCTGGATCACTGGGTCTGCTTCTGGGGAAGGTGGAACCTGTACAAGTCGGGCAGGTTGCACCTGAACCGGAACGGGACCAACATCCTTGCGGGAAGGTTTGCTAGCACTGTTGGGGGGGGGTTTAAACTAACTTGGCAGGGGGATGGGATACGGAGTGGAGCTATAGTAGGGGGTGATGCACAGCCAAATATAAAGGAAAAAACAAGTCAGCCTGGAAGGCAGAGCAAATATGTAACGGCACAAGGGAGTATGGCAAGGCTGGTTGGCATTTATTTTAATGCAAGGAGTCTTGCGAGTAAGGCAGATGAATTGAAGGTGTTAATGAACACATGGGAGTATGATATTGTTGCTATCACAGAGACATGGTTGAGGGAGGGGCAGGACTGGCAGCTCAATATTCCGGGGTATAGAATCTTCAGGCGAGACAGAGGGGGGTGTAAAAGAGGAGGGGGTGTCGCAATATTAATCAAGGAGTCAATTACTGCAGTAAGGAGGGATGATATCATAGCAGGTTCCTCTAATGAGGCCATATGGGTAGAACTTAAAAACAAAAAGGGGGCAAGCACTTTGCTGGGAGTGTACTATAGGCCCCCAAACAGTCAGGGGGAGATAGAGAACAGATATGTAGGCAAATCTCAGAGAAGTGTAGAAATAATAGGGTAATAATAGTAGGGGATTTCAACTTCCCCAATATTAACTGGGATAGTCAGAGTGTGAAAGGCTTAGAGGGTGCGGAATTCTTAAAGTGCATCCAGGAGAGCTTTTTGAGCAAGCATGTAGAAAGTCGGACAAGAGAGGGGGCGGTACTGGACCTAATTCTAGGGAATGTAGCCGGGCAAGTGGTAGAAGTGTCAGTAGGAGAGCATTTTGGTGACAGTGACCATAATTTGGTGAGATTTAATGTAGTCATGGAAAAGGACAAAGATGGACCGGAAATAAAGGTTCTAAATTGGGGGAAGCCGATTTTAATATGATAGGGCAGGATCTGGCCAAAGTGGATTGGGATAAGCTACTTGTAGGAAAATCCACATCAGAGCAGTGGGAGTCTTTCAGAAAGGAAATAGAGAGAGTACAACGCCAACATGTTCCCGTAAAGGTCAAGGGTGGGACCGACAAGCCCAGGGAACCCTGGATGTCAATGGATATACAAGAATGGATTAGGAAAAAAAGGGAGGCTTTTGGCATATAAAAAGGACTAAAACCAGTGGAAGCCCTAGAGGACTATAGAAAGTGCAGGGGGGTACTTAATAAAGAAATTAGGAGAGCAAAGAGTGGGCATGAAAAAACACTGGCGGGCAAAATAAAGGAAAATCCCAAGGTGTTTTATAAGTATATTAAGTGCAAGAGGATAACCAGGGAAAGAGTAGGGCCCATTAGGGACCAAAGTGGCAATCTGTGTGTAGAGCCGGAAGATGTGGGTGAGGTTTTAAATGAATATTTTGCATCTGTGTTCACTATGGAGAAGGACGATGTAGACATAGAAATCAGGCAGGGGGATTGTGATATACTTGAACAAATTAGTATTGAGAGGGAGGAGGTACTAGTGGTTTTAGCGGGCTTAAAAGTGGATAAATCCCCAGGCCCAGACGAGATGTATCCCAGGCTGCTGTGTGAGGCAAGGGAGGAGATTTCAGGGTCTCTGACACAAATTTTCAGAACCTCTCTGGCCACAGGGGAGGTGCCAGAGGACTGAAGATCAGCTAACGTAGTACTGTACCATTATTCAAGAAGGGTAGTAGGGATAAACCAGGGAATTACAAGCCAGTGAGCCTAACATCAGTGGTAGGGAAATTATTGGAAAAAATTCTGAGGGACAGAATTAGTCTCCACTTGGAGAGGCAAGGATTAATCAAGGATAGTCAGCATGGCTTTGTCAGGGGAGATCATGTCTAACCAATTTGATTGAATTTTTCGAGGGGGTGACTAGGTGTGTGGATGAGGGTAGTGCAGTTGATGTAGTCTACATGGACTTCAGTAAGGCTTTTGACAAAGTCCCGCATGGGAGACTGGTCAAGAAGGTAAGAGCCCATGGGATCCAGGGCAATTTGGCACATTGGATCCAAAATTGGCTCAGTGGCAGGAAGCAGAGGGTGATGGTCGAAGGTTGTTTTTGTGACTGGAAGCCTGTGTCCCGTGGTGTACCGCAGGGATCGGTGCTGGGTCCTTTGATGTTTGCAGTGTACATTATTGATTTAGATATAAATATAAAGGTATGATCAGTAAGTTCGCAGATGACACGAAAATTGGTGGAGTGGTAAATAGCGAGGAGGGAAGCCTCAGGCTACAGGACAATATAGACGGGTTGGTCAGATGGGCAGAACAGTGGCAAATGGAATTTAACCCTGAAAAGTGTGAGGTGATGCATTTTGGGAGGACTAACAAGTCAAGGGAATACACAATGAATGGTCGGATCCTAGGAAGGACAGAGGATCCTTGGTGTGCATGTACATAGATCCCTGAAGGCAGCAGGACAGGTAGATAAGGTGGTTAAAAAGGCATATGGGATACTTGCCTTCATTAGCCGAGGCATAAAATATAAGAGCAGGGAAGTTATGATGGAGCTGTACAAAGTGTTAGTTAGGCCACAGCTGGAATACTGTGTGCAGTTCTGGTTGCCACACTATAGGAAGGATGTGATTGCATTGGAAAGGGTGCAGAGGAGATTCACCAGGATGTTACCTGGGCTGGAGCGCTTCAGCTATGAGAGAGACTGGACAGGCTGGGGTTGTTTTCCTTAGAGCAGAGAAGGCTGAGGGGGGACCTTATTGAGGTGTACAAAATTATGAGGGGCATAGATAGGGTAGATAGAAAGGAACTTTTCCCCTTAGTAGAGGGGTCAATAACCAGGGGGCATAGTTTCAAGGTAAGGGGCAGGAGGTTTAGAGGGGATTTGAGGAAAAACTTTTTCACCCAGAGGGTGGTTGGAATCTGGAACTCACTGCATGAAAGGGTGGTAGAGGCAGGAACCCTCACAACATTCAAGAAGCATTTAGATGAGCACTTGAAACGCCATTGCATACAAGGCTATGGACCAAGTGCTGGAAAATGGGATTAGAATAGACAGGGCTTGATGGCCGGCGCGAACACGATGGGCCGAAGGGCCTCTAACTGTGCTGTATAAATCTATCTATGACCATGAGCTTGGTGCTGGGTTTGATGTCCTGGTCTTCAAACACTCTCTTCCTCAGGCGACCGAAGGCTGCACTGGCACACTGAAGGTGGTGTTGGACTTCGTCATCGACGTCTGCCCTTGTTGACAGTAGGCTCCCGAGGTATGGAAAGTGGTCCACGTTGTCCAAGGCCTAGTCGTGGATTTTGATAATTGGGGGGCAGTACTATGTGGCGGGGGCAGGTTGGTAGAGGACCTTTGTCTTATGGATGTTTAGTGTAAGGCCCATGCTCTCGTACGCTTCGGTGAAGGTGTTGACGATGGTTTGGAGTTCGGCCTCAGAGTGTGCGCAGACCCAAGCATCGTCTGCATACTGTAATTCGATGACAGAGGATGGGACGACCTTGGATCTGGACTGGAGGTGACGGAGTTGGAACAGTTTCCCGTTTGTTCTGTAGATTAGCTCCACTCCAGCGGGGAGCTTACTGAGGGTGAGATGGGGCATTGCAGCCAGGAAGATCGATAAGAGCGTTGGTGCGATGACACAGCCTTGCTTGACCCCGGTCTGTACGTAAATTGGGTCTGTGGTGGATCCGTTGGTCAGGATCATGGCTTGCATGTCGTCGTGAAGCAGGCGGAGGATGGTGACAAACCTTTGACGGCAGCCGAATTTGAGGAGGACACTCCATAATCCCTCACAGTTGACGGTGTCGAAGACCTTTGTGAAGTCAAAGAAGGCCATGTACAGCGGTTGGTGCTGTTCCCTGCATTTCTCTTGTAGTTGACACGCGGTGAAGATTATGTCCATTGTGCCCCTTAGTGGGCGGAATCCGCATTGCGACTCTGGGAGGAGCTCTTCAGCCACTGGGAGAAGGCGATTGAGGAGGATTCTTGTGATGACTTTCCCTGTGGTAGACAGCAGGGAGACTCCTCTGTAATTACCGCAATTGGACTTGTCACCTGATCTGGAAACAGCAACAGAACTCGAGAGCAAGAAAGCAGCTCTACAGACGCCTGAAGGCCTAGGCCCAACAGAAAATTCGCGACCTAAAGAACAGATGGTGGGTGGAGAAAGCGCAGGAAATCCAGCAGCTAGCCGACAACCACGATGTGCGTGGATTCTTTAGCACAGTCAAGACCACCTACAGCCCAAGCACCCAAGGTCCTACCCCACTGCGGGCCAAGAACAGAGAGTTACTCATCAAGGACAGAGAGGCAGTCAGTGCCCACTGGAAGGAGCTCTTCGAAGATCTCCTTAACCGAGACTCTGTCTTCGACACGAGTCCTCAACTCCATCCCGCAGCATGCTACCCACCACCAGCTCAACATAACCCCAGCCTAGCATGAGGTTGAAACGGCCATCCGACAACTGAAGAACAAGAAGACCTCAGGAGCAGATGGAATCCCCGCCGAGGTGCTAAAACATGGCGGAGGAACACCATTGGCGCGAATACATTAACTCATTTCTCTTATTTGGAAGGAGGAGACAACATGGTGGCATAGTGGTTAGCACTGTTGCCTCACAGCGCCAGGGACCCGGGTTCGAATCCGGCCTCGGGTGACTGTCTGTGTGGAGTTTGCACATTCTCCCCGTGTCTGCGTGGGTTTCCTCCGGGTGCTCCGGTTTCCTCCCACAGTCCAAAGATGTGCGGGTTAGGTTGATTTGGCTATGATAAATTGACCCTTAGTGTTAGGGGGATTAAATACGTGGGGTTACGGGGATAGGGTGGGATATGTGTCGGTGCAGGCTCGATGGGCCGAAATGGCCTCTATCTGCACTGTGGGGATTCTGTAATTCTGAGAGCATGCCAGGGGATCTCAGAGTCCCCACTCTGAGGACCCTGGAGCTGCAGTTCCGGCTGTCTCCACTAGGCGGACCCCTGGAGCTGCAGTTCCGGCTGTCTCCACTAGGCGGACCCCTGGAGCTGCAGTTCCGGCTGTCTCCACTAGGCGGACCCGGCAGCTGCAGTTCCGGCTGTCGCCACGGAGGCGCTGTTGGCCGTTGTCATGGGCGGTCGGGTGGAAAGCGGCGCTCGGGCCGGCCTTACGGTGACGGAGGCGCGGGGGTCGGTGGCGGAGGAGGCGGGCTGGCGCGGCCTGACGGTGGCTCCTTCGACCCGGAGTTGAGAAGGTGGGTGAGGGGCGGTGTCCGGGGCTCTGGAACTGAGGTGTGGCCGTTGGGCTGGAGCCCAGCGCGGGGGTCCAGGGCCTGGGGGCTGGTTGAGGGAGGAGCGGGGTTTGCAAGTGTTGACCGGAGCCTCTGCCTCCCGCTGCTGTGCTGCGGCCTGCGGGTGAGACAGTTTGTGCAGCGCCGGTCCGGTGGATCTACATCATTTCAGTGAGTGAGCGCGAGCCGAGCGATGGATTTGGTCTCCTCACATGTCTGTGTTACAGGGGTGGTGAGTGACAGCTTCATGAACAGGTACTGTATTGAAAGTCATGTTTACCTGGCAACGATTACAATCCAGCCATTTAATCAAAGGTCTTATGTGACTTTATAAACAGAGCATCACCTGAATATTGGGGACAAGATGTCAGCCTTGAAACCACGACTCTGTATCAATTGTTTATACTGTTAAATTTATGTGAGGGTTTTATTTTCAATACTATTTGATGAAAGGAAAAGACTTGCATTTAGGCCTTTCAGACTACAGGACGTCTCTGCTTTACAACCAATGAAGTACTTTTGAAGTGTAGTCACTGTTGTAATGTAGGGAAGACAGCAGCCAATTTGCGCACAGCAAGATCCCACAAACAGTAAGAAATAAATGACCTGATAATCTATTTTAGTGATGTTGGTTGAGGGATAAATGTGGGCCAGGACACTGGGAGAATTTTCCTGCTCTTTGAAATAATGTCATGGGATCTTTTCCGTCCACCTAAGAGGGCAGGAGGGATCTTTTTTAATGTCTTATCCAAAAGGCGATACCTCCGACAGTGCAGCACTCCCTCAGTACACAACCACAACCTTCTGACTCCGAGGGAAAAGTGCTACCAATGGCACAAGGCTGATATTTACATCAGGAAACCTTTCATTCTTGCATATTTTTTGAAAAATATTCTGTTAATTAAAGAGAAGTTTTTTGTTTGTATATTGGTATATAAATAAATATTAGATGAGCTGCACATGTGAATGTTATTTCACCTGATGAGTTTTTAAAAACCATAATGTGTTCTTTATGCTACTGTGTATATGTGTAAGGTATGCTCCTAGATTCTATGTTTCTATGTAAACCTGCGAGTTTAAGAAATATGTGTATTGATTGTGGTTAAACAGCATAGGCTATATTATGGGCTTATTTTGTTCCCTTCTGTCAATGTAAATGTAGCTGATTTAGTTTTTTTCATAATTAAAAAATATAACTAGTTTTATATTGGCCTACAATTAAATATGTATAGTTATGGTTAGTACATTGAAAAGTTAAAATATAAAATTTATTGACCTGAATGTTCACAATATTACTGTTTGTTTACCATATGCATATTCAAAGTTTTTTAATCTGTGATTTGGTTAAAAAAAAATCAGGTTTACTAAATGTTTTTTATATCTTTATTTAAAAACTCAATGTTTTAATATGAATCATTTCAGTTAAACTACATTACAGCCTTCGGCGTTTAATTGACACATGCACATTCCAGAGCATGCGTGAAAAACTAAGCCCTCTGGACTGCTAGACATAGTAATAGCAGGTTGACAAAGTCACTGGCCATATTATAAATTAGTAAAATATTTTAAAATACATACATTATGCCTATAGTTTCCCCCCTTTATATATTTTTGGGGAAGGTGATATGATTCTTAAGGCCATCTCACAATTTGAAAAAAAAACTAAATGCTTCCCTTCCACAAAGTTTATTTCTGTCCCAAAATAAGATAAAGCTTTATTTTAAAAATATTTCAACCATCCTTCACTTTTACTGCCTCTGAGGAGCAACCTTTCTCCTAACATTTTCATTCATAAATGATTCTAACAATGTGCTGCAATGATTTGTGGTCAATTTCTGCTTTGATCTGCTACTCTAACACAGTGCCACACTTTACAGATTGTTTTTAAAGAATTCAACCAAACTATCATTCTCAGCTGCGTGCCACTACAAACTATCCTCTCAGCCTCTCTTGCCTGTCACCTTTCTTGACAATGATGATATTTATATTCAAATGTATGATTTTTAATTAATGTTACTTTAAACAATTCACTAAATGCAGCACAAAGTTTAACATATCCATAGACAGGCATGGACATTTAAAAAAAATTAATTCTAGGGATGTGGGCGTCGCTGGCAAGGCTGGCATTTGTTGGCCAACACTAGTTGCCGGACAAGGTGGTGGTGGGCAGCCACCTTGAACCACTGCAGTCCATGGGGTGTAGGTGATCCTACATTGTTGTTAAGTAGGGAGTTCCAGGATTTTGACCAAGTGACAGTGAAGGAACAGGGATACATATACAAGTCAGGATGGTGTGTTACTTGGAAGGGAACTTGGAGGTGATAGTGTTCCATGCACCTGCTGCCCCTTTCCTAGGTGATGGAGGTCGTAGGTTATGAAGCTGCTGCCGAAGAAGCCTTGCAGCCATGGTACGCCAGCAGTGGAGGGGGTGTATGTTTAAAGGAGTGGATGAGGTGCTGATCAAATGGACTGCTTTGTCTTGGATGGTGTCATGCTTCTTCATAGAATAATAGAATAGTACAGCACAGAAGGAGGCCATTCGGCCCATCGACTCTTTCCAAGAGCAATCCAGTTAGTCCCACTCTTTCCCCATATCCCTGCAATTTTTTCTCATTCAAGTATTTATCCAATTCCCTTTGAAGGCTACTATTGAATTGTATCCACCACCCTATCAGGCAGTGCATTCCAAATCATAACCACTTGTTGCATAAAAAAGTTTTTCCTCATGTCACCTCTGGTTCTTTTGCCAATCACCTTAAATCTGTGCCCTTTTGTTATCGACCCTTCGGCCTTTGGAAACCGTTTCTCTTTATTTACTCTATCTAAATCCTTTATGATTTTAAACACCTCTATCAAATCTCTTGGCCTTCTCTGCTCTAAGGAGAACAACACTAGCTTCTCTAGTCTATCCACGTAACTGTAATCCCTCATCCCTGGAACCATTCTAGTAAATCTCTTCTGTACCCTCTCCAAAACCTTCATGTCCTTCCTAAAGTGTAGTGCCCAGAATTGGACACAATACTCCAGCTGAGGCCGAACTAGTGTTTTATATAGCTTTAGCATAACTTCCTGGCTCTGTGCCTCTATTGCTAAAGCCCAGGATCTCATATGCTTTATTAAGTGCTTTGTTAACCTGTCCTGTCACCGTCAAAGATTTGAGCACAAACACCCCCAGGTCTCTCTGTTCTTGCACCCCCTTTAAAATTGTACCATTTAGTGTGTATTGCCTCTCCTCATTCTTCCTAACAAAATGTATCACCTCACACTTCTCTGCGTTAATTTAATTTGCCATGTGTCTGCCCATTCCACAAGCCTGCCTATGTCTTCTTGAAGTCCATTACTATCTTCCCCACTGTTTACTACACTTCCAAGTTTCGTGTCATCTGCAAATTTCGAAATTGTGCCCTGTACCCCCGAGTCCAAGTCATTAATGTATATCAAAAGCAGCAGTGGTCCTAGTACTGAAATGTTGTTTTTGCTTCTTGAGTGTTGTTGCAGATGTATCCATCCAGGCAAGTGGATAGTTTTCCATCACACTACTGACTTGTGCCTTACAGGTGGCGGAGAGGCTTTGGGAGTCAGGAGGTGAGCCACTTGCCACAGGATGCCCAGCCTCTGACCTGCTCTAGTAGCCATGGCATTTATGTGGCTGGTCCAGTTGATTTTCTGGTCAGTGGTGTACCCCAGGATGTTAATGGTGGGGGATTGGAGATGGTAATGTCCTTGAATGTCATGGGGAAGTGGTTAGACTTTCTCTCTTATTGGAGATGGTCATTGCCTGGCACTTGTGTGGCACAAATGTTTCTTGCCACTTATGAGCCCAAGCCTGGATGTTGGCCAAGTCTTGTATTGTGGGCTTGGACTGCTTCATTATCTGAGGAATTACAAATGGAGTTGAATACTGTGCTATCATAATCGAACAGCCTCTATTGCTAAAGCCCAGGATACCATATGCTTTATTAACCCACTCCTGACCTTATGACGGAGCCCAGGATGCTGCGCTGAGAAACCTCTGCAGCGATCATCTGGGATTGAAATGATTGGCCTCCAACAACCACAACCATCTTCCGCTGTGCCAGGTATGACCCCCAGCCACTGGAGAGTTTTTCCCCGGATCCCCATTGACTTTAGTTTTACTAGGACACTCGGTCAAATGCTGCCTCGATCGCAATGGCAGTCATTCTCATTTCACCTCTGGAATTCAGCTCGTGCCCATGTTTGGACCAAGGCTGTAATGAGATGTGGAGCCGAGTGATCCTGGTGGACCCCAGGCTGAGCATTAGTGAGCAGGTTATTGGTGAGTAAGTGTCTCTAGATAGCACTTTTGATGACTCCTTCCATCACTTTGCTGATGATTGGAAGTAGGCTGGTAGTTGGCCGGGTTGGATTTGTCCTGCTTTTTCTGAACAGGACATACCTGGGCAATTTTTCACATTGCTGGGTAAATACCAGTGTTATAGCTGTACTGGAACAGCTTGGCTAGGAGCATGACTAGTTCTGGAGCACAGGTCTTCATGATTACAGCATGGATGTTGTCTGGGTCGATAGCCTTTGCTGTGTCCAGTGCACTCAGCTGTTTCTTGATGTCATGTGGCGTAACTAGCATCTGTGATGGTAGGGATCTCAGGAGGAAGCCAAGATAGACCATCTACTTGGCTCAGTGGTAGCAGGTTGTGGGTTCAATTCCCACTCCAGAGACTTGAGCACATAATCTAGGCTGACAATCCTGTGCAGTATTGAGGGAACGCTGCACTGTCGGAGGTGCCGGCTTCGGATGAGATGTTAAACCGAGGCCTCAACTGCCCTCCAAGGTGGATGTAAACGATTCAGTGGCACTATGGGGCGTTCTCCTGGTGTCCCGACCAATATTAATCTCTCAACCAACATCACTAAAACAGATTCTGGTCATAATCACATTGCTGTTTGTGGGACCTTGCTGTATGCAAATTGGCTGCTGCACTTCCTACATTACAAGTGTGACTACACTTCAGAAGAACTTCATTGGCTGTAAAGCGCTTTGGGACGCTGTGAAAGGTGCAATAGAAATGCAAGTTTTTTTTTCTTTCACATCTGGCTGAAGATGGTTGGCAACACTTCAGCCCTGTCTCTTGCACTCACTTGCTGGGCTCCACCATCGTTGATAATGGGAATGTTCATGGAACTTCCTCCTCCCATTAGTTGCTTAATTGTCCTCCACCATTGTCAAGCTGTTAAATATTTCTACGGTTTTTTGGCTACACAGTTTAACCATGTCTCAGAGCCAAATTTTAAGTCCATACTTGGTAGTACTCCAAAACTGTCCATGGCTTAACAATAGTTTACGGTCCTTCCAGAATATATATGTTGATTCTAGCCTCACATTCCCATTACAGCCATTCTAGTAGGACAGTGAGGGTAACACTCTGCTCATTCATTCAATACTCCTTTCGCATAAATAGGTGCCATTATACATTAGAGTCATTTTGACATAGTTATCCAATTGCCTTCTAAAGCAAGTAACAAATTCATTACAAATCCATACACTCTTTTTCTGGGCAAGCATTATCAGCTCCAAAATATTTATGGTCACATCATCAAACGATAGATACAATGAAGAACTACTTCCTAACTAAGGAAGTAAAGGATGGTATCAAATTGAAAATTAAGGCATACAATGTTGCCAAGATTGGTGGGAGACCAGAGGATTGGGAAATTTTTAAAAACCAGCAAAGGATGACTAAGAGAGAGAAGATGAATTATGAGAGTAAACTGGCAAGAAACATTAAAACAGATAGTAAGAGCTTCTACAGGTATATAAAAAGGAAGAGGGTAGCTAAAGTAAACGTTGGTCCCTTAGAGGATGAGACTGGGGAATTAATAATGGGGAACGGGGAAATGGCAGAGACTCTGAACAAATATTTTGTATCTGTCTTCACGGTAGAAGACACTAACAACATCCCAATAATGGATAATCAAGGGACCACAGGGAGGGGGAAACTAAAGACAATCACTATCACTAGGGAAATAGTACTTGGTAAAATAATGGGACTAAAAGACGACAAGTCCCCTGGACCAGATGGCCTGCATCCCAGGGTCTTAAAAGAAGTGGCTGCAGAGATAGTGGATGCATTGGTTGCAATATACCAAAATTCCCTGGACTCTGGAGAGGTCCCAGCGGATTGGAAAACCGCAAATGTAACATGCCTATTTAAGAAAGGAGGGAGACAGAAACAGGAAACTATAGACCAGTTAGCCTAACATCTGTCGTTGGGAAAATACTGGAGTCCTTCATTAAGGAAGCAGTAGCAGGGCATTTGGAAAATCATAATGCAGTCAAGCAGAGTCAGCATGGTTTTATGAAAGGGAAATCATGTTTAACAAATTTGCTGGAGTTCTTTGAGGATGTAACGAGCAGGGTGGACAAAGGTGAACCAGTGGATGTGGTGTATTTGGATTTCCAGAAGGCATTCGATAAGATGCCACATAAAAGGTTGCTGCATAACATAAGAGCTCACGGAATTGAGGGTAATATATTGGCATGGATAGAGAATTGGCTAACTAACAGAAAGCAGAGAGTCGGGATAAATGGGTCATTTTCCGGTTGGCAAACGGTAACTAGTGGAGTGCCACAGGGATCGGTGCTCGGGCCTCGACTATTTACAATCTACATTAATGACTTGGATGAAGAGACCGAGTGTAATGTAGCCAAGTTTGCGGATGATACAAAGATGGGTGGGAAAGCAAGTTGTGCAGAGGACTCAAAGAACCTGCAAAGGGATATAGACAGGCTAAATGAGTGGGCAAACATTTGGCAGATGGAGTATAATGTGGGAAAGTGCGAGGTTATACACTTTGGCAGGAAAAATAAAAAAGCAAATTATTATTTAAATGGAGAGAGATTACAAAATGCTACAGTTCAGAGGGACCTGGGGGTCCTTGTGCATGAAACACAAATAGTTAGCATGCAGGTACAGCAAGTAATCAAAAAGGCAAATGGAATGTTGGCCTTTATTTCGAAGGGGTTGGAGTATAAAAGCAGGGAAGTCCTGCTACAACTGTACAGGGTATTGGTGAGACCACACCTTGAGTACTGCGTACAGTTTTGGTCTCGTTATTTAAGGAAGGATATACTTGCATTATTGGAGGCAGTTCAGAGATGATTCACTAGGTTAATTCCAGAGATGAGGGGGTTGACTTATGAGGAAAGGTTGAGCAGGCTGGGCCTATACTCATTGGAATTTAGAAGAATGAGAGGTGATCTTATCGAAACATATAAGATACTGAGGGGGCTCGACAAGGTAGATGCAGAGAGGATGTTTCCCCTCGTGGGGAAATCTAGAACGCGGGGGAACAGTTTTAGAATAAAGGGTCGCCCTTTTAGAACTGAGATGAGGAGGAATTTCTTCTCTCAGAGGGTCGTAAATCTGTGGAATTCTCTGCCCCAGAGAGCTGTGGAGGCTGGGTCATTAAATACATTTAAGGTGGAGATAGACAGATTTTTGCAAGATAAGGGAGTGAAGGGTTATGGGGAGCAGGCAGGGAAGTGGCTTTGAGCCCAAGATCAGCCATGATCTTATTGAATGGCAGAGCAGGCTCGAGGGGCCAAGTGGCCTATTCCTGCTCCTATTTCTTATATTCTTATGTAAGAAAGTCATTTGGCATAAGTCGGGAAAACAGCATGCAAGAAAGAGAGAGGAAAGAAAAAAAGAACTTGCACTTATATAGCACTTGCATGCCCCAAAACACTTTACAGCCGATAAATTACTTATAAAGTGCAGTCATTGTTGCTTTGTAGGCCAATGCGGCAGCCAATTTGCGCACAGCAAGATTTCACAAAAAGCAATGAGCTAAATGGCCAGATAATCTATTTTGGTGGCAATGGTTGAGGGATAAATGTTGGTCAGGATACCAAGAAAATTCCCCCACTCTTCTTTTGAATGGGATCTTTTATGTCACACAGGGCCTCAGTTTAACATCTCACCTGAAAGGCGGTGCCTCCAACAATGACCCGGATTTTGCTCTCAGTGACGAAGGAATGGCGCTCGCTTTTCAACTCGCTGACAGCTGCCCACAGACACTTTGTGGGCTTGTCAGCGAAGATTTCCTCTAATCCGGCGTTTTTTCCAGTGCAGCATCCTCTACAGGGGATCTGTGGCGTCTGAACAGGGAAAGTAACAACAAGGCTCTTCAACCAATCAGATTGAAGTATCCTCACTGAGCCACGCAGAGTCCAAACCAGAAAATATAAAGCAGGAAATAAAAATTAGATTCAAATGATGAACAGAAAGCGAACTAAAGATTGGGAAATACCGATGAGAGAGATAAGAGACAGACAGAAAAAGTTTTTTTTTTAAATGTATTAAAAAAAATCTGCAACTTTAATTTTCTTCTGAGGGAATGCGACTCCACACTTGTAAACTTAATTTTTCAGGGCTAGAGAGATTGTTCAGTAGTAATTATCTTTTATCACGCTGTTAAAAACTCCCTTACTCCTGAATGTACCAGTCTCAACTTTTTCAACCGTTTTTAGTGTGGAACATTAATTTCGTACCAAGTCTATCAGTGAGGTCTGCAATAGTGCACCCTGTGGAGGAGCAGGGTATCTCTGACAGCAATCTCTGGATTTCGGCGTTTAATTGTGCATGTGCTACTCCAGAAGTTGCTGTCAGATTTCCTCCATTATAACGATGAGCGCTGAGAGGCTCACAGTTATTCTCATCGCAAATTCCGGGCCAATGTTACACTTTCTCAGTACTGCACTGAAGTGTCAACCAGAGTTATGTGCTCAAGTCCTGGAGTGTGGCTTGGATCCCCTCCCTCTGACTCAGAGGAAAGAGTGCTACCACAGACTGATAGAGATCTGCTGTTCAGGAGGAGCAAATGGATCTCATAACATATGGCTCTCTTTAAGTACTGCTTCTTTTAAATCTTTTATTGTTGTTCTCAAATTAATGAAAGATTTAAAAAGAGATGGACTGTAAGAAGAACTGTGTATAAAGATCAGAGTACAGTGACAGCATTTGGGAGTAATCACTGGAGGAAATGGATAAAAGAGCAATAGGATGAGTATATTGATCAGCTTTTTAGAGTGGCTTCTTCATAAGGCTCTCCTTACAATCTGCTTCTTTTGAAATCTTTTGTTAGTTCAAGAATACTCAAAGGATTTGAAAGGAACTATTATATAAAGAGGACCATATATACTCCCTTGATATGATCAGTGAGCTTTTATCGATCCCAGTGTCCTTTTCCTCCAGCGATATCTCTCAATCCCTTTTACACACAATTCTCCGTACAGTCTCTCTCACTCCGCGTGTGTGTGTGTGTGTGTGTGTGTGTGTGGAGTCCTCTCCATTGTGATGGATAATTAAATCTACATTTTAGCAAACTTATTTCTAGCAAATTCCATTGTGTATCCTGGCTGTATCTCCAGTTGAGCTGCCAGTGCAGTTCAAGACTTAAGTTGGTTCTTATTGAAGATTCACCTGTTATTAGTACCCATGAGTTTTTTCTTTATACTGAAGATTAGTAGTATTTGTTTCAGTGATAATCTGGAAGCTGAGGATTATATATATAAAGGACACACAGGCATCCCCTATGATCTAGTTTATTAGACTTTCTGAAAGCTATTAATGTTTCAAATGGAAAAACTTCTAATTAAACTGAAAGCTACAAGAATCCAGGGAGAACATGGAACTGGATAACAAACTTGTTAAAAAAAACACAAAAGAGTATTCATGAAAAGTGTATGTCAGGCTGTGGGAAAATGTTGAGTGAAGGGCACAAAGGTCAATGCTTGGACCTTGATTGTTTCTAATTCACGTAAATGAACTGTACACTGAAACCAACAGTATTATGCAATTGGGCAGACACACGGCAAATATACAGTATTACACAGATTGAAAAATGTGGGAAATAATTGTCTGATGAATGGAATTGAATTAGTACAGGATGGCTTGAAAAGGGATCTGGAAATAATATACAATTTTTAGACAATGTAGCAGAACATTAAAGAGCATAATAGCATTCAAGAAAATATAGCCAGAACAGTAGAAAATAAATCTGCAAAAATTATGGTAAAGCTTCGTAAGCATTGGTCAAACAATGGCGAAGAATTGTGTTCTATTTCTGCCATCGTGCCACAAAAAAGATATTACCAAGGCTGATACCAAGTGTGAAGGGAATGAGTTTTGAGAAAAGATTGGAAAAGCTTAAGCTTTGCAGTCTAGAAAAAAGGCAGTTAACATGGCATAAAAGCACATCAAATATTGAATGGTATACATGGGGTAAAATCAGATTATTGCTTAAAAGTACACTATGAATGTTGTAACAGCAGTCATAAATGGAAATTAATGAAGTGTAAATTTAGAACAGATATCAGATTATCAGTGACAGGTATTTGAAATAATCTACAAATAATACAAACAAGTTAATAGAGGCAAAACAATCTAGATTATTCAAAGCACAATAAGGTGCATTTTGATGAGCGAGCTAATGCACTAGAGGCGTGAGCTTCAATGAGTTTGACGGCTTTTTCTTGTTTCTGACTTGTATCATGCTCTTGTGAACCTGTGAATTAATACTCTGTGGTACACTACATTTAATTAGTTTAAAGTACAAAATGAAAGCAAGGAAAAAATTAGTGTTCAGTGGTTTTGGGGGAAAATTAATTCAGTTTTAAATTATGACACACATAAGGTTTCTTTCACGACAGAAATAGTTTTGAATTGATTAAATTGAAAAACTATTCAATTAAAGCAATTGATGGGCACAATGCTGTAAATGTAGGTTTGGTGTCCTTAATGTCTTGTCTTGACTTCTGATGGACTGTAGATTGGGGATATGGATTATGCTGTAATTAATCTTCAAATATTCTTTGACTTTTGCAGAACACACGCAGGAGATGGCTTATGTCTGAAAACATGCGGCACCGATGCTTGCTGCTGGCTGTGTGTGGATGGGCAGTCTTCATGTTGCTGTTTGTCAGTAAATTCATTACTTTAAGTCTCAGAGATAAAGAAGGTAGGTCAGGTATGAATGATTATCATTTTTCACTTTCAAAATAATCAACCTTTGGGATTTAACGTGTAGTAATTTTTCTCTTGGTAATAGCACCAATTGTACTGCGATGAAATGTATTTTCCCCCTTCCTCTCCTCGTTATAGGGCCTCCTCCAAATACCATTCCGCAGTTGATAGAACAGGCGAGGGAGCAACCTGTGCTGTACCTCTGCTATGAGGTATACACGAGCGGCGGAAGTGCAATGCTATTGAAAGAGATTTCCAAGAAAGATTTTGGAGCAGTATTTCAAAGAGTGACTGAAATAAATAGTCCTGAAATTTATTAACCACAATTCCTTCATTCTCATCTTTGCTTTACTGGCCCTTTTATTTGTTTACGAACCTAGAAGCTAATTGCTTCTCCAGAGTTCAGTCTTGCCCTGACTTTTAACTATAACTTCAAGAACCTACTTATCCACATTTCAGGCATATGCCAGGAGCACGTATTGGGAAATTGCACATCGCAGCCCATGATTTTACATCAGTTTTAAGAAGCAGAAGGTTTATCCTTAATTTCTTTAAGCCAGGACATTAAGGATAGCAACTGTCTGACAATGGGCAAAGCAGTAGGGGGAGGGATTGCTGAAGGAGCAAAAGGGGCTATGGATGGGTCAAGGGAGAGTTTTGATGGGCAAAAATGTGATGGGTTATTGGGGTTTGTTGATTTGAAAGTTGCTAAGGACTGTTTCGGTCCCATTCTCCAGTGCCCCCTCCCCACAAGGCTGCTGGGCCTTGCTTTCCCCCAGTACTAGTAGATCCTAGCAATACTCAATACTGCCAGACTCTCCTACCAATGCCTGAAACTTACTCCTACTGGTTTGCAAAACATCCCTTTCCAGACTCTCCCCCTGAGACTACCTAACGCAACACTTCCAGATCTCAAGACCTGTTTCCCGGTGTTCTCAGTTTCTAGAAGCTATTTCAGTGTTCCCAGAACCTCCCTCTGCAGAGTTCCTAGAATCCCAGCACTCTTTTCCCGATGTTCCCTGACCTATGTCCTCCCTCAAAGTACTAGACAGTGAGTCCCCATCCCAGTACTGCCAGACCCCTCACCTCTTTCCCAGGGCCACCTAGTGATGGTAAGTCGATGTCCCTGCTAATACTAATTGCCGTAACACCCCTATTATTAAAGCTTTCAACTCACCTTAAGCAACACCACGGCAGATCTACTAGTAAAATTTTCAGAACTTTTATGTATGTGCACACTTCATGTCCTCCACCCTTCAGACATAACACATTTCTGTGTCACACTTCAACAATAACTATGGAGAAACAAAAGTAATTTTTAGTATACAGGAACCAAAATACCAAAGCCACAATATCTACAGGCTCTTAATCGATCTTCGTTTCAACATAGACATGGTTGTGATCTCCAGCATAAACAAAATTAACTTTTGAAAGAACTTAATATCAGTTAGACTTTGTCACCTTTACGGGACCACAACTGCTTTAGCAGAAGAATAATACATTGTGTTGTACATGGTATAATGTTCTCGTCCTTCTAAAACAGCACATCCTCTGAGTTACCATAAGTAGTGCTACTAGTAATATTATAAAAATGGTAAGATGACCTTGAGCTTGTCCCCATGCAGCTTTTAAACTTTCTGTGTATTCTGTCAATGTAGAGGTTGAGCACAGTGCACAGGACAGAGCTATGTTAATGAGTATTTTGAAGGTTGAGAATGAGTATTGGTAGACATCTTGACTCTTGCTGACTGGGGAAGTGTTGGATTTGGATGTACCTAAATATATCCCGTTGAGTGAGATGGAATTTGTCCTTAATTGCTAAAAGCAAAACCGAACCTTTGTTAAGAAGCTGGTTCCTCTTGGTGATGCCCTTCTCATGCCAGGCTCTGAATCCACTTGTGGCTAATACACCTGGGAGCTCCTTGCTGCATCAGATTGAGGAGAGGGCTGACACACCAAGCAGAATTTTCAGTTATGCACAAGCCTCTTCCAGATCACTAGCATTAGTGTAACTATAAAGTGCTTCTTTACTCCTTTGGCCTCCTATTGAGCTATATGGAAGGCAGGTTAGATGGGAGGGATAGGTTAGCAGTTTTTAGTCTTGATACCCAGCCATGGGTTCTGCTGCAAGGCTGTATTCCAAGCCATAATACCCTAGAACTGGACTGCTTAGTAATAGCACCTAAGGCTTAATGAGGCACACTGCTTTCTTGAGTTTGTGGAGTTATTGGTATCCAAGGTAAATTCGCCTATACAACTGGAGCAGAATGAAAGAAAATCTGTAAGAAACTCTCTCAATCACCATTTTCAATAAGATATGAGAGGATGAACTCAAAACCAATATGGTCAATGTACCACAACCCATATAAGCTTCCTAGATTCTGCATCTCCATGTCAGATGAATGCTAGAGAAGATGTGACCAGAGTGCCATAATTACACACCATACCTTCTGGTCCTGCCTGCAAATACAACCATTTTAGTAAGCCATCTACGCTGCCACAAATGTGGTGATAAATGACAAGGCTGGTTGTGCACCAGGTATGCTCAAGTTTGCGCCCTTTTGATTCAAGGGAGGGAAGATGAGTAGACGAGGGGAGCAAAAGGGGTGGGAGGAAATGATTAATTTGCTAGTAGAAAGAGTCAGAGATCGACAGGCAAAAGTCTGGGCTCGTCCTGAAGCTTTATATTGCAAGTTCCCTCTCTTAAACCCCACAACACACACTTGCAGAGGAAGGGATGGGTTAATGCCAATACAAGCAGACTACTATTGTTTCCCAGAAAAGTGAGAAGTCGCACAACACCAGGTTATAGTCCAACATTTTTATTTGAAATCACAAGCTTTCGGAGCTGCTGCTCCTTCGTCAGGTGAAGTGAAGAAATACAAATCGGCACAGCATATATAGACAGAGAACAATGCCTGTGCGTGTACAATGTCAGACGACTACAGTTAATCTTTCTGACTGCCTTTTATCACACCTCGGCAGAGAGACAATCAGGTCAGTCAGGAAGACATTATATCAAAGACATAGCAAAATACAACTAAGACAATGAGGTGGGGTCACAGGGGGTCTAATGTGTCAGATGCTGCAGTCTGTATGGAAAACCATAAACTTTAAACTTTTTTACTTTTTTTTACTGGAAATCACATCTGTGAACAAGCCAACGACGACTCGAGTCTGGATGACTCTACGTCAGGTGGGGTTACATGTAGCGTGACATGAACCCAAGATCCCGGTTGAGGCCGTCCTCATGGGTGCGGAACTTGGCTATCAGTTTCTGCTCGATGATTTTGCGTTGTCGTGTGTCTCGAAGGCCGCCTTGGAGAACGCTTACCCGAAGATCCGAGGCTGAATGTCCTTGACTGCTGAAGTGCTGAAGGAAAGGATGCCCCGGAGTATGGTACATCGGCGAGACCATGCAGACACTGCGACAACGTATGAACGGACACCGCGCAACAATCGCCAGGCAGGATTGTTACCTCCCAGTCGGGGAACACTTCAGCAGTCAAGGACATTCAGCCTCGGATCTTCGGGTGAGCGTTCTCCAAGGCGGCCTTCGAGACACACGACAATGCAAAATCATCGAGCAGAAACTGATAGCCAAGTTTCGCACCCCATGAGGACGGCCTCAACCGGGATCTTGGGTTCATGTCACGCTACATGTAACCCCACCTGACGTAGAGTCATCCAGACTCGAGTCGTCGTTGGCTTGTTCACAGATGTGATTTCCAGTAAAAAAAGTTTAAAGTTTATGGTTTTCCATACAGACTGCAGCATCTGACACATTAGACCCCCTGTGACCCCACCTCATTGTCTTAGTTGTATTTTGCTATGTCTTTGATATAATGTCTTCCTGACTGACCTGATTGTCTCTCTGCCGAGGTGTGATAAAAGGCAGTCAGAAAGATTAACTGTAGTCGTCTGACATTGTACTCTGCACAGGCATTGTTCTCTGTCTATATATGCTGTGCCGATTTGTATTTCTTCACTTCACCTGACGAAGGAGCAGCAGCTCCGAAAGCTTGTGATTTCAAATAAAACTGTTGGGCTATAACCTGGTGTTGTGCGACTTCTCACTTTTGTCCACCCCAGTCCAACACCGGCATCTCCGCATCGTTTCCTAGAAAGGCTGATGCAACCCAAAAGCACCTGTGGAAAAGGTGGGATAGACCGTGTACTCCTCTGTCCAGCTCTGCCAGCCCTACCCCATGTCCATTCCAATCCTGAAATGTTAAGCTACTGTACAGATATGGACAGCTCTGGTGTGATTGTACTCTCCTGTAAATGCTGTCTTGAATATATACCACTATCATATCAAATTGAAAATCTGAGTATAGTTTTTTCCGGTTAAAAAAATTTTATTGACATTTTTTTAATATCGTGACTTTTTTAAATGTTTGCCAGCTTGTCTGTTTCAATTTGTAATCTGTTTGTAATGATTGGCTTCTTGAAATAAAATGTTTAAAAAAAAAAGTATTATAGTGTTCAGTTCCTGTTTGCCGAGTTACATTTTGCATGTCAGACTTTTTTGATTTCTCACACTTTAATGTCACCCTTTTTAATTTGCTTAAACTTCATGCTCAATAAATCACAATTCAGTAGGTACAAAATCAAAAACAAACTACAAATAAAGCAAATCAGAACCTGAACTACTTGAATTGCTCCAGAATAATGCCATTTTTTCCAACTTTCTCATGTCAAAAATAAGGTTTGTAATATAATAAAGACAAAAAATCCATATTTCAAAGTACAGTAACATGATTAAACCTACATATAATATTGTCTTTGAGTACCTTCATTAAAGCTTTTCCATAAAGACCTCAGCCTCCATTAAAACATTGGTCTGGGAGTTCATCTTCTTCCCCACACCTAACAATCTGTGCCTGTAATTTTTCAGATGCCCCAGTCTGAGCGTGCACAGTCTTTCCCAGTGTGATCACTCATTTTTTAACAGATGGTTTGTGCCCATAGGCTGTCACAGGTTTTCTGAGTTCCTTTGTTTTTCCAAATGATTTGAAAATCTGCTTCAGAATGAATTTTAAGCTTTAACTTAGATAAAGTTAGGCATTACCGCTGATGTGAGTCCCGCTTGGTGTGGTGCCAGCGTAAAGGATATCACCGAGAAGGTGCAGAACATTTTGAGGGGGGAAGGGGATCAGCCAGAAGTCGTGGTCCATGTGGGAACCAATGACATAGGAAGGAAAAGGGTTGAGGTGCTGCAGTCAGAGTTTCAGGAGCCAGATTACTCCCAGTGCCACACGCTAATGAGTATAGGAATAGTAGGATAAGACAGTTTGATGCGTGGCTGCAGAAATGGTGCAGGAGGGAGAGCTTCAGATTCCTAGGGCAGGAGGGATCTGTTCAAGGTGTGTGTGGGATAGTTAGTATAACTTCCTGAATTTTGTACTCTATGGCCGCGATCTTACCTTTCGGTGCGAGTTGGGAGCGGATCAGCTGCCTTCCGGGTTCCGATCCCGCCCCCAACGACGCCCGACGCACAGACGTCATTTTATGCCAATTGGCCTTGTTAAGCCCGTCAATTAAAAGAAAGCTGGTCAGTTGATGACGCGTCATCTGCCGGTTTTCTTAAAGGGGACACGCACATTTTTTTTTGACCGATGATTTTTCAGTGTTTGACAGCATTGAGGTGCTGCAAACAGTACCAATCACTGTACAAAGGTGAGCCCTTGCACCCAGGCACTCCAGTGACTCTCTCCTTAGCATAAAACAGATAGCAGCTGCAGGTGAGGTTACAGAAGCGATCTGTCACTGGTGAGAGAGGTTCTCCCAATGAGGTGGGACTACACAAACACTTCAAACCTTGTTACCTACAGAAAAGTCTAAATACATTAAAAATGATTTTCCCAACATTTTTTTACCTCTGAAACTCACCAGTGTACCATTGGATCCTTCACACCACTCCTGCAGCTGTCGTCAATGCACAAACCTTACAGTAGACCCACAGCATGCCACACTTAGCCTGGCGTAGTGTCTGGACGTCAGGAAGCCCGCTGTCGACCTGTCAAAATTGAAAAAAGCCTCTTAACTGCCTGTTAACTACCTGTTAACATGCAGTTAAGTGGCTATAATTCTCTTCCCGCCGCTAGGTGTCGGGTCCCTGCGCAAATAGGGGACCCGACACTTGGGAAGATTGTATGGAGGCGGGTTGACTGGGTTTGGGTCCCGCTGTCAATCTTTGCAATTTTGCCAGCAGTCCCGCCTCCAAACCCGCCCCCTGAGCGCTGGCAAAATTCCCCCCTTTGCCTGTATTTATAAACCCCAGGATCCCATATGCTTTATTAATTGCTTTGTTAACGGTCCTTCCACCTTCAAAGATTTGTGCACAAACACCCCAGGTCTCTCTTTCCTGCACCCCCTTTAAAATTGCAGCATTTAGCATGTATTGTCTCTCCTCAAAATGCATCACCTCACACCTTTCTGTGTTGCATATCATCTGCCATGTGTCTGCCCATTCCACCCGCCTGTCTATGTCCTCTTGAAGTCTATTACTATTTTCCTCACTGTTTATGACACTTCCAAGTTTTATGTGATCTGCACATTTCGAAATTGTGTGCTGTACTCCAAATTCCAAGTCATTAATGTATATATTTTTTTATTCGTTTGAGATGTGGGCGTCGCTGACGAGGCCAGCATTTATTGCCCATCCTAATTGCTCTTGAGAAGGTGGTGGTGAGCCGCCGCCTTGAACCGCTGCAGTCCGTGTGGTGAAGGTACTCCCACAGTGCTGTTAGGTGGGGAGTTCCAGGATTTTGACCCAGCGACGATGAAGGATCGGCGATATATTTCCAAGTCAGGATGGTGTGAGACTCGGAGGGGAACTTGGAGGTGATGGTGTTCCCATGCGCCTGCTGCCCTTGTCCTTCTAGGTGGAAGAGGTTGTGGGTTTGGGAGATGCTGCCGAAGAAGCCTTGGCGAGTTGCTGCAGTGCATCTTGTAGATGGTACACACTGCAGCCACGGTACGCCGGTGGTGGAGGGAGTGAACGTTAAAGGTGGTGGATGGGGTGCCAATCAAGCGGGCTGCTTTGTCCTGGATGGTGTCGAGCTTCTTGAGTGTTGTTGGAGCTGTACTCATCCAGGCAAGTGGAGAGTATTCCATCACACTCCTTGCTTGTGCCTTGTAGATGGTGGAAAGGCTTTGGGGAGTCAGAAGGTGAGACACTCGCCGCAGAATACCCAGCTTCTGATCTGCTCTTGTAGCCACAGTATTTATGTGGCTGGTCCAGTTAAGTTTCTGGTCAGTGTTGCGCCCCAGGATGTTGATGGTGGGGGATTCGGCGATGGTAATGCCGTTGAATGTCAAGGGGAGGTGGTTAGACTCTCGCTTGATGGAGATAGTCATTGCCTGGCACTTCTGTGGCGCAAATGTTACCTGCCACTTATCAGCCCAAGCCTGAACGTCGTCCAGGTCTTGTTGCATGGACTGCTTCATTATCTGAGGAGTTGAGAATGGTGCTGAACACTGCAGTCATCAGCGAACATCCCCATTTCTGACCTTATGTTGGAGGGAAGGTCATTGATGAAGCAGCTGAAGTTGATTGGGCCTAGGACACTGCCCTGAGGAACTCCTGCAGTGATGTCCTGGGGCTGTGATGATTGACCTTCAACCACCACAACCATCTTCCTTTGTGCTAGGTATGACTCCAGCCAGTGGAGCGTTTTCCCCCGATTCCCATTGACTTCAGTTTTACTAGGGCTCTTTGATGCCACACTCGGTCAAATGCTGCCTTGATGTCAAGGGCAGTCACTTTCAGCTCCTTTGTCCATGTTTGGACCAAGGCTGTAATGAGGTCGGGAGCCGACTGGTCTTGGCGGAAGCCAAACTGGGCATCAGTGAGCAGGTTATTGGTGAGTAAGTGCTGCTTGATAGCACTGTCGATGACACCTTCCATCACTTTGCTGATGATTGAGAGTAGACTGATGGGGCAGTAATTGGTGGGGTTGGATTTGTCCTGCTTTTTGTGGACAGGACATACCTGGGCAGTTTTCCACATTGTCAGATAGATGCCAGTGTTGTAGCTGTACTGGAACAGCTTGGCTAGAGGCGCGGCTAGTTCTGGAGCACAAGTCTTCAGCACGATAGCCGGGATGTTGTTGGGGCCCATAGTCTTTGCTGTATCCAGTGCGCTCAGCCGTTTCTTGATATCACGTGGAGTGAATCGAATTGGCTGAAGACTGGTTTCTGTGATGGTGGGGACCTCAGGAGTAGGCCAATATGGATCATCCACTTGGCACTTCTGGCTGAAAATGGTTGCAAACGCTTCAGCCTTGTCTTTTGCACTCACGTGCTGGGTTCCACCATCATTGAAGATGGGGATATTCATGGAACGAACCTCCTCCCGTTAGTTGTTTAATGGTCCACCACCATTCATGACTGGATGTGGCAGGACTGCAGAGCTTTGTTCTGATCCGTTGATTGTGGGATCGCTTAGCCCTGTCTATAGCAGGCTGCTTCCGCTTTTTAGCATGTATGTAGTCCTGTGTTGCAGCTTCCCCAGGTTGGCACCTCATTTTTAGGTACGTCTGGTGCTGTTCCTGGCATGCTCTTCTACACTCCTTATTGAACCAGGGTTGGTCCCCTGGCTTGATGGTAATGGTAGAGTGAGGAATATGCTGAGCCATCAGGTTACAGATTGTGGTGGAATATAATTCTGCTGCTGCTGATGGCCCACAGCGCCTCATGGATGCCCAGTTTTGAGCTGCTAGATCTGTTCTGAATCTATCCCATTTAGCACTGTGGTAGTGCCACACAACATGATGGAGGGTGTCCTCAGTGTGAAGACAGGACTTCGTCTCATTGAAGTCACCCACCCAGAGTACATTCTGTGCCCTTGCTTCTTCCAAGTGGTGTTCGACATGGAGAAGTACTGATTCATCAGTTGAGGGAGGGTGGTAGGTGGTTTCCATGCCCTTGACCTGAAGCCATGAGACTTCATGGGGTCCAGAGTCAGTGTTGAGGACTCCCAGGGCCACTCCTTCCCGACTGTGCCACCACCCCTGGTGGGTCTGTCCTGCCGGACATACCCAGGGATGGTGATGGAGGAGTTGGACATTCATATGATTCTGTGAGTATGACTATGTCAGGCTTGACTAGTCTGTGGGACAGCTCTCCCAATTTTGGCACAGTTCCCCAGATGTTGGTGAGGAGGGTCGACTGGGCTGGGTGTGCTGTTGCCGTGTCCGTAGCCGGTGGTCAATGCCGGGTGGTCTGTCCAGTTTAATTCTTATTGTGTTTCGTAGCGGTTTGTTACAACTGAGTGGCATGCTGGGCCATTTCAGAGGGCAGTTAAGAGTCTGGAGTCACATATAGGCCAGACCAGCTAAGGACGGCAGATATCCTTCCCTAAAGGACATGACTGAAGATGGGTATTTACGACAATCCGATAGTTTCATGGTTACCATTACTGATACTAGCTTTTTATTCCAGATTTATTTAATTGAATTTAAATTCCGCAGCTGCCGTGGTGGGATTTGAACACTCTGGATCATTAGTCCAGGCCTCTGGATTACTAGCCCAGTGACGTTACCACTACGCTACTGTTCCCTATATCAAAAGTAGCAATGGTCCTAGTACTGAACCTTGGGGAACTCCACTGTATCCCTCCCTCCAGTCCAACGTTAGGCAGACTGGCCTGTAATTGTTAGGTTTATCTCTCTCCCCTTTTATGAACAGGAGTGTAACATTTGAAATCCTCCAGTCCACTGACACTGCCCCCATATCCAAGGAGCATTTGAAGATTGTGGCCAGCGTCTCAGCAATTTCCTCCCTAACCTCAGCAGTCTCGGATGCATTCCGTCTCGGATGCATTCCATCTCGACCCGATGACTTTTCTACTTTGAGGGCTGCCAACCTTAAGTACCTCCTCTTTATCTATTTTTATCCTATCCAATATTGCTATTACCTCCCCCTTTACTGCCACAATGGCAGCATCCCCATCTCTAGTGAAGACCGATGCGATGTATTCATTTAGTACCTCAGCCATACCCTCTGCCTCCACAAGATCATCTTTTCCATCCCTAATCAGCCCACCCTTCCTTTGACTACCCTTTTACTATTTATATGTTTATAAAAGACTTTTGGATTCCCTTTAATTTTAGCCGCTAAACTATTCTCATACTCTCTTTTTGCTCCTCATATTACCCTTTTTAGATTTCCTCTGTATTTCTGTATTCAGCTTGGTTTTCTACCATATTGTGAACCTTACATTTATTGTGCGCCTCCTTTTTCTGTTTCATTTTAATTTCTATATCTTTAGTCATCCAGGGAGCTCTAGCTTTGTATGCCCTTCCTTTCCCCCTCGTGGGAATGTGTCTACTCTGTACCCGAACAATCTCCTCCTTGAAGGCCTCCCATTGTTCAGTTACTGTTTTGCCTACCAATTTTTGATTCCAATCCACCTGGGTAAGATTCCTTTTTAACCCACTGAAATTAACCTTCCAGCTATTAAGTAATTTTACACTTAATTGTTCCTTGTCCGTTTCCATAACTATTCTAAACTACTATGATAATGTTCTCCAAATGCTCCCCTGCTGAAGCATGCTCCACTTGCCCCACTTCATTCTCCAGAACTAGATCCAGCACTGCTACCTTCCTCGTTGGGCTAGAAACACACTGATGATGAATGTTCTCTTACATATTTCAGAAATTCCTCCCCCTCTTTGCCCTTTACAATGCCCTCGATGTTTACCAAGGAAGAGGACTTTGCCAAAGCTGTGGTAAACGAGGAGGTTGCCAGGATACTGGATGAGAAAAAAATAGATGAAGAGGAGGTACTAGGAAGGCTGATAGTACATAAAGTAGATAGGTCACCTGGTCCAGATGGGATGCATCCTAGGTGGCTGAGGAAAGTAAGGGTAGAAATTGCGGAGGTGCTGGCCACAATCTTCCAATCCTCCTTAGATACAGGGGTGGTGCCAAAGGACTAGAAGATTGCAAATGTTACAACCTTTTTCAAAAAAGGGGAGAAGGATAAACCTGGCAATTACAGGCCAGTCAGTTTAACGTCGGTGGTGGGGAAGGTTTTAGATACAATAATCCGGGACAAAATTAATTGACACTTGGAAAAGTATGGGCTAATAAAGGAGAGCCAGCATGGATTTGTTAAGGGCAAATTGCATTTGACTAACTTGATTGAGTTTTTTGTTGAGGTAGTGGAGAGGGTGGATGAGGGCAGTGCAGTTGATGTTGTGTATATGGACTTTCAAAAGGCATTTGACAAAGTGCCACATAATAGACGCGTTCCATGGGATTAAAGGAACAGTAGCAGCATGGATACAACATGGGCTAAGGGACAGAAAGCAGAGAGTTGTGCGTGAACGGTTTTTTTAGACTAGAGGGAAGTATACAGTGGTGCTCCGCAGGGATCGGTATTAGGACCACTGCTCTTTCTGATATATATTAATGACCTCGACTTTGGTATACTGGGTATAATTTCAAAGTTTGCAGATGACACGAAACTCAGAAATGTAGTAAACAATAAGGAGGATAGTAACAGACTTCAGGATGACATAGACAGACTGGTGAAATGGGCAGATACATGGCAAATGAAATTTAATGCAGAGAAATGTGAAGTGATTTATTTGGCTGAAGAGCTCCTCCCAGAGTCGCAATGCGGATTCCGCCCACTAAGGGGCACAATGGAAATGATCTTCACCGCGCGCCAATTACAAGAGAAATGCAGGGAACCGCGCCAACCGCTGTACATGGCCTTCTTTGACCTCACAAAGACCTTTGACACTGTCAACCATGAGGGATTATGGAGTGTCCTCCTCAAATTCGGCTGCCCTCAAAAGTTTGTCACCATCCTCCACCTGCTTCACGACGACATGCAAGCCGTGATCCTGACCAACGGTTCCACCACAGACCCAATTCATGTACGGACCGGGGTCAAGCAAGGCTGTGTCATCGCACCAACGCTCTTCTCGATCTTCCTTGCGGCAATGCTCCATCTCACCCTCAGTAAGCTCCCTGCTGGAGTGGAGCTAATTTACAGAACAAACGGGAAACTGTTCAACCTCGGTCGCCTCCAGTCCAGATCCAAGGTTGTCCCTTCCTCTGTCGTTGAATTACAGTATGCAGACGACGCTTGCATCTGCGCACACTCGGAGGTCGAACTCCAAGCCATCGTTAACAACTTCACCAAAGCGTACGAGAGCATAGGCCTTACACTAAACATCCGTAACACAAAGGTCCTCTACCAACCTGCCCCCGCCACACACTACTGCCCCCCGATTATCAAAATCCATGACAAGGCCTTGGACAACGTGGACCACTTTCCATACCTCGGGAGCCTACTGTCAACAAGGGCAGACGTCAATGACGAAGTCCAACACCGCCTTCAGTGTGCCAGTGCAGCCTTCAGTCGCCTGAGGAAGAGAGTGTTTGAAGACCAGGACCTCAAACCCGGCACCAAGCTCATGGTCTACAGAGCAGTAGTAATACCCGCCCTCCTGTATGCCTCAGAGACATGGACCATGTACAACAGGCACCTCAGGCACTGGAGAGGTACCACCAACGCTGCCTCCGCAAGATCCTGCAAATCCATTGGCAGGATAGGTGCACCAACGCCAGTGTTCTCGCTCAGGCCAACATCCCAGCATCGAAGCTTTGACCAGCTCCGATGGACGGGTCACATCGTCTGCATGCCCGATACGAGACTCCCAAAACAAATGCTCTACTTGGAGCTCCGACACGGCAAGAGAGCCCCAGGTGGGCAGAGGAAACGCTTCAAGGACACCCTCAAAGCTTCCTTGAAAAAGTGCAACATCCCCACCGACACCTGGGAATCCTTGGCCCAAGACCGTACAAAGTGGAGGAGAAGCATCCGGGAAGGCGCCGAATACCTCGAGTCTCTTCGCCGGGAGCAAGCAGAAGCCAAGTGCAAACAGCGGAAGGAGCGCACGTCAACCCAAGCACCCCACCCACCGTCTGCCCCACCTGTGACAGAGACTGTAGGTCCCGCATTGGACTCATCAGTCACCTGAGAACTCATTTTTTAATGTGGAAGCATGTCATCTTCGGTTCCGAGGGACTGCCTAAGAAGAAGAAGATTTATTTTGGTAGGAAGATTAAGGAGAGGCAATATTCACTAAATGGTACAATTTTAAAGGAGGTGTAAGAAGAGAGAAACCTGGGGGTGTATGTACACAAATCTTTGAAGATGGCAGGACAAGGTGAGAAGGCTGTTAAAAAAGCATATGGGATCCTTGGCTTTATTAATAGAGATATAAGCCAAAATTTTAATTGGAAGCCGGGGTGGGGTGGGGGTGGTGCTAGAAAGAGGTCAGGAAACCGGGGAGAACAGGTTTCCCGCAGGCCCTGCCAAATTTAACAGCAGGGCCTGATTTGCATTTCAAACCTCTGTTCCCCACCCACAGCCAGCCAGAAGGAGAGGCTGGCTTGACTGCGGGTAGGTAGGCCTGCGGCACTCGGCCACGGAGGGGGGAGTGGGGAGGATCAGTTGGGGGCCGGGGGGTGGTCGGGGGCCGGAGTCAAGGAACGGGAGGGATGCAGAGAACATCGGGGGCCAGAGGAGGAGGAGGATTGCAGGGTAGGGAGAGAACATCGGAGGCTGGTGGAGGATTGGGGGTTAGGGAGAGAACATCGGAGGCCGGAGGTGAGGATTGGTTGGGGGGGGAGGTGGAGGAGGGAGAGAGAATCGAGGATCGGGGGGGTAGGGAGAGAACATCGAGAGCAGGAGGAGGATCGGAGGGGGTGGAGGGAGAGAACATCGGAGGCCGGAGGTGAGGATTGGTTGGGGGGGGAGGTGGAGGAGGGAGAGAGAATCGAGGATCGGGGGTTAGGGAGAGAACATCGGGAGCAGGAGGAGGATCGGAGGGGGGTTAGGGAGAGAACATCGGGAGCAGGAGGAGGATCGGAGGGGGGTTAGGGAGAGAACATCGGGAGCAGGAGGAGGATCGGAGGGGGTGGAGGGAGAGAACATCGGGAGCAGGAGGAGGATCGGGGGGGTGGGGAGGGAGAGAATATCGGGATCAGGAGTAGGGATGGGGGAAGAGAACATCGGGAGCAGGATCGGGGGGTTGGGAGGGAGAGAACATCGGGATCAGGAGTAGGGATGGGGGAGAGAACATCGGGAGCAGGATCGGGGGGTTGGGAGGGAGAGAACATCGGGAGCAGGAGGTGGATCGGAGGGGGGGAGGGAGATAACATTGGGAGCAGGAGGAGGATCAGGGCTGGGGGAGGGAGAGAACATATGGAGCAGGATTGGGGAGGAGGGAGAGAACATCGGGAGCAGGATCGGGGGGGAGGGAGAGAACATCGGGAGCAGGAGGAGGATCGGAGGCGGGGGGAGGGAGAGAACATCGGGAGCAGGAGGAGGATCGGGGGGGTGGGGGAGAGAACATCGGGAGTAGGAGGTGGATCGGGGGGGCGGAGAGGGAGAGAACATCGGGAGTAGGAGGAGGATTGGGGGGCGGAGAGGGAGAGAACATCGGGAGTAGGAGGAGGATTGGGGGGGAGAGAACATCGGGAGCAGGAGGAGGATCGGGGGGGGGAGAGGGAGAGAACATCGGGAGTAGGAGGAGGATCGGGGGGGTGGGGGAGAGAACATCGGGAGTAGGAGGAGGATCGGGGGGCGGAGAGGGAGAGAACATCGGGAGTAGGAGGAGGATTGGGGGGGAGAGAACATCGGAAGCAGGAGGAGGATCGGGGGGGGAGAGGGAGAGAACATCGGGAGTAGGAGGAGGATTGGGGGGCGGAGAGGGAGAGAACATCGGGAGTAGGAGGAGGATTGGGGGGCGGAGAGGGAGAGAACATCGGGAGTAGGAGGAGGATTGGGGGGGAGAGAACATCGGGAGTAGGAGGAGGATTGGGGGGGAGAGAACATTGGAAGCAGGAGGAGGATCGGGGGGGTGGGGGAGAGAACATCGGGATCAGGAGGAGGGATGAGGGAGAGAACATCGGGAGCAGGAGGAGGATCAGAGGGGGGAGGGAGAGAACATCAGGAGGAGGATCGGGGGGAGGGAGAGAACATCGGGAGCAGGAGGAGGATCAGAGGGGGGCAGGAGGAGGATCGGAGGGACGGGGAGGCGGGGGAGAGAAAGAACAATGGGGGCCGGACTCGAACATCATGGGGAGGGAGGGAGAGGATCGGGGCCGGTCTGAAGATTATCGGTTCGGGTGGGGGGTGGTGGTGTGCTGCGAAGGCGATCAGAGGCCTCATCAGGGGGGGATTCGGAGGCCTTGTGGTGGTCTTTGATCTTGGGAAGTTGGTGAGGCAGGGATGTTGGATCCAGGATGTAAGTGTAAAGGCACTTACCTCCTGGATCCGGCAGTCCTCACCTTCCATTAGCTGTCTGGTTTCCCGAGGCCTGCAAAACCCGACCAGCCACAGTTAAATTTGAAATGCTGGTTCAATCTGAGGCATGCCAGCCTCGTTATAATATTTAAATAGGCGACCCGCTTCCTGGGAGCGTATTGGCTCCCAGGAAGTAGGCGGGTTCTGATCGGGATTCAGTTTTTTAATACTTTAACCTCCCACCTGACCCAACCCATCCGTTTTTTGGGGTTAAAATTCCCCCCCATAGAATACAAAAGCAAGGAAGTTATGCTAAACCTTTATAAAACACTGGTTAGGCCTCAGCTGGGGTTGTTCTCCTTAGAGTAGAGAAAGTTAAAAGGAGATTTGATAGAGGTGTTCAAAATCATGAAAGTTTTTGATGCTAATAAGGAGAAACTGTTTCCAGTGGCAGAAGGGTCAGTAACCAGAGGACACAGATTTAAGATGTTTGGCAAAAGAACCAGAGGCGACATGAGGAAACATTTTTTTACGCAGTGAGTTGTTGTGATCTGGAATGCACTGCCTGAAAGGGTGGAGGAAGCAGATTCAATAGTAACTTTTAAAAGGGAATTGGAGAAATACTTGAAGGGAAAAAAATGACAGCTTTATGGAGAAAGAGCAGGGGAGTGGGACTAATTGGATATGTCTGCTGAAGAGCCAGCACAGGCACGAATGGCCTCCTGTGCTGTATCTGAATGTTTACGCTGTGACGTGTACTTCAGAGTCACCATATTGTTTAGAGAAACAGATAGATCATTTGAACAGCTTGCTTTACATTCATTCCGAATTCAAACTATAATTGATTACAGAAGACTTACTGACAATAGAAAAGTCAAATTGTATCTTTGTTCACTATATTTCAGTTTGTTTTTTCCCCCCAGAGTTCCCATATATCACTGGGAATCTTGCAAATTATATGAGCAGTAGAAATTCTTAAAAAATATATTTTATTGCAATTTGTCTGAATAATTTGGAAATTAATTCCCTTTAATCAGACAGGTTTTATTTTCTGGAGTCATTCTCTTGAGTACGTCCAGCAGTTTCTCAGCATCATGCATTCTCCAACTGCTTCAAGTGAATATATGCTGGCCACCCTGCTATTAGATCTTTAGATAGAATAGAGTGATCTTTCTTGCACACAGTGACTGCACTTCAAAAAGTACTTCATTGGCTGTAAAGCGCTTTGGGATGAAAGTACAATAGACTGTTGGGACATCAACTTGAACACCAGCCCCCCATACTGTTGTATACTGTGCTGTTACTGAACTTTTCCACCTTGGATGTCTGCAGATCAGCATTCAACACATGTTGATGTGTGGGATTTGTTATCGAGCTGCAGCTGATGCTTTATCGGTTGGTGTTAGTTGAGGAACTCCCTGCAGAGCAGGAGGTGTGAAATGGAATCTTCCCATGAGGGGAAATAATAACAAAACTATTGATATCTGCTATGAGTTAGAAGTTGGGGGATGGAGAGCACTTTCAATTCATTCTATTTCACACAGTTTTTTTCTTCTTCTCGGTCTTCTGATAGATTTTTTGATGTGGAAAATTGATTTATGAAATTTAAAAACTAATATCACCTAATAGCTTGATAAACCTGAAAAGCTGACTTTTGAATCACAATTTAGCCAAAGATGTTTTAACTGATTCTATTTCAAGTACATTTTATCGATCCCACATATTATTGTCATTTCTATTATGTTTTTCTTCCTAAACAATTTAATTCAATGCACCAATCTAGTTACAGTACTAGTAATTGCATCTCCAACTGAACTGTGGGTTGATTTTGTTTCATTTTTCAAATTCATGTTTAGCTCGATTATGCAGCTTTAAAACAGATGTACATAATGCAAATGACAATGCTGGTGCTCATTAAATCTGTGCAATGTTACATTTTACAGTAGAAGCCAGTCCACAGAAAAATGTATTAACATAACAAAGGAACCAAAACCTGTTATCTACTATATGTGATATTGTTCACTCTAACTTGATCACTTTGAGTGGCCTTGGCAACCACTGCAATTTTTCACTGATACTCTGCCCTTGTGTATCTTGTTACAATGAAAATGAGCCTATTCAGTACAGCAATCTTGTTGCCAGTTCTATTTCTGTAACAGCGATGCATATGTGTGTGCTGATGTCCAACTGTTTAGAAAAGCACAATGGACTATATTGTCTTGGCAGAGTTCACACAAAAATAAACGCTACAGTGATTTAGTTAAATTTGCTACAAAATAAAAGTGTGGCAATACAGAAAAACATAGTTTAAACAAAAAATATACTTCCATCACAATTACTTTATGATCCTTGAGAAAAATGTACTCTTGCTCCCAATGTTATACGGCGCTAAAAATAAAGATACAAAAGCAACTTGCAGTATCAGTGAAGACTGATTTTTTTGGTAAACTTCATTTTCAGGCCAGTGCTTATAGTATATCAACATCTGACATAAAGACCACCTATTTCTACAAGTTACAACAATAAATGAATGATTCACGTTTGAACTGATAATAGACCACCTGAAGTCATTAGTGAAAGTGGGAGTTATTGACCGACTGCACTGTCCTGACATATCTGAGTTGAATGTTCTGTTTTACAGAATATGGCACTAAACCACACATATTGGATAAGACTGTTACCAAATATGTTAAAATAAAGCCTCAAGAACAGACTTTACACACAGATGACCAGGTAAGAACAGAAGCTCCCTTTTCAGCCTTTTTGAGAACTATAGTAGCATTTATGTACTTAAACCAAGTTACCATAAATTAAAGTTTTGTGTGACTATATTGCTTGTATTTAAATTAGTATATTTCAAAGCAAACTAAGATTATTCAGAAAAAAATGGCACTCTATTTTTCTTTTAGGAACTATGTGTTTCAGTTTATAGTCCCAACCATTGATATATATTGAAATCTTTGTGTGGAACCAGGTGAAGAACACTAGATTATAAACAAAAGAACCATAAATAAACATAGCTAGAAAAGAAACTACTTCAGATTTAAGTTAACTTATGGAACAATCAATTTGAATTTGGTTAAAGCACTGAAGAATTAAATGGACAAGATACCCAATAGGGTCATTGAGTAGTCTGGTGCAGGAAAGAGGTGGTATATATGTGCGAGTTCTGAACATGGATCGAAACAGGATGAGGTAAATAGGCTGAATAGTCTCTCATTCGTAGATTCTTGTTATGTAAGTTAATTCTGTCTTCTAGCATTAAAAGCAGTCTGAAGTGATATCTAGAATGTAAAGAAATATAATCCTGGCAGTGTGAATTCTAGTGTTCCACAGGAAAAGATTACCCTTTGAAGAAGGATAATCTTTAAAATATGATGATTAAGAACAAATTGAATGGTGGCTGTTAAGTGACTTCGAGATTTCTTAGTTCATTTAGGTAGCCAAAGGTTAAATTTGAACTGAAAAAGAGTCACAACCAATCATTTGTTGAAAAATTATATTTTTTTGGTTCCACTTATTAAAACAGCAACAACTTGCATTTAAATAGCACTGCTAACATAGACAAATGTGCTTCACAGAGGAGTTAGGAAAAATGGGTACTGAGCCAAAGAAGCAGACATTAGGAAGGGTGACCAAAAGCTTGGTCAGAGGTGGATTTTAAGGAGGGACTTAAAGAAAAAAAAGAGAAGTGGAGGGGTTTAGGGAGGGAATTTCAGTGCATGGGGTCTCTGCAGTTGTATGCACAGCCACCGATTATGGGGCAAGAGAAAGAGGGTGCATAGAAGGTTGGATTCAGAAGAAGGGAGAGTACAGGTGGGGAGGAGGGAGAAAGAGAGCTTCTAGAGCTGAAGTAGGTTACAGAGATAGGAAAGGGCATAGCCATAGAGAGATTTAAATGCAATTGTGAGCATTCCAAAATTGAGGTTTTGTGGGGATCGCGAGCGTAGATCAGCAAGGACAGGGGTATAGGCAAGTGGGACTTGGTGTGGAATAGGGTACAGGCAACAGAGTTTCAGATGAGTTGAAGTTTATAGAGGGTGGAGGTTGGAGGTTGGGAGGCCAGCCAGGAGAGCATTAGAGTAATTGAGTCTGGAAGTGACAGCTGTGAATCAGGATTTTGGCAGCAGATGGGCTGAGGTAGTGGTGGAGGCAGTGATGTTATTGAGGTGGAAGTAGGCAGTCTTTGTTATGGAGAGGATAAAGGACGAAACTCAGCTTAGGGTCAAACAGGAACTCAAGGTCGTAAGCAGTTTGAGTGGGTTTGAGACAGTAGCTGGACAGAGGATGGAGTTGATGGTGAGGGTACAGAGTTTGTGCTATGGGCTGAAGACAATAGATTTAGTCTTCCCAATGTTTAGCTGGATGAAATAACCACTTATCCAAGACTGGAAACCGTACAAGCAGTCTGACAGCACAAAAGGAGTGGAGGGGTTGAGCGAAATGGTGGCGAGGTAGAGCTGTGAGTTATCGATGTACATGTGGAAGCTGACCCCAAGTTTATGAATGGTGTCGATGAAGAAGAGGAGGGGGACAAGGATGGCTCCTTGGCGGACTCCCAAGGTGATGGTGTGGAGTAGGAAGAGAAGTTGTTGGAGATGTTCTGGCTATGTTCGGATAGGTGAGAGTGAAGTCAAGTGAGGGCTGAACAATGGAGGAGAGGCAGTGAAGGAGGGTAGTGTGATCGACTGTGCTGAGAGATGCAGAGATGAGAAGGGATAATGTTGTTCGCGACTTTGGTAAGGGCTGGTTTATCATTATGGGATGGGTAGAAACCTGATTGGAGGGATTCAGACTTTGAGATGCAGGAGAGATCGCATGAATCTGTGATCACGTGTTCAAGGACCTTGGAGAGGAAAGGGAAGTTGGAGATAGGTAGTAGTTAGCAAGAACAGAGAAGGGGTTTGTTCTTGAGGAGGGGGTTGCTGTAAAAAAGGGAATCATTTATAATGCCAGCTAGCATGGGGGACCAGGAAGGGAATTTGTGTAGGCAGGACTTTAATGGGGATGGGCTTGAGAGATTAATATATATATATATATATAGCACAAAAGAATGTACATCAACAGAAGATATATACAGGATGTCAGAGAAATTCCTTGGTACAAAAGATAATCAGACTTAAAACAATTAAGTTGATTTTTATGAGCTTGGAGAGCACCTGAGTGAGGAACAACAGAGTGAGATTGACTTAAAAGAGGGAGTGTGAATTTGAACGGGAGTTAGCTGGTGAGAGAAAGTTTAGCTGATCCATCAGAGGAGGTTGAATAAGAAGTAGTTAACTGATGAATAATTAATGCTGCAGGACAATGCTAGTATTGTGCAGAAGTTGCATAATGTGGAAGTTTCTGGAAGCTGAGTGTCCAAAAAAAGCCATGCAAAAAGTAACTCTAGTTGTACTTGCTTAAGCTTCAAATCACTGAGCTTAAGAAACAGCTTTAAGATGCTCCACTCCTTAAAAGAATAGTAGGGGTTCCTGGAACACACATTGCAGGAGACCCCCTCCTCCCATAGCTAGAGGAATACTAAGGTGAAGGAGGGGAAATGGGTGACTTGTAGAGGCAGTACAAAAAACTCCCAGAGGTCTGAAGCTATCTGATAGACACACAGTGCTAGATATCTATGATGCTGGGAAGGCGGGTAATCATGAGCAATGCCAGAGTGTTATGTAACAAGTGGTTACCCTGGGGGAAGAAGTAATAGAATCAAGAATAGGCAAGTATTTTTTATGGAGGCTGCTATTATTAGAAGGATAAATAGCCTTTTTTTTGCAGTTGTGACTGGTTTGTTGTTTACCATTTGCCAGGGTAACAGACATAACAGAGCAGGTGGAGAAGATTCTGGAAAGGGAGCATGAGCAGCCTGAAATCGTGGGTAACAGAAGCAATGACATGGGGAAGAACAGGATGGCGGTCTTGCGTAAGGGGTTTAAGGAGTTTTAATATTCGATTTAAAAAAAAAAGTGATCAAGTATTATTCCTGTGACAACGCTAGGCCAGTTAGGAAAGAGCAGATTAGACACATCAATGTGAGGTTTGACAGATGGTGTCGAATGGAGGCTTTCAGATTGTTAGGGCATTTCACTGGTTCCAGAGCTGGGGAAATTTTAACCAACTTGATGGACTTCACATAAACTGAACAGGTATCAATATCCTCACACAGCGAGTAAATAGAACGTAGAGGAAAATTTTAAACTAGTACGGTAGGGATGGGGAAATCATAAAATGTACGGGGTGGTTAAGAATAAGTATAGTGAAGCAGCAAAGCATTCTCAAATGTAAGATCAAGAGGGTGGTATGGCAAATATACATTAGGGCAGATAGGTGAAAGATAATGAAGGAAAGAATAAGGAAATAATAGAATTGGAAAGCATACAGAGAAGTATAAAAAGGTCAAGTTTGCAGTTCATGTATGTAAACGTGCAGAGCATTAGAAATAAAACCAGGAAACTAGAGTCACTAACTAGAATTAATTGATCGGGGCTAAAAGGGTTAAATTATGAGGACAGGTTGCATAGCCTAGGCTTATGTTCCCTTGAGTATAGAAGATTAAGGGGTGATCTAATTGAGGTGTTTAAGATGATTAAAGAATTTGGTAGGGTAGACAGAGAGAAACTATTTCCTCTGGTGGAGGAGTCCAGAACAAGGGGACATAACCTTAAAATTAGAGCTAAGCCGTTCAGAGGTGATGTCAGGAAGCACTTCTTCACACAAAAGAAATCTGGAACTCTCTTTCCCCCAAAAAGCTGTTGATGCTAGGTCAATTGAAAATGCCAAAACTGAGATTGATTGATTTTTGTTAGGTATAGGTATTAAGAGATATGGAACCAAAACAGGCAAATGGAATTGAGATACAGATCAGCCATGATCTAATTGAATGGCGGAGCAGGCTCGCAGGGCTGAATGGCCTACTCCTGTTCCTGTGTTGCTATAATGCTGTAACCTTGATGGAAATTTTGTTTCAGCCAAGTATATATTCCCAGCTATAAAATTTTCAGGAGTGAGAAGAAAAAATAATTCAAAACACAATTACAGCTATAGAATGGAAAGTTTTTACTGATGGTGGTGCTGAGACAGAGTTGGGTTGAGTTAAGAAATAATAAGGGGATCTGTTACCAAATTACAGACCACCAAGTAGTATGAAAGATGTGAGACTAAGAATTATAGGCAATTTAGAGAGTTTTGCAATAGTAAGAGTCATAATATTGGAAGACTTTAACCATCCTAAGGTAGCTTGGGATAAGACAAAATGTTATGGTCAAAATGGTAAGAGGTTTCTAGAATGCATCCAAGATTGTTTCCTTAATCAGTATGTTGTATGTACATTAAGGAAGGATATAGTGCTAGATCTGATTCTACTAATGAAGCAGGACAATTAAGTAACCTAAAAGTAGGGGAATACTTGAGAAATAGTGACCAGAACCTAATTAAGTTAAAGAAAAAGATGAGTTCAACTTATAGGTTTTGGACTGGAAATGAACTAATTTCAGTGGGATGAACAGAAATACAACTGAAGAATGCCTAACTGTTGTAACAATATGGCTTTGGATAGCAGGCTAAAAGGGGGAAGAGAAATAAAAATCTTTGGTTAATTTGGACCATGTACAGTGATCATGCAGTCTAATTGTCAGGATTAAGTCTGTTTCTTTACATTCATGGTATGCCTAGAATGAAATCTAAAGGCATTCTTTTCTTGTTCCTGTCAGAATATGCCCTACCACATGTGGTGACACCATCTCCATGAGATTATTTTGTATTTCACGGAGAAAATGTCACAATTGAGAATGGACTGCACTGTAAGTGGAAAATGTTTTACTGCCTGACTGAGCCCAGTATCCAATTAGTGCATCAATTTAGTTCTCCTTTTAAATTAAAATTTACACCTAACACTGATAATTCTAATTGTAATTATTTACTAATGTGTGGTATAATTAAAGCACATTACGAGGAGCCATGGAATTTGATCCATTTCCCACTCGTGGAACTGACTAATTTAACTTGAAAATTTGTAGTTTGTAACTTACCAGGTGAGACCATTTATGGGATTTAAATTGTATCCCACAGCTCCTCCTTTTTCTCTTGTCCATGATCTAGTGACCACCACATGTAAAAGAGGGTTACAAGCACAATCTGAATATTGTCACACTGAAAGGCGAGTGGGAAGACGTGTGTTCTGTACTGTGTAATATGCTCACTTAGGGAGGAATAACTGAAAATCTACAAAATGTGTGCCAGTTCAGATGAATAATTTAGAAGATACAGAGAGAGTGACAATAGTGTGAAAGAGAGATTAGCTAGCTTCTGTCACACACATCCTGACCATCAACTTATTAGTATTGACAAAGACCTGAGAGCATGTTGCTTGCCCGCTCAACCCTCAGTATTATGCGGATTGAGGAAAAGAACCATAACTGTAGCAAAAATTGCAAACACATAAACCAAATAAAACACTTCATTTTACTGAGCAGACAGATTGTAAGACAACATCTACAGAGTATTAGATTTTTGTAAGTCCATTCACAAAATTTATATGATTCAACACATTTAGAAGACTCGTTTGAAAAACCTACACTTCATGCTCATGGTTTGATGAAAATAGATTAATGAGACATTTATACAATGGTAACATTTAGGATGTTCTTTTTCAAAAAAGTAGGAATATATTTAATGTAACCTTTGTAGAAAAGCCATCAGAGACTGGTTATGTTGTGAAGTGCATTTATCTAGTTATTCATTTCCCACATTTGATGTTGGCATTTACTTTTGTATGGTTAAAATATCTGAAAGAGAACTAAAAAACAGCTGTTTCGAACTATGAGCATACTAGTAGCTAATTATTCCTTTTATTGGATTATGTGGACTATCAATGAAATGTAATTGATTATTTTGATCTAGCTATTCCAGCAATGAATCTGAAAATAAATTGTATTTCATAATGCAGAATCTTTGCTAATGCTTGTGCAGTATTTTCATATTCCTCACATTCCCTATGATATTTATGCAGTCTAAAAAATGATTTGTAAATAAGGATATCATGATGAAAATTTGAATGACTATTGTTTGGCTATTATTTGAAAGAAGCAGCACAACAAGTATTGTAGAACTCCATTTTCTCTACTTGTGGAGTTAGCAATTGTGGACTTTCTTAAGGCCCCATGCCTTTCTTGCTTCCTGTGCTTCGGCATGTCAATTTTAAAATTATCGTCCTTGCTTTCAGATCTTTCCATGGCTTCACCTGACCCTACCTGAATGAAAGCCTCCTGCCTTATGCCCTTGTACACACTCTCCACTCCTTTAACACCAAACAGCTCCTCACCCCTCCCTTTCCCCATTACAGGTGTCCATTCATTCAGCCTGTACACTGCTACTTTCGGGAATTCACTACTCAGTTCCCTCCACCTTGCTGTCGCTCTCATTGTTTTCAAAATCTCCACACACACACACACACACACACACACACACACACACACACTGATAAACAACTCGGGCCTCTTTCAGCCTCTTATCCAGAAGCAACCCCCACCCTGAGCCGAAAACCTACCCTCTGTAACCCCCCCCCCCCCCCACGTGAGAAGACCTGGAACAAAAGCCAAAAATACAATCCCGGTCTTGTAAAACAGGTCTAGGCACAATTGGAGAGATCAGTCCATTGTGGTTGTTTCCTTAAAGGTAGTTCAACCAAGTGGGCATTGAGCCATGTTTAGACCAAGGTAACGTACTGTTTTTTGCCAGAAAGAAAAAGTCATAACTGTTAGAAATTTAAAGAGGTTTTTATTACAAGTTAAGATAGACTTAGGGATATTAATCCTTTTGACATTAAACAGTAGCTCTGCTCAAAAATCATGCCTTACAGTTACCTCTCATACTTATGTCAGCAAATATCTGTGCAGAATCCATTTTCTGAAACCTACATAGGACATATAACATCTGAATTGACTGTTGTAGAGCTGCATTGGAATTTGAGTATGTCTCCCTCCTCTGGCTTCATATTGCTTTGCATTCACTATCCTCTATACCATAACTAAATTGTGGTTCCACTCAGTGTTGATGTTTAATGTAGAGTGTTCTAGTGCAAGAACTAAATTCCCTATATCATTGGAACTGATAGATATTCCATTTGTGGACAATAAATCTTCACATGGGGCTGGGAGAGGGGGTGCAATGCACTGGACCATTAATGTGTAGAATCATCTCAGTAGTGGGATGTAGGTTTGTTTTTCCCCAGTACAACTATACTGCTAATCTCAACCATGTTGCTGGGATATGTTGAATGGAGGGACTGTCTTCCCGAGGTAACTCCTATGCACCTCCTAATAACCACTTTGGGTTAATGTAGCATTTTGAGAGTTTTACCTATTTGTCCTGGGTGGGATTTTGGTTCATTTTATATTATGTTACTGATATAAAATCAGGCTCAGTTCACAAAAGGTTAACTCCCAGAGAGACACAACTCATCCAGGTTTTTGATTAGGATCATTAATTAGAATACCAAATGAAGCAGTTGTCAAAAATTGTATATTTGCACATACTGCATTGCTTTTAAGATAATAGAGGCCGTTAAGCACATTCCAAAGCTCTTTACATCTTTAATAATAGAATGGTTTTCATTTATGATGCCCAGCAGGGGGCTTAACTAAACAGACAATGTAGTTGTCATAGTTCTCTCTCCAAGAGAGGGGAGTTTCTCATTTAAGATGATAGTATTGATTGGTTGTTCTGCAAGTCAATTGTTGACACAGAGCTGAGGTAGTGGTCAGAGGTCAACCTTTGTTTCTTTATCTCACCTTCTGGAGAAGTTTAGAGAGGGTTGAATCTAGAACTGAGAGATAAGCAAACAGATCTCATGTTCTAAGGTTAGTCCCATTCATTTCCAGGACTGCTGACTTGTAAAGTGAGTTTACAAAGGGCAAAGCAGTAAATAGGTAAATCTCGCTGTGAAAACTATTCATTCATGTATTTTATGTAAAAAAAAATTGGTTTGCAATTGGCCTCGTCTCACTAGAGTCCTTTTCAGTCCATCTTCCAAAAAGATAAGAGAACACACATGGCGGAGCATGTGAGATCACAGTATCCACTAAACACAATGAGGGAATCATATTGTTCCAGTCCCTGGATCACCAATTATTTAACTGGCTATTGGGCAATAAAGGTGTTTTCCAGATCATAATCGACAAAGGCTTTGCTTACGGGAGTGACCAATGTTGCTGAACTCAAGCATATCTACTGTAGATTCGAAACTTGTAACAGTGGCATTGGTGGAGGCTTAGGACCAAGTAGCCCACCTACCATCTTGACTATTGTTGATGCATGAGCTGTGGATCCTAGAGGAGAAAATGGAGAAACTGAATTGAACCCATTCTTTTCCCTACATTACAACAGTGACTACAATACAAAAGTACTTCATTGACTGTAAATCGCTTTGGATTGTCCTGAGGTCGTGAAAGGCGCTATATAAATGCAAGTTTTCTTCTTTCTTTCTTTTGGAAAAAATAATGTTGAATGAATCTGAAAAAAGTGAAGTAATTAATGATCAAATTGTGGTTTGAATAGTCCAAAAGACTTGAGATGATCTTACTCAGTCAAATCACCAATGTGAAAACTATCATGATCGGCCCTTGTGCAAAATGAGTGACTGGGTTATCCCTTCTGAAAGCTGGATGGTATGTTGCTAGTGATAATCTAGATATAATTTTTGGAATATTCATATGGTTTCAGACAGTGTCCCAAATTTTGAAGGTGTGTGGAAACTTTGTGTGTATCAGATCCCAGAAATTCATGAATGAGTAATTGTTTTATAGTTGTTCTTGGGATGTGGGGAACACTGATAAGGCCACATTTATTGCCCTGAGCAGATGTTTGGTGGGCCTTCTACTTGAACCGCTGCAGTCATTGTGGTAATGGTGCTCCCACAATGATGTTAGGTAGAGAAATGCAGAATATTGATGCAGTAATGATGAAGGAACGGCGATATATGTCTAAGTATGGTGTGTGACTTGGAGGGGAACTTGCAGGTGACTGTTCCCTTGATAGTGCTGCTTTCATCCTTGGTGGTAGAGGTCGCAAGGGAGGGAGGTGCTGTCAGAGTGATCTTGGTGAGTTGCTGCAGCGTATCCTTTAGACCATACATACTGCAGCCTCAATATGTCATTGGTGGAGGAGATGCATATTGAGTCCAGTGGTACAGGGCTGATCAAGCAAAGAGTTCACCCTGGATGGTGTTGAGCTTCTTGAATGTTGTTGCAGCTGCACCTATCCAGGTAAGTGTGAGTATTTCATCACAAGCCTGTCTTAAACCTTGTAGATGGTTTTGACAGGCCAGAAGGTGAGCCACGGTGTTGATATGGCTGGTCCAGTTAAGTTTCTGAGCCCAAACTGTTAACGGTGGGGGCCTCTGCGATAATATTCCAATGCTCCCTTGGCCAGCCTCCCACCTTTCCACCCTCTTTAAACTTCAGCTCATCCAAAACTCTGCTGCCCATATCCTAACTCGCACCAAGTCCCATTCGCTCATCACCCCTGTGCTTGTTGACCTACATTGACACCCGGTCCAGCAACGCCGCCATTTATAATTCTCATCCTTGTGTTTAAATCTCTCCATGGTCTCGCCCCTCCCTAAGGCAATAGTCTCCTCCAGCCCTACAACCCTCCGAGATCTGTGCGCTCCTCCAATTCTGGCCTCTTGCCCATCCCCGATTTCCATCGCCCCACCATTGACGGCCGTGCCTTCAGCTGCATAGGCCCTAAGCTATGGAATTCCCTCCCTAAACCTCTCCACCTCTCTACCTCTCTCTCCTCCACTAAGACATTCCTTGAAACCTATCTCTTTGACCAAGCTTTTGTTCACCTGTCCTAATATCTCTTTATGTGGCTTGATGTCAAATTTTGTTTGATAACGTACCTGTGAAGCACCTTGGGACGTTTTACTACGTTAAAGTCGCTATATAAATGCAAGTTGTTGTTGTAGTGATTCCTTGAAGGTCAGGGGAGATGGCTGGGCGTTCTTTTGTTGGAGATAGTCATTACCTGGCATTTATTTGGTACAAATGTTACCTGCCACTTGTCAACCCAAGCCTGGATGTTATCCAGGTCCTGCTGTAGACTGGTATGGGCTGCTTAATTATGCAAGGATTTTTGAGCACTGTAGAATCATCAGCAAACAGCCCCATTTACTGATGAAGCAGCTGAAAATAGTTGGCCTGGGATGCTTCCCTGAGTAACTCCTGCAGTGATGTCCTGGGTCAGCAATGACTGGCCTCTGACAACCACAACCATCTTCCTTTTGTGTCAGGTATTACTCCATTCAGCATGGTTTTAGTAGAAGTAAGTCACAAATCTACTAGAATTCTTATGGCACTAACTAAATTAGTGGTTGAAGGCTAGCTAGTGGGTAGTTTGTCCATGGGCAGGAGACCTGCTGTTTTAACTGCACGCACAGAAGTGGTATGAAGAACAGCAGCAAGTCACTTGATGTACAGTTGTCTGGGGAAGCTTGGGTACTGTGTACCAAGGAGGACTAGGTGAGGTTCAGCACGCTGACGCAACACAATCTGGAGAAATATTAAAAAGAGACGATAACAGTTTAGTGACCAGGAAGACATTTTTTTTTCTTGGTCTTTCTGGCCCAAGTAAGCAGACTGTTCAACAGCAGCATGATTTCTAGTAGTGATATCATGACTCAAGCATTGAATGTTTTGGGCATCATATCCCTTGTTTATGTGGTGCAAGGGGGGTGGCTCTCTTTACATTGCTTTCCGGAACTGTCTTGTGCCAGTTACCTCCCTTCATTTGTGATCTGAAACCTGTTTGCAGTCCTGGGCAATGCCTCCGCTGCCCAAAAGTCCCCCTGCAATCCACCACTTTAAAGTTAACCAGTGGGCAGTGGCCCTAGCCAGATCTCTCCACCCACATGCAGTCCCCCATTTGCTGGCCTTCCGATATCTGCCATTTGCTTCTGTGCCTGACCAGCAGCCAGTGTGGCTTTTTTATTCTAACGGTGTGCATATGGTTATTTTTCAAAATTATTTCAAAAGCTTTATTCAAATAAAGTTTATTTGTGTTTTTTAAATATTTATTTTTCTCATTGGAAAATTCTGACTGAATTGCAGTATTTCAGTTTGTGTTAATGATTTGAATACAAGCTGGACAGTGAATTTAAGAAGGTTTTCAACTAAATTTTTAAGTAAACGCTATTAATTTCATTTTTTTACTCCAAAATATGTGCCAAGCTGAAAGACACAATCCCATTGTTTGCATTTAATTAGTTTATATATAATTTGTTAGTACAGCTGCTGTTGAGTGGAAAGTACAGGAGGCTGTGTAAAGTAATTCTTTGGGATACTAACAAATGTCTGGTGCTGCTCATGATGAGTCAGAGGGTATGCTATTTTATAATAATTGGGGTCTTAATGTGATGGGGAAACTATAATAGGGAAAGTGTTGCAGGAAGTAGGCATGACACTTGCAGGAAGCGTGCACGATACACAAGACTTTTAATATAGCACTAATTGTTGCACACAGCTAGTCGGAAAAAATGGTCTTTCTCTTACCTGTCTCTTTTTTTCATGTTGCTGTTTCTCTGTCTCTCCAGATGGGAGGGAACATGTAGCTAAGCACAACACCCCCACCTCACTCCCCTCTCCCCCCCCCAGCTTAGATGAAAATCCATGCTGCCTCTCCCTGATGAGTTAGAACCCTGCCTTTGCTCCCTCCTTCCTCCATCATTCTCTTCTTCTGCTTTCTGCTTTCCCCATCCCCTTACTCCTCTTCTCATCTGATGCTGCTCAGCACAACCCCAGTGCCAAGAATATTTTTTGTCCCTGGTTAAAGGGAAGTTGTAAACCCCATCTCAATTGAGAATAATTTCAGGGCCCAAGGGAGGGAATTTATAGCTCTTCACAAGTCCCCAAAATGAAAATCTGTGTCACCCCTCTCTGCTGAGATAGAATCTCTGCCTTTACTTCCTCCGTAACCCCTCTCTCTCCCCTATCCTCCTCCTCTACCCTTCCTTATCATTTCCCACAATCCTCTCCCCTCCACTTCCAGCTTCCCCTCCTCCCCAATTCCACCTCTCTCTCCTTCCATCCCCTCCACTTTCTCCAACCATTAGGACATATGCAATAGCTGTTCAGGCTGACTTTCCCTTTGATTTTTCCCTGGTGCTGTGGGGAAGCACTTATCGTCTGCTCTGTGCTTTCCCACCTCATTGCAGCTACATTTGTGGACTCGAAGTGGAGGATTGATGGTGAACTTATTCAAAAACATAATTTAAAAATTTGGGGTGGAGCTCTTGTTTTGTAGAATTGGTTAAAATTCTTAGCAGAACAATTGTTTATTATTTTATTTTTCAGCCTTCTCAAAGTACATTGAATGAAGTGGATCCTCACTGGGACGCAGTACATGCTGAACGCCTCAATCTTCTGAAGAACGTGTGCAGAAATACATCGTTAAGGAATCTGACACATTCTCCAATCACAAAGTTTGTCTTGGACCGTATATTTGTGTGCGATAAGCACAAAATCCTGTTCTGTCAAACACCAAAAGTTGGTAATACACAGTGGAAGAAAGTTCTTATTGTTCTAAATGGTAATTATGGAAACTTGTGATATTGTATCTGGTACAGTATTTTGCTATCAGCAAGGCTTGAGGTAAAATGAATGTTCTGGAGTAAATTTGTAAATTTAGTTTGTAACTTCCCAAAGTAGTTTGTTCTTGCAGTTTTAATGGGACATTTAGCCGTCCTTGCCAAGAGACCATTTAGATAAAAATCTTTTTTTAAATTGATGACTTTCATATTTTCTTCTGATGGCCCATGAGTTTAAAAGGAGTAACATTATTCCAAAAATAATATTGTGGGGTGCAGCTCCAATTTTCAAAACTCCCTTTATTCTTGACGCTGTGGCCTAGAAATGAGATGGCACACATCCGTTTTCCAGGCGCAAAACGGGTGCCTAACCATCCAATATGGTGGGCCTGACGCGAGCGTTCATTACGAGCCAGAAGTGTGCTGCCCGCCATATTGGAAAGGGCTGTTCCATAGGTGTCCAGTGCGCACGCCAGAAATATTAAAATGGCAAATTAAAATACTTAAATGAGGAGCCTACCCTTATTCCAGGACCACTTTCTGATATTGGGCTGCCCCAGCGCCTGACTCGCCACGTGATAGACTCACTCAGCAACTTGTGGCGCTAGGGATGAAGGATTACAGTTACATGGATAGACTGGAGAAGCTGGGGTTGTTCTCCTTGGAGCAGAGAAGGCTAAGAGGAGATTTGATAGAGGTGTTTAAAATCATGAAGGGTTTAGATAGAGTAAATAAAGAGAAACTGTTTCCAGTGGCTGAAAGATCGATAACCAGAGGGCACAGATTTAAGGTGATTGGCAAAAGAACCAGCAGCAACATGAGGAAAAACTTTTTTACACAACGAGTGGTTATGATTTGGAATGCACTGCCTGATAAGGGTGGTGGATACAATTCAATAGTAGCATTCAAAAGGGAATTGGATAAATACTTTAATGAGAAAAAATTGTAGATATGGGGAAAGAGCGGGGGAGTGGGACTGACTGGATTGCTCTTCGAAGTAATCGGCACAGACTCGATGGGCCGAATGGCCTCCTTCTGTGCTGTACTATTCTATGATTCTAACAGACAAGGACCCTTCAGCAGTACTATTTAAAGGGCTTATCCATTACTTACAGGTTAGTTGCCGGTTTGTCATTTGAGGCTGCTGATTAACTTTTGGCATTTTTTGGTCTATTTTCTGTTTCTGAAAACTTAATCTCACTGCTGAGAAGAAGATTTTGCTGGTGTTGCACTGTTTTTGGCTGCCTTCAGTAAAGATTGACTTGCAGTCATAGGTGGCCTGGTAGGGCTGCCTTTGGGGCTTGAGGATGAGGGAGGGCAGCAGGAGGAGGAGACTGCGCAGGAGGCCATACCCACAGAGGGTCTTCAGGAAGCACCTCGCTCATTTCAACTTCTCGGAGGAGCAATGTATGAGGTCCCTTCGCTTCACAAAGGCGGCTGTCACCGAGTTATGTCACCTGCTGCAGCCAGAACTCAAGCCACGCAGCAGGGTATGGACAACACTGCCTGTGGCTGTTAAGGTCACCGTGGCTCTTAACTTTTACGCAACAGGCGCCTTTCAGACTGCAGCAGGTGACATCAGTGACAACTCACAGATTGCAGTGTACCGCTGCATCAGGGAGGTCACCGCAGCGCTCTACACCAGGAGGAACAGCTACATTATTTTCCCCATGAACAGAGAGAAGCAGGATGAAAGAGCACTAGGCTTCGCATGCATGACGGGCTTCTCCAAGGTCCAAGGTGCCATAGACTGCACCCACATTGCCTTACGTGCTCCCCATCACCAGCCTCGCATTTTTCTCAATCGAAAGAGATACCACTCTCCCTGTGTCCAGCTGGATTGCGACCACAGGCAGCGCATCATGCAGGTCTGTGCCTGGTTTGCTGGCAGCAGTCATGGGGGACCGGCTGCATACTGCAGCTTCTCGGTGTGGGGCGAGGCGGTCTGGCCCAGCTGGCTGTGTGATGTTAATAAGAGCACTGGCAGAGTGGGTGGTAGGGGGGCAGGCATGCTGTTGTTTGAGAGAGGACAGCAGGTACCTCTCCCATGGAGCCAAGGCCACTCCCCTGGAGCTGCACCTCAGCATTCCTCCAGTTCAGCACGAGAACAGAGTGCAGGAGTGATGTGATGCTCTGAAAGCCTCTGTCAGCAGTGAGCCCTCAAAGCCAAGCTGATAGGTGTCTGTGATTCTATGGCAACTATCAGAGCTGTCAGGGGAGGCTCTATCACAGCGGGTGCCACTGTCATGTTCATGGAGCTGAACGCTCGGTCCATGTTGGACAAAATGGTCTCCATGCACTGCGCGAAATCTGGAGACAAGTTGGAGCTGGTCTCCTCCGTGCTGTGCGATATTACTCGCAAGCTCGCTGGTAGGAAATGAAAGTTGGAATAGTGGTGAGTGTGTGAGTATGAGGAGAAGGACGTGGAGTGAAGTGTGATGCAGTGATTGTAGGAGGTTGAAGGGGAGAGGAGTATTGTGAGTAGTGAGGCTGGAGGTGTGAGCAGAGAGTAAAAGAGCAGTATTCTTACCTTGACAACTTTGGTGAGGTCATTGAACTTCTTGCGGCATTGCAGTTGCGTTCTTGGAGCTAAGCTCCTGGCATTGACCTCCTCTGCAATCTCTTCCCATTGATGGTGCAGGTGTTGCCTGGTGGGATTTCTGCCCCCTTGGGGGGAACATGATCTCTCTCCTCCTGTCCACCAACTAGTCCAAGGCCTCCAAAGCAACATCGGAGAACCTGTTGGCACCATCTGCAGGTCTTTCAGCCATTTCTCTGTTCAGATGTGTTTCCCTCGTGTCTGTAGCTAGAGTGCACTGCCCCTTTTAGAGGTGCTGGGTGCCTTATCTCAGCCCCCCCCAAATAGGCGTGCAGCCAATGAATAGCGTGGGTAGTACTGACTGCATGTCTTACTAATTATAATGAGGTCCCAGCATGAATTTAGTGTGTTGCCTGGGACCATATGAACAGGCGCATGTAGTGTGCACCCCGCTTTCGACCGCGATCCAATTTGTAGGCCTGTGTAAAAATGGAGTGTTTTGATAGCTATGATTTGATCTCACTTACTTGGCTGTTGAGGCATTAAGGATATCTTAAGGTGTGCCATCTGTTTTTCTTGCACTGGTTCCATCCCCCCTCCCCCAACCAAGGTCATCTACCTCCTACTTCTGAGAGAGCAAAGGTACTATAATGCTGGCAGGCTCCTCCATTGCTGTTGTTAGCCAGGTGCTAAGAGGTTGCAAAACAGGCCAGTGGAGATTTCCGCATCAATATTTTCCCTCTTTCTGCAATATGACTGGGATTGGAAAATTACTGGAATTGGGGATTGAACCTCACTTTGGCCACTCTCGTGCAATCTATTTTGTAAGAACACTTGGATTAATACCTTGACATGAATATTCATCAAGGGCATCAGACAAATCCTTAATCCCGTCATCTTAACTCGTTGTCGAGGAATTGTCTGGGGTTTACCACCCAATCTGTGCCCAGGAGTGAATGCCACCTAAACTTGGCTTGCCAAACTGTCTTATGTCAACCAATTCAGATTATATTAGCACTTAAATTACCAACCCCCCATCAGGATCCACACAAACTACTGAGTGAATTGTCAAGCCTTGCTTGACAATATCAAAGAAGTCAAACAACAGTCATGAACTAATAATTGTTTATTAATCCTAGAATCATAGTTAGCAGCTTCTAAACTTTAACATTGAGTATGCAAATAATTAGTAGATAGGATTAACTGACAGTAATTCAGCAGTAACTGCTTGCTGATAAATTTACAGCTGAGTGTCTACGATTGATATAAACTGCTGATTAATTTAGAATTAGACTCCTTAGATAGTTGACAAGTTAACAGTATTAGATAGCAAGTTTGTTGAATAGATTAAAGTTTATATGCTTGTAGCTGACACTGATTCCAGAACTTGATATCCTTATAAATTGGTGTGGATAATCTGCTTACCTCACCTTCCTCTGGGAGATGTATTAGCCATCTGGGACATCAGAGTGAAGAATCTCTGTCTGTAGAGATTGCTCCAGGATTCCCTGCTCCTGGGTAAATTCATCATCCACGCTGGTAGCTGTATCTGGACTATACCTATACCTTCTGCTACGAAGACTACTATAAGAACTATAACTAAATTAAGGACTGAAGACTGAGAATTGAAGACTGTAAACACTGTCATATATATCCTTCATTTCCAAAGAAACCTCCTCAGTTCTGTTGACCCATCTGAATGACACGTGTTAGACGAGTTCAGCCCTTCTGATACTTAGTGCCTCACGCATCCATGTTGGTACCCCGATTACCTCAAAATCAATTAAGCACTGGCACCTGGACATGCCAGGTCAACAGTTTACTCCCTAGCTTATCAGCTCTTTGCTAACAAAATGGTTGCACGAAGATTCAGAAAAGGCAGGGCATCTTTGTCACCTGTAACAAGGTATTTCCGGGCCTGTGGACACCTTTCTAAGGCGATTCTTAAGGCAATTCTCTTACATATTCTCTTTCTCCCCACCATTGTCCATGGTTGGATTAACCTTTAAGCTTTAACCATTAACCTTGCTTCCAGCCTGTAAATGGGCTAAAGCTAAAGCTCGTTCTTTTGGAAGCTGTCATTTGTTATAATGCCTGACTCTCCTCAGCCTCATAGGGTTTCAACTGATTAATATGAACCCACTTGTGCCACCTTTTCCCTGTCATAGGTATTTCTATTTGACAAACCACTGGTGACAATTTACAACTAATTCAATATGGTTCTTCCCAGGTTGGTAGGAACTTCTTGTTTTGCTGGCCTTCAGCTGCCAAGGCCCTCTCTAAACCTCTCCGCCTCTCTAACTCTCTTTCCTTCTTTAAGATTCTCCTTAAAACCTACCTCTTTGACCAAGTCTGCCCTAATACAGGAAACTCTCGTTTAAACGGCACCTAAATATCCGGAATTCTCTAATAACCGGCAAAATTCATACTCCGAAAACAACACCTCAGTAACCGGAAATGTTGCCGAGTCCGAGTCTCCCGCGGTGGCCGAGTTAGTCAGTGGGGGTAGTTCTCCAAACTGCCACTACTCGGCTTCTTGGCGCTGTCGGAAGTCTCTTCCGATCCGAACACCTCAATAACAGAGGTCTGACTCTCCTGTGCTGCCGGTAGTCTCTTCCGATCTGAACACCTCAATAACAGGAGTCTGACTCTCCCGCGCTGCATTCTGTAGGTGAGTACCCAATTATACTGCACATTTCTTGATTTTTTAATTTTTGTTTGTTAAAAATAGCCTCGGTAGATATACCTCTCCGTTATCCGGAATTTTTAATCAACCGGCACCATCCCGGTCCCATCGGTGCCGGATACGAAAGAGTTTCCTGTATCTCCTTATGTGGCTCGGTGTCAAATTTTGTTTTATAACGCTCCTGTGAAGTGCCTTGGGACGTTTTAGTACGATAAAGGAACTATATAAATACAAGTTGTTGTTATTAAACAAAGGCCAGTTTGGGCTGGCCTTCAGAGGGAACTCTCTCATTCCAGGACCCATTAGCTATATCCAGGTTAGTGAAATACTGTGCTCCCATTAATCTGCTAAACTTTGATTCAAGTGGGCCATGTAACAGGACATGGCATTTGAATTGTTTATAATCTTCTGTAACTCTCCACTTTCCATTTGGCTTCAACACAAGTTGTACCTGGAATTACACTCTCGAATAATGTTACGTTCCAACAAGGCATTTAATGTATCTTGAAGTGCCTCATTAGCACCTTTTGGGTATTTTGTACTGTCTTGCATACACTGGTGAGGCTTCCGGATCCATGGGAATCTGGACTTTGTGTATGTTGGTCCACCGTCATAAGAATCCCGAATAAATATATCGGAGAACTCCTAAAATAGTTGGTGCAGGTCCTGATGCTGGTCTTGTTGCCAGTGTTTCTGTTTCAGATCTGTTCTTCTACCTGATTCTCAAACCTGTCTCTATCCAGGTTTTATCCCCAATATCGACAGACGTGTGTTCTATTTCCACTTTGTCACTCTATTCTAATTGTAACGGGTCCATGGGCCATACCATCCTTATCCAATACGACAATATTATTTCCTTCTTTGGGTTTCCTGTATTCTGGAATATGTGAAGGAGTGATTCAGCCCCTTATGCTCTGAGGCACCTTCCTTTCCACCATATAAAACATTAAGCCCCCTGAATCAGCTGTACTTTTAGTAATCTGAAAGAACCTCACCTGCAGTACAGACTCTTTCTTTTCCAGTTCGCCAGTGTTAAGGACCAATACCCCTGTCCACAGGGAAGGGGTTTCTTCATCTGAGCCCATAAGATGCCATGGTAACAGTCCAGTAAGGGGGGAAATCTAATTTCACTTCTGTCATTTAATCATCTCCTGTTCTCCACTTAATCACTTTATAGATCATTCTTCTTCTCTTGTGTATGTGGTCATTTTTTTCCCTCACCCTCTTTTCCCCTGCTCTGTTCCCCCTTACAAGCTTCTCATCTTCTGGTTCTGACAAAGGGTCATAAGACCTAAAACATTAACCATTTTCCTTTTTTTCCACAGATGTTGCCAGATGTACTGACTCCAGTATTTTCTGTCTTCATTTTACCCCATCATGGAACTGAATAATAAAGAATCTGAAAAATCATCATAAAAAAGCCAAAAGTGCTTCATTTTTGGCCCACTCATATATGTAGAATGGTCACTTGGGTGAGGTACCAGAGGGCTGATGGCATTTGTGGAACTGGAGCACAGTGAGAGCCATTGCATTCAGGGAGGAGCAGAAAAGACTGACTACAAAAAAAGACCATGTTTTCTTTTGTGTTTTATTACTCCTATTAATCATCTTTATAGTACAGTGTGCTTTCCCCAGTTTGAATGGAACTGAACATACATCACTTACTTGCATTTCTGGGAATGTAATGCTACAGCATTGACAACAAATTTTGCACAATTTTTTGATGCACATTCCCATAATTAGTAACTCTGAAACTGCTAGTAGCTGTTAGCAAATGGGCTGGTTGGGGTTAAGACTTTTTGCCGACTAAGTTTTCCTGTTGTTTTATATGCATAATATTCATTTCATGGTTTGCTTGAAAAGAGATCAAAGACACTAATTCAGCACTTTATGTATTTTATCATATTATTCCCAGCATAGTTTTGTATTTAGATTCATAGAAGCTTACAGCACAGGAGGCCGCCATTCGGCCCGTTGTGCCGGAGCTGGCTCTTTGAAAGAGCAGCCATGTTTAGTTCCACATCCCCGCCTTTTGTCCGTAACCCTGTAAGTTGCTCATCCTTAAGTACCTATTCAATTGTGTTTTAAAATTATTTATGGAATCAGCTTCCATCACCTTTTCAGGTAGAGCGTTCCAGATCCTGACAACTCTGAGTGAAAACATTTCTCCACATCTCCCCTCTAGATCTTTTTCCAATGATTTTGAATCTATGACCTCTAGTTATTGACCCACTCGCCAGAGGGAATATTTTTTCCCTATCTACTCTATCAAAACCTCTCATCATCTTGAAAACCTCTATTAGGTCACCTCTTAACCTTCTCTGTTCCAAGGAGAACAGTCCTAACTTTTCCAACCTCTCCTCATAACTGAAGTCCCTCATCCCTGGTACATTTGTAAACATTTCTGAAGTTTGAAACAACTTACGAGGAAAATTTTCCTTTTGTAATGTTTTTGTAACAGAATCATAACCCCGTTTATAATTTTGAGGCACAGAATACAAAGGAAAACGTTTGCCTTAGTTCTCAAAAGGTGCTTTGAGGTGTGAGCGTATTTATTCAATCTATTTAGCTTTGTTATCTTATATATACTGTTACAACAGCACCCTCCACTGGTCAAATTAAGGCATATTAATTGATTAGTATAACATACTTTAAACAAAAGAATCAGAAAACTTAGCATACCTGAAGGAACCATGTTCAGTCTGGTTTTACAATAGCAGGAATAATTTTTGTTCCTGCTCTATTAGTTTTATTATCAAAATTCTTCAAGTCTTCAGCTCACTAAATTCTTCAAAAATTTGACGTGGTAAATGGTTTCAAATACTGTAAAGTGTGCCTATCAAGTAAGTGTTACTCCTGCACTGTTCAGCTTGCACCAGTCAGGACTGGCTTCACAGACTGCATCATAATTAGGGAGAAAACAGATGAGTGGTTCCACCTGACACCACCAGCAACAAAGCGCCCTTACCATCCACTAGCAATCAGCCTCCCAAAGTACATGTGCCATGCATTTCTGCTAAACAGGTAACATTTACTACTAAATGTTCTGATTGTATAATGCATAAGAAGACCAATCATTACTACAATGGCCATTTCACCTCTGCAATTTTCCTCTTCAAACCATCTAATTCCATCTAAGGGACATCATAACAATGCTGTCGAGACTCATCATGGACTGAGACCAGATTTACCTGTCAACAAATTTCATGTCCTCAAATCCAACCTGTGCCACTCAGAGTTAACTGTGAGACCTTAAGTCGCGATCTGGCCCACCTAGTTTTTCACAATGGGCAGCAACTGGTGCTGAGACTTACACTCAGGTCATGGCCTTGTATTGTACACATCAAAACAAGTTGGTTAGGACTCTTTGCTAGCTTGCGTCATCCTTCTGAATCCACAAGATTAAGACATGGCCCTGACAACTGGAACCAAAAAAGGTGGTTCCCAAATTCCCACTGGCATGCGTCTCAAGATGAAGAAGGGTGGGAGGAGGTTCATATGAAGCATAAACACCGGCATGGATCTGTTCAGCCGAATGGCCTGTTTCTGTGCTGTAAATACTACGTAATACTATGTAACTCGATATAACCTCCTTCAGCGGTACATCCCTGTCCATACTGCGTGGAGTTAAGAATACTAGATTTTGGAATATGGAAGAGCTGTATTTAACATATTTTCTCTTTCTTTGTACAGGAGAATTTAAATCTATTGAAGACATCCCTGAGCCTTTGATCCATAATCATGAGAAGAATGGCCTACCTCGCTTGTCATCATACAGCGAACCAGAAATAACAAAAAGGTTGGAGTAAACTTATTTTGACAGTTTCTGCACAAAGTATATCCTGACTAAATCATCTATTTGAGCTTTATTTATTGAACATGAATGCTAATACTCCATCTACTGGATCACCGCTGTAATGTCCGTTTTATTCTTGGACTGTAGGCAGCATTTTTAAATGTGTATCAGTACCGCACTAGCATGATTATGACTTTCTTTTTTTGTTTTTTTTTTCAGATTGAATACATACTTCAAATTCTTCATTGTTAGGGATCCCTTTGAAAGACTTATTTCTGCATTCAAAGACAAGTTTCTAAAGAATCCTCGATTTGAGCCATGGTACAGATATAACATTGCTCCAGCAATTATTCAAAAGTATAGGAGGAATCGCACAGAGACTAAAGGACTCCAATTTGATGACTTTATTCGCTATTTAGGCGATCCTAACCATAAGTGGCTTGATATTAAAATAGGAGAACCCATTATTCACTGGGCTACTTATGTAGAGCTTTGTGCACCTTGTGAAATCAAGTATAGTGTCATAGGACATCATGAAACACTGGAAAAGGATGCTCCATACATTCTAAAGAAGGCAGGAATGAGTAACTTGGTATCCTATCCCCCAATCCCACCTGGTATTACAGCATACAACAGAACCAAGGTCGAGCAGTATTTCTCTGGAATCAGCAAACGAGATATAAAACGCCTTGATGCTCGTTTCCAAGGAGATTTCAAACTGTTTGGTTATGATGAACCCGATTTTTTGCTAAACTGACTTACCCAAGTACTGTGCCTAATAGGGGTACAGTGCATATTTACATTTCTTTTTTGGTTTTTTTGTTAAACACTGGACATTTTAATGCTACCACCAGCAGAGGTCAGTAAAGGCACACGGAGTGAAAGAAAGCCTGAAACATCTTAGCGGTTTAATCCATGCATGTATGCAGTAATAAATGAATACAGGCATAACAATATTTGATGATTTTTAGAAGTAGATAAGCAGTAGTATGATGCATGGAGCACATCAAAACAACATTACAGGTCACCAAAATGTAATGAAAATATTTCCAAGAACAAGTACAGTAAAAGTCAATTTAATTGCTGAGCAGCACATCGGTTGTAAGATGTTTCTGTATATGCCTTTTGACCCCTATGTTGAATTGTCACTGTCATACATACAGTTACAGATACTCGCAAAATAATTTTTTCGTGACTGACTCAATTTAGTTGAATTTAGGTTGCTGCTTGGAAAAGTATTTTAATACAATAGATAATAAAACTAAAATTTGCGCATTTAAAGCTGCAGTATCCATTTTGAAACATGTCTATTTGTCAGTTTTATTAATTAACTAGTTGACAATTGGTACTTTTTGTGAACTTGATTTCAATTCCCTCCCTGCCTCCAACTATCCTGCTCACCAATCACAAACACAACCTTTTTCAGCTGGGGTGGGGGCGGCAGGAAACAAAATGATTTTCAGAAAGTAATGAAAAACATTATTACAGAAGGTGTGATTTAGCAGGTTTTTTTTTCTTCCTTCTGGGTTGGAGTACCCAGCATCTGTGTGGTGACTAGGAATTATGGAAATTGCCTAACCATACAGTAAGCAAGTTGGAAAGACAGCAAACCTTGGAACTCAAACAACGTGCTTCAACATCAAGCAGCCAACTGATTAAGCTACCAAACAACTCTTATTTATAAACTTTTAAGTTAATCTGATAAATGCACAACATTAAAGATTTATTTCCTAAAAATAGGTTTTTATTTTACATACCACTTTAAGCAATACATATTTGAACTTCTCTGCATCATGATTCTGATATTTAAGTATGCTAGCTGACGTGTGTACAGTATTCATGTAAGTCGCTGTCCTTCATAAATATATTAACTGGTGCGCAAAATACATGAAACTGTTTTAACCTCTTGGGTGTCAGGACATTGGCATTTTTCTTCCCAAAATGCATTATTTTTGTGTCTATGGAAAAACATTTTTGTTGTGATATGTAACTGTACCAAACTTATTGCGCCAGAAACCGCCTACTTCCACCTCCGTAACATCGCGCACCTCCACCCACGCCTCAGCCTGCCTGCAGCCGAAACCCTCGTTCATGCCTTTGCCTCCTCCAGACTCGACTATTCCAATGCTCGCCTGGTTGGTCTCCCATCCTCCACTCGCCATAAACTTCAGCTCATCCAAAACTCTGCTACCAATTTCCTGTCCCACACCACGTCCCACTCACTGTCTTCTCTGATCTACATTGTCTCCCAGTCTCCCAACTCCTCAATCTTGTGTTTAAAGACCTTCATGGCCTCACTTCTCCCTACCTCTGTAACCATCTCCAGCTCCACAGTGCCCTGAGAACTCCACATTTCTTCAACTCTGGCCTCTTGCTCCACCATTGGCGGTTAGGACTTCAGCCATCTAGGTCCTAAGCTCTGGAATTCTCTCCCTAAACCTCTCAACCTTCCTCTTGTCCTTTAAGATCATCCTTAGAACCCACAACTTTGACCAAGCTTTTGTTCACCCCTCCTAATATCTCCTTTGGCTCGGTGTTGATTTTTGTCTGAATAAGCTTCTATAAAGCATCTTGGGACATTTTATCTATGTTTAAAGTGCCAAACAAATGCAAGTTGTTATCATTGTTGTAAACAGCATTATAGGAAGCTCCATTCCATTGCACTAACCATCAAAACAGTGTGCAGAACAAGTGGCAGAGGAATACACCAGAGATGCTCAGATGTGAAACATTTTCTTTTAAGCCAAACATGCACATCACATATTACTTGTACACAGATAGAAAGAACACAATATTATTGGCCCTTAGTTAGTCTTCCAGGCATACAGGAATTTTTATTATAATATGCTAAAAGTAACTTTCACAATGAAAACTCTGTTGCCCAGTTGTGATACTTCTTTTGTTGGCATTATTGTTTTAAATATTCTGAGAAATCTAATGATTACCTGCGTAAGCTTATAAAATGGATACTACAACTTTAATTCTGAAAATATTCAAAAAATAAATAGCTTGAAACACAGTAGGATATGATTTGCATGCCCACAAATAAAGCGTTTCCAATAACTTTTCATTATTGACTGCTACTAGTGATGTAGTGGTTCCCATTTATTCTGCTGATTATTGCCTGTAGAATGATTTTCCCCCCTCGTGTTCAGGCAAGTCAGCCTTAACTCTTGAAAGAATAAATTGATCATGTCACTGAAAAACTTTGGAAAACTTTAAACTGATCCAGTTAGTAATCTGCAGGAGAGTGATCCAGTGCTTAACCTTGAATTAACTACAGGTAAGATTTATGAAATATAGGTTCTCCAATAAATTATGTTATGTTTCCAGATACAATTATTGAAAAATTGAAAAATGAATAATAAATTGCATTAGAGCTAAGGATTAAAATGTTATTGCAACTTAAAAGTAATTTCCAGTTAGAGGCCTAAAGCCACTTTAGAAAAGAGTTAGCCTGTTCTGGGTATTCAGAGATGCATTTATTTCAAATATATACCTGATTAAAGGAATATAATTCCCATTTGATTTTTGCTTTTCTGTACAAGTGCTTTGTTAATTTTATCTTTAGGCTAGTGCAGTTTTTTTTATAAGTTCTTGGGACACCGACTCTTCGGCTTACGTTAATGATAATTATTCACTCCATGAATATTTGCACTAACTTCCATTTTTTTTTGGTTTATTTGTGGTGTTTTGTAATTCTGGATTTGGAGATCTGGAAGCAATTCTGTCTAATAAATGGGTATTGAAACTCATGTCCTGTGACTTGTAATGTAGTACTTATAGTTTTACAGACATCACCACACAAGAATGAATAAATACTGGTTCATTACCAAGAATTTACAACTTAATAATAAATTAATAAACCTGGATCATATAATTCAGAGGATCCATAAAACTTAACATAATTTAGTTTAAAATTTAAGTGATTTCATAAGCCTTTCAACCATTACACCCTTGCACTCTTTCCTTAAACTGCTCCACCTTGCTGTATGAGAAGGGATCTCGTGGAAACGTATAAAATTCTGACAGGGCTAGACAGACTGGATGCAGGGAGGATGTTTCCCCTGGCTGGGGGGTCTAGAACGAGGGGTCACAGTCTCAAGATACGGGGTAGGACATTTAGGACTGAGATGAGGAGAAATTTCTTCACTCAGAGGGTGATGAACCTGTGGAATTCTCTACCACAGACAGCTGTGGAGGCCAAGTCACTGAATATATTTAAGGAGATAGATTTCTAGACACAAAAGGCATCAAGGGGTATGGGGAGAGAGCGGGAATATGGTATTGAGATAGAGGATCAGCCATGTTTATATTGAGTGGCGGAGCAGGCTCAAAGGGCCGAATGGCCTACTCCTGCTCCTATTTTCTATGTTTCTATATCTCTCCCATCTTCAAAAGCCTCCTCAAAACCTATTTCTTTAACTGTGACTTTGATCACCTTCCCGACTTTCTCTTAACAAGTGTGATCCTATGGCATGCCACTTTAACTTCATCTCCATTTCCCACTCTGAACTCTCCATCTTTGGCTTCCTACATTGTTTGAGCCAAGCTCAATGCACAAGTAAAAGTTCTTCTCCTGGGTGCCCTGCAGCCCTCTGGTCTGAACATTGACTGTAGCAACTTCAGACCTTACAATGGCCTGGATTGTGCAGTGGTAATGACGGCGAAACTGTCAGCGTTCACTGGTAATGACGGCAAAACTGTCAGCGTTTGCCGTCATTACCCCTCTGAAACTGACAGCAAGTTTTAGAGAGAGCGCATGTGCACATAAACACGGAAATCCAGAAGTTACTGTCAGTGATTCTGCGCTTCTCCATAGGGCGCGCTGTTGAACTCAATGGAGCTGGCAATCTTTGTTAAATCACTGAACTGAGGAGAACTTAAGCTTTTACCCTGTAATATCGCTCTTAAAAAAAAAACCGAAAAAGTTAAGCCTTATTGAATGAAGCGTAACTGGGTTTTTAATGGCGTACTGATTCATAATTACTGCTGGCCCTGAAAAGCTAATTTTATATTTGTGGAATGTCAAATTTTAGAAATTCCATGGTTTTTTTTTAAGTTTGTTTGATATTTCAGCCTCTACCTGTGTATGTCCCAATCTTTATTTCGTTCTCTAAAATGATTGAAAAATGAAGAAAAATCAGTGCATTTTATCTCCTGATTTCCTGTCTGTGAGAATTCTTCAATGTGATTGGCTGCTTTGCCAGCTTGATGCCATCACTGTTGCAGGACACTGGAGATCCCCTAGACTTGACACCAGCATGAAATTAACATCGGGAGAGCTGAAATTCATGCCACAGAGATCGCTAGATCTTTGTGGGCAGCTTTTGTCGAGGTCAGCGACGAATGCCATTGCTTCGCCGCTGACCACAAATTCCGGGCCAATATCTCTCATTTTCTTAGCGGATGGAAATTAGCTTGGGGAGGTGGGGAGGTGGGGGGGGGTGGTTCTGGTGTAGACATGGTGTAGCAGCTCCAGGAGGATGTAGGTTAATAGATTGGATGCAATTTAATGCAAAGAAATGTGAAGTGATACATTTTGGAAAGACAAATAAGGAAATATATACTAAATAGTAAAACTTTAAAAAGAGTACAAAAGCAGAGCAGTAATGCTAAATCTATACAAATCGTAGACTCTCTTGTCCAGTTTTGGGGATCCTACTAGAGGAAATATTTCAAGGGTGAAGAACAGATTTACTAAGATGACACCAGAAATGTGGAGAGAGTGGAGAAAAGAAGTCTTTTCACAAGAACAAGCTGCCCTTCCTGGCCCCATGTTAGCTGATATTGTTACTCCGCTACTGCCTCAGCTCATCTGCTGCTGCTGCAACCCTCATCCATAAGAACATAAGAATTAGGAGCAGGAGCAGGAGTAGGCCATATGGCCCCTCGAGCCTGCTCCGCCATTCAATAAAATCGTGGCTGATCTTTGACCGCAACTCCACTTTCCCGCCTTATCCCCAAATCCCTTGATTCCCTTCGTGTCCAAAAATCTATCTATCTCAGCCTTGAATATATTCAACTACTCAGCATTCACACCCCTTTGGGGTAGAGAACTCCAAAGATTCACAACCCTCTGAGTGAAGAAATTCCTCCTCATCTCAGTCTTAAATGGCTGACCCCTTATCCTGAGACTATGCCCCATAGTTCTAGACTCTCCAGCCAGGGGAAACAAGCTCTCAGCATCTAACCTGTCAATCCCCCTCAGAATCTTGTATGTTTCAATGAGATAACCTCTCATTCTTCTAAACTCAAGAGTATAGGCCCAATCTATTCAATCTTTCCTCGTAGGACAACCCTCTCATCCCAGGGATCAATCTAGTGAATTGTTGCACCGCCTCTAGGGCAAGTATGTCCTTCCTTAGATAAGGAGACCAAAACTGTGCACAGTATTCCAGGTGTGGTCTCACCAGAGCCCTGTACAATTGTAGTAAGACTTCCATAATCTTGTCCTCCAACCCCCTTGCAACATGCCATTTGCCTTCCTAACTGCTTGCTGTACCTGCATGCTAGCGTTTTGTGTTTCTTTCTATATATATATATAGGGAGAAAGCAGGGACAGGGTACTGAATTTGGATGATCAGCCATTATCTCATTAAATGGCAGAACAGGCTCGAGGGGCCGAATGGCCTACCCCTGCTCCTATCTTCTATGTTTCCTGTACGAGGACACCTAAATCTCTCTGAACACCAACATTTAATAGTTTCTCACCATTTAAAAATATTCTATTCTTCCTACCAAAGTGAATAACCTCACACTTTCCCACATTATACTCTATCTGCCACCTTATTGCCCACTCACTTAACCATGCCTTTGTTACCTCTAGACTTGACTATTCCAATGCTCCCCTGGCCGGCCTCCCATCTTTCATCCTACATAAACTTGAGCTCATCCAAAACTCTGCTGCCCATGTCCTACTCACAAAAAAGTCCCATTCACCCATCACTCCTGTGCTCGCTGACCTACATTGGCTCCCGGTCCGGCAACGGCTCAATTTAAAAATTCTCATCCTTGTTTTCAAATCCCTCCGTGGCCTCGCTCTGCTCTATCTCTGCAACTTCCTCCAGCTCTACAACCAACGTTCCCACTAGGCTGCACAGCCGCGCAGCTGTCTGGAGGTCCCGCGAGCCCGGGATGCTGCTATAGACATAGTAAAGGAGGAGGTAGTGGAGATACTTGATAGGATAAAGAGGAGGTATTAGAAAGGCTGGCTGTAATTAAAGTAGATAAGTCACTAGGAGCGGATGGGATGCATCCTAGAATGTTGAGGGAGGAAATCGCGGAGGTACTGGCCATAATATCCCAATCCTCCTTAGATATGGGGGTGGTGCCAGAGGACTGGAGAATTGCAAATGTTACACCATTGTTCAAAAAAGGGTGTAAAGATAAACCCAGCAACCATAGGCCAGTCAGTTTGACCTCGGTAGTGAGAAAGCTTTTAGAAACAGTAATCAGGGACAAAATTAACAGTCACTTGGACAAGTGTGGATTAATTAAGGAAAGCCAGCATGGATTTGTTAAAGGCAAATTGTGTTTAACTAACTTGATTGAGTTCTTTGATGAGGTAACAGAGGGTTGATGAGGGCAATGCAGTTGACATAGTGTACATGGATTTCCAAAAGGCGTTCGACAAAGTGCCACATAATAGGCTTGCCAGCAAAGTTGAAGCCCATGGAATAAAAGGGACAGTGGCCGCATGGATACGGAATTGGCTAAATGATAGGAAACAAAGAGTAGTGGTGAACGGTTATTTTTCGGACTGGAGGAAGATATACAGTGGTGTTCCCCAGGGGTTGGTTCTAGAACCACTGCTTTTCTTGATATATATTAATGACTTGGATGTGGGTTTACAGGGCACAATTTCAAAATTTGCAGATGACACAAAACTTGGAAGTATAGTGAACAGTGAGGAGGAGAGTGATAGACTTCAGGTAGACATAGACAGGCTGGTGAAATGGGCAGACATGTGGCAGATGAAATTTAACGCAGAAAGGTGTGAAGTGATTCATTTTGGTAGAAAGAATGAGGAGAGGACAAATAAACTGAATGGTACAATCCTGAAGGGGCTGCACGAACAGAGACACCTGGGGGTATGTGTGCACAAATCGTTGAAGTTGGCAGGGCAGGTTGAGAAAGCAGTTAAAAATGCTTACGGGATCCTGGGCTTCATGAATAGAGGGATAGAGTACAAAAGTGTGGAAATTATGATGAACCTGTATAAAACACTGGTTCGGCCCCAACTGGAGTACTGTGCCCAATTCTGGGCACCACACTTTAGGAAGGCCTGAGAGAGGATGCAGAAAAGATTTACGAGAATGATTCCAGGAATGAGGGACTTCAGTTACGTTGATAGACTGGAGAAGCTGGGGCTGTTCTCTTTGGATCAGAGAAGATCGAGAGGACATTTGATAGAGGTGTTCAAAATCATGAGGGGTCTGGACAGAGTAGATAGAGGGAAACTGTTCCCATTGGCAGAAAGGTCGAGAACCAGAGGACACAAATTTCAGGTGATTGGCAAAAGAACCAAAGACGACGTAAGAAAAAACTTTTTTACGCAGCGAGTGGTTGAGATCTGGAATGCACTACATGAAAGGGTGGTGGAGGCAGATTCAATCACGGCTTTCAAAAGGGAGTTGGATAAGTATCTGAAGGAAAAAAATTTGCAGGGCTACGGGGAAAGGGTGGGGGAGTGGGACTAGCTGAAGTTCTCTTGCAGAGAGCTGGCACGGGCTCGATGGGCCGAATGGCCTTCTGTACTGTAACCATTCTATGATTCTATGAGATTTTGTGCATGTGCAAAATTTTGAATGGGCCACACAGCACCCAAAAAAAAATTAGGGGGAATATTGCCTACAACCCTCCGAGATCTCTGTGCTCCATCAATTCTGGCCTCTTGTGAAGGAATAAGCCATATAACCTATTCAGAAAAATACACTATCTTATGAAAAAATTCTGGCCTTATTAAAACATGACAAACTGGGTTTGGAAATTTAGAAACCTAACTATGAAATAGCTATGAAAGAATTCTGGCTATTGAGATAAGACAGTTGTTGACCCTGAAACAGAAGGTGCATGGCTCTGACAAGCTGACCTTTTGGGGAAAAAACAATGGTTCACCCTGGATAAGGTGTTCTAATTTAAACTTCATAAAGATGGTACATAAGATAAGGAACATCTGCCCTCGTAAGGATGACATAAAATAAGGAACACCTGCCCTTCACACCGTTTCATATGGTAAACTCAGAACACCTGGAGATGAGACAAGATTCTGGAATATTACAAGCTGATGTAACAGTAAGAATTGCAGAGGTCGGCAGAAAGATGAATAGGGATAATTAACTTACATCAGCAGAAAACCTTAAAGGAAATACAACTGGAAAAGGGTATAAATATTGAAGTTTCAAATGGGATATCAGACTCGCTTTAATCGGGCAAAACGATTCTTGACCACAGAGACGGCTCTGTGGTCTCCAACTCTTTGTACCTCGGGGATCAAAGGTATTTGATATTGATGGATATCCTGTATAGAAAACTTTAAGAACTGTAATACTGTAGCGAAGTTAAGATTTAAAAGTAAGATTCTCTGTTAATAAGATAGTATTTTTTCTCTTTTTAGAACTGTTAACGTTGCAATTGACTGATTCACCAACTGTAAATTGCGTGTCAGTTCTTTTAATAAATCTCTATATATTTTTAGAATTGCCTCACATAAGTCTTCTGTATCAATAACTCGCGAACTCAATCTCTGTACACTCTTTGGTGAAGAGATACAGAATTCTGAGGGAGTTTTCCGGACCCTCATAATATCCGGGATGTTACAGTCTAGCTAAACTTATTAAAAGCGCTATCTGAAGGACGGTAACATTTTTGGGTTGTTCCTTTCCTTTAGGGAGAGATAGCCCGGACCTTTCGACCCAATTAAGCATCTTTAGGATTCGGCTACCTCAAACTTTAGTTGACAGTGAACGTCTGAGAAATACGCCTGATCCGGGGTAGCCCTAAAGGGGCTAGGACTAGTAAATATCCCTTCATTGTGCCTACCTTATATTAATCGCTCCACCATTGGCGACATTGCCTTCAGCTGCCTAGGGCCGATGTGCTGGAATTCCCTCCCTCAACCTCTCCGCCTCTCCTCCTTTAAGATGCAACTTAAATCCTACCTCTTTGACCAAGCTTTTGGTCATCTGTCCTAATATCTCCTTATGTGGCTCGGTGTCAAATTTTGATTGTCTAGCCTGTCTAGTACCTCCTCTTTGTCTATTTTTGTCTCATCCAGTATCCCAGCAACCACCTCATTTACCATAGCTTTGGCAAAGTTCTCTTTCTTGGTGAACACCAATGCAAAAAAGGAATGTGGTTGGCAACAGTATAGTCAGGGGGATAGATACTGTTTTCTGCAGCCGCGACAGGATTACTGAAGGCTGTGTTGCCTGCCCGGTGCCAGGGTTAAGGACATCTTCTCGCAGCTGGAGAAGAACTTGGAGTGGGCAGGGGATGATCCAGTTGTCGTGGTCCACGTAGGAACCAACGACATAGGTAGAACTAGGAATGAGGTTCTGCTGAGGGAGTTTGAGGAGTTGGGGTCCAAATTAAAAAGCAGAACCTCAAAGGTAATAATCTCTGTATTGTTACCTGAGCCACATGCCTATTGGCATAGGGTTAAGCAGATTAGAAGGTTAAATGCGTGGCTGAAAGTGTGGTGTGGGAGGCAGGGGTTTTGCTTCATGGGACACTGGCACCAGTACTGGGGAAAGAGGGAGCTGTTCCGTTGGGACAGGCTCCACTTAAACTGGGCTGGAACCAGTGTCCTGGTGAATCAAATAACTAGGGCAGTAGACAGGGCTTTAAGCTAATGAAGGAGGGCGGTGGGCGGGTGGGAGGATTCAGGAAAGAGTAAATTTAAAAGCAGCAAGGGAAATATCAAGGTTCTAGAGCAGAGCAGAGTTTTGGGTAAAAATAAGCAGAGTGGGTCAGGAAGGGACAGAGAAAGTAACAAAGGTAATAGGGCATCAGTGACTAAGGTGACATCAGGGAAAAATAGAAAAGTCAGAGCAAAAGGCACTATATCTGAATGCGCGAAGCATTTGCAACAAAATAGATGAATTAATAGCGCAGATAGAAATGAATAGGTTTGATCTAATAGCCATTATGGAGACATGGTTGCAAAGTGACCAAGGTTGGGAACTAAATATGCCAGGATACTTTTAGAAGAGATTGGCAAAATGGAAAAGGAGGAGGGGTATCCCTGATAATAAAGGATGGGATAAAGACAGTAGAGAGGAAGGATTTTAGTTTGGAAAATCAAGAAGTAGAATCAGTTTGGATGGAGCTAAGAAACAGCAAGGGCAGAAAACATTGGTGGGAGTTGTTTATAGGCCCCCAAACAGTAGTTGTAATGTAGGGCAGAGTATAAATCAGGAAATTAGAGGCACATGTAACAAGGGTAATACTGTAATCATGGGGGACTTTAATCTACATATAGACTGGGCAAACCAAATTTGCAGCAATAGTGTGGAGGATGAGTTCATGGAATGTATGCAAGATAGTTTTCTAGATCAGTATGTTGAGGAACCAACTAGGGAACAGGCTATTTTAGATCTAGTATTTGGCAATGAGAAAGGGTTAATTAATAACCTTGTAGTAAAGGGGCCTTTAGGGAAGAGTGACCATAATATGATAGAATTTTATATTGAGTTTGAAAGTGATTTAGTTAAGTCCGAAACTAGGGTCTTAAATCTAAACAAAGCAAACTACGTAGGTATGAGGGGCGAGTTGGCTAAGGTATATTGGGAAACTACATTAAAAGATATGATGGTAGACAATCAATGGCTAGCATTTAAAGAATTAATACATAATTTACAACAAATATACATTCCTTTAAGGCACAAAAATTCCACAGGAAAAGTGGTCCAACCATGGCTAACAAGAGAAGTTAAAGATAGTATTAGATCAAAGGAAGAGGCTTATAATGTTGCCAAAAAGAATAGTAAGTCTGAGGATTGGGAGGATTTTAGAATTCAGCAAAGGAAGACCAAGAAATTGATAAGAAAAGAGAAAAAAGAATATGAGAGTAAATTAGCAAGAGACATAAAAACAGATTGTAAATGTTTCTATAGGTATGTAAATAGGAAGCGATTAGTGAAAGTAAACGTGGGCTCATTCGAGGCAGAGACAGGAGAAATTATATTGGGCAATAAGGAAATGGCAGAGACATTAAACAAATACTTTGTATCTGTCTTCATAGTAGAAGACACAAAAAAATTCTGGAAATAATGGGGAACCAAGGGTCAAGAGAGAATGGGGAACTTAAAGAAATCAGTATAGGTAAAGATATAGTATAGTACTGGAGAAATTAATGGGACTAAGTGGCGACAAATCCCCTGGACCTGACGACCTACATTCTAGGGTTTTAAAAGAGGTAACTGCAGAGATAGTGGATGTACTGGTATTAATCTTCCAGAATTTCCAAGGATTGGAAGGTAGCAAACATAACCCCGCTATTTAATAAAGGAGGAAGAGAAAAAATGGGGAACTATAGGTCAGTTAGCCTGACATCAGATGTAGGCAAAATGCTAGAATCTATTATTTGGGATCTGGTAACAGGGCACTTAGAAAATCATAATATGATTAGGCAGAGTCAACATGGTTTTATGAATGGGAAATCGTGTTTGACAAATGTGTTTGTTTTTTGAAGATGTAACCAATAGGATGGATAAGGGGGAACCAGTGGATGTAGTGTATTTGGATTTTCAAAAAGCATTTGATAAGGTGCCACACAAGAGGTTATTGCACAAAATTAGGACTCATGGTATTGAGGGTAATATATTAGCATGGATTGAGGATTGGTTAATGGTCAGAAAACAGAGAATAGGAATAAACGGGATTTTTCCGGGCTGGCCGGCTGTAACTAGTGGGGTACCAAAGGATCTGTGCTTGGGCCTCAGCTATTTACAATCTATATTAATGATTTAGATGAAGGGACTGAGTGTAATGTATCCAATTTTGCTGATGATACAAAGTTAGGTGGGAAAGTAAGCTGTGAGGAGGACGCAAAGAGGCTGCAGAGTTATAGACAGGTTGACTGAGTGGGCAAGAACATGGCAAATCGAATACAATGTGGGGAAGTGTGAAGTTATCCACTTTGGTAGGAAAAACAAAAAAGCAGAATATTTTTTGAATGATGAGAGACTGGGAAATGTTTGCATTCAGAGGGACCTGGGTGTCCTTGTACATGAATCACAGAAAGTTAACATGCAGGTACAGCAAGCAATTAGGAAAGCAAATGGTGTATTAGCTTTTGTTACAAAGGGATTAGAGTATAAGAGTAAAGAAGTCTTACTACAATTATACAGGGCATTGGTGAGGCCACAGCTGGAGTACTGTGTACAGTTCTGGTCTCCTTACCTAAGGAAAGATATACTTGCCTTAGAGGGAGTGCAACAAAGGTTCACTAGACTGGTTCCTGAGATGAGGGGATTGCCCTATGAGGAGAGATTGAGTAGACTAGTCCTATATTCCCTATAGTTTAGAAGAATGAGAGGTGATCTAATTGAAACATACACAATTCTTAAGGGGCTTGACGGGGTTAATGCTGAGAAAATGTTTCCACTGGCTGGGAAATCTAGAACATGAGGTCACAGTCTCAGAATAAGGGGTCGGCCATTTAGGACTGAGATGAGGAGAAATTTCTTCACTCAAAGGGTTGTGAATCTTTGGAATTCTCTACCCCAGATAGCTGTGGATGCTCAGTCGTTGACTATATTCAAGACAGAGGTTGATACATTTTTTGGAACGAAGGGAATTAAGGGATATGGGGATAGTGCGGGAAGGTGGAGTTGAGGTAGAAGATCAGCCATGATCTTGTTGAATGGCGGAGCAGGTTCGAAGGGCCAAATGGCCTACTCCAGCTCCTGTTTCTTATGTCCTTATATGTTCAAAGTACTCATTTCGTACCTCAGCCATGCCTTCTGCCTCCACCAATAGATCTCCATTTTGGTCCCTAATCAGCCCCACCGCTCCTCTGACAACCCTTTTACTGTTAATATGAAGGGATAATTACTAGTCCTAGCCCCTGTAGGGCTACCCTAGATCAGACGTATTCCCCAGACGTTCACTTTCAACTAAAGTTTGAGGTAGCCGACTCCTAAAGACGCTTAATTGGGTCTAAAGGTCCAGACTATCTCTCCCTAAAGGAAAGGAACAACCTGAAGATGTTACCGTCCTCCAGATAGCACTTTTAATAAGCTTAGCTAGACTGTAACGTTCCGGATATTATGAGGGTCCGGAAAACTCCCCCAGAATTCTGCAACTCCTCACCAAAGAGCGTACAGAGATTGAGTTCGCGAGTTTGATACAGAAGTACTCTGTGACAATTCTAAAAATATATAGATTTATTAAAGAACCGACATGTAATTTACAGTTGGTGATTCAATCGCAACATTAACAGTTCCAAATACAAAAAGCTTTTACAATTCTATTATCAGAGATCCTTATTCTCAAATCTTAACTTCGCTAGTTTTACAGTTCTTAGTTTATTCCAGGATATCCACCAAAATCAAATACCTTTGATATCTTGATCCCCGAGATACAAAAAGTTGTAGACTTACAGAGCTTGCCTCTGAAGCTAAGAATCGCTTTGCCCCTTTACAGCGAATCTGTCTTCCCATTTGAAAGTTCAATTATTATACCCTTTCTCAGTGGTATATCCTTTGAAGTTTTCTGCTGATGTAAGCTAATTATCTCTAGTCATTTTTCTGTTGACCCCTACTATTCTTACAGTTAGATCAGCTTGTAGCATTAAGAATTATGTCTCTACCTTTAGGTGTTCGAAGCTTATCATAAAAAACGGTGTGGAGCAGATGCATCTATTTGATGTCATTCTTACCAAAGTCTTCTGTTTGTATCTTTTGCATTTAGAACACCTCAACTGGGCGCACCATTGTCTTCTTAGTTACCTCAGCTGGTTGCAACACAGACTCGTGTCTCCTATGTTTCATTTGATGTCATTTTTACGAAGGCATATGTTTCTTCTTCTTATGTGTTTCTTTCCGAAGTGTTGGTTTAAGACACCTTAACAGGGTATACCATTATGTTCTTTCCAATGCTTCAGACTTTCAGGAACCTCCAACCTCCTGTTTCAATAAGGTTATTGATTCAGTGTCAACAACTTATCTTATCTCAATAGCCTGAATGTTGTTCACAGCTTTTCCATTGTTAGGTTTTTAGATTTTCAAGCCCAGTTTGTCATGTTTTAATAAAGTCGGAATTCTTTTATAGGATGGTGTATTTTTCTGAATAGCTATATTGCTTATTCCTTCAAAAATATGCCTATAGAAGACCTTTGGATTCCCCTTTATGTTAGCCGCTAATCTATTCCCGTACTGCCTCTTTGCTCCTCTTATTTCCTTTTTCACTTCTCCTCTGTACTTTTTACATTCAGTCTGATTCTCCCTTGTATTATCAAGTTGACATCTGTCATACGCCCCCTTTTTCTGCTTCATCCTGCTCTCCAACTCCTTCATCACCCAGGGAATTCTGGCTTTGGCTGCCCTCCCTTTCCCCTTTATAGGAATGTACCTAGACTGCAGCTGAACCATCTCCTCTTTAAAGGCCGCTTATTGCTCCATTACATTTTTGGCTGCCAGTCTTTGACTCCTATTTACCCGGGCCAGATCCCTCCTCAACTCACTGAAATTAGCCCTCCTCCAGTTAAGTATTTTTATTCTAGATTGCTTCTTATCATTCTCCATAACTAATCTAAACCATCTGATATTGTGGTCACTATTCCCGAGATGCTCCCCACATTCTCCACTTGACCCCCATCATTTCCCAGGATTAGATCCAGCAATACCTCCTTCCTCATTGGGCAGGAAAAATACTGATCAAGAAAATTCTCCTGAACACACTTCAGAAATTCCTCCCCTTCTCTGCCCTGAACACAATCACTGCCCCATTCAATATTGGTCTCCCATTATCACTACTGTATAGTTCTTGCACCTCTCAGTAATTTCTTTGCCAATCTGCTCCCCTTTCTCCTTCCCACTATTTGGTGGCCTATAAAATACACCAACTAGCATAATAGCTCCTTTATTGTTTCGCAACTCCAACCAAATAGATTCAGTCTTTGATCCCTTAAGGACAGTCTCGCTTTCTAGCACTGTAATATTTTCCTTAATCAAAACTGCTACCCCTCCTTTTTTTCCTTTCCTATCTTTCCTGAATACCTTGTACCCAGGAATTTTAAGCATCCAATCCTCCCCTTTTTTGAGCCATGTCTCAGTTATCGCCACTACATCGTATTCCCACGTGACTATTTGCACCTGCAGCTCACCAACCTTATTAACAACACTTTGTGCCTTTATACACATGCACTCCAAACCTAACTTAGACCTCTTTGTAATTTCTATGATCCCACCTAATTCTGTATTATTTCTAACTTTAACTGTCTCCCTCAGTCCTCTGTGTACCTTGTTTCTACTGGTTAAACCAATTTCACATAGTCCACGGTCTCTAAATTGTCAGACTGCTTGTCTGACATCCAGTTCTGGATGAGCAGAAATTTTCTCCAATTAAATATTGGGAAGATCGAAGCCATTGTTTTCGTTCCCCACCACAAACTCCGATCCCTAGCCACTGACCCCATCCCTCTCCCTAACATCTGTCTGAGGCTGAACCACACAGTTTGCAATCTTGGTGTCATATTTGACCCTGAAATGAGCTTCCGACCATATATCCGTAGCATAACTAAGACCACCTATTTCCACCTCCGTAACATCGCCCGTCTCTGCCCCGCCTCAGCTCATCCGCTGCTGCAACCCTCATCCATGCCTTTGTTACCTCTGGACTTGACTATTCCAAAGCACTCCTGGCTGGTCTCCCACAATCTACCCTACGTAAACTTGAGGTGATCCAAAACTTGGCTGCCTGTGTCCTAACTCACACCAAGTCCCGTTCGCCCATCTCCCCTGTGCTTGCTGACCTACATTGTCTCCCGGTAAAGCAACGCCTCGATTTCAAAATTCTCATCCTTGTTTTCAAATCCATCCATGGCCTCGCCCCTCCCTATCTCTATAATCTCCTTCAGCCCCACAACCCCCGAGATATCTGCGCTCCTCTAATTCTGTCCTCTTGAGCATCCCTGATTATAATCGCTCAACCAATGGTGGCCGGGCCTTCTGTTACCTAGGCCCTAAGCTCTGGAATTCCCTGCCGAAACCTCTCCGCCTCTCTTTCCTCCTTTAAGACGCTTCTTAAAACCTACCTCTTTCACCAAGCTTTTGGTCATCTGCCCTAATTTCTCCTTATGTGGCTTGGTGTCAAATTTTTTGTCTTATAATCCTCCTGTGAAGCGCCTTGGGACATTTTACTACGTTAAAGGTGCTATATAAATACAAGTTGTTGTTGTAGTATCCTTACTGACCCTCAGAGAGAGCAACAACATCAGCATTTTGTGTGTCTGACTCGGATTTAATTCTGGGTTCCTTATGTGAAAATACAATGGCCCGTATTTTCCGATCGCAGGCCTCCCGCGTGCGGAGGCCTGCGATCTGGAAAAATCTACGCCCTTACCTGAGGGCTCCTGGGACGCACACGCTTCCGCTCCTGGACCTCTCCAAACTGCCGGTGCACAGGGCCCACGTATCCCAGAGGCGCAGGTAGTTCGCAGCATCCCTGGGATCACGTGGGCCATGGGGAGCCAATCAAAGAAGGGAATCTCCCTTCATACACTTGACAGGAAGACCTGTCAAATATATGAATGGAGATCACCCCCAAAACATAGTAAAACTTTAAATAATGGGCCAAAAATTGATGCCGCTACGCGAGAGTACGCACTGCGTACTCTCGCGTATTCTCTCTCCAATTGCCGGTTTTCTGCATGCACTGCGCATGCGCTGAAAACCGGCACTTGGTCTTTGGAAAAGGGGGCGGTTCCTCGGTGCACCGCGTGCGCGCTACAGGCTGCGCGCACGCTGTGCACTTAGTGCTTTGGACACGCAGGTAAGGACGGAAGATTTTAGAAATGAAAAAAGGAGGAGTAAGACCCACTTTTAACAAGGTAAGTAGTGAATTAAGTATTATTTTGAATTTTTTTTAACAGGTATATCTTTTTTAGAGACTTTAAAGACAGGTAAGTTTATTTTTATAACTTTTTAAAAGATTTTAAATTTTTTCAAAAATTTAATTTTTTATTTAAAATGGTTAATTTATTTAACTATACTTATTTTATTAATGTGATTTTTTTTTTAAATTTAATTGAGGTTTAGCTGTTATTTTGGGGGTGTGTAAGATTCATAGCTTTCACAGCACGTATGTGAAACTTATGAATGGAAGATGGTGTGCTGCCATTGGCTCTAACTGAGTCACGTGATCCCACAGCTCGCACGAATTCACTACGCCGGTGGGATACGCAAGCACTGCCCAGCTGATGTCTGGAACATCAAGTTCGTGCGAGCTGGATCTGAAAAAGCCAATGCAGAGTGAGAGATCGCGCCTGCTCCTTACCCCCGCGGGAACAGAGCGAGATCAATTTCTGGGCCAATTTTTTTTTAAATAACTTGAAATTACAATAAATTAAACATTTTAAACAAAAATTTAATTTTTTGAAAAAAATAATTAAAGTTTTTTTACGGGGCTAAAAATAAACTTACTATTTTTAAAGTATTTTTAAATGATAAATCAGTGAAATTTTTTTTTTTTTACTTTTTTTCAACTCTTATCCTGGTAAAAGCAGGCCTTACGCCTGCTTTCACCAGGCGTAAGAATTGTAAGGGTTTTCTGTGGGCAGAGGGTCTCCAAAAAGCGGAACTATCCGCCCGCAGAGGCCCTTCTCTAGGGCAGCCGCAGGATCTGCATTCTTGACAGATCGGAAATGCCGGTTTTCAGCGCATGCGCAGTGCATGCCTGAAACCAGCATTTCCAATGTCTCTACGGGTGGGTACACAGCGCGTACCCAACCATAGGGATCGGAATAGCTGGGCCATTGTTCCAATGCTCTAAATCAACTAATACTCCATGTTCTCTGTATTTCTGAAACATCTTCAACACAATGGATTTGTTGTATTTTCCTACAGAGTACAATTTGTGAAATAAAACATTGTAAATCTATCCAGTCCATCTGCAATGTAGTTATGTCATCGCAAAAGATTGTTTCATTGGAAGTGATTACATGTTGGTTTCTAATTCAGATTAAAATAAGCCAAGCTTAAACTTCTTTCTAATACTGCTGTAGGCGATATAAAAGATATATTGTGATGGCAACATAAATTTAAGAAATCTACCATTTTAAAAGTATTGTACTGCTTTCTAGTTGAAAAACAATACCACATATAGCAAATATTTGCTTATATCTTCCCTAAATCATATTATGCCGTATATTGTTTAAGATGAATTTTCCTGAATACAAGGGAACTGTCAGTGCTATTCTAAGATCATGGGGTCGATTATAACTCTTGAACAACCGACCGGCGGAACACGTTTGCATCTTGCCTGTTTTGGCAGTGAAGAAGCCAGAGTTATTTTGAAGCCCAAGCCTCATTTAAATAGAACCTGTGAGCTGCAGGCGCCAAACCACTGTCCGGATGCAGCTCCCCGGATTCAGGCTGGCAGCAAGGTACATCCGGGGGGGAAACCAAGGCAACAGCGGCCCAGATTATTTTTGTGGCGATGGAGCAGCACTCCAGGCTGAAAAACCCGTCTTTCTTCATAACTCAGACCCTTAATACTAGGGATCAGCCTTTGGTTCTTCTCTGCACTGCCTCTAGCATTTAACTAGTTCCCTTGTTTCTCGGTGACCGGAACTAGACACAGTACTCAAGGTTTATTCGGAGCAGGTGGACATTATTCCATTGCAGGTAAAGATAATAACTGAAAGAGAAAGTGTGATGACGGAAGAAAACAGTGAAGAAGTTAAAACAGGAAAAATACTGGGTTTGTGCCATTCCATAATGAAACTTTTTTATTTTTCACTTGTTCCTTGGCTTTATACATGTGTAAATTTAAAAAATGTTATCTAATTGATTTATCATTATATTACTGATTATATGCCTGATTATGGGAATCATGTCCGAGGTACTTAAACAGTTAATGTAGAATACTATTGCACTATTAAACAAGTCATTGATATTGTATGTCACCTATCCACCTGTAATCTTCTTTATATTAAATCTCTAATTCTAATGATTTTAGTAACTTCAAAGTTGAGTTACAAGATATAAAGGAATAAGTTGCAGCTCCAGTTCCTCACTTTTGAAATCTTGTTTTGATATTCACTGAAAGTCACTCTCTTTGAATGAAAAAATATTTTGTAAACACAGAAAAAGTTTCCCAACCACTGAAGAAATCAAAAAATGCCACTGTGTTATGATGGTGTAATTGTAATGAAAATTGAACGTGGTTGCCCTGGCTATTTCTCTCTCATCATCAATGGCATCTTATGAGTTTCAAATACATAAGAATATATCATGTGGGGGTGAGCTGCATAAATTGTAGATGTTAAGTACTGAACTGGCTTATAAACATCAATACATTTGTTTATTTTGTTTCTTCACAAAAGTATTATACAAGTAAACAAGCTCTCAAGCAACTAAAAGTAAAGCAAATTAGTTGGCTTTTAGAGAAGGCTTCTGATCTTCTGAAGGTGGAGGATCACTTGCAATGTATCTCAGTACGCTCTCATGCTTAGGCCTGAAACCAAAGATCATTATAATGTGGTTCAGTGATCAATAACAGCATGTCTTGTTTGATTTCATTTGACAGTGGTAAGTTTTAACTTTATCTAAAATCCATTTAATGGGGTATAATTGCTTTTGGAGCGGAGCTTTGCATGATGGAAGCTGATATTGGGAATTCAAATGCAGGCATCAGTGCACCCTACACAATTTCCTATCTGTTAAAATTAATGGAAAATCATATGGAGCGCGCTGACCTTCATGCCTGACTTCCCAATATGCACTTCTATTGCACGAAGCTGTGCTCCAGGAGTCCTACTTAGTAAAATGTACCCCAATATGACAATTATATAGAAAATAACCCAGCTGGATGAAGCACTTTGAGATGTTTTGATGACGTGATGAAGCGTTATTTAAATACAAGGTTTTCTTTCTTAATTCCACTTCTGAAAATTAAATAAAAGTGTTTCTGATTAAATTTATGCTCATCAAGCTAAGGGATATTAATGCTGGGGAATGGAACACTTTCACATTTCGGGCATCTAGTGTCAACATCAGGCACTCCCTGCTCAAGCATAGCACTGCCAGCTGTAGAGTGATGCTCCATCTGCTCTGCTCCAACCTCAGGAGAGCATTCTCTATTAGTGTGACATCTTCATTTCTCACACAGGCTATCCTTTGGCATCTGTGATTGATAACTTTGTGTCAAATTGGGTCCGTGTTGTGCTTTGGCCCCGTACTGACTGGGAACTGGGTTTAGACTGCTCAAATTCACCAAATAAAATCCTTACATGTACATGCCAACCTAGAAAACTAGCAAAAGCTAACTAAGCTTCAAAAATGCTGTCCCCTTTCCAAAAAGCTGATGGCTCCAAAATAGTTCTGAATATAGACTTATGACGCATCGAGACAAGTTTGACTGAAAGTGCAGTGAGATATATAACCTATGCTGCAGATGTACTTAACAGTCCACCAATTTTATTGCAGTACATAAAAGCACAGTTGTAGTGATTTAGAAATTATTTAATAGGGATGTGAATGTTTATGGCATAAGGATTAATGTGTCTGGTAGTATACGCCCTTCAGAACATTTTGATTTTTCACACCTGATTTGGCATTTTGGAGCTATTGTCATTTTTAGTGTGGATCTCAGCAAAATTATTTTATTTAAATAAAGTACATCATCACTCCAACCCTACACGCTATCTTATTCCTAAACTGTGACAATTCCATGAATACAGTGATAGGAATCATTAAGTTAAGCAAGTTATTACATTCACACCGGGGTGCATCCATCTTACCTCAGAAAACGACTGCAATCAGCATTGAAGAAAATAAACCTTCACATAAACCCAGCACAGGAATGATGGGCCGAATAGCCTCCTCCTGTGCTGTATCATTCTGTGATTCTATGATAAGACAACAGGCAGGCAGGCTCCAGAAAGTTCTCTTTGAAGAAAATAAAAAGTTTTAGAGGCTTAATGTTCGTAACTTATTTGCTACATATAACGTCTTTGGGTACAAACTCTAAGTAAGTACATCTGTAACTGAGACTTCTCAGAAACCAGCAGCTCATTTAACATTTTTCTGCCTCCAAGATTTTGCACAACAAACAATGGAAGAAACTAACATCTGATTGGTTCTAGTTCTGTCCTCCAGTCTAATTGGTTCCGCCAGGCACCAACTCATCTTCCAAATGATCTTATTGATTGATTTTGACAACCTCCAGTGCCAATGAAAAAAGTTGTTTTCTCTTGTAAAACATTGTCAAGTTGAAACATGGGTTGAAAAGCTGATATTCCAAATCCCACTGCCCAGCTCTCTCCCCTTGACCCCTTTATCTTTCTCAGCTTCAAATATTTATCCAATTTTCCCATAAAAGATGCAATGGTCTCTGCCTCAACCACTCCCTATAGAAAAACATTCCATGCTTCAACAACCTTCTGTGTTGATAAATTTCTCCTAACAATTTTAAATTGATAATACCTCATCACTGATTCCCCAACCAGAGGAAATAGAGGTAGATTTTTCTCTCTGTTGTCAGGCGGCATCTGCCCAAAATGATTCAAATGAGGTCCTGCTGTTAAGATTGGGAAGGCCTCCTCGTCCTTGGCCTTGCTGGGTTCTTCACCCGCTACCAGGTTCCCCTGCACCCTCCCCCCACCCCGCCCCCCACCATGCACCATTCCCGCTCTACCTCTCGGCTCCAACGCACCGACTTCCCAGCAATTAAAATTTTTACGAACCCTAATCAGGCCATTGACTAGGCTCCCGCAAAAGGCAGGCAGGGTCCTAGTTAACATTCAAAAGTCGTAGCACGATGACATCATTGGCACTGTGACTTAAACTTAACTATACGTTAGGGGGAGGCCCACGCTGTCGGCTGCCCATCCAAGGTAAGAGGCTCTGACTGCCTAAAGTAAGTACTGAAGATCAACTTCTTTTAGAACACTCATGGGCCAGGAGCAACAGGAGTGCTCCCCCAGGCTTCACAAGGAAGCTTTTGGCCTCCCCAGCCCCGATTGCGGCTCCAATCTTTTGACTCCCAACCACCCCCACTGCCCCCCCAAACCCCAGGCCCCAATCACGGCCCTGATCTTTTGACTTCCCTTCCCTCCAGTCCCGATCACAGCGCTGATCAATCGGCTCCCCCCCCCCCCACCCAGCTCCGATCACGGCCCCGATCTACTGGCTCCCCCCCCTCCCCCGATCGCAACCTGGAGCCTGCTCCCCCCCTACTGACTGCCCCGGCTGCAGCCTCCTGCCGCTAGTTTCTGCTCCCGCCTGCCAGCAGGCAGTCAATCTGGCCGGCTGTCGGGCGGTGTTGGCCCAAAGTTATTCAAATGAGGTCCTGCTGTTAAGATTGGCAAGGCCTCCACATCCCCGGCCTTACTGGGTTCTTCACCTGCAACCAGGCTCACTTGCAGCCTCCCCGCCTTCCCGTTAGTATCAGGGCCTAAGTGTCCATTAATTTAAATGGATGGAAACTAGGTGGGGTCTGTTATGGGCGTGCAATCCTTGCTGCCTGTTTTTCCTCTCTGTGCTCCATTCAAATTATATTTTACACCCAGGTGATACAGATGAAAATCTACCGCACAGCTTTACCCTATTTATTCTATCAAAACCTTTATGGTTTTAAAAATCTATGTTGTATCTTCTCTTAGCCTTCTCTTCTAACTCCAATGAGCCAACTGTGTGATGACATTTCATGGAAAAGCTGATTGAGACATGACTACTTTGTGCAAGTGGCTGAAACAACAGTGGGCCAGACTTACATAGGAACAATGTGATGATCATCCTCTAGCTGAATAATATTTATTGGCTCACTTTTTTAATGCGATTAATCATTTTCATTGGTTTTGATAGTTGTATTAGTTACTCAACTGGGGTTACTATGCTTCACATCTTGGATTTGGGCTCAATTCCAGCCAAGAAAGGTGGGATGAAAATCAGCTTTCTCCACCATCAAGCATCCTACAAAAAAGGTAGTTCATTATAAATTGTGGGCTTACAGCAGGAAACTCCCCAAGGCTTGGCTCAGTTGGTAACACTATGACCTTTGAATCAGAAGGTTGTAGATTCAAGCCTCGCGTCCTGATTTAAATGCCTGACCTAGGCTGATTCTTCAGTGCAGTAGCGTACTGTCAGAGGTGCCATCCTTCAGATGAAATATTAAACACAAGTCCTGCATGCTTGTTAAGATGAGTCAGATGGATGGCAAAGACCCCATTGTGCTATCAGAAGATAAGCACGGAGTCCCTGTGGTCTTCTAGAGTCATAGAGTCATAACGGCACAGAAGGAAGCCATTCGGCCCAGCTCTCTGTAGAGCAATCCAGTCAGTCCCATTCCCCCGCTCTATCCCCGTAGCCCTGCAAGTTTATTTCCCTCAAGTGCCTATCCAGTCTCCCCTTGAAAACATTGAGTGACTCCGCTTCCACCACTTCCGTCGGCAGCGAATTCCAGGTCATCACCACTCGCTACGTAAAAAAGTTTTCTCTCACATCTCCCCTGTATTGTAAGCATCAACGCAGGCCCCAAGGATTTTTTTTTGTATCGGACATTTTGAATGACTGTTGCTGCCTGTTTGGAGAAGATGGGAGGGGCCCAGGTGTTCATGATGGACAGGAGATTCCAGCCAGGCCTACAAACTGATTATGGGAGAATGTCTGGGCAGACAGAAGTCTCTGGGTAGACAATGGGCTGGATTTTCCAAGCCCCGAGGAGGCGGGCATGGAGGCGGGACAGCCGGTAAACTCGGAGAAATTGGGGGCGGATGGCAAACCCGCCCCCATCCCACCTCCGTGCCCATTTGCTAGGAGGCAGGAAGATGTGCAGCTTCGGGTCCCGTCTCCTGGAGGCGAGAAAGGCATTTAATCCTTTTAACTGCCTGTTAACAGGTAGTTAACAGGCAGAAAAAAGGATTAGTGCCATTTTACCTTCACAGGTGAAGGCTTCCCGACCTCGGAGAACCCCGTCGGGTTGGAGGAGAGGTGGAGGAGGTCTGCAGCGGTCGGAGGCACCTAGAAGTAAGGTGTAGAGGTGAGTGATGGGTGCAAGTGTGGAGTGGTAAGTATGCAAGGTGAGTGATAAGTTTAAAAAAGTGTTCACTTACCTTGTTTTCCTTCCATAGCCTTTAGCCGCGGAGGATCGGGAGAGCTGACATCCTGCTTGTCAATTTCAGGTAATGACTGATGGACCCTCCGATCCATCAGACATCTGAAATTTACAAATTTGCAATGTTTGATGAGTCCTCACCTCAAAGGCTCATCAAACTAAAGAGAATGTCGGTGTTTGACAGCTTCACAGAGCTGTCAAACGCTGTAATTTCTTCTTTCAAGAAGTCTTGACAGATAGCACGTCTGACGTTGATGTGATCTGTCAGTGACTTCTTCCCTAATTGGCCTGCTGAGCCTGCAGGGCGGGCTTAACAAGCTCAATCAGGGGAAAATCCCTCTGAATGGTCAGGTGAGGATGGAGGTGGGACATTGACACGACAAGCAGCAGTCCCGCCTCCAACTCGCCTCCATTCACAAAATCCAGCCCAATGGGTCTGGGTAGGTGACTCATACGGTAACAAGCACCTAGATGAGATAGCCCCGAAAGGCGGGAACCGGACAAAGAGGGCTATTGTAAATTAATGGGAAGCCACTTAAACCCAGGATCAGGTGAGAAGTGCGGCCCATCATCTGCCATTAACACCAGCACCTAGATGGGATAGCCCCGAAAAGCGGGAAACCAGACAAAGAAGACAAAGAAGGCTGATTAAAAAGACATCACTGCAACTACATAGAGCAGAATGAACTTTTAGGATATAGAGAAGGCAGCTTTGGCCATTTCTCTCTCTCTCTCTCGCCTGCTCTCGAACCGAGCACTCCGTCCGGGATGGAGAGAAGAAATCACCACGAGTGACAAGAGCCTCGCCTTGCTCTTCGACTGTAGGAATGAACCTCGAAACTGGGACTTGGATACTGCATCGGCGATACGGAACCAGGAGACACGTTCTACACAGGGGAGCAGCGAGCAAGAAAACGGACAATCGGGGTGAGCATTGTCCAAGCCCACGCATCCTTAAGACCACCGGTACTGTGTGAGGGGGTGTTGTGTGTCACAACCAATCCAAGGGGTTTAGTGGGGAGATTCTGTGTGTATTTTATACTCTGTATACAACACAGTGTGATTTTAGGCGTCTTAATACGAGACAGGGGCCTGTTCGACGGGCCAAGTTGTATTGTTGTACTGTTTGTTTTACGCCACCAGGCATTTTACGTACTGGAGGCGGGTGTGTGTGTTAACCTTATTAAACACCATACGGTTGAGTCCGAAAAGCTTGTCTGTGTCCCAATCCTGTTCACCGTAATTCCTGTCATAAGTAGGAGGGGTGATTCGAACCACCAAGGCAAACCACCTACAGTATCTCTTGCCCAAAACCTTAAATCTGTGTCCCCTAGTCCTTGTACCATCAACTAGTGGGAACAGCCTTTCCCTGTCTAGCCTATTCAAACCTGTCATAATCTTGTACACCTCTATCAAATCACCCCTCAACCTCCTTTGCTCTGATGAAAACAAATCCAGCTTCTCCAACCTGTCCTTGTAGCTAAGATCCCCATCCCCGGAACCATTCTGGTAAATCTCCTCTGCACCCTCTCAAGGGCCTTCATATCCTTCCTAAAGTGTGGTGACCAGAACTGGACGCAATACTCCAGTTGTGGCCTAACCAGCGCTTTATAATGGTTCAGCATAACTTCTCTACTTTTGTACTCAATACCTCTATTTATGAAGCCCAAGATCCCATATGCTTTGTTAACCATTCTCCCAATATGCCCTGCCACCTTCAGGGACCTATGCACATTAACTCCCAGGTCCCTCTGTCCCTGCACACTCTTTAAAACTGTGCCATTAAGTCCCTTTTGGTTTGTGCCTTTTCCCTTTTTTTTCTCTCTCTCCCCCACAGCACCTGTCTCTCATTCTGCCAGCATTTCACACTTCTGAGCCACCTTTTGTTTCTTAACCTGTCCTATTACCATCTCGTCTTGCCTTGAGCATCTCTTAATGTCTCTACTTATCACAGACCACCCCTTTTGTTCTTTTATTCCTCCCCCCAGCCTCCCACTTGCTTTTTTATCTGTTTCATTTCCTGCTTTTTTCTCAGTTCTGATGAAGGGTTTCGACCCTTTGTTTCTCTCTCCACGGATGTTGCCTGGCCTGCTGAGTTTTTCCAGCGTTTTCTGTTGTTGTTTCAATTTTGCAGCATCTGCAGTATTTTGCTATCCCATTAAGTGTATAATTGCCTCTCCCTGTTCCTTCTGCCAAAATGCATCACCTCACACTTCTCTGTATTAAATTCCATCTGCCACTTGTCTGCCCATTCTGCTAGCCTTTCTATGTCCTGTTGCAGTCAATTGGTATCATCCTCACTGTTCGCCACACCACCAAGTTTGGTGTCATCGGCAAATTTAGAAATTCTACTCTGTATTCCAATATCCAGGTCATTTATATTTATCAAAAAAAGCAGTGGCCCCAGCACTGACCCTTGGGGAACACCAGTGTCTACCATCCTCCTGTCTGAAAAACAGCCATTTACCACAACTCGCTGTTTTCTGTCCTTAAGCCAATTCCTTATCCAAGCTACCACTGACCCACCTATTCCATGTGCCTGAATTCAGTTAACCAGCCTAAATTTTGTCTTGATTAACATTCCTCCCTCAATCAATATCTGCCACTCACCAACCCCCCCCCCCCCCCCCCCACTAAAAATAGAATGTTTCTGGTGCAGAATGATTTCTGAATTTGCATGGATAAGCTTCCAACCACATATCCGCGCCATCACTAAGCCCGCCTATTTCCACCTCCGGAACATCACCCGACTCTGCCCTGTCTCAGCTCATCTGCTGCTGAAACCCTCATTTGTGCCTTTGTCACCTCTCAACTTGACTATTCCAACTCACTCCTGGCTGGCCTCCCATGTTCTACCCTATGTAAACTTCAGGTCATCCAAAACTCTGCTGCCCGTGTCCTAACTTACACCAAGTCCCGTTCACCCATCACGTCTATGCGCGTTGACCTATATTGGCTCCCGGTTAAGCAACGCCTCGATTTCAAAATTCTCATCCTTGTTTTCCTGGCCCTCCCTATCTCTCCAGCCCTACAGCCGTCTGAGATATCTGCACACCTCCAAGTCTGGCCTTTTGAGCATCCCCACCATTGACGGCCATGCCTTCAGCTGCCAAGGCCCTAAGCTCTAGAATTCCCTCCCTAAACCTCTCCACCTCCCTACATTGTTCTCCTCCTTTAAGATGCTCCTGAAAACCTATCTGTTTGACCAATCTGCCCTAAGATCTCCTTATGTGGCTCGGTGTCAAATTTTGTTTGATAATGCTCCTGTGAAACGCCTTGGGACGTTTTACTACGTTGTTGTTGACCTGGACTTGGGTATCGAGAGTACAATTTTGAAGTTTGTGGATGATACAAAACTTGGCAACGTAATAAATAGTGAAATAAAAACAGAACATGCTGGAAATACTCAGCAGGTCAGGCAGCATCTGTGGAGCGAGAAGCAGAGTCAACGGGCTGGATTTTGTGAATGGAGACATGCTGGAGGCGGGACTGCTGCTTGTCGGGTCTAAGTCCAGCCTCCATCATGTTCTGGCCAACCAGAGGGATTTTCCCCTGATTGACCTTGTTAAGCCCGCCCTGCGGGCTCAGAAGGCCAATTAGAGGGAAGTCATTGACAGAGCACGTCAACGTCTGATGTGCCATCTGTCAAGACTTCTTGAAAGAAGAAATGTCAGCGTTTGACAGCTCTGTGAAGCTGTCAAACACTGACATTCTGTGTAGTTTGATGAGACTTTGTGTTCAGGACTCATCAAACCTTTCAACTTTGTAGAAAGCAGATGACTGTTGGTTCGGAGGATCCAACAGCCAGTCTGTGAAATCTACAACGAAGATGTCGGGACTCCGGAACCACCACGGCTAAAGGCAAGTGAACATTTTCTAACACTTAACACTCACCTCACATACTTACCACTCCACACTTGCACCCATCACTCACCTCTACATTGCACTTTCAGACCCCTCCAACCCCCGCAAACCTCCTACTCGACTCCTCCAACCCGGCGGGGTTCTCCGAGGTCGGGAAGCCTTCACCTGAAAAGGTAAAATGGCACTAATCCTTTTTTCTGCCTGTTAACTACCTGTTACAGTTAAAAAGATTTAATCCCTTTCCTGCCTCGAGGAGATGGGACCCAAAGCAGGACATTTTCCCACTTCCTGGCAAAAGGGCACAGAGGTGGGATGGGGGCGGGTTTGCCATACGCCCCCACTTTCTGCAACTTTACCGGCTGTCCTGCCTCCTCGAGGCTGACAAAATCCAGCCCAACGATTCAGGTCGATGACCTTTCGTCAGAACTGGAAATAGAGAGCATAATAGAAGCAGACTTCAGGAGGACATAGACAGACTGGTGAAATGGGCAGACACGTGGCAGATGCAATTTAATATGGATATGTGTGAAGTGATGCACTTTGGGAGAAAAAACATGGAGAGGCAGTATAATCTAAGTGGTATTATTTTGAGCGGGGTGCAAGAACAGAGGGACCTGCATATTCACAAATCTTTGAAGATAGCAGGACAAATTGTAAAGGTGGTTAAGAAAGGATATGGAATACTTAGCTTTGTAAATAGAGGTATTGAATACAAAAACAAGAAAGTCATGCTAAACCTTTACAAATCTCTGATTAGGCCTCAGCTGGAGTATTGTGTACAATTCTGGGCACCACACTTTAGGAAGGATGTCAAGGCCCTAGAGAGGGTACAGAGGTTTCCCAGAATGATACTAGAGGTGAGGGAATTCAGTTATGTACAGAGATTGGAAAAGGTGAGATTGTTCTCCTTAGAGCAGAGAATAATAGATCCTATGAAGTGTTTTGAGATGATTTGGTGGGAGAAGGTGCTGTATAAAATGCCACTGTCTTATAACTATGTACATAACTTAGCAGCTTCACTCAGATTTATAAGGACAGCCAGTGTGGAAAGTGGGCAACTTCACACAAATTCCAAGAAGGTTCCAGCTGTGAGGGGGTAAAATGAGCTAATCTCAGAGGGCAGCATTAGAGTACTTCAATTGGCCTCGGCGTCTCCAGACAGAAAGAGAAGCAATCAACTATGGCTCCTGCAATCCAGCAACACCTGCTGCAACGTCCTGGCCATACGTGAAGAATGGTCACTTGGGAAAGTAACAGAGGCTGTTGCTGCATTTCCCCAGCATCAGTTGCTATCTTCAACAACAACTTGCATTTACATAGCGCATTAGATGTAATTTATCTAGATTTTCAAAAGGCCTTCGATAAGGTACCACATAATAGACTAATGAATAAGGTCAGAGAATGCGGAGTCAGGGGACAAGTAGCAGAATGGATTGCTAGCTGGCTTCAATACAGAAAGCAGAGAGTAGGGGTAAAGGGTAGCTATTCACAGTGGCAGAAAGTGGGTAGTGGTGTTCCACAAGGATCAGTGCTGGGACCATTGTTGTTAACAATTTATATTAACGATTTAGACTTTGGAATCATAAACACAATTTCTAACTTTGCGGATGAAACTAAATTGGGGGGGATAGTCAATACTGAGGAGGACTGCAACAGATTACAGGAGGACATTAATAAACTTGCAGAATGGGCATATAATTGGCAAATGAATTACAACACAGATAAATGTGAGGTATTACATTTTGACAGGAAGAATAGGGAGGTCACATATTACTTGGAGGGTGTGAGTCTGGGTGGGGTAGAGGGGCAAAGGGATCTCTGAGTACAAATACACAAATCACTAAAGTTTCGACGCAGGTTAACAAGGCCATAAAAAAGCAAACCAAGCACTAGGGTTTATTTCTAGAGGGATAGAATTGAAAAGTAGGGAAGTTATGCTAAAATTGTATCGAACCTTGGTTAGACCACACTTAGAGTACTGCGTATAATTCTGGTCGCTATATTATAAAAAGGATATAGAGGCACTGGAGAGGGTGCAGAGAAGATTTACAAGGATGATACCAGAAATGCTAGGGTATACCTATCAGGAAAGGATGAACAGACTGGGTCTCTTTTCTCTTGAAAAAAGAAGGCTGAGGGGTGGCCTAATAGAGGTCTTTAAAATTATGAAAGATTTTGAGAGAGTAGATAGAGAGAGAATGTTTCCACTTGTGGGGAAGAGCATAACTAGAGGCCATCAATATAAGATAGTCACCAAGAAATCAATAGGGAATTCTGAAGAAACTTCTTTACCCAGAGGGTGGTGAGAATGTGGAACTTGCTACCACAGAGATGAGTTGAGGCAAATAGTATAGATGCATTTAAGAGGAGGCTAGACAAGCATATGAGGGAGAAGGGAATAGAGGCTTATGCTGATAGAGTTAGATGAGGAAAGACGGGAGGAGGCTCGAGTGGAGCATAAACGCCGGCATGGACTGGTCGGGCCTGAATGGCCTGTTTTTGTGCCATATATCCTATGTAACTATGGTTTCCCATCCCTGGCATCATTTATGCTATACCTTCTCTATGGCTTTAATGTCCTTTCTATTATGGGTTGCCCAAAATTGCATTACCATCACCACAACCACAAAGTTATATAGTACCTTTAGTGTTGAAAAACATCCCAAGGCGCTTCACAGAGGCGTAAGGAAAATAAAAAGGAGCCAAAGAAGCAGATATTAGGAGGGGTGACTAAAAGCTTGGTCAGAGAGGTGGGTTTTAAAGAGGGTCTTAAAGTAGAAGAGTGAGGTGGAGAGGCAAAGCGTTTTAGGGAGGGAATTCCAATGGTTGAGGTTTGGGTTGCTGAAGACATGGCCATCAATGGTGGGGCAAATAAAGGAGGGGATGCATAAGAGGCGGGAGTCAGATGAATGACAAGTTAAGGGAAGTTTGTACCACTGAAGGAGATTACAGAAATATGTAAGTTCAGTAAGGATGAGGTCGATTTTAACTTGTATCGCCTTATATTAATGGATTCAGTAGCAGCCTCAAAATGGGGTCGGTTGGCTTACCACTCAGTTAACCCTGATGATGCGGCTGGTGCCATTTTGAAAGGGGCCTACTGTTGGGCGCCCAAAGTGTCTACCTGTTTGACATGAGCAGGAAATTGATTAGAAGGTAGGAGACAGAGAGTAGGGATACTGGGTATGTACTTCAATTGGCAGAATGTGACTAATGGTATTCCCCAGGGATCGGTACTGGGGCTGTATCTTTTCACTATATTTATCAATGACTCAGATGAAGTCATAGAAAGCCATGTATCTAAGTTTGCTGATGACACTACATTAGTTGGCACAGTAAGTAGTGTAGATGGGAGCAGCAAATTGCAAAGGGACATTGCTAGATTAAGTGAATAGGAAAAACTGTGGCTGATGGAGTTCAATGTGGAGAAGTGTAAGCTCATCCACTTTGGACCTAAGAAGGATAAGTCAGAATATTTTCTAAATGGTGAGAAGCTAGGAACTGTGGAGGAACAGAGAGATTTATGGGTCCATGTACAGAAATCACTAAAAACTAGTGGACAGGTAGAAAAAATAATTAAAAAGGCTAATGGAGTCTGGAATACAAAGGGGTGGAAATTATGCCACAATTGTGTAAGGCTCTGGTTAGACCATATATGGAGCACTGCATTCAGTTCTGAGCACCAGACCTCAGGAAGGATATATTGGCCTTGGAAGTGGGTGCAGCGCAGATTCACCAGAATGATACCGGGGCTTAGAGGGTTAAATTATGAGGATAGATTGCATAGTCTAAGCTTGTATTCCCTCGAGTATAGAAGGTTAAGGGGCGATCTAATGTAGACGTTTAAAATGATTAAAGGATATGATGGGGTAGATAGAGAGAAACTATTTCCTCTGGTGGCAGAGTCAAGAACAGGGGGCATAACTTAAAATTAGAGCTAAGACATTCAGGGGTGATGTCAAAAAGCACTTCTTCACACAAAGGGTCGTCGAACTCTCACCCCCAAAAAGCTGTTGAGGCCAGGTCAATTGAAAAATTCAAAGCTGAGATTGATAGATTTTTGTTAGATAAGGGATATGGAATCAAGGTAGGTAAATGGAGTTGAAATACAGATCAGCCATGATCCAGGGGCTGAATGGTCTACTCCTGTTCCTATGACTGTTGTGCGTTTTGGTCAAAGAGTTTTATTGAAATGCCATCACAATTACATTGTTTGATGATTTCCGAAGTCTCCACAGCTCATTTAGCAGGTTAAAAAAGTCACCTTTGGAGTCTTCTTGGTCCTTCAAATAATGTCAGCATGTTTAACTGCGAAAGAATGAAGAGATGATGAGGGCAGCCAAAGTAATGCGCATTTAAGTGCACAATTCTGTTGCTGTAATCACAGGCCACCTGCACATTGATGAAATAGGACCCTTGCTATTCACAAATGGCACATGCTTGGCCTAGAGGCAGGTATGGCTACATGAATACAGCTAATGATGGCCTGCACTTGTGGGAATCCTGGCAGATGGGAGAACTGGGGTACTTTTTCTTGCTGCTGCCTGCTTTCCAACAGGAAACAGAATGAAATCCCTGGCCCTGGCAAACAATGTGTCAGTTTCTTGTTTGATACAATTGTGGGTTGGGAGCTGTGACCAAGATCTCCCACATTTGTCTGGAATTGTCTCCAGGTTGCAAGAGTGTGCAGAGTTCAGTGATGGCTTCCTTCAGGAATGGAAGTTTGTGCATCACGAGGGAAATTAGAGAAGCGTGCAATAAGAGCACAGCTGTCATCATAGGTGACTTTAACTTACATATAGATTGGAATAGCCTAATCAGTAAAAATAATGAGGAGGAGGAATTCCTTGAGTGTTTAAGGGATGGTTATCTGGATCAATATGTCGAGGAACCAACTCGGGAACAGGCTATATTGGACTGGGTACTGTGCAATGAGAAGGGACTAATTAGTAATCTTGTTGTACGGGGACCCTTGGGTCAGAGCGATCATAACATGATCGATTTCTCACTCGAAATGGAGAGCGAAGAAATTGACTCAGATACTAAGGTCCTGAATTTAAACAAGGGGAATTATGATGCCATTAGACGGGAACTGAGTAGGTCTGATTGGACAACGTTCCTGGGAGGACTGGAGGTAGATAAACAATGGCAAGCATTTAAAGATAGAATGACAAAATTGCAAAAATTGTTTATACCAATCTGGCATAAAAGGAAATCTAAAAAGGTGACTCAACCGTGGATAACAGGGGAAATTAGAGACAGCATAAAATCCAAAGATAGGGCGTATAAAATAGCCAAAAAACGCGCCAGAGCGGAAGATTGGGAACAGTTTAAGATAGAGCAAAGGAGGACAAAGGGCTTAATCAAGAGGGGCAAAATAGCTTACGAAAGCAAGCTGGCGGAAAATATAAAAACTAACTCCAAAAGCTTTTATAAGTATATCAAGAGGAAAAGACTGGTGAAAACCAAAGTTGGCCCATTGCAGTCAGATACGGGGGAATATATAACGGGAAATAAGGAAATGGCAGACCAACTAAATGCATACTTTGGGTCAGTCTTTACGAAGGAAGACACAAAAAACCTCCCTGGGATATCGGGAAAAATAGGGACATTTGCAAAGGAGGAACTGACGCAAGTCAATATCTCTAAGGATATGGTGTTAAGGAAGCTAAAGGGATTGAAGGCGGACAAATCCCCAGGGCCTGATAACATGCATCCTAGGGTGCTGAAGGAGGTGGCCCTAGAGATAGCGGATGCACTAAGTATGATTTTTCAGAATTCATTAGACTCGGGAACAGTGCCCATGGATTGGAGGGTAGCTAACGTTACCCCACTATTCAAAAAGGGGGGTAGGCAAAAAGCAGGTAATTACAGACCTGTAAGCCTTACATCAGTTGTGGGCAAAATGCTGGAGTCCATCATTAAGGATGAAATAGCGGAGCACTTAGCAAATGGGGACAGGATAGGACAGAGTCAACATGGATTTACAAAGGGTAAATCGTGCTTGACTAATCTATTGGAATTTTTTGAGGGAGTAACTGGTAAAATAGATGGGGGAGAGCCAGTAGATGTGGTGTACCTGGACTTCCAAAAGGCCTTCGATAAGGTCCCACATAAAAGATTAGCAGGGAAAATTGAAGCTCATGGGATAAAGGGGAAAGTATTGACGTGGATAGAGAACTGGCTGTCAGATAGAAAACAGAGAGTTGGAATAAACGGCTCATTTTCTGAATGGCAGGCAGTAACAAGTGGGGTACCACAGGGATCTGTCCTGGGTCCCCAGCTGTTCACAATTTACATTAATGACCTGGATCAGGGAGTCGGATGCAGCATTTCCAAATTTGCAGACGACACTAAACTAGGAGGGGGGGTGGGCTCAGAGGAGGAGACCAGGAAGCTCCAGAGCGATTTGGACAGACTGGGTGATTGGGCGGATAAATGGCAGATGCACTATAATGTGGACAAGTGCGAAGTTATCCACCTTGGGTGCAGGAACGGGAGGGCAAATTATTATTTAAATGGCAATAAATTGGGAGAGGGGGAAGTACAGAGAGACCTGGGTGTTCTTGTACACCAGTCACTGAAGGCGAGCATGCAGGTGCAACAGGCGATCAAGAAGGCAAACGGTATGCTGGCCTTCATAGCAAAAGGGTTGGAATACAGGAACAGGGATACCTTGCTGCAGCTGTACAGGGCACTGGTGAGACCACACCTCGAGTACTGTGTACAGTTTTGGTCGCCTCATCTGAGGAAAGATGTTCTTGCCATGGAGGGGGTGCAGCGGCGATTCACCAGGCTGATACCAGGAATGGCGGGATTGACCTATGAGGAGAGACTATGTAGTTTAGGGATGTACACACTGGAGTTTAGAAGATTGAGAGGGGACCTCATAGAAGTGTATAAAATTCTGACAGGTCTAGACAGACTAGATGCAGAAGGAATGTTTCCCTTGGCGGGTGAGAACAGAACTAGAGGACATAATTTAAGGATAAGGGCTAAACCATTTAGGACAGAAATGAGGGGGAATTTCTTCACTCAGAGGGTGGTGAACCTGTGGAACTCATTGCCACAGAGGGCAGTGTACGCCAGCTCATTAAATATATTTAAGAGGGAATTAGATGTATTTCTACAGGCAAAAGGGGTTAAGGGTTACGGAGAGAAGGCGGGGACGGGATACTGAATTGGAGGATCAGCCATGATCTCATTAAATGGCGGAGCAGGCTCGAAGGGCCGGATGGCCTACTCCTGCTCCTATCTTCTATGTATCTATGTGCTGCCAAATCTAGTCTAAAAAGTCAACTGGAGCTGTACACTCGAAGGTCAGCATAAGGATATGTCCACAGGGAGCTTGTAAAGTGCAGTCTCACCTGTGTTTCATGTACAGGCTTGATCTTCAAAAAATGCAGACCATGCCCATAGGAATACCTCTATCTGGAAGGAATAGAGCTGTGTAACAAATGTGGCAAGACAAAGAGTCACTTACAAAAGAGCAGCTTTAAGGAGATATAAGAGAGTGTGCAACAAACTCCAAGAGGTTTTCTTGTGCTAAGAGACAGAAACAAAGCAAAACCAATGTTTCTTACAAAAAGGCAGCCAAAACTTTGTTTCTCCAGAGTTTCCGCCGATCTTCTGCTGAAGTTACAACAGAAGATCAGGAGAACTCGTGTGAAATTTCTACCCCAACCAGCAAACAGGTTTTCCCAAGTGCTCAATTGAAACAGGCACTCAGCCTATCAGGCACTGCTGCTACCTTCCAAGCAGATTATTGAGAGGCCCCTTCATCTGAATTAAGCCTGTGGCTGTAGTTTTCTGGCTCTATGCACAAAATGAGTGTCTAACCCACATTCTCACGCTTAATATGAGATGGTTCATAATATACTCCTAATATGAGACAGTGGATAATATACTCCCAATAGAGTTATGGTTCCCTTATTATTTCTTAAATCAAACCAAATAGATTCAGATTTTTCACCATCCCTTATATCATTGGTTTTATCTAGTTCTGATTAATACTGCTACCACTCCCTCATTTCTCCTACTCTATCCTTCCTGAACATTTTGAGCCAGTAATATTAGGACCCAGTCTGGCTCTAATCTAAGAGATGTATCTTTAAATGCTGTTATATCATACTCCCCATAGCAATTTGTGCCCCTTCTCTATCTCTGCTTCCAACCCCAATTTCTCTTTTTCACTAACTCCCTCTGCCTGCGGTGTGACCATATCCTCAAATGTATATTCCAGGAACACTTCCATCTCCTGAATGTGATAAAGTGTTTCTAGCGGTTTTGAGCTCGAGCACAAGCAATCGGAGACACTTCATTGCAGATGTGGACAACACAGACAAACAAATGATCCAAGACCTTTCATATAACACAGGTACCTGCACATCTCAGCCTTCATACTAAACTAAACTGTTTTCCCTGAAATTCTTAATAAGAACAAACATAACTTAATGATTTAATCTTTTGAATATATAATTTTAGGCCAAATGCACCTCAAGGCTAAACTCCTTCTGAGGCTAACTCCACACTCTACTGGCCCTTAACACTCCATTGCCTCCTTACAAGCAGCAACCTCCAACTGCCCAATCATCCTATTTTTGTTTGTTCAATATGGAGTGAACACTCTCTCCCTGAAGGAACATATGACAGAAATGTTCCTGCACTTTAAAAACAGACGAGACCTATGCCACATGCTAAACTTTTAATTCTATACATAGATGTAGGGAGGACAACAAAATTATTCCTGGATTTTAGTGTACTGTCATAAATCGTACTAAGGAAGCTAAGTTGTAATTATTTAAGAAAATGAAGAATTTCAGAAACTTAATGATTTGTAAGATATCATATATGCACAGGTAGATTAGGTAGAAGTTAATATTAAAAAAAATCAGAACTATAGAACAAGATATTCTCTAAAACAACAGCAACAACAACTTGCATTTATATCATGTCTTTAATGTAAGGAACCATCTAAGGCAGCGGTTCTCAAACTGGGCTCTGCGGACCCTTGGGGGTCTGTAGAGACTTTCCAGGGGTCCTCGGAAAACCTCCCAATTGGTGATGGAGAGCGAGCTGGTTCGGAGTGGCCGGGCGCTGCTGACCAGGGTGTTGAATGGTTACCATGGCGGCTACAGCAGCGGCTGTGTGCTGCAGGAAGAGGAGGAGGAGAAGGAGGGAGGGAAGAAGACTGCGGGCCAGCAGATGCTTGATTGACAGCCTATCAACAACAATAACAACAATAACAACTTGTATTTATATAGCGCCTTTAATGTAGTAAAACGTCCAAGGCGCTTCACAGGAGTGTTATAAGACAAAAAATTTGACTCTGAGCCACATAAGAAGAAATTGGAGCAGATGACCAAAAGCTTGGTCAAAGAGGTAGGTTTTAAGGAGTGTCTTAAACGAGGAAAGAGAGGTAGAGAGGCGGAGAGGTTTTGGGAGGGAGTTCCAGAGCTTCGAGCTATCAGCTGTAAGATCCGGCGATATGAGTTCAAATCCCACCACGGCAACTGGGGAATTTAAATTTAGTTAATTAAATAACTCTGGAATAAAAAGCTCTTGTTGTTGTAATTTGCTAACTGGATATGACAGCAGCCTTCCCATGTATTTGCATAATGGGAGCATAATCCAGTGGTTCTCAAACTGGGGTCCGCGCAAACAGGCCGGTAAACAGCAGAAGGGGAGGGAAAAAACCCTGAAACACTCAGCAGCTGTGCAGTGAGTAGATGGGCGGTGGAGGGTTAGACCTGAAATGCTGCCAGTGTTCCCAACAGGAGTCACCGAGCCTAATCCCACTCCAGGAAGAACAGGGAAGTAGCGTGCAGGTGAAATATTCAACGGGCATGTTGCTGAACCTGTAGGGTTACCTTTCAGCTGAAGGGAAGATAAAAATTTTCATGTCACCAATCACATCAATGTTCACTATATCGGCCAGCCGGCAAAATTTCATGCAAGTCCCTTCAACAGGACACTGATGAACTTTACATTCAGAAATATAAATGTGCAAGGTGTCTATAGTATTATAAGTTAGATGGGGGAGGGGTGGTCCGTGATTACTAATCCATTTGAAAAGGGGTCCTACAACCAAAAAAGTTTGAGAACCACTGATCTAAGGCACTTCACAAATACATAAATGGAAAATCGATGCTGGGCCTGGAAGGGAAAGGTGGGGCGGGGGTGGTTGGAGAGCGGTTGACTGAAAGCTTGGTCAGCGGGATGGGCCTTGAGGAAGTTTTTATGGTTGGAGGTACAGATGGAGGGATTTCAGGATAGAGTTCCAAACAGTAGAACTTAGGCAGTTGAAGGTTCTGGTGGGGCGAAGGGAAGGAAGAATGCACAAAAGAAAAGAGTAGGAGGAATTACATACAATTACATAGAATATATAGCACAGAAACAGGCCACTCGGTCCAACCAGTCCATGCCGGCGATAATAATCCACTCGAGCCTCCTCCCATCCTTCCTCATCTAACTCTATCAGAATAACCCTTTATTCCTTTCTCCCTCATTTGCTTATCTAGCCTCCCCTTAAATGCATCTATACTATTTGCCTCAACCACTCCCTATGGTAGCGAGTTCCACATTCTCACTACTCTCTGGGTAAAGAAGTTTCTTCTGAATTCCTCATGAAAAGGGTTGCTAATTGATATAATAACCTAATACAGTGAATATTAGGTACCTACTTTAAAAAAATACATTTTTATTACGGGTTAAGTATTTAAATCTTTTGAAGGTTGATTACATGTTTTGATGATGAGGGAGTCAACAGATAAACCAAACATGAATTCTGACTGCAGTGCCAATGCAATAAATGGATTTCTTTCTTCACTCCAAAGATTTTAATTTTCAGATGAAATAAGAAAGTATTGATACAAGATGTCCACCACTACTTCTTTTTACAGATAATATGGTCTTTTTTAATAAATATTATTTGTATGGAGTATATATTTACAAAAATGCTTCTATTACATAGGATTACATAGGATATACGGCACAGAAATAGGCCATTTGGCCCAACCAGTCCATGCTGGCCTTTTGCTCCACTTTAGCCTCCTCCCGTCTTTCCTCATCTAACTCGATCAGCATAACCCTCTATTCCCTTCTCCCTCATATGCTTATCTAGCCTTCCCTTAAATTCATCTATACTATTCACTTCAACCACTCCCTGTGGTAGCGAGTTCCACATTCTCACCACTTTCTGGGTAAAGAAGTTTCTTCTGAATTCTCTATTAAACGAACAAAGAGAATTTGTTCTAAAAACATGAATGTGCTGCATTCAGCCTTAATATTTTCTGAGTGGTGAATCATTTTACAATGCAATAAACTTGAAAAGGGGGACATTGTAATGCACAGAATATTATTTTTAGCTTTACTAAAAAGTGAATATTCCTTTGACAAAAACCTTCTTAATAGTTACGGAAAAAAACGAAACCAACTAGCCATTTTCTGACTGATTGGAAAGCAGTAATGCCAACCCCACCGTCTAATAAATCATGAGACAAACTCTTAAAAATCATGAGATTTGGTAAGACATCATGAGCAAAATTCCCTCTAATTTTTTTTTGGCCCGCGTGGTCCCTTTAATGGGCTGCGCGGGCCAATCAAAGTTCCACACATGCGTGGTTTTTCTATTTTAAAGCTGGCTGATTGGCTGCACAGGGCCTGCAGAGTGCTGTACGGCCACGCAGCCGCGCAGCTCAATGGGAACATTGATCATGAGTTGCTATTTTTTTCAAGCATAAACCAATATAGATTGACAGTTTGTTTATAAACCTCATTAGTGGCTTTATTTAATCTCTAACAGGTCACAGCTCTTTACAAAAACTATATTACTGCATCTAAAAATCATTTTAAAAATCCTACCCGTTATCACCACGCTGCCATGCATCACAGTTTAAGGTTACAATGACTAATATAAATTAGTTATACAATTAAGCATTTATAGCTATGGCTTGGGCCACCTGCCAGCAGGAAGAGGCGAGCATTCTGCCCACTGCCTGCCTGTTTCGTGCTTGATGTTAAAATTAAGCCTCAAATCTCCTGTGAGCCAAAAACAAAACCTACGCTATTATACGTGCTGTGTCTGAGATAGTCCAGAAGTAACAATACGTTTTATCGTTGTTTTTGGCCACCATTATAAACTCTGCTTCTTGTCATTGACTCCATCCTCCTCCCCAGCCACTCATTTGGGCTGAACCAGACAGTGCAAGACCTTGACCTCTGTTTCCAGAGCTGAGCTCCAAACACCACATCAACCCATCACCACAACTTCTTGTTTCCATCTCTGCAACACTCCCTGTTTCTGCTCCTACCTCAACTCCTGCAATGATGGAACCCGTTATCCATGCTTTTGTCACTGAGAGAATATTTTTCTCCAATGCCTTCTTTCTGGCTCTGACTCTCCAACCTCCATAATTTCTGACTTGTCCAAAACTTAGCTACTCTTATTCTTTTCTGCACTCAGTCCTGTTCACCCATTATCCCCATTTTCACAAACTAACTTTGGCTGCGTGTTCCCCAACACATTGTAAATTTAGAATCTTTGTCGGTATCTTCAAATCTCTTAACGACCTCAACCCAACTTTCTGCAATCTCCTCACTTTATACCCTCTCCTGCATCCTTCAGCCTTTTGACTCTGGGCTTTTGTGTGTTCCCAGTCCCTTCACCTCACCAGTGGTGGCAGAACCTTTAGCTGCCTCATCTCTTTCTCTGGAACTCCCTCTTTAAACCCCTCCACTTCTTGCTTCTTCGACCCATCTTGAAAAATCAGCTCAATGCACTACGTGCAATTTTAGACAAAATAAAGACAATTTAAGAAAATTAATAATAAATAACAACAGAAAACGCTGGAAAAACTCAGCAGGCGAGGCAGCATCCGTGGAGAGAGAAACAGAGTCAACGTTTCAGGTCGAGACCTTTCATCAGAACTCAAAATTAATGTTTGATGCCTTTGAAATGATAGATTCCACATTAGAATTTTTCAATACAATATTTCTTATATACTGTGGCCTTTGTGCAGGATTTAGAGTTCATATTTCCTACACCTACCTTCATAAATTGTTTCCCCTTTTTTGCTACAACTCCCTACACAGCTTAGTTTCTGGATTTCACACATGGATTAAAGGAAGCCTTCTGTTGCACACCTCGTAGTTTTGAACCATAAAGAACTGTTTTGACACCCATCTTATATGTCACATACTTAACCAGCATTGAAAATTTGCTATCATATAGGAAAGATCAAAACTCCTCTTGCCCCTTTTCAGTGCAGATCCAAATATCTCTATCTAAGCTTAAGTTGAGGCAGGACAGGGATAGTCCTGTCAATCAATAGGTACAGTCCTGTCATTCAACAGATACAGTCCTGTCAATCAACTAGTGGACAAGTAGTTAGCCCTGCCCCCTCCCCCTGGATCATCCTGCAGGGCCAATCAGTCAGTGTCTTACTGGCATGGTCACGCCTCCTTTATGCTTTGCGAAGATTCCATCGAAATGTTCCTGTCAATCAATCAGTGTCCAGGTAACGGGAGCCCGTCCCCTTTCGGAATTGGAACATTATATATAGAGGCGTGCGGGGCACGCAGGCAGAGTTCAGGTTTTTTTCTGTACAGAAGTTCTGGTTTGGAATTAATCAACTATTCAACTTGCGAGTTTTCTGAGTTAAATCACGAGACCGTGAGCTAATCGATCAGGGGAATTTCATTAAAAATCATGTGTCTCGCGATTAAATCGTGAGATTCGGCATTATTGGGAAAGGAAGTGTAAGGGAAAGCAGTAACAAAGAAAACACTTCAAATACAGAATAGAACAGTTTTTAAAAGTAGATTATGACATTTTGGGTGTGGACCCTTACATGCCAAACATCATAACGTGTTTGTTACAGATGCAGTAATGCCAACCCCACTGTCTCATAAATCATGAGACAAACTCTTAAAAATCATGAGATTTTGTAAGAAATCATGAGTTACAATTTTTTGGTTTATAAACCTCATTAGTGACTTTATTTAAGCTCCAACAGGTTACAGCTTGTGGTAACACAATACAGCTTCCTGTGACTCGAACTTTATTGCATCACTTCCTGTGATTAGTCCAGGATAAATACTGGACTGATCAGTTGGATCCTGGAGAGGCATAGAGTAAGACCTCTTTTGTATGTAGCACCTTTTTAGTTGATTAAAGCTTACTTTAACAGCTCTTTACAAAACTATATTACTGCATATGAAAATGCTTTACAAAAAACTTTTAAAGAATTCTACCCATTATCACCACCCTTCACCTGGTGCCCAACACAACCACCACACAATGCAGTCCCTGCAGCTGCCAACCAAAGGTAAGTTTTGGGGGGAAAAAATCAAAAACACCTTCCCATGGAGACAGGAGTTGCAATCATCCCCAATGAACATTGATGTTATTGGTGATGTGAAAACTTTTATCTTCCCTTCAGCTGAAAGGTAACCCTACAGGTTCAGCAACATGGCTGTGGAATACTTCACCGCATGACACTTCCCTGCTCGTCCTGGAGTGGATTAGGCTCGGTGGCTCCTGTTGGGAACACTGGCACTGTTTCAGGTGTAACCCTCCACCACCCATCTAATCACTGCACAGCTGCTGAGTGTTTCAGGGTTTCCCCCACCCCCTCTGCTGTTTACTGGCCTGTTTGCGCGGACCCCAGTTTGAGAACCACTGGATTATTCTCCCATTATGCAAATACACGGGAGGGCTGCTGTCATATCCAGTTAGCAAATTACAACAAGTGTTCTGATTGACCTTGGGCAATGCTACAAAACCAGGTATTGGCAGATAAAGTCACTTCAGTTAACTGGGCATGTGGGCTTACCTACAGGAATAACTTTTGTCATTGGACTCAAGAAAACCATCCAGTGTAGCCTAAAACCTTGAACACCCTCCTCATCACCCTCTTCTTTCCTGTCCCACCCCATCCATCTATCAGTCTCCTCCTTTCTCCTTCTCTCTCCTTCCCTCCCCTCCTTTGTCTCTCTTTCTCCCTTTTCTTTCTCCCCCTTGCCTCTGGTCTCGCTCCCCAGCCCTTCTGGCTTCTCTCTTCTGCCCCTCCTTCCATTCCCTCTCTTTCACATCTCTCTGTCAATTGCTCTCCCTTGTCTCTCTCAGTCTTTTCCTCACTACCTCTCAGTTTCTTTCTCTGATCTGTATCTCACTATCTCTTGCCCTCAGTGTCTATTCCTCTCTCTACCTGCCCAGCCTCTCTCTCTTCTTCCCCCAAACTCTCCCACACTCCTCTCCCACCAGTTACATCAATCTCTTTCGTTCATGTCTCCATCCCTATCTCCCCCCCCCCCCCTCACCGGTGTCTCCATCCCTCTCTCCCGACTGTGGTGTCTCCATCCCTCTCTTCCCCCCCCCTCACTGAGGTCTCCATCACTCTCCCCCCTCCACTGGTGTCTCCACCCCCCCCACTCGTGTCTCCACCCCCCCCTACTCGTGTCTCCACCCCCCCCCACTCGTGTCTCCACCCCCCCCCACTCGTGTCTCCACCCCCCCCCCCACTCGTGTCTCCACCCCCCCCCCACTCGTGTCTCCACCCCCCCCCCACTCGTGTCTCCACCCCCCCCCCACTCGTGTCTCCACCCCCCCCCCCACTCGTGTCTCCACCCCCCCCCACTCGTGTCTCCACCCCTTCCCCCCCCCACTGGTGTCTCCACCCCTCTCCCCCCCTCTCCCCCCCCCACCACTGGTGTCTCCATCCCTCTCCTCTCCCCGCCCCCCCAACTTGTAGGCTTGAGGCCTTCCGTGACTGGTGGGCACCGCAAGGACTGGAGTGTCCTATAGGCATTAACATTATAATGTAGCTTTAGAAGTTTCCTAAAATAAAAACAGAAAATGCTGGAAATACTCAGCAGGTCAGGCAGCATCTGTGAAGAGAGAAACCGAGTTAACGTTTCAGGTCGATGACCTTTCGTCAGAACTGGAAAAAAGCAGGAAATGTAACAGATTTTTAAGCAAGTGTAGTGGCTGGGAAATGGGGGAGGGGACGAAAGAACAAAAGGGAAGGCCTGTGATAGGCTGGAAGGCAGGAGAGATATTAAGAGATTTTCAAGGCAAAAGGAGATGGTAATGGGACAGGTTAAGAAACAAAGGATGGCTCTAGATGAAGTGTAAATTGCGCTGGCAGAATGGAAGACAGCTGCTCTGTGGGAGAGAAGAACAGAACAAAAGTGTGGATAAAAAATATATATATATGTTATGATGTGAAATTGTTGAATTCTATGTTGAGTCCAGAAGGCTGTAAAGTGCCTAATCGAAAGATGAGGTGCTGTTCCTTGAGCTTACGCTGAGCTTCCGTGGAACAATGCAAGAGGCCGAGGACGGTGAGGTCTGAGTGGGAGTGGAGCAGTGAATTAAAGTGACAGGCGACCGGAAGCTCGGGGTCCCCCTTACAGACTGAATGGAGGTGTTCCGCAAAGCAGTCAACCAATCTGCGTTTGGTCTCCCCAATGTAGAGGAGACCACATCGTGAGCAGCGAATACAGTATACTAAATTGCAAGAAGTACAAGTAAATCGCTGTTTCACCTGGAAGGGGTGTTTGGGGCCCTGGACAGTGGGAAGTGGGGAGGTATAAGGGCATGTGTTGCATCTCCGGCGCTTGCACGGGAAGGTGTTGGGGGTGATAAAGGAGTGGACTAGGGTGTCGCAGAGGGAGCGGTCCCTATGGAATGCTGAAAGGGGAGGTGAAGGGGAAGATGCGTTTGGTGGTGGGATCACGCTGGAGGTGGCGGAAATGGCAGAGGATGATACGTTGAATGTGGAGGCTGGTGGGGTGAAAGGTGAGGACAAGGGGAACTCTATCGTGGTTCCGGGAGGCAGGGGCAGGGGTGAGGGCAGAAGTGCGGGAGATAGAACGGACACGGTTAAGGGCCGTGTCAACCACTGTAGAGGGGAATCCTCGGTTGAGGAAAAAGGAAGACATGTCGGAAGCACTGGTATGGAAGGTGGCATTGTCAGAGCAGATGCGGCGGAGACGGAGAAACTGGGAGAATGGAATAGAGTCCTTACAGGAGGCGGGGTGGGAGGAAGTGTAGTCCAGGTAGCTGTGGGAGTCAGTGGGCTTGTAGTGAATGTTTGTCAATAACCTATCTCCAGAGATGGAGACGGAGAAGTCGAGGAAGGGAAGGGAAGAGTCGGAGATGGACCATGTGAAGGTGAGGGAAGGGTGGAAATTGGAAGCAAAGTGAATGAAATTGTCTAGTTCAGGGCGAGAGCAGGAAACGGCACCGATACAGTCATCAATGTACCTGAAAAAGAGGTGAGGAAGGGGACCTGTGTAGGACTGGAACAAAGAGTGTTCCACATATCCCACGAAAAGGCAGGCATAGCTAGGACCTTTTGCTTAGAAGTGCAATCCTGACCAAGTTGTTGGAAAAAGCAGATACTGGTTGACCTGTTCCACATTTCCAGCATTTTGTGTTTTCCATTCAGATGTCCCGTGATTTTTATTTTCCCGAAAGAGATACCACTGATTCATTCGTTTCTTCTGCTATTTGAATAAATGAGCTAAACAGACCGAAAATACATGATCTATTTTTAAAGCCCCGAGGCTGAAAAGCGCGGGTGTCAGCTCGCTGCTATTTACACAACAGCCTGGTTATATAAATGTCCTGAGAGAGCCGGCGGCCCAATAACTGCGCCAGGGGGCGGGTCCGAGACCGGCGTCAGAAGCCGAGGAAGCGGCGGCCAGAGCGGAGCAGCTCGGCTCAGAGCTCCGAGTCCGGCACCGGGTATTCTTGTTGTTGAGTTAGCCTCGGCCGTTCCGAGTGATGGAGGCACCGGCCGCTCGTACCGAGATGCTGGAGCTGGCGGATGAGGCTTTCCGGGCCAAGAACTACGAGCTGGCGGCCGACATCTACGAGTGCCAGCTGCAGGAGCTGGGCCCCGAGCGGCCCCTCTACCTGAGAAAGGCCGACGCTCTGTCCCGCTGCGACCGCTTCACGGAGGCCTTCGAGGCCTACCAGAAGGCCGCGGTCCTGGAGCGGCTGCGGCCCGAGAACCTGCAGAACCTGTTGGACTGCATCGCCGCCAGCATCCGCTGCAACGAGGTGCTGCTGAGCAGCAGGCCGCAAACTCACTGTCGGCTCCGGGCCGGGGCCGGCGCCAGTCACTCCGGGGGCCGGTCCCCAGCTCACGGCTCCGGGGACAGTGGCGACGACGAGGAGGAAGAGGAAGAAGCTCCCTCGGAGCCGCTGAGCTGCCGAGTGTGCCTGGCGCTGCTCTTCGAGCCCGTCTCGCTGCCGTGCGGACACACTTTCTGCCGGAGATGCGTGGAGAAGGAGACGGTAACCGAGTGTAGACTCTGCAAGCTCCCCATTACCGGGGTCGGGGGCGCGGCCCAAGCCGCTTCAGCCCCGGCCTCCTCCGGCACACCTTTCAGGCTCAACGTGGTTCTGTGCAACTTGTTGGAGAAGTGGTTCCCGTCCGACTGCCGCGCTCAGCGACTGCAGGTGGAGGCGGGCAGGCTGGTCAGGAGCCGGGACTACTCGGCCGCCTTGGGGCTGTATAATCAGGCGCTTTCTCTGGGTAAGACGGACATGATGCAGCCGCTCGAGGGTTGAAAGATGCCAAGTTTGCTCTCTTGGCCGATTGCCGTAGGAAGGCTGACTTGTTTTTCTTTGAGGTCAGATTAATTACGTAAAGCTGTTGTGGGGTTGTTGCGGATCTGAAGTAGGACAGTTAAAGCCTGAGTGACCTACTTCTGGTTTCGTTTACATAATATGCTGGGCCGAAAGGAGGAGGGGAAACTCGTTTATAAATATAGGAACTGGAATGTTTTGTTGCAGGGAAATACTTGTTGCTGAACTCTTGCACTAATAAATAGTAATTGGGTTTTTTAATGTCTTGTTATGCACCCTCTTCAGTGAGATATGAAGATGAGTCTACTAAACCCAAGTAGTTACTCTACATTTGAAGATAATTTTGTAGCGACTGTCATTTGACTTGCGCTCCTTTTTTTAAAATAGAGAATTTTCATTAAGACTTGCATTTATATAACTCCTTTCGCGACCACTGGATGTCCTAAAGTGCCTTAATGAAGTACTTTTTGAAATGAAGCCACTGTTGCAATGTAGGAAACGAGCCAATGGGAAACGAGCCAATTTACACATAATCAAACCAGATAATCTGTTTTAGTGATGTTGATTGAGGGATAAATATCGGCCAAGACACTGGATAACTCTCCTGCTCCTCTTTGAAATCATGCCATGGGATCTCATCTGACAGTGCAGCGCTCATGCAGTATTGCACTGGAGTATTGGCTTGGCTTCCGCTTGCTCCCGGCGAAGAGACTCGAGGTGTTCGGCGCCTTCCCGGATGCTTCTCCTCCACTTTGTGCGGTCTTGGGCCAGGGATTCCCAGGTGTCGGTGGGGATGTTACACTTTTTCAAGGAGGCTTTGAGGGTGTCCTTGAAGCGTTTCCTCTGCCCACCTGGGGCTCTCTTGCCGTGCCGGAGCTCCGAGTAGAGCGCTTGTTTTGGGAGTCTCGTATCGGGCATGCGGACAATGTGACCCGTCCATCGGAGCTGATCGAGCATGGTCAAAGCTTCGATGCTGGGGATGTTGGCCTGAGCAAGAACACTGACGTTGGTGCGCCTATCCTGCTAATGGATTTGCAGGATCTTGCGGAGGCAGCGTTGGTGGTACACAATTATAATGTCTTTAGCTAGTGAAAGATTTGGTGTCTTCTAGAATGTGGTGAATCATGTGGATTGTTTTAACCTAACTGGTGCATTGTGATTTGAAAACAAACCATGGTGAATTTTATTCTCCTGTAAGATAAATATTTTGGGTTTAATGGCACTATATTGCTTTGGTTTTGTGCGGGTGGGTTTCCCTGGCATCTGGGAACCCGCCAGCTAAAGGAAGGTGAGGACTGCTGGATCCAGGAGGTAAGTGCCTTCCGCTTACCTGCTTGTTCCAGCGTTCCTGCCTCGCCAACCCCCCACGATTGCACCATCCGATTTCCCCCCCCCCCCCCCCGACTTCTGATTACCGCGCCCCCCCCTCCCCCCAATCTCCAGCTGTCGGCCCGAACCCTCCTCCCACTTGGTTCCACAACCCTTAATACCCTTGCCTAATAAAAATATAACAATCTCAGCTTTGACATTTTCAATTGACCTAGCCTCAACAGCTTTTTGGGGGAGAGTGTTCCAGATTTCCACTTCCCTTTGTGTGCAGAACTGCTTTCTGACCACACCCCTGAACGGCCTAGCTCTAATTTTAAGGTTGTGCCCCCTTGTTCTGGACTCCCATCACTGGAAGAAATAGTTTTCCCCCTCTACCCTATCAAATCCTTTAATCATCTCAACAGAGAGGGTTGATGTGGTGTACATGGACTTCCAAAAGGCATTTGATAAAGTGCCACATAATAGGCTTGCCAGCAAAATTGAAGCCCATGGAATAAAAGGGACAGTGGCAGCATAGATACAAAATTGGCTAAGTGACAGGAAACAGAGTGTAGTGGTGAACGGTTGTTTTTCAGACTGGCGAAAGGTATACAGTGGTGTTCCCCAGGGGTCGGTACTAGGACCACTGCTTTTCTTGATATAAATGACTTAGATTTGGGAGTACAGGGCACAATTTCAAAATTTGCAGATGACACAAAACTTGGAAGTATAGTGAACAGTGAGGAGGAGAATGATAGACTTCAGGAAGACATAAACAGGCTGATGGAATGGGCGGACACATGGCAGATGAAATTTAATGCAGAAACGTGCGAAGTGTTACATTTTGGTAGGAAGAATGAGGAGAGACAATATAAACTAAAGGGTACAATTCTAAAGGGGGTACATGAACAGAGAGACAGGAGGTATATGTGTATAAATTGTTGAAGGTGGCAGGGCAGGTTGAGAAAGTGGTTAAAAAAGCATATGGGATCCTGGGCTTCATAAATAGAGGCATAGAGTACAAAAGCAAGGAAGTTATGATGAACCTTTATAAAACACTGGTTCGGCCTCAACTGGAGTATTATGTCCAATTCTGGGCACTGTACTTTAGGAAGGATGTGAAGGCCTCAGAGAGGGTTCAGAAAAGATTTACAAAAATGGTTCCAGGGATGAGGGACTTCAGTTATGTGGATAGATTGGAGAAGCTGGGGTTGTTCTCCTTAGAGCAGAGAAGGTTGAGAGGAGATTTGATAGAGGTGTTCAAAATCATGAGGGGGGTCTAGACAGTAGATAGAGAGAAACTGTTAACATTGGCAGACGAGTCGAGAACCAGAGGACACAGAATTAAGGTGATTGGCAGCAGAACCAAAGGCGACATGAGGAAAAACTTTTTTACCCAGTGAGTGGTTAGGATCTGGAATTCACTGCTTGAAAGGGTGGTGGAGGCAGATTCAATTGTGGCTTTCAAAAGGGAATTGGATAAGTACCTGAAGGGGAAAAATTTGCAGGGCTACGGGGAAAGGGCGGGGGAGTGGGACTAGCTGAAGTGCTTTTGCAGTGAGCCGGCATAGGCTTGACTGGCCGAATGGCCTCCTTCTGTCACCATTCTATGATTCTAATTTGGTCACCCCTTAATATTCAAAGGAATAAAAGCTTAGTCTAGGCAACCTGTCCTCCATAATTTAAACCTTTTAACCCTGGTATCCTTCTGGTAAATCTGTGCTGCACCCCATCCAAGGCCAATATATCATTCCATATTAACCTCCATCTACCACAGTTTTGCCCACTCACTTAATCTATCAATGTCCCTTTTTAAACTTTCTGCTCTCATCTACAGTACTTACTGTGCCACCTAACTTAGTGTCATCAGCAAACTTGGATATATGGATCTCTATTCCTTCATCTGAGTAATTTATAAGTATAGTAAAAAAAAAACTAACCCCAATACAGATCATGGGGGCCATTACTAATTATATTCTGCCAATTTACTACGTACCCATTATCCCTACTCACTGACTCCTACCTCCTAACCAGTTCCCGATCCAAGTCAATAGGTTGCCTCCAATTCCATGCGTTCTCATTTTTGTTAAGTCTCTTATGTGGAACCTTGTTGAATACCTTCTGGAAGTCCATATAAATAACATCTATAGACATTCCCTTATCTACCACATTAAATTGCATGACTTATGCTATAATTTATAAAATGTATACACTTATTCTGGAGGCTTTTTAAATAGAATTTAAAATGATGCAGGATCAAGTGTAGTGATTTTACATTTGTCTAGCTTCAGTGGGAATGGGAATTCACCAGTGCAGTTTTTTAATATAATTTATTTTAGCTTGAGTAGGAGATTCACTTAGCATTAACCCATGCTATATTTGATTTGCAAGTGACGAATGCTAATAAAAGTGCTGTCCTGCAGATCATGTATTTTTTTATTAATGCTTTAAGGTCTATATTCCATAACGCGCTTTCTTTTTAGTTTCTTACTAATGCAATTCACAATTGCAGACCAGTTTGAGAGAATCCAGTGCTAGTTCTGAACATAGTCCAGTTAATCCTGATAAAGACACAACCAGCGTTCCAGGAAATATGCTTGATTCACTATTGTTTGTTAACTGTGGATGATAGCCAATTTGCACATATTTGTGCCACAGCCTATTTTTAAACAAATTTAAAAAGAGCTGACCAACATTTTACAAAAAAAGCAACTAAATATTGTGGGTTTAAAAAAAATAAATAAAATCTAGCAGTGTGTTGTCTAGATGCCCAAATTGGTAAAATTTACTTGTCTTATATCAGGTATTTTATACAATGGAAGTGCATGGTTATGGTTTAATGCATTAGAATCCTGTGCATGAAGTTTGGGCATTTTATCTGAAGTTGACTGATCTATTTTTGCAACTTTAAATAACATGATGATTTACTGTTTCCCAACAATTTCTAAAGATACTTTTGGTTTATTGAATGTAAATCTGTCTGCAGTTTTTAATCCTACGAGTGCCAGCTGTTGCAACTTGGTAGTACAGGCTAGAGTGTTTTCTCCCCAGCAGGCAGCACTGCTTAAGATTTCTTTATACTGAAATTCCCACTGCCAATAGTCAAATGACCAGATTTTTTTTAATTTGTTCATGGGTTGTGGGCGTCGCTGGCAAGGCCAGCATTTATTGCCCATCCCTAATTGCCCATGAGAAGGTGGTGGTGAGCTGCCTTTTTGAACAGCTGCAGTCTGTATGGTGAAGTTACTCCCCCAGTGCTGTTAGGGAGGGAGTTCCAGGATTTTGACCCAGCAACGATGAAAGAATGGCAATGTACTTCCAAGTCAGGATGGTGTGTGACTTTAGTTGTCTGTATTAATTCCGAGGAATGAAAAAGAGCATTTTGAATGTACAAGAAACTTGTTACCAGCTGCAAGATGTGCAAGTCAAATTCTTAAATGCTACTGAAAAAGATGATATACTCAACCATATTTAATTTTGATAAAACATTTTTTCTAAGTGAACTCTATCCTTAATATATTTCCTCAGTACCCCATGACTACTTGATGCTGTGTCACCGTGCAGAGCTCTTTGTAACTATAGGAAAATACAAGGAAGCACTTTCTGATGGAAATGCAGCATGTACTCTTAAACCACTAAAGACGAAGGTAATGCATTGTATTGTGGAATTTTTTTTCGTCTGACTTAAGAACTTGTGTATTTTTAAATGGCACAGTTGGTCCTGCTCACACCATGATGATTCAGTTTTTTTTGTACTTGTTTTCCTGATAGGGGCATTTTTGGAAAGCTCAAGCGCTTGCTGAAATGGGTAGAACTGAAGAAGCTTTGAAGGAGTACTTATACTGTATTGCTCTGAGACCAGACTGGAAATCTGTAAAACTAGAAGCACAAAAGGTAATTTATATTCATTCCTTTATTCTCCTGACCATCGCGTTCTTCAACCAAATATGTTCCCGGTTGGGCACAGGTGTGCTAACTTGCACCTGTGCTGTTCACTGGTCAGCTAGCATGAGACACAAATCACAGCCAGAATAGAATGAGACTAAAAGTGACTTCTCTTTTTCACTTGGGGAGAAAAAAAAAGTGTTGCTATATGGTCCACCTAGCTGCTCGGCTAAGAATTGCTAACTCGCCCATATGACAAGTGGGTCAGTGTGATTGGCAGCCCAAAGTTTTTCAAACTTTCTATTTTTTTTATTGTGCATCTTTATTGGATGATCTAAGTGTGATATTAACTTTCATTTCCATCATAGATCTTGTGTGATATGTTTTCACCTGTCTTGGAGAATATGCAGGACACGCTGCCAGCCAACATGCGATCACAATCATCTTGCATAAGACCTAAGCCTACTTTTCTCAGCACTTTTAGTTCTGCATCAGTTGCCAGAGACTGTACAGTTGCCGGGCCTTCTAAGGTATATGTTCTAACTTTTAAAAGTGTCTGAAAACATGAATATAGTTTAGTGCAATCAGGAAACTGATTGATTAAGTTCGGACTAAACAAATAGCACTTCGTATTCTACTTTCTTCAGTAATGCCTAGAAACCTAACATAGAACTTAATTTCTGTGATTATTTGTTTTATTCTGGACCCAACCCAAGGTTCAGATTGGGTAGTTTGAGCCTAGCTAGTTCTGCTTGACAATTTGAAATAGGAAACTGTAATAAGTGTTCGATAATGTAAAATGGAAGCATCATGCTTCAGAAAGGGTTGGCCCAAATAGAACGTGGTATGTTGTACAAATAGCTAGCTGATTAAAATCAACCTGAGTTTATCCTCTGTAGAAGCTTGTAGATTTTGAGTGGAGATGAAACTTAATATAAAGCTTCTAATGTATCTGCAGAAAATCTTGGTTGGAGAGCACAGTTATTCAGTGACTTGTACACTAATGACTTAGATTTATTTGTATGAAGGAATCTTGACTGTACTGTCAACTAACCTTTTATCTATGTTCTTAAACCACGTAAATGTGTCACCACGTGAGCTTGGATTTCAAATTGTGACATTCCTTACATTTTTTATCCTTGGTAGGTTTTGTTCAAAATGAACAAAATTTCAGTGCAAGAGCCAAATGCATCATATCAAATACTGAAAAAGTCCAAGGCAACACTAGGTGAAACATCTGTCCCAACTGAAGCAGTTCTATCTAGTTTAACTAATGGTAACCAAAAGAGAAAGCTATCGTGTGAGACCGAGATCGACCAGAGCTTCAAAATGCCCAGAAAAATCGCCAAAAAAGGTTTGATTGATATTTTGATCAATTTTTGAGAGCGCTTGCCTGACTTGGTCACTAAGTTTAGTACTTAGTCCCCTGCAGATAAAACAAAATGGTGGGTGAGATTCAGAAGCTTTTCTGGGGATTTGTGAAGCTGTTTACCCGGTAGGCTGGGGTGGGCAATTATTTGGGCTGGAGGGCCACTTAAGTTTTGGTGAGCTGTTGAGGGCTGCACACCAACGTTCCGTTAAGCAGTGCGTCTGCGCAGCGGTCTGGATGTCCCACTCAGCGGCTTTTAATTGGAAAAACCGTGCATGCGCAGAAATTTGAATGGGCCGCGCAGCCCGTTAAAGGAGCCGCACATCCAAAAAAATTAGCGGGAACATTGCCACGCGCACACAATGAATTGTGTTAATAGCTACGATTAAAATTTATTACAGCATTTATTGTATAAAGAACCCTTCATGTCATTTCCACACTTAATTTAAAAAAAAATACACTTATTAACATGCTAACAAACATGATACCCAAAACCTATCTTAGCCATTGATATTATGCCATAATTAAAACTGGTTACTTGACAAGATCGGCCATGATCTTACTGAATGGTGGAGCAGGCTCAAGGGGCCATATGACTTACTCCTGCTCCTATTTCTTAAGTTATAAATGCCAGCATAGAACAGTTGGGCCAAATGGCTGGTTTCTGTGCTATACATTCTATGCAAGCAAAAAATATTTACCCCACTTGCTTCTGTTGAAACTTGACTATAAGCAGCTGGTGCTGAAACTTGTTAACATCTTTCGTGCTTGTGAATGACATCACCTGGCCTTTCTCTCAAGATGTGTAGTCAAGATGAAAGCTTGGATTAGACTACAGTCCACCGACTACAGTCCATCAGCCACAGTGATTCCTGAATGTGCTTGATTCTGAGCATATTCCAGAATATGTTTAATTTATTGTTTGCACTATCACTTTGCAAAATCCTAGTAGATTTTTTTTTCCTCTTGCAAATTTCACCCTCAGCCAATTAGTGATTAATTGACAAATAAGTGATTATTATATGGGTGAACTGTTACGTGAAATGATTCAACTGATCGAACATGAACAGAGAATTTGTCATGTTAGTAAATATCAGTATGAGTTTACAAAATTAGGGAACAATAGTTGTGCAATTAGTAAATTAATGAGCACAACTTAAATTGCTCACCAATTGCTTGATGAACAGGGCGTGTGTTAAGGTAGTAAATAAATAGTCTGTGATCAGTAAATTAGTTGAACACTAGTAAAAATTAGTGTTAAATAAATAACTGGGCTGCTATTAATAGCTGTGTAATTAGTACAGTAACACAATTAAATTGCTCACCAATTACCTAATGAGCAGAGGGTGTTAGGTTAGTGAAAAAATCTGTTAACTAACTTACTAATTATCAGTTAGTATAACTTTCTAATTGTTAGTATAAATAATCAGTGTTAAATAAATTTGAGGTAATTAAAATGCTAGTTAGTAAACACATCAATTTTGCATTAATTAGTTAGGTGGTAGTTAATAACTGGTTAACAGCTATCATCCATTCGGTGCCCCATTAGTGGGCTGGGGGGTGGATGGGCCTGTGCCCTCCTCGCTGTTGCACTCCCCACTCTCTTACAGTTATGGGGCCATGCTCCTGTCAATAAAAGGCCACTCCCAGTGTGACAAATTTACATGGGTGTTTTCCATGATAATTGTAAATGTTGGAATTTATAATTGACAGTGTGATATAAACATGACAAGAATTCAAGTGGAGCAGACATGAAATGCATACAGATCCAAGATTTTAAAATATTTATTGATGATCATCTCATCATTCAATTTCTCAAGGTGAACTGAAGGAACATTTTGTAACTCTTGAACTGGTCAAAATTTAGTCTTGCTAAAAGTGAAACCACTAGAAGGAAGCTACTAATTTTGTTTTGTGTATTTACAGTGGTTTTAAAAATATTACCCTTTTTTCCCCCTTCTAAACCAGATGAATTTGTACCGTTGACATTTGACAATTTTAAAGCATCAAGAGCGATTCCCAGTGAACTTGTGGAGCCATTCGATTTTGAATGCTCTCTTTGTATGAGGTATTTAATTTTTTAATATATTTTCCAAATGTGTCTACAATAAATTGATCAGAAATGATCTGCATACACTGCATAAAATGTAGAATTTATAATTTGATTTTAAATCATTCCTCAATTTTACAGACTGTATGGACTACCTTTGCGGCTCAGTGCTAGAATATGTTCTGTTTATGACCAAAATAGCCATAAATCCATTGTGGCTTTTTCAAGAAGACCTCTAAAGAGCTAAGAGTAGAGAGTATATTTTAAAATTAGCATAGAAACATACATAGAAAAATAGGAGCAGGAGTAGGCCCTTCGAGCCTGCTCCGCCATTCAATATGATCATGGCTGATCCTCTATCTCAATACCATATTCCCGCTCTCTCCCCATACCCCTTGATGCCTTTTGTGTCTAGAAATCTATCTATCTCCTTCTTAAATATATTCAGTGACTTGGCCTCCACAGCCTTCTGTGGTAGAGAATTCCGCAGGTTCACCGCCCTCTGAGTGAAGAAATTTCTCCTCATCTCAGTCCTAAATGTCCTACACCGTATCCTGAGACTGTGACCCCTCGTTCTAGACCCCCCTAGCCAGGGAAAACATCCAGTCTGTCTAGCCCTGTCAGAATTTTATACGGTTCAATGAGATCCCCTCTCATTCTTCTAAACTCTAGCGAATATAGGCCTAGTCGTCCTAATCTGTCCTCATATGACAGTCTTGCCATCCAGGAATCAGTCTGGTGAACCTTCGCTGCACTCCCTCTATGGCAAGTACAGTATATCCTTTCTTGGGTAAGGAGACTAAAACTGCACACAGTACTCCAGGTGTGGTCTCACCAAGGCCCTGTATAACTAGTAAGACATCCTTGCTCCTGTACTCAAATCCTCTTGCAATGAAGGCCAACATACCATTTGCCTTCCTAACTGCTTGCTGCACCTGCATGTTTGCTTTCAGTGACTGGCGGACAAGGACACCCAGGTCCCTCTGTACATCAACATTTCCCAATCTATCACCATTTAAATAATACTCTGCCTTTCTGTTTTTCCTACCGAAGTGGATAACTTCACATTTATCCACGTTATACTGCATCTGCCATGTATTTGCCCAATCACTCAACTTGTCTAAATCACCTTTAAGCCTCTTTGCATCCTCCTCACAACTCACCTAGTTTCATGTCGTCAGCAAACTTGGAAATATTACATTTGTTTCCCTCATTCAAATCATTGATCTTATTGTGAATAGCTGGGGCCCAAGCACTGATCCCTGCGGTACCCCACTAGTCACCACCTGCCACCCTAAAAAAGGCCCATTTATTCCTACCCTACTCAACCAATTTTCAATCCATGCCAGTATATTACCCCCAATCCCATGTGCTTTAATTTTGCACACTAACCTCTTATGTGGGACTTTATCAAAGGCCTTCTGAAAATCCAAATACACCACATCCACTGGTTCTGCCTTATCTATTCTACCAGTTACATCCTCAAAAAACTCCAGTAGGTTTGTCAAACACGATTTTCCTTTCATAAATCCATGTTGACTTTGTCTAATCCCGTTGATATTTTCTAAGTGTCCTGTTATCACATCCTTTATAATAGACTCTAGCATTTTCCCTACTACTGATGTTAGGCGAACCGGTCTGTAGTTCCCTGTTTTCTATCTCCCTCCTTTTTTTAAATAGTGGGGTTACATAAAAAAATCCAAGTTTTCTGTTTACAGACTCTAACCAGCAAGTTACACCCCAATTTATGTGGACCTTCCCATCAGCAAGTCATGCCGAGATTGCACGTGGATCTCATTAGCGTGAATACTGGCGCAATACAACCCAGGACCCCAAGTCTTGCTCCCTTTGTTACTTATAACCTACACCCACTCATGTATTTCATGCCCTCAAATGCGCAGTTGTCGTTATTAAAGACCATTTGCCAATTTTGGGCCCACTTCCCCAATATATCAAACTCTTTGTAATCTGTTGCCCTCAAAGGTCTTGATTCTGCTGCACAATTTAGTGTCGTTGGCAAATTTAATTACTGTGCTGCCAATGTAGTCTTCCAGATCATTAAATAATAGAATGGAATCTAATGCTGGGACCCTGGCACACCCCGACTATGACTGGATACCCTATTGCTTGCAGCTAATTCATTATCCACCTTTTCATTTCATTTCACAATCTTGAATCCTGAAGAAGAGAAGCAGAAGTTGTCCCATTTAAGAAGTGAGAATTTATCTCCACCTAGAGTGCAAAAAGATTGTATATGCAGACAGCAATGCACACTCAGTCTGAATGGTTAAGCTTTCCTTGCAGCATGAATGGCCATAGTAGCATTAGATCATGCAAGAATATGATGTAGCTTTATTTTCTGTAATTTATTTGTAGCTTGAGCTCTGAAGTAATGGAACATTTTACACCTGCATAAAATTGCAGTTTTTAAAAGGTTTTTCTTCCACAGGTTGTTCTATGAACCTGTTACCACTTCTTGTGGGCACACCTTCTGTTTGAAGTGTCTGGAACGCTGTTTGGATCATAATTCTAACTGCCCACTCTGTAAAGAAAATGTAGCGGAGGTTAGTACTGTTAGTGCAATGCTTCTTAGTGTGTTTTAAAATAAACAATTGTGCCGTACTGATTGTAGTTCCACTAATTTTCATAAAAGGAGTGAAAGAATTCAATTATCTGGTATTTTTACCACTGTGTATAAATTCTAGCATCTAGTGGAAGTAAGGCACTGCTTGCAGGCAAGTTAATTATTGCAAGGACTTTTGGCATAGATAACTGGCTCACCTTTAGACTTGCAAAAGAAGTGTCCTTGGCAGACATGTTGGGGTTGGAGAAGAAAAATGAATGAATCTGTTGACCTCCGTTCTTAAAGTGTAATCATTTGCAATAATTAATTTGTTCGTTAATGGTGACAACTTCAGCTGCTTTTACACCAATAAGCATACTGTTAATGGCAGATGTGCAGTTCTCCCATATTTTCCTTGCATTTTCTTATAAAGCTAGAGGTCTCCACAGACCCAACAGCATTGGAGTCCCACATTTGCATGTAATCACTTGAGATGTTGGTTTTTTCACTTGCCTGCAAATACACAGATCTTGAGTAGGAGTGATGGTGGGAGCAAAGGCAAATTGTGATTGCGAGGTGGTCACAGGTTTCCATTTGCGTGCCACTCTTCTGGGACTGCTACTAGACCCATAAAAGTGCTTTAGACTTGGTTGTGCATTTGTTTGCTTTGGAACAGCCTAAAAGGATAGTTAACTTGGTTTCTGTCCATCACTCTGCCTTGAAGGGCATCAGATGTTTGGAAGCCTGAAGTGATCCATGTAACTTGAAAAGTGTCCATGGCAAGTATTTTGGGATGGGCAAATAGAAGGAATTGTCTTTGAGGCTATAGACTTCAGCTCTTAACATGCCAATCCTTGCAATAATTAACTTGGCTGTTAATATTCTTTATCTTTAGTTTTTATATGCACTTATCTTCTGATTTATTAAAGACAAAAATAATATCTCTGGTATTAGAGTATTCCAGTGATCACGCAAAGCACAAAATGGCATTTAAGATATTGAATGTTTTCAATGCTGCTTTCAGGGTTAAGTTCAAAAAACATAAACATTTCATGTTTATCTATCCAATTAGATTTACTAGTGTGCTGTAACTTTGCTTTTCATTTGCTGCAGTATTTGGTAACGAGGGCTTTCAGTAAGACATTCTTGACAGAAGAACTGATTATTAGATACCTGCCTGAAGCATTAAATGACAGGAGGAAGCTTCATGAAGAAGAACTGAAGGAACTGTCCAAGTATGTGAAACTTAATATCTGGTTTTAAAGGTTAGGTTAAAGAATTAAATTGTATTATCCTTGCCCTCACATGGAGTTTAAAAATATTAATGGCCTGGAACTTCCTAAAAACTTGTGCAGTGGTAATGGTGCATTTATGGCGCATGCCATTATAGTGTAAATCATAGAATAGTAAAGAAGGAGGCCTTTCTGTCCATCGAGTCTGTGCCAGCTCTTTCAAAGAGCAATCCAATTAGTCCTACTCCCCTGCTCTTTCCCCGTATCCCTGCAATTTTTTCTCCAAGTATTTATCCAATTCCCAATTTGAATGCTACTATTGATCTAGGGTGCATTCCAAATCCTAACCAGTTGTTGCGTAAAAATGCTTTTCCTCCTATCCCCTCTGGTTCTTTTGCCAATCACCTTAAATCTGTGCCTTCTTATTGTTGACCTTCAGCCATTGGAAACAGTTTCTCTTTATTTACTCTATCTAAACCCTTCATGATTCTAAACACTTCCATCAAATCTCCTCTTGGTCTTCTCTGCTCTAAGGAGAACAACCCCAGTTTCTCCAGTCTATCCAAGTAACTGTAATCCCTGATCCCTGGAACCATTCTAGTAAATCTCTGTACCCTCTCCAAAGCCTTCACATCGTTCCTAAATTGTGGTGCCCAGAATTAAATACAATATTCCAGCTGGGGCCGAACTAGTGTTTCTTTAGGTTTAGCATAACTTCCTGGCTTTTGTACTCTATGCCTCGATTTATAAAGCCCAGGGTCCCATATGCTTTATTCACTGTGGTGTTAACCTGTGCACAAACGCCCCCAGGTTTTTCTTTTCTTGCACCCCCATTAAAATTGTACCATTTAGCATGTATTGTCTCTCCTCATTCTTCCTACCAAAATGTATCACATCTTTCTGCGTTGAATTTCATCTGCCATTTGTCCGCCCATTCTACCAGCCTGTCTGACCTCTTGAAGTCTAATACTATCTTCCTCACTATTTACTACACTTCCAAGTTTCTGCAAATTTTGAAATTGTGCCCTGTACCCCCAAGTCCATGTCATCAATGTATATAGAAAAAATAATAGGAGCAGGAGTAGGCCATTCGGCCCTTCGAGCCTGCTCCGCCATTCAATATGATCATGGCTGATCCTCTATCTCAATACCATATTCCCGCTCTCTCCCCATACCCCTTGATGCCTTTTGTGTCTAGAAATCTATCTATCTCCTTAAATATATTCAGTGACTTGGCCTCCACAGCCTTCTGTGGTAGAGAATTCCACAGGTTCACCACCCTCTGAGTGAAGAAATTTCTCCTCATCTCAGTCCTAAATGTCCTACCCTGTATCCTGAGACTGTGACCCCTCGTTCTAGACCCCCCAGCCAGGGGAAACATCCTCCCTGCATCCAGTCTGTCTAGCCCTGTCAGAATTTTATACGGTTCAATGAGATCCCTTCTCATTCTTCTAAACTCTAGTGAATATAGGCCCAGTCGACCCAATCTCTCCTCATACGACAATCCTGCCATCCCAGGAATCAGTCTGGTGAACCTTCGCTGCACTTCCTCTATGGCAAGTATATCCTTTCTTGGGTAAGGAGACCAAAACTGCACACAGCAGTAGTCCTAGTACTGAACCTTGGGTACTGTATACCTCCCTCCAGTCTGAAAAACAGCCATTCACCACAACTCTGTTTTCTATCTCTTAGCCAATTTTGTATATGCTGCTACTGCCCTTTTTTATCCTATGGGCTTCAATTTTGCTAACAAGCCTAATATGTAGTACTTTATCAAATACCTTTTGAAAGTCTGGTTACACATCAACTGCACTGCCCTCATCCACCCTCTCTATTACCTCATCAAAAAACTCAAATCAAGTTAGTGAAACATTATTTGCTCTTAACAAATCCGTGCTGGCTCTCCTTTATTAGTCCATACTTGTCCAAGTGGCTGTTAATTTTCTCCCAGATTATTGTTTCTAAAAGTTTACCACCACCGACGTTAAACTGACTGACCTGTAATTACCAAGTTTATCCTTCTCAGCTTTTTTGAACACTAGTGTAACATTTGCAATCCTCCAGTCCTTTGGCACCACCCCTGTATCTAATGATTGGAAGATTGTGGCCAGCACCTCTGCAATTTCTACCCTTTGCTCTGTCACCTAGGATGCATCCTATCTGGACTGTGTGACTTATCCACTTTAAGTACCGCCAGCCTTTCTAATACCTCTCTTTACCTATTTTTATCTCGTCCAATATCCCAGCAACCTCCTCGTTTACCATAACTTTGGCAGTCCTCTTCATTGGTAAACACCGATGTACTAATTGAGTACTTTACATCAACCACGCCTTCTGGCTCCACCAATAGATATCCATTTTGGTCATTAATTGAGCCCACTGGTCCACTGACAACCCTTTTACTGTTAATATAGAAGACCTTTTGGATTCACTTTTACGATAGCCGCCAATCTATTCCCGTACTGTCTCTTTGCCCCTCTTATTTCCTTTTTCACTTCTCCTCTGTACTTTATTTATTTAGCCTGATTCTCCCTTGTATTATCAAGCTGATATCTGTCATACACCCCCTTTTTCTGCTTCATCCGTCTCTCCAACTCCTTCGTCAGCCAGGGAGTTCTGGCTTTGGTTGCCCTCCCTTTCCCTCTTGTAGGAATGTACCTAGACTACTACATTTCTGTCTGCCTGAAATGGACCTGTATTCATTAGGTTCATGAAGGTGGTTCATCACTCAAGGGCAATTAGGGATGGGCAATAAATGCTGGCCTTACCAGCAATGCCCACATCCCGTGTTTTAAAAAAAAAAATCCCTCCTCAACTCACTGAAATTAGCCCTCCTCCAGTTAAGTTTTTATTCTAGATTGCTTCTTATCATTCTCCATAACTAATCTAAACCATCTGATTTTGTGGTCACTATTCCCGAGATGTTCCCCACATTCTCCACTTGACCCCCTTCATTTCCCAGGATTAGATCCAGCAATACCTCCTTACTCATTGGGCAGGAAAAATACTGATCAAGAAAATTCTCCTGAACACACCTCAAATTCCTCCCCTTCTCTGCCCTTAACACAATCACTGCCCCATTCAATATTGATCTCCTGTTATCACTACTCTATAGTTCTTGCACCCCTCAGTAATTTCTTTATAAATCTGCTCCTCTACCTCCTTCCCACTGTTTGGTGGCCTATAAAATACACCAAGTAGCTTAGTAGCTCCTTTTATTGTTTCTCAATTCCTGCCTAATGTATTCTGTCTTTGATACCTTAAGGACAGTCTCTCTAGCACTAATATTTTCCTTAATCAAAAGTGCTACCCCACCTTTTTTCCCTTCCCTATCTTTCCTGCATACCTTGTACCCAGGAATGTTAAGCATCCAATCCTCTCCTTTTTTTGGAGCCATGCCTTGGATATCGCCACAAATCATATTTTCACGTGGCTATTTGTGCCTCCAGCTCACCAACCTTATTAACCCCACACTCTGCATTTGCACACATGCACTCCAAACCTAACTTGGACCTCTTTATTTTCAATGATCTCATCTAATTCTGTTTTATTTCTGACTCTTAACTGTCTCTCCCAGTCCTCTGTGCACCTTGTTTCTATTTTTTAATAGTACATCTTAGTGCCCAACCCCCTGCCGAATTAGTTTAAACCCTCCCCATCAGTACTAATTAACTTGCCCACAAGGATATTGGTCCCAGCTCTGTTCAGGTGCAACCCTTGAACAGGTCCCTCCTGCCACAGAACTGGTCCTAATGTCCCAGGAATCTGTTGCCCGCCCTCCCTCCTGCACTGTCTTTAGCCACACATTAACCTGCCATATCCTCCTATTTCTACTCTCTCTAGCACATGGCACTGGGAGTAATCCAGAGATTACTACCTTTCAGTTCCTGCTTTTTAAATTCCTCCCTAGCTCCTTAAACTCTGACTGCAGGACCTCAACCCTCTTCCTCTCTGTCGTTGGTTCTGACATGGACCATGACTTCTGGCTCTCTTTTCTCCCCTCCCCTCCCCCCCCCCCCCCCCCCCCGGCTGCAGAATGTTCCTCTTGGTGATGTCCCTTAACCTGGCACCAGGGAGGCAACATACCATATGGGTCTTGCGTCAATGGTAGTCGAACTGCCTGTCTGTCCCCCGGCTATCGGATTCCCAATTACTACTGCATTCCTACACTCCTGGAGAATTCCTGCACTGTCTGCCTCTCCCTACCCTTCTGGGTGGCCACCCACTTGCTACTCTGAACTCTATCTGGTTGCGGGGTGAACACCTCCTGGAACCTGTGATCCAAGAAAGATTCAGCTACCTGTATGCCTTGCAGTGAATCCAGCTGCCCCTCAAGCTCAGCAACCCTCAGCGTGAGTTCGAGCTGCTGGATGCACTTCCTGCAAACATGGACTTTTAGGAAATTATAGTGTGAATGATATGCCGTTAGTTATGCCAGGCCATAATTTATTGGGACTTTTTCTCTGCTTCAGAGACCCTTGCTAAAAGTTGTAATGGCCCCACCCCCATCAAAATCAATGGCAATCGTGAATTTGGTGAAGTAACGCTACTTTGATTGCTGCTGCCACTTGGACTGTTACAGACTGGTGCTGGTGGGCTCACAATCAGTGAAGTATTCAATTGCTCAGCAAGTTGCCTGTAATAAAGATAACTAATTTAACACATCATTGTCTTGATCATAATCTTAACCAGGTACAGATGCATGCAGGCTCTCATATCAGCTTTATCACTACACACTGAGGAAGGGCTTCATTTTATAATAATGTTTAATTTTGTCTCGCGCTTAAAAGAATCCTTGAGGGTAACATTTTTGCTGACTTGTTCTAAGAACTTCATTGAAATCTTAAACCTCAATTAAGTAATAAAATGTGTTTTTGACAGCCAGACATTTCCTCCCCATATTACGTTGAATTAATATTTATTGAGCTTGTGCACTAAGCACGGATTGCAACCGGTAACTAAATATGGTTAGGGACCACACACAGTTCAGGTGACAGCCCAATGCACACGGGTTCAGATTTTTATAGAATGCTGTTTTTCTTAATGAATAAGCAATTTAACAGAGTATTTTTAAAATCCATAAACAAAACGCACAAAATAGAGGTTGTTCATGTAATAAAGTATGTAGTTAACACAACAAAGATATGTAAAATTCCAATCTAAATCAGCTGAAGATGTGTCTCCTGGAGCTGCTTCCCTAAGTTCCTAGGATTGCTTGATTATGGGAGTGGTGCCAGAGGATTGGAGGATTGCAAATGTTACACCCCTGTTCAAAAAAGGGGAGAAGGATAAACCTGGTAACTACAGGCCAGGCAACCTAACAGTGGTGGTGGCAAATCTTCTAGAGACCATAATCCGGGTCAACATTCATTGTCTTGGAAGAATGTGGGTTAATAAATGACAGCCAACATGGATTTGTTAAAGGCAAATCGTGTCTGACTAACTTAATTGAGTTCTTCGATGAAATAACTGCGAAGGTTGATGTTGTGTAGATGGACTTTCAGAAAGCATTTGATAAATTGCCACATAATAGACTTGTTAACAAAATGGAAACCCATGGAATTAAAGGGGCAGTGGCAGCGTGGATACAAAATTGGCTAAGAGACAGAAAGCAGAGGGTAGTGGTGAACAGTTCTTTATCAGACTGAAGGGAAATATACAGTGGTGTCCATCAGGGGTTGATATTTGGACCACTGCTCTTTTTCATATATATTAATGACCTTGTCTTGGGTATAGGAGGCAAAATTACCAAGTTTGCAGATGACAAAACTTGAAAATGTAGTAAACAGTGGGGAGGATAGTGGCAGACTTCAGGAGGACATAAACAGATTGGTGAAATGGGCAGACGCATGGCAGATGAAATTCAAGCAGGGAAGTGTGAAGTGATGCACTTTGGAAAGAAGAATGAGGAGAGGCAATATAAAATAATTGTATTATTATACAAAATATTACTAAATAACAAATCAAAGGGCAATAATCTTTAATCATTTGCAACTCTGAACATTTAAGATAATGGACCGTGACTTATGGAAACGTTAACTAACCTGTTCTATTCCATGTCCCGCCCTGGCAACTTGGTTATGTATCGGACATTTGCTGCGCTGCTTCTGAGTTGTTGCTATGCTTGCTGCAGTGTATTCTAATTGGTTCTCCTGCAAATTTTGGCATAAATTCGCCACTGGAGGATTGGGCAGCATAATGGTCTAACTTAAGCATTTGGGGCCAAATGTGACATTGTAGAAAATTCGAGGCCAGTTAATTATACCAAGTGGAAGTTATCATTTGGCCATCCCTTATTGTTTTATGCTTGAAAAATGCTAATAGTGGGGAACAGGCATAATATGTAGAATTCTTGATGGGCATCCATTGACAGTGGTAATGTTGAGATGCTTCTGATCTCTGTTCATGTCAGCCGTGGCTCAGTGGTAGCACTCTGAGTCAGAAGGTCGTGGGGTTCATGTCCCATTCCAGAGACTTGAGCACAAAATCTCTAGGCTGACTGAGGTAATGCTGCACTTTTGGAGGTGCTGTCTTTTGGATGAGACGTTAAACTGAGACTCCGTCTGCTGTCTCAGGTGGACGTAAAAGATTCCATGGCACTATTTTGAAGAGCAGGGCAGTTTTAATGAAATCTAATTTTTCTTTCAATAGAGTGGAACATCATGATCCTCAACTGAGAAGATTTGTACAAATTCCCTGTACCTAGATTTCCTCTAATCAGTAATTTTAAAGCATAAAACATGATAAAAGGAATTGATTGAGATGCCAGTAACTGTATAGATAACACCCTTTTTGACATTTTTGGACAGTTGCCATTCACAACTTCATGGGGAAATTTTATTTTAAAGGTGGCCCACCAGCCATTTTTGGTTAGTTTAAAACTGTTTATGAAATTAAAACTCGTGGTGACTCTAGATAGTAATAGATAAACATTTGTTAGAGGTAAGTCAGTGTGGCTTATAGTGGTGTAGGAAGAAGGGTTTCACATTCCTGGAGCTATTTTGGGGGCTACGCAGATAAGAAGTCATTCACCTGAATCAAAGTAGTACCTTTACTTGAGTTAGAAAGGCTTTTAAGCTAGTGGGATTGGGGGAGGGAAGACCGATTGAAAGCAGAACATACCACCAACTAAGAGGAATTAGGGAAAATAGACTCAACATTTTAAAGGATGACTTATGAATGCAAAGAGTTTAAGGAAGCAAATGGGTCAACTGGATGGGATGGTGAATAGGGAACAAGTAGACATGATGGGAATAATTTGAAGATGAGTGGGGAATGAGCCTGCAGGGTTTTGTATTTATTAAAGGCAAAGGAGGGAAAATTGAAGAGGGTTGGGACTATTGATCAGGTAGTGGTTATCTATTACTGAGAGGGTGTTGGATTTGGAAGATGAATAAGGGGAAAAAGTTAGTGATTATAAAAATATACTATAGGCCGCCAGCAAATGAGGTAGATGCTCTGCTGTGGGAAGCCATAAAACAGATTAGTACTCGTCCACTATTGTAATTAGGGAAAATTTCAATCCCATGTTTATTGGGATGTACAAAAGGGGCAGTCTGTATGTGAGCAGGAATTCATTAGTTATGCAGGAGTTGTTTTAAATGATGTGAGGAAATCTACAAGGTAAAGTGCAATATTAGATTGGTTTTCAGAGACTGCTAAGCCAAGTAGGGCCAAGCATTTGGGATCTAGTTGAGGACCAAGCATAAAAGCAAGTGTAATTAAAAAGCTAAATTTTAGATGATCTAACTTTTAAGGCCATGACTAAATGTGTGGAAACAAAATAGGAGGAAATACAGAGGAAAAGATATGGATCTCTAATTGTTTTCTAATTAAACCTGTGGCAGAATCATTCATAATTTGCATTTTTTGTGTCTGCATTGAATTGCATTATTTTAATTTGTAGTCTGGGGAGGGCTGAAAAATAACTTTGAAGTTGTCATAGACTATTGTTGCCATGAGATAGAACCCTGCAGATGGACTCTTTTTGGATTTAGTGCTCACAATTTTCAGCATATGCAAGGTTGTCAATCTTAATATTGGTGAGTGCACTCTATTTTCAGTCTTTGACTGTAATCCTTGGCATAGAGGCACTGGGACCATTGCTCCTTGGGCACCAAGTGTGCCTTGCACCTTGTGCTATAAGAAGTTTTTAGCGGTTTTGGTGCACACTGCATAACTCGATGGGAGCACGCACGGGTCAGCGAGTAGAATATCTGGCACCAGCAATTCTTAGATTGTTGGTTGCCCTTAAAGGGGAACTGCTGTTGTAAATTGTAGGAGCAAGACAGAGGCAGAATTGCACCACTGTGATATGCTTTGGAGCTGCTTTAGCAGGAGGTACTATAGAGGAGTGTAAATCTTTCTGAAGTAGAGGGGCCCTTCCAGTTAAGAATATCATCAGAGCAACGTGGATGAAGGTTGTAGAGTTAATGCTGTTAATGTTCATTGCACTACTAAATTATACTGTCATTAGTATGGTAATTATAGGATTTATCACTAGGTATAGAATATAAAAGCCATGTGGTAATGCCAAGCCTATATAAAATGACCTCTGAGTACCGTGTGCCCTATTGGGCTCCATACTGTCAGAGGGATGTTGAGGCTTTAGAGAGGGTACAGGGCAGATTCACCAAGATTCTGCCTAGTATGGGGCAAATAAAAATATGAAGAAAGGCTTGAAAAATTGGGTCTTTTCTCATCTGATATGATAGGGTGTTTAAAATAATAAAAGGATGAGATGGGGTAGATAGAAACAGACTGTTTTCAGTAGTTGAGGGTTCAGGATCTAGGGGCATTAAATGCATGAGATTTAGAGCAGGAGATACTTTACACAGAGTTGTGAGGCTGTGAAATTCACTTCCAGGATTACTGTTCGAGGCCGAAGTGCAACATTCAAGATTAGATTGGATAGGTGGATGAAAGAAAAATGTTGAAGGGATTATGGGAACAAAGCAGTTAAATGTGATTAGAACTATTTGCTCACATGAAGGGTAACTCCAACACTGACTGGTTGGGCAAAATGACCTGTTTCAGTATTGTAACTTCCATGCATTTCTGTGCATATGTTCATATTTTTGTTCAAAAAAACTTGGTCACCATCTAGTGGTCATTGTGTAGACTGCTTTCTATCCTGCAGGTTTTTAAAAAAATCCAGTTTAAAGGGATGCTCCACAACTGGTATTTAACTCCACTTTGATACTTTAATTTTAGAAAAGCGCCAGGGTCAACTTTCTAATTACTGTCACCCACTCAATCCCCTATGAAAAATTTTGATGTTTTACATTGCAGGCGCTATTCACTTGGTCTTTTCTACTACTTCTACAACCAATTAAACCAGCAATAGAAGCAAGAGAACAGTGAGTGAAATGTGTCTTTATTTGCTTTTATAGCCTAACTGAAGATGTTCCAATTTTTGTCTGCACCATGGGCTTCCCAACTATTCCATGCCCTCTTCATGTTTTTGAACCACGTTATCGGCTCATGATTCGCAGGTGTATGGAAACGGGCACTAAGCAATTTGGAATGTGCATTGGAAATGAACTTAAAGGGTAAGGGTAAATAAATATGTATGTATGTGTGTGTTACTACCTTGTAAACGCTCCTAGAGATAACCTGAATATATACGCAAGTGTGTCAGCCTTGGATCAGTGGTATCACTTTTGCCTCTTAGTCTGAAGGGCGTGGGATCAATCCCCACTCCAGAGACTTGACAGCATTAATCTAGGTTGACACTTGAGTGCTGCATTGTCAGGGGTGCCATTTTTCAGATGAACTGTTAAACTGAGGCCCTATTTTCACGCTCAGATGGATGTGAAAAAACTTAATGGCTCAGTTCAAAGAAGTGCAGGAGGGTTCTCCCAGTATCCTGACCAACCTTTAACACTCAACCAACACAGATTATCTGGTCATTTATCACATTGCTGTTGTGAGATCTTGCAAATTGGTGGCTGCGTTTTCTTACATTATAACAGTGACTACACTTCAAAAATACTTCATTAACTGTGAAGAGTTTTTTGGATGTCCTGATAATGGGAAAAGTACTATATAAGTGTGTGTTTATTCTTCAAGTCCTCATGTGTTTTGAGGGGGGGGGGGGGTGTTGACATTAGGTCGGTATCTCTGATCTAAAAGATGCTGGAAAACTTCATAAGAGGTAGATACTTTTGTAGCAAAAGTATATAACCCATTCAAAGTATTATGGGAAGAGATGACCATAACATGAAGAGTGCTGGGGGCTTGGGAAGAAGACCTGAACAGATTTTAGAGACAGAAAGGAATACAGTATGGCTGAATGCTCATCTAGTAGTGTAAGAATGCAACTAACTTGTAAGTACTGAATGAAACTTCACAAACAAGCAGAATAGATATGTACCAAAAAAAAAAATATAACTTGAGGCATGGCTGAAATTGTAATACCAGTGTATACTGCAGAGTTCATTTTATCTTTGTTTGTAGTGACAGACACATCTTTTACTAGCATGGCGGTTCGGTTCACTGCCATCTGCTCCTACTGTGTGAATGCATTCTTAGAAAAAATGTAAACTTGAAATGATTGGCTTTTGGATGCAAAAGGAAACTAAAGGTATTTGATTAAATTTGGTTAGACTACATGACCCTAGGGTGTAAGATATAATGATTTTGTGTTGTAGACTTTGCCCCCTGCCCTTCTAGCACTGTTAGGTTTTGCAAAGTACTTCAAGGCAGCAGGAGTAGAATTGTTTTTTTTTTCTTTATTTTCTTGATGTTGTTTCAAATGCAACGCCTAAGTGTAGATGTTATTATTGTCTGCAATATTTTATGTCTAAATTTATGTATAATTTTTGTTCAGGTTTGCTGATTATGGCTGTATGCTAGAAATCAGGGATGTAAAGTTTTTTCCTGATGGTCGTTCTGTAGTTGATACAATTGGCAAGTGTCGATTTAAAGTTTTACGCCATGGCCAGAGAGATGGTTATAATACTGCCAACATTGAATATCTTGAAGACAAGAAGGTAAATGTTTTAAGATTTATGTAAAATTTCGTACCACTCAACACCCCAGTTCAGAAGCTAGGGGAGTGAATATTTCCAGGTCTTAAATAGCCAAAACTCCCTGAAACCAGTCATAGAAAATCAGCCACATCCAGGGTGACTTTTTTTTCTATGTAACTTCACCTAAGGAGTTACTTGAGTTCTGCATCTCCATAATAGCAAAGCGGCAATTAGTCCATGCCATCATCTGTTAGTGGGTTGCATCACAGGTGGCAAATTTAAAACTCCTTTATGCAGATTGAATAGTTTTTAATATCCATGGGATATGGTCGCTGCCAGCAAGGCCAGCATTTATTGCCCTCGAGAAGGTGGTGGTGAGCCGCCGCCTTGAATACAACTGAGTGGCTTGCTGGGCCATTTCAGAAGGCAGTTAAGAGTCAACCACATTGCTGTGGGTCTGGACTCGCGACAGATTTCCTTCCCTAAAGGACATTAGTGAACCAGTTGGGTTTTTACAACAATCCGGTAGTTTCATGGTCGCCATTACTGATATTAGCTTTTTATTCCGGATTTATTTAATTAACTGAATTTAAATTCCCCAGCTGCTGTAATGGGATTTGAACACGTGTCTCCGGATTATTAATCCAGGCCTCTGGATTACTAGTCCAATAGCATAACCACTATGCCACCATGCCCCCCCCCCATTGGTATTTGTAATACCTGAATTGTTTTTAACATTGTTTTTAACATTTTCAATAAATGTAACAGGGTAGAGATGGAGAAATTGCGGCCAAAATGCACTTTGAAATTGTGCTGGTTAGGTTACAGTTCACGTTTCTGGTAAAATTCATTTGCGTAACCACAAACTTAAAATCTTCCATGAGGCAGCGTAATAGAATGTATTTTTTTTTCTTTCCGTTAAAAAGTATTCATTGATGTATTTAAGATTGATAACCTGGAGTTTTATTAATACAGCTGAAAATGGGTTTATCAGCAAAGATAAGCATTTTTAATAAGGGTGTCCTGTCCTCCACCTGTAAGTAACCTGATTTAAAATCACTGAAAATGACTTTAAAAAAAAAAAACTATACTGAACCATTAATAGTTTCATTGGTGTACATTCGGTAGTGACTTAGTAAATTAAATATTATTTGATATGAAAATCTTTTAAAACTTGCCTGCTAGTGCGCCTAAGAAAATGAGCGGAATCTCGCAATTTTGATCGGGGGCATAGCCAGTTTTGTGGGCGGTATCTGATCTGGGCAATTTGAATCTTGAACCAGTGGAAAACACGAACATAAGTGGTTTTGGGCGTAACTCATTTGCGCTTAAAATTCCCGATCTTTTGCGCTGGTTTGGCCGATAGCTTTGGTATCTGGGCGCAAAACTAGTGGAACCTCTACCCTGATCAATTTTATTTGATGTCATTTTGTTTTGCATTAATCTCAAGTAGGAAACTTGTGATGACCTTCAAATGGATAACTCTAGAGTGACTAGGATATGTTAAGCATCTCTTCTCAATGAGAGTTGCTTTTACCATATTAGAAGTTTCTATAAATATTCAGAGGCAGTAGTGTTCCCATTTTATTAAACTGAGGAAATTAGTGAAATTCTAGCTGTATTGTCCTTTTTTGGGATAATGAGCCTGACTGCAGATTTTGTAATAAAAGATGAGTGAACGTTTCCAACAGCTCAACTGGAGTAGGCTTTCTATTTTTTTTTTTTAAACAAGTGATTTGAGATACAGCAAGTTTGCAGCAATTAAACACATGACTGGAGACATGGATTTTTCTTCCACTTGAAGTGGATTTTACTGCTTCTTGGGACTGAACAGTACGATTAAGTTTCAACTCCAATTGAGTAGTAATTTTATAACATGAGTAAATGACATGATAGTCAAATAGTTTCTCTAAATTGGGATACGCTAATGTAATGAGAGTTCCAATATAGTTACAGGTTGAACATTTTGAAATTGATGTAGCTATCATTGTGCAAAACTGTTTTAAAGTCAAATGTTACCAAAAGCTATTCCTACCTTTTTGAAGATTGTTTCATTTTCCTTTTTAAATGGTTTATTTTTTGGTTCTAACAGGTGGAAGGAGAGGAGTATAATGAACTTGTCTGTCTGTCTGACTCCGTATACGACCAAGCTTTCACTTGGTTTAATTCCCTCAAGGACAATATGAGAACTCAAATTCTGAATCATTTTGGAGCAATGCCAGGAAAGGAGCCTACACCGCGGGTAAATATGATTGCACAATACTATGCTGCAGGTTCAGTTTAGCTAATGAGGGTGTTGGAGGTCCACAATCATTTAGCAAAACAACTGTATTGCACTGACATTAGTTGATGAGTTCCAAAGCAGTTTCACTTGTGAAGTAAATAAAACATGGGATGGTGCAGCATGTTAGAGCACCACAGAATAGTGGGATACAATTGGTTTTCCAGCCCTAGACAATGGTCCGGCCTTTGCGGTCAGCGGTGAAGGAACAGCACTTGCCGTTCACCTCGCTGACGGCTGCCCACACAGTTTGCTCGAGCTTTTGAGCAGAGAATTGCTCTAATCTGACGTCTGATCCAGTGCAGCGCTCTCTACAGGGGATCTGTGAGTAGCGCAAGAAACAGCAAGGCTCTTCAACCAATCAGATTGAAGAATCCTCACTGAGACACGCAGAGTCTAAACTAGGAAGTATAAAGCGGGAAGTATAAATTAGCTTTAAATCATCTACAGAAAGTGAAATAAAGATTGGAAAAGACAGATGGATTTAGAGAGGGAGAGATAAGAGACAGACAGAAAAAGTAGAGAAAAAATTAATTTTAATTTTTAAATATCTCCCAACACTTATTAACTTATGAAGGAATGAGGCTCCACATTTATAAAATAAAATTTTCAGGGTCCAAGTGTTTGGCAGTAATTGTTATTTATCATGCCATTAAATATTCACTTACTCTTCAATGCACCAGCCCTAACTTTTTCTGGCGTCTTTAGTGGGGAACTAGTGGGCAGGTACACAAAGTTCACACCATTGCATTGATTTCCGTGCCGAGTCTATCAGTGAGATAGTGTTACAACGCTCCCTGTGGAGGACCGGGATATCTCCGACAGCAACTTAACGGATTTCTGCATTTAACTGCGGATGAATAAAGACATGAGGGAAAAATTGAGGGTAAGGAAAGAGGCATACACTAAGTATATGGACAGCAGTGGAGTGCATGACGAGGGAGAATACGAAGAGATTAGTATAGAAGTAAAAAAAAAACAATTCGGAAGGCAAAGAGGAACTATGAAATTAAATTATCAAGGAACATAAAACAAAATAGTAAAATATTCTACAGCCACATTAAATAAAAAAAGGAAAGTCAGGATGGAAATAGGGCCACTAAGGAACGGTCAGGATAAAATCACAGGCAATAATGGCAGAAATATTAAATAATTACTTTTGCTTCAGTATTTAACAGGGAGACAGATCAGGTGGACATGACATCAAAAGATGAGATTAGAAATGATGTAATTGCATTTAAAATAAAGAGAAATATTAAGTAAACTAATTAAACTCCGAGGATAAAACCCCTGGTCCAGACTGATTACATCCATGCATTTTAGAAGAATCTAGGGAAGAATAGCCGAGGCACTATTACACATTTAAAATTCGATAGAAAAAAGTGTAGTGCCAGAGGACCGGCGGATAGCTAACGTAATACCTATATTTAAGAAGGGAGATAGAACATGTCCAGGGAACTATAGACCAGTAAGCTTAACATCGGGGGTAGGAAAAATAATGGAATCCCTACTAAAGGAAAAAATAGAACATCTAGAAACCAAAAATATAATAATGAATAGTCAGTATGGATTTCAAAAGGGAAAGTCTTGCTTGACCAACCTCATTAAACTCTTTGAAGAGGTAACAGAGAGTAGACAAGGGTAATGCAGTAGATGTAATTTATCTAGATTTCCAAAAGCCTTTGATAAGGTACCACATAATACACTAATGAATAAGGTCAGAGAATGTGGAGTCAGGGGGTAAGTAGCAGAATGGGTAGCTAGCTGGCTTCAAGACAGAAAGCAGAGAGTAGGGATAAAAAGGGTAGCTATTTAGAGTGGCAGAAGGTGGAAAGTGGGGTCCCACAAGAATCAGTGCTGGGACCAATGTTCACAATTTATATTAATGATTTAGACTGGAATCAAAAACACAATTTCTAAATTTGCGGAAGACGCCCTATTGGGTTTGGGGGGGGGGGGGGCGGCGGGGAGGAGGTGGTGGGATTGATTGTCAATACTGAGGAGGACCGCAACAAATTACAAGAAGACATCAATAAACTTGCAGAATGGGCATGTAATTGGCAAATGAATTTCAGCACAGATAAATGTGAGGTATTACATTTTGGGAAGATAAATAGGGGGGGGTCACATTACCTGGAAAATAAGAATCTAAATGGGGTAGAATGGGAACACCATCACCTGCAAGTTCCCCTCCAAGTTGCACACCATCCTGACTTGGAATTATATTGCCGTTCCTTCATCGTCGCTGGGTCAAAATCCTGGAACTGCCTCCCTAATGGCACTGGGAGTACCTTCACCACAAGGACTGCAGTGGTTTAAGACAGCAGCTCACACCACCTTCTTGAGGGCAATTAGGGATGGACAATAAATGCTGGCCTTGCCAGCGATGCCCACATCCCAGGAACATAATTTTATTAAAAAAAAGCAAAGCAAAGGGATCTCTGCGTACAAATCACAAAGTAGCGACGCAGGTTAATAAGGCCATTTAAAAAAAAAAGCACACCAAGCGCTAGGGTTTATTTCTAGGTGGATAGAATTGAAAAGTAGAGAAGTTATGCTGATCTTGTATTGAACCTTGGTTAGACCACATTTGGAGTACTGTGTACAATTCTGGTTGCCATATTATAAAAAGGATATAGAGGCATTGGAGAGGGTGAAAAAAAGATTTACAAGGATGATGCCAGAAATGCAAGGTTATACCCATCAGGAAAGGATGAACAGGCTGGGTGTCTCTTCTCTTGACAAGAGAAGGCTGAGGGGTGACCTGATAGAGGTCTTTAAAATTATGAAAGGTTTTGATATTTATGAACGGTTTTGATAGAGTAGATACAGAGAAAGTGTTTCCACTTGTGGGGAAGAGCAAAACTAGAGGCCATCAATATAAAATAGTAACCAAGAAATCAAATAGGGAACTCAGAAAAAACTTCTTTACCCAGCAAGTAGTGAGAATGTGGCACTCGCTACCACAGGGAGTGGTTGAAGGGAATAGTATAGATGCATTTAATGGGAGGCTAGATAAGCATATGCGGGAAAGGAAATAGAGGGTTATGCTGAGAGCTAGATGAGGAAAGCCTGGAGGAGGGTCGAGTGAAGCATAAACGTCTGCATGGACTGGCTGGGCTGAATGGCATATTTCTGTGCTGTATATCCTGTGCAATCCTATGTAACTGTGCATGTGCGGACGCCAGAAGTTGCCGTCCGATTTACTCCATAATAACTGAGCGCTGTTAGCCTCACTTGTTCTTACCGCAAAATCCGAGTGTGTGTTGCTAAATTTCTGATCTTGGCCACTACACAGTAGGAGGGGGATGGAAACAAAGTTACTTTGTCAAACACCCTCTAGCAATCAACTGAATGACTTTGGTTGGAGGCCTTAAAGCAGGTGGCTGAGGGAGAAGGATTTCATTTTTTAAAGAAAAAGTAAATTGCAAGTAGTAGTTTTTGTTGCATATCCTACTGTGAAAATTTTGAAGGTCCAGAATGAAATAGAAATATCAGATTTAGACCCAAGTTTGTGAATTGTGTATTCCAACTATTTGTGCCTCTTTTTAGATACCTATAGCAGGACATATTTAGATTCCCAAGTTAAAGTAGTAATTGGAATGGAACATCTCTTTTTATCCTTTTTGGCATAGGGTTTGAAACTGATGGCACTTGAGCACAAAGGCAAATATTTTAACGGTTGTCTTTTTCATTGCAGTCAAGTCAAAATGGTCCTGCCTGGTGCTGGTGGCTGTTAGCTGTATTACCTTTAGAAAGTCGTGCTCAGCTGGCTGTTCTCTCAATGACCTCGCTCAAAGATCGCCTTATTGCCATTCGCCGTGTATTGGTATTTGTGACCCGACGACGGCATCGATCATTGTGATGTTGACTTGATGGGGTTTATAGCTGCATTCCAAATGTGTTTTCAAAAACTAGTGTTGGTATCAGTGTTGCCTTTTGATCTAATCTATATATGGAAAACTTTTTAAAGCCCAATCGAAACCAAAATAATATCTTTTAGACTTGTGTAATTAAACTGAACAGCGAGTCATTCCTTCCCATATAAATCGAGAAAGAAATCTACAGTCAAAGAAAATGCACTCACAAGGGACTAAGTGTCATGGGTTGGAACTGCCCTTTCACCTCAGAGTTGTAGTTGAAACCAAGCAATGCTGATTGGAAAATATTCTCTCTCGAAGCGAAGAGTTCTGGATAAAATATCTTTGCGCAGAGTCAGCCACTCCTAGTAAATTTAAGTTCACAGCACAGAACTGACCATGATTTGGAAGTCTTTGTCCATTGCAAGAAGCCAAGAGTGGCAGATCTGGGACATAAAAATTCATAGTGCTATTCTGAAGTTGGAGTTAAGGCAGTGTATAGGGAAATTTACTTTGCTTCAGTTGTTATAATTGAGTGGATGGCACACAGTCCATTTGCACTGCTTGTAGGAAGATTTGAACAGTCCATTTGCACTGCTTGTAGGAAGATTTGAAGATCTATGATCTGGGAGTTCTGTCCACATGTCTTATCAGCATGTGTGTATGATGCACTCTGGATTGGGAAAGTCTGTCATTCTTTGCATACACAATGCTGTTGATACACAGCACAAATTATACCAAACCACCGCTTCCAGATGGTCTCATTCCTAATGCCATTTTTAGGAGCGCAGGGAAATTGCCATTATTAATGTTTGGGGTTAACTGCATCACTGATGCAAGTTGTGCAGCACTGTAGGAAAATGTGCTATCTCTGATTTGGGATAGTTTGGTAAGTTAAAACTTCTTCCTCAATATTGACATTATTGCCATCAAGAGCACAATTTTTTGTTGTTGCAATATTTCCCACCTTCTGTCCTAGAGGCAATGGCCTATGGTTTACAATTCCACCACACCTGATGGCCCATTGGTATCTCATTCAACGGAGAGCTCAAGTGAGTCCAGCCAATGAGCTTTGGGCTGCTCAAGGGTAGAGAGCACTGCAATAAAGCCCCGATCCAGTTCTCATTTAAAGTCAACACACACAAGCTTTCTAACAGGTCACTGGATAACGATTTTAAGAGTAGAAAACCTGATGGAGTTTTCTGTTCTCGCTCGAGCTCACAAATACTGAAGTGAACCACCTGCTTTTGCAAGTGAGTTCCATCAAATCACATCAGGAATTGACTGAGATCTTAATGATTTCAGTACTACACTGGGCAGTGCCTTTATCCAGCAGGCTATCAGGAGAGCTTCCGTATCACAAAATAAGATTTCAATATTTGCAACCTTTTATGGAGACATAATTGATCCTTTTGTGGGTTTTTTTTTTGTTTCCTTTTCAGCTAGGTCTGCTCCAAGTCTAATTATTCAGTACCACTTAAGTAAATTGTTAGGCCCATGAAAGCAGATTGGATTGATTCCACCCACCTTTGCTTTCTGCCCCAACTCTTTCCTCCAGCAAATCACTTTAATTGCTTGTCCTCTGTCTAGTACTTCTCTGTTTAGTTGAGTTTATAAAGTTACCATATGGGGAATTTTGGTAGAAAAGCCACATCCTTGCACCCTATTGCATGACTTCTCGAGGCTGAACCCCTCTTGGCTATTTTTGCATTTGTAACTGTTTCTTGCCTTTAGACTTTTTGGTAAACCACATCTCCTGTTTAAATCCCTTAACTTTTTTTAAACCATGGCTTTAACATATATGTATTCATATACACTTATGAATTTTATTCCCATTGTAATAAAATTGCAAACCTTGATCTGTTTAATTGGTGTAGATATAGGTGGGAATGACCATCTTACCTGAAATTAAATTCTAGATTTCAAAGAACAAGGATCTATTTTCTGTCACTAATTATGCCTGAGAAGCTTTTTGATTTTTAAAAATGAATAAAAAAGTATAGTTTCAACATGTTTCTGCCATCACTGTATGCAGATGACTGGTAGTGAACCTCCAGTGATTGCACCTCTTTTGCCATTCTGTTAAGATCGTTTTTCAGCTTTCTCCTATCTCTGAAATATGACTTCAACTACTATAAGTGAAACTGTGTTAAGAATCGCTGAGGTTTAACTAGTAAGAAAGAAATTGCTTTAACTGGTACAGGAAAATACTCCTTTTTCTCTTTCCCTTCTCTCCCAATCCTCAGTTGTATTTTCTCTGGCACCTACTGCTGATTTTAATTTGTTTTTTCCCCCTTTCATTCCCTGCTTGATTAGTACAGGAAACTCTCTTTTAACCGGCACCCAAATAACCGGAAATCTCTCTTAACCGGCAAAATTCTTGAGTAGGTAACCGGGGTTTTCCTTCATCTCTCCTTTAAAAATAACTTACAAGGCCAACGCCTCGGGGTTTTTTTTTATCGGAGCGTGTAGATTGGGAGGGGAATGTGCAGCCCGGGTAGGCAGCGGACACAACAGATGGTCAGCTGGCGGTCCCCGGGGAGACTAAGCTCCGAATGCAGGCGCATGTCAGTGTGTACGGGGCTCTCGTACGTTGGGAGATATAACTCTCCATTATCCGGACTTTTTGATGAACCGGCACCACGCCGGTCCCGTCGGTGCCGGTTAATAGAGTTTCCTGTACTGTTTTATATACCCTATAACACTGTGCCATTCATCAGTTTATTCTAATTCCTATCACCTTTGTTAAAATCCTGTGAGCTTACCTGTTCTTAAGAATGTTGAACACTTGGTTTGTGAAATACCCATTATGTGCTTGAAAAATCCAGTGTTACTGTGAATTGTTACCGAGGTTTGCAATGTTAAACTGTGCCATCTTACTGTATTTTATTTCACGACATGAAAATGCTTCACTAATTTGTAGTAGTAAGGTTGCTGAATTTATACAATTTCCTATGCATTTTCACACTGGATTATTTTGAAACAGTAAGCTTTATGCATTGGTTCCTGAAGTTGAAAACCAAAATGAGCAAGGATATATATTTGTACAAGAATATGGCTCACAAAAAGCATTACCCAATAATACTAGCTTTGATTTAATTTGTACTGATCTTTGGTATTGTTTCTGGTGTATGTTGTGAATTAAGTGGAGTATATACAGATGCAAAATTTGTTTTGCACAGCTGGTATACACCTGCATGATGAATTTTCAGCTGTGGCTGTATTAACATACAATTGCTGCCGACAGAGCACTTTTTGTTTTAAAAGGCAGTAATATATACAAAATTTCATTTGCACACTGTAAATTCTTTGGAAAGTTATTTTGATTTTAAAGGTGATGCCATGTAATGGTCAAAGAATCTGGCATTTATTATTTAACACAAATACACCATGCAAGCCCTAGACCAGTTTACATTCAGCTTATAGTTGCACATGGTATGCTACCTCATTGAACTTGAACCGGAAACTGACTCATGTTTTTAAGCTTCAAGGATCGGTGTGAAGCATTTCTCATTAAAATGTGTTGTATGTGACCAGAGGCCTTTTAATCTAAAGTCTGGATCTTTTTATTTAGTGTTCAAAATCTTTAGTACACTGTTGTGTGGCATGTTACCATAAAATGTTTTATGTTTCAATTCAATGCCTTTTCTGTGTTTCAAAAATATTTAATACAATATGCTGCAATATCTTATGTATATATGTATTATACAAAGTACAAAATATATTTATTTGGATTTAAAAACTACTTCTGAAATGTCTTTTGTCACTATATATTAAGTTATTCCTCATTCACATTTTCATGTACTACAGGAGAAAGTCCAAGTTATCTAATTCTGAAAATACTTTTTTGTGATATCTGGATAGGAACGCAATGCAGTAACGACAGATTCATGATGAGAAAAGCTCCTCTCCAGCACACTAAAGAGTGGCTTCTGATCCAGTCTGTATTTATCACTGATTAAATTAAGTCTCTGCCTTGTGAATGATATTTAACAGGCAGTAAATGCCACTGATGGAGTAACTTCCACAAATAGAGCCTATTTTATCCAGATAAATTGATTCAGTAAAATTGCTCACCCATATCTTTTCTTTGGGGGGGGAAAAAAAGCCAAATTATAATGAAACAAAAGACTTTGCCCAGATGAAATAGAAAGAAGAATGGTAAATAGAACTATAGATCAGCAACCAAAATATTTCAACAGGAGATGGAAAGGGTACAAATCAAATACGTTCCACTAAGGACAAAAGGAGTATCGAAGACTGGGTGTTTCATGATGAATGGGGAGATCGGATCAAATTTGAAACAGTAAGCTTTATTCAAAAAACATTTAATGCTTACAGGGCAGATCATGAAAATGAAAGGCAATATTTCCTACAAAAAGGAAGATTAAAAAGGCTAAGTATTTGAGAAAATTGTGCAAATCAAAATGGTTTCTAGAGACACTAATAGTATGAGGATAGTCAAGGTAGGGGTAGAGCAATTAAGTGAAGGAGGTGAGATTATAGAGAATGAGGAATTGGCAGAGATACAAAAATATTTTGCCTCTGTTTTTACTGTTCAGAGATGATGCAATGGAAGTTGCTCAAACTTAAGGTAGATAAATCATTGGGACCTGATGGTTTGCATCCAAGCATCTGAGGAAATACATTTTCCTGTGACTTTCCAAAACTTTGTGGAAAGGAAAATTATGCCCCTGGAGGTGGCAAATGTGACTCTGAAAAAAGACTTGGATAAGACAGGAAATTATAGGCCAGGTAGTCTTTGTATTATAGGCTTTAGCAGTTTCCTGGAAAGAAAACTAGTAAAGAAAGAACTTGAATTTATATCGCACCTTTTATGTCCTCAGGATGTCACAGAAGTAATCAACAGGCTGTAAAGTACTTTGAAGTATAGTCAGCGTTTTGTTGGCAAATGCAGCAACAATTTGTGTACAGTGCAAGGTCCCACAAACAGCAAATGCGATGAAGGAATAGTTGATCTGTTTTAGTGGCTTTGGGTGTAGAGGGATAAATATTGGCTTGGATACCAGAAAAACACCCCTGCTCTTTCTTTGAATAGTGCCATTGGCAGACAGGGCCCTCGGTCTGAAAACATATCTGAAAGACAGAATCTTTGACAATGTAACAGTCGCTCGAGGCTATACTGAAGGGTCAGCCTAGATTATGTGCTCAAGTCCTGGAGTGGGTTTTGAACCCATAACTTGATTTAGGCAAGAGTACTATCGCTGGACCTCGGCTGATACTTCAAAATATTAAGCATAAATGATAAAGGGAGATTAGAGGGGCTAATGGTATATGAAGTAAGGTGAGATTAATAAAGGAAATAGTAAGCGCTTTCATAAGCATAAAAGAAAAATATAAAAACTAAATGCTTAAAGGGAATTTATAACCGCTTACAAATGAAGGAAGTAGTCTAATTATGGAAGGTGAAAGTTTGGCAGAGTTATTAAATGTTTTGCATCAGTTTTTACAAATGATGCCACCAGAGAATGTAGGTGCACTAGAGGATGATATAGAACAATTTTTAGAGATAACAGTAGAAAAGGAATTGGGTCTGAAAAGATTAGCTGAACTAAGGTGGATACATGACTGGGCCATGATGGCATGCACTTTGGCCTGTTGAAAGAATTCAGAGAAGAGGTAGCAAAGGGTCTGCCCACAATTTTTCAATACTCCTTAAATTTTCAAATAATGCCATTTGAACTGGAGAGTAGCGAGTGTAACATCTTTGTTCAGTAAGGGGCAGAAGGATAAACCTGGTAACTATAGACCAGTTAGTCTAATGTCAGTGGGAGCAAACTCTTAGAGGTAGAGATCTCATAGGACTTCCCCAATCTTCCACAGTTAAGTCATTTTTTTCAGGGTCTCCGTCAATCTCCTATCAAAGTTACAACAGGAGATCAGGAGAATCATTGCAGAAATTCCAAGTGTTAGAATCCATAATTCAAGATTAAATTAAGAAATTCATGAGTTAATCAAAGACAGACAGCATGGATCATTTTTAAAAGCAAGTCATGTTTGACTAATTTAAAGTTTTTGAACAAGTGACTGGATAAATATAGACACTAGTGTATACAGATTTTCAGAAGGTGCTCGCTAAGGTATCTCTCAAAAGTCTTATAAAAATTCAAGCATATGGTATAAGAGGAAATGTACCAGCATAGATGGAAAGTTGTTTGATGGATAGGAAACATAATTAGAATCAGTTTTGAAATGGGCTGTAAGAAATGGTCACTAGGTGTCAATGCTTGGTCCATTTTTGTTCTCTGTGTATATATAGTCCCCACCACTTAAAATGTCCACATTTAAAATGGGCAGTCACTTATATTGGCCAAAATGCAATAACCATTATCCAGTTTCAAAGTTGCCTGATATAGTGTCTTAAGTGCTCCATTTATTTCAGGCAGAAACCGCTCTTCTCACCTGTGATATTGCATGAGTGAAGTACACATGGAAAAACTGGTGTGTGTTTTAAAAAATATATTTATATTTAACAAATAACACTTCATGAACAGTAATCACAGCAGCCAAAATTTAGGTGTCTGGGTTGTTTAAATGGTTGTCCTTAATTGGTTTAGGGTGTTTAAATAGTTGTCCTGCTCCCAGCTTCAGTTTCTCGATGACTGCGGGCAGGGCGAGGTTGGCACTGCAGAACCCTATCTTTGGTTAGGTCTAGGGCCCGTCACTAAGGAGGTTCTTTCAGGGAGCTGCGGATGCCGATGAACGACCATGTTATACCGGCCATCGCATCTAACGGGCAAATCACATTTGCATGAATGCGCCCGCTATAAGCGGTGGGGACTACATGATTTGGATTTTAGGTATAGGGAACAAAACCTAAAAATTTGCGAGTGACCCAAAAGTTGGGGTTTGGGCAAACAGCAAGGAGGAATGTCTTCAGGATGGCACACAGGTTGGGAAACAGGAAAACAGGTGGAAGATACAATTTAATATAGATAAGTAAGGTAATACTTTTTGGGAGGAAAAGCAAGAATGAGTGCACATTCAATGGAAAGGCACTCAAGGGTGTGGATGAGCAGAGTGCACTTTCAGGGAATTTATGTATTTGAACCCCTAGGTGTATCTGTTCATCCACACCCTTCAGGGGTATGATAGCATAGTGGTTATGTTACAGGACTGGTAATCCAGAGCATATGAGTCATAATCCCACCATGGCAGTTTGAGAATTTGAATTCAGTTTAAAAAAATCTGGAAATAAGACTCAGTAAAAGTGAACATGAAGCTGTCAAATTATCATAAACAACCAGCTGGTTCACCAATATGCTTTAGGGAAAGAAACCTGCTATCCTTACCTGGTCAGGTCTATATGAAACTCCAATACCACACTTTTAACAGAGCTAAGCAAACCTAAAGCCAATGGATCAGATCAAAGCTCTGCAGTCCTGCCACATCCAGTCGTGAATGGTGGTGGGCAATTAAACAACTAACTGGAGGAGGAGGCTCCATGAACATCCCCATCCTCAATGATGGTGGAGCCCAGCACATGAGTGCAAAAGACAAGGCTGAGGTGTTTGCAACCGTTTTCAGCCAGAAGTGCCGAGTGGCTGATCCATCTCTGCCTTCTCCTGAGGTCACCACCATCACAGAAGCCAGTCTTCAGCCAATTCCATTCACTCCACGTGATATCAAGAAAGGGTTGAGCACACTGGATACAACAAAGGCTATGAGCCCCGACAATATCCCGGTTGACATGCTGAAGACTTGTGCTCCAGAATTAGCTGTGCCTCTAGCCAAGCTTTTCCAGTACAGCTACAACACAGGCATCTACCTGACAATGTGGAAAATTGCCCAGGTATGTCCAGGCAACAAAAAGTAGAACAAATCAAATCTGGCCAATTACCCATCAGTCTACTCTCATCTGCAAAGTGATGGAAGGTGTCATCGACAGTGCTATCAAGCACCACTTACTCACCAATAACCTGCTCGCTGATGCTCAGTTTGGGTTCTGCCACGACCACTCGGCTCCAGACCTCATTACAGCCTTGGTCCAAACATGGACAAAAGAGCTGAATTCCTGAGGTGAGAGTGATGTCCTTGACATCAAGGCAGCATTTGACCAAGTGTGGCATCATGGAGCCCTAGTAAAATTGAAGTTAATGGGAGTCATGGCGAAAACACTCCACTGGCTGAAGTCATACCTAGCACAAAGGAAGATGGTTGTGGTTGTTGGAGGCCAATCATCTCAGCCCCAGGACAGTGTCTAGGCCCAAACATCATCTGCTGCTTCAGTAATGACCTTCCCTCCATCATAATGTCAGAAGTGGGGATGTTCACTGATTGCACAGTGTTCAGTTCCATTCGCAACTCCTCAGATAATGAAGCAGTCCGTGCTTGCATGCAGCAAGACCTGGATGACATTTAAGCTTGGAGTCTGAGTGAGCGGACCTGCGAGAGGAACGTAGTCGGAGACCGGGGATAAAGGCAGCGCAGAGCAGAGACCTGGGAGTCTGAGTGAGCGGAACTGCGGGAGGAACAGACTCGGAGACCGGGGATAAAGGCAGCGCGGAGCAGAGACCTGGGAGTCTGAGTGAGCGGACTACCTGCGAGGGAGCCAGTCGGCAAGCGACACAGCGAAGGAGTGATGTCAGAATTCAAAGGTGTCGCTGGCACAAGGGAGCTGAGAGGTGAGTGAGTATTTGTGGTGAGTTTTTTTTGTTCTGTTTTCAGTATATTTCTGCTAAGTAGTTCATAGCCTATCTAATAGAGGGAGGTGCTGATTGGTGGGTAGCTGTTGAGTGTTTCTTGTTAAGTTTATTTCTGCTAAATTACCTCCATAGTCTGGGAAATTGAAGCATGGCAGAGCAGCTCAGTCCCGTGGTTTGCTCATCCTGTGCCATGTGGGAACTCCTGGACGCTTCGTGCGGCCTGGACGACCCCATGGGCAGGAAGTGTCGCCAACTGCAGCAACTCGAGCTCCGGATTTCGGAGCTTGAGCGGCAGCTGGAGTCACTATAGTGCATCCGCGAGGCTGAGAAATACTTGGAAAGCACGTTTCTAGAAGTGGTCATCCCGCAGCCTCAGAATGTGCAGGCAGAGAGGGCATGGGTGACCACCAGACAGAGAAGGAGGACCAGGCAGGTAGGGCAGGAATCCCCAGAGTGCATCTTGCTCGCTAACCGGTTCACAGTTCTGGAAACAGGTGGGGGTGATGGCTCCTCTGGGGAGAGCAGCCAGAGCCAAGGCCACGGCACCACGGGTGGCTCAGCTGCACAGGAGAGGAGGAAGAAGAGTGGAAGAGCAATAGTGATAGGGGATTGACCATGTCCGTTCTGTTTCCCGCACTTCTGCTCTCACCCCTTCCCCTCCCTCCCGGAACCACGATAGGGTTCCCCTTGTCCTCACCTTTCACCCCACCAGCCTCACATTCAACGGATCATCCCCCGCCATTTCCACCAACTCCAGCGTGATCCCACCACCAAACACATCTTCCCCTCACCTCCCCTTTCAGCATTCCGAAGGGACCGCTCCCTCCGCAACACCCTGGTCCACTCCTCTATCACCCCCAACACCCCTTCCCCTTCACCCAGCACCTTCCCGTGCAAATGCAGGAGATGCAACACCTGCCCTTTTACCTCCTCCCCACTGTCCAGGGCCCCAAACACTCCTTCCAGGTGAAACAGCGATTTACTTGTACTTCTTGCAATTTTGCTATACTGTATTTGTTGCTCATGATGCGGTCTCCTCTACATTGGGGAGACCAAACGCAGATTGGGTGACCGCTTTGCGGAACACCTCCGTTCAGTCCGTAAGGGTGACCCCGAGCTTCCAGGTCGCCTGTCACTTTAATTCTCCGCTCCACTCCCACTCTGACCTCTCCGTCCTCGGCCTCTTACACTGTTCCAATGAAGCTCAACGTAAGCTCGAGGAACAGCACCTCATCTTTCGATTAGGCACTTTACAGCCTTCTGGACTCAACATCGAGTTCAACAATTTCAGACCATGACCTCTGCCCTTATTTTTTTTTCCATTTTTTTTCCTCTCTCTCACATGGCAGCTGTCGATCATTCTGCCTTTGCCATTTACACTTCATCTAGAGCCATCTTTTGTTTCTTAACTTGTCCCATTACCATCTCCTTTTGCCTTGCACCATCATCCCTTTTGTCTCTTAATCTCTCCTGCCTTCCATCCTATCACAGACCTTCACATTTGTTCTTTCCTCCCTTCCCCCCTTTCTCTGCCCCTACACTTGCTTAAAAACCTGTTCCATCTCCAACTTTTTCCAGTTCTGACGAAGGGCCATCGACCTGAAACGTTAACTCTGTTTCTCTCTCCACAGATGCTGCCTGACCTGCTGAGTATTTCCAGCATTTTCTGTTTTTATTTCAGATTTCCAGCATCCGCAGTATTTTGCTTTTGTATTAGTGATAGGGGATTCATTGGTTAGGGAACAGATAGGCGTTTCTGTGGACGCAGACGTGACTCCAAGATGGTATGTTGCCTCCCTGGTGCCAGGGTCAAGGATGTCACTGAGCGGCTGCAGGACACTCTGAGGGGGTAGGGTGAACAGCCAGAGGTCGTGGTCCATATTGGTACCAACAACGTAGGCAGAAAGAGGGATGAGGTCCTGCAGGCAGACTATAGGGAGCTAGGAAAGAGATTAAAAAGCAGGACCTCAAAGGTAGTAATCTCCGGATTACTCCCGGTGCCACGTGCTAGTGAGTACAGAACAGGAGGATAGAACAGATGAATGCGTGGCTGGAGAGATGGTGCAGGAGGGAGGGCTTTAGATTCCTGAAGCATTGGGACCATTTCTGGGGAAGGTGGGATCTGTACAAGCTGGATGGGTTACACCTCAACAGAGCCGGGACCAATATTCTCGCGGGGAGGTTTGCTAGTGCTGTTGGGGAGGGTTTAAACTAGCTTGGCAGGGGGATGGACACCAGCATGTAGGAGTGGAGGGGAGGAATGGGGTGCATGGAAGAGTGAGTGTGTTGGATGGTACTAGAGGGGAAGGTAGTGCTGGAGGCAGAAGTAGTACCATATTAGATAGGAGCAGACTAAGAAAGACTACGAAAAATTCAAAAATGGGTTTAGAATGCATGTACATAAACGCACAAAGCGTGGTGAATAAGGTTGGTGAGCTACAGCCACAATTAGCCGTGTGGCAATATGATGTTGTGGCAATAACGGAAACGTGGCTTAAAAACGATGAGGACTGGGCATTTTATATTCAAGGGTACAAGGTGTTCAGAAAAGATAGGGAAGGAAAAAAGGAAGGTGGAGTGGCAGTGCTGATTAAGGAAAACATTGTAGTGTTGGAAAGGGAGGATGTTCTTGAGGGGACAAGGACAGAATCCATTTGGTTAGAGTTGAGGAGCAAAAAGGGTATGATCACGCTATTGGGGGTATTCTGCAGGCCTTCAAATAGTGACAGGGAGGTAGAGGAGCAAATCTGCAGGGAAATTGCAGAGATATGCAAGAGCTATAGAGTGGTGATATTGGGAGACTTTAATTACCCAAATATCGATTGGGATAATGCTAGGGTAAAGGGAAAGGAGGAGGAGGAATTTCTGAAATGTGTTCAGGAGAATTTCCTTGACCAGTATGTTCTTGGCCCAACTAGGAAAGAGGCATTGCTGGATCTGGTGCTGGGGAATGAGGTGGGCCAGGTCGACCAAGTGTCTGTGGGACAACACTTGGGCATGAGTGATCATCATATCATAAGATTTAGATTAGCAAGGGAAAGAAGCAAGGAACAATCTAGAGTGGAACTTCTAAACTGGTATAGGGGCTAACTTCAATGGGATGCGAAAGGATCTAGCCAGGGTAAAATGGAACCAAAGACTGACAGGAAAAACTGTAATGGAACAATAGGTAATCTTTAAGGAGGAGATGTTCCAAGTACAGGCTAGGTACATTCCAACAGGGGGTAAGGGAACCAAAGCAAGGGCTCCTTGGATGATGAGGGAGATTGAGAAGATGATGAAACAAAAAAAGAGGGTGTATGATAAATGTCAGGTGAATTCTTCAAGGGAGAACCAGACCAAATACAATAAGTTGAGAGGGGAGGTGAAGATGAAAATAAGATTGGCAAAGAGAGAATATGAGAGTAGAATGGCGGTTAACATAAAAGGGAACCCAAAAATCTTCTACCGGCATGTAAACAGTAAGCGGGCAGTAAGAAGCAGTGTGGGGCCTATTAGGGACAAAGAAGGTGATATATGCTTAGAGGCGCAGGGCAAAGCTAAAATACTCAATGAGTACTTTGTATCGGTGTTTACTAAGGAGGTGGATGCTGACAAAATATCGGTAGAAGTGGAAAAGGTAGAAGCAATGGAAGGGGTGAAAATTGATAGACAGGATGTACTAGAAAGACTGGGTATGCTTAGAGTGGATAAGTTGCCTGGTCCAGATGGCTTGCATCCCAGGTTGCTAAGGGAATTGGGGGAGGAGATAGCAGAAGGGCTTGCCATAATTTTCCAATCTTCCCTAGATGCGGGGGAGGTGCTTGAGGATTGGAAAGTGGCAAATGTGACACCATTGTTCAAGAAAGGGTGTAAGGACAATCCTAGTAACTACAGGCCGGTCAGTTTAACATCAGTGGTGGGTAAAGTTTTAGAAACAATAATCAAGGAAAAAATTAATGGGCACTTGGAGAGGTTTAAGCTAATTAAGGAGAGCCAACACGGATTTGTAAAAGGCAGATCGTGTTTGACTAATCTAACTGAATTTTTTGATGAAATAACAGGGAGGATTGATGAAGGGAATGCAATGGATGTTGTCTACATGGATTTTAGGAAGGCATTTGACAAAGTACCACATACAAGGCTGGTTAAAAAAATTGAGGCTTATGGAATAGGTGGGTCAATGGCAACTTGGGTAAGGAATTGGCTTAAGGACAGAAAACAGCGAGTTGTGGTAAATGGCTGTTTTTCAGACTGGAGGATGGTAGACAGTGGTGTTCCCCAAGGGTCAGTGCTGGGGCCACTGCTTTTTTTGATAAATATAAATGACCTGGATATTGGGATGCAGAGTAGAAATTCTAAATTTGCCGATGACACCAAACTTGGGGGTGTGGCAAACAGTGATGATGATTCCAATCGACTGCAACAGGACATAGAAAGGCTAGCAGAATGGGCAGACAAGTGGCAGATGGAATTTAATACAGAGAAGTGTGAGGTGATGCATTTTGGCAGAAGGAATAGGGAGAGGCAATATACACTTAATGGCACAATTTTAAAGAGTGTGTAGGGACAGAGGGACCTGGGAGTTAATGTGCATAGGTTCCTGAAGGTGGCGGGACATATTGAGAGAGTGGTTAGCATTGCCTATGGGATCTTGGGCTTCATAAGTAGCGGTATTGAGTACAAAAGTAGAGAAGTTATGCTGAACCTTTATAAAGCCCTGTTTAGGCCACAACTGGAGTATTGCGTCCAGTTCTAGTCACTACACTTTCGGAAGGATGTTAAAGCCCTTGAGAGGGTGCAGAGGAGATTTACCAGAATGGTTTCGGGGATGGGGGATCTTAGCTACAAGGACAGGTTGGAGAAGCTGGATTTGTTTTCATTAGAGCAAAGGAGGTTGAGGGGTGATTTGATAGAGGTGAACAAGATTATGACGTGTTTGGATAGGCTAGACGGGGAAAGGCTGTTCCCACTAGTTGATGGTACAAGGACAAGGGGACACAGATTTAAGGTTTTGGGCAAGAGATACAGGGGGGATGTGAGGAAAACCTTTTTACGCAGCGAGTGGTGATGACCTGGAACTCGCTGCCGACGGAAGTGGTGGAAGCGGAGACACTCAATGTTTTCAAGGGGAGACTGGATAGGCACTTGAGGGAAATAAACTTGCAGGGCTACGGGGATAGAGCGAGGGAATGGGACTGACTGGATTGCTCTACGGAGAGCCGGCACGGACTCGATGGGCCGAATGGCCTCCTTTTGTGCCGTTATGACTCTATGACTCTATGACTCTATGGCTAAGTAACATTCACGCCACACAAGTGCCAGGCAATGACTATCTCCAACAAGACAGAGTCTAACCACCGCCCCTTGACATTCAACGGCATTACCATCACCGAATCCCCACCATCAAGATCCTGGGGATCACCATTGACCAGAAACTTAACTGGACCAGCCACATAAATACTATGGCTTCAAGAGCAGATCAGAGGCTGGATATTCTGTGGCGAGTGACTCACCTGCTGTTCTGACTCCCAAAGCCTTTCCACCATCTACAAGGCACAAATCAGGAGTGTGATGCAATACTCTCCACTAACCTGGATGAGTGCAGCTCCATCAACACTCAAGAAGTTCGACACCATCCAAGACAAAGCAGCCCGCTTGATTGGCACCCCATCCACCACCTTAAACATTCACTCCCTCCACCACCAGCGCACCGTGGCTGCAGTGTGTACCATCTACAAGATGCTCTGTAGCAACTTGCCAGAGCACATCCCAAACCCGCGACCTCTACCACCTAGAAGGATGAGGGCAGCAGGCGCATGGGAACACCATTTCTTCCAAGTTCCCCTCCAAGTCACACACCATCCTGACTTGGAAATATATTGCTGTTCCTTCATCGTCACTTGGTCAAAATCCTTCCCTAACAGCAGTATGGGAGTGCACGGTTCAAGAAGGCGGATCACCACCACCTTCTCAAGGGAAATAGGGATGGGCAATAAATGTTGGACTTGCCAGTGATGCCCACATCGCATGAACGAATAAAAAAAACTGCCCTCTGATGTGGCTTAGCAAGCTACTCAGTTGTATCAAACTGTGTGGTTCAAGAAGGCCTGTCACCACCATCTCAGGGCATTTAGGGATGGGCAATGAATGCTAGCCTTGCCAGTGATGCCCATATCCCAAGAATGAATGAAGGAAACAGGTAGATAAAGCCAAAAAAGGCCTACCACATTCTGGGTTTTATAAATAAGGGCAAGAGTAAAGAAGTAATGCTAAATTTGTACAAACATTGGTTAGACCACAGTACTGTGTGCAGTCTAGTGTGTCCCATTATAGAAAGGATATTAAATCCACAGAGATTCTACTGCATAGATTCAGTAGGATGATGCCAGGGATGGGAAGCTATAGTTATAAGGAGCGACTTGAGACACTGGGACTATTTCCGATGCAGCAGAGAAGGCTAACAGCATATTTAATAGAGGTTTTTAAAATTATAAAGAACTTTGATTGAGTGAATAGGGACTGCATCCATGCTGTCCCTGAGCAGTCTCCATACAGGAAAACCGGCCCCCTACAGTTGATGCTGAAATATTGTTAGGTTAATGTCTGTATTGCCACTGATGTTAATTCAGCTATCTCTCAGTAACTAATTCAACCTTCTATGCCCGATGGAGTCTACTTACTCGAAAATGAAGTAAAAGTTTGCAAATATCAGCAAAAATGGAAGAAGAGAACAAAGAGGATTTTAATGTTAATCATAATTCTTTGTAAATATTTAGTTTTTAAAGGATGTTTTGTTTAAAGCACTGAAGTTTGATCTGTGCAGAGGAAGGGTGATTAAATTCCAGTTGTTGATCATGTGTTGCCAGGGGAGAAGATGTGGTGGATTTATCATGGCAGGCATGCAGAAAGTGAAGAGCAGTGGGGAGCATAAGAATACTTCAGAACAAAAAAGGGTATTAGGCCGAAGAAGACCTTCCTTTTTCAACAGTTACCAGGCTGGTTTTGTTTAAGTTACCAACCAATCCACAGGAGAGGTTACCAGTTCTGTTACATTGTTATGACAGAGTATATAAATAATTTTATGTTTATCATAAACTAATTTTTATTTCCCAGCATGAGTAAAATAATCTTACGTGAAAATAAAAATGTTTTATGATTTATCTACAGATTTTACTGCAAAGCTGCACATTAGACTGTTGGCAAATAGTCAGTTTATTCTCTGCTACTGCTGTGAATGGGTAATCGGATTCCAACGTGCAAAATCCTTTACAAGAACCATGAACACTAATAATGTCTCCTGGGTACTGCTGCAGCTGTAATGAGAGAAAAGATCTGCTGGTTTTGCATAGTTCTCTTCACTCACCTCAATGTTCAGTGGAGCATGATAAAAAGATTTATTCTGAATTAAGCTGACAGTCTTATTTACAGAAATAAAATAGTCACAGACATGCACAATGCTGTACCTGTAGGAATTTAAACTTCAACAACAACTTGCATTTCTATAGCGCCTTTAACGTAGTAAAACGTCCCAAGGCGCTTCACAGGAGTATTATAAGTCAACAAATTTGACACCGAGCCATAGAAAGAGAAATTAGGGCAGGTGACCAAATGCTTGGTCAAAGAGTTAGGTTTTAAGGAGCATCTTAAAGGAGGAAAGAAAGGTAGAGAGGCGGAGAGGTTTAGGCAGGGAATTCCAGAGCTTAGGGCCGAGGCAACAGAAGGCATGGCCACCAATGGTTGAGCGATTATAATCAGGGATGCTCAAGAGGGCAGAATTAGAGGAGCACAGATATCTTGGGGGGTTGTGGGGCTGAAGGAGATTACAGAGATAGGGAGGGGCGAGGCCATGGAGGGATTTGAAAACAAGGATGAGAATTTTGAAATCAAGGCGTTGCTTAACTGGGAGCCAATGTAGGTCAGCGAGCACAGGGGTGATGGGTGAACGGGAATTAGTGCGAGTTAGGACACGGGCAGCCGAGTTTTGGATGACCTCAAGTTTATGTAGGGTAGAATGTGGGAGGCCAACCAGGAGTGCATTGGAATAGTCAAGTCTAGAGGTAACAAAGGCATGGATGAGGGTTTCAGCAGCGGATGAGCTGAGGCAAGGACGGAGACCGGCAATGTTACAGAGGTGGAAATAGGTGGTCTTAGTTATGCCACGGATATGTGGTCAGAAGCTCATTTCAGGGTCAAATATGACACCAAGGTTGCGGACAGTGTGATTCAGCCTCAGACAGATGTTAGGGAGAGGGATAGAGTCAGTGGCTAGGGAACTGAGTTTGTGGCGGGGACCAAAAACAATGGCTTCGGTCTTCCCAATAATTAATTGGAGAAAATTTCTGCTCATCCAGAACTGGATGTCGGACAAGCAGTCTGACAATTTAGAGACTGTGGAGGGGTCGAGAGAAGTGATGGTGAGGTAGAGCTGGGTGTCATCAGTGTATATGTGGAAACTCACGCTGTGTTTTCGGATGATGTCGCCAAGGGGCCGCACGTAGATGAGAAATAGGAGGGGGCCAAGGATAGATCCTTGGGGAACACCAGAGGTAACAATGCGGGAGCGGGAAGAGAAGCCAGTTGCAGGTGATTCTCTGGCTACGATTAGATAGATAAGAATGGAACCAGGCGAGTGCAGTCCCACCCAGCTGGACAACGGTGGAGAGGCGTTGGAGAAGGATGGAGTGGTCAACCATGTCAAAGGCTGCAGACAAGTCAAGAAGGACGAGGAGGGATAGTTTACCTTTGTCACAGTCACAAAGGATGTCATTTGTGACTTTGATGAGTGCCGTTTCGGTACTGTGGCAGGGGCGGAAACCGGATTGGAGGAATTCAAACATGGAATTGTGGGAAAGATGGGCACGGATTTGGGAGGCGACAACATGTTCAAGGACTTTGGAGAGGAAAGGGAGGTTGGAGATGGGGCAGTAGATTGCAAGGACGGAGGGGTCAAGGGTTGGTTTTTTGAGGAGAGGGGTGATGACGGCAGATTTGAGGGAGAGGGGGACAGTACCTGAGGAGAGAGAACTTCAAGTGGATTCACCTCCAGTTCTGCTTAAGTACTTTGTTAGCTTTCTTTTTCTATATGCAATGGAGGTGGGTGGGGGGCAGGGGGAGAAGAAAGGATAAAGACTTTTAATGACTGTGAATTTGAATATGATTGATAAGCTAAATATGGACCCAATGACCCTTGAGCTCACAACACGATGTAAATCAAAATAAAATGTCAAAAACCAGACAAGCATGGTGGGGTGGAAGGCTTCAGTTTATAAAAGCAAATTTCTTTTATTTGTCATCACCAATAGTTGAAAGAAGTGCTAAAGATAAAAGTTATACACAAAATGATAATACTGTAGTTTCCATTTGTAGCTGAAAAGAGAAAAGATGTTAGAAATATAATTTCAACAAAATCATGCTTTTTAAAAAAAAATTTCAAAAGACTCCTAACCGAGAATTTCCAAACATAAATCAGTAGAGACACAAGTTTATATTGAGGGTATTTTCAAATCCGCAACTACTGTCATGCACAATATTATCCTGTGGCATCTCTACACTGAAATTACAGCTGTAGGTCCCTTGTCCATTCATTCATTCTGGACCTATATCAAGCTGTATGTTCAGCAGGAGGCTGGTCAGGCACAGCTGGGTTCTGTAATTTGATTTCATTACTTTTCAGGGGACCTCTTTAAGCACTCATAATTGCTTTCAGTGGAAGGAAGCCCCGTGCATGGAAATATAACTTAACTGCAGGGAACAGCGGGGCTGGAGAGGAACTTGAAGTGGGAGGGGAAAGATCCAGTTGTCGTAATCCACGTAGGTACCAACGACATAGGTAGGACTAAGAAAGAGGTTCTGCTGAGGGAGTATGAGCAGCTAGGGGCCAAATTAAAAAACAGAACCACAAAGGTAATAATCTCTGGATTACTACCTGCACCACGAGCAAATTGGCATAGGGTCAATAAGATCAGAGAGTTGAATGCGTGGCTCAAAGATTGGTGTGGGAGAAATGGGTTTCGATTCATGGGGCACTGGCACCAGTACTGGGGAAAGAAGGAGTTGTTCCGTCGGCACGGGCTTCACTTGAACCATGCTGGGACCAGTGTCCTGGCGAATCGAATAACTAGGGTGGTAGATAGGGCTTTAAACTAAATAGTAGGGGGGAGGGTTCAGGTGAAGGGGAATTTAGAAAGTCAAAGAAAAAGTAGAAGGCAATAGTGCAAGGTAGCGATAGGGCTAATGATAACCAGAGTGTGACAGGAGGAGACAGAGCGTACGAGCATAAGTGTGCACCAGCAATAGGTTCAGAGTAGGGAAAAATGGTAAAAAGACGAAATTAAAGGGTCTTTATCTGAATGCACGCAGCATTCGTAACAAGATAGATGAGTTGACGGCAGAAATAGAAATAAATGGGTATGATCTGATAGCCATTACAGAGATGTGGCTGCAAGGTGACCAAGGCTGGGAACTGAATATTCAGGGTATTTGACATTTTGGAAGGATAGGCAGAAAGGAAAAGGAGGTGGGGTAGCTCTGTTAATAAAGGATGAGATCAGTGCAGTGGTGAGAACTTATATTGGCTCAGAAGATCAAGATGTAGAATCAATTTGGGTGGAGATAAGAAATAGTAAGGGAAAGAAGTCACTGGTGGGAGTAGTCTATAGGCCCCCTAACAGTAGCTACACTGTAGGACAGAGTATACATCCAGGAATAATGGAGGCTTGTAAGAAAGGTACTGCAATAATCATGGGCAATTTTAATCTTCATATAGATTAGACAAATCAAATTGGCAAGGGTAGCCTTGAGGACGAGTTCACAGAATGTATTCGGGATGGTTTCTTAGAACAATACATTGTGGAACCAACCAGGGAGAAGGCTATTTTAGATCTGGTAATTATGTAATGAGACAGGATTAATCAATGATCTCATAGTAAAGGATCCTCTAGGGAAGAGTGATCATAGCATGATAGAATTTCAAATTCAGTTTGAGGGTGAGAAACTTAGGTCTGAAACTAGTGTCCTAAACTTAAATAAAGGCAATTACAAAGGTGTGAAGACAGAGTTGGCTAAAGTGGACTGGGAGAATAGATTAAAGGGTGAGACAGTAGATAAGCAGTGGCAGACATTAAGGAGATATTTCATAACTCTCAGCAAAGGTTTATTCCAGTGAGAAAGAAAGACTTTACGAGAAGGATGAACCATAAGTGACTAACTAAGGAAGTTAAGGATGGTATCAAATTGAAAGAAAAGGCATACAATGTTGCGAAGATTAGCGGTAAGCCAGATGATTGGGAAATTTTTAGAAACCAGCAAAGGATGACTAAAAAAATAATAAAGAGGGAGAAGATAGATTCTGAAAGTAAACTAGGAAATAATATAAAAAACAGATAGCCAGAGCTTCTACAGGTATATAAGAAGGAAAAGAGTAGCTAAAGTAAACATTGGTCCCTTAAAGGATGAGACTGGGGAATTAATAATGGGAAACATGGAAATGGCAGAGACTTTGAACAAATATTTTGTATCGGTCTTCACGGTAAAAGACACTAAAAGCATCCCAGTAATAATTGATAATCAAGGGGTTATAGGGAGGGAGGAACTTAAAAACAATCTCTATCACTAGAGAAAAAGTACTAGGCAAACTAATGGGACTAAAGGCTAACAAGTCCCCAGGACCTGATGGCTTACATCCTAGGGTCGTAAAAGAAGTGGCTGCAGAGATAGTGGATGCGTTGGTTGTAATCTACCAATAATTCCCTGGATTCTGGAGAGATCCAGCGGATTGGAAAACCGCAAATGTAACATCCCTATCCAAGAAAGGAGGGAGGCAGAAAGCAGAAAATTATAGGCCAGTTAGCCTAACATCTGTCATTGGGAAAATGCTGGAATCCATTATTAAGGAAGTAATAGCAAATTTAGAAAGTCATAATACAATCAAGCAGAGTCAACATAGTTTTACGAAAGGGAAATCATGTTTGACAAATTTACTAGAGTTCTTTGAGGATGTAACGAGTAGGGTGGATAAAGGGGAACCAGTAGATGCAGCGTATTTGGATTTCCAGAAGGCATTTGATAAGGTGCCAAATAAAAGGTTACTGCACAAGATAAGAGCTCACGGGGTTGGGGGTAATATATTAGCATGGATAGAGGATTGGCTAATCAACAGAAAACAAAGAGTCGGAATAAATGGGTCATTTTCAGGTTGGCAAACTGTAACTAGTGGGATGCCTCAGGGATCAGTGCTGGGGCCTCAACTATTTACAATCTATATTAATGACTTTGATGAAGGGACCAAGTGTACTGTAGCCAAATTTGCTGATGATACAAAGATAGGTGGGAAAGCAAGTGGTGAGGAGGACACAAAGGGCTTGATTTTAATAGCCCTGAAGAGGTGGGTTTGGAGGCTCCCTCCACCACCGGCGGAACGTGGCTGCAGTGTGTACCATCTACAAGATGCACTGCAGCAACTCACCAAGGCTTCTTCAGCAGCACCTCCCAAACCCGCGACCTCTTCCACCTAGAAGGACAAGGGCAGCAGGCGCATGGGAACACCACCACCTCCAAGTTCCCCTCCAAGTCACACACCATCCTGACTTAGAAGTATATCACAGATCCTTCATCGTCGCTGGGTCAAAATCCTGGAACTCCCTACCTAACAGCACTGTGGGAGTACCTTCACCACACGGACTGCAGCGGTTCAAGAAGGCGGCTCACAACCACCTTCTCAAGGACAACTAGGGGTGGGCAATAAATGCTGGCCTTACCAGCGATGCCCAGATCCCATAAGCGAGTAAAAAAAAAAGGCGGGTCTGTTGCAAAAATTGGAAAAAATGGCTTCAGACACCCAAACCGCCCCCATCCCGCCCCCACCCGATTTTCGTGATCCCAAACTGACCTGTTTGAAACTGGTGAGTCAGGTAGTTAAGGCAGTAAACAGCCTGTTAACTGCCTTGCTAATCCTATTTTGATAGTGGTTTCCCATTTTCGTGCTTCTGGCTCCTGTTTCCCGACTTGTCAGAAACAGGCAAGGTTCAAGGAGATGAGTTGCTGGAGGACATGATTTGTATGCATTGGTGGGGCACTTTAAAAGTGCCCCTGAAACATGGCTGACATTCAAATGCAACAACTTTGCTGTTGTAGGTATGGGATAACATTTTGCACATCTACTGACCTTCTGACTGTTCATGCTGACCACCCATCTGCAGTGTGGCATGAATGGAATAATTTCAGGCCACTTCGACTGTGCGCTTGCAAGATTGTTGCCTCAAATGAAATCTATAGCAAGGGGATGGGAAACATTTATGCCCTCTCATCCTGGTCCTCATAATCGGAGGAATAGCAATCATATGGCTCAGCGCAGATCTTCCTGGGAAAAGGAGGAGGAGCGCCTTGCATGCCCTGTTGTGACCAATGCAGCATCCGTCCAGTTCACTGCTGCCCATCAAGCAGGGTATGCACACTGCCATGCCACATTAGCATAAGCTTACTCTTCAACCATAGGTGGCTACCATATGGCTCTGTAATTGCAGGCGACACTTGTCAAACGTCATACTTCGTCTCTGCTATACCCTATTTCCTATCACTTTTACCATCAGCATTACAAAAGCAAGTCGCCCTGAGCCCTCAATGTGGTTTTTTCCATTTCTCATAACACATAGGCCACACAATCAACTGTTTGACATAATTTATCTTTAACACGTGACAAAAGGATAATAAACTAGCAAGAGTCATAAAAAAAAGAAACATCACGCAAGTGACTTCCCTTGTGACTATAGGTCATAGAGTCATAACGGCACAGAAGGAGGCCATTTGGCCCATCGAGTCCGTGCCAGCTCTCTGTAGAGCAATCCAGTCAGTCCCATTCCCCCACTCTATCCCCGTAGCCCTGCAAGTTTATTTCCCTCAAGTGCCTATCTATCTCCCCTTGAAAACATTGAGTGTCTCCGCTTCCACCACTTACGTCGGTAGCGAATTCCAGGTCATCACCACTCGCTGCGTAAAAAAGTTTTTCCTCACATCCCCCCTGTATCTCTTGCCCAAAACCTTAAATCTATGTCCCCTAGTCCTTGTACCATCAACTAGTGGGAACAGCCTTTCCCCGTCTAGCCTATCCAAACCCGTCATAATCTTGTACACCTCTATCAAATCACCCCTCAACCTCCTTTGCTCTAATGAAAACAAATCCAGCTTCTCTAACCTGTCCTTGTAGCTAAGATCCCCCATCCCCGAAACCATTCTGGTAAATCTCCTCTGCACCCTCTCAAGTGCCTTCACATCCTTCCTAAAATGTGGTGATGTCATTCTATTCTGAACAGTCACCATGTTTTCCTGACTCTGGCGACTTATTTCCTCCATGGCCGTAGCCATCCTTTCCACTGAGGTAGCCAGCCTTTCCATGGTGGTTTCCATCCTATCCATGGTGGTGCGTTCATGTGCCATTGCCTCCACCACGGCAGTGCTGATGTTAGAGATGGACTCCTCCATTCTCTCCACACTCGCACTAACCCTGGAGGCAAACCCTTCCAGAGACTCCTGCACTTGTTCCTGTATTTCCCGAACTGCTTTTTTTCTGGATGGCCCCAGAGGCACAGCGCCTGCATGCAGCTCAGCAGAGCTAGGAGAGTCCTGCGACCTCTGCCAAGGACTCTCCACTGCTGTCGCTGTCTCCACCATCTGCTGATGCTCACTTGTGCGCTGTGATAGACCAGGTGGCAACACTACTCTAACTCGCGATGGCCCCACCGAGGTGTGCGTTACTGCGCTGGTGCTGGGTGCGCTGAGTCCTGGTGACGCTGCTCCCTCAGAGGCTTCAGGTTCCTCTGAGGAGTCGTCTGGCTCTTCGTCCTGGATCGTGGGGAGGGGGGTGCTCGATGATCCTGTGGGAGAGTAAAGGCATGATTTAGACATCTGAAATTGATGTAGCAGACACACACTTTTGAGCAGATGATACAATGCGATTCTCTATGAACATCATATGCCATTGCTTTCTGAGAGGGATGAAACTCTATTATGTCACCAGTTTCCTCTAGTGTGCCTGTCTCTCCATCGCCCGCTTCCAGGTCCTCGCCACCTCCAACAATCTCGTTTGCAGCCTCCTCAGCACTGGTCAATGTTGCTAGGGTAGGTGTTCCTCCTCCACTCATTGCTCTCTCCCTCTTATTGTGGGCTATCTTTTCCTGCAAGGAGGGATACAAGTGGAGTTTCAGCCACAGTGATGGAGTGAGTGTGAAGAATCCCTACCATAGAAGCTTTGAGGGAGACGAAGATGGGGTAAGGTACCAAGAGGAAGCTAGCTCCCTGTGCGTTGTTAGTTGTTGTCACTGCATAACAGTGAGAGCGAGTCTAAGGGGTGCATAGGCAGGATGCTGATGTGATTCAGTGCAGAGACAGAGATGGATCGGTAAGGGTGCAAGGGAAGTAAGAGTAAGGTGGAATGTGAAGGAGGAGGCTTACTACGCAGAGTGCTGGTGATGAGAAGCGAAGGGAAGCAGATTTAAGGCAAGTGTGATGGGATACTCACTTATGATGTTCGCACAAGATCATCAAACCTTTTTCGGCATTGGATCCATGACCGTGCATTAATGGATATTGCGCTCACCTCCTGAGCAATGCACAACCAGGCTGCCTTGGTCTGCTGAGGAGGCTTCCTCCAGCCATCCGGAGGGAAGAGAATCTGTCTGCGCCCTCTGACAACATCCACAAGAACTTGGAGGGACTCATCATTAAAACGAGGAGCTGCCTTGCTTCTGGAAGAAGTCATTGCGTATAAATCAAGTCCAGGAATCCACAAGAGAAAGGCTTAGGCTGGATGGCAGCTTTAAAAACAGCCGCTATTATGACATCATCAGAGGCGGCCAGCCGACCCGATCTCACTCATTGGACCGGCCAGCGCGCCTCCTTGAAATTAACAAGCTCATTGAATCAAAATCGGACATCAGCAGTTGATCCCGCCGGAAGCAGCTCCGGAACCCGCCCACCACGCAACCCGACTCCAACCCGTCTCGGGAATACAATCGAGTCCAAAGAGTCTGCAAAGGGATATAGATAGGTTAAGTGAGTGGCCAAAAATTTGGCAGATGAATTATAATGTGGGAAAATGTGAGGTTATCCACTTTGGTAGGAAAAATAAAAAATAAAATTATTATTTAAGTGGAGAGAGACTACAAAATGCTGCGGTATGGGTTTGAGAATGCTGAATTTTATTTATGTAATTTCACAATGGGGGTGGGAGTTGACTTTCTGGCTGATCTTGTGTCTTTTCAAAAATACTGGAAAAAACCCTTTGAGAACAAGTGAAGTGACTAATTAAAACTGTGTAATTTAGAGTTCTGACTTAATTAGATTTATTTGACATTAGCAGTTGTTGACATTGTTCAATTTTTACAGACTTATTTGGCAGCAAATGAAATGAATTAAATATGCTTTAACAGCGAACCAAGAAATGCTTGATTGTTTCTGACTTTTACAATTGTACACAGGATTTTGATTATAATATTAGTATTTGCTAATTAGCAGTCATAAAAGGTTGGCATGCCTGTATAAATACTGAACAGCACGACTAGTTTGTGTCCACGAGTCGAGTTTTGAGAGATGAGCATACATAAGGTAATTGTTCATCTCTGCTGTTGTTACTTTTTTAATATCAGTATAATTGATTCAGTATCACCATATATTCATGTATAAAACAAGAAATTTATCTCCCTGTTTGGAAGTAATGAATAATCTGCTTATACATGGGTCATATCTTCCCTCAGGTTTACCTCCTGGCTGCTTTCCCTCCTAGTGCAGCAACTTCTTCAAAGACAGTGGACCCAGCAGCTGTACCACATCAGTGTGTTCCTATCAGTGGTTACTTTACTCCTCCAGTGCTGCGATACTCAACTGGCAATTTTCCTTCTTCACTCCTGACTTCAGTCCAGAATCCTATTGCTGATTTACAGTCTGAGACAGCTTAGTAGGATAAATGTAGGAGTAAAGGAGATTTGAAATCAACAGCAAGAGCCAGGAATGAAGATGGCAGGGCTGGTTGTCATTCAAATGTCATAGAGCTGGAGGAGCACAGCAACAGTTGATGGGAATGCGCAGGTTGAAATGCTGTAGAATTCGCAATATAATCGCGATTTTATAAATAGTTTCGTTCAAACAGCTTTATTTCAGCAGAATGCTGTCAGGTTTTCAAAGTGGACACAAGCAGCCTGTAAAATGGCCGCCACGCCTCGTGGCAGAACATTCTAGACTTTTCGATAAGCAGACAAGATGGCGTTCCAATAAACATTTGTGCGAGATCGATCAAGACTCAGCACATTTGAGATAATACACGAGACATTATGGGCTTGCAGTATACACATAAATACTGAAATCGGTCTCCCAGGTGCGAATAAAGGGGCTATTGTACCAAGCGATCAAGAACCCATCCAAAGACATTAATATGCAAAATCCCCACGACTCTACGATGAGAGAGCCGTTTGCGGGTAGTTACAGAAAACATTTGGAAGCCCCAAAACCCCTCCAGGGAGAATACCGACCGGTTACACATTGGGAAAAGTATTAACAGGTACTCAGACAGTTACGAGTATCCCCGAAACCCATTAAAACGGAGATCACCCTATACAAGAAATTTGAGCGCCAAAACCCTAACAAAAGAAAAGACATTAAGGTTGGGCGGGAAAAGAAGAGTTTCAGCACTATAACTGTAAGCTACAACCGTCCATCTTTCTCTTATTCGCTCGCCGTCTTGTTCCTGCCTCTTGACTCTTGACTCTTATTCTCCTGCCTCTTGCCGCTTGCATCGTGCCTCTGCCTCTTGCAGCTCTTAAAGACTGTCGAACTTTCTGATCCGCCAGGATCAGCCTCGTGGCTTGCCGCGAAGATCTGTGTAGAACTGGGCTGTGAAGCCTTGAAACGGGCACACCATCCCGAGAAGTCGGTAAACGGTGTTGGAACCAAAGGCCCGAGATGAGATGAGATGAGATGAGATGAGATGAGATGAGAAGAGAAGAAGACGACCATACGTATCGCCACGGTCAGTAAGCCCCGACCGCGCCTGTAGGTCGAATAGACACTTTCCTTGCCCAGGAAGACTATCTTTTGAGCTTTACAGAACTGGCATCGGAAGAGTATTCTTCGAGTTTTATCGCATCAGTGCGAGGGCACAGGAAGACTCTTTTTTGAGTAGTGTCGGAACTCCGAGGACAACACAGATCTTCATGACAGCAGACGGTCCAGCCTGCTAGCCGGAGCAGAAACGAGTAAACAAGTGGGGTACAGAGACCCCTGATCAACACGTGGGTGATCAGGTGCTGCGGTAAAAACATCCGAGCAGAGTTTTCGGAATTCTCCGAGTTATCACGAGTGGTGAGCATGAGTCTCGATCCTACAAATCTAGTTTAGAGCAGGTATTGATAGGGGAGGGTTTAAGTTTTAAGGATAACTGTAATGTGTGCCCCCATTTACGATGTGTCGTTCGTTCCTCGTTTCCCTGAAATTAGTTACATAACTGCGTGTAAGATTGTACTGTCATTAATCTGTGCTTATGACATGTATTTCGTAATCTTGAATAATATGCAATAAAGATTTTCCATTTCGTACCATTCAACCGGGTCTACCTGAGTTTTCTCTCCATTATTGCTCTCGCATCTAAGTCCAGTGTCAGAACCGTAAGGGCGAGTGGGTCGAACCACTCACAGGTGTCTAGTGCTCCCAGACTGGCTGGAGACCAGAATAGGCAACAAGGCCTAACCTCGCACTAGCACCCAGGCTGAGCACAGAGCCACACGGGTCAAAACCCTTACAATGCTAAGGAACAGAAATAAATATATTTGCGAATGCCAACAAGATTAAGGCAAGAATTTTAGTGGATAGAAGCTTTGTAATATTGATCTTCATATTATAGAAAGATCATGGATCTTTTTCAGGTTTTTTGGATGCAATTTGGAGGCTGTATCTTATATGTGAGTTGACTTGCATGTTGTGTTATTTTATAAGATTTGCAGAGAAGCCTATTAAATCAAAGTCTCCCGCTCCCTTTCCATAGGGGATACAATTCAGCTCATCCAAAACTATGCTGCTCATTTCCTATCTGCAGCAAGTCCAGATCACCCATCTGTTCTCACTGATATTGGCTTCCAGTCCACCAATGCTTCAAATTCAAAATTCTGAGCTTTATGTTTAAATCCCTCCATGGCCTTGCCCCTCTCCATCTGTGCAACCTTCTCCAGCCCTATAAACCCCCTACCCCCCCCGAACTCTCCATTCCCCTGATTCTTGCCTTTTTACATCCTATCCTCCCTTCACATCATATAATTGGGCTGACCTCACCAAATAAAGCAATGTCATTTCGTCTGCATAATTTACAGGTGCTCCAACAACTTGTATTTATACCGCGTCATTAACGTAGTAAAACGTCCCAAGGCGCTTCACAGGAGCGTTATCAAACAAAATTTGACACCGAGCCACATAAGGAGATATTAGGGCAGATGAGGTAGGTTTTAAGGAGTATCTAAAAGGAGGAAAGAGAGGCATAATGTGTGAGTGCCAGGGCTACAGTGTTAGGCACCAGCAACCAGAGCAGGGCTAATTTTCTGGCATGTGTTATGTCCAATAAACAATTAAATTCATGTGGTAATGTAATGGCTGCTTTTATTTCAGACTCTCTAGAACATTTCCTCTGAATATAACAAACAATAAAATAGATACCCTGGATTGCAATTGCTACAGGATGCTTGCTCCTTTCAGGGGGCCCTCTAGTGTTCAGTTTGCAATATACAAGTACAATACAAATCACTTCCCCCTTCAGAACTCCAAGGTGACCAAAACCATCTCCAAGAATGAGCCTGGTTAACAATAATACATTAAGTAAAGACATTAAGCAACCATGTCATACAATAAAGTGATAAAAACAATAAATTATAACACTCTTCTGGTAATACTCAGGAAAGATGGGTTGTGCCGATACTAGCACCTTAAATGAAAACTATTACATTCATAACTATCTACAAGGCCAAATGATTTGGAGGTTTCCTTGATCTTTGACGATATCTTTGAGTAGGTTGGACAGTGGGTGAGCTGCAACTAATAACAGGAGCAGTGCATGGTGACGTCTCAGGTTCAGTTTCAACACCGTCATGCTTCACAGCATTCATCGGAGGTCACACCAGAATCAGGAGCATAAATGTCATGGGAGTTGGTTGGTTCATAACACATAGGAATAGGCAAAACATCTGAAGCTTTATGAGTAGCTGTAACAGCTACTTCCTGAGTATCAATTGTCAGCTCCTGAACCTGTTTCATTAACTGTTGAAACATTTAGTGGTGTGAGCTTGTTCAGGATGCTTCTCAATCTTCGGAATAGTTTTGTGTCTTTTGTACTTCAGGATCATCAGGAGCTCCTCATTCAATTTGTGGCTGCTTTCCGAAATTGTATAGGATGGTGTGAAGTCTGGGCTTCTGGACAGCATTTGTGTGGGGTCCAAAGCAATGTTCCCTCTTATTTTTTTTGGTGCACGGCCTCTTTATCTGGCTGCATGGCCCATTCAAATTTTCGCTCATGTGCGGTTTCTCCCATATCAAAGCCAGTGAGCGGCCTGCGCAGGACCTCCAGACTGCACAGCTTAGTGGAAACGTTGGTCCAAAGGTCTTGTCATTTGTTTGGTCTGGTTAATCTTGTCATTGCTGATTGTTGGCAAATCACCTGGTTTTTAGATATTGGCTGCTATAAATTGGAACCCAAGGAGAAATTTCCGATCATATCACTTGTTGCCCTCTGGATTGAGCAATTTCCACTGCTCTTTTTTAGAGCCACACAGCAGACTTTCATCAGGGTTTTCAAATCCTTTTTTTATCATTTTAAACACCTCAATTAGATCACTCCTCTAAACTCAAGGGAATGCAACCCAGGCTAATGCAACCTGTCCTCATAATTTAACCCTTTTAGCCCCGGTATTATTTCGGTGAATCTACATTATATCCCCGACTAGGGCCAATATATCCTTCCTGAGGTGCAGTGCAATACTCCAAATGGGGTCTGACCAACACTCTGTACAACTGAAGCATAACTTCCTATACTTTGTATTCCAACCCTCCTTATAAAAAGGCCTTTTTGATTACTTTTTGTACCTGTGCACTGGCTTTTATGATTTGTATACTTGGACGCCCTTTGTTCATTCTTGTCTCTTGCCACTTAGAAAATATTCCTATGTGTCTTTCGTGGATCCAAAGTGGTTACCTCACATTTCCCCACATTGACCTCCATCTGCCACTGTCACCAAAGTCACATGTTTTGGATAGTTTTCTCAGTTCTATCATAACTAGAGGGAAAATGAGGAGAAATCTTTTCACACAGACGGTTATGATCTGGAATGCACTACCTGAAAGCGTGATGGAATCAGATTCCGTAGGAACTTTTAAAAGGCAATTGGACGTGTATTTGAAGAGAACTAATTTGCAGGGTTATGGGGAAAAAGCTGGGGTGTGGGACTAAATAAGACAGCTCTTTGAAAGAGCCAGCACAGGCACAGCAAGCCGAATAGCCTCTTTCTGTGCTGCAAGATTCCATGATTCTATTCTATGATTCTATAAACTGAAAAATATGTTCATCATCCCTTTGCCTTCTCTGGTTAAACCTGAACATATACCATTCCATAATAACAAATGGCTTTGGGCTCAGATATTCCTTGACCATTTGACCAACTCCTCATATGTTTTGTCTTCTGGCTGGGCAGGAGTGACCAAATTATGCTAAACCTTTATAAATCACTGGTTAGGCCTCCGTTGGAGTATTGTGCCCAATTCTGGGAACCACACTTTAGGAAGGATGTCAAGGCCTTGGAGTGGGTACAGAGGAGATTTACTAGAATAGTACCAGGGATGAGGAACAGATACGTGGTGAGACTAGAGAAGCTGGGATGGTTCTCATTGGAGCAGAGAAGATTAAGAGGAGATTTGATAGAGGTGTTCAAAATCATGAAGGGTTTTGATAGAGTAAATAAGGAGAAACTGTTTCCACTGGCAGAAGGGTTGATAACCAGAGGACACAGATTTAAGGTAATTGGCAAAAGAGCTAGAGGTGAGATGAGGAGAATATTTTTTAAGCAGTAAGTTATTATGATCTGGAATGCACTGCCTGAAAGGATGGTGGAAGCAGATTCAATAGTAACTTTCAAAAGGGAATTTAATAAACACTTGAAGGAGAGAAAATTGCAGGGCTATGGGGAAAGGGCAGGGGAGTGGGACTAATTGGATAGCTCTTTCAAAGAGCTGGCACAGGCATGATGGGCCGAATGGCCTCTTTCTGTGCTATAAAATTCTATGATTCTGTGAAATTCTTAATCAGTATATATGTTGCAGGTCCGCAGATAGTAAGCAAAATAGCTCTCTTTTTGGCCTCTTGTAAGTTAATTTGCCGCAAAATAAAATTAAGTCTTTCTACATACTCACTCCAGTTAGACGCAGTTCAGTACTCTGATTTTTCCAACCAATGCTAACATCATAAATAAAATTGCAGTAACAAGGTTGACCACTACTTAAGTTCCAAAGTGTCCAATATTCGTAACAACGTGCTGTCTGTTATCCTCGTTGCCAACTGTTATGTTAAAATTTCTAACTCTAGTTAAACATTTTCCTGGAGGTTTCAACATACCTCCGACCTCCAACTGCCCCACCCCCACGCTCCTGCCATTGGTCACCCAACAGGTCCAATCTCATGGCGCACCACCTCCCCCTGCCAATTGGAAGGCGAACAGACTCTTCATTATCTGATTGGATGATTCGTCACTGTCAGTCAAACAGCCTTTTACTCCATCTACAATATTTTTATAACTAATAAATGAAAGTTCAAAAAAATTGAAAAAAAACATGCAATTGGTGTCAGGGCATTGGGTAGGGTGCCCAAATTTTTGGAAGTACAGTAACAACTTGTGCACAGACTTTGAGTACCCTGGATGCACTGCAGTCTTCAAGCCTCCATGCCCAATTTTCCAGGGAGCTTCCAGCCACCACCATATTATTAACTTCCAGATGTCACACTTCGGCATCACACTATGGACATAACACCTCTCTGGATGCAAATTTCTCATAACTCATTGTGTCAAATGTTGGACTCATAAAATAGCAACAAATCTAAATTGAAGAGGCGTGTGAACATATTAACCTATGAATTAAAGTGAAAAAAATGTCTGAAAAACTACCAATGAGGCAGAAGTAAGCAGCAGAAAACTGATAATTCAAATTGCTCAAATATTTTTGAATGCTACCAATCCTGAATTGGCAAGTATCTGGAAATAACAATCTTGAATTGATAAGTAGCAGAAAGCTGTCAACCCCTCTGTCCTTCCCCAATGCTGCCAAATTCCATATTCCATGCCCAGTGCTTCAAAACTTAGTGCCTTCCCCATAAGATAATTTTACAAACCTGGTTTGAGTCAATAACTTAAATTTTTCTCCCAACTGAAAATTTACTAGTGTAAGTAATATAACTTATACCCATTAAAAACGGTCTGCCCTGATTTTAACTCTTAACTCTTAAATGGTCAAAAAATCCTGACAAGAACAGGTGGAGGTCTAAGGGAGAATTCATTGGCTCCCAAGACAGGTCGATTTTAACTCCCAGTCGGTTTATGGCAGGAAGTTACGGCAGTCAATTTGTTTCTCTTTCGCTTGGTGGTAGCAATAGGCCACCCTGATTTTAACCGGTTGGCCTCATTACATGCCACTGGTCCTCTTCCCACCTGGTAAGTGTGGGGATGGGGGTTCTAGGAGGGTCTTGCGTTAGGAGTCTGGGATAGGGGGACCTCTCCTGCTCCTGGCCCCACAAAATAAAGTAAAAAACTTACCTTTTCTTTGTGTCTTTATCCTCTTCCGACCTACTTCAAATTGGCTGGAAAACCACAACGACTTTCCCGCTCAGGCCTGAGTTAAAATCGCGGCCCGATGACACAGCCAAGGAAAGACACACAAATAGTGAAAGACAGAGAAAAAGATTCAGAAATAAATAGATAACTACCACAGTGAGAAAAGTGTCCAACCTATACAGAGAAAGAGAAATAAAAAAGATGCAAATTTTTGTCTTCACTGCCTGGGCGGTAATCTGGCAGAACGGATCACCCACCTGTTATAGAATCTGCCCAACTTTCATTCTGTTGATTTCAATGGAATGAAAATCAGGCGGGTTCTATAATGGGCTGGCGATCTGCTCCACCAGATTTCCACCCAGATGGTGAAGACAAAATTGTGCCCCAGAGAGAGTAACACAGAAAGAATTAGAGAGTAAGAAAGAACAAGAGAGGAAGAGAGAGACCAATTTGTTTTTATTTTTATTCAGCCAATAATAATCACTGATTTATAGCTTTATGGAAAAATGGACAGAATCATGGATTTTATCCCCAAAATACTGGTAGAAATCCCAGAAATTGACTTATTCAGTCACTATAAATACATTCCCACAAGGGGGAAAGGTAGGACAACTAAAGCCACAGCTCCCTGGATGACGAAAGAGATAGAGAGTAAGATGAAGCAGAAAAAGGGTGCGTATGACAGATGTCAGGTTGAAAATACAAGTGAGAATCAGGCTGAATATAGAAAGTTCAGAGGAGAAGTTAAAAAGAAAATAAGAGGAGCAATGAGAGAGTGTATGAGAATAGATTGGCAGCTAACATAAAAGGGAATTCAAAAGTCTTTTATAGGCATATAAACAATAAACAGGTAGTAAGAGGAGGGGTGGGGCCGATTAGGGACCAAAAAGGAGACCTACGCATGGAGGCAGAGGGCATGGCTGAGGTACTAAATGAGTACTTTGCATCTGTCTTCACCAAGGAAGAAGATGCTGCCAAAGTCAGACTGAAAGAGGAGGTAGTGGAGTTACTGGATGAGATAAAAATTTATAAAGAGGAGGTACTAGAAAGACTGTCTGAATTTAAAGTTGATAAGTCACCAGGACCGGATGGGATGCATCCTAGGATGCTGAGGGAGGTTAAGGAGGAAATTGCGGAGGTACTCACCATAATCTTCCAATCCTCCTTAGATACAGGGGTGGTGCCAGAGGACTGGAGAATTGAAAATGTTACACCCATGTTCAAAAAAGGTGTAAGGATAAACCCAGCAACTACAGGCCAATCAGTTTAACCTCGGTAGTGGGGAAGCTTTTGGAAACGATAATCAGGGAGAAAGTTAACAGTCACTTGGACAAGTGTGGATTAATTAAGGAAAGCCAGCACGAATTTGTTAAAGGCAAATCGTGTTTAACTAACTTAATCGAGTTTTTTGATGAGGTAACAGAGAGGGTTGATGAGGGCAATGCGGTTAATGTGGTGTATATGGATCTCCAAAAGGCGTTTGATAAAGTGCCATATAATAGGCTTGCCAGCAAAGTTGAAGCCCATGGAATAAAAGAGACAGTGGCATCATGGATACGAAATTGGCTAAGTGACAGGAAACAGAGAGTAGTGGTGAATTGTTGTTTTTCGGACTGGAGGAAGGTATACAGTGGTGTTCCCCAGGGGTCATTACTAGGACCACTGCTTTTCTTGAAATATGATTTGACAGGTCTTCCTGTCAAATCTATGAATGAAAGATGGTCTGCTGCCATTGGCTCTCCATGGCCCACGTGATCCCAGGGGACGCATCGCACTAACTGCGCCCCTGGGACACGCAAGCACTGCGCGCCGGCACTTGGAGCAGGCCCAGGAGCTGAAGTTCTCGTGGGCCCAGAGGTCAACGGCAGGCGCGGTAGGTAAGTGCGCGCGCGGAGAGGCGAATTTCAGGGCCATTAATGACTTGGACTTGGGAGTACAGGGCACAATTTCAAAATTTGCAAATGACACAAAACTTGGAGGTACAATGAACAATAAGGAGGATAGTGATAGACTTCAAGAAGACATAGAAAGGCTGGTTCAATGGGCAGACACGTGGCAGATTAAATTTAATGCAGAAAAGTGCGAAGTGATACATTTTGGTAGGAAGAATGAGGAGAGGCAATATAAACAATAGGGTACAATCCTAAAGGGGTGCATGAACAGAGAGACCTGGGGGTATATGTGCACAAATCATTGAAGCTGGCAGGGCAGGTTGAGAAAGCAGTTAAAAAGGCAGAAAATGCTGGAAATACTCAGCAGGTCAGGCAGCATCTGTAGAGAGAGAAACAGAGTTAATATTTCAGGCCGATGACCCTTCGTCAGAACTGGAAAAGATTGGAGATGTAACAGGTTTTTAAGCAAGTGTAGGGGCAGGGAGAGGGGGGAGGGGAGGAAAGAACAAAAGGGAAGGTCTGTGATAGGATGGAAGGCAGGAGAGATTAAGAGACAAAAGGGATGATGGTGCAAGGCAAAAGGAGATGGTAATGGGACAAGTTAAGAAACAAAAGATGACTCTAGGTGAAGTGTAAATGGCAATGGCAGGATGATGAACAGCTACCATGTGAGAGAGAGAAAAAAAATGTTAGGGGCAGAGGTTATGGTTTGAAATTGTTGAACTCGATGTTGAGTCCAGAAGGCTGTAAAGTGCCTAATCGAAAGATGAGGTGCTGTTCCTCGAGCTTACGTTGAGCTTCATTGGAACAGTGTAAGAAGCCAAGGATGGAGAGGTCAGAGTGGGAGTGGAGCGGAGAATTAAAGTGACAGGCGACTGGAAGCTCGGGGTCACCCTTACGGACTGAATGGAGGTGATCTGCAAAGAGGTCACCTAATCTGCATTTGGTCTCCCCAATGTAGAGGAGACCGCATCGTGAGCAACAAATACAGTATACAAAATTACAAGAAGTACAAGTAAATCGCTGTTTCACCTGGAAGGAATATTTGGGGCCCTGGATAGTGGGAAGGGAGGAAGTAAAAGGGCATGTGTTGCATCTCCTGCGCTTGCACGGGAAGGTGCCGGGTGAAGGGGAAGGGGTGTTGGGGGTGATAGAGGAGTGGACCAGGGTGTCGCAGAGGTAGCGGTCCCTTCGGAATGCTGAAAGTGGAGGTGAGGGGAAGATGTGTTTGGTGGTGGGATCACGCTGGAGGTGGCGGAAATGGTGGTGGGTGATCCGTTGAATGTGAAGGCTGGTGGGGTGAAAGGTGAGGACAAGGGGAGCCCTATCGTGGTTCCGGGAGGGAGGGGAAGGAGTGAGAGCAGAAGTGCGGGAAATAGAACGGACACGGTCAAGGGCCATGTCAACCACGGTAGAGGGAAATCCTCTGTTGAGAAAAAAGGAAGACATGTCGGAAACACTAGTCTGGAAGGTGGCATCGTCAGAGCAGATGCGGCGGAGACGGTGGAACTGGGAGAATGGAATAGAGTCCTTACAGGAAGCGGGGTGGGAGGAAGTGTAGTCCAGGTATCTGTGGGAGTCAGTGGGCTTATATTGAATGTTTGTCAATAGCCTATCCCCAGAGATGGAAACAGAGAAGTCGAGGAAGGGAAGGGAAGAGTCGGAGATGGACCATGTGAAGTTGAGGGAAGGGTTAAAAAGCATACGGATACTGGGTTTCATAAATAGAGGCATAGCGTACAAAAGCAAGGAAGTTATGATGAACCTTTAAAAAACACTGGTTCGGCCTCGACTGGAGTATTGTGCCCAATTTTGGGCACTGCACTTTAGGAAGGATGTGAAGGCCTTAGAAAGGGTGCAGAAAAGATTTACGAGAATGATTCCAGGGATGAGGGACTTCAGTTACGTGGATAGACTAGAGAAGCTGGGGTTGTTCTTCTTAGAGCAGAGAAGGTTGAGAGATTTGATAGAGGTGTTCAAAATCATGAGGGGTCTAGACAGAGTAAATAGAGAGAAACTGTTCCCATTGGCGGAAGGGTCGAGAACCAGAGGACACAGAATTATGGTGATTGGCAAAAGATCCAAAGGCGACATGAGGGAAAACTTTTTTACGCAGCGAGTGGTTAGGATCTGGAATGCACTGCCTGAAAGGGTGGTGGAGGCAGACTCAATCGTGGCTTTCAAAAGGGAATTGGATAAGTACCTGAAGGAAAATATTTTGCAGGGCTATGGGGAAAGGGTGGGGGAGTGGGACCAGCTGAAGTGCTCTTGCAGAGAGCTGGCACAGGCTTGACGGGCCGAATAGCCTCCTTCTGTGCTATAACCATTCTATGATTCTATGGAATCAATGGGCTGGATTTTGTCAATGGGGAGCGTTTGGAAGCGGGACTCCCACTTGTTGAGTTTCAGTCCCGCCTCCATCAACTTCTGGCCAACCCACGCTATTTTCCCTTGATTGACCTTGTTAAGCCCGCCCAGCGGGTTTAGCAGGCCAATTAAGGGAAAGCCGGTTACAGAGAACGTCAACGTATGACGTTTCATCTGTCAAAAATTTTTGACAGATGAATTGTCATCGCTTGGCAGCTCTGTGAAGCTGTCAAACACTGACATTCTCTGTAGTTTGATGAGTTCTTGATTTCAAGACCTCATCAAACCTCTTTCTTTTGCAGAAATTAGATGGTTGCTGCATTGGAGAATGCAACGGCCATCTGTCATCTCTGCTGCGGAGGTGCGAGACTCTCCGCATACCCACCGATTGAAGCCTGCAGGAAGAAACAAAGGTAAGTACACTTTTTCTTAGATACCTTAGATACTCACCTCTCCACTCTTGCACCCATCACTTACCTTCACAGCACACTTTTGCACCCCTCCGACCCCCGCAGACCCACTACTCGCCTCGGTGACCCTGGCGGGTTTCGGAGCCTTTGGGAAGCCCGCACTTGTCCAGGCAAAATGGGGATAAACCTCTTATCTGCCTGTTAACTACCTGTTAACAGGCAGTTAAGTGGCTGTAATCCCTTCCCGCCTCCAAGGAGACGGGACCCGGCTCGGGACGGCTACCCGCCTCCTGGCAAGATGGCACGGAGGCAGGTTGGGGGCAGGTTGGGCACCCGCCCCCAAATTCTGCCATTTTCCCGGCAGTCCCACCTCCCTAGGGCTGGCAAAATCCAGCCCAATGGCTCTTATGATAATATATTGTGCATTGCATGGCATGGCATAATGCTGCTGTTATTAAAAACAATATCCTCTAACTCACCAAGAGCAAACCCACATGAGATATGATATCATCATAAAATTTGCTGATGATACCAAGTTATGTGTACTGCTGCCAACTACAAGAAGGATAAACAGCAATTAAACAGATGGGTTATGGAATGGCAGATGGGTTTTAATGTAGATAAATGCAAAGTAATGCATATTGGAACAGGAGACAACAAACATATGTAATGGATGAAGCAGTCTTATTTTGCAATGGATTTGACTGTGAAAATTAATCATTCACTGAAAATTTTCAGTTGTTAACAGAACTACTGGTATACATCTCAAGCACAGCTAAACATAAGTCAAAACAAGTTATTCTGCCTTTCTATGGTGAGGTTACAATTGAAACACTGGGATAGATCTTCCGATCAGTACTGCCTGGTTTTCAGGCACAAAATGGGCATTACTGTTCTGAAAATGGGGCAGAAATCAGTCATGCCATATCTCTGCCCATTTTACACACTCATTGGGGAATTTGATGGATGCAGAAACTTCCACTCAAAGCAGGGGAGGGCATAATTTAAATAGTTAAATTTAAGTTTTGATTAATTTGACACAGATGTAATTTCAAGCATGCATAGAATTGAATCATCCACCCACCCATATAAAATGGGTGCACAGGATTGGTAGGAACTGAGCTAAACATGGAAGTTCATGAAGAGCCCAATGAGAAGATGCATTAAACAATTTTCAGGTCATTTGTCAAAAGTTTTTCTTGATTTTCATTTTGATTTTTGGTGTGTCACTCAGGTGTTAAATATCCTTTGTGGCAACTGCTGTGCACCCATTCTCCCCCAATAGTGTCGCAATGAGTTTCCCATGGGAATCCCTCTATATTTGTGATTTTTGAAGGAAGAAGAGGGGTAGCAATAAAGAAATATCAGACAGGCTAGGCTGCACCTGAGGTGTCCCCATATCAGAATCTACAGGCCATGGCACATATATCTCCATTCGTTCAAGGAGCAGTGATTGCGGAAGCTGTGATTTGTAAGGGCTGCCACAATAAAGTTATACCCCATGCTCCAAGCTGACTTGCAGCCAATTTTATGCACAGACACATCATTGCCTGTGGTTGTGAAGGTCACAACTATACTTATATTGCTGATGGTCCCAAAGCATCATAAAAAAGAAGCTTAAAAAATAAGCCAATCAGCTGTTCATAAATGACTGGTGCCTTGTTTGCTCAAGCAAACAATTTCATCTTCTTCCTTATGGACAACCAACAGCAACAATTTTACAGTGGCAGGTTTCCTGAAGGTCCAGGGGTTCATAGATTGCGCCCATTTGGCCTTATGTGCTCCTTTGCACAATGCCACTCCTACAAGAGTAGGAAAGGATTAATCTCTGAAGGGCTGAAACTTCATGGGTCATGAAACTCTGGAATCACATGCGCCAGCATTGACCCCACTGGAGTTTGTGGAGTCAATGGGAGGGAATCTCATTACTATGGGACAGGGATTGGCATTAGTGCCACTTTGTGCACATCTCTGGTACCCACCTGCCCATGGTAAAAGAAAAGAAAGACTTGCATTTATATAGCGCCTTTCATGACCACCAGACGTCTCAAAGCGCTTTACAGCCAATTAAGTACTTTTGAAGTGGAGTCACTGTTGTAATGTGGGAAAAGCGGCAGCCAATTTGCGCACAGCAAGGTCCCACAAACAGCAATGTGATAATGACCAGATAATCTGTTTTTGTTATCTTGGTTGAGAGATAAATATTGGCCAGGACACCGGAGATAACTCCCCTGCTCTTCTTCGAAATAGTGTCACGGGATCTTTTATGTCCACCTGAGAGAGCGGACAGGGCCTCGGTTTAAATTCTCATCTGAAAGACGGCAACTCCAACAGAGCAGCGCTCCCTCAGCACTGTACTGGAGTGTCAGCCTAGCTTTATGTGTTCATGTGTTAGCTAGAAACTCTGGCACTTGCCTTCCCTTGGTGGGGTGGGGGTCTGCCTCGGCCTCCTGCCCTGACTAGGCCAAGGTCATTAAAAGTATGGGCCACTGCCGGCCACCGCACACGCCTCCCCCTCCTGATCATCTCCTCATTGCTCCTTCTCCCAGGCGCCCCCTCACCTGGCCGCCCTGTCTACAGGTCAACCCTTCTCCCTGTTACCCCTCATTCCTGGTCAACTCCCTCTAGCGAGACTTATCTGTGTTGCTGGCAGCGGCCCAAAATTCAAATGGTCTTCGCTGGTGAGCTGCCTGAGAATGCCCACCAGATGCCTGCAGCTCGCCGGTCTGATAAAAATAAGACCCAAAGCCCAATATCGGGAGGGCCTTGGGCCTAACATTTCCGGCGCAGGGATCGATCCCTGCACTTAATTCGCGTCGGCAGATACGGTTTCCAATATACCAATTCACAATGTCATCAATAAAAGTGTTTTGGCAGCAAATCCTAATGCCATATCATAGCTCAGGGCACAAACTAAAAGACAAATGGACAAATTGGAGGTGAGATACTTGCTCTTGCTGGACAATAATTAAAATTGCTACCATAAAACTGACATCTGTGCTAGAATATTAAACAGTTACATAATGTTTGATGCACATCCTGCAATAAAAACAATAGACGGGTAATCTGCTCTCAAGCCTCTTTCAATGACACTCTAGTCCAACCACTACGAGGCGTACAAGAATGGTTTAGGGATTAATCTGTTTCTGACTTTTCCCCCACTCTTCTTCCCTGTGAAATTCAGCTTTGATAACTGACCTTGCATTTCCTCTATTCTTTTCAGGCCGCTGTCAAGGCTTTTCAGCAACTGACATTCACCTGATTTGTTGCTCCCCACTGTGAGGAACTGCCTTGTTTCTGTTTGGCAACTCCTAGAAAGGCATATTGGAGATTAGGAACTCAGTGCAGGCAATCAGAGGTGCTAACCTATATCCTTTCACTCAGAGTTACAGTACATTGGGGTGTCAGCACACTGCCACTTAATAATTTGATTGTTTAAAAGTGATAATTATTGTTGGTAGTTGCTCTTGCTAGCTAATCAGTTACTAGAAAAAAGTATATTTTCTGGTGAATATCTATATTTCTGCATTTTCATATTATCCTAATCTTCATACTTACTTCTAAATTTTAACAATACTTTCACATTTAGAACATTTTTATGCAATCATTTGGTGGTATCTCATAATGGTGTCTTTTCTCAATAGACAAGAGGAATAAAATATGACAAGCCATGTAGCTGTGCCTCTCTGATGAAGAGTTTTCAATAGTTCAGAGGAGATAGCAGTGACAAAAATGCTTATTCAATATACAGTATATGCATGATTATAGTACAGGAATCCCGCCCCAACCGTGGTTTTGCCATATGCGGATTTCAAGTATACACGGTTTCCTCTCTGCGACAACTTTTGCCAACCGTGGCAGTGAATTTTGCGTATACGCGGTTTTAAATTTAGGATTAAGGTAAATAACATGATTTTATTGCTTTTATATTCTGTTTTATTGTGTTATTTGAACATTTATACTGTATTTGCCAACCGCGGTTTTACTAACCACGGGGGTTTTCAGGGACTGTATTGTATTATAGTATATCCATGTCATGGATATGGGATATTATCCTGGTGATCTTACCTTCCCATTGTTCTTTCATAAGTGTGAAAGCACTATAACCCCTAAGCACTGCAAGCATGAATGAGTTATAATAAGATTTTCCTGATGAGCAAAACAATTTTAGTGCTCCTACATAAGTATTTCCGCAGTTAATGCTAGACTCAGAGTTAAGATTATTCTGGAATCTTGGATAATTACAATTATTTTTACAACTTTAGAATATCATCATCAGGGACTATGAAATTAATTTTTAAAAAGATCTTGGAATAAAGCTTCTTGCCATATATGATCCATCACTATATCCTACAACTATGTTATCCTGATAGTGTGGAAATATAATAGTTTAAGATATACAATCAAAAAAATAGAAGGAAGACATCAGCGAGCTGCATGGATAGTTCAGAGCCCAAAATATTTGCTTTTCACAGATTTTAGTTATCATATTACAGAATACAACTTTTCCAGTGTCATCTCTGTACTTCCTCCTCATTGTATCCACCACTGCTTATATATTGTCCTTAACATGCAAGTATTTAAAATCTTAGCTATCAATCTAAATGATTCTATTTAGAAAGCAGTGGGAACTGCAGATTATTTGTGAAAAATGTCTTCCCTATCATTCTCTTCTGAACCACGTCTTGGGTGTTAATGAGAAATTTTGCTTAGAACATTGTGCCCAGGGAGTTGGTAATGTCACTTCCCCTTCAGTAATAGTACAAAGTATTGTTAGACCTAGATTTTTCAGATTAGGAGTTTATGTTTAATTTCAGAAATTTTGGTTGAAAGAGTCGATGTACAAGAAAGGTTAATGAAGTATTAATCTTTTACATAACACTCAGCAGGTCAGGCAACATCCATGGAGCTCCATGCCTGACCTGCTGAGTGTTTCCAGCATTTTCTGTTGTTATTTCAGATTTCCAGCATCCGCAGTATTTTGCTATTGTATTAATCTTTTACCGTTGGCTTTCCTAAATGTACTTGTAAACTATTTACTGAATGAGTTGGTGGAATCTAGAAACAGAACATTAGTGCTGTACAAACTTATATTAACAACTTTTGGATTTAGATGACTGGATTCTGCCCAATAATCTACATGGAGAGATAATTAATATTTGATTGGACATATGGGACTCAGAACTATATGTATATCTATAATATATGCCCTGCAAATTGCAGAAAGATTCAAGAACTTTAGAATAGTGATAATGGGGGACATAAATCATCTTAAAGGACAGAGTATAAATCAAGAAATAATGGAGACTTGTAAGAAAGGTACTGCAATAATCATGGGCGATTTTAATCTTCATATAGATTGGACAAATCAAATTGGCAAAGGTAGCCTTGAGGACGAGTTCATAGAGTGTATTTGGGATGTTTTTAGAGAACAATACGTTGTGGAATCTACCAGGGAGCAGGCTATTTTGGATTTGGTATTGTGTAATGAGACAGGATTAATTAATGCTCTCATAGTAAGGGATCCTCTAGGGAAGAGTGATCATAGCATGTTAGAATTTCAAATTCTGTTTGAGGGTGAGAAACTTGGGCCTCAAACTAGTGTCCTGAACTTAAATAAAGGCAATTACACAGGTATGAAGACAGAGTTGGCTAAAGTGGACTGGGAAAATAGATTAAAGGGTAAGAAAGTAGATAAGCAGTGGCAGAAATAGAAATAAATGGGTATGATCTGATAAAATTGAGAGGTCGCACAACACCAGGTTATAGTCCAACAGTTTTACTTGAAATCACAAGCTTTCGGAGCTATCGATTTGCTCCTTCCTCAGGTGAAGTCTGATAGCCATTACAGAGACGTGGTTGCAAGGTGACCAAGGCTGGGAACTGAATATTCAGGGGTATTTGACATTTCGGAAGGATAGGCAGAAAGGAAAAGGAGGTGGGGTAGCTCTGTTAATAAAGGATGAGATCAGTGCAGTGGTGAGAAATTATATTGGCTCAGAAGATCAAGATGTAGAATCAGTTTGGGTGGAGATAAGAAATAGTAAGGGAAAGAACATAACATAAGAACATAAGAAATAGGAGCAGGAGTAGGCCAATCGGCCCCTCGAGCCTGCTCCGCCATTCAATAAGATCATGGCTGATCTGATCCTAACCGCCAATCTACTATCTATCACAGAACCATCTCCTGCATCTAACAGAATTGCACACACGAAATAGGAGCAGAATCAGGCTACACGGTCCCTGGGCCCGCTCCACTACCCACAGGGCCATGACCGGATCCGAACCTAGACTCATGTCCAAATTCCTGCCCGCTCCCCGTAACCCTTAATGCCCTTTACTTCTAGGAAACTGTCTATTTCTGTTTTAAATTTATTTAATGATGTAGCTTCTACAGCTTTTTGTGGCAGCATATTCCATGGACCTACCACCCTCTGAGTGAAGTAGTTCCTCCTCATCTCAGTTTTGAAAGAGCAGCCCCTTATTCTAAGACTATGTCCCCTAGTTCTAGTCTCACCCGTCATCGGGAACATCCTCCCCGCATCCACCCGATCCAACCCCTTCACAATCTTATATGTTTCAATAAGATCGCCTCTCATTCTTCTGAACTCCAATGAGTAGAGTCCCAATCTACCCAACCTCTCCTCATATGACCACCCCCTCATCCCTGGGATTAACCGAGTGAACCTTTTTTGCACTGCCTCGAGAGCAAGGATGTCTTTCCTTAAGTAAGGACACCAAAACTGTAAGCAGTATTCCAGGTGCGGTCTCACCAATACCTTGTACAACTGAAGCAATACCTCCCTATTTTTATATTCTATCCCCCTAGCAATGAAAGCCAACATTCCATTTGCCTTCTTAATCACTTGCTGCACCTGCATACTAACCTTTTGAGTTTCGTGCACCAGGTGGGAGTAATCTATAGGCCCCATAACAGTAGCTACACTGTAGGACAGAGTATAAATCCAAAAATAATAGGGGCTTGTAAGAAAGGTACTGCGATAATCATGGGCGATTTTAATCTTCATATAGATTGGACAAATCAAATTGGCAAGGGTAGCCTTGAGGACGAGTTCACAGAATGTATTCGGGATGGTTTCTCAGAACAATACATTGTGGAACCAACCAGGGAGAAGGCTATTTTAGATCTGGTAATGTGTAATGAGACAGGATTAATTAATGATCTCATAGTAAAGGATCCTCTAGGGAAGAGTGATCATAGCATGTTAGAATTTCAAATTCAGTTTAAGGGTGAGAAACTTATGTCTGAAACTAGTGTTTCAAACTTAAATAAAGGCAATTACAAAGGTGTGAAAACAGAGTTGGCTAAAGTGGACTGGGAAAATAGATTAAAGGGTAAGACGGTAGATAAACAGTGGCAGATATTTAAGGAGATATTTCATAACTCTCAGCAAAAATATATTGCAGTGAAAAAGAAAGACTCTAAGAGAAGGATGAACCATACGTGGCTAACTAAGGATGTTAAGGATGGTATCAAATTGAAAACAAAGGCATACAATGTTGCGAAGATTAGTGGGTAAGCCAGAGGATTGGGAAATTTTTAGAAACCAGCAAAGGACAACTAAAAAAATAATAAAGAGGGAGAAGATAGATTATGAGAGTAAACTAGCAAAAAATATAAAAACAGATAGTAAGAGCTTCTACAGGTATATAAAAAGGAAGAGAGTAGCTAAAGTAAACATTGGTCCCTTAGAGGGACTTAATAATGGGGAATTAATAATGGGAAACAGGGAAACAGCAGAGAACAAATATTTAATATCGGTCTTCACGGTAGAACACACTAAAAGCATCCCAATAATAATAGATAATCAAAGGGCTATAGGGAGGGAGGGAAGAAAAAGTACTAGGCAAACTAATGGGACTAAAGGTGGACAAGTCCCCTGGACCTGATGGCCTGCATCCTAGGGTCTTAAAAGAAGTGGCTGCAGAGATAGTGGATGCATTGGTTGTAATCTACCAAAATTCCCTGGATTCTGGAGAGGTCCCAGCAGATTGGAAAACCATAAATGTAACGCCCCTATTCAAGAAAGGAGGGAGACAGAAAGCAGGAAACTATAGACGAGTTAGCCTAACACCTGTCATTGGGAAAACGCTGGAGTCTATTATTAAGGAAGTAGTAGCAGGACATTTAGAAAATCATAATATAATCAAGCAGAGTCAGCATGGTTTTATGAAAGGGAAATCATGTTTGACAAATTTGCTAGAGTTCTTTGAGGATGTAATGAGCAGGGTGGATAAAGGGGAACCAGTAGATGTAGCATATTTGGATTTCCAGAAGGCATTTGATAAGGTGCCACATAAAAGGTTACGGCACAAAATAAGAGCTCACGGGGTTGGGGGTAATATATTAGCATGGATAGCGGATTGGCTAACTAACAGAAAACAGACAGTTGGGATAAATGGGTCATTTTCAGGTTGGCAAACTGTAACTAGTGGGGTGCCACAGGGATCAGTGCTGGGGCCTCAACTATTTACAATCTATATTAATGACTTGGATGAAGGGACCGAGTGTAATGTAGCCAAATTTGCTGATGATACAAAGATAGGTAGGAAAGCAAGTTGTGAGGAGGACACAAAGAACCTGCAAAGGGATATAGATAGGTTAAGTGAGTGGGCAAAAATCTGGCAGATGGAGTATAATGTGGGAAAATGTGAGGTTATCCACTTTGGTAGGAAGAATAAAAAAGCAAATTATTATTTAAATGGAGAGAGACTACAAAATGCTGCGGTACAGAGGGATCTGGGGGTCCTTGTACATGAAACACAAAAAGTTAGCATGCAGGTACAGCAAGTAATTAGGAAGGCAAATGGAATGTTGGCCTTTATTGCAAGGGGGATGGTGTATAAAAGTAGGGAAGTTTTGCTACAACTGTACAGGGTGTTGGTGAGACCACACTTGGAGTATTGCATACAGTTTTGGTCTCCTTATTTAAGGAGGGATATACTTGCATTGGAGGCAGTTCAGAGAAGGTTCACTAGGTTGATTCCTGAGATGAGGGGGTTGTCTTATGAAGAAAGGTTGAGCAGGTTGGGCCTATACTCATTGGAGTTTTGAAGAATGAGAGGTGATCTTATTGAAACATATAAGATTCTGAGGGGGCTTGACAGGGTAGATGCAGAGAGGATGTTTCCACTCGTGGGGGAATCTATAACTAGGGGGCATAGTTTCAGAATAAGGGGTCGCCCATTTAAAACGGAGATGAGGAGGAATTTCTTCTCTCAAAGGGTCGTGAATCTTTGGAATTCTCTGCCTCAGAGAGCTGTGGAGGCTGGGTCATTAAATATATTTAAGGTGGAGATAGACAGATTTTTGAACTATAGGGGAGTCAAGGGTTATGGGGAGCGGGCAGGAAAGTGGAGCTGAGGCCAAGATCAGATCAGCCATGATCTTATTGAATGGCGGAGCAGGCTCGAGGGGCCAAATGGTCTACTCCTGCTCCTATTTCTTATGTTCTTATGTTCTTAAATATAGACTAGCTAAATAACAGTTTAAAGAGCAAAGAGGGGGAGGAATTCCTGAAATTTGTACAAGAGAACTTTATTGATCAGTATGTTTCCAGCCCAACGAGAATGAAGTGGAGAAAGTGGAGCAGGTTTCAGTGGGAGAGCATTTGGTAAACAATGATCACAATATCATTAGGTTTAGAGTAGTTATGGAAAAGGACAAGGACAAATCAAATGTGAAAATCTCAACTGGAGGAGGGCTAATTTCAATGAGTTGAAAAGGGATCTGGATTGGAATCAAAGATTGGCAGGTAAAACAGTAAATGAGCAATGGGGGGCTACTTCGGGTACAGACTAGACTAGACACATTCCCATGAGAGGGAAAAGGAAGGGCATCCAAAGCTAGAGCTCCCTGGATGGCTAAAGATAAATGCAACAGAAAAATAATAAATCTTGGGTTCATAATGCAGTAGAGACCCAAGGTGAATACAAAATGTACAGGGGAGAACTGAAAAAGGAAATAAGAGGGACCAAGAAAGTATATAGAATAGATTAGTGGGTAACATAAATGGGAACCCAAAAGTCTTTTATGAACATATAAATTGTAAAAGGGTAGTCAAAGGAAGGGTGGGGCCAATTTAGGACCAAAAAGGAGATCTTCCTGTGGTGGCAGAGGGCATGGCTGAGGTAATAAATGAGTACTTTGCATCTGTTTTCGCTAAAGAAGAGGATGCTGCCAATGTCATAGTAAACAAGGAGGTAGTAGAGAACTTGGATAGGATAAAAATAGATAAAGAGGAGATACTTAAAAGGTTGACAGCGCTCAAAGTAGAAAAGTCACCCGGTCCGGATGTGTTGCATTCTAGGTTGCTGAGGGAAGTAAGGGTGGAAATTGTGGAGGTCCTGGCCACCATCTTCCAATCCTCCTTAGGTATGGGAGTGGGCCAGAGGACTGGTGGATTGCAAATGTTACACGTTGTTCAAAAAAGGGAGAGGGATAAACCTGGCAACTACAGGCCAGTGAGCCTCACGTTGGTGGTGGGGAAACTTTTAGAGACATTGGGGCAGAAATTAGGCTCACCACGGGTGAGTACGTACTATGTACTAACCCGTGGACGGAACGAAAGTGCTGGTTTCTTGCATGCACTGTGCATGCGCGGGAAACCGGCACTTCCGTTCCCCTGAAGGAAGGGGTTCAGAGGTCGAACACGCACGCCGGAGGGCCAGCGCGTTCGCCTCGCACTTCGGATTTTTTTACAGGTTCCTCCGTGAGGGTAAGCACGGAGAAGATACACATTGAAAAAGGAGGTGCAAGGCCTTCTTTTAACAAGGTAAGTGTTGATTTTATTAAAATGTAAAAATTTTTTCACAGATTTATCTTTTTTAATTACTTTAAAGAAAGGTAAGTTTAGTTTTAACCCCGTTAAAAAGTGTAATTAATTTTTTCAAAAATTTAAATTTTTGTTTAAAATAGTAAAATTAATGTAATTTATAGTTATTTTAAAAATGTGGGGGGAAAAATTCAGTCGCGCCCCGTTTGGGGCGCAAATATCGTCCGGGCGCAAAAATTAGCGCCTGGCGCTAATTATCGCCACTGACTGGAAACTTCACTTTTATCGACCCCTGAGGTGATTGGAGCGCTAAATCAGGCGCTTCACACCTGTCTTAAGGCGCAAAGGCCGAGGAGCGAGGCGCTAACTCAGAGCGCTGGCGAAGCTCATGTGATGTTAGTCAGCAATGGAACACACACTCAATGGCACCGGCCAGTTCTTAAAGGGGATGGTTGATCTTGCTTTCCATCCACATCCTGCTCATTGCAGCCTTGAATCCCGGCCTGGAGAGACCTGCACATCAAATCTGCTGGAAAGAACAATGGAGAGTACCAGGGAAAGAGCTTAGAGTGCAGCCCCAACAGTCTCTTCTAAATCGATACAAGGAATGGCAAATCAAAATGAACCTGCAAAGTGCTGCTCAGTACCCAAAACTCCTTCAAACAACGTTGAATCTCTCCAGATGTCTCTCTCTCTCTCTCTCAGAATGCGTAGTTCAAAAATGGCACCAACAATAAAAGGCAGGAAGCGGTCACCTTTAAATAGTGCTCCCCCAGTCCCTTCATGACTGCAGAACGCTCCCCTCAACCTGTCGTTGCTAGCGTCAGGCGGTAAGGCAGGGGGCGCCACTCAATATCCGCTCCGGGGCGATACCGGGGCGTTGCACACTCGACTGACGTCACGATCTGCCGGCGCAGGAGATCGTGGCGGTAGTGTTTAGCACCGCCGCAAAATGTCTAGTTAAGTTCGCGAGCGGCGCAAACATCGCTGCGCCCGGGCGCTAGCTGCTTTGCGCCCCATTAGCGCCCTCTTAAGGCGCTAACGGGAGGCGCAACCAACTGAATTTTTCCCCCGTGATGTTTTAAAAAAAAATTATTTGTAGTTTTAGGGATGTTTTGGGGCCAATCTGTATTCATAGCTTTGACAGGTCTTCCTGTCAAATCTATGAATGAAAGATGGTCTGCTGCCATTGGCTCTCCATGGCCCACGTGATCCCAGGGGACGCATCGCACTAACTACGCCCCTGGGATACGCAAGCACTGCGCACCGGCAGTTGGAGGAGGCCCAGGACCCGAATTCCTCGTGGGCCCAGAGGTCAACGGCAGGCACGGTAGGTAGGTGCGCGCGCGATCCTTGCACCCGCGGGAAGCCAGGGAGCCGAATTGGGACAAAATGAATTGGCACTTGGAAAAATATGGGTTAATAAATGAAAGCCATCACAGACTTGTTAAAGGCAAATCAGGTTTGAATAACTTGATTGAGTTCTTTGATGAAGTAACAGAGAGGGTTAATGAGGGTAGTGCAATTGATCTTGTGTATATGGACTTTCCAAAGGCATTTGATAAAGTACCACATAATAGACTTGTTAGCAAAATTGAAGCTCATGGGATTAAAGGGGCAATGGCTATGTGGAAATGAAATTGGCTAAGCGACAGAAAACAGAAAGTAGTGGTGAACGGTTGATTCTCAGACTGGAGAGAAGTGTGCTCCCAGGGGTCGGTGTTGGGACCACTGCTCTTATTGATATATATTAATGACCTGGACTTGGGTATACAGAGTATAATTTCAACGTTTGCAGATGACACAAAACTCGGTAATGTAGTAAATAGTGAGGAAGATAGTAACAGACTTCAGGAGGACATCGATAGACTGCTGAAATGGGCAGACACATGGCAGATGAAATTTAACGCAGTGAAGTGTGAAGTGATTCATTTAAAAACATAAAAACATAAGAACATAAGAAATAGGAGCAGGAGTAGGCCATTTGGCCTCTCGAGCCTGCTCCGCCATTCAATAACATCATGGCTGATCTTCTACCTCAACTCCACTTTCCTGCACTATCCCCATATCCCTTGATTCCCTTAATATCCAAAAATCTATCGATCTCTGTCTTGAATATACTCAACGACTGAGCCTCCAAAGCCCTCTGGGGTAGAGAATTCCAAAGATTCACCACCCTCTGAGTGAAGAAATTTCTCTGCATCTCAGTCCTAAATGGCCGACCCCTTATTCTGAGACTGTGACCCCTGGTTCTAGACTCCCCAGCCAGAGGAAACATCCTCCCTGCATCTACCCTGTCAAGCCCTGTAAGAATTTTGTGTGTTTCAAAGAGACCACTTCTCATTCTTCTAAACTCTAGAGAATATAGGCCTAGTCTACTCAATCTCTCCTCATAGGACAGTCCCCCCCCCATCCCAGGAATCAGTCTGGTGAACTTTCATTGCTCTCCCTCTGTGGCAAGTATATCCTTCCTTAGGTAAGGAGACCAAAACTGTACACAGTTTGTTCGGAAGAATGAGGAGAGGCAATATAAACTAAATAGTACCATTTTAAAGGGGGTGCAGGAACAGAGAGATCTGGGGGTATACGTACACAAGTCTTTGAAGGTGGTAGGACAAGTTGAGAAGGCTGTTAAAAAGGCATACGCATTCCTTGGCTTTATAGAGGCATAGAATACAAAAGCAAGCATGTTATGCTAAACCTTTATAAAACACTGGTTAGGCCCCAGCTGGAATTGGTGGAAGCAGATTCAATAATGGGCCAGAAATTCAGCTGTTGTCGGGTGAGTACGTGCTGTGTACTGACCCGTAAGGCCACCTGAAGTGCCGGTTTCCTGCATGCACTGTGCATGCGCGGGAAACCGGAACTTCTGTTCCCCTGAAGGGAGGGGTTCAGAGGTGAACCATGTGCGTGGGAGAGGTTGCGCGCACGCAGCGAACTTCAGTTTTTTTTTCAGGTTTCTCCGGGAAGGTATGAAGAAGCTGCGCTTTAAAAAAGGAGGCGCAAGGCCTGTTTTTAACAAGGTAAGTGGTTAATTAATTACAATTTAAAATTTTTTTCAACAGGTTTATCTTTTTTAGATACTTTAAAGAAAGGTAAGTTTATTTTTAGCACCATTAAAAAGTATAATTAATTTTTCAAAAATTTAAATTTTTGTTTAAAGTAGTTAATTTATTTAACTTGTAGTTATTTTAAAAATGTGATTTAAAAAAAATTTTATTTGAAGTTTAAGTGTGGTTTTGGGGCCGATCTCTATTCATAGATTTGACAGGTCTTCCTGTCAAATCTATGAATGAAAATGCCCTGCTAGGATTGGCTCTCCATGGCCCACGTGATCCCAGGGGAGGCTTCGAACTAACTGCGCCCCTGGGATACACAAGCACTGCGCGCCGGCAGCTGCAGGAGGCCCAGGTCCCGAAGTCCTCGTGGGCCCAAAGCACAACTGCAGGCGCGGTAGGTAAGTACGCGCGCGATGCTTGCACCCGCAGGAAATCTGAAAGCTGAATTTCTGGCCCAATAACTTTCTAAAGGGAATTAGATAAATGCTTGGAGTGGAAAAATTTGTAGGGCTATGGGGAAAGAGCAGGGGAGCGGGTTTAATTGGACAGCTCTTTCAATGAGCCGGCACAGGTACAATGGTCCAAATGGCCTACTTCTGTAGTGTATTATTCTATGATTCTATATTAAACTTTGTACATGGGATACAAATTCCATTGAAAACTGGCCTTACGCAAAAAGCACTTTATAAAGACCTGCACTGCCTGTAGGTGTTGATTGTTATAGGTGTTTTGATAGTTAATGGTGTCACGGCTTGGCTGTCACAATGAATCACATCTGGTGTCACAACAGCTGCTGTTTTATAGTGGCAGTATATGGTAAAAAAAGCTTTGAGTCGCATGCAGTTGTGAGCTCTGGCCACCAGGTGTCTCTGCAGATTTATTTCTTCTGCTAAAATGCCATATTGGTTTAATTTGTAAGTTGTCAATTATATAACAGTGTAATTTTATTATTATTGATTGATATCCTTTTTATTTTTCCCTCCGCTAGGTCTTCTTTCCACATTCTCAGACTGCCCTCAGCCCTCCAAAATTTCTTTTGCGCCTTCTTGGCCCTGAAGACAGGCTGCTTTCTGCCCCGGTATTTTTCAGCAGCTCAGGCTATTCATCACCACCAGCGTGTCCTATACCCGCCCCCACCCTCGATAAACAGGCCAATGCAGAGTCCCATAGCTGCCCTCTTGATACACGGGCCAATGACATGTTCCATATCTGCCCATCCCTCATTCATGGGCTATTGATGCTATATTGATATAGACCCATTCTTGAGTGGTTTGTTGCTGCCACCTTTGCTCTAAAGGACAACAGAAATAGATAGAGATAGACAGAAAGAAAGAAAGTTTAGGGAGGAAGACACAGAATAGGGTCACAAAGAGAGAGAGATTTAGTGAACAGATATTTGGAGAACAGAGAGACAGAGATTGGAAGGGCAGAGAGAGAGATTGGAGAACCAAAAAAAGCAGACATTGGAGAATAGATAGCAAGAGAGATTGAGGAGATGGAGAAAGAGTGAAATTGGTGGGATATAGAGAGAGAGATTGCCAACACAGACACAGGCCAGAATCTTTACCTGAGCGTCGGGGCTGGTGCGTGCGGGCTGTGTAGCTGGTCGCCATCCCGAACTCTTTAACAGCGCGTTCTGCACTCCGCATTTAACTCAATGACATCAATTGAAACAGTCATGTGGGTTTCCCAGCCCAATTAAATGCAATTGGTCTGCTGACATCACCAATGACTCATTTTCAGTGTGGGCGTGAGGCAGTCCTGGATCCAGTGCCGCAAAAGATTTAATGATCTCATAAGGTCAGGAAAGGTGAGTGCAATGCCACATTCAACTACATCCTGATGTGCCTGTCACCCCAACCCCATCACTCTGCCTTCCCAAGCCTACTTCTGCACGTCATTCCTCCCACCAACCTACCTTACAGTTGCACCCATCCCACTCTGTCTATGCACCTGCTCACATCCCCATCTGATTAACCACCACTGACATCCTAATGCAATCATAGGAAGTAACACCACAGAAAGAGGCCATTTGGCAATGTCACGCCACTCCCTCATAGTCACCCTCTACAGATGTAGCCCATCCATTCCTTACAGTCATTCCATCACTTTCCCTCAAAGTTCTCTTCTTTCCCTCCTTGCAGGAGAGAGCGCAGAACAACTGGGAGAGACAGAGAACCGGAGGTGGCCCTCCAGTCTTCACTCAATTGACTCCAGCAGAGGAGGAGGTGCTTGAAATCTCTGGAGTTGTAGAGCTGCTGGCGGTGGGAGACGGTAAGAGGGGGGCCTCCCAGCAACCTGTTGACAGAATTAAATCTCATACAGCATACAAGTCACTCATGGTAACTTGATGTCAGCAGCCAGTGAAATGTCATCATGTGCATAATGGTAACGTTACACATTCTTATCATAAGACTTCTAATTCATCTCTTTACTCTCCCACAGTTCCATCAAGTGCCCCCCACCCCCCGCACTGTCCAGCCGGAGGAGGAAGACGACTCCTCGGAGGAAGCTCCAGTCTCTGAGGGTGCACCGTCAGCAGACCCATGCGTAACCAACAGGACTACATTGTGGTGTTGTGGGGGGGGGGGGGGCAAGTTGGTACAGCATCTGGGAGCTATATGGGTGCATTGGTGCAAGTTAAGTTAATTGGGCCATTATGGGGCCATCCCAGGCCTTCCGGGCAACAATGTTCGCCGCTGCTGGTGCCATCTCCACCTCAGGTTCCTCCTCCTCCTCGTCCTCCTCCGAATAGGCTGTGTGCTCTGGCCTTGCTCCTCCTGCAGCTCCAATCCTCGCTGCTGCTCTATGTTGTGCAGCACGCAGCATACAACGATGATTCTAGAGACCCTGGCAGGTGCGTACTGAAGGGCTCCTCTAGATCTCTCAAGGCATCTGAAGCGCATCTTCATCATGCTGATTGCTTGCTCTATGACACATCTGGTGGACATGTGGCTGTTATTATAGTGCTCCTCAGCCTCATTGCTTGGCCTTCTCAAGGGTGTCATCAGCCACGTCTTCAATGGATAGCCTTTGTCTCCAAGCATCCAGCCAGTAAGTCTGTTTGGAGGTGCGGAGAGCTGAGGGAGGGTGGACTGGCACAGCACGAAAGAGTCATGACAGCTGCCAGCGAATCTGGCGCACACATGCATGATGATCTTTTTATGGTTGCAGACGAGCGGCACATTGAGGGAGTGGAAGCCCTTGCGGTTCACAAACACTCCTGGGTGATCTGAGGGTGCCTTTATGGCCACATGTGTGTAGTCAATGATGCCCTGCACCTGTGGGAAGTCAGCCAGAGCCGCAAAGCTGAGCGCCCGCTCAGTAACACTGGCTTCATCAGTGGCAAAGTGTACATAATTGGCTGACTTGTGAAACATGGCATTGGTCACCTGGGTGATGTACTTGTGGGCGGCTGACTGCGAGATCCTGCAAATGTCTGCTGCAGATCCCTGGAAGGAGCCTGAGGTGAAGAAGTTGAGGGCAGTGGTGACTTTGACAGCCACTGGTAAGGAGTGTCCACCAGGTCCTCTGGGCAGCAGGTCTTGTTCTAGCAAGCTCCAAATGTCTGTGACAACCTGGCACGATAGTCTGAGCCTCCTGAAGCACTGCTGCTCAGTCATGTTGATGAAGCTGATCCTCTGCCTGTACACCCTGTGTTGGGAGTATCGCCTCTGGCGCGGTGCAGCCCTGTGCTGATCCCCTCTCTCCTGTGGAGCATCAGGTCATTGAGGAGAAGGCTGCTGGTATTGTTGCTGCTGCTGCTGGTATGGCTGGTGTTGTTGGTGCTGGGGCTCATCTTGGTCTGATTCTGAGGTTCAAGGTGAGACAGCATGAGCGGCATCCATGCTGATCTAATAGATGCCAGGTAAAGTGGAGATCAGAGGCACAATCCGCCAATGTAGTGAGAGTGACTAGCAATGTGGTGAGAGTGGCTTCCGAGGTTGCAGAAATGACCTGCAAACTCGTGCACAAAATGATGTCAGCAAGGGCCTTTCCCTTAGGCAAGGAAGCAGGTGTAAGGTGTGAGTATTTATGTGCTTTTTCCAGCTGTCACTTAATGAACCTTCACAAGGGCCACTGAGCTTCGGCCTCCCCTTCACAGGCGAGGTTCCAGAGGTGCGTGAATCCTGTGCGCAACAAGTTAAAGCCCAAACCTGAGATTAGAAAGGCAGTTAAGGGTCTGTAAACAAGCAGTTAAATACCTCAATGAGGTCACCTGCCTCTCCCGAGCGGGTCCGCGGCGCGCCTGGAAACACGCCCGAGTTAAATGCGGAAGTCGGCGGGATGATGGCGGGTTCCCGACGCGCTGTCAATTTCTGCGCTTTTAACCGCCGACCTGCCCCCAAACCCGCACGCTGTCCAATGGGAAAATTCCGGCCACAGAGTGGGGGGGGGGGGGGGGGGGGGCGGGGGTTAGAGACAAAAGGGGGGAGTAATTCGACATCGTTTCACCCATTTTTTGGGCGAGAAATTATGGATGGGGAAAGAATTTCAGGTTGTGATCTCTCATGCCTGATTTCCTCCAGAACTGCACTGGTTGCCAAATTGGAAGCTAGCGACTTTTAGTTGTGCAGGATTCCCACCTGAAAGAGCTGTTAGGTGCTCTGCATATACAAACGCCCGTGAAATCCAGCTGCTGCTGGGGACCCATGGAAATGGTCCCTGGCTAGGTGAGTGACTGGGGGTTGATGGGGGGTGGTGTGGTTTCCAAGGCAATTGCATCGCAGAAACAGCAAGGGAGCCCAGGGCAGCAGTTTGGCAACATATAAGAAATGGATACTACAAATCAGTCCCAAAGCTATCGTTCAGTAACCTTTCACTGGAGCAAACATTAGGATTTATGCTGCTTGTAACTTCCAAGCTATCTAGTTTTCTCACTTCCCACTCCAGTGTCTTAATTTATTTTTATGTCAGTTTTTCAAGTCTAGTCCCAATGTAGATCGAGTTGTTCACCCTTCTGAATGTAACTAAAACTGTTTTTGAAATGTTCAGTCATGTGTAGCACTCCTTTACTTTGTGAAACCTGCTGGTAATGATATGTTCATGGGAGAGTTTCTTGACTTATGCCAATGGCAAGAGAAACTATCTCCTTCATGTAAATGCTTTATTTGAGTTCATATCCAAAATATCCACTCAGAATAAGTTACTCATACAAGGTAGTGTAAAGAGGGCTAATTACACAGCATGAAGTGATACCTAACTGGGCAAAATGTGTCAGCATCACTGAAAATGCCTCCACATACAATTGGAGTCACTTTCTCACGATCCTTTAATATTGTCAATAGCAAAGGTGCTTCAACAGTCTTGTCATTTCAATTACATGTTAATTAATCAAATTTATAATGTTGGGCTTGTTGGTCCCTTCCATCCAATTCTCCTGATGATAGTATCAATATTAATTGTTTATTTTCCCCATTTTAAACAATAGGAATAGATATAAAGGACTGATTTAAAAAAGAAAATTGCACTATCAGTCGGCATCCTTGCTTGCCAGAAACGCAGATCAGGAAATAGTGGTTGTGCTTTCCATCATTTTCCATCCATGGACGGAAAATTGAGGGAGTGGGTGAGGCTCCCTGCCAGAAGTGCGCATTGGCTAAATATCTGTAAAAAGTATATTAAAGATGCCTCTAATTTCTTTTCACCAATTGATTTTTAAAATCGATACTCTCCTTAACATTTTTGTAGAATATCTAAAACATCTCCCTACTGAAAATTTAAGAACATGAGAGGACAGCATTACACTGCCGTGCCACATGCTGTACATGTTTGTGATACATAATAATGGAGAAAAAAATGATAAGTCTTCACAGCAGCTGGTTAGCTCAATGGACTGAATAGTCCACTAATTTATCCAGGACAAGTTTTACATATGAAAGCATGATACAATAATAAAAAATAGATGCATTATAAAAATATTGCCTTTGGGGATAGGGCCTTCAACAGATTGCACGAGAACCACTATTCACTCGATCCTAAAGTCCACCATCTGCCCTGAATCCCTTAACAACACCTAGAGTACTAATCTACAGCATCATCATCTTCCTTCTCGCCACAATCTGTTCATCTGCTAACATCATCCACTGGAACATTTCAATTCACAGCAGGACAACAGATTAGAACCCGAGAATAAAATACAAGTTGCGAATGCAGAATTTTTATTTACATATATGTTTTTAATATTTGAAAATTCTGCTGTGATTTAATTTAGGTATTCACTATATAGATTATAATTTACTGCATTGAATATATTAGCTGTGACTTTATTAAAAATGGCAAAAAGTGATTCAGCTGGCCCATGGCACAGGTAAAGGGGTAGATCATGCTGAATTTTGCGATAGGCATCCTCCCCCCTACTGGCACATGAAAAGCTTGGCCAGAGAGTTTGGCTTGTAGTACATTCTGGTAGAGAGTGGAAAATTGGTGAGGCAGCAGCTTTTAAGGGTCGTGGTGGTGGCAGGAAAGTTGTCTAATTGTTTACAGTGGCTCAGTGGACACTTGCAGGCAACACTTATAAGATCCCAGAGGGACCCTGGTTCCAAATGATTCGAGGTTGACCCCTATTGGGGACAGTGATTTAACTTTATTCAGCACAAGCAAGACTTAATACATTACAGTATTCGAGCAGCAGTTTACAGAGTATAATTGAGACTTATATTACCCCGTTATCCTCTGGGTAGAAGCCGCAACCGTGAGTAAGCTCCACTCTGTGTTCCTTGTCTCTCATCTCTCCTTGTCTCCCGAGTGTCTCCCTGAGTCTTCCTGAAATCTTCTACTCTTGCTGAAATCTTCTACTCCCGAAATCTTCTACACTTTGTGGCTGTTAATACCCCTTTCTTATACCCTTACTCTCATTCAAAATCTATGGAGTCCTCTAGAACCAATCACTGGCTCACACCCAAACCCAAAATCCAATCATAAAGATGCCACATCTGCAGCACCTTGGCTTACGCAGGTTCGAGTCTTATGGCACCCTTACATCATCTGTTTTTGACCATCAAGACTCGTATCTGGGGTAGTTATGGCAATACAAAAGCAACATGTCTCCACAGTGTCCTTGCTGTTCGCTGTGAGAGGCCTATGTTTTTAATTCACTGCAGATATCATAACATTCCATCACAGTGGCAGCTGCACCTGACCTTGGTTCCCAGGCCAGCTGACTCTATTCGACCATACCAGTCTTCTTTCTCACCCTAGGCTTTCTGGTTACAGCTTGCTCACAGACTTTTAATTATAAGTAAAAAGGGTTACATGTCATATAATTCAGGTTATCATTGCATACAAACTTCTAAATTTAATTCTTACACATGATTATAAATCCATTACTGATGATTATAAGATACTGATGATTATAAGGTACTAATGATTATAAGATATTAAAACATGTATTCTAAAAAACCAACAAATCCATGGTAATCTTACGACTGCTCCCTTTGTTACTGCAATGGTAGAAGCTCATCAAGCTTGGCTCAAATCTATATTGGCAACTGCTGCACCCTCTTGAAGGTACTATTTCAAACATTTAGGCCTAGAAATTCGTTAGCCCCCGAAAACAGGCGTGGGGATTGGGATAAGCGATCAACCTGCGCCCGTTCAAAGGAATGCAGGCAGCACGCGAACTTCGTGCTGCCTGCTGATTAGCATGATTGTGGTATGCAGCCCAGCGTTGAATGCGCCGCTGTGTGGTTGAACGCTCAGCAGGGGGACAAGTTTGTGTGAGGCTAGCACCACTTAAAGCTAGCCTGCACTATTTAAAGGCAATCTGCACCTCTTTAAGGGGAGGTGCATGCTGCCTGCAGCAGCTCATTTAACTGACTAGGGAAGAGAGTGAGAGGAGGAAAAAAGAAAAATTATGTCACAACAGGGGAGAGAGCATGCCCCTAGGCTCTCCAATGCAGCACTGGAGGCCTTGGTGCAGGAGGTCAACTCGAGGAGAGAGGTGCTGTTTCCACAGGGGGCCAGGGTCCCTTAGGCAACAATGTAAAGCCCAATGGGAGCAGATGGCCGCTGTGGTGAATGCCAGCAGTTTAGCCCCGAGGACCTGGACTCAGTGCAGGAAGAGGTTTAATGACCTCACACGAGTGGTCAAGGTCAGTGAATTCATCTTCAAATGCCATATCCCACTATCTGCACCACTAGCCTCACACACTGCTCAATGCACCACTCCTCCATCACTCACCTACCATCAACCTCTACAAAACACAAATCATACCACACATTCATAGCTTCACCTCATCCTCACACACTTACCACTGTTGCAAGCCTCACACTCACATCTCACAACTTAAATACACTGTCAGCTATTCAACTATGACAGGCATATCAACCAAACACATTGCACCACACTCACTGACACATTTCCATTTCTCTTGCAGAAAAAGGTGGCTTACAACCGGCGCCAGCAGGATCTAACCAGCGGGGAACAGACACGCATGCATAACCTGACCCCCATGGAGGAGACGGTGCTGGCCATTCTTGGGAAGGGCATCGCTGAGCCCGTGGCCAGTGGCGGGACTGAAAGAATACAAGATGCCAGTATCCTCATATGTAATCTTCCTTCTCACATCCCACTTCTCCCTCTTCTGATTTACAAACTGCACATGGTGTAAGCATGCACCTCTTGCTTCCCTCCCCCCCCGGCCCACACCACAACCCTACCCTGGTGCCTTTCTCATTTCAGAGACCCAAGAAATCCAACCTACCCAGCCAGTGATGCAAGAAGAAGAGGGAGAGGAGAGTGATGATGAAGAAGAAACACTGTCACTCGATCTGACACTCTCAGCTAACAGCTCAGATATTGGCATTGCGTGGACTTTATGACGGTAGCCTAGAGGCAGGATCTGCACGTGGTGAGTCACCGGACATGAGTAGGCTGCAGCCAGGGCAGGGGGAAAAGGGTAATGTAGGTGACAGCTCCCCAGAGGGCAGATCGCACGAGTTCTGCTGCAGAGGACTTAGATGAGGACTTTGATTAGGTGTCCTATGGAAGAACACTGATGGGTATGTACAACGAAATGCTTGGGGCATTGGCAGGCCTGACAGAAAGCCTGAGTGCAATGTCAAGGAGCATGGAGGAGTCTGGCACCAACCTTGCACAAGGCTTTGCGCAGAGCTTGGAGCCCATCATTTCCAGCATGGAAGTGATGGCTAACTCCATTAGCGCACTTGTGGACACAACCATGATGCAGAATCTGATGGCTGATGTCTCAGCTTCCACTGTAGCACAAGCAGAAGGTAGCCAACATTTGAGTTCTGCAGTGGCAGCTCAGACTTCTGTCAAGCAGGCTCAGACTACTCTCATGCAGGCACAGCTTATGTCACCCAAGCTCAGACTGCTGCCACCATGGCTGCATTTACTAGTGTTAAAAGGGGCTTGAAGGGTGTCTACAGCAGTCCAACAATCTGTCCTCCAACAGACGGCTAGGAATGTTGAGGCGCCGCCCTGCAGGAGTGTCAGTGGCTCTGTGGAGCACGAATCTGCTGTCCTCTTTCAGGATGACAGCATTTGTCCTCCCACCACTGCCACTCCGCCAGCCAGCCCAGAATGCTGCCACCGAGGTGGTGCAGTCTACAGCTGGGCCTGCTGGCCCAGAGGTGCTCGAGGTCGTCCTGCAAGGCCATCTGCAGTCTCCCCCACTGAAAGTCAGCAGCCTTCCACCAGCCACGTGCAGCCACTGGGGTAGCACTTCGTAGGAGCACTAGGACAGGCATAGGCGCACTGAAGAGAGGCACTAAAGGAATGCACAAGGGTTATTAGTTGACTTTGTTATGAAATTTTGGATGGATTGATGTATAAAGTTAGTTTGGATTATTTTTTTTGTGCTGGTCATTATCACATTGCTGTTTGTGGGACCTTGCTGTGCGCAAATTGGCTGCCGCGTTTCCCACATTACAACAGTGACTCCGCTTCAAAAGTACTTCATTGGCTGTAAAGCACTTTGAGACTTCCAGTGGTCGTGAAAGGCGCTATATAAATGCAAGTCTTTCTTTTTTTCTTTTTGCCTTCTATTTCAACATTGTGGCTAAGAGGACGCTGTAGTGGTCCATAACAGAGGGAAGGAAAGGCGTGGGGCGATTGTTGAATGGGGAATTGGGGTTGCGTTCACTGGTACTGCAGTCAGATGAGTCAATCACGGACAGCCCTTCCGCTTCCCCCTCTTCCGCTTCCTCTTCTTCCACTTCCTCATCCTCCTCCTCCTCCTCTTCCTCCTCCTCCTCAGCTGGTCGCCGTATACCTGGTGGCAAGTGCAGTGCCCGCATGATGGCGAGGTTGTGGCGCATTCAGCAGACCATGATGAATCTTGAGACGCACTCTGTTGAGTACTTCAGGGCTCCTCCAAAGCAATCCAGGCAGTGGAAGTGTTGTTTAAGGACACCTATGGTCTGCTCTATCAGATTCTGTGTGGCAGCATGGCTCTCATTGTTCGCAAGCTACCCATGTGTAGTTGGATTGTGGAACAGAGTCATGAGCCAGGTGGTCAGTGGATAGCACTTGTCACCCAGTAGCCACCCTCTGGTTTGTCGTGGTGGCTCAAAGACTGAGGGAACAATGGACTGGCGCAGAAAAAAGCATCATGACTGCTGCCAGGATATTGGGCATTCACCATCATGAGGTGCTGAGCATGGGCGCACACCAACTGCACTTTCAGCAAGTGGTAACCTTTGCGGTTGCAGTACATCTCAGCATTTAGATGCAGCACCCGCAAAGCCATGGGGAAGCCCGCTATCCTGGCAAAGTCATGTGCATGCCCTGCTACTTCTCTCTGGTAAGAGAGAAGACAATGAAGTCCCCTCTCCTGGAATAAAGAGCGTCTGTCACCTCTCTTATGCAGCAGTGGATGGTGAACTGGGAGATGTTACAGATGTCGCTTGCTCCAGCGAGGAAATTCAGGGCCACGGTCACTTTCACAGCCACTGGCAGTGCTGTCCTTGCCCTGGAGTGAGGCTACAGGTCTGGTTGCAAGAGACGGCAGAGTTCTGTGAGCACCTCCTTCGTAAAGTGCAGACGCCTCAGACACTGCTCCTGGCTCAGGCTGAGGTAAGCGAATTGCTCTTGGAAGACCCTAAGTGGGTAAGGCCTCCTGCTGAGAGCCCTTCGCTCCCCTCCTCCTCCTCCCTCTGAGAGAAGCTTGTCCTTTTCTTCGCTGCCTCTACTCCCTGTCATGCTGCAGGCCAAGGGGGATGAAAACTAGAGCACCCATGACTGGGAGCAAGTGGTCTGACCAGAACGCTGAAGTCAGAAGCAAGGCCTTCTCCACTTGCAGCACCACTCCCTTACCAACTTTAAACAACTCTAGAAAGCTCCAAACACTTTCACAAACTTACACAGAGCCAGTAGATATTAATCAGCAACTTCCCTCCATCATAAGGTCAGAAGTGGGGATGTTCGCTGATGACTGCACAGTGTTCAGTGCCATTCGCAACTCCTCAGATAATGAAGCAGTCCATGCCCGCATGCAGCAAGATGTGGACGACATTCAGGCTTGGGCTGATAAGTGACAGGTAACATTCGCACCACAAAAGTGCCAGGCAATGACTATCTCCAACAAGAGAGCGTCTAACCACCACCCCTTGACATTCAATGGCATTACCATCGCCGAATCCCCCACCATCAATATCCTGGGGGGTCACCATTGACCAGAAACTTAACTGGACCAGCCACATAAATACTGTGGCAACAAGAGCAGGACAGAGGCTGGGTATTCTGCGGCGAGTGTCTCACCTCCTGACTCCCCAAATCCTTTCCACCATCTACAAGGCACAAGTCAGGAGTGTGATGGAATACTCTCCACTTGCCTGGATGAGTGCAGCTGCAACAACACTCAAGAAGCTCGACACCATCCAAGATAAAGCAGCCCAATTGATTGGCACCCCATCCACCACCTTAAACATTCACTCCCTCCACCACCGGCGTACTGTGGCTGCAGTTTGTACCATCTACAAGATGCACTGCAGCAACTCGCCAAGGCTTCTTTGACAACACCTCCCAAACCCGCAACCTCTACCACCTAGAAGGACAAGGGCAGCAGGCGCATGGGAAGACCACCACCTCCAAGTTCCCCTCCAAGTCACACACCATCCTGACTTGGAAGTATATCGCCGTTCCTTCATCGTCGCTGGGTCAAAATCCTGGAACTCCCTCCCTAACAGCACTGAGGGAGTACCTTCACCACACGGACTGCAGCGGTTCAAGAAGGTGGCTCACCACCACCCTGTCAAGGGCAACTAGGGATGGGCAATAAATGCTGGCCTTGCCAGCGACACCCACATCCCATGAATGAATTAAAAAAAATGCAGCACTGGTTCCATTATTTTGATGTTTTGTAACAAGCTCTGTGCGCAAAGCAAATGGTATGAGTGTTAATAAGAGTTCAGTTGTGGGTCAGTATGTCTTTTTAGATAAACAGCCCCAATTTGTATTTAGAGATATAAAGTAGGTCACAGCTGTTGCCAAACCCAACATTTTTCTTCTGACAGCTTAAAATCATTGAACAGAATGTTAACACAAAACCTGCAAGGCAGCTTTGTCAGTGCAAATTGATTTTTTAAAATTTGCATGAGGATTTATACAATAAAACTGTAATATAGATGAGATGCTTTGTAAAGGATTCAGTTGAGAGAGTCATCCTTGTTTTTCTGTCCTTTTATTATAAGTTCCAATTATTTTTTGATAATTAGGTTTACTTTGAAACACTGACAGATATAATTTATTAATGTAATGGAACATCTCACATCACACATTACTGATACATTGTAACAGTGCATAGTTTCTCTAAAATATAAGTTGAGCATATTATCTGCCAATGAAACTTGTGTTTAATTTATCAAAATAAATAAGATGAGTTGTTTTCCTGGTTTTAACCACTGTGAATACAAATATACTAGCCGCGCCTCCAGCCAAGCTGTTCCAGTACAGCTACAATACTGGCATCTATCCGACAATGTGGAAAACTACCCAGGTATGTCCTGTCCACAAAAAGCAGGACAAATTCAATCCGGCCAATTACCGCCCCATCAGTCTACTCTTAATCATCAGCAAAGTGATGGAAGGTGTCGGCGACAGTGCTATCAAGCAGCACTTACTCACCAATAACCTGCTCACTGATGCCCAGTTTGAGTTCCGCCAAGACCACTCTCCCGACCGCATTACAGCCTTGGTCCAAACATGGACAAAGGAGCTGAATTCCAGAGGTGAGGTGAGAGTGACTGCCCTTGACATCAAGGCAGCATTTGACCGAGTGTGGCATCAAGGAGCCCTAGTAAAACTGAAGTCAATGGGAATCGGGGGGAAAACTCCCCACTGGCTGGAGTCATACCTAGCACAAAGGAAGATGGTTGTGGTGGTTGAAGGTCAATCATCACAGGCCCAGGACATCGCGGCAGGAGTTCCTCAGGGCAGTGTCCTTGGCCCAACCATCTTCAGCTGCTTCATCAATGACCTTCTCTCCAACATAAGGTCAGAAATGGGGATGTTCGCTGATGACTGCACAGTGTTCAGTGTCATTCACAACTCCTCAGATAATGAAGCAGTCCATGCCCGCATGCAACAAGACCTGGATGACGTTCAGGCTTGGGCTGATAAGTGGCAGGTAACATTCGCGCTACAGAAGTGCCAGGCAATGACTATCTCCAACAAGCGAGAGTCTAACCACCATCCCTTGACATTCAACGACATTACCATCGCCGAATCCCCCACCATCAACATCCTGGGTGTCACCATTGACCAGAAACTTAACTGGACCAGCCACATAAATACTGTGGCAACAAGAGAAGGTCAGAAGCTAGGTATTCTGCGGCGAGTGTCTCACCTCCTGACTCCCCAAAGCCTTTCCATCATCTACAAGGCACAAGTAAAGAGTGTGATGGAATACGCTCCACTTGCCTGGATGAGTGCAGCTCCAACAACACTCAAGAAACTCGACACCATCCAGGACAAAGCAGCCCGCTTGATTGGCACCCCATCCACCACCTTAAACATTCACTCCCTCCACCACCAGCGTACCAAGGCTGCAGTGTGTACCATCTACAAGATGCACTGCAGCAACTTGCCAAGGCTTCTTCGGCAGCACCTCCCAAACCCGCGACCTCTTCCACCTAGAAGGACAAGGGCAGCAGGCGCATGGGAACACCACCACCTCCAAGTTCCCCTCCAAGTCACACACCATCCTGACTTAGAAGTATATCACCGTTCCTTCATCGTCGCTGGGTCAAAATCCTGGAATTCCCTCCCTAACAGCACTATGGGAGTACCTTCACCACACGGACTGCAGCGGTTCAAGAAGGCGGCTCACTACCATCTTCTCGAGGGCAATTAGGGATGGGCAATAAATGCTGGCCTTGCCAGCGACGCCCACATCCCATAAACGAATAAATAAAATTTTGGAAATTTTCAAGCATCTCTCCTCCAAAGCTGCATTTTGGAATTTTATTTCCTCAAGCTTGATTAAATAACAGTATGTGACCATGATTTAAATTATTTTCCATGAGACTCACCTCCTGCTTTCTTGACCCTATTCCCACTAAACTCCTGACCACCCAACTTCTCTTCCTGGCCTCCATGCTAGCTGTTAATGTAAACGGTTCCCTCTTCTCAGGTACTGTCCTGTTCCCTTTCAAATCTATCATCTCATTTTCAAGTATGCTTTTACAACAGGCAGATAGACACAAAAAATATTTCAAATGCACTGGAATTACCAAATATTGGATGATATGCTCCGTCTTTGGAGAGACACAAAAACATTTTTTTACAACTCGGGACATTTTATAATCCATTGTCATGCGCTGGGAGGGTTGCAGATTTGGCCAGGGCCTGGTTACCCCAAGAGTTTCCAGGATTGCTTGTTGAAGGTGGAACCTCTGCCTGCCCCAAACAAGACCATTGGTGTAAGAGGTAACACGGCCAGTGGTGAGGGGGGTTGGTGGGAATTCTTGACGTTGGATGTTCCTGCTTTTCCAGCCCCAACGTAGAGTCAGTGGAAGTACATCTGGTGAGACCAGACATACCTACCTGGCAAATGGTGGAAGTGGGGCCCATCTGGGGGTCCAGGCATGATTGCGGGCTGGCCAGGATCCTGTCTTGATCCTAAAGAAAACTGTATTTTATCATCTTAAAGCAGTCCACTTATAAAGGGGACTGTGGGGTGGGGGGGCACCTATAACTTCTTTCCAGGAGATCCCCATACCCTCTGCACCAGAACCAAACTTTCCAGCCTGTAAACCATAGTGGGCACCCTAGATACACCCCTAGTGGCATGGGCGCCTGTCATTAACAAAGTAACCTTTGGCGCTGCTGTGGAGGTCCGAGATAGCACATCTCAGCACTTATGCTGGGATGCTACTCTCCCACCTGTGGATTTTCAGGGCCAGTATGTTTCTTACAGGTGTTCTATTAGGGAGGTAACTGTGATGAATTTGTGACATGTGTGAGGTTATGATACTGATATATTATTAATACAGTAAGGAACTGTTATGTAAGATTTATTGTCAAACCATAGAGCGTGTTCAGGGTAGATTTGCCATAATTATGTCACAGATGGGAATTATAGTTATGAGGCAAGACTTGAGATACAGGGACTATTTCCACTAGAACAGAGATGGCTAAGATCAGACTTAATAGAAGTTTGTAAATTTTCAAGTGCTTTCATAGAGTGAATAAGGAAAGGCTATTTTCTCTGGTTGGGGAATCGCTGACAAGGGATCATCAATTTAAAATTATTATTGAGAGCGAGGAGAGAGATTAGAAAAAGTGTTTTTACACAGAAGGTTGATGGCATGGGTGCTTTGCCACAGGGAACGGTTGATGCAGATTTCAAAGCTTTTTTTTAAGGGAAAACTGTATAGATATTTGAAGCTGAGAAAGATACAAGGCTACGGGAGAGAGCAGGGCAGTGGGATTAGTTTTGGATTGCTCTAGCAAAGAGTTGGCACAGACACAATGAGCCGAATAGCTTCCTTCTGTGCTGTAAACTTTTATGGTGCTATGCTTATGGAGCCCCAACAAACTATGCTACAGAATATTATGAGGAGGGTTTATAGCCCATGATCGTGTTAAAATCCTGATGTCAGCTATGCCACCATGGGAAGGTGCCAAGTTGAGGTCCAGAAAAGAAGAGAAAGTTGGACTGCAATTACTCTATCCTGGTAACTGCATAGTAGCATTATCAGAAACCTGGGAGCAAACCAGCTTTCTTGGCTTGGAATGGTGCTTAGCTCAATAGAACAATAAAAAGGAAAGGTAAGAAAATACTTTAAAAATTACCATGGATACATCACTGGTTTAGTCCAAGCAACTAAGCTGTCAACTTCCTGGACAATTTAATGTGTTTGTACAATGCATCTGTTCTGTGTAATTTTTTTTAGAAATAGCAGCTTTTAAGTTTTGCATAGCTTCTTGCTTTTGACATTCTTCCAAGTGTCTTGTTATCAACCTATCAGCTCAGTAATGTTATCTGTTTCTTGTGCTGGCAGCTAATAAGTACATGACAGGAACAGTAACCTATTGCTGCGCTTATATCAGTATTGGAGGAGCAGAAATTTCTTCCAATTAAAAACTGTCTTTAGCCGTCGTCACAAACTACATTCCCTAGCCACCTACTCTACTGCCCGCCCTGGCTCCAGTCTGAAGCTGAACCAGACCATTTACAACCTCGCCGACCTATTTGACCCTGACCTGAGCTTCCGACCCCATATCCTCTCTATCACAAAGAACGCCTACTTCCACCTCCATAACATTGCCTGTCTCTGTCCCTACATCAGCCCATCGGCTGCTGAGACCCTCATCCATGCCTCTGTTAGCTCCAGATTCGACTATTCTAATGCTTCTTGACTGGCCTCCCACCTTCCACCCTCCGTAAACTTTAGCTAATCCAAAACTCTGCTGCCCATATCTTAACTCGCACCAAGTCTCGTTCGCCTGTGCTTAATGGCCTACATTGGCATCTGGTCCGGCAACGCCTCAAGTTTAAAATTCTCATCCTTGTGTTAAAATCCCTCCATGGCCTCGCCCCACCCTATTTCTGTAATCTTTTCCAACCCTACAACCCTCCAAGATCTCTGTGCTCCTCCAATTCTGGCCTATTGCGCATCCCCAATTTCCATCGCTCCAGCATTGGCAGCTGTCCCTTCAGCTGACTAGGTCTTAAGTTCTGGAATTCCCTCCATAAACCTCTCTGCCTCTCTCTCCTTTAAGGTGCTCCTTAAAACCTATCTCTTTGACAAAGTTTTGGTGACCTGTCCTAATATCTTTATATGTGGCTCGCTGTTAAATTATGTTTGATATCAGTCCTGTGAAGTGCCTTGGAACATTTTTCTACATTAAAGGCACTTATAAATGCAAGTTGTTGTTATTGTTAAGACTTAGAACTGTTATATTTGGATCTGCTCCTGCTTGGCTTCATGGGTGGAGTGACTTTAGAAATGTGACGTCTAGCGATTTTCCAGTGATGACGGGGATGGAAGGATATCTCTTGGGAGGCAGGTAGGCTAGCAAAGGGTAAAACTTCAGAACATTTAAAATATGTTTAACGTCTTATATCTTGTTGATTCTTCTTCTAGCTTAGAATTATTTTTTTCATTCTGCTTTGGTTTGTATTTTTTCTACCCTAGGATGTTGTTTGTGATATTAATGCATAAAAGCTTAACCTGTTATTTTTACCTGTTTAAAATAAGTATTGGATTCCCACCTGAAGCTCAACAAATTTCAGTCAATCCTCAAATGACTTTTAATTTAAACGAACACTCATTAGACAAGTTTTGCAGGTTTTTGCCTGCATTATAAATGGAGGACTTCATCTCAGCAGAGGGAGGGTGAAGTATGAAAACATGCAGAAACAACAGACCCCCCAGCTGATCAATCACTGAGGCCGCGATTTTGCTGTCCTCGGCGGGTCCGTGGCAGGCGACGTCGGTGGTGGGTCCCGACCCCACTGCTGGCTTCATCTTTCTGTCTGAAATGAATTTCCCTTGATGGGGCTTGTTAAGCCCACCCAGCGCGTTTCCCAGCCAATTAGAGGAAGCGGGTGACATCATTTGATGACGCATCATCAGCCAGTTTCCTTAAAGGGACCAAGTCCAAACTGACGAAGGAGCAGCCGCTCCGAAAGCTTGTGATTTCAAATAAAACTGTTGGGGGTAGAAATTAGGTCGCGCCCCATTTGGGGCGCAAATATCGTCCGGACGCAAATATTAGCGCCTGCCGCTAATTATCGGCACTGACGGGAAACTTCACTTTTACCGCCCCGGGAGGTGAGTGGAGCGCTAAAGCAGGCGCTGCACACCTCTCTTAAGGCGCAAAGGCCGAGCAGTGAGGCGCTAACTCGGAGCGCTGGCGAAGCTCATGTAATGTCAGTCAGCAATGGAACACACACACAATGGCACGGGCCAGTTCTTAAAGGGGATGGTTAATCTTGCTTTCCATCCACATCCTGTTCATTGCTGCCTTGAATCTCGGCCTGGAGAGACTTGCACATCAAATGTGCTGGAAAGAACAATGGAGAGCACCAGGCAAAGAGCTCAGAGTGCAGCTCCCACGGTCTCTGCTAAATCGATACAAGGAATGGCAAATCAAAATGAACCTGCAAAGTGCTGCTCAGTACCCAAAACTCCTTCACACAACGTTGAATCTCTCCAGAAGTCTCTCCCTCTCTCTCTCAGAATGCGTAGTTCAAAAATGCCACCAACAATAAAAGACAGGAAGAGGCCCCCTTTAAATAGCGCCCCCCCCAGCCCCACAGCGATTGATAGCGTTCCAGTCTTCTGGTCGTTGGAAGCGCCAGGCGGTAAGGCAGGGGGCGCCACTCAATTTCCGCTACGGGGCGCCCCAAGGGCGTTGCACCATGGAATGACGTCACAATCTGCGCGCGCAGGTGGTCGCAGCGGTAAATTTTAGCGCCGCCGCACAATCTCAAGTTAAGTTCTCGAGCGGCGCAAACATCGCTGCGCCCGGGCGTTAGCGGCTTTGCGCCCCATTAGCGCCCTCTTAAGGCGCTAACGGGTGGCGCAACCAAGTGAATTTTTACCCCTTGGACTATAACCTGGTGTTGTGCGACTTCTCAAATTTAATTTGACATTTGTGCTGTCAGTGTTCTACAGCATTGAGGTGCTGCAAACACTGACAAGCACAACACAGAGGTGCAGGGCTGCAGCCAGGCTCTCCCATGACTCCCTCCATATGCTTATGAAGGCAGTCACGGCATGCAAGGAGGTCCTCTTCCCTTCCCATGGGTGGAAGAGACCTCCCCAGGAGATCAACACAGCCTGGTTGCACATTGCAGAGGAGGGCACAAGTAGGGATGTGGTCAGGAAGACCAGGGTACAGTGGCGAAAATGTTTCAATGATCTCAGTAGATCACGAAACATTAGTACAAAGCCACACTCAACCTCATCCTGCTATGCCTCTCATCACATCCCCATCACTCTGCCTTCCCTACCCTACTCCTGCACATCCTTACTCACACCAACTTACCTTGGACCTCCACCCATTCCTCTCTATCTATATTATCACATCCCATCTCATTAGCCACCTCTCACACTCACCCTCATCCTAGTCCAATCATACCAACTAACAACACACAAAGATAGGCACTTGGGTGTTTTATGCAATGTTCATGTAAAGTTTCTGTTAATGTGGTGTCAAACATTGAAACCTTTATTTTCAACACTTTGCGTTCTTGGGCAGATTTGTGTGCACCTTTAGAAGTGGCTTAGTGAGTTGCAGTGAATGGTGAGACATAACGGTACCCCCCGCAATGATGATGAGTGTGAAAGGAATGGATTGGGCATTGTCGGGATGCTTTATGTTGTTGGTGTGGGGTGGTGCCAACCTGGTGCATCATATGGCAGCCAGGGTGTGCAGCATCAAGTGAAGTAAATCTGGCCATGGTGAGGCCATCGCTGGCCTCCAGGGCAGCAATGTGGTCGGGTGCTGATGCCCTGTGTCCTGTGCAGCATCAGGTGTTTGCGGAGAAGGTTGGTGTTGTTGTTAGTGCTGCTGGTGTGCCTGTTGCTGCTGGTGCTGGGGCTGATCATGGTGGGATTCTGAGGACCAAGGTGAGAGAGTATAAACGGCATCCATGCTGATGGAATAGATGGCAGGTGAAGTAGAGATGACAGAAGTGATCTGTCAATGGTGAGAGAGGTAATGAGGTCAGACTGAATGGAGACTTGTGTAAAGACTTGCAGCATGCTGAATCTGTTGTGGAAATGCAGTGAGGAAGAGCTTCTGGCTGAGGGAATATATCTCTGTGAGGTGGGAGCTTTTACTTTACATTTGAAGCTGTCAACTGAAGCAGCGAGGACCCCATGGGCGAGCACGTAAAATCAAAAGGTGAGCTCAAATGTGTTCTTAATCATCTCTAAACAAAAATGATAAGTCGCACAACACCAGGTTATAGTCCAACAGTTTTATTTGAAATCACAAGCTTTCGGAGCTATCGATCGCCCCTTCCTCAGGTGAAGTAAAGAGATACAGAATCGCCAAAGCATATATAGATAGAGAACAAAGCATGTGTTACTTACAAAAAGCAGACGACTACATTTAAATCACTACATTTAAATGTAGTCGTCTGCTTTTTGTAAGTAACACATGCATTGTTCTCTATCTATATATGCTTTGGCGATTCTGTATCTCTTTACTTCACCTGAGGAAGGGGCGATCGATAGCTCCGAAAGCTTGTGATTTCAAATAAAACTGTTGGACTATAACCTGGTGTTGTGCGACTTATCATTTTTGTCCACCCCAGTCCAACACCGGCATCTCCGCATCATGATCTCTAAACAAGGTCATAATGACCTGAATTGGGTCTCCTGCCGCTGCGTGTCAGGTCTGCTCAGCGCTGACATACCCGACATCTGGGAAAAGTGTGGCAGAGGCTTCACAGCGGGGTTCCAGCCCGCTGGGGAAAATAACACTTTTCCACCCGACCTGCCACCAATCGTGCCCGCTGACCCCCTGGAAAATCATGGCCTGAATACCAGCAACAGTGGCCACAAAAAAGATTGTGTCCCTGACCATGCTACGATCACATCTGAAAGCATGGCAGGAAAATCAGTAGTGAGGGTCTAAAAAGTGTGTTGAAATTGGCCCCATAGTTAATTTTTTTTCTCCATTGCCTTCCTCGTCTGAAGGTGAAGTACCGTTCCATAGGCATTGGTTGCCTTTCTGTACCTGGTCCAAGTAACTATTATTCATGTATGAGCCATGACAGTGATGTCAGCAAGGTATTCAGCTGTGCTGGCAGCCCAATCTTGTACTTGCTGGATGTTCATGGCACTATAGAGTAAATTACATGAATGAGTTCCTGTAGCTACCTTTTAATAGACAAATAATTTCTCCTTTTTCCTCAACAGTGTTATTGATCATAATGTTGTACACTTACAACAAATTTAAAAATATTTTTTATTTCAAGATTTAGAGGAGTGTCTTATTGATAATGTGTTCAAGATAATTTAACACAACCCAGACACTATTTTAATCAATAAGGTAAATACCAATTATATTAGGTCAAGGTTTAAAGCTAATCTTAACAATGATGCTTTGTCCCAGTGAAATAACTTTTCAGGAAAATCTAAATTTAATCACATGTATGGTCTTCTTGTAAGCTACTTTTTAGATATTTTACATAGAATTATATAGAAATTACAGCACAGAAACAGGCCATTTGGCCCAATTGGTCAATGCTGGTTTTTTTGCTCCACACAAGCCTCTTCCCACCCTACTTCATCTCACCCTATCAGCATAACTTTCTATTCCTTTTTCCCTCATGTACTTATCTAGCTGCCCCTTAAATGCATCTATGCTAGTCGCCTCAACTACTCCATGTGGTAGCAAGTTCCCCATTATAACCACTCCACTCTCTGGGTAAAGAAGTTTCTCCTAAATTCCTTATTGGATTTATTAGTGACTATCTTATATTTATGGCCCCTAGTTTTGAACAAGTGGAAACATCTTCTCTACATATACCCTATCAAACCCCTTCCTAATTTTAAAGACCTCTATTAGGTAACCCTTCAGCCTTCACTTCTGTTTTCAGAAGTCTTCTAACCCCCAATTAACACGTAAAAAGCTAAACAATCACAGAGTGAAAAAATGCAGAAAAATGTGTCTTGAAATTCAAGGTGAAAGCATTACTTCTGTCAGCAAATGTATTCTGTGTCAAAAAACATGTAAACTAGCACCTATGTCTAACAGAAACCTAACATGTTTTAATGATTTCAAAGACCAATACAAATGTTTGATTAATTAACAAATAAAGATAGTATAGAACACGCATTTACATTCAAACCAATGAATATATTGTCAGTATAATTAAAGGAGAGGCCTTTACTTAATTTGTTAATTAGACACAAACAGGCTGTGTGAAATATTCCAGCTTAAAAACACAAATTTAAAATCAAAAGAAAAAAATGCATTTTAAAGGAATAGTATTCTATTAGTTGTGCTAGATAGGTTAGATTAAAAACGCATTAAGAGGCAATTTATTTTCTCTTAGACATTATAGCCTTTTCATAAAATTTAAAAGTATTTAATATAATGTAACAAACAACAGCAACAAAAATGACTGCATTTTTAATTAAAAACCATTACAAAAAAGTCTATTATATGAAGAATATTTGAATAGCATACATTGAAAAAATATGAATCAGCTATACCATAAAAAGAAACAATAGAGTCAGTTTTATGAATTTGTGCTCCCAGTACGGAGTTCCCCATGCTGGATGCACATATCATGAATATGGGCGCAGAGGTCAGTGGGCCCTGCAGGATTTTTCATCCAATAAAATGAATAAATGCATTAAATTTATCCTACTATTTCTTTGCAATCCCAGAATTTACTGAAAATCAGTATTTCTGAAGTAAAGGATGAAATCAGAGCAATAGTGAGAAAGGATATTGGCTCAGAAAATCAAGATGTAGAATCAGTCTGGGTGGAGCTAAGAAGCACCAAGAGGCAGAAAACATTGGTGGGATTTGTCTATAGGCCTCCAAACAGTAGTGGTAATGTAGGGGATGGCATCAAACAGGAAATTAGAGATGCGTGTAACAAGGGTACTACAGTAATCATGGGTGACTTTAATCTACATATAGACTGGCCAAACCAAATTAGCAATAATACTGTGGAGGATGAATTCCTGGAGTGTGTACGAGATGGTTTTTTAGACCAGTACGTTGAGGAGCCAACTAGGGAACAGGCTATCCTAGATTGGGTATTGTGCAATGAAAAGGCATTAATTAATAATCTTGTTGTGCGGGGTCCTTTAGGGAAGAGTGACCATAACATGATAGAATTCTTCATTAAAATGGAAAGTGAAGAAGTCCAATCCGAAACTAGGGTCCTAAATCTAAACAAAGGAAACTACGATGGTATGAGGAGTGAGTTGGCTATGATAGATTGGGGAGCTTCATTAAAAGGCATGATGGTGGATAGGCAATGGCTAACATTTAAGGAATAATGCATGAATTGCAACAGTTATACATTCCTTTCTCGGCGCAAAAACACAAAAGGAAAAGCGGCCCAACCATGGCTAACAAAAGAAAATAAAGATTGTATTAGTTCCAAAGAGGAGTCATATAAAGTTGCCAGAAAAAGTAGCAAGCCTGAGGATTGGGAGCAGTTTAGAGTTCAGCAAAAAAGGACCAAGAGATTGATTAGAGGGGAAAAATAGAGTATGAGAGTAAACTTGCAAGGAACATAAAAGCGGATTGTAAAAGCTTCTACAAGTATGTAAAAAGAAAAAGATAAGTGAAGACAAATGTAGGTCCCTTACAGTCAGAAACAGGATAAATTATAATGGGGAACAAGGAAATGGCTGAGGAATTAAACAAATACTTTGGTTCCGTCTTCACAGAAGAGGACACAAATAACTTCCCAGAAATGCTAGGGAACCAAGGGTCTAGTGAGAAGGAGGAATTAAAGGAAATTAGTATTAGTAAAAAAAATAGTGCTGGGGAAATTAATGGGACTGAAAGCTGATAAATCCCCAGGGCCTGATAATCTGCATCCCAGAGTACTAAAAGAGGTAGCCATGGAAATAGTGGATTCATTGGTTGTCATCTTCCAAAATTCTATAGATTATGGAACAGTTCCTGCAGATTGGAGGGTGGCAAATGTAACCCCACTATTTAAAAAAGGAGGGAGATAGAAAACAGGGAACTACAGACCGGTTAGCCTAACATCAGTAGGAGGGAAAATGCTAGAGTCTATTATAAAGGATGTGATAACAGGACACTTAGAAAATATCAACGGGATTAGACAAAGTTAACATGGATTTATGAAAGGGAAATCGTGTTTGACAAACCTACTGGAGTTTTTTGAGGATGTAACTGGTAGAATAGATAAGGGAGAACCAGTGGATGTGGTGTATTTGGATTTTCAGAAGGCCTTTGATAAAGTCCCACATAAGAGGTTAGTGTGCAAAATTAAAGCACATGGGATTGGGGGTAATATACTGGCATGGATTGAAAATTGGTTAACAGACAGGAAACAGAGAGTAGGAATAGATGGGTCTTTTTCGGGGTGGTAGGTGGTGACTAGTGGGGTACCGCAGGGATCAGTGCTTGGGCCCCAGCAATTCACAATATATATCAATGATTTGGATGAGGGAACCAAATGTAGTATTTCCAAGTTTGCTGACGACACAAAACTAGGTGGGATTGTGGAGGATGCAAAGAGGCTTCAAGGTGATTTAGACAAGTTGAGTGAGTGGGCAAATACATGGCAGATGCAGCATAACGTGGATAAATGTGAAGTTATCCACTTCGGTAGGAAAAACAGAAAGGTAGAGTATTATTTAAATGGTGATAGATTGGGAAATGTTGATGCACAGAAGGACCTGGGTATCCTTGTACACCAGTCACTGAAAGCAAACATGCAGATGCAGCAAGCAGTTAGGAAGGCAAATGGTATGTTGGCCTTCATTGCAAGAGGATTTGAGTACAGGAGCAAGGATGTCTTACTACAGTTATACAGGGCCTTGGTGAGACCACACCTGGAGTACTGTGTGCAGTTCTGGTCTCCTTACCTAAGAAAGGATATACTTGCCATAGAGGGAGTGCAGTGAAGGTTCACCAGACTGATTCCTGGATGGCAGGACTGTCGTATGAGAAGAGATTGGGTCGACTAGGCCTGTATTCACTAGAGTTTAGAAGAATGAGAGGGGATCTCATTGAAACGTATAAAATTCTGACAGGGCTAGACAGACTGGATGCAGGGAGGATGTTTCCCCTGGCTGGGGGGTCTAGAACGAGGGGTCACAGTCTCAGGATATGGGGTAGGGCATTTAGGACTGAGATGAGGAAAAATGTCTTCACTCAGAGGGTGGTGAACCTGTGGAATTCTCTATCACAGAAGGCTGTGGAGACCAAGTCACTGAATATATTTAAGAAGGAGATAGATAGATTTCTAAACACAAAAGGCATCAAGGGGTATGGGGAGAGAGCGGGAATATGGTATTGAGATAGAGGATCAGCCATGATCATATTGAATGGCGGAGCAGGCTTGAAGGGCCGAATGGCCTACTCCTGCTCCTATTTTTCTATGTTTCTATGTTTCTAAATATGTCTATATGATGAGAGGTGTGGGTTTGTACCAGTGACACTAGCCAACTAAGTTGAAATCATGCAGACTGGACCAAGGTAGATTTTGAAAACACCTCTGATTGGGAGCTCAACCATTAGTAGGCAGGAAATCATATACTGTCTCATGACTTAAAGCACTGTAGCAGCTTAAAGGGGCAGGCATTTATCAGATTTGAAAGACAACAAGCTTGTAATCAAAAAGCATGCCTGAAGTGAAGCATTTTGGAAGGAAAAATGAGGAGAAGCAGTATAACCTAAATGGTAAAATTTTAAAGGGGTCACAGGAACAGAGAGACCTGGAGTTTCATATACACAAATCTTTGAAGGTGGCAGGACAAGTTGATAAAGCTGTTAAACAAGCATACAGGATCCTTGGCTTTAAGCAAGTAGTTATGGTAAACCTTTATAAATCACTGGTTAGACCTCAGCTAGAGTATTGGCCCAGAATTTACGGTCCCCATGATGGCGTACACTGAGCGTACGCTGTCCTAAGTCTTCTGAAAGGCCCCACAAGTTCTGGGTTTCCGCATGTGCTGCACATGCGCAAATACCCGGAACTTGCAATCAGTCAAGGTATGCCTTGACAGATCAAACAAACTGACTAGAAATTTACTTTTGCTGGCGCAGAGTTGGACTATTTGCCCAACTACTGCCCAGCAAATGCCCATGAGACTCTTATGCCTGGTAAAAGCAGGCCTAGGGCCTGCTTTCACCAATGTAAGGGTTATTATTAATCTTAAATTAAAAATTTAAAAATAAAAATGATGCACAAACTCTTAAAATTAGTTTATATAAATATTGACCTGGATTAAAATGTTTAAAATTATTTTTCAAAAAATTACATTTTTATTGTATTTGCTGTAATGAAGGGACATTTAATTAAATTTGAAAATCAGAACATTTATTTTTATTACAGTTGTCTAAATTGTTTAATTATTTGGGGATTCCCGTAGGGTTTATAGGGATTCCGTTCGTAAATAGAATCCTCCTTTCTCATTGGAGGACCTGGCCCACGTAATGCTAGGGATCCTTCCGAACTGCCTGCGTCCCTGGGTTCCATGGGCCTTTACTCAGGCGTACGCCTGCAGGTCCAGGACCCAAACTCTTCATAGCGTTGGAACCAGGAGGTAAGTTCGTAAGGGGAAAAATTGCGCCGTGCCCCCTTTGGGGCGCTAACTTCGCCGGGGCGCTAAAAGTATTAGTTAGTGCCACCACGCCCGAAATTGAATGGTAGCGCCCCAAGCAGGAGGCGGGGCGCTACTGGAAGTGCTCCCCCTCCCTCTTGGGGTGCTCCCATTGAATATCGCGGCGCTATGTGCAACAGCGTCACGTGCATCGGCACGTCATGTCGTGCCGCGGTACTGCTGGCCGCCCTCCCCTGGTTAAAGAGGTGGGGCCTAGCACAGTGCACACTGGGGCCCTGCTGGACTACTGGGGAGCGGGGTGGCAGCAAAAGAACTCGGCACTCAACAGGAGTGCTGGGCTGACCAATCGAGGCTGGCACCCCGCAGGAGGAGGTGAGAGGGGGCAGGTGCTGGCAGGCAGCCCAAAAAAAAATGGCCACCCGGCACCTGCCCTTTAATTTGCGCCGCCCTGGCTGCAAAAACACCACCCTGACCCTGTTGTAAATAGCGTCCGGCGGTAGGTTAGGGAGCGCGAGCAAAGTTTGCGGCCGGGGCACGAGCGGGGCGCTGCGCACGGTGATGACGTTATTGTTGGAGGCACAGCGCCACAGGGCGCTACTGGCTACCGCCGCCGCAAACCTCCCACTGAATTTTGCAGGAGGTGTTAGTGGCTCCGCGTCCGGGTGCTAGGTGCTTTGCGCCCCGTTAGTGCCCCCTCAGGGCGCTAACGGGAGGCGCAAAGCAACCAAATTTTTCCCCCATAGATTTTTCGCGGGTCAGAGGCATGCTCCGGAGGTAAGCCTCCGACCGCAAATTCAGGGCCAATGGGCTGGATTTTCCAGGGGGTCAGCAGGCGCGATTGGTGGCGGGTCGGGTGGAAAAGTGTTTCTTTCCCCCAGCGGGTCAGGACCCCGCTGTGAACCTGCCACCACGCACCTTTCCCTGATGTCTGGTCTGTCAGCGCTGAGCAGACCCAACATGCAGCGGTGGGTTCACAGCGGGGGACCCAATTTGTGTCATTACTGGCTTGTTTAGAGCCACTTAAGAATGAATTTCAGCTCACCTTCTGCATTTGACAGCTCGCCCATGGGGTCCACGTTGGACGTGGACCACGTCTGTCAAGCTGAGGCTGGAGTTCAGTGGCCTTGAATCAGCTGTTGAGTTGACAGCTTCAAATGTAAAGTAAAAGCTCCCACCTTACAGAGATATCTTCCCTTAGCCACAAACTCTTCCTCACTGCATTTCCACAACAGATTCACTATGCTGCAAGTATTTACACAAGTCTCCATCCAGTCTGACCTCATTACCTCTCTCACCATTGATAGATCGCTTCTGTAATCTCTACTTTACCTGCCATCTATTCCATCAGCATGGGTGCCCTTTATATTCTCTCACCTTGGTCCTCAGAATCCCACCATGATCAGCCCCAGCACCAGCAGCACCAACAACAACACCACTAACCTTCTCTGCAATCACTTGCTGCTGCACAGGACACAGGGCATCATCACCCGACCACATTGTTGCCCGGGAGGCCTGCGATGGCCTCACCATGGCCAGATTTACTTCACATGACGCTGTAAACTCTGGCTGCCACATGATGTGCCAGCTTGGCACCACTCCACACCAACACCATAAAGCATCCCTACAATACCCAAGCCATTCCTTTCACACTCACCACCATTGCGGGGGGTACCGTTATGTCTCACCACTCACTGCAACTCACGAAGCCACTTCCAAAGGTGCACACAAATCTGTCCAAGAACGCAAAGTGTTGAAAATAAAGGTTTCAATGTTTGACACCACATTAACAGAAACGTTACATGAACATTGCATAAAACACCCAAGTGCCTACCCTTGTGTGTTGTTAGTTGGTATAATTGCACTAGGATGAGGATGAGTGTGAGGGGTGGCTAGTGAGATGGGGATGTAATAATGTAGATAGAGAGGGATGGGTGGAGGTGCAAGGTAAGTTGGTGTGAGTAAGAATGTGCAGGAGTAGGGTAGGGAAGGCAGAGTGTTGGGGATGTGATGAGAGGCACAGCAGGATGAGGTTGAGTGTGGCTTTGTTCTAACGTTTTGTGATCTACTGAGATCATTGAAACATTTGTGCCACTGCAGCCTGGTCCGCCTAATGACATCCCTGCTTGTGTCCTCCTGTGCAATGTGCAACCAGGCTGCGTTGATCTCCTGGGAAGGGAAGAGGACCTCCCTGCGTGCTGTCACTCCCTCCATAAGCATATGGAGGGAGTCATGGGAGAGCCTGGGTGCAGCCCTGCACCTCTGTGTTGTGCTTGTCAGTGTTTGCAGTACCTCAATGCTGTAGAACACTGACAGCACAAATGTCAAATGTCAAAATAAAGTTGGCCATGGACTCTTTAAGGAATCCGGCTGATGACACGTCATCAAATGACATCACCAGACCCGCTTCCTCTAATTGGCCAGCAAACGCACTGGGCGGGCTTAACAAGCCCAATCAAGGTAAATTCATTTCAGAGGCCAGGATGGAGACAGCAGCAGGGATTGGGACCTGCCACAAACATTACCTGCCACGAACCCGTTGAGGTCAGGAAAATCGCGGCCAACGTGTCCAATTCTGAGCACCATATCATAAGAAGAATGTTAAGGCCTTGGAGAAGGAGAGATTTATCAGAATGGTACTACGTATGAAGGAATTCAGTTATGTGGGGAGACTAGAGAAACTGGGATTGCTCGCCTCAGACCAAATATGGTTAAGGGGAAATTTAAGAGAGGTTTTCAACATTATGAGGGATTTTTACAGAGTAGTTCGGGAAAAACTGTTTCCACTGGCAGGAGAATCTGTAAGCAGAGGATACAGACTTAAAATAATTGGCAAAATATCCAGGGGGAAATGCCCGATCTGAAAAGGTGGTGGAAGCAGATTCAATCGTAACTTTCAGAAAGGAATTGGATATATACTTGAAAAGGAGAAAGTTGCAGGGCTTTGGGGAAAGAGCAGGGGAGTGGGACTAATTGAATAGTTCATTCAAAGAGCAGGCACAGACACAATGGGCCGAATGACTTCCTTCTGTGCTGCATCATCCTGTGAACTGTCCTTTACATTTTCTCTTCCCAAAGGGAAACAGCAGGCCTCTGTTTCATGACTCTGCATATTGGTCTGGGCTCTTCCTTCTCTTTCAGCTTTAACAACATAAAACTGGTGAACCTAGATTGTCCTCCCTTGTGTCACCTGATTTTGAGAGGTAGAGGAATGGGGAGGGAAGGGTGGTAAATTGGCTGGCTGACTGTCAGTTGCCAGCACTCCCGAATTTTCCTCTGGAATTGATCTATTTTCACCATTTTTTGCCATAATTTTGCTAGTCTTAGAGTGAATTATTTGCTGATATTTGGGCAGGTATATTCATATGAAATGTTATTGAAGTAAATACATCATCTAACATATTTCTTTTCACACCGTAGCAATGCTGGAGATCAGGAATGCCATGGTGTCTTTGATGTTTAGTGCCACTAAGGAGGTTTGGCAGGGGAGTTAAATTTTGTTTTCCTAATTTTATTCCTTCTCCAACTTTTCCACCGAATAAAAATCAGGGGCTCAATTTTAATGGAGGAGGCGGGATGGAGTCGGGTTGCCTGGTGGGCGGGTTTTGGACCTGCTGCCAGATTCAGCCGCTCCCGGTGTCCCATTTTGACTTAATTGGTCCAATTAGTCCCGTCGTATGCGCTGCCTGCTGCAATGAGTTGGAGCAGGTCTGTTGGTCTGCACTGATGAGGTCTTTGCTGCACTTGTTTTTAAGGGCTCCATGTAGCCTCAGCCTCTCATTTCTTATTGCTGCTGCTGCTGGAAAGGGCCAGGATCACAATGAGTGCTGCCACAGGCAAGAAAGCTGCTCTTAGATTCAATGACGACTCCCTGCAAGCTCTTGTAGAGGGAGTACGAGGGCAAAGGGACATTCTGTTCCCTGCAGATGGCCACAGGAAGCCTCCTCAACAGATGAAGGCAGCCTGGCTGGAGATAGCTGAGGAGGTCAGCGCAAGGTCGCTGTGTGGACGCACCTGGCTCCAGTGCCGCAAACGCTTCAACGATCTTGTCCGAACATCAAAATTGAGTATCACATCACACTTACCTTCACTCTGCTTCCCTTCTCTTCTTATCACCAGCACTCTGCATTGTCAGCCTGCTCCTCTACATCCCACCTTACCCTTACTTCCCTTGTACCCTTACCTTTCTATCTCTCTCTCAGTACTGAATCACTTCACCATCCTGCTATGCAGCCCTCACACTCGCACTTATTGCTATGCAATGACAACAACTAACAACGCACAGGGAGGCTCCTTCCTCTTGCCACCTCACTCCATCCTGGGCTCCCTCTAAGATTCTACCTTATGGATTCTTCACACTCACTCCATCACTCTCGCTGAAACTCCACTTGTGACCCTCCTTGCAGGAAAAGGTAGCCCACAATAAGAGGGAGAGAGCCAAGACAGGAGGAGGCACACCATCACTCGCCACATTAACTCACGCTGAGGAGGCTGCTCGCGAAATCATGGGAGATGGCGAGGAGCTGGAAGTGGGGGATGGAGAGACGGGCACACTAGAGGAAGCTGGTGACAGAATGCATTTTCATCCCTCGCTTTTACAATTCCTGATTGACTGCAATGGCATATGTTGCGCATAGAGATTGACTTCTGATCATCTGCACGATAGGATGTGTCTGTTACCTCCAAATCTGATGTCTAACTCATGCCTTTACTTTCCCACAGGACCATCAAGAGCCCCCCTCCCCACTGTCCAGGAGGAAGAGCCGGACGACTCCTCAGAGGAACCTGCAGCCTCTGAGGGAGCAGCGTCACCAGGACTCAGCGCACCCAGCACCAGCGCAGATACGCACACCTCAGTGGGTCCTTCGCAACATAGTGTAGTCACCTGGTGTATCACAGCTCACAAGTGAGCATCAGCAGATGCTGAAGACAGCGACAGCAGTGGAGAGTCCTTGTCGGAGATCGCAGGACTCTCCTAGCTCAGCTCAGCTGCATGTAGACGCTGTGCCTCTGGGGCCATCCAGAAAGAGAGTGGTGCTGGAACTCCAGGAACAAGTGCAGGAGTCTCTGACAGGGTTTGCATCCAGGGTAACTGTGAGTGTGGAGAGAATGAAGGAGTCAATCTCTAACATGAGCACTGCCTTTGTGGAGGCAATGGCGCATGAATGTGCCGCCATAGAGAGGGTGGCAACCTCCTTGGAGGGCATAAGTCGCAACACTCAACAGAGCATGGTGGTTCTTCTAAATAGATGGTCTGCTATGGAGGATAGATGGGCATCTATTGAGGAGAGGAACCAGAGGTACATGGACGTCCCCGTTATGAGGACTGTCAGTACTGAGACGGGTCCTCATGACCTCACTGAGGTACAGCAAGTTGCTCTCCAGCCACTTGCTAGCAGTGAAGTGCAGGTGACCCATGAGAGGGATGTTGGAGGCAGAAATCGGCTGTGTGGTTGATACTGAAGAAGGAAGCTGTAGACTGCAGGAAGATATCAATAAATTGGTCAGGTGGGCAGAACAGTGGCAAATGGAATTCAATCCGGAGAAGTGTGAGGTAATGCATTTGGGGAGGGCTAACAAGGAAAGGTAGGACACTGAGTAGTGTAGAGGAACAAAGGGACTTTGGAGTGCATGTCCACAGATCCCTGAAGGTAGCAGGCCAAGTAGATAAGGTGGTTAAGAAGGCATATGGAATGCTTGCCTTTATTAGCCGTGGCATAGAATACAAGAGCAGGGGGGTTATGCTTCAACTGTATAAAACATTAGTTAGGCCTCAGCTAGAGTACTGCGTGCAGTTCTGGTCACCACATTACAGGAAAGATGTGATTGCACTAGAGAGGGTACAGAGGAGATTTACAAGGATGTTGCCGGGGGTAGAGAATCTTAGCTCTGAGGAAAGACTGGATAGGCTGGGTCTGTTTCCCTTGGAACAGAGGAGGCTGAGGGGAGACCTTATTGAGGTGTATAAAATTATGAGGGGCATAGATAAAGTGGATAGAAAGGACCTATTTCCCTTAGCAGAGGGGTCAAAAACCAGGGGGCACAGATTTAAAGTAATTGGGGGAAGGTTTAGAGGGGATTTGAGGGGAAATGTCTTCACCCAGAGGGTTGTGGGGGTTTGGAACTCACTGCCTGAAAGGGTGGTAGAGGCAGGAACCCTAACCACATTTAAAAAGTACTTGGATGTGCACTTGGGATGCTGTAACCTGCAGGGCTACAGACCAAGAGCTGGGAAGTGGGATTAGGCTGGATAGCTCTTTGTTGGCCAGCCGAAATGGCCTCCTTCCGTGCTGTAACTTTCTATGATTCTATGATTCTACAACAAGGAAGTGTGGGTTCCTCTCCAAGCGCTCACATGACCATGCCACTGCAGAGCCCTCGGTCAGAGCCCCAGGTTCCTCACCCAACTGAGATGGCCGTCTCAGTCCCTGCACAACCGCAGGAAGAGCAGACTGTGGAGGAGCCCTCACATGCTCCCAAACCCGGAGGACGCCCGCCAAAGATGTCTAAGCAGGTGCAGCACCAAAGTGAGCAAGGTGCCTCTATATCTACTGAAGCCACAGGGGAAGCACCACGTAGGATCACGCGTAAGAGGAAGTTAAAGCACAAATAGTCACAAGGGTAGTCACTTGGGTGTTTTATAGTGTTGATAAATATCGAGTGTCATCCTTTTGTGATGTAATTAAACAAAAGAGATGGCAAAGAGTTGACGTTCTGGCCTATGTGTTCTGGGAAATGGAAGTTCAAGAGTGAGGGCTCAGGGCTAATTCCATTTATAATGATGGTGGTGAGACTGAGCAGACACCACCATTTATTGGACAGATGATGCATGAGGTTTTGAGAATGTTGGCCATATATTCATCTCCATCTGCCAGCCACCTGTGTTTGAAGTGTAAGTTTACGCGAATCTGGCATGGATGAGTGCATCCCTTGCCTGATGGCCAGCAATGTGGTTGCGTGCGGCTGCACTGGCCATATCCGGCCCCGCAACGCGTGGCTCCCTGTCCTCCTCCTCATCCTCCTCCTCATGCTCCTCCTTGTCCTCCTCCTTGTCCTCCTCATCCTCTTCCTCGTCCTCTTCCTCTTCTTCCGAGGAGTGTGTGTGCTGAGCCACTTGTTTGTCTGGCAGCACTAAGCCACGCTGCTGTGCGATGTTGTGCAGGGCACAGCAGGCCACGATGATTCTGGACACCCTGGCTGGTGCATACTGCAGGGCTCCACCAGATCTGTCCAGGCATCGGAAGCGCATTTTGAGCAAGCCGATGGTTTGCTCGATGATGCTTCTGGTGGATAAGTGACTCAGATTGTAGCGCTCCTCAGCCTCGTTTGTTGGCCTCCTCATCAGTGTCATAAGACAGTTTTTCAGGGGATAGCCCTTGTCACCAAGTAGCCATCCGCAAAGTTGGGTTGGTAGATGGAAGAGCTGAGGCACAGTAGACTGGCGCAGGATGAAGGAGTCATGGCAACTGCCAGGGTACTTAGTGCAAACATGCATGATGATCTTCCTGTAGTTACACACCAGCTGGACGTTCAGGGAGTGGAATCCCTTGTGGTTGACAAATACAGCTGGGTTGTGATAGGGGGGCCCTAATGGCTACATGTGAGCAGTCTATGATGCCCTGCACCATTGGCAAGCCTGCCATATTGGCAAAGCCAACCGCACGCGCGGTCAGCACTTGGGCTATCCATGGAGAAGTGGATTTAATTGCGGGCCTTTGCAAAGAGGGCATCGGTGACCTGCGTGATGCAGGTGTGTGCGGCCGACTGGGAAATGCCGCTGATGTCTGCAGCTGATTCCTGGAAGGAGCCCGAAGCAAAGAAGTTGAGTGAGGTGGTGACTTTAACAGCCACTGGTAAGGAGTGTCCACACGCTCCTCTGGGCTCCAGGTGTTGGTGCAGCATTGCGCAGATGTCAATGACTACATCTCTCGAAAGTCTCAGCCTCCTTCGGCACTGCTGCTCAGTCATGTTGAGGAAGCTGATCCTCTGCCTGTAAACCCTGTGTTGGGGGTATCTCCTGCGGCGAGGTGCAGCCCTTCACTGATGCCCTCTGCCCTGTGCAGCATCAGGTGGGTGAGGAGGAGGTTGGCGCTCCTGGTGCTCGTGCTGCTGTTGTGGCTGGTTGTGGTGCTGCCACAGCTGCTCTTCCTCCAAATCTGACGACCAGGATGAGAGGATATAAATGGTTCCTATACCGTTGCTATAGATTTCAGTTGAGGCAAGAAGTTTGCAAGTGCACAGTCAAAGTGGCCTGAGATTATTCCAATCAGGTCACACTGCAGATGGCTGTCAGCTTGAATAGTCACAAGGTCAGTAGAGTTGCAAAATCTTATCCCAAACCTCCAACAACAAAGTTGTGGCATTTGAATGTCCGCCATGTTGCAGGAGCGCTTTTAAGCAGCTGCAGCAAATGACAACAAATCATGTCCTCGAGAAACCCGACTCATTGCAGCTGACGTGTTTCTCGGAAGACGGGAAACAGGAGCCAAAAGCACCAAAATCGGAATCACAGATTAAAATAGGATTAGCAAGGCAGTTAAAAGGCTGTTAACTGCCTTAAATAACAACAGAAAATGCTGGAAACACTCAGCAGGCCAGGCAGCATCCGTGGAGAGAGAAACAGAGTTAACGTTTCAGGTCTGTGACCCTTCGTCAGAACTGCCAGAAGGGTCCCAGACCTGAAACGTTAACTCTGTTTCTCTCTCCACGGATGCTGCCTGGCCTGCTGAGTGTTTCCAGCATTTTCTGTTGTTATTTCAGATTTCCAGCATCCGCAGTATTTTTCTATTGTGTTAACTGCCTTAACTGCCTGTCCCGTCGTTTGGTGTCGGGTCAGTTTGGGAGCGGCTGACCCGACACTTACGAAATTAGCATGGGGGCGGGTTAGAGGCGGGTTCGCAGCCAACCGGCATTTTTTCCGATTTTCGCTGCTGACCCACCTCCAAACCCGCCGTCTGAACTCCATTAAAATCGAGCCCCAGGAGTCTGATATGATATTATTGTATGAACATTGAGTAGTGGAGCAGTCAGACTTTCCAGAGGTGATCGTGGAAGGAGGAAAGGCCGGGGCAGGAGAGGCCCTAGTTTCCTTGTGGGGCCCAGAGGAGCACTCCTACTCCTGGCCCATAAGGAAACCAAAAAAATATTAAACTTACCTTCTCAGCCCTCTTCTGGGCTTGCTGCTCCTTGGCTACCATTAACACAGAACTTTTTTTGAATGTGCTCTGTATAATTTGCCAAGTCTGCAAGTTGTACCAAGATACTTCTTCAAAGTATTGTGCACTTACTTGCTTTTACAAACAATTTAATCTTCTTGTTTTAAGGACCATTATAACCACTTAAACTGCTGCTAATTTCACTTGGCTTCACATCAGATGTTCCTGACCTTCATAAAGATTATTTCTCAGCAGTTCTTGGAGTCCTCAATACAACGAATCAATATCATTAGGAGTGATAGTTGTTGCAGAAAGCAGACAGGCAGTAGTAATTTTATTAAAGCAAATCATTGGCACAATCATTGAGACAAATGTCTATATGTTTTCCACTGATTACACATAAAATGTAGCAACGTGGCTTGGCTTGATTCTGGATTCAGTAGATATTAACCCAATCTATTGGGCCTGAGCTAAAATAAGTTCACTTACCTTAATTTGTACCATACCTGAAAAATAGACTCATCTAAAACAATATAGTTGAAGCAACCATAAAATATATTTTCTTGGTTTAACTTAAAAAAATTAGATTTCTTTAGCATCTCCTACAAATGTTATTAGTTTAAACTATTGAAAAAAACATTTCTAAATTCTTTGTCCTATATGCATGACTGGTATTTTCATTGCATATTTGATGTGCGTGAATTAATACAATTATCAGCAGAGGCACATGGCGTTCCAAAATTAATTTAAATATGTGATTAAGTTTCTAACTAGGACCTGTGCCTACAGAATAAATATAACTCACTAGTGACAATGGATTACAGGTCTTCTTTCACTCACGCAACAGATCATCAAACTTGCTCATATGTACAGCATTTGTGATTTATGGGTGTTTCATATTTGCGAACAAAATTCTCTAACTCAATGTCACCAGTGAAATCCTCTGTTTATTACAATATAGTATTGGTTTATTAACGCAGAATTTTTTTTTTAAAGAAAAGAAAATGATCACCACTGTTATATTCACTGATGCAAAGGAAAGAACTGTACACATAATATTAATCGCAACCAAAAGAAGCCTTTTTTTAAGTCATAAGAAAATTTTGGATAATGGTCTATGAGTAATACAATATTTCTCACTCATGAAATAAAAGTAGATTCCAGTGCCAGTTGTATAATGTCCTCTGGATTTAGAACAAAGATGATACTTTATATACACTGTATAAAGATTTGTTATTCTCATAAATATAGTTTAAGAATCATGGGATCAATTTTGGAAGCAAACCATCTAGTTTGCCTTTGGACAATAATAGAGCCTGAATAGATAGGTATGAATGTGACACTTCCCATGATCATAATCCTTTGAGGGAGAAATTCATTATAGCCCCATATGGGGCACTAACTTATAAAAGTTGAAAAAATTAACACCAGGCGCTAATGCTTTTCAACTTTTAAAAAATGTGGTTTTGCACTTCAGGAAGTAAGTGGAGCGCTAAATCAAGCACTCCACTTCCTTCCTGGAGTGCAACAGGCAGCAGGTGGGGTGGTAGGTGTGCAGCGCTGCACAATGGGCTGTGCAGTGTTGTCACATTGGAAGGCTCCTTCCCTCCCTTAAAGGGAAGGGCCATTGCTGCAGGCTCTGCAAGAAAACGAATCCCCTGATCGCCGACGGCACCTCTGATCGGCGCCGATCAGCCTCAAGCACTGTAACAGGCTGATCATGCGCGGCACCTGAAAAATAGAAAAAAAAAGCACCTTTTTCACCTACCTCACCGGCAATTCCTTTAACTACTGCTCCCCAAGTGGCCATCCGCGGTGACAACGCCTCCTGCAGCTGTTGGTGTTGATGCCCGGCGATGCTGCAGGGGGCGGAAGCCAAGTTCGCATCCGGGGCGGTACCGTGGCGCTGTGCACTAGATGATGTCACAATCTCTGGGGCGCAGCAGATCGTGGCGTTAGGGTTTACCACCACCACTAACCTGCAGGGGAAGTTCGTGGGTGTCGGTACTCTCGCCGTGCCCGGTCGCAAAGCTGGTAGTGTCCTCTTAACGCCCCCCGGAGGCGTTAACAGGAGGCGCAAAGGAGGCCAATTACTCCCCCAAATTCCCTGATACCCAAAGGTAATCAAGCAAAACTCCAGAATGTTTATTCTCACATCTCCACTATTTCACCCTGAATGATATCATAGAAGCAGATTTTAGATGAGAACTGTGAATTCATAGTGAAAAATGTTATACATATCTCTTCACAATAAAATAGATGTCAGGCAATTTGAATGGTTTCAGTAAATGACTATAAAATGCACTGTCCAGAGAAATAAAAATTAATTGGGAAATATTCACAGTAATTAAAAGGAGATTCCAATAATCAAAAGAAATAACAGCTGCTGGAGTTTAGATAATCTTTAAGAGCACCACAAAGAATTAGAAAATATGTTGGAAGTTCCACTGAATACATTTTATACAGTGAATGAATGTAACTGAATAGCACGAAAGCAATTAAGTAATTGTTTAGTTCTGACATCAGATTTACGACTGTATAACATCATAACCAATTTGTTATCTGATTTACATGGCGGCTGGTGAATTACTTTGTATTATTCTGTGAAGCCCAGATATGTGGCCTCATCAATCCAACTTTCTTTGAGTTCCCTGACCTGATATTCTGTGAGGTCCTGTGACATTTTGCAACACGGGGCTGATGTCCTGTAAATTGTGTTGTTTTCTATCATCGCCCAACGGCAGTAGCAGAAAATGAACAAGTGACAGAGGTTAAAGAAATCTGCATAATATTAAAAATACTGGATAGGTGACAGAGCTTTCACGTTTTATGATGTCATCTAAACTCCTTGATTGGATTATTGTCTTGCAATGCCTACTCACTTGTGCAATATCTCTTTTTCTACATGTTTTTCTGATTTTGACATTTACATTTTTTATTATTTATTCACGACTTTTTAGTTAAAACTTTTGGTGGTAGAAAGGATCCTTTTCTTATTTAGGGCGACACTATCACATTCAGGGACTGCCTCTGACAACACATTTTAACAGCCATCTGAGCTTCTGTCAGGACCCTGGAGATTATGTGCAGGATGGGCCTGGCCTGGAAAAGGTTGTGCTGGCTGGAAAAGTTAGGCTGAGCGAGATGACTGGATGAAGACAACGATCAAGTATTTTTAAGCGAGTGAAATTTCTGTCAAAAAGTGGAAATGGACAGCTGTGCCAGGAGGTGTCCGGGACATCGTTAGTCTGTCAGGTGTTTATTTTAAACGATCTCCTACTACAGATACATATTTCGAGTTAAAGTAAACACTTTAAAATGTGTCTATAAGAGCTGTTTTATGGTGAGTCTTGAGACTATGGAAAAATATGAATTTAACTATATACCAGTGAACATTAATCCCTAAATATGCATCAACTCTCCTCCGTATATACTACTTTCTGCTTTATCTACTTATCTATCTATCTACATGGGAGCATTAATTCTTAAGACGAAAGGAGTTTTTGGAGGGGTTTGTTTTTCTATGAATGGGGTTACACTACTTTGTTTCAGCTATATATCCTGACAACTATGGAAATATCCTTAGAAAAACAAGAATGACAAGTGCTTGGAAAGTGTTGTAATGTTAGCCCCCTCTTGAGAATCCTTTCATCTGGAAATGTGGAAAATGAAGTTCTAAAGCGAGTCGCCTGCTTGTCACTAGTAGTCAGTGTGTATTTATGTGTAGTGTGGGCTGACACAGTCGGGTTGCTGCAAGTCTTCGGGCTGTAACCTATGTGGAGGAATCGGTGCTACAATAGGATTTTTAAAAAAAAGCTGTCTGTGCTAGGCTGGTACAGCGCGGTGTTTCTCTGGGTTGCTCTGATAAGGTTGGAGCGGGGTTGCTGCCGGACTCGACTACTTTGTGGCACGGGCAGTGCAGGCGAGGGGAGGGGACGAGAGCGCGAGCGCCGGCTGTGGCGCCGGGCTGTCCTCGAGAGAGAGACACACAGGGCTCCGAACAAGCTGTACCAGCACCACCGCCATGGACATTTTCGACATAGACGTGTTGAACGACTGGGATTTGGAGACGTTTTGGTGAGTCTCTTGAGTTATTGTTATTTGTTTTTTTTTGAGTACATGTAAAGCTATCCATGGGAGTCTGGAAATTCTATCTGACTAAACGGTAAAAAAACTACCGTTTTAAGACTCCCGTCAGTTATTATTTTTAATTAGAGTATAAATTTAGGAAACTGGCGAAGATTTATCATATGAAACAGTTGAATTAAATGTCCAGTAGTTGATGGGCTGATGTCAAAGAATGTTGATTTGTACTTAATATAATTGTCGATAATTATGCTGCTACGATATATTTGCAGAATGAATCCAGAAGGCAAGATATAACAAAGAAAATGCTGTTCTAAAAAGACTGGATATAGTGATCCAAGTACGGTAAACCCATTCATAACGGACAGAAAAATAAACCCCCTCCCAAAACAGAAACAGAAAAATTAATACAATCATATAAATAAATTGTAAACATGAAGTGAATATTTCAAAATATTGGAACAAATAAATGAAAATAAAAGATGACAACAAATTATTTAACTAAATAAAAGTACAATTTATCAAATGTAAAATTATTTAAAGCATGACTGCAAGCAAACAGATATGATTTGGAATATTAGGTCAAAATGTGAACCTAAAGTTTCACTACCTTGCAGTCGCTAGAAAATATTTTTCAAAGCATAAGTAGAAGCTAAAGAAGCTTACCTGTGATTAAAAAATGTCAGTTTGAGGAATACTTATTGTTTATATACTTATGTGGCTTACCTCACCTCTGCTGTAGGTTGACCTGGGTTCCAGGTAATCCCAGATTTAGGCCCTGATTTTAACGTTGGGCCAGTTTTTGGTGGGTGGGCATTGGTGTGAATTAGAAACTCACCCGCTGCCTGCAGAAATGAGACCCAAGGTATTTTAACTACCATTTAAATCCCACCGTCAGACATCCCACCTGCTCCAGGTGGAAAATCGCACAGCCCGGAAGCCGCCTGCCATGAGCAGGTAATTGGCTGCTGGGGCTGTCCGCGGGGGGTCTCCTGATCAGGATGTGGAGGGCGAATTCTGCGGCAGGGGACGCTTAAGCTTTCCTTGTGGTGCCCGATGGAGCACTCCTGCTCCTCCTGGCCCCACAAGGAAAGTAAAACAAAAAGTTAACAAGACTTACCTTTTTGGGCCTCTTCTGAGATCTGACCAAGGCTCTGTAAAACTGAAACATAATGTTCTCACTTTTGTATTATAACCCCCTTGGGATAAAAGCCAACATGCCATTAGCCTTTATGATTACTTTTTATTCCTGCACACTAGCTTTTAGTGATTTCTGTACCTGGACACCTAAATCCCTTTGCTCCTCCACGGCACCTAGTCTCTCACCATTAAGAAAATATTCGAATTTTTCTTTCTCAGGTCCAAATGGATGTCCTCACACTACCCAACACTGAACTCCATCTGCCATAGTTTTGCCAAATCACTTAGTCTATCTATGTCCCTTTATAACTTCCTGCTCCAATCCACACAAATTACTATGCCTCCTAAATTAGTGTAATCTATGAATTTATACAACAATCAGATCTAAACATTCGTGAGCGCCCCCCAGCACAGTGAAGGTACTCTACGCACAAATAGAGAGATCCGAGGAGCCTCGGATATTGGGCCTCGGGGCCGGCAGAGGCAGAATTCGGAATGGTCTTTACTTGGTAAGTAACTTACCTTTTTTTTATTCAGGTGATCTTTTGGGTTGGTTTCCATGAGTGTAGCCAGTGCTGGTGCTGGTCGCCTGAGGGAAAACCAATGTTGCAGCAGGGACCTGAAGCAAGTGTTAGACCCCTTATTTGCATATGCAAACAGCTTAATGCCTGCTTCAGGTGTCGGTAAAGGACACCTCTTTTTTGTCCTTACCCAATATGGTGGGTGGCATAGTTCCGGTTGGAAGTGCACGTGCGCTTCCTGCCCGCCATTTTGGAGCCTTAGGAGGCTGTGTAGCACCTGAAAAACGGACACTATGTGACCCAATTTCTAGTCCTCTAAAGCTGAAGCCCCAGTACAGATCCCTGGGGAACATCGCTTGTCACATCTGAATCATAGAACATTCCCTTTATCACTACTCTCTGTCTCCTACCTCCTAACCAATTACCAACCCATGTCAGAGAGTTACCTCCAATTCTATGCACACTCATTTATGCTAATAATCTCAGGAGTGAACCTTATCAGATCCCTTCTGGAAGTCCGTATGTATAACATTCATAGACACACTCCTATCCACCATGTTAGTGATCTCATCATAAAATTCAACTAGATTAGTTAGCCATGACATACCCTTCACAAATCCATGCTGACTCTCTTTGACCAGCTGATACTTGTCCAAGTGCTCAGTCACTCTGGCGGGATTTTCCGGGGGGTTCAGCGGGCGCAATTGATGGCGGGTCGGGAGGGAAAATGTTTTTTTCCCCCAGTGTGTCTGGGACCCCGCTGTGAACACGCCACCACGCGCCTTTCCCAATGTTGGTTCTGTCAGCGCTGAGCAGACCCAACACGCAGTGACTGGGGATGCAATTCAGGTGATTAGTGGCTTGTTTAGCGCCACTTAAGAATGATTTTCAGCTTATCTTTTGCATTTGACAGCTCGCCCACGGGGTCCACGTTGATCATGGGCCACATCTGTCAAGCTGAGGCAGGAGTTCAGTGGCCATTAAATCAGCTGTTGAGTTGACAGCTTCAAATGTAAAGTAAAAGCTCCCCCCTTAGAGATATCTTCCCCCAGCCACAAGCTCTTCCTCACTACATTTCCACAACAGATTCACCATGCTGCAAGTCTTTACACAAGTCTCCATCCAGTCTGACCTCATTACCTCTCTCACCATTGACAGATCACTTCTGTCATCTCTAGTTCACCTGCCATCTATTTCATCAGCATGGGTGCCCTTTATACTCTCTCACCTTGGTCCTTAGAATCCCACCACAATCAGCCCCAGTACCAGCAGCACCAACAACACCACCAACCTTCTCCGCAATCAACTGATGCTGCACAGGACAGGGCATTAACACTCGACCACATTGCTGCCTGGGAGGCCAAGGATGGCTTCACCATGGCCAGATTTACTTCACTAAACACTGTACACCCTGGCTGCCACATGATGTGCCAGGTTGGCACCACCCCACACTAACACCATAAAGCATCCCTACAGTGCCCAAGCCATTCCTTTCACACTCATCACCATTGCGGGGGGTACCGTTGTGTCTCACCATTCACTACAACTCACTAAGCCACTTCCAGAGGTGCACACAAATTTGTCCAAGAACGCAAAGTGTTGAAAATAAAGGTTTCAATGTTTGACAGCACATTAACAGAAACTTTACATGAACATTAGATAAAGCACCCAAGTGCCTACCCTTGTGTGTTGTTAGTTGGTATGATTGGACTAGGATGAGAGTGAGTGCGAGGGGTGGCTAGTGAGATGGGGAAGTGATAATGTAGAGAGAAAGGGATGGGTGACGGTCCAAGGTAAGTTGGTGTGAGTAAGGATGTGCAGGAGTAGGGTAGGGAAGGCAGTGTGATGGGGATGTGATGAGAGGCACAGCAGGATGAGGTTATTATCAGTAAGTATAACACAATCACCAGCTGAACAATGACCAAGACATGGGAGATAATCCTTATCCATGGGTGAACCTCGATATTCCTACTGATATCCCACCAGGACAAATCATCCCCAACCCTGGATATTTCCTTTCGCCACTCATGGTTTTCTTGGGCCAAGGTATAATAATGCTTCTGGGACTGATTGACGCGCCTCATTAACTCTACCAAGTTTTCTTGCAGTGGTGGGATGTCATAGCCGAACCGAGTTACATACTGGTGCAATTGCTCTTTTAACTCATTCTTTACAGTAATATTTACTTGCTTATGTGAATAAATGCTTAACAACACCCACGCCCCAAGTCTCACAAGTCTGTCTGGGGTAAAACAAAAGGTTCCCGCCGCAATAGGACAAGTCAGGTCATTACCGTACTGGTATTCCCGGTGCATAGTAGTCACAAAATATTCCCCCTTCCCTCGATATGCAGATTGTACGGGGAGGTGCCACCCCGGAGTCACTTTCATGATACAATTCCACAACACCCTATCCCAATTGAACCTGCAAGCGAGGGCTGCATGTTCCTCCACATCGTAGGGGCAGATGAACATATCCGGAGCTTGAGCGCATCCGGTAAGATCTGGGGCCACCCATGTACTCCCATCCACTCGGGTCACGTATTATGGGGGTTCATCATACTCTACTAGGTGGTCTCCCCAATGCACCCCTATGTTCTCTACATGGAATAGAGGACTAGGGGCCGCGTTTTCAGGCAGAACGGGATAATATAATACCATCCCTAACCAGTGATGTTCCTTTGCCTCTGCCAATCACACTCATGTTTCACCAGGTATACCTGTACCAATCCTCTGACTCGGCACATAGTCATAGTAAGTTGGTAAGTGGACATTGCCATCAGATGTCGATCAGTCACCCACGAGGGAGTTCCCCCTTAGCAATGTACTGTAGGTTTTCCAACCAAGACCCATACATCGTTTTGCGCGGCCTCACTAGAGACATTCCGGTCCTCCTTTAAAACCTGATTTATCGTCTTAGCATGAGATACTAGATATTTTACCACATCCTGCAGGTGTATGGGCATAATTTGGTCCTCCTCCAATTCCTCCTGTTCCTGATCATTCATTTCCTACAACATTTTCCTTAAACGGTTTCTAACCGTCTTTACAGATTGATCTAGGCTGGCCAAATCAAGGCTATTAGTGAGGGAGGTTTCAGTGTTGAAGATGGTTGCAATATCATTCACCAGGCTCCGCCACCTTCTGGTATGATTTCCCTGGGGAGTAAACCAAGTACCATTTACCATTTTCCCCAAATGTGCCATTAGACCCATAACTATCCCTAGGGTCAATATGGTATAATGGTTCCAATTCCGATTCCACCAGCGTTTCTCTGGTCTTTTCCCCAAATCCCTCTATCAGTTCCTGCATCATTTTCCTATACAATTGTGCTGTTTCAGGCTTGCACCAACCAGGCAGCCCCAACTCGGTCAGATTCAACATTACTGGTACTACCTCATGGTGCATGTCGTGGTACAGCACCATTCGAGTGGGGATCACCACCAGCCCATTTGTTGGCCCCGGGGTGTGTCTGGGGCAACTTTCCTGGGCCGTCTGTGTTTTATTCGTAGGGAGGGGAAGTTTAGGACGGACTTTCAATTCCACCGTGTGTATTATTCCATTGTTACATTCCTGCACATGATAGGTCCGAGTGCAGTTTGGTCCTAGTGCACTTTGGATGACTACTGTGTTGGCATGACCGCCTTTCCTGAATGTACCATTGGTAGGGCATGATTTTGCCGTCGCTATCTAGTTTGACGAGAATTTCACACTGTGGGGGCATCTCAACATTTGGTATCCCCAGGGGTCTTACACACCCGTAGATTCCCTTGTGTTCCCGCCACCATTGTGGCCAACATAACATGGTCTCTCCGTCACCTTCCGATTGAGTTGGGCTCCCATGGTTCCCCCTAGGATCCCCTATCTGATGGTACCTTGTGTTGTTACCTGCCTTTGCTTGGATAAACCATACACGCGGCTGATTTGTAGTCCCACTCTTACACTTTACACATATCCCCCTCCCTTCTTGGACCTCATACGTGGTTACCCGTACTATTCCCTAGCAACTTGTTTCACACATGCCCGAGATGGATCAGAGGGTAATCTCCTGAGCGGTACTTCGGGGCGAAGTTACTGGGGCAATGGTAATCTGACTGTCGTAACTTGAACCGCCGGGCCTACTTTCATATATAAGCTCCACTGTCGTTACTATCGTTCCACTCTGCCACACAGCAACCAAAATAGTCTCCCTATCCTTTCTCTGCCTTGTTCTGGCCTGTGGGAGAAGGGAACAAATGTGGAGTGTTGCTCCTGGTCCTGCATCCCTTCACCCTACCATCGGCTACTCAGGCTCTATACTAACTATTCGCTATACCGCCTTGGCCGCTACCGGGGCCGTTGCCTCAGATTGTAACCATACTGTACCTGGGGAGGTGCTGCGCCAGGCGGAGGTGCCTCATTGAGTAGGGGTGCCGCATTAGGCACCCCTTCTCCATCATCCCATTGGAGAGGATGAGTCAGCCTCACCATGCTCATGATCGTGGCTTGCTGTCTTCTTGACCTGCTGATGGGCTGATAAAGCTTCATCTGGTTAATGGGAAACCATTTGATTCTCTTAGGTAGTTGAACTGTGTACACCATAGGACTAGCTTTATCGATAATGCTATACAGCCACTTGTAGAGGGGTTCAAAGACTCCCACCCTCGCATAGTTTCGTACCATCACCTGGCTTCCTACTTCCCACTCCTGGGGTTTACTCGGAGCCAAGTGTAGTTGTTGCATTGGTGTGCCTTCCCAATGTTGTGGGCGGCCCTCAGGTGTGCCTCCTTTAAAGTTTCCCAAAGGTCGCTCAGGAATTTATCCCTGGTCACCTCCTTCACCTGCTTGTCTGTCAAAGTGGGGACCAACAGATGTGTGGGGGTCCGCATGGGTCTCCCCGTTACCAATTCATATAGGGAGTAACCTGTTCCTTTGGACTCTTTACTGCATATTTGCATAAGGATTAGGGGAAGTATCTCATCCCACCTGGCGGGGTTTTCGTTCAATTCTTTACGTGGAGCCAATTTCAGTGTACAGTTCATTCTTTCCACAATTCCCGATGACTGTGGGTTGTGAGCCACGTGCCATTTCCCTTCAATCCCAAACAATTTCAGAGTGACCTGCATCACCTGACCTGTGAAATGACTCCCTTGGTCTGATTCTACCACTTGAGGGATCCCCCATCTGGAAAATACCTCCCTAACTCGGGTCTTGGCCGTCCATAATGCTGTTAACGACTTGCATGGGAAGGTTTCTACCCACTTGGTAAAATTGTCCACTAGGACTAGACAATACTTATTGCCCTTCTTGGTGGTAGGCAGAGGTCTAATAAAATCTATCTGAACACACTGCCGTGGTCCCTCAGACCGATGGGTATGTCCTAGAGGAGCCTTTTTCTTGTGCGGGTTGGGATTGTTAGCTGCGCATACCAAACAATTTTTACAGAAATCCTCTATGCCTTCCCTCAGGTGAGGCCACCATCCCACTTCCTCCACCCATTTCCAGGTCGTCTCCGGGCTGGGGTGTCCAGCTCCCGGTCTCCCGTGAGCTAGCTGCATGAATTCCTCTCGGTATCCTTCAGGCACAATCCATCTATCTCCTTTGAACAACATGCCTTCCCTGATCTCCACATCTCTGGTCCCGTAGGGCCCTTCCACAGGCTGGCCAGCTTCCTTGCCCTTGAGGACTGCTCTTAATACTACATCCTTTAATTGTATCTTTTTAAGATCCGGAGGAAGAGGAATAGTAATGGGTACCGGGGTAGCAGCCGCCACTGCTCCCGATTGGTACGGGTCCCACAGGACCCCTTCCTCCGCTCCCATCCCAGCCAACTCGTCCGCCTTCCTATTTCCCTCCCATCTGGGTTCCGCTTTAGAACGGGCTTTGACCTTATGGATATAATATTCTTCACCTCCCCTTTCTACGACTTCCACTATGGTTGCCAGCATTGGTGCGGTGACAAATGGCTTGCCGTCTGCTGACTTAAAACCGCTCCTGGCCCAAATCTCCAGGTACTCCGTGCAAGAGTTACAGGTAAACATAGAGTCGGAACAGATTGTATAAGTGGGGGGGGAATCAGAAGGATGCATTACCACATAGGTTACAGCTGCCAACTCCGCCTGTTGAGCACTAAGGGCAGTGGGCAGCGAAATCGCCAATTCTACCCCCTTCTGTGGGTCATAGATCCCACACCCTGTTTTGCGTTTCCCTTTCTCCACAAAACTGGACCCATCCACATATATGTCTCGCCCCTCTGGGTGGATGCCGGATTTAAATCCGCCACACGTTTCCCACACCCCTTCGACTGTACAAATGTGGGGCTCCCCCTGATAATTGAGGTTGGCCACTAACTTCGGGTCACTTATTGTTTTTACCCTCAGGTCCATCCCTTCTAGTTGGAGTGTCCACCTAACAATCCGAGTGCTAGACACCGTCTCCTCCTTAATCAGACCTTCTAACAAGAGACGGGTTGGTGTGTGATGGGTAAGGAGGGTGATGGGCTGCGTTCTGGTGAATACCGCAAAATGCTTTACTGCCCAGACGGTGGTGAGCAAGTGCTGCTCACCGGTAGAATAGCCTTTTTCTACCTTGGATAATACCTTGGAGGCGTAAGCTACCGGTCTCAAATGCCCATTAGTTTCCTGCATAAGGACAGTGCTCAAACTGGCGTCTGTCGCCGCCACTTCTAGACAGAAGCCCTTTTTAGGGTCCACAGCTCCTCCGTCCCTCTTCAGCTGTCTAAATGCCTCTTCGCATTTCTCGTTCCACTCCCATTCGACTCCTTTCCTTAACAACCTTAATAAGGGAGCTACCGTGGCAGCGTAACTCTCTATGAATTCCTTACAGTAGCCTGTCAGACCCAGGAATGACCTAAAAGCGGTTACCGAACCCGGACGGTGTAATTCCTGGATCGCTTTCGCTTCTCCTCATCTATCACGCGCTCTCCCGGTCGAAGAGTCAGTCTGAGAAACTGGATGTCCTCCTGCCCTCTCTGAGCCTTCTTGGGGTTTACCTTAAAACTTGCTGCTTTGAGCAACTCCAATAGTTCCTCCAGTAGCCCCTCATGTTCCTCCTCACTATCTGAGAACAGCAACAAGTCGTCCACGTATTGGACAAGTTGGCCTGGCTGACTGAACTCTGTCAGGCACTTGGCCATGCACTGGTGAAAAGTAGATGGTCTGTTGTGGAATCCCTGTGGCAGGCAGGTCCACATATATTGCTGTCCTTTGAAGGTAAAAGCGAACTTATACTGATCCTCTGGGTGTAAGGGAATCGACCAGAACCCGTTGGATATGTCTAGTACTGTGAACACAGTGGCGGAACTGGGGATATTGCCGATCAAGTCAACCACGGCGGCTACTGTGGGATCGCAGGCGGGAATGTTTTTATTCAGGACTCTATAATCTATAGTCATTCGCCAAGAAGCATCTGGTTTCTTGACTGGCCAAATGGGGGAATTGACATGCGTCGCGAGGGGCCTCAGTACCCCTTGCTCCACCAAGGATGCAACTGCCTTTTCCAAATCTCTCTCCGCTTCCTTGGGGAACGTGTATTGTTTTTGTGGCTTGGACATCGGTTCTCCCCCACGCGCATCTCCACTCCTGCCACCCTGCCACAGTCGTGTTTGTGGGTAGCAGAAGCTTCCTTTGCATTCCAGACTATGGCTTGGTATCTTTCGGGCACCCTGGCTGCCAACATTTCCAAGTCGTAAGATCTGGCAGGCGCTACCACCCACGCTTCCCCATGTCGCGGGGGTATTACAACTATTTTCTCATTATTATCCACCCCACAGACAGTTGTTATCCATGTCCACTATGATATTGTGAGCCAGCATCCAGTCTGAACCTAACACTCCCAGCCCTGGCTGGTCCCATTTTATTAATATGCATGTTTGGAGGGGCCCTACCTTAAAACTCAAAGGTTTTGACACCGCCCCAGCCGCTGAATCGCCCGTAAAACCTCCTAGGACGTAGTGGGTTCCACTTGACCAGGGAGACTTCATCGGGTCTACTAAATAGTCCCCTCTCTCTACCTCTACAACGATGTCTATGCATTGTCTTCCCCAATCATCGTACCTGAGTGGACACAGGTACTCGGGCTAGGTGCCGCCCCTTCATGCTTGGGATTCCACGCTACCTCCCCTCTTTATCATGTGGATTTTCCCCCGGGGGCGTCTTGTCCCGTAATTCCCTTAGGCATTCTTTCGGCATTCTTTCACGCACCTGGTAACTAACATGGTCATATCTTCTTGGGTGGGGGCGCTTGGTCGAAGCTCCTCCGATTTGGGGGCCTCCAACCTTCCTTTCTTTGGGAGCTGACAGCTACGCCCAAAGTGTCCCACACTCCCACAATTGTAACATTCCCGTCCCTGGGCTCCCCCTTTCAGGGTAGTTCCTTCTTGTTGCCACTTCTGAGAGGGGCCCCCTTTATCGGGTCCCTTCTCCTTCATTTCACAGACCTTGCCTTTTGGCTTATTCATCACTCCGGTATTCTTTTTATCTACCTGGCGCGCCTCGAAATGCAGGGTCATTTTCCTCAAGACCCTGGCTTTGGTATTTGCCCCATCCCCTGGGTCAAAATCCGTCATCGTGGCTTGCAAATAGGGCAGACTGTGGGAGATCAGAGTCCGCAACTAATGGTTACGCGTTTCTTCGTTCAGGTCTGCTCTCCTTACCATCCCTCCCATAACTGAATTATAGGTCGGCCATAACCTGTCGGCGAATGCCGTCGGGTGTTCATTTGGGCCTTGTTCCACATCCGCCACGGCCTTAAAAGGATCTCCATTTCCTTGCCCCATCACCTGGGCAACCCTCGACTTCAACGCCTCATAAGTGCCTTCCCCCCTTTTGCTCTCCGGTGGGAGACCGGCAAAGACACTGGGACTTAGGGTGAATAGCAGCAAGCGCTTCTTCTCCTTCTCATCCAGACCGTTCAGAGTGGCCATCTGTTCTACCTCCAGATAATGCCCTTGGGGATCCCCTCCCTGTTCCAACTTCTTCAAATCACAAGACATTTTCTTCAACTATTCCGTATTATATGGGACCTCAAATTCCTGATCTAACGCACCCCGATCCCCTCCCTCTTCGTCAGGCGCCAAGTACCACCTTTAGCGCACTGGATTCATGGGCGGAGGCCGAGCTCCCTCCGGCGGGGCATTCCCTGGTCCCTTATCTGATTTTTCATCACCCCCTTCATCAACTTCACTATCACTTTCTTCACTATAAGAACATAAGAACATAAGAAATAGGAGCAGGAGTAGGCCAATTGGCCCCTCGAGCCTGCTCCGCCATTCAATAAGATCATGGCTGATCTGATCCTAACTGCCAATCTACTATCACAGAACCATCTCCTGAACCTAACAGAATTGGACACACGAAATAGGAGCAGGATCAGGCTACACGGCCCCTGGGCCCACTACGCTACCCACAGGGCCATGACCGATCCGAACCTAGACTCATGTCCAAATTCCTGCCCGCTCCCCGTAACCTTTAATTCCCTTTACTTCTAGGAAACTGTCTATTTCTGTTTTAAATTTATGTAATGATGTAGCTTCTACAGCTTTTTGGGGCAGCATATTCCATGGACCTACCACCCTCTGAGTGAAGTAGTTCCTTCTCATCTCAGTTTTGAAAGAGCAGCCCCTTATTCTAAGACTATGGCCCCTAGTTCTAGTTTCACCCATCATCGGGAACATCCTCCCCGCATCCACCCGATCCAACCCCTTCACAGTCTTATATGTTTCAATAAGATCGCCTCTCATTCTTCTGAACTCCAATGAGTAGAGTCCCAATCTACCCAACCTCTCCTCATATGTCCATCCCCTCATCCCCGGGATTAACCGAGTGAACCTTCTTTGTGCTGACTCGAGAGCAAGTATGTCTTTTCTTAAGTATGGACACCAAAACTGTATGCAGTATTCCAGGTGCGGTCTCACCAATACCTTGTACAACTGAAGCAATACCTCCCTATTTTTATATTCTATCCCCCTAGCAATGAAAGCCAACATTCCATTGGCCTTCTTAATCACTTGCTGCACCTGCATACTAACCTTTTGAGTTTCGTGCACCAGGACCCCCAGATCCCTTTGTACTTCAGTACTTTCCAGTTTCTTGCCATTAAGATAATAACTTGCTCTACTATTTTTCCTGCCAAAGTGCATAACCTCACACTTTCCAGTATTGTATTCCATCTGCCAAATCTCTGCCCACTTACTTAGGCTGTCTATGTCCCCTTGCAGATTTTTTATGTCCTCCTCACTCACTACTTTCCCTCCCATCATAGTATCATCTGCAAACTTTGATATGTTACACTCGGTCCCCTCCTCCAAATCGTTAATATAGATTGTAAAGAGTTGGGGACCCAGCACTGACCCCTGCGGAACACCACTAGTTACTGATTGCCAGTCTGAGAATGAACCATTTATCCCAACTCTCTGCCTTCTGTTAGATAGCCAATCCTCTATTACCCCCAATCCCGTGATTTTTTTATCTTAAGCAATAATCTTTTGTGTGGGACCTTGTCAAATGCCTTTTGGAAGTCTAAATACACCACATCCACTGGTTCCCCTTTATCCACCCTGTATGTTACTTCCTCAAAGAACTCCAGCAAATTTGTCAAACATGACTTCCCCTTCATAAAACCATGCTGACTTTGTCCTATTAAATTATGATTATCCAAATGTCCCCTTACTGTCTCCTTAATAATGGACTCCAAATTTTTACCTACCACAGATGTTAGGCTAACCGGTCTATAGTTTCCAGCCTTCTGTCTACTGCCCTTTTTAAATAAGGGTGTTACATTAGCAGTTTTCCAGTCTGCTGGGATCTTTGCTGAGTCCAGGGAGTTTTGGAAAATTATTACCAATGCATCCACAATCCCTACCGCCACTTCCCTCAAGACCCTAGGATGTAAGCCATCAGGTCCAGGTGATTTTTCCGCCTTGAGTCCCATTATTTTACCGAGTACCACTTCCTTAGTGATTTTGATCGTGTTTAGCTCCTCCCCCCCTATAGCCCCCTGTTTGTCCAGTGTTGGGATATTCTTAGTGTCCTCTACTGTAAAGACTGATACAAAATATTCATTCAGTGTATTTGCCATCTCCATATTTCCCACCATTAATTTCCCGGTCTCATCCTCTAAGGGACCAACATTTACTTTAGCCACCCTTTTTCTTTTTATATAACTATAAAAACTCTTACTATCTGTTTTTATATTTTTTGCTAATTTACTTTCATAATCTATCTTCCTTTTCTTAATCAATCTTTTTGTTATTTTTTGCTGTCTTTTAAAGTTTTCCCAATCCTCTAGCCGCCCACTAGATTTGGCTACCTTATAAGCCCTTGTTTTTAGTTGAATACTATCCTTAATTTCTTTACTTAACCACGGATGACTGTCTTTTCTTTTACACCCTTTTCTTCTCAGTGGAATATATATTTTTTGGAAGTTGTAAAATAACTCCTTAAATGTACACCACTGATCATGTATCGTCTTACCCTTTAATCTATTTTCCCAATCCACTCTACTCAATTCCGCTCACATACCTTCATAGTCTCCTTTATTCAAGCTTAGCACGCTTGTTTGAGATCCAACCTTTTCACCCTCTAATTGAATATGGAATTCAACCATGTTATGGTCACTCATTCCAAGGGGATCCTTTACTAGGACATTTTTAATTAATCCTGTCTCGTTACACAGGACCAGATCTAAGGTTGCTTGCCCCCTGGTCGGTTCAGTTACATACTGCTCAAGAAACCCATCCCTAATACACTCAATGAACTCATCCTCAAGGCAGCCCTGCCCAATTTGATTTGTCCAATTAATATGATAGTAAAATCCCTCATAATTATAGATGTTCCCTTATTACAAGCCTCAACTATTTCCTGATTGATACTCCGTCCAACAGAGTTGTAACTATTCGGAGGCCTATAGACTACGCCCACTAGTGTTTTTTTCCCCTTATTATTCCTTATCTCCACCCAAACTGTTTCATTATCCTGATCTATCCTGTTCATCCTTCCCGAACAAGGGGGTCATGGCACATACAATGCCTCTTTGAATCTACAAGTTCTCCTCCAATTCCCTAATCCGCTTATTACTTTCAGTGTGATCCCCACGGGCGCTCTGTTCCTCTAGAGCCTGTTTCTGGGTGACCCTAAAAGCAACCTTCAGGTCCTCATTAACCTTTTCTGCCTGCTCTGCCCGATGTCTCTGCTTGGACGCCTCCTCCGACCAGACATCACACTGATCCTGGTTATTCATACACTGGCTCTCAAGGTACAGTCCCTTATTACACCATCTCTCCTTTGCCTTTTCAATCGTGATCAGCAGTGAAAATCCTGGCAAATGTCCCTCACCTAACCTAAGGATGCTGAGCACACTGTCCCAGCTGAAATCAGTCAACTCAGTAAAATTGGGAATTGAACCTGGGACTTCCCTCGTCTGTATTGCTCAAGTACTCACTAGGTTAAACTTGCTGAGCCATGGTGGGAGTGTGAAGACATTGTTTAGCTTCTACACATGCATCACAATATTTTTAAAACTCTGTAAAGCTACAACTTTAAATTGTAACTCACTGATTTCAGGAACTTACATAAAAACTGTTGTCATTTCAGTTGTATACAGAGTTCACAGTTGTGGCATTAATTTGTTGTAATGGCACATGCTGCTACTGTTAATGCACCATTTATATTGCTTCCACTGGAAGCAATATGATAATGTAACCTGATTTTTGTTGTATCAAGTTTGATTCATTTATATTGCATGGTGGAATCAACAATATTAGAACATATAGAAATGCAAATTCTATCTTTTTTTCTAAATTGTACTTGTGCAAGATTGTGCACATACAGTTGGTCAAAAGTTGCAAATACAGCTTAAAAGAATTGCACATGTATGTTAATGTGATTGAGCAATTACTACAAAGTCAAGTTTGCGACTTTATGATTTTGGCTGCTGGTCTCCCAGTGTCAGAGAAGGACGACAAAGGCCAACCATGTAAAAAGTGCATTGATGGCCTGTATGGGAGACTGAGAGCTCAATCTGCCTGAGCACAAATAAAATGTGAGACCAATGGCAAATGGAGCCAGTAACAGCCATTTAACTTTGTAATTGGCATCCCTTTGATCCCAAAGGCAATGTAGGAAACCATCACTGGAGAAGTTGGGGTTGTTCTCCCTAGAACAGAGAAAGCTAAGAGGAGATTTGATAGAGGTGTTTAAAATCATGAAGGGTATAGATAGAGTAACTAAAAAGAAACTGTTTCCAATGGCTGAAGAGTCAATAACCTGGCAAAAGAACCAGAGGCAACATGAGGAAACACGTTTTTACACAACGAGTGGTTAGAATCTGGAATGCACTGCCTGATAGGGTGGTGGATACAGATTCAGTAGCAGCCTTCAAAATGGAATTTGATAAATACTTGAAGGAGAAAAAATTGCAGGGATATGGGGAAAGATCGGGGGAGTGGGACTAATTGGATTGCTCTTCGAAAGAACCGCACAGACTCGATGGGCCGAATGGCCTCCTTCTATGATTCTGTGATCTCATGAGGTGATGTTATATGCCTCTGGAAGGATATATGCAACCTCATTTGAGTACAGCACTATCTCTGGAGAGATGGCTGTAATATAAACAGGGTAGAAGACCAAAATGCTGTATTTTCTGAAAACGACCTCATAACACATTCTGTGTTTTTTCCAGTAGTGAAGTGTAAATTTATTGTTCAGTAAACTTGCAGTGATTATACTCTGTCTATGTTATCAGGCATCAACTACGTGGAGCACACATTTTGAGGTAAAATACAAACAAAAATGGAATAACATTGCTCCCATTATTTCCATAGCATGAATGATAAAAAGTGACAGATCCATTAAAGTGGTTACTCTTGTGATTTATGATGTCATCAGACATCGTCAGATATCATTCTCAAGGAGATTATTGCCTTGAGATCACTCATGAGAATTCATTATTCTCTATGACCTTGAAATTATTCTCTGTGAATATTACTATATGAACATTTAATGCATTCACATGCAATTCCTTTTCCTGTTACTTTAACAGAAGCGTTAACCTATTTTAAATGTTAAAATAACTGATCAAGGAATTGCACATGAATGCATTAAATGTTTGAATGTTAATATTCACAGTGTAATTTCAAGGCAGATATTTTTTTAATAGTCTAATATCAAATATGCATTGGATTAAATTTGAGATTTTATGTGTCCTAATGCCAACCATTTATTATTTTAAAATAAATGACATGTCCATGTCCTGTAAGTACGCAAAAAGCAACTTTTCTAAAACTGTTGTAATAGCAACCTTTGTAAATAAAATATTCCCAAGTTGCAAGTTTTATTTAAAAACTCATTATTGGATAGCAGTAATGAATTATGGGATATATGATTTTGAATAGTCCACTGATATTTTGGCATTTTGATTTAAAAAACTTTTCTCACCTCTTGGAAGCAAGGACTCATTTTGGAATACTTCTTTACAAGCAATGCCAGCCCTCGGGTAACTTGCCCAAGTCACAATTCTTCATGTGTGAATCTGGTTAGTGAGTGCTGTTACTCTCCTAGAACATCATAGCTATACCAGTTCCACAGATGCAAACTTTCCAGCAGGAGTTGGATAGTAATTAAGAATTTGAACTGGTTGGGAGTAATTTTAACTTTTATCGCCAGTCAAAAAATGACAGATAACGAATCAGCAGCAGATCATTTTACACTTTACCCGATTTTATTTTCCATAAAGCGGGCTGCTGATTCCTATCACATGTTTTCTGTCCAGTGATAAAAGTTATAATTACCCCATTGATTAGAAAAAAAAGTTACAGAAGAAAATCAAGGAAAACCATGAGAAGCGAAAGTCAGCGTACTTGACTTTAACAGGTGATAATTCCTGATAAATGTTTGTGAAATGGGAATGGTTGGAGGGGCTCCCATAAAGCTGGAGAACTCCAGCTAGAGTCCATTATAAAAGATGTAATAGCAGAGCACTTGGAAAACAGTGACAGGATTGGACAAAGTCAACATGGATTTACAAAAGGTAAATCATGCTTGACTAATCTACTGGAATTTTTTGAGGATGTAACTGGCAGAATAGATAAGGGAGAAACAGTGGATGTGGTGTATTTGGACTTTCAGAAGGCTTTCGATAAGGTCCCGCATAAGAGATTGGTGTGCAAAGTTAAAGCACATGGGATTGGAGGTAAGGTACTGACTTGGATAGAGAACTGGTTGGCAGACAGGAAGCAAAGAGTTGGAACAAACGGGTCTTTTTCCGAGTGGCAGGCAGTGACTAGTGGGGTACCGCAGGGATCGGTGCTAGGACCCCAGCTATTCACAATATATATTAATGATCTAGACGAGGGAACTAGATGTAATATCTCCAAGTTTGCAGATGACACAAAGCTGGGTCGGCGTGTGTGCTGTGAGGAGGATGCAGAGAAACTCCAGTATGATTTGGACAGGTTGGGTGATTGGGCAGATGCATGGCAGATGCAGTATAATGTGGATAAATGCGAGGTTATCCACTTTGGTGGCAAAAACAGGAAGACAGATTATTATCTGAATGGCAATAGATTGGGAAAAGGGGAAGTGCAACGAGACCTGGGTGTCCTTGTGCACCAGTCGCTGAAGGTAAGCATGCAGGTGCAGCAGGCGGTTAAGAAGGCAAATGGTATGTTGGCCTTCATATTGAGCCGGGCGAGAGGATTCAAGTACAGGAGCAAGGATGTCTTGCTGCAGTTGTACAGGGCCTTGGTGAGACCATACCTTGAGTATTGTGTGCAGTTTTGGTCACCTTATCTGAGGAAGGATGTTCTTGCCATGGAGGGAGTGCAGCGAAGATTCACCAGACTGATACCTGGGGTGGCAGGAATGATGTATGAAGAGAGATTGAGTCGATTAGGCTTATATTCGCTAGAGTTTAGAAGAATGAGAGGGGATCTCATTGAAACTTATAAAATTCTAACAGGACTAGACAGACTAGATGCAGGAAGGATGTTCCCGATGGCGGGGGAGTCCAGAACCAGGGGTCACAGTCTAAGGATAAGGGGTAAGCCATTTAGGACTGAGATGAGGAGGAATTTATTCACCCAGAGAGTGGTGAACCTGTGGAATTCTCTACCACAGAAGACAGTTGAGGCCAATTCATTAAATGTATTCAAGAAGGAGATAGATATATTTCTTAAGGCTAAAGGGATCAAGGGATATGGGGAGAAAGCAGGGACAGGGTACTGAATTTGGATGATCAGCCATGATCTCATTAAATGGCGGAACAGGCTCGAGGGGCCGAATGGCCTACTCCTGCTCCTCTCTTCTATGTTTCTATGTTTCTATTCATTCTAACTATACTTGATCTTGCTTACTTCAGTTCCCTCCAGAATGCGTAGGCACCCAAAGCTCTCAATCACTTGTGTAGTAAACCAAAACCTTTGAAAGTAAAAGGCGGCTTCTGTTGTAGTACGAACATATAAAGAAAACATTTGCAAAGCCCTGTGCTGCTAGTGGGATCTCGCAACTAGTGGATGTTGTAAAATTGGATGTACAACCTAGTGCACTCGATTTGTTGTGCACCAGATTTTGCAAGGAATGATTTGGGCATTTCAAGTAGGCTGCACAACTGGCATGCGTATTTAAATAGTTAAATTAGGCATTTCAGGTTCCATACTGAATTTCATGAGTTTGGGTACGTGCCTCCCACAGTATTAGCTTTACCTATAAAAACAGGGCGCATCAGTGCTGCAGCAGGTGTGGCCTGCTTAGTGGGCCTTCATTTTGACTGCATTTACAGGGTTGTACATTAATTATTGTGCATATATTTTTTGTGCTCCCTGGTGCTGACTTTTAGTGCAATCCTATTTTTTCTCTACTGCACCTGCTTAAAGTGCTAAATAGCTGCTGCTACCCAAGTACCACCTAGTAAGGTTGGGAGGATGGTTCTGTGAACTCACATTCTTCTGCATAATCTGGACGAGGAGAACCATTTCATAATGTGACACCACCTGCAGAGCCAAAGCCATATATATATTATTTATATCAAAAGTCTTGTGTATATCACGGACTTCCTCATGTATCCCACTTCCTGCAACATTTATCTCGTCACACTTAATAACACATTTATTATAAAACAGCATATTCTCCTTTGTACTGTGAGCATTGCCAAGGAGACCTGCTGTAAAATAAAAACTTTCAGAGATAGAATTCTAATCTGAAAGTAGTCCCTTGGTTTGTAACCATAAATAATATATAAAAGCCTCTTCATGTGGTTTTACAGAGGCTTTCTGCTCAAATCAAGCATGGTTCCCCACTTGTTCCGACATAGCACATGTCATAAGAACATAAGAAATAGGAGCAGGAGTAGGCCATTTGGCCCTTTGAGTCTGCTCCGCCATTCAATAATATCATGGCTGATCTTCTACCTCAACTCCACCTTCCCGCACTATCCCCATATCCCTTGATTCCCTTAATATACAAAAATCTATCAATCTCTGTCTTGAATATACTCAACGACTGAGCAGCCACAGCCCTCTGGGGTAGAGAATTCCAAAGATTCACTGTCATTTGATTGAAGAATTAGAAATCTAATAAAATGTCAAAGTGCACAGTATAAATAGAATACCCCAAAGAAGTTTGAGATACAGAAAATGTTCTGCAACACATTAACTCCTCTCCTCTCCCTTTCCTGACCCCTTTCTCTCTCCTCTTCTCTCCTATCCCTCTCCTCTTCTCTTCCTTTCTTCCCTTCTCTACTCTCTCTTCCTCTCTCCCACTCTCCCTTTCCCATCCTTTGCTCTCTTTATCTTTTCCCTCCTCTCCTGCACTTCCCATTACCCCTCTACTCCTCCTCTCCTGCACCCTTTCCTATCTGGGTCCAGTTATAACTCACCCTCTAACCCTGCTTGTCTCGATTTCTACAATCGGCTTTGACCCCTGCGCCTGGATTTCCCTCCAAATTCCTACACGACTTAGGGTGAATTTTGGGGAGTAGACTGAGTAAAATGGGTTCCTAGAGGCTGCCACCTCAAATCTGTTGCGAAGAATTTGCACCTAAATTATCCTCCCCTAAGGCCCATTGGGAGCGCAATCCGCCTCATGTAAATGGGGTCAAGGTGATATGGCTAGCCCCTCTGACACAGTTCCCCCAATTTCCACCTCAAATAATTAGTAAAACTAGATAAGTGGTGGTAACAGTTGCCGGAAGGTATCTTTGAGACAGATACCATATTGAGAAGGCCATTTTGTGTGTTGCAGCTGAAGGTTGGTGTTACTTTGTCAGCATAGGGAGGAGCAGGAGGATATGAACAAGGCTAGATTGGAGGATCTAAGAGTGAGTAATCACAGAAGGTGTCTCTTTCCTACATGCTCATGCCCATTCATCAGTGTCTACAGACCTAGTCCGCAGAGCGTTCTTAGATTTTTTTCTGTCAGTGCCTCGGAAGGCTACGCTTTCCTCCAGAGGTTATTGGCAAAATATGTCAATTGCAGTTCTGAAGACCCAACCCCACTTCCACTAGGAGAACAACATTGTCTGTACCAATCAAGGTCATCACTGACTTGACTTTCTTTGCGCCTCAATCCTTTCAGGCAGCAACAAGTGACCTTTAACACATTAGTCAGGCCGCTGCTCACGATTGCATCAAAAAGGTCACTGATGCTCTATTCAAGAGGGCTTTGCAATTCATTTTCTTCTCAATTGAAGCAAACAAACAAGGAGAGCTATCCAGTGCCACAGACTGACAGGGTTCCCACAGGTACAAGGAGCAATTGACAGACATGTGGTACTCAAAGCCCCATATGACATTCCCCCTCAATTTTATGAATAGGAGAGTCTTTCATTCTACTAATGTGCAGCTAGCGTGCAATGCCAATTACCTTATCTTGCGCGTAAATACCATTTACCCAGGAAGCTGCCGTGAAGGTTATATCACACAACAATCTGCCATGCCAGCTCTCATGACTCAGAGCCATATATCTGGATGGTTGATTGATGATCAGGGCTATACCATGCAGTTATTGCTGATGTTATTGCCTGTTCTCCCCTTACATCCTCTCAAAGTCCTTCACTGTCAAAGACTTCTGACAAATTCCTTCATAATATCGGGAGAATTTCCCCCCACATGGGCAGGAGAGGCGTTAAATTGGTAAAAATGTGAAATCCGAACACAACCTGCCGCAAGCGTGCCTACTTCCGGTTTTACTGCGGTGAGTTTGGGGGTGTCCGGGAAGCCCGCTCTGGAGAGGCGGGTCAGTGATTATAATATTTAAATGAGGCTCCGTTCCTCAGATTTTGGGAGCCATTTGAATTTAACAGCTGTGGGCCGGGTTTCCAGGGCTCGGGAAAACTGGCAGCTGAAGGGAATTGGGAGCTACCAGATCCAGCATGTAAGTGCTTTTCCAGCACTGCTTGTGGGCCAGGAGGACAGGAATGCTTCCTCTTGGCTCCTCAAGCAAACCTGCTGTCATGATTTCTCCCCACCACCCCCCCCCCCGCGATCTTTAGACCACCCCGCGATCTCTCCCCTCTACGATCTCACCCCTGCATGAGCTCTTTCCCCCCGTGTAATTCCGCTCTCCCTCCTTGTTGCCACGCTCTGAGCCACCCCACCAACTCCCGATCTTCTCTGATTGCTGGGGACCGTCCCCAGTGGTCCCCGGCTGCAGCCTTCTACCACAGGCTTTCTCACCTGGCAGCTGGCCAGCCTTCAATCTGGCCGATTGCCGGGTGGGAAACAAACTAAAAAAATTCTAATGTGGTCCTGCCGTTAAATTTGGCAGGAGCTCCACCTTCCCAGTATTTCTGGGTTTCCTGGCTGCATATACGCTCCCTCCCTGCCTCCCCGTAAATATCGGGGCCTATATTTCCCCTGCCACCATTCCAACTACCAAAAGCTGAAAGCATGCCTTGATATGAGCTCAGAACTCTGTGGCCTAGAAATTGGCCCACTTACCGCCATGAGTTTTCGCCGCGATCCGGTCTAAAAATGGAGGCCGCCACTCTAGTGCCATTTTGGTGAGGGCTTGGTGCTGGCCCTGGAAATGTAAATTAAGAGAGTGTGACGTCAAACGCCGACTTAACGTCACCTTAGCGAACTTGGACCATACAGCTGAGTTCAGCGCTGGGTCCTAAGCTCACCATAAACACCCAGCGTTCAGCAGACTGACAGATGTGCTGTCAGCACCTCTTAAAGGGACACACACATCTTTCAGGTAAGTTTGCATTTAAGCTTTTAGACTTTTTTTTACTACTTTATTGAAGTAGTGGCTTGGTGCAATAGATGTTAAAAGTTTTTAAAGTGTGCAGGGAATGCTGCTGGATGTTTGCAAGGCTTTGGATGGTAAAGGACGGCCTCTGAGAAGACAGAAAATGCTGGAAATACTCAACAGGCCAGGCAACATCCGTGGAGAGGGAAACAGAGTTCACGTCTCAGGTCGAGATGCTGCCTGACCTGCTGAGTATTTCCAGCATTTTATGCTTTTATTTCAGACTTACAGCACCCACTCGCAGAGGGAAGAGGAAGACACAGAAGAGGAAGACACAGAAGAGGAGGAGGCAGAAGGAACGATGCAACCCAGACAGCCCCTTTCTGGCTGGGATATCCGGGATGGAATCATTCGCCTGCGGTACCAGTGACCACAACCCCAATTTCCCTTTCAATATTTGTCCCACCCCTTACCTTCCCTCTGTTACTGACCATCACAGCGTCCTCTTGGCCATAATACTGAAGTAAAAGCCACCACAAAGCAAACTTTCCAATCCAACTTTATACATCTATCCATCCAATATGACATCAAGAAATCAACTCATCACCCTTATGCATTCCCTTAGTGACTGTCTTGTGTGTAGCTTTGCCTATCCTACTGATGTCATGTAGTGCTACCCCAGTAGCTGTGGCATGGCTGGTGGAAGGCTGCTGACTTTCAGTGGGGGACACTGCAAATGGCCTTGCTGGTCAACAGTGTTTCTGTTTCTTCTTCTGCTTCTTCTTCACTCTCCTCTCCCTTTTCTTGTTCAACCACTGGCTGTGCAGGCTGCATTTCTTGGGTGTGTGAAATGAGGAAGTCAAAAGGGTGGAGTTGTGGTGAGGGGAGGGCAGGAAAGCAAGAGGTGCATGCCAGAAGGAGGATAACGTATGAGGATACCAGCATCTTGTATCCTTTCAGCCCTGCCACTGGCCAAGGGCTCAGCCATGCCCCTGCCCAGAAAGGCCAGCACCATCTCCTCCAAGGGGGTGAGGTGAACATAGGATTGGGAGATGTGCCTCATGATTGGTACAGATTGTTGGTAGGTGAGTGATGGGGGGGTGGGAGGAGTCGTGCATTGAGAAGTGTGTAAGGCTAGTGATGCAGTTGGTAGGAGATGGCATTTGAAGATGAATTCACTGACCTTGACCACTGGTCATACGTCATGAAGCTTCTTTAGGCACCGGAGCCAGGGGGTGGGGGCGACTGGTTCCACCTCATTCTTTCTGGAGGGCCTCCTGGCTCCCTGTGGGTAGAGGACCTCTCTTGCAGTGTTGACCCCTGCACAAAGCTGGACTGCTGCGTGCCCCTTACCTGGCTTGCTGAACCATTTGTGCTAGTGCTGAAGCACTTTTCCCATTTTTTTAAAGTGCGAAACGGAATTCAGCTTTAAGAGCTGAAAACTCCCATTTGGGAATTCTTTTTAATGTTATTTTTTTTCAGAAGGCAGTTGAAGTTTAAGGGTTAAAAACTGCATATTTTTACATCATTTTTATTTTTTATCATTTCAGAAGGCATTGCCCTTTTAGAAAAACGACAATGCATTGCCCTTTTAAGATCCCACAATGCCTTGCAAAATCAGCCTCGCTTTCAGAGGCTGTTGAAGCTTGCTGCTGGGATGATCGCCATCAGGAGGGCATTACACTGTGAGTTTAGCGCTGGGCTAATGATAATCAGTCCCCAGCGCCAATTTTTCAGTTCTGCTCGTGCCACCATTTTCGGCGACCGTTAACCCCCAACCATTTTTGTGGTGGCCACAAATTTCTAGGCCTATGTGCACAAACTCTATTTATTTCATAAAACAGCATGTATGGACGATATTGAAGATTATCCCTGATTAAGATCAATTTTTTTTAGGGCCAGCTTTTATAATGACACAATCTATTAGTTGTAATATAGCTTCAACATTCTTCTGATTATGGCTGCGAAATTCGGCACCTTAGCACCAGCAGCTAAGGCCGGTTTCAGAAAAAATGGCGGTCGCCTCGCTTCCGCCCACTTCTGGCACGGCCCGGGCTAGTCACCATCTTGGTGATGGCATTAGCGCGGGCAGGATGCGCGTGTGGCGGCAGTATACAGAATAGGCAGATCGTGATGTCAGTCAGTGTGCAACGCTGATTTGACGCACGACCTGCAATTTTGGATGTTGCCGTTCCAAACAACGGCCTCTCCTAAACACAAACAGCTGAACGTGCATTCAGCTGCATGAGGGACCCCCCAATCAGCACTATTTAAAGGGAAACATCCAACTTGCAGGTAAGTTGATTATTTCTCTTGTACTGGCTCTTGCAGAGTTTATATCAATACTGGCTTGCTGGAAGACATTTATAACATTGTTAAAGTGTGCAGGGAGTGCTGCTAGACGTTGGGAAGGCATTGGCTGCTACTAGAAGGCCTCTGAGTACACCACTTGCTCCAAGTCATGGGGGCTCTACTTGCAGTTCCCATCTTGCTGCAGCATGATAAGGAGAAGGAGCAGAGGCAGCAAAGAAAACAAGCTGCTCGCAGAGGGAGGAGGAGGGCTCTCAGCAGGAGGCCTTACCCACCTAAGCTCTTCAGGGAGCACTTCCCCTACCTGCACCTAAGCCAGGAGCAGTGTATTCGGAGGCTTCACTTCACCAAGGAGGTGGTCAGAGAACTCTGCCACCTCTTCGAACCAACTGCAGCCTCAGAGCAGGGCACGACGTTTCTGACAGTGGCCCTCAAGGTGACCGTGGCCCTCAATTTTTTCACCAGCTGATCCTTCCAGGCTGGAATAGGCGACATAGCTAACATCTCGCAGTTCGCCATCCATTGTTGCATCCGGGAGGTCACAGAGGCGCTGTACTCCAGGAGAAGGGATTTTATTATCTTCTCTCTAAACAGAGAGAAGCAGGAGGAGCACGCATGTGGCTTTGCCAGGATATATGGCTTCCCCAGGGTGCAGGCCGCCATCGACTGCACACACGTGGCTTTGCAGTCGCCGCATATAAATGCTGAGATGTACCAGCAATTGGTGTGTGACCATGCCCAGCACATGATAGTGAATACCCAGTATCCTGGCAGCAGTCATGATGCCTTAATCCTGCGTCAGTCCGCTATGCCAGCAATCTTCCAGCCACCACATCAAACCCGAGGGTGGCTGCTCGGAGACAAGGTCTATTCGCTCTACACCTGGCTGATGACTTACCTCCACAACCCCATCACTCGTGACCAGTAATCATATTCTGACAGCCATGCTGCCACGAGGTACCTCATCAAGCAGATCATCGGGATGCTCAAGCAACAGTTCCGCTGCCTTGACCGCTCGGGAGGAACTCTCCAGTACTCACCGGAGCGGGTGTCCCTGTTCATGGTGGTCTGCTGCATCCTCGATATCTTGGCCATCATGAGGGCGCAGCCCTTGCCACCACAGGTTCTGCGACCATCTCAGGAAGAGGAGGAGGAGGTAGGGAGGAGGCAGCCTGCAAATTCCCGTTCCGGACGGGCTGTCTGTGAAACCCCAGATCCCCGTTGCTCAACACTTCCCACCTTACCATCCCTCTGTCATGGAACATCACAGTGTCCTCCTGCACACAATGCTGAAATGAAAGCCACCACAAAACAAACATTCGAAACATCACTTATAAATGATTAATTCCAATATTACATTACAAAGTCAACTAATCACCCTTGTGCAATTCCGTAGTGCCTGTCTTTCGTGTGCCTTTGCCTGCCCTAGTGCTCCTATGCAGTCTTCTTCTTAGGCAGTCCCTCGGACCCGAGGATGACTTGCTTCCACATTAAAAATGAGTTCTCAGGTGACTGATGAGTCCAATGCGGGACCTACAGTCTCTGTCACAGGTGGGGCAGATGGTGGTTTAAGGGGTGGGTGGGTGGGGTGCTTGGGTTGACGTGCGCTCCTTGCGCTGCCTGCGCTTGGCTTCCGCTTGCTCCCGACGAAGAGACTCGAGGTGTTTGGTGCCTTCCCGGATGCTTCTCCTCCACTTTGTGCGGTCTTGGGCCAGGGAACGCCAGGTGTCGGTGGGCATGTTACACTTTTTCAAGGAGGCTTTGAGGGTGTCTTTGAAGCGTTTCCTCTGCCCACCTGGGGCTCTCTTGCCGTGCCGGAGCTCTGAGTAGAGCGCTTGTTTTGGGAGTCTCGTATCGGGCATGCGGACAATGTGACCCATCCATCGGAGCTGATCGAGCGTGGTCAAAGCTTCGATGCTGGGGATGTTGGCCTGAGCAAGAACATTGACGTTGGTGCGCCTATCCTGCCAATGGATTTGCAGGATCTTGCGGAGGCAGCGTTGGTGGTACATCTCCAGTGCTTTGAGGTGCCTGCTGTACATGGTCCATGTCTCTGAGGCATACAGCAGGGCGGGTATCACTGCTGCTCTGTAGACCATGAGCTTAGTGCCGGGTTTGAGGTCCTGGTCTTCAAACACTCTCTTCCTCAGGCGACCAAAGGCTGCACTGGCACACTGAAGGTGGTGTTGGACTTCGTCGTCGACGTCTGCCCTTGTTGACAGTAGGCTCCTGAGGTATGGAAAGTGGTCCACGTTGTCCAAGGCCTTGTCGTGGATTTTGATAATCGGGGGGCAATACTGTGTGGTGGGGGCAGGTTGGTAGAGGACCTTTGTCTTACAGAAGTTTAGTGTAAGGCCCATGCTCTCGTACGCTTCAGTGAAGGTGTTGACAATGGTTTGGAGTTCGACCTCCGAGTGAGCGCAGACGCAAGCGTCGTCTGCGTACTGTAATTCGACGACAGAGGATGGGACGACCTTGGATCTGGACTGGAGGCGACGGAGGTTGAACAGTTTCCCGTTTGTTCTGTAAATTAGCTCCAGTCCAGCGGGGAGCTTACTGAGGGTGAGATGGAGCATTGCAGCAAGGAAGATCGAGAAGAGCGTTGGTGCGATGACACAGCCTTGCTTGACCCCGGATCGTACGTGAATTGGGTCTGTGGTGGAACCGTTGGTCAGGATCACGGCTTGCATGTTGTTGTGAAGCAGGCAGAGGATGGTGACAAACTTTTGAGGGCAGCTGAATTTGAGGAGGACACTCCATAATCCCTCACGGTTGATAGTGTCGAAGGCCTTTATGAGATCAAAGAAGGCCATGTACAGCGGTTGGTGCTGTTCCCTGCATTTCTCTTGTAATTGACGTGCGGTGAAGATCATGTCCATTGTGCCCCTTAGTGGGTGGAATCCGCATTGCGACTCTGGAAGGAGCTCTTCGGCCACTGGGAGAAGGCGATTGAGGAGGATTCTGTGTGGCAGACAGCAGGGAAACTCCTCTGTAATTACCGCAATCGGACTTGTCACCTTTCTTGAAGATGGTCACAATTACGGTATCTCTGAGATCCCCTGGCATGCTCTCCTCCTTCCAGATAAGAGAAATGAGTTCATGAATTCGTGCCAGTAGTGCCATGCTTTAGTGCCTCGGCGGGGATTCCATCTGATCCTGAGGCCTTGTTGTTCTTCAGTTGTCTGATGGCCTTTTCAACCTCATGCCGGGCTGGGGTTGTGCTGAGATGGTGGCGGGTAGCATGCTGCGGGATGGAGTTGAGGACACTCCTATGCAGTGCTACCCCAGTGGCTGCAGCATGGCTGTTGGAAGGCTGCTTACTTTCCATGGGGGACACTGCAGATGGCCTTGCAGGATGACCTCGAGCAGCTCTGGGCCTAGAAGGCCCGGCTGTAGACTGCACCTCAGCATGAACGGTACCAGTCTGGGCTGGCTGGCTGACAGGCAATTGCAGTGGCACTTGCGGAGTGGTAGTGGTGGAAGTATGACTGCTGTCATCCTGAGAGAGGACAGTGGGTTCATGCTCCATGGGGTGTTGCCTCAGCATTCCCAGCCATCTGTTGGAGGACAGATTGCTGGACTGCTGTGAGACCCTGCAGGCCTCTTTCCACACTTGTAAACCCAGCCAAGATGGCAGCACTCTGATCTTGAGTGGCAGCATGCTGAGCCTGTATGAGAGCAGACTGAGCTTGCATGGCAGCAAGCTGAGCCTGCATGACAGAAGTCTGAGCTTCCACTTGTTGCTTCTGCTTGTTCTGCAATGGAAGCTGTGACATCACCCATCACACTCAGCATCATGGTTGAGTCCACAAGTGCTCTAATGGAGTTGCCCATCACTTTCATCCTGGAAATCATGGGCTCCAAGCTCTGCACAAAGCTCCATGCAATGTTGGAACCGGACTCCTCCATGCTCCTTGACAGTGACAAGTGGCTCTCTGGCAGGCCTGCCATTGCACCAAGCATTTCTGTGTGCATGCTTATCACCCTTCTTCTGAAGGCCGCCCCATCAAAGTCCTCATCTGAGTCCTGTGCAGCAGAACACGTGTGCGACCTTGCCCTCCGGGGAGCTGGCACCTGCGCTACCCTTTCCCCTGTCCTGGCTGCAGCCCACCTGTGTCTGGTGACTCACCACGTACAGATCCCGCCTCTATACTGCTATCTAACATTTGTGCAGTGCCATTTTCTGAGCTGATGCCTGGGATTTTCAGATCGAGTGATGGTGTCTCTTCTTCTCCATCACTCTCCTCCTCTACTTCTTCTTGCACAGACTGGGCTGGTGGCAGTTCTTGTGTATCCGAAAGGGAAAAGGCACAAGGGTCAGATTGTGGTGAGCGGAGGGGGGAAAGCAAGATGTGTATGCTTACACCATCAGCAGCTTGTAAGTGAGAAAAGATTGTGGGCTGAGGGGGAAGTGGGATGTGAAAAGAAGGATTAGGTATGAGTATACCGTCATCCTCAATGCTTTCAGCCTCGCTGATCGCCACTGCCTCAGTGATGGCCCCTCCAATTATTTCTAGCGCTGCCTCCTCCAGCTGGATCTGGTTCTGCAGCCGTGCTTGCTCCCCACCTGTTTGCTCCTGCTCACGCAAGTTGTGAGCCAACTTGGTCTGCAAGAGAAAGGGAAGTGTGTCAGTGAGTGTGCTGCAATGTGTTTGGGTGATGTGCCTGTCATGGTTTAATAGCTGGCATTGTGTGCAAGGTGTGAGATGTGGGTGTGAGGCTTGCAGTAGTGGTAAGTGTGTGAGGTTGAGGTGAAGCTGTGATTGTGAGGTATGAGTCGTGATTGCTAGAGATAGTTGTTAGGTGAGTAATGGGAGTGTGGTGCATTGAGCAGTGTGGTGCAGTTGGTGGGATATGGCATTTGAAGATGCATTCACTGACCTTGACTAAGGTCATTAAACTTCTTCCGGCACTGGATCCATGTCCTAGGGGACAGACTGGTGATACTGACTGCTTCAGCGATCTCCTCCCTCTGCCGTTCGAACAGTGTGTCTGCCCCCCTGCAGGTAGATGACCTGTCTCCTCCTATAGACCTGCTGCACCAAGGCCTCCAGTGCTGCATTGGAGAACTGAGGTGCCCTTTCTCTGCCCTGTTGAGACATTGTTAAGTTGCAGCTGCAGTCACAATGAGGTACTTCTCTCACAAAGCACCTTCCCTTTAAGAAGTGCAGACAGCCTTTCACTCCACAGGCCACCATTTAATAGAGAGCAGACTCCACACGATATTGGGCCCCCTCAATGCGTTTAGCGCTGGGCTCAGTGCTGCATTCATGTTAATGAGCAGGCAGCACAAATGCTGTCTACACTACTTTCAAAGGGTGTGGGCAGATTGCACATCGTGATCCCGCACCCGTTTTCGGGCCTTATCCAATTTAGTCCCCCAAATTTCTTTTTTCAACATATTTCCACTAAACTGAGTCAGTCTCATTGTGTGTCTCCACTGTGTGTTTCTTTCGAGAATTAGACTAATGCATAACTTTGAAAATAAAAGTAGTTACTAACAGTAATAGTGTTCTCCATAAAGTAGCTGCAAAAATATTTTAGAAAAGGTCAAGAACAGAATCTTTGTCTCAGTCTATAGATATAAATTTCTTGCACAGATGGACATCCTGTTGTCTTTATTATTTTCTTTGGATTTAATCCTGCTGGTACTGATCCATCTAGCCAGTCACAAAGTTCAAGAGATAGCATACTGCACTCTATCTCTTATACACCTCAAACATTCACTGGCCAAAATACTATTCAATTCTCTCTTTTTGCTGGCACTATCCACTTCCACTTTCTCCCTGGTAGGAAGAAAATAAAAATGTCTTCTTTACATTCAAAAATATTGGAAACTTGTATTGTAGGTCAGCAGATCGGCCTCAAGGTTTTAAGCAATATAAATAATCTTGCAGTCTGTTCCACACATTCACCGCCCTCTGTGTGAAGTAGTTAAATCTAAACTGTTTGCCTTTCCTTTTCTGAGTTTGAGTTTGTGTCCCAGTTACTGAATTTGTGGCTATGTCAATTAGTTTATTAGGATTAAGTTTCTCTATGCTCCTTAGAAACTTTGCAGCTCAGATACAAAAACCCTGGCATCAGTTCAAGCCGCGATCCCGCCTCCGTGTGAGTTTCAAGAGTGTCGGGTCTGCGATCTCAGAACAGGTCCGACACCAAGCGACGGATGAGGGATTTAAGACACTTAGGGGGAAAAATTCGCTGGAGCGCTAATTTTTGCGCCCTAAAAAAATGAGCACCCCTCCACCTGAAATTCAGTTGTCGCGCCCCAAGCAGGAGGTGAAGTGCTACTTGAAGCGCTCCACCTCCTTCTTGGGGAGCTACAAGTGAATATCGCGGCGCTACGTGCAACAGCGCCACGTGCGTCGGCACGTAGCGCCGTGTCATTGCAGGCCTCCTCCCCTGATTAAAGGGGAGGGGCCTAGCGCTGCACGCAACGAGGCCCTGCTAGACCGCTGGGGCGCGGGGTGCCATGAAAACAGCCCGGCACTCAAGAGGAGTGCCAGGCGGAGCGATCGTAGCCGGCACCCCGAAGAAAAAAGGGGAAGGGGGCAGGTGCTGGCAGGTGTTGGCCAAAATAAAGGCCACCCGACACCTGCCCTTTAAGCAGCGCCGCCGCGGCTGCAAAAACGCCACCCTGACCCTGCCTGACATATTGTCCGGCGATAGGTCAGGGGGCGCAACTCAAATTTGCGGCCGGGGCACGAGTGGGGTGCTGTGCACGCCCCTGGGGGCTCTAACGAGAGGTGCAAACCAATTTTCCCCCCTTAACTTAGCTTGTTAATTGCTATTTGGACAGCCTTTTCCTATTTTCCAACTTTTTTAACAGGTTTCACGATGTTCGGATATCACACCAGGTAAGTGTGTCGGGAGGACCAATGAGCTGGATACTTCACAGCTGCAACTGCAGTCTGAAAGTTGCACTCTCACATCTGCTCAATTTCAAATATCAGAGGTTGCTGATTTCATGATTTGGGAGACACATTGGGCTCGATTTTGCCAGTGTGGGCGGGCTGGGGTGTGTCAGGTGGCATTCGTGTCAGGACCCCAACTCCGAAGTGAAGTGGGGAAAAAGTGCGATTTTCCCCAAATTGGGCAATTGATTTCCAGCGTGTGGGAACCCCTGGCCCAATGAATCTTTTCATACAGAAAGTCGCCTCCGATGACGTCATCAATGCTGCTGGATTTAAGGCCTGCAAGCAGCCATGCTTCTTCTGGAGACTGCAAACTTTATGGTGATTGTAGTAAGGAATTAATTGATCAACTATGTCCACCAGCAGGCAAAAGTGTGCTCCACGCTTCGATGAGCCCTCCTCCAAGCTCTGGTGGAGGGAGCAAGATCGAATAAGGAGGTGCTCTTCCCTTCCTCAGGGAGAAAAAAGCCACCTCAGCAGACTAAAGCTGTGTGGCTGCAAGTGCCCAGGAGGTCAACTCCATATCGATGAGCCGCAGAACCTGGCTGCAATGCAGGAAGAGGTTTCATGACCTTCTCCGCACAGGAAAAGTGAGTATAACTTTCCCATCTCCCTCAACCTGATCCCCATCGCCTCCTCACCAGCACTCTGCTTTGCTAACCTCTTCCTCCACATCCCACTTGACACTTACATCCCTGCACCCTTACCCATTGCCTCTCTCTCTATGGTCACATTCACTTAACTATTTAACCATGTAGCCTTCACACTCCCTATCACTGTGATGCAACAACAACAACAACTTACAACACACAGGGAGGCCCTTTGTCTCCTTCTAAGCATCTATGCTATGGATTCTCTACACTCACTCCTTCATTCTCACTCAAACTCCACTTGTGTCCCTCATTGCAGGAAAAGAGAGCCCACAATAAGAGGGAAAGAACCATGACAGGAGGAACCTGAGCTTCCAGACTCCTCAGAGGATGCTGCAACCTCTGAGGGCGCAGCGCCAGCAGAATTCAGCGCACCCAGCACCAGTGCAGACACTCACACCTTGGTGGGACCTTCGCGAGATAGAGTAGTGTTGGCACCTGGTGTATCACAGCTCACAAGTGAGTATCAGCAGATGATGGAGACAGGGACAGCAGTGGAGAGTCCTTGTCGGAGGGCGTAGAACTCTGCCAGCTCGGCTCAGCTGCATGTCGACCCTGTGCCTCCGGGTCCATCCAGAAGGAGAGTGGTGCTGGAACTCCAGGAACAGGTGCAGGAGTCTCTGGCAGTTTTTGTCTCCAGGGTTGCTGCGAGTGTGGAGTGAATGGAGGAGTCCATCGCGAACATGAGCAGAGCCTTTGTGGAGGCATTGGTGCATGAACGCATCACCGCGGAAAGGATGGCAACCTCCGTGGAAAGGATGGCTAACTCCATGGTAAGGCTGGCTGGTAGAGGAGAGGATGGCTACGGTAGAGGAGAGGATGGCTACGGCCATGGAGGAGCTTAGTCGCCAGGGTCTTGAAAACATGGTCATTGTTCAGAATAGAATGACATCTCTTGAGGAGCGATGGTCAGCTATTGAGCATAGAAACCAGACCTTCATGGAAGTCCTCTGGAGTAGGACTTCCAGTGCAGAAACAGGCCCTCATGGCCCCCCAGAAGTGCAGCAAGGTGCTGTCAAGCCACTTGCTAGCTCTGAAGTGGGGCTGACCCATGAGAGGGATGTTGGTGGCAGACAACAAGGAAGTGGGGGCTCCTCTCCAAGCGCTCACACGACCATGCCACTGCAAAGCCCTCGGTCAGAGCCCCACCAGAGCCCTCACCCATCTGAGATGGGCGTCTCAGCCCCTGCACAGCCGCAGGAGCAGCAGACTGTTGCCGAGCCCTCACAGGTTCGCAACCCCAGAGGACGTCCACCAAAGGCGTCGAGACAGGAGCAGCAAGAAAGTGAGCAAGAGGCCTCCACATCTGCTGAAGCCACAGGGGAAGCACCACGTAGGAGCACGTGTAAGAGGAAGATAATGCACAAGTAGTCACAAGGGTAGTCACTTGGGTGCTGTGATGTATTGTATTTGGACCAGCCATCCTTGTCATGGTATCATAAACAGATTTGATGGCAAACTGTTGAAGTTGTGGCCTGTGTCATTTCGCAAATGCGACTTTCACATTGAGGGCTTAGGGCGACTTGCAATTGTCAGTATAGTGGTCAGAGTGGTAGGAATCCACAGGTTCTTGTCCATTGTCGATGCTCTGGTAAGAAGGTGCGAGACAAAAGTGTTTGATTGTGCAGGCTAAGCAAATCTGGCCAACATGAGTGCGTCCCTTGCATCCCGGGCAGCAATGTGGTCGCACTCTGGCGCCTTCTGGCCTGTGCAGTTTCAGGTGGGTGAGCAGCAGCTTGGCGCTCCTATTGTTGCTCCTGCTGTTGGTGCTGTTGTTGTTCAGGGTCTGCTGCTGCCGCGGCTGGTCTTCATCCGAATCTGACGTCCAGGAGGAAAGGAAATAAATGGTTCCCATGCTTCTGCTATATACCTCAGTTGAGGAAGCACTCAGTCAAGATGGGGAGAGGGGTTTCCCAGGAGGTCACACTGGAGATGGGTCTCAGGCTCCAAACTTCCACAACAATGAGCAGGCCTGCTAAAAGTTCCCCCAGACCTGAGACAACAAAGTTCTGCCACCTGCAAATGATGATTGCTGAAAACTCCTTTTTAATGGTGGAGCTGCAGCAGTTACTAAGCAATCAACTTGTGAGGCTGCCAGGATTACTGGCGTGTTCCAGAGGAGGCATGTAGGATGGGGGAAATGTCTAAAAATCAGAAAGGCCTCTCAAAATTGGATTATAGAGGCAATTAAGTGGTTGTTAAGGGCCTTAAGGGCTTATCCTGCCTCTTGAAACCCCAATTCTGGGAAAATTGCTCGGAGGCGGGATGGAGGCGGGATCGGGCCCGCACGCCATTTTTTGCGATTTTAACACCTCACACGCCTCCAATCCCGCCTCCCCAGGCCTGGCAAAATCGAGCCCATTCTGTCTTGAGGCTGTAAACGTGTGGTGTTAACTCTATATGCACTGCCACCTCCTGCCACCATTGACAGATCGCTTCTGCTATCTCAACTTCAGCTGCCATCTATTCCAGCAACATCGGTGCCCTTGAAAAAATCTCACCTTGGTCCTCTGAATCCCTCTACGATCAGTCTCAACACCAACATTACCAGGCATATCACCAACAACAACACTAACCTTCTGCGCAATCACCTGATGCTGCACAGGATACAGGACATCAGCACCCGACCACATTGCTGTCCGGATGACCAGATTTACTTCGCTTGACGCTGTACACCCTGGCTGCCACATGCTGCGCCAGGTTAACACCACTCCACACCAGCACCATAACACATTCCTACAATGCCTAAGCCATTCCTTTCACACTCATCACCATTGCGGGGATACCGTTATGTCTAACCATTCACTGCAACTCACAAAGACATTTCCAAAGGTGAACACAGATCTGTACAATAAGGCAAAGTGTTGAAAATAAAGATTTCAATGTTTGACAACACATTAACAGAAAATTTACATGAACATTGCATAACACACCCAAGTGCCTACCCTTGTGTGTTGTTAGTTGGTATGATTGGACTAGGATGAGGGTGAGTGTGAGGGGTGGCTAGTGAGATGGGGAAGTGATAATGTAGATATAGAGGGATGGGTGGAGGTGCAAGGTAAGTTGGTGTGAGTAAGTTGTGCAGGAGTAGGGTAGGGAAGGCAGAGTGATGGGGATGTGATGAGTGGCACAGCAGGATGAGGTTGAGTGTGGCTTTGCAGTAACATTTCGTGATCTACTGAGATCATTGAAAGGTTTGCGCCACTGCAGCCAGGGACTCCTGACGACATCCCTGCTTTTGCCCTCCTGTACAATGTGCAACCAGGCTGCATTGGTGTCCTGGAGAGGTCTCTTCCGCTCATGGTAAGGGAAGAGAACCTCCCTGCGTGCTGTGACTCCCTCCATGAGCATATGGAGGGAGTCATACGTGAGCCTGGGTGCAGACGTGCACTTTGTGCAGTGCTTGTTAGTGTTTGCAGCACCTCAATGCTGCAGAACACTGACAACACAACTGTCAAAATCAATGTGGCCGCGGTCCCTTTCAGGAAACTGGCTGATGACGCGTCATCAAATGACGTCATCAGACCCGCTTCTTATTAATTGGCCGGGAACCCCGCAGGGCGGGCTTAACAAGGCCAATCTACGGAAGATCATTTTCAGAGAGCGGCTGCAGACGGGAGCGGGACCGGAACCCGCCAACCAGCTCTCCCGCCACCATCCCGCCTCCGCAGGGAAAATCCTGCCCAGGGTGTCCCCACTATTGTATAGTGACTAGAAATGCACACAATATGTGGTCCAAACCAGTGCCCTAAACAACTTGTTACTCCAAGACTTATGTTCTATCTTGCAATGCACCCCAAAATATAGACTACCTTTTTTTATTGCTGTCACATCCTGTATTGATAGTTTCTATGTGCTAGTGGCCAATAGCTCAGACCCCTTTGATGGGTAGTGTTCATCTTATATTCCCAATGCTTGTTTATCTTTCCAAGTCTCATCATCTAGCATGTATCCACATTAAATGCCATCTGCTATTTGATAGCCCGATCCACATTTTATCCAGATTACCTCTGTATTTGAGCCACTTGTTCTTTGATATTTCCAACACTTTTCCTACACATTCCACCTCCCAGTTTTGTGTCATCAGCAAACTTAGTAGGTTTGTTTCTGTCACAACTTCCAAATAATTTCTGTACCCTTGAGGCAGCCGCTAAATACTTTTCTCCATTCTGATGTAGTTACATGTACCACTATTCTTTGCTTCCTCTGATTGAATACATTTCTGACTCACTCCATAAGCTTCCTCCCATTCAGTCCCTTCCTCCCATTCAGTCCCTTCCCCCAATTCAGTCCATTAGATATCAACTTGGCGCAGTTGGTAAGACTCTCACTGCTGAGCCAGAAGTTTGTGGGTTTAAGCCCCACGATGGACTTTAACAGATAATCTAGGGTGACTCTGAGGTAGTGCTGTATTGCTGGAGGTGCTGTCTTTCAGCTGAGATGTTAAACAAAGGCCCTGTCTGCCAACTCAGGTGGACATGAAAGATTCCAATGGCACTATTTGAAGAAGAGAAGGGAGTTCTTCTGGTGTCCTGGCCAACATATTCCCTCAGCCAATACCACAAAAAAACAGATTATCTAGCCATTCATCCTGTGCCAAAGAATTAGCTAAAATCTAAATATGTGACATCCATTGAATTCAAATTTTCTTTGTATGAATATCATCACATCTCCAATATTGCACACTTCCAAATTATCTTGCAAGATAATTCACTCAATAACATGTTAGCTTCAGATGTTTTATAATCTCATCTGTATGTGTACAAAGTAAACTTATTTGTTCTTGTTTACAGATTATCTGTGTTATAGATTTGTCAGTAATACTTTGATAAAATTATTTCCTGATATTTACATTTTTAGATTGGCAGCCCAAAAAGTGAGGATAACCATAATGATGTACTGAGCAATGATATATTGGGGAATATCTGGGGACTAAATAATAGATGCAGTTTTCTTTTGTTTGTGGTTAAAGGGCACCCTATTGAATAATTTGCTTGGCCCTTGTCAGGCACAGTATTGCGCTGAAGATACTTGAAGTGATAGTAATGTTGTTTCAAACTGAATTAAGTAGTTCTCCTTAGAGAGACAATTCAAAATGAATTTACCATGTACTCCTTGTGAATGAGAGTGAAAGCAGATGGCCTACTTTTAATCCATCATCTAAGCCATTCTCCAGCGTCCTGATAACACATGTCCCTTCAATTTTCCTTCCTGTGAGAAGAAACAAATTGGAGACTGGTGCTAAAAATTTGATTAGGCCTGAAAACGGGCGAAGGAATCACGAATCGCGATTGGCCCGTGCCCGTTGAAAGTAATTATCATTTTTGATGCTTGCAGCCCAGTGCTGAGAGCGCTTGTGAGTAGCTGAGCGCTCAGCAGGGGGCCAAAGTTCGTGCAAGGTTAGCTCTATTTAAAGCTAGTCTCCACTTTAAAATGCAGTCTGCACCTCTTAAAGGGGAGGTGCATTCATAGAATCATAGAAATTTACGGCACAGAAGGCCATTCGGCCCATCGTGTCTATGCCAGCCAAAAAAGAGCTATCCAGCCTAATCCCACGTTCCAGCTCTTGGTTCGTAGCCTTGTAGGTTACAGCACTTCAGGTCCATATCCAAGTACTTTTTAAATGTGGTGAAGGTTTCTGCCTCTATCACCCTTTCAGGCAGTGAGTTCCAGACCCCCACCACCCTCTGGGAGAAAAAAGTTCTCCTCAACTCCCCTCTAATCCTTCTGCCAGTTACTTTAAATCTATGCCCCCTGGTTATTGATCTCTCTGCTAAGGGAAATAGGACCTTCCTATCCACTCTATCTAGGCCCTTCATAATTTTATGAACCTCAATTAAGTCTCCCGTCAGCCTTCTCTGTTCCAAAGAAAACAACCCCAGCCTATCCAATCTTTCCTCATACCTAAAATTCTGCAGTCCTGGCAACATCCTCGTAAATCTCCTCTGTACCCTCTCTAATGGAATCACATCTTTCCTGTAATGTGGTGACTAGAACTGTACGCACTACTCTAGCTGCGGCCTAACTCGTGTTTTATACAGTTCAAGCATAACATCCTGCTCTTATATTCTATGCCTTGGCTAATAAAGGAAAGTATCCCGTATGCCTTCTTAACCACCTTATCTACCTGTCCTGTTATCTTCAGGGATCTGTGGGCATGCACTCCAAGGTCTCTCTGTTCCTCTACACTTCTCAGTATCCTACCATTTATTGTGTATTGCCTTGCCCTCCCCAAATGCATTACTTCTCACTTATACAGATTGAATTCTATTTGCCACTTTTCTGCCCACCTGATAACTTCCTGCAGTCTTCAGCTTTCTTCCTCACTATCAACCACATGACCAATTTTTGTATCATCTGCAAACTTCTTAATCATGCCCCCTAAATTGAAGACTAAATCATTGATATATACCACAAAAAGCAAGGGACCTAGTACTGAGCCCTGTGGATCCCACTGGAAACAGCCTTCCGGTCACAAAAAACACCCGTCGACCATTATCCTTTGCTTCCTGCCACTGAGCCAATTTTGGATCCAACTTGCCATTTTCTCTTGGATCCCATGGGCTTTTACTTTTCTGACCAGTCTGCCATGTGGGACTTTGTCAAAAGCCTTGCTGAAATCCATGTAGACTACATCAAACGCGCTACCCTCACTGACCCTCTTTGTTACCTCATCAAAAAATTCCATCAAGTTAGTCAGACATGACCTTCCCTTAACAAATCCATGCTGACTGTCCTTGATTAATGCATGCCTTTCTAAATGATGATTAATACTGTCCCTCAGAATTTTTTCCAATAATTTGCCCACCACCAAGGTTAGGCTGACTGGCTGTAATTACTCAGTCTATCCCTTTCTCCCTTTTTAAATAATGGTACAACGTTAGCAGTCCTCCAGTCCTCCGGCACCACACCTGTAGCCAGAGAGGATTGGAAAATGATGGTCAGAGCCGTCGCTATTTCCTCCCTTGCTTCTCTCAACAGCCTGGGATACATTTTATCCGGGCATCTACTTTCAAAGATGCTAACCCCCTTATTATGTCCTCTCTCACTATGTTTATCTCATCTAATATTTCACACTCCTCCTCCTTAACTACAATGTTTGCATCGTCCCTTTCTTTTATGAAGACAGATGCAAAGTATTCATTAAGAACCATACCCACGTCTTCCGCCTCCACACACAGCTTTGTTTTTGGTCTCTAATAGACCCTACTCTTACTTTAGTTATCCTCTTGCTCTTTATGTATTTATAAAACATCTTTGGGTTTTCCTTGATGGTACTTGACAATTTTTTTCATGCCCTTTCTTTGCTTTCCTAATTTCCTTTTTAATTTCACCCCTGCACTTTCTATACTCCTCTAGGCTTGCTGCAGTATTTAGCTCTTGGTATCTGACATAAGCTTCCCTTTTTTGCCTTATCCTACCCTGTATGCCCCTTGACATCCAGGGGGGCTCTAGATTTGTTAGTCCCACCCTTTTTCTTTGTGGGAACATATTTGCACTGGACCCTCACTATCTCCTCTTTGAATGCTTCCCACTGCTCTGACACTGATTTACCTTCAAGTAGTTGTTTCCAGTCCACTTTTTGCTAAATCACATCTCAGCTCAGTAAAATTGGCCTTTCCCCAATTGAGAACTTTTAATCCTGGTCTATCTTTGTCTTTTTCCATAACTACGCTAAATCTAACTGAATTATGATCACGACCACCAAAATGCTCTTCCACTAATACCCCTTCCATCTGCCCAGCTTCATTCCCTAAAACTAATTCCAGAACTGTCCCCTCTCTTTTTGGACTTGCTACATACTGGCTAAAAAAGTTTTCCTGAATGCATTTTAGGAATTCTGTGCCCTCTATACCTTTCACACTGATTCTGTCCCAGTTAATATTAGGGTAGTTGAAATCCCTTACTATTACTGCCCTATTGTTTTTATACTTCTCAGAAATTTGGCTACATATTTGCTCTTCTATCTCCCTCTGACTATTTTGGGGGTCTATAGTACACGCCCAGCAGTGTGATTGCCCCTTTTTTGTTCTTCAGTTCAACCCATAGGGCCTCATTTGATGATCCTTCTAACATATCCTCCCTCCTCACAGCTGTAATTGTTTCTTTAACCAATATTGCGACTCCCCCTCCTTTTTTATCCCCCTCTCTATCACGTCTGAAAACCCTGTAACCAGGAATGCTGAGCTGCCATTCCTGCCCTTCTTTCAGCCATGTTTCAGTAATAGCTATGATATCATACTTCCACATGTCTATCTGTGCCCTCAGCTCATCTGCCTTATTTACTAGACTCCTTGCATTGAAGTATATACCATTAAGCACTGCCAAACCACTTTGTTGTCTGTTTTCTAGCCTTTGTTTCCTCTGCCTTCCAAACTCACTTACCCATTTCCAGCTTGCATTCGCTCCCTTCTGAATCTATGCTCAGGTTCCCATCCCTCTGCCAAGCTAGCTTAAGCCCTCCCCAACAGCACTAGCAAACCTCCTGGCATGGATATTGGTCCCAGCCCTGTTGAGGTGCAACCTGTCCGGCTTCTGCAGGTCCCACCTCCTCCAGAACTGGTCCCAATGCCTCACGAATCTAAAGCCCTCCCTCCTGCACCATCTCTCCTGCCATGCATTCATCTCCTCTATCTTCCTATTTCTGTACTCACTTGCGCGTGGCACTGGGAGTAATCTGGAGATTACTGCCTTTGAGGTCCTGTTTATTAATCTCTTTCCTAGCTCCCTAAAACCTACCTATGTCATTGGTACCGATATGGACCATGACCTCTGGCTGTTCACCCTCCCCCCTCAGAATGTCCTGCAGCCGCTCAGTGACATAAGAACACAAGAAATAGGAGCAGGAGTAGGCCATACGGCCTCTCGAGCCTGCTCCGCCATTCACTAAGATCATGGCTGATAATCAACCTCAACTCCACTTTCCCGCCCGATCTCCATATCCCTTGATTCCCCTAGAGTCCAAAAATCTATCTATCTCAGCCTTGAATATACTCAAAGTCTCAGCATCCACAGCCCTCTGGGGCAGAGAATTCCAAAGATTCACAACCCTCTGAGTGAAGAAATTCCTCCTCATCTTAATCTTAAATGGCCTACCCCTTATCCTGAGACTATAAGAACATAAGAACATAAGAAATAGGAGCAGGAGTAGGCCAATCGGCCCCTCGAGCCTGCTCCGCCATTCAATAAGATCATGGCTGATCTGATCCTAACCGCCAATCTACTATCTATCACAGAACCATCTCCTGCATCTAACAGAATTGCACACACGAAATAGGAGCAGAATCAGGCTACACGGTCCCTGGGCTCGCTCCACTACCCACAGGGCCATGACCGATCCGAACCTAGACTCATGTCCAAATTCCTGCCCGCTCCCCGTAACCCTTAATGCCCTTTACTTCTAGGAAACTGTCTATTTCTGTTTTAAATTTATTTAATGATGTAGCTTCTACAGCTTTTTGTGGCAGCATATTCCATGGACCTACCACCCTCTGAGTGAAGTAGTTCCTCCTCATCTCAGTTTTGAAAGAGCAGCCCCTTATTCTAAGACTATGTCCCCTAGTTCTAGTCTCACCCGTCATCGGGAACATCCTCCCCGCATCCACCCGATCCAACCCCTTCACAATCTTATATGTTTCAATAAGATCGCCTCTCATTCTTCTGAACTCCAATGAGTAGAGTCCCAATCTACCCAACCTCTCCTCATATGACCACCCCCTCATCCCTGGGATTAACCGAGTGAACCTTTTTTGCACTGCCTCGAGAGCAAGGATGTCTTTCCTTAAGTAAGGACACCAAAACTGTATGCAGTATTCCAGGTGCGGTCTCACCAATACCTTGTACAACTGAAGCAATACCTCCCTATTTTTATATTCTATCCCCCTAGCAATGAAAGCCAACATTCCATTTGCCTTCTTAATCACTTGCTGCACCTGCATACTAACCTTTTGAGTTTCGTGCACCAGGACCCCCAGATCCCTTTGCACTTCAGTACTCTCCAGTTTCTTGCCATTAAGATAATAAATTGCTCTAGGATTTTTCCTGCCAAAGTGCATCACCTCACACTTTCCAGTGTTGTATTCCATCTGCCAAATCTCTGCCCACTTACTTAGCCTGTCTATGTCCCCTTGCAGGTTTTTTATGTCCTCCTCACTCACTACTTTCCCTCCCATCTTTGTATCATCTGCAAATTTTGATATGTTACACTTGGTCCCTTCCTCCAAATCGTTAATATAGATTGTAAAGAGTTGGGGACCCAGCACTGACCCCTGTGGAACACCACTAGTTACTGATTGCCAGTCTGAGAATGAACCATTTATCCCAACTCTTTGCTTTCTGTTAGATAGCCAATCCTCTATCCATGCCAGAATATTACCCCCAATCCCGTGATTTTTTACCTTAAGCGATAATCTTTTGTGTGGCACCTTGTCAAATGCCTTTTGGAAGTCTAAATACACTACGTCCACTGGTTCCCCTTTATCCACTCTATATGTTACTTCCTCAAAGAACTCCAGCAAATTTGTCAAACATGACTTCCCCTTCGTAAAACCATGCTGACTTTGTCCTATTAAATTATGATTATCCAAATGTCCTGTTACTGTTTCCTTAATAATGGACTCCAAAATTTTACCTACCACAGATGTTAGGCTAACCGGTCTATAGTTACCAGCCTTCTGTCTACTGCCCTTTTTAAATAAGGGTGTTACATTAGCAGTTTTCCAGTCTGCCGGGACCTTAGCGGAATCCAGGGAGTTTTGAAAAATTATTACCAATGCATCTACAATCCCTACCGCCACTTCCTTCAAGACTCTAGGATGTAAGCCATCAGGTCCAGGTGATTTATCCGCCTTGAGTCCCATTATTTTACCGAGTACCACTTCCTTAGTGATTTTGATCGTGTTTAGCTCCTCTCCCCCTGTAGCCCCCTGTTTGTCCAGTGTTGGGATATTCTTAGTGTCCTCTACTGTAAAGATTAATACAAAATATTCATTCAGTGTTTTTGCCATCTCCATATTTCCCACCATTAATTTCCCGGTCTCATCCTCTAAGGGACCAACATTTACTTTAGCCACCCTTTTTCTTTTTATATAACTATAAAAACTCTTACTATCTGTTTTTATATTTTTTGCTAATTTACTTTCATAATCTATCTTCCCTTTCTTAATCAATCTTTTTGTTATTTTTTGCTGCCTTTTAAAGTTTTCCCAATCCTCTGTCCTCCCACTAGATTTCGCTACCTTATATGCCCTTGTTTTTAGTCGAATACTATCCTTAATTTCTTTACTTAGCCACGGATGACTGTCCTTTCTTTTACACCCTTTTCTTTTCAGTGGAATATATATTTTTTGGAAGTTGTAAAATAACTCCTTGAATGTACACCACTGATCATGTGTCGTCTTACCCTTTAATCTATTTTCCCAATCCACTCTACTCAATTCCGCTCGCATACCTTCATAGTCTCCTTTATTCAAGCTTAGCACGCTTGTTTGAGATCCAACCTTCTCACCCTCTAATTGAATATGGAATTCAACCATGTTATGGTCACTCATTCCAAGGGGATCCTTTACTAGGACATTTTTAATTAATCCTGTCTCGTTACACAGGACCAGATCTAAGGTTGCTTGCCCCCTGGTCGGTTCAGTTACATACTGCTCAAGAAACCCATCCCTCATACACTCAATGAACTCATCCTCAAGGCAGCCCTGCCCCATTTGATTTGTCCAATTAATATGATAGTTAAAATCCCCCATAATTATAGATGTTCCCTTATTACATGCCTCAACTATTTCCTGATTGATACTCCGTCCAACAGAGTTGCAACTGTTCGGAGGCCTATAGACTACGCCCACTAGTGTTTTTTTCCCCTTATTATTCCTTATCTCCACCCAAACTGTTTCAGTATCATGATTTTTTGACCCAATATCATTACTCTGTATTACAGTGATTCCTTCCTTTATTAACATAGCCACCCCACCTCTCCTTCCTTCCTGCCTGTCCTTCCTGATCGTTAAATAACCTGGTATGTTTAATTCCCAGGCATTGTCACCCTGCAGCCATGTTTCTGTAATGGCCACAATATCATAACCATATGTAGTTATTTGTGCCATTAACTCGTCTATTTTGTTACGAATGCCCCCTAGTTCTAGACACTCCAGCCAGGGGAAACAACCTCTCAGCACCTACCATGTCAATCCCCTTCAGAATCTTGTATGTTTCAATGAGATCACCTCTCATACTTCTAAATTCCAGAGAGTATAGACCCATTCTACACACTTAGTCTATCTATATCCCTTTGCAGACTCTTTGGGGTGGATTTTGCCAATGGGGAGCTTTTGGAGGCGGGACTCCCACTTGTCGGGTTTTAGTCCCACCTCCAATGACTTCTGGCCAACCCACGCTATTTTCCCTTGATTGACCTTGTTAAGCCCGCCCAGCGGGCTTAGCAGGCCAATTAAGGGAAAGCCGGTGACCGACAACGTCAGCATATGACGTTTCATCTGTCAAAAATTTTTGACAGATGAATTGTCATCGTTTGACAGCTCTGTGAAGCTGTCAAACACTGACATTCACTGTTGTTTGATGAGTCCTTGTATTCAAGACTCATCAAACCTATCTGCTGAGCAGAAATCAGATGGCTGTTGCATCGGAGAATGCAGCAGCCATCTGTCATCTCTGCCGGTGAGATGCGGGAGTCTCTGGTTCCCCAACTGTTGAAGCCTGCAGGAAGAAACAAAGGTATGTAAACATTTTCTATCACTTTATACTCACCTCACACACTTACCTCTCCACACTTGCACCCATCACTCACCTCCACAGCGCACTTTTCGACCCCTCCGACCCCCGCAGACCCACAGCTCGCCTCGCGGGGTTTCCCGACGTCGGGAAACCCGCACTTGCAGAGGTAAAATGGGGATAATCCTCTTAACTGCCTGTTAACTACTTGTTAACAGACAGTTAAGTGGCTGTAATCCTCTTCCCGCCTCGGGGAAGTGGCTCCCAGCGCGGGTCGGGTACCCGCCTCCTGGGAAGATGGCACGGAGGTGGGTTGGGGGCGGGATGGGCACCCGCCCCCAGATTCTGCCATTTTCCCAGCAGTCCCGCCTCCAAACCCGCCTCCCCAGGGCTGGCAAAATTCCCCCCTTCGTGTTCTCCTCGCAGCTTACAGTCCCACCTAGCTTTGTATCATCAGCAAACTTGGATATATTACACTCGGTCCCTTCATCTAGGTCATTAATATAGATTGCAAATAGCTGAGGCCCCAGCACTAATCCTTGCGACACCCCATTAATTACAGCCTGCCAACCTGAAAAAGAGCCGTTTATCCTACTCTCTGTTTTCTGTCCGTTAACCAATCCTCTATCCATGCTACTATATTACCCCCAACCTCATGAGCCCTTATCTTGTATAATAACATTTTATGTGGGACCTTATTGAATGCCTTTTGGAAATCCAAATATACTACATCCACTGGTTCCCCTTTATCTACCCTGCTAGTTATATCCTCAAAAAACTCTAATAAATTTGTCAAACACGATTTCCTTTTCATAAAACCATGTTGACTCTGCTTAATCATGTTATGATTTTCTAAGTGCCCTGATACTACTTCCTTAACAATGGATTCCAGCATTTTCCCGATGACTGATGTCAGGCTAACTGACCTGTAGTTCCCTGTTTTCTCTCTCCCTCCTTTCTTGAATAGCGGGGTTACATTTGCTACCTTCCAATCCACTGGGACCATTCTAGAATCTAGGGAATTTTGGAAGATCAAAACCAATACATCCACTATCTCTGCAGCCACCTCTTTTAGAACCCTAGGATGTAGGCTGTCAGGTCCAGGGGATTTGTCGGCTTTTATTCCTAATAGTTTCTCTCGTACTTTTTCTCTACTTATATTAATTACATTAAGTTCCTCACACTGATTAGACCCTGGGTTCCCCACCATTTTTTTAATGCTTTTTGTGTCTTCAACTGTGAAGACAGATACAAAATATTTGTTTAACGTTTCTGCCATTTCCTTATTCCCCCATAATAATTTCTCCTGTCTCAGCCTCTAAGGGATCAACGTTTACTTTTGCTACTCTCTTCCTTTTTACATACTTGTAGAAGCTCTTATAATCTGTTTTTATATTTCTTGCTAGTTTTCTCTCATTCTATCTTTTCCCTTTTTATCAATTTTTTGATCATCCTCTGCTGGTTTCTGAAACTCTCCCAATCCTCAGGACACCCTAGTCCACTCCTCTACCACCCCCAGCACCCCTTCCCCTTCGCCCGGCACCTTCCCGTGCACGCGCAGGAGATGCAACACATGCCCTTATACCTCCCCTCTTCTCACTGTCCAGGGCCCCAAACACCCCTTCCAGGTGAAACAGCGATTTGCTTGTACTTCCTGCAATTTAGTGTACTGTATTCGCTGCTCACGATGTGGACTCCTCTACATTGGGGAGACCAAACGCAGATTGGGTGGCCGCTTTGCGGAACACCTCCGTTCGGTCCGTAGGGGGGACCCCGAGCTCCCGGTGGCCTGTCACTTTAATTCACCGCTTCACTCCCACTCTGACCTCACCGTCCTCGGCCTGATGCACTGTTCCGCGGAGGCTCAGCGTGGGCTCGAGGAACAGCACCTCATCTTTCGTTTGGGCACGCTACAGCCCTCTGGACTCAACATCGAGTTCAACGATTTTAGATCGTGACCTCAGCTCCAATCACATTTATATTTTATTTTATCTACCCTTTTATTTGTCCCCCCCACCTTTTTTTTTCCTCCTAGAAGCTGGCAGCTGTCCTTCATTCTGCCAGTGGATGTCACACTTCTTTCAGCCTTAATCTGTCACATTAACACCACCTCTAGCCTTGCATATCTCTTAATGTCTCTTAATGTCTCTTCATCTCCCCCTTTGTTCTTTTATCCCCTCCCCCTTTTCCCAGCTTTACTCTGGCCTTAAATCTATTTGATTTCCAGCTCTTCCCAGTTCTGATGAAAGGTCATCGACCTGAAACGTCAACTCTCTTTCTCTCTCCACGGATGCTGCCTGGCCTGCTGAGTTTTTCCAGCGTTTTCTGTTGTTACCTCAGGCTTACTACTATTCTTCGCAACATTATAAGCTTCTTCTTTCAATCTAATGCTATCCTTAACTTCTTTAGTTAGCCACGGATGGATCACTTTTCCTGTGGAGTTTTTGTTTCTCAATGGAATGTATTTTTGTTGAGAATGATGAAATATTTCTTTAAATGCTAGCCATTGCTTATCTACCACCATACCTTTTAATCTATTTTTCCAATCTACCTTAGCCAACTCGCCCCTCATACCTATCTAATTGGTTTTATTTAAGTTTAAGACTCTAGTTTCAGACTTAGGCAAGTCACGCTCAAAATTAATGTGAACTTCTATCATATTATGATCAGTCTACCCCAGAGGATCCTTTACTATGAGATTTCTAATTAACCCTGTCTCATTACACAATACAAGATCTAAAATAAACTGTTCCCTGGTTGGTTCCATGACGTACTGTCTGGGAAACTGTCCCGAATGCATTCAATTAACTCGTCCTCCAGACTACCTTTGCCAATTTGATTTGTCCAGTCTATATGAAGATTAAAGTCCCCCACGATTATTCCATTACCTTTGTTACAAGCTCCTACAATTTCTTGATTAATATTCTGTCCAACGGTACAGCTACTGTTAGGGGGCCTATATACTACTCCCACCAGTGTTTCCTGCCCCACGTTATTCCTTATCTCCACCCATACTGATTCTACTTCCTGATCTTCCGAGCCGAGATCCTTTCTCTCTACTGTCCTTATGTCACCCTTTATTATCAGGGCTACCCTCCCTCCTTTTCCATTCTGTCTGTCTTTTTGAAATGTCAAGTGCCCTGGAACATTTAGTTCCCAACCTTGGCCACCTTGCAACCACGTCTCTGACCTTGACCCTGGCACCAGGGAGGCAATATATCATCCTGGAGTCACGTCTGCGGCCACAGAAACGCCTGTCTGTTCCCCTAACTATTGAATCCCCTATCACTATTGCTGTTCTCACGTTCCTCCTTCCACCCTGTACAGCTGAGCCACCCATGGTGCCGTGGACTTGCCTCTGGCTGTACTCCCCAGAGGAACCATCGCCCTCACAAGTATTCAAGGAGCAGGGAGTAGTCTGGCTGCAACCTTGGACAGGGCTTTGCGCAGAGCTTGGAACCCATGAGTTCCAGGATGGAAGTGATAGGCAACTCCATTAGAGCACTTGTGGACCCCACCATGATGCTGGGTGTGATGGGTGATGTCTCAGCTTCCATTTCAGCACAAGCGGAAGCAACCCAACATCAGAGTACTGCAATGGAAGCTCAGCATTCTGTCATGCAGGCTCAGCTTGCTGCCATGCAAGATCAGACTGCTGCCATCTTGGCTGGGTTTACGAGTGTGGAAAGGGGCTTGCAGGTTGTCACAGCAGTCCAGTAATCTGTCCTCCAGCAGATTACTAGGATTGCTGAATCGCTGCCCTGGGCGAGTAGCAGTGGCTCCATGGAGCATGAACCTGCTGTCTTCACTCAGGCTGACAGCATTTGTACTTCCACCACTGCCACTCCGCCAATGCCCTTGCAGTTGCCTGTCAGCCAGCCACCCCAGACTGCTGCCGCCCATGCTGAGGTGGTGCAGTCTTCAGCTGGGCCTTCTAGGCCCAGAGCTGCTCGAGGTCATCCTGCAAGGCCATCTGCAATGTCCCCCATGGAAAGTCAGCAGCCTTCCACCAGCTATGCTGCAGCCACTGGGGTAGCACTGCATAGGAGCACTAGGACAGGCAAAGGCAAAGGAAAGACCGGCACTAAAGGAATGCACATGTATGTTTAGTTGACTTTGTTATGTAGTATTGGATTGAATGATTTATAAATGTGGTTTGGAATATTTGTTTTTGGTGGCTTTCATGGCCAAGAGGATGCTGTGATGTTCCATGACAGAGGGATGGTAAGGTGGGGAAGTGCTGAGCAGCGGGGATCTGGGGTTTCATTGAGGGGAACTGGAGTCTGATGATGCACTCATGGACAGCTCGTCCAGAACGTGGATGAGCAGGCTGCCTCCTCTCTTCCTCCTCCTCCTCCTCTTCCTCTTCCTCCTACTCCTCATCCTCAGGTGGTCGCGGAACCCGTAGTGGCAAGGGTGGCACCCTCATGATGGCCGGAAGTTGCAGAAGACCACCATGATTTGGGACAACCGCTCTGACGAGTATTGGAGGGCTCCTCCCGAGCAGTCAAGGCAGCGCAACCGTTGTTTCAGCACCCCGTTGGTCTGCTTGATGACATTCCTCGTGGCAGCATGGCTGTCATTATATGAGTGCTGACCACGAGTGGTGGGGTTGCGGAGGGGAGTCATCAGCCAGGTGCACAGCCAATAGCCCTTGTCTCCGAGCATCCACCCTCGGTTTCAATGTGGTGGCTGTAAGATTGCTGCACAGTGGACTGACGTAGGATGAAGGCATCATTATTGTTGCCAGGATACTGGGTATTCACCATCATCATATGCTGGGCATGGTCACACACCAACTGCACATTAAGTGAGTTGTACCCTTTGCGGTAACGGAACATCTCACCATTGAGATGCGGTGCCTGCAAAGCCACGTATGTGCAGTCAATGGCTCCCTGCAACATGGGGAAGCCAGATATCCTGGCAAAGCCACGTGCGCACTCCTCCTGCTTCTCTCTGTTTAGAGAGAAGACAATGAAGTCACCTCTCCTAGTGTATAGAGCCTCCATGACCTCCCAGATGGAGCGGTGGATGGAGAACTACGAGATGTTTGTTTGTCACCTGTTCCAGCCTGAAAGGATCCACTGGTGAAGAAATTCAGTGCCACGGTCACCTTGAGGGCCACTGGGAGTGCATCATTGCTCTGCTCTGAGGCTGCAGGTCTTGTTCCAAGAGGTGGCAGAGTTTGGTGACCACCTCCTTGGTGAAGCAGAGCCAACTAACACACTGCTCCTGGCTTAGGTGCAGGTTGAAGAAGTGCTCACTGAAGACCCTAGGTGGGTGAGGCCTCCTGCTGAGAGCCCTCCTCCCCCTCTTCCTCCTCCCTCTGTGAGCAGCTTTTCTTCTTTGCTACCTGTCATCTACTCGCAAGGAGGCTTGCAACTAGAGCCCCCATGACTGGGCACAAGTGATGTACTCAGAGGCCTTCCATTAGCAGCCAACGCCTTCCCAACGTCCCACAGCACTCCCTGCACACTTTAACAACCTTTTAAATCTCTTATAACAACCCAGTAATCCTACAAACTCTGCAAGAGCCAGTACAAATACAACAATCAACTTATCTGCAAATTGGATGTATCCATAGAAACATAGAAACATAGAAACATAGAAAATAGGTACAGGAGTAGACCATTCGGTCCTTCGAGCCTGCACCGCCATTCAATGCGTTCATGGCTGAACATGCTACCTCAGTACCCCATTCCTGCTTTCTCGCCATACCCCTTGATCCCCTTAGTTGTGAGTGTTATATCTAACTCCCTTTTGAATATATTTAGCGAACTGGCCTCAACAACCTTCTGTGGAAGAGAATTCCATAGATTCACCACTCTCTGGGTGAAGAAGTTCCTCCTCAGCTCAGTCCTAAATGGCTTCCCCTTAATCCTTAGACTGTGACCCCTGGTTCTAGTTTTCCCTACCATTGGGAACATTCTGCCCGCATCTAATTTGTCTAAACCAGTCAGGATTTTAAATGTCTCTATAAGATCCCCCCTCATTCTTCTGAACTCCAGAGGATACAAGTTCAGTTGACCCAATCTTTCTTGATATGTCAGACCGGCCATCCCAGGAATCAATCTAGTGAACCTTCGCTGCACTCCCTCAATAGCAAGAATGTCCTTCCTTAAGTTAGGAGACCAAAACTGCGCACAATACTCCAGGTGTGGCCTCACCAAGGCCCTGTACAACTGTAGCATCACCTCCCTACTCCTGTACTCAAATCCCCTTGCTATGAAGGCCATCATTCCGTTTGCTTTCTTGACTGCCTGCTGCACTTGCATTCCCACCTTCAGTGACTGATGTACCATGACGCCCAGGTCTCGTTGCACGTCCCCTTTCCCTAATCTGCCACCATTCAGGTAATAGTCCGCCTCTCTATTTTTACCACCAAAGTGGATAACCTCACATTTATCCACATTGTACTTCATCTGCCATACATTTGCCCATTCACCCAACCTGTCCAAGTCACTCTGTAGCCTCCTAGCATCCTCCTCATTGTTCACACTGCCTCCCAATTTAGTGTCATCCGCAAATTTGGAGATATTACATTTAATCCCTTCGTCCAAATCATTAATATATAATGTAAACAGCTGGGGTCCCAGCACCGAACCCTGCGGTACCCCGCTGGTCACTGCCTGCCATTCTGAAAAGTACCCATTTACTCCTACTCTTTGTTTCCTGTGTGCCAACCAGTTCTCAATCCACGTCAACACATTACCCCCAATCCCATGTGCTTTAACTTTGCTCACCAATCTCTTGTGTGGGACCTTGTCGAAGGCCTTCTGAAAGTCCAAATACACCACATCTACTGGTTCCCCCCTGTCCACCCTATTGGAAACATCCTCAAAAAATTCCAGAAGATTTGTCAAGCATGATTTCCCTTTCACAAATCCATGCTGACTTGGACCTATCATGTCGCCACTTTCCAAATGGTCTGTTATGACATCTTTAATAATTGCTTCCATCATTTTACCCACGACCGATGTCAGGCTGACCGGTCTATAATTCCCTGCTTTCTCCCTCCCTCCTTTTTTAAAAAGAGGGGTTACATTGGCCACCCTCCACTCCATCGGAACTGATCCAGAGTCTAAGGAATGTTGGGAAATGATCGTCAATGCATTCACTATTTCCAAGGCCACCTCCTTAAGTACTCTGGGATGCAGACCATCAGGCCCCGGGGATTTTTCAGCCTTCAGTCCCATCAATTTCCCCAATACCTTTTCCCGACTAATAAGGATTTCCCTCAGCTCCTCCCTCTTACCAGATCCTCTGACCCCTTTTATTTCCGGCAGGTTGTGTGTGTCCTCCACAGTAAACACCGAACCAAAGTACTTGTTCAATTGATCTGCCATTTCCTTGTTCCCCATTACGACTTCCCCTGTTTCCGACTGCAGGGGACCTACGTTTGTTTTTACTAACCTCTTTCTTTTTACATATTTATAGAAGCTTTTGCAGTCCATTTTAATGTTCTCTGCAAGCTTCCTTTCATATTTTATTTTCCCTGCCCTAATCAAACCCTTCGTCCTCCTCTGCTGAGTTTTGAAGTTTTCCCAGTCCCCGGGTTTGCTGCTACTTCTGGCCAATTTGTATGCAACTTCCTTGGTTTTAATACTATCCCTGATTTCCCTTGTTAGCCATGGTTGAGCCACCTTCCCTTTTTTATTTTTACGCCAGACCGGGATGTACAATTGTTGTAGTTCATCCATGCGATCTCTAAATGTCTGCCATTGCCCTTCCACTGATAGCCCCTTAAATATCGCTTGCCAATTTAATCTCGCCAATTCACGCCTCATACCCTCAAAGTTGCCCTTATTTAAGTTCTGGACCATGGTCTCTGACTTAACTGTTTCCTTCTCCATCCTAATGTAGAACTCCACCATACTATGGTCACTCTTCCCCAGGGGGCCTCGTACCACAAGATTGCTGATTAGTCCCTCCTCATTACACAACACCCAGTCCAGGATGGCCTCCCCTCGAGTTGGTTCCTCAACATATTGGTTTAGGAAACCATCCCTTAAACACTCCAGGAAATCCTCCTCCACCGTATTGCTTCCAGTTTGAGTAGCCCAATCTATATGCATATTAAAGTCACCCATGATAACTGCCGTGCCTTTTTTGCACGCACCTCTGATTTCCTGTTTCATACCCTCCCCCACCTCACTACTGCTGTTTGGAGGTCTGTACACAACTCCCACTAACGTTTTCTGCCCTTTGGTGTTCTGCAGCTCAACCCATATTGATTCCACATCCTCCAAGCTGATGTCCTTCCTAGCTATTGCATTAATCTCCTCTTTAACCAGCAATGCTACCCCACCCCCTTTTCCTTTTATTCTATCCTTTCTGAATGTTGAATACCCCTGGATGTTCAGTTCCCAGCCTTGATTGTTCTGGAGCCACGTCTCTGTAATCCCAATCACATCGTATCCGTTAACATCTATTTGCACAGTCAATTCATCCACCTTATTACGGATACTCCTTGCATTAAGACACAGAGCCTTTAGGCTTGTTTTATTAACATCCTTTGTCCTTTTAGACTTATGATTTAGTATGGCCCTTTGTGTTTCTTGCCTTTGTTTACTCGGCCTTCCCCTATTGTTTCTCACCCTTCTAACATTTGTTTCTGACTGCATATTACTTCCCCCTGTTTCGCTACATAGGTTCCCATTCCCCTGCCATATTAGTTTAAATCCTCCCGAACTGCTTTAGCAAATATTACCCCGAGGACATCGGTTCCAGTCCTGCCCAAGTGCAGACCGTCCCTTTTGTACAGGTCCCACTTCCCCCAGAACTGGTTCCAATGCCTCAGGAATTTGAATCCCTCCCTCCTGCACCACTGCTCAAGCCACGTATTCAATCTCACTATCCTGTTCTCTCTATTCTGATTAGCACGTGGCCCTGGTAGCAATCCAGAGATTACTACCTTAGAGGTCCTACTTTTTAATTTAGCTCCTAGCTCCTAGCTCCCTAAATTCTGCTTGTAGGACCTCTTCCCGCTTTTTACCTATATCGTTGGTACCTACATGCTCCCTTTAAGTAGCGCTGGTGGGGGTCCCTTGTGCAGCTGAATGCACGTTCAGCTGTGCTTGTTTAGGGGAGGGCATTGAATGGAGCGGCGACGTCAAATCAGCGTTACATGCTGACTGACGTCACGATCTGCTTGCTCTGCATACTGCTGGTGCACGCACATACTTCCCGTGCTATCGCACTCACCAAGATGGCGAACAGCGTGGGCTGTGTAGGAAGTGGGCGGAAGCGATGCAGACGCTATTTTTTTTTTACAAAAAACGGCCAAAACTACCAGCGCTATGGAACTGAATTTCGCGGCCCAGGTTCTTGAGATACAGCTGAGATCAAAACTCAATGGAATGAGAGGTTAAACCTGTTTACCTTCACCCAATGGTGCTGTTCCTTGGAATTCTAACCCACTGTATCATTGCCCTATCCTTTCTAAGACAATTTGGTTTACAATTTTTGCCTTTAAGTAAGTATTTATTTGCCTTGAGAGTATATACAGTTTAAGCCATTTTCTTCTTGTTTGCAACTGAAGGTGAGTGGCCTGCTTCTTAGCCTTCACTTTTTTTGAGCAAGTCATGAGAATGTGAGGGAGAGTAACCTGGTGACTAGCCCTTCTGATTTCATTTCCTTCTGCAAGGAAGCACTTGGCCTGTTCAGGGCAGCTCCCAATAGCAATGTTGCTGAGATTGATGAAATGGAGATTTCAAACCGTTTATTTCACTCCTGAGAATCAGAATGTTTGACTGTAGCCGTTTGTTTAGAGGTTGTCAGAATCTGGGAATCAGAATTTCAAAGGCTGGGAAAACAGGATTGAACGTTGTTTGGATTTGCCATCAATCCTCAAAACAATTTCTAAATTTGCGGATCACACAAAATTGGGGGGTGAGGAGGGTTAGTCAATGCTGAGTAGGACTGTAACAAATTACAGGAGGACATTAATAAACTTGCAGAATGGGCATATATTTGGCAAATGAATTTCATCACATAAATGTGAGGTATTACATTTCGGTAGGAATAAGGAGGCCACTTATTACTTGGAGGGTGCGAGTCTAGGTGGGGTAGAGGAACAAAAGGATCTCGGAGTATAAATACACAAATCATTAAAAGTAGCGACACAGGTTAGCAAGACTATAAAAAAGCAAACCAAGCAACAGGGTTTATTTCTAGAGGGATAGAATTGAAAAGTAGTGAAGCTATGCTAAATTTGCATCGAACCTTCATTTGACCACACTTGCAGTACTGTGTGCAATTCTAGTCGCTGCATTATAAAAAGGATACAGAGGCACTGGAGAGGGTGCAGAGAAGATTTACAACGATGATACCAGAAATAAGAGGGTTTACCTATCAGGACAAGATGAATAGGCTGGGACTCTTTTCTCTTGAAAAAAAGAAGGCTGAGAGGTGACCTAATAGAAGTATTTAAAATTATGAAAGTTTTTGGTAGAGTAGACACAGATAGAGTGTCTCCACTTGTGGGGAAGGGCATAACTAGAGGCCATCAGTATAAGATAGTCACCAAGATATCAAATAGAGAGTTCAGACAAAACTTCTTTACCCAGAGAGTGATGAGAATGTGGAACTCACTACAGATTCATTTAAGGGGAGGCTAGACAAGCATATGAGGGAGAAGGAAATAGAGGGTTATGCAGATAGAGTTAGATGAGGAAAGGCGGGAGGAGGCTCGAGTGGAGCATAAATGCCGGCATGGTCTGGTTGGGCCGAATGGCCTGTTCTTTGCTGTATATCCTATGTAATCCTATGTAACTGTGATATTGCATGTCAGAGTCCCAGGATCCTATATCACCATTTCCCTCAAGAATGTATGTGATTTGTAGTTTTCTTCCTTTTAACCAAAATTTGACCCTAAAGACAATGCAACAGCAGTGTGAAACCTGGTCAGATAATGCAGCTTGCACTGTTCAAAAGTAATTCCATGAGCGGTTGGTATTGCATTAGTGTTATGGCACTGCTCCAAAGACCATAGCCATGATATAGTAAAGTATGCTGACATGCATGAAACGTTTATGTAAGAAGTGTTAATGAAAGGAAATTGAATAGTTGATGTTTCCATAGTAAATCAGGAAATTCTAATTCCTCTTACAGCAAGTAGAATTTCTGCCAAAAAAAAGTTCTCCTTTCATCCTAAATTGGTCTCTTTTACTTATCACTTTTAAAATGGGTGAATTGACTTTAAATTATATCTTACAAAGCAATACACAGTGAATGCTTACATGCCAAAGCAAAATGCATTAGCTATTTAATAGTTAAGCAGACAATTAGATCAATTGCAGACATCAGTCTCTATTATTGAAATATGCTAATACATCATCTTCTTGCCTGGAAGATTTTTAGGATTTTAATATAACTATGGTTTACATAATTGGAGCAGGTTAGAGGAATACAATTGAAGATCACTGATAACTGGGGTAGAAGCAAAATTTATAATGAAAATGTTTGCTTCTAATGATTTAGCAACTAGTATTGCCAACCCCACCACCTCATAAATCAGGAGACAAACTCTTAAAAATCATGAGATTTGGTATAGAAATCATAAGTTGCTGTTTTTTTCCTGACCCGACCCCTCGCTGACCTTTGCTCCCGGACAGAAAGCGCATTCCGCGACCTTCTGCAGACAGAAAGTGAGTGAGTGAGTGAGTGAATGAGTGAGTCAGACAGACAGAGGCCCTGAAATTTTGCAGGGGTTCTACCAGTCTCTCGTTCTTACTCCGAAGAAAGACCGGAGGAACACCATGTAAATCAGCATTTTCAGTCGGTAAGCTCTAATTACCCTCTGTTAGGTTGATAGTAATTAAAATATTTACATTACAACTGTGGGAGAGATTCAGAAACAGTGGGATAGACAGCGAGGCAGACACAGAGATATATGTCCAGGAACCAATCAGAAAACAGCAAATTGAATGTTTAAAGCTGCAATACCGCCACTGGCAGGAGGGTAGATTACAACATGAGTTTACAACATTACGGGGGCGAAATTCAGTATCGCCGCATTTGGGGCGCAATTATCGGCTGGGCGCAAAGATTGGCGCCTGGCGCTAATTATCGCCACCGACTGCAAACTTGACTTTTATCGCCCCTGGAGGTGATTGCAGCGCTATATCAGACGCTTCACACCTGTCTTAAGGCGCAAAGGCCGAGGAGCGAGGCGCTACCTCAGAGCGCTGGCGAAGCTCATGTAATGTCAGTCAGCAATGGAACACACACACGCACGGGCCAGTTCTTAAAGGGGATGGTTAATCTTGCTTTCCATCCACATCCTGCTCATTGCAGCCTTGAATCTCGGCCTGGAGAGACCTGCACATCAAATGTGCTGGAAAGAACAATGGAGAGTACCAGGCCAAGAGCTCAGAGTGCAGGCCCCACAGTCTCTGCTAAATCGATACAAGGAATGGCAAATCAAAATGAACCTGCAAAGTGCTGCTCAGTACCCAAAACTCCTTCACACAACGTTGAATCTCTCCAGAAGTCTCTCCCTCTCTCTCTCAGAATGCGTAGTTCAAAAATGGCACCAACAATAAAAGGCAGGAAGCGGTCACCTTTAAATAGCGCTCCCCCTTTCCCTTCATGACTGCAGAATGCTCCCCTCAACCTGTCGTTGCTAGCGTCAGGCGGTAAGGCAGGGGGCACCACTCAATATCCGCTCCGGGGCGATACCGGGGCGTTGCGCACTCGAGTGACGTCATGATCTGCCGGCGCAGGAGATCGTGGCGGTAGTGTTTAGCGCCGCTGCAAAATGTCTAGTTAATTTCGCGAGCGGCGCAAACTTCGCCGCGCCTGGGCGCTAGATGCTTTGTGCCCCATTAGCGCCCTCTTAAGGCGCTAACGGGAGCGCAACCAACTGAATTTTTCCCCCTACAAGTTTACCTAGGCAGTTTCCATTATAACTGTGGACACAGAAATTTATAATGGAAATAAAAAAATAAAGACAAAATTTATGACTTCAAGATGGAGACAGAATTATGTCTGCATGCTCTGGTCTAACTATTCTGTGCCCGCTTCATCTGAAGACGATACTTTGTCTTGACATCCCACTTGCAATGTTTAGTAAATGGATAAACAGGGAACCTGTTTTAATAAGGAAACAGGCTTATAGTTTACCAGCTCTTCATGATCAAGGAGCAACTATACAACAAACTTGAGAAAGTGGCTGGGAAATGACCTTGGCTGTTGAGATAAGAGTGTAAAAGTACAAATCTGTGGCCCTTCTTGCGCACTCCCACTGTAAGTCCGCCGGGAGTATGTTGGAAAGGCGCACATTAGACCATGACCCAATTATAGTGGGACCTCGCTTTAAGTCAAAGGGGGAAAAATTGGGTGTCACCTCTTTTGGGGCGCTAATTTTAGCGTCCCGAAAAAATTAGCGCCCCTCCGCCGGAAATTCAGTTGTAGCGCCCCAAGTAGGAGGTGGAGCGCTACTGGAAGTGCTCCACCTCCTTCTTGGGGCACTACAACTGAATATCGCGGCGCTACGTGCAACAGCGCCACACGCGTCAGCTCGTAGCAGCGTGCCATTGCAGGCCTCCTCCCCTAATTAAAGCGGGGCGCTGCGCACGGCGATGATGTTATCGCTGGCTGTGGGGCGCTACTGGCTCCCGCCGCTGCTAACGTCCTACTGAATTTCGAGGGAGGCATTAGTGGTGTCGCGCCCGGGCGCTAGGGCATTTGTGCCCCGTTAGCGCCCCCGGAGGCGCTAACGAGAGGTGCAAATCAACCCAATTTTTCCCCCAAAGTTTCCTGAGGCCTTCATTGGTGTGGAGACTCCACTTGCCTCAAGTAATACCCCAGTAGGGGAAGGGAAGTTTCTGCACCCCAGGTCCTTGAAGGGACCCACGCTGCTTACCAGACCACAAAGGTAGAAGTGGGGCCAGGCCAGGATTGTGGCCTGGACTCCAGAAGAAAAGGATATTTATTAAAAAAATTATTTCAATGCAGCCATATTACAAAAGAGGCTGCTGGGGGCACATTAAAGCTCCTTCTGGGAGGGAAATCACAGCATCACCCTGGAACCGGCTACCTTCGTCGCATTTGTGACCCATGGGACAAAATGAGTGCTCTTGATGTAACACTAGTGGTGTGGACGCCTACCGGTGTTATAAAAATTAATAGACCCCCCCTTGACCCTGTGAACTTTAGCAGGGTCAGTGGTAAAGGTCCTAGATGGGCGCATACCGGCACTTACGCCTGGATACGCCCTCCTCCCATGGATTTATGACCCCTAAGTATCTACGGTTTTAAGTTCATTTATGTGAGACTTTCGCTATGGTAGATAAAAAAAAGGGTAGTAGTGAAATCATTTAGTCCTTTGACAGCATTTTAAGCAGTCATGTTTTAGCCCAAGGGTATAATAAAACAGGATATTGCTAATTCATGACTAGCATTAAGTACTTTCATGGCAGATTATTGTGTGAATCAATCTTTCACTGCTACAGAATAACCAGTGATTTAATGGAAGTACTAAAAATGTGAAGAAAAAATTAGATGCAATTTGAAAGAAAGTCCATTGTTTTACAATTATTAAGTAGATTAACAAGAAATTCAGTTGTGATTTTGTAAACACTAGTTCACCAGCTGAATGTTTTATTCAATTCATTTGTTTACAATAATGAACTTCTGTGATTAGTTTATATCAGCACTGTCTGTAACTGGGTTCTAAACCCACAGCTGTCTGTCACATCAGTTCTCATGATGCGGAGATGGATCAGTTCTCAGTTTAGTTGCTAGATGGAGAATCTCTTGATCGCAGAGTATATCGCCATCTTCCACTATGAGAAAGCAATTGAAAACGGTTATGGAAAATCCACAATACAGATTGCTTAGATATTGCTGGTTATGGGGGTTTGCATGGAGTCAAGGGGAGTAATTCACACCCCATTACTTGCCCCATTTGCACTCAAAAAAGGGTTGGTAGTGATCCAAAATAAAGTGGCCACTAAACCCATGCATTTACTGCAGCTTTTACATGCAGTCTGATTTTTGGGCGGGCAGAACTCCTATCTGAAACAGATCGGAGCCTTATAAGTAGGGGTCAAGTGACATCATTTAGTCTCCAATGCCATTTTCCATCCTCACCTGCTGACTACCACTAACAATGAACAGAGGCAGCCATTTGTAGTGATATTTAAAGGGATTGTCAGCTGCTCTCAGGTAAAGCTTTTGTAGATATTACTTGCAGCACATTGTGCATTTTTTCATCTGAAAGGGTTTGAAAATGCTTGTAGTTGCTGCTGTAGGTTCTGAACTCATGATGCCTGCTGCGCCACAGTATTGCATCTCTCTGTGCCACACAAAAACTGCACCTCTCTTTTAAACTGCTGCTGCATGCCCATGAGAACCGGTTGCACCACATGATTTCTCGCCTCCAAATTGGCAAGCTGTCTATGGGGAGCGTGTTTTATGCTGGCAACTCACCATCGCATGTTAATTAGGGGTGACCTGGAAAATCACATGGGTCTCCCACTGACTCATTTGGGTAGCCATCGCTCTCGCCCTGCCAATCGTGATAACTGCCCAATGATTGATTTTAATCAAGACTGATCAATTGTTAAAATGGTAAATCTCACACTTCTAGAATGAAGTTCACTATCTGACATTTTTCATCACTGCACTTAATGTGAAAGACTTTAGCAAATTTTGCATGTAGTATCAACTCTAGTTTATTCTGAGAAGTCGCACAACACCAGGTTACAGTCCAACAGCTTTATTTGAAATCACAAGCTTTCGGAGCGCTGCTCCTTCGTCAGGTGAAGTCATTATTCTGTATAAGGTTCTTTTGGTCACTGCTGTAACTTCGGTGGAAGAAATGCAGAAACCATGCAAAGTTGGTGTTAACATCATTTGTCATTTTTCCAGGGTTTCTGTGCCTCTTTTGCCGAAGTTACGATGGAGGAGCAAGAGACCCCCCATGGAAATTTATCCCCCGTCGTTTGTTTCTATAACTGATTGATTTTCCCAAATGGTTAATTCAGTGCCATTAATTGTCAGGTGTTGAAGAGCTGCAGAATATACTTTGCATGTTGATTCATTTTACAAAGCTTATTGCAGTAGAGAAACATTAATTTGGATCATTTCCAGTAGAGCAATTATTCACAGCTTTCAGGATACAGTATTGATGGTATCATTCAGCAGTCGCATAAAATCTGGTTGACATGATCACCGCAGTTTATTTTTCATTGCCAATTTGTTTCTTAACACAAATATAGGCTCAAATAGAGCAGCACCATTTGTCAAATTTTCTTTGCCACATTTATGGACAAGGAACATTGTAAATGGCCAATAAACAACAGACTTACATACTGCTTATGACAGCAAGGGTTCCATTTGTTGTACGATAGATGATTTTCTTTCTTGTGGAATTTATAGTAAGCGCATAAATAAGTAATATGCAGTGAAGTCAGCACATATTAATAATTAGCTTATCAATATATAAGTTACCAATTTACCAGTTGGCTCTTGCCCAATGTTCCCTTTAATTTTTCTTTGGGTACGGGGCCCCTTAAAGGGGCTGCGTGGCCCATTCAAAATATCGCATATGCCCGGTATTTCCTATTTAAATGCTGGTGAGCTGGCTGCGTGTGAGCTGCAGAGCACTGCGCGGCCATGCAGTCGCGCAGCTGAGCAGCTTAAAGGGAACATTGATCTTGCCTCATATTTCTGCTGTCATTGGTTGAAGTCCTGGTCATGGATCTTTCCTACAATACATGAAATTATTTTTTTGTGAGCTCTTGGCTGGCTGTTTTAGAGGAATATTGGTAGAAAATTTGACTGTGACTAAACTATGCAAGGTAATAATACAATCTTCTGCATGTACAGTGCTGCTGTATATTGGGTGCCAGTTGCCCGTATTATGGGACACTGAGCCTAAGGTCTATAGAGAACCTGATGCACACAATAATGTAAATGATAAATGCTTGGAGTCTGTGAATTGTGTTTTAAGCTTATTAAGGCCCCATTGGATAGCTGTGAATGGGGCATCTTCCCTTCAGTTTGGTTCTTTCTCTTAAAAGTACATTGTTATTTTTGCATTGTTTGCAAGTCACTGTTTGTTTCTCTGCTATATTGCTGTTATTGGAGAAAGGAAGGTAGTGAAACTTCTTGGAGCCTCCCCGATAGCTTCTTAAAGCTGTACTACATCTGTCATCTGTGCCTGTTTATCCAGCAAACAGTTTTACAGTGTTGATTTGCAAAGAGCTGTGGATATTTCTATAGCCACACCTCTCTATTTGCAGGTTCTGGAGAAGGAAGAGGGGTAATGCCAGACAGGTGCTTTTGCATCTCAGACAATCCATTAGGCCCTACCATTATTTTGCTATCCTTGTGTAGAGGGCTAGGCGATTGAATCAGAACGTGTCTGAAGACTCTTGTATGCAGACATTAAGGGTTTTTTTTAACCTCCAAGAATGGGTGGATTGGGGTTGGTTGGGCACTTCCTGAGGGGGTTTAAAGTTCAGATTGTGCAATCTCAATAAAGGCTCAGTGCTTACAGTTGCTTTTTCAGTTACCTCTGGCAAACGTTTTGCAGAGAGTTCTTGTTAGCATAGAGGTTTTTGAGAAGTTTGGAGGCTTTCAAATGGACAACATCAGGATGGGGGTGCCATGGATGTTTTCGAGAGGACATCAGATGAGGAAGACAATCACCATCATTGGCAGCAACGTTATGCTGCCGTGGGATCTGCAGATGCACAGGAGAGAAATGCACAAGAGAGAGTTCCACAACACAGATGTGGAGAGCAGTAGAGAGAAGAACAGAGTGGAGAACAGCAGAGAGGAGAGCAACAGAGGGGCCGTGGTCGCAGGAGGCACTACCCATATGAGAGGATCTACAGACAAAGGCTGAGCTTCCTTGACCTAACTGAAGAGCAGTGCTTCCGCAGGCTCAGATTGACAATGCTGGTGGTTGCAGACATCTGCAGCCTCCTTCAAGAAGAGCTACTCCCTGCTGGACCTGGTGGCCACACATTGCCTGTCACTGTCAAAGTCACCACCACCCTCAATTTCTTTGCCACTGGCTCCTTCCAGTGCACCACAGGAGACATCTCGAGGGTCTCTCAGTCGGCTGCACATAATTGTATATGGCAGCTCATGGATGGGTTGTTTGCCAGGGCATTGACTTATATCAACTTCTCCTGTAACAAGAATAGCCAGGATGAGTGGGCACTCACATTCGCCCCTCTGCCTGGCTTCTCACTGGTACAGGGTGCTATCGATTGCACTCATGTGGCAATCCGAGGACCACCAGATCAACCAGGATTTTTTATCAATCGCAAGGAATTTCATTCCATCAATGCGCAGCTGGTGTGCAGCCACAAGAAAAGGTTCATGCAGGTGTGCACCAAATTCCCTGGGAGCTGTCATAATGCTTTTATACTGTGGCAGTCCTACATTCCAGACCTTTTTGTTCCAGGAAACAGACTTAAGGGCTGGCTCATAGGAGACAAGGGATACTGCCTTCAAACATGGCTCATGACACCTGTGAGGAAGCCCACCAATGAGACGCAGGAGTGCTACGAGAGCCACATAACCACCAGCTGTGTCACTGAGCAAGCCATCGGCTTGTTGAAGCTGCACTTCAGGTACCTAGTTAGGTCTGGAGCCACCTTTCAGAACTCACCAGCGAGAGTGTCCAGAATCGTAGTGGTCTGCTGCGTCCTGCACAACATTGCACAGCAGAGTGATTAGAGGTGGAGGAAGTCCAAGGCACTCATCAATCATCTTCTGATAAGGAGAACATTGAAGAAGTGGAGGAGGAGGAGTATGAAGATAGTGCAGGAAGTGCTGCTGGATGCTTGCAAGGCTTCAGATGGTAAAGAAAGGCCTCTGGGAAGACAGAAAATGCTGGAAATACTCAGCAGGTCAGGCAGCATCCATGGAGAGAGAAACAGAGTTAGTGGGCTGGATTTTACCAGCCCTGAGGAGGCGGGTTTGGAGGCGGGACTGCTGGGAAAATCAAAAAGAATGGGGGTGGGTCCCGAGCCCGCTCCCAACCCGCCTCCAACCGATCTTCCCGGGAGTCGGGTCCCTGATTTGCGCAGGGACCCAACTCCTAGCGGCGGGAAGTGGATTATAGCCACTTAACTGCCTGTTAACAGGTAGTTAACAGGCAGTTAAGAGGCTTTTTCCAATTTTTAGATTTCTGCTGCGGGCTTCCCGACATCGAGGAACCCCGCCAGGGTAAGTGAGGCGTGCTGTGGGTCTGTTGTTATGTTGACAGCTGCAGAAGTGGTGTGAAGGATGCAATGGGACACTGGTGAGCATCAGAGGTAAGGAAATGTTGGGAAAGTCATTTTTAATGTGTTTAGATTTTTCTGTAGGTGACAAGCTTTGAAGTGTTTGTGTAGCCCCACCTCATTGAGAGAAGTGACAGATGGCTTCTGTACCCTCACCTGCAGCTGCCATCTGTTTCATCCTAAGGGGAGAGTCATTGGAGAACCTAGGTGCAAGGGCTCACCTTTGTACAGTGATTGTCAGTGTTTGACAGCACCTCAATGCTGTAAAACACTGTCAAATCATCTGTCAAAAATTTATGGTTCATGTGCCTTTAAGAAAACCGGCAGATGAAGCATCATCAACTGATGTCATCTGACACTGGCTTTCCCTTAATTGGCCAGCAAGCCCGCAGGGCGGGCTTAACAAGGCCAATCAGGGGAAAATAGCGTCTGTGCGTCGGACGTCGCTGGGGGCGGGACTAGAACCCGGAAGGCAGCAGTCCCGCCTCAACTCGTCTCGGTGAGTAAAATCCAGCCCGATGTCTCAAGTCGAGATGCTGCCTGACCTGCTGAGTATTTCCAGCATTTTATGCTTTTATTTCAGATTTACAGCATCCACTCGCAGAGTGAAATGGAAGGCGCAGAAGAGGAAGATGCAGAAAGGCACTAATTTAAATTAGCAGGCAGCACCAGAATACCGGTTCTGCCTGCGCTTTTATTGCGGGCGGCCGTTAACTTCGGCCCACGGTGGCACCGGCAGGTTTCCGGCCTACTCAAATTTTTAGGCCATATGTTGAGCATGTAGGACAAATATATACCTAAACTTAGCAAACTCAGACTAAACAGGAGTGACTAAATAGATTAATAAACAAATCAAAAATGAAATTGAGGAAAAATTTAATGGGGTTCACTAGGATAAATTTAAGAACATGCAGAAAAAAGTCAAAAGGGTGATCAGAGGGTAAAGAGAGACCTAGAAAAATCTACAGCTGCAGATGCAAAGTATATGGTAAGAAGTTCTTTCAGTGCTTCACCAGTAAGAATACAGTCAAAGAAGACGTGAGAACCATAAAAGATGCAGATGGGCTTGAAAATGAAGACAAGCACAAGTCAGTAAATGCTGTGAATGTTTACTTCCTCCAAGTATTAATAAAGTAAGATATGAACAACATCCCCGAAACAGAATTAACTAACCTCTTCAATCTCATTTAAAAAATGGAATCAATTATCAGGTGTAAACTTTAAGATGATCTGTACAGCAATAACTTAGTTAACATCAGTCAACATAGATTCAGAAAGGGAAGATCCTGCCTCCCCAACATCCTTGATTTCTTTGATGAAGTGACATCCCAAGTGGACTGTAGTAAGCCCTGCGACATGTTGTATCTAGACTGCCAGAAAGTATTTGATAAAGTTCCACATGAAAAGCTATTAGCTAAGCATAAAGCTGTGGGGATTCAGGGTAAACTTTGGTTATGGATTAGAAATTGGCTGAAGGGTAGTAAACAATAGGCATTTGTTAGAGGAGTTACATTGGGGGGAGGAGAGAAGTACTGAGTGAACTGAAAGAAGGCAGGGCCGGGATGCTGTGCAGCATAAGAGGTATAGGGGGAAAAATTCAGTATCGCCCCGTTTGGGGCGCAATTATCGGCCAGGCGCAAAGATTAGCGCCTGGCACTAATTATCGTCTCCGACTGCAAATTTGACTTTTATCGACCCTGGAGGTGATTGGAGTGCTAAATCAGGTGCTACACATCTGTCTTAAGGCGCAAAGGCCGAGGAGCGAGGCACTAACTCAGAGCGCTAGCGAAGCTCATGTGATGTCAGTCAGCAATGGAACACAGACACAATGGTGCCAACCAGTTCTTAAAGGGGTGGGTTGATCTTGCTTTCCATCCACACCCTGCTCATTGCAGCCTTGAATCTCGGCCTGGAGAGACCTGTACATCAAATCTGCTGGAAAGAACAATGGAGAGACCCAGGGAAAGAGCTCAGAGTGCAACCCCCACAGTCTCTTCTAAATCGATACAAGGAAGGGCAAATCAAAATGAACCTGCAAAGTGCTGCTCAGTACCCAAAACTCCTTCACACAGCATTGAATCTCTCCAGAAGTCTCTCTCTCTCTCTCTCTCTCTCTCTCTCTCAGAATGCGTGGTTCAAAAATGTCACCAACAAAAAAAGGCAGAAAGCGGTCGCCTTTAAATAGCGCTCCCCCAGTCCCTTCCTGACTGCAAAACGCTCCCCTCAACCTGTCGTTGCTAGCGGCAGGCGGTAAGGCAGGGGGCACCACTCAATATCCGCTCCGGGGCGCTACCGGGGTGTTGCGCACTCGACTGACGTCACGATCTGCCGGCGCAGGAGATCATGGTGGTAGTGTTTAGTGCCGCCGCAAAATGTCTAGTTAATTTCGCGAGAGGCGCAAACATCGCCGCGCCTGGGCGCTAGTTGCTTTGCGCCCCATTAGCGCCCTCTTAAGGCGCTAAAGGGAGGCGCAACCAACTGAACTTTTCCCCCGTAGAATGCAGCAGGTTAATCACAGGATTTAGCTGCCGTGAGATGTGGGTTACCTTAGTCCCAAGAGACAACAGCCAGAACCCTCATGCATTTTTGTCACCCAGCTACCATCTAGGAGGATCACTGGAGTAAGGTTCAGAGTTCCAACAACACACACTGCCACCAAGGGGAAGCACTGTGGTAAGACGCACTAAGTACATACAGACACTGGGCTGCAAATACAGTTATGGGACCAGAATTTGCGGTTGGTATGACGGCATACTCTCAGAATATGCTGTCATACCGCCTTTGAAATGGACAGCAAGTTCAGGATTTCAGCTGTTCATGTAATGGGAATGGCATAGTCAAAAGAAGGTCTCCCACATCAGACAGTCATGACTGTCTCGAGCAGCCAATAACGGTTTGTGCTTTGCTTCTTCATGTTGCTGCTGTTTGTCTGTTCGATCTCCCTGCTGCCTCGTTTTAAGGCAAAGTTATGCGATGTGCAGTATACCACCACTGCTCTTGACACCCTATCTGAACTGTATTGCTGAACACCCCCCGATTGATCCAGGTACCTGAAACATAACTTCAAAATTCCATGCTCTATGATGCCTCTGGTGGAAGAATGGGCCTTGTTATAGCAGTGCTCAGCTGGTGTCCTAGGAAAATACACACGTGTCATCAGTCATAGAGGTACATAGAGGCACCCAGACACTACCTTTTGCGTGGAAAAGCGTGATCATGGTAAACTGCTTTAAAATGAAGTCGTTGTGACAGCAGCTAGGAAAATAAGTATTTACTTTCATGATGTAGTGTTGCAGATCACAAACTGAACATTGACTGAGTAGAATCCGTTCCTGTTGATGTCAGTGATGGGATTGATGAAGAGAGCACATGAAACTAGTTGGCTGCAATCCGTGACTCTGTAGTTTAGGATATCCTGCCACTTGTTAAAATTGCAGGGCCTTGTCACATTGGTGCCAATTGTCCATGAAGAAAGTGATGAACTGGGTTTCTCTAGCAAAGAGTGCATCTGTTACTGTTACTATCTTGATATATCTGTGTGCAGTTGATTGAGTCATGCTACTAATCTCTCTTGAAGCAGCATAAAAGGACCCCATAGCATAAACATTTCGGGTGGTGGCAACCTTCAAACTGAAGTGTGGTGCTCACAGTGGAGCTGGGCTTCAGGTCAGGTTGCAGCATGTGGGATAACCCATTGATGGATTCTCTTATGAAGTGCAGCCTCTGCAAGCATGACTCCTGGTCAGCTGGAGAGAGGAGTGTCTTGGTCTGTATATTCTGGAGTGGGGGTACTAACAAGCAGGTGCCAGACATCTCCTGTGGTGCCTGACCAGCCTCCCTCTGTTCCTCCTCTTCTTCCCCCTAAAAATACAGATACCAGGCGTATTTCCAATGGAAAATCCATTGTTCCCTCTTTGGAATGGGGGAGAAAGCAAAAATGAGATCACCACAGAAGGCACAAAGGTAGACACTAAGTCATTGTTAGCAGTGAAAAAACAAAATTAAAATGGTTCAGGAATAAAGATTTTAGAAGATTTTGGAATGAGTGACCATAACATGGTTGAATTCCATATTCAATTAGAGGGTGAGAAGGTTGGATCTCAAACAAGCGTGCTAAGCTTGAATAAAGGAGACTATGAAGGTATGCGAGTGGAATTGAGTAGAGTGGATTGGGAAAATAGATTAAAGGGTAAGACGACACATGATCAGTGGTGTACATTCAAGGAGTTATTTTACAACTTCCAAAAAATATATATTCCACTGAAAAGAAAAGGGTGTAAAAGAAAGGACAGTCATCCGTGGCTAAGTAAAGAAATTAAGGATAGTATTTGACTAAAAACAAGGGCATATAAGGTAGCGAAATCTAGTGGGAGGACAGAGGATTGGGAAAACTTTAAAAGGCAGCAAAAAATAACAAAAAGATTGATTAAGAAAGGGAAGATAGATTATGAAAGTAAATTAGCAAAAAATATAAAAACAGATAGTAAGAGTTTTTATAGTTATATAAAAAGAAAAAGGGTGGCTAAAGTAAATGTTGGTCCCTTAGAGGATGAGACCGGGAAATTAATGGTGGGAAATATGGAGATGGCAAAAACACTGAATGAATATTTTGTATCAGTCTTTACAGTAGAGGACACTAAGAATATCCCAACACTGGACAAACAGGGGGCTATAGGGGGAGAGGAGCTAAACACGATCAAAATCACTAAGGAAGTGGTACTCGGTAAAATAATGGGACTCAAGGTGGATAAATCACCTGGACCTGATGGCTTACATCCTAGAGTCTTGAAGGAAGTGGCGGTAGGGATTGTAGATGCATTGGTAATAATTTTTCAAAACTCCCTGGATTCCGCTAAGGTCCCGGCAGACTGGAAAACTGCTAATGTAACACCCTTATTTAAAAAGGGCAGTAGACAGAAGGCTGGTAACTATCTAGAAGCCTAACATCTGTGGTAGGTAAAATTTTGGAGTCCATTATTAAGGAAACAGTAACAGGACATTTGGATAATCATAATTTAATAGGACAAAGTCAGCATGGTTTTACGAAGGGGAAGTCATGTTTGACAAATTTGCTGGAGTTCTTTGAGGAAGTAACATATAGAGCGGATAAAGGGGAACCAGTGGACGTAGTGTATTTAGACTTCCAAAAGGCATTTGACAAGGTCCCACACAAAAGATTATTGCTTAAGGTAAAAAATCACGGGATTGGGGGTAATATTCTGGCATGGATAGAGGATTGGCTATCTAACAGAAAGCAAAGAGTTGGGATAAATGGTTCATTCTCAGACTGGCAATCAGTAACTAGTGGTGTTCCACAGGGGTCAGTGCTGGGTCCCCAACTCTTTACAATCTATATTAACGATTTGGAGGAAGGGACCAAGTGTAACATATCAAAATTTGCAGATGATACTAAGATGGGAGGGAAAGTAGTGAGTGAGGAGGACATAAAAAACCTGCAAGGGGACATAGACAGGCTAAGTAAGTGGGCAGAGATTTGGCAGATGGAATACAACACTGGAAAGTGTGAGGTGATGCACTTTGGCAGGAAAAATCCTAGAGCAATTTATTATCTTAATGGCAAGAAACTGGAGAGTACTGAAGTGCAAAGGGATCTGGGGGTCCTGGTGCACGAAACTCAAAAGGTTAGTATGCAGGTGCAGCAAGTGATTAAGAAGGCAAATGGAATGTTGGCTTTCATTGCTAGGGGGATAGAATATAAAAATAGGGAGGTATTGCTTCAGTTGTACAAGATATTGGTGAGACCGCACCTGGAATACTGCATACAGTTTTGGTGTCCTTACTTAATGAAAGACATCCTTGCTCTCGAGGCAGTGCAAAAAAGGTTCACTCGGTTAATCCCGGGGATGAGGGGGTGGTCATATGAGGAGAGGTTGGGTAGATTGGGACTCTACTCATTGGAGTTCAGAAGAATGAGAGGCGATCTTATTGAAAAATATAAGATTGTGAAGGGGTTGGATCGGGTGGATGCGGGGAGGATGTTCCCGATGACGGGTGAGACTAGAACTAGGGGACATAGTCTTAGAATAAGGGGCTGCTCTTTCAAAACTGAGATGAGGAGGAACTACTTCACTCAGAGGGTGGTAGGTCCATGGAATATGCTGCCACAAAAAGCTGTAGAAGCTACATCATTAAATAAATTTAAAACAGAAATAGACAGTTTCCTAGAAGTAAAGGGCATTAAGGGTTACGGGGAGCGGGCAGGAATTTGGACATGAGTCTAGGTTCGGATCGGTCATGGCCCTGTGGGTAGTGGAGCGGGCCCAGGGACCGTGTAGCCTGATTCTGCTCCTATTTCGTGTGTGCAATTCTGTTAGATGCAGGAGATGGTTCTGTGATAGTAGATAGTAGATTGGCGGTTAGGATCAGATCAGCCATGATCTTATTGAATGGCGGAGCAGGCTCGAGGGGCCGATTGGCCTACTCCTGCTCCTATTTCTTATGTTCTTACAGTACTTGCTGTGGCTCTTTAAATTTACTTCTGATTTTAGCTTAGGCGTCATTAATGTTCAGCATAAATAAGGCAATGAGGAAAAATGCAATATATGAGATTAGCACATCATTACCACCTCATTTAAATACACCCTTCTGGTGTCTTGTGGAAGTGACACTGGAAAATCCAATGGATGTTAAAATTGGCAGGGATCAGATGTTATTGTGGATTGTGAGGGTGAGGTTTGAGCAATTTAGAACAACACCACAACCTCTAAACTTTTCTCAACACCACAACCTCTAGACTATTCCATGAAAATACAACTTTGCATCTGGCTTTTACTTTTGTTGTACTGGCAGCAGGTGTTAGTGTGTTATATGCCACTAGTACTATTTACACTGTAGGATTATTGGTTCTGCAAGTTTATTGAGAACCTACATTTGGTTCATTCCTATAATAATATTACATATTGCAATGTTAAAATTACTGCTATATAGTTATTATTTTGGTTGATAACTTACAAGTTGTACTGATGCATTGTTATTCTTCTTTGCTTAGAACATCAATATCTTATTGGAAGTCATGCACTTCCTGTTCATAAATCTTACTTCTTGTGTCATGAATTTGAGTAACACTTTATATATCAACATTTATACTGTCTATTTAGACATTTATAATGGGAATCTATATGTAAACATCTATAATCAGACTCTTAGGGCTGGATTTTGATACTGGGGCGGGTTGGGGTCGTGTCATCTGCATTTCGTGTTATCCACCCGACTGCAATTTGATGTGGGAGATTGATGCAATTTTCACCTAATTGGGCAATTGAGTTCCAGCATGTGGGAACCCATGAACCAATTAGTGGTTTCAGTCTGAAAGTTACCTCTGATGATGTCATCATTGCTGCTGCATTGCAGGTCAGAGACTGCCTGGTCTCAGAGACAGCCTGGCCTTTGCTGTAAGAGGACCTGGATGCAAAATGATGAGCAGCATCAGAGAGAGAGAGAGAAAGAGAGAGAGAGATGTTTTTTTTGCATCCAGGTCCTCTCACAGCAAAGGCCAGGCAGTCTCTGAAGACATTCAATGCAGCAGCATCAGAGGCGACTTTCAGACGTAATACTACTACTATCTTCATTACATCTCCGTTGTAATAGTGGACCTGCAGCTGATAGTCAGATAACCACTTGTGCTCCCGCCAGGTTTCACTGGCGTGTTTCACATCAGGCGTGCTTCACATCGGAAAAGGGTTAAACTAGCTAAAACATTTCAAAATGGCATTACAGAGCCAATTTAGGGCTTGTTAAGGGCTTTAATGGCCTCTCCCGCCTCTTGGAGGCGGGATGGAGTCGGGAACACCGCACACGATTTTATCAAAATTGCGTGGAGGTGGAATGGAGGCGGGATCAGGTCCGCCCGCCACTTTTTGCAATTTTAACCCCCCACACGCCTCCAAACCCGCCTCCGCGGCCCTATGAAAATCTAGCCCTTTATGTAAAATGTTACCATTACGACGAAAAAAGAAAAGCTTGCATTTATATAGCACCTTCAGGACCTCCCAAAGTGCTTTACAGCAGTACTTCTGAAGTGTAGTCACTGTTGCAATGTAGGAAAAATGGCAGCCAATTTGTGCACAGCAGGGTCCCACAAACGGCAATGAGATAATGACCAGATAATCTGTTTTAGTGATGTTGGTTGAGGGATAAATATTGGTCAGGACACTGGGGATAACTCCCCTGCTCTTCTTTGAAATAGTGCTATGGGATCTTTTACGTCCACCTGAGACAGCTTGGTTTAATGTCTCATTCAAAGGACACCACATCTCTGACAGTGCAGCACTCTCTCAGTACTGTATTAAAGTGTCAGCCGAGATTTTGTGCTCAGGAGTCTGGAGTGGAATTTTAACCCACAACCTTCTGACTCAGAGGCAAGAGTGCTACCACTGAGCCAGGGCTGACACCATTGCAGTTTGTTAATGAATTAATCAAATCACTCAAAATGCTTTTTGAAAAAATTGTGATTGTCATTTTTTTTCTCAAGTGTCTCATGCCCAAAATAAGGTTTTAAATAAAATAAAATATTTACATTATTACATATTTTACAATAACACATTTATCAATTGTATTTTGCCTCTTTTAAGAACATAAGAAATAGGAGCAGGAGTAGGCCATTTGTCCCCTTGAGCCTGCTGCGCCATTCAATAAGATCATGGCTGATAATTGACCTCAACTCCACTTTCCCACCCAATCTCCATATCCCTTTGACTCCCCTAGAGTCCAAAAATCTATCTATCTCAGCCTTGAATATACTCAAAGACTCAGCATCCACAGCCCTCTGGGGCAGAGAATTCCAAAGATTCACAACGGTCTGAGTGAAGAAATTCCTCCTCATCTCGGTCTTAAATAGCCTACCCCTTATCCTGAGACTATGCCCCCTAGTTCGAGAAACTCCAGCCAGGGGAAACAACCTCTCAGCATCTACCATGTCATTCCCCTTCAGAATCCTGTATGTTTCAAGGAGATCACCTCTCATTCTTCTAAACTCCAGAGAGTATAAACCCATTCTACACAATTAGTCTATCTATATCCCTTGGCAAACTCTTTGTGTTCTCCTCACAGCTTACAGTCCCACCTAGCTTTGTATCATCAGCAAACTTAGATATATTACATAGAAACATAGAAACATAGAAGATAGGAGCAGGAGTAGGCCATTCAGCCCCTCGAGCCTGCTCCGCCATTCAATGAGATCATGGCTGATCATCCAAATTCAGTACCCTGTCCCTGCCTTCTCTCCATATCCCTTGATCCCTTTAGTTTTAAGAAATATATCTAACTCCTTCTTGAATATATTTAATGAATTGGCCTCTACTGCCTTCTGTGGTAGAGAATTCCACAGGTTCACCACTCTCTGGGTGAAGAAATTCCTCCTCATCTCAGTCCTAAATGGCTTACCCCTTATCCTTAGACTGTGACCCCTGGTTCTGGACTCCCCGGCCATCGGGAACATCCTTCCCGCATCTAGTCTGTCTAGTCCTGTTAGAATTTTATAAGTTTCAATGAGATCCCCTCTCTTCTAAACTCCAGTGAGTATAAGCCCAATCGACCCAATCTCTCCTCATACGCCAATCCTGCCATCCCGGGTATCAGCCTGGTGAATCTTCGCTGCACTCCCTCCATGGCAAGAACATCCTTCCTCAGATAAGGCGACCAAAACTGCACACAATACTCAAGATGTGGTCTCACCAAGGCCCTGTACAACTGCAGCAAGACATCCTTGTTCCTGTACTCGAACCCTTTCGCTACGAAGGCCAACATACCATTTGCCTTCTTAACCGCCTGCTGCACCTGCATGCTTACCTTCAGCGATTGGTGCACAAGGACACCCAGGTCTCGTTGCACTTCCCCTTCTCCCAATCTATTGCCATTCAGATAATAATCTGCCTTCCTGTTTTTGACACCAAAGTGGATAACCTCGCATTTATCCACATTATATTGCATCTGCCATGCTTCTGCCCAATCCCCCAACCTGTCCAAATCATACTGGAGTTTCTCGGCATCCTCCTCACGGCACACACTCCCACCCAGCTTTGTGTCGTCTGCAAACTTGGAGATATTACATCCAATTCCATCGTCCAGATCATTAATATATATTGTGAATAGCTGGGGTCCTAGGACCGATCCCTGCGGTACCCCACTAGTCACCGCCTGCCACTCGGAAAAAGACCCATTTATTCCAACTCTTTGCTTTCTGTCTGCCAACCAGTTCTCTATCCAAGTCAATACCTTGCCCCCAATCCCATGTGCCTTAACTTTACACGCTAATCTCTTATGCGGGACCTTATCGAAAGCCTTCTGAAAGTCCAAATACACCACATCCACTGGTTCTCCCTTATCCATTTTACCAGTTACATCCTCAAAAAATTCCAGTAGATTAGTCAAGCACGATTTGCCTTTTGTAAATCCATGTTGACTTTGTCCGATCCTGTCACTGTTTTCCAAGTGCTCTGCTATTACATCTTTTATTATGGACTCTAGCATTTTCCCCACTACCGATGTCAGGCTTACTGGTCTATAATTCCCCATTTTCTCTCTACCACCTTTTTTGAATAGTGGGGTAACATTAGCTACCCTCCAATCCATGGGTACTGTTCCAGAGTCTATAGAATTTTGGAAGATGACCAGCAATGCATCTACTATTTCTAGGGCCACTTCCTTAAGTACCCTAGGATGTAGATTATCAGGCCCTGGGGATTTATCGGCCTTCAATCCCGTCAATTTCCCTAACACTATTTCCCTACAAATACTGATTTCTTTCAGTTCCTCCTTATCATTAGACCCTATGTTCCCCGACATCTCTGAGAGGTTATTTGTGTCCTCCTTTGTGAAGACACAACCAAAGTATGTATTTAATTGGTCAGCCATTTCTTTGTTCCCCATTATAAATTCCCCTGATTCTGACTGCAAGGGACCTACGCTTGACTTCACCAATCTTTTTCTCTTCACATATCTATAAAAGCTTTTACAGTCAGTTTTTATGTTCCTCGCAAGCTTACTCTCATACTCTATTTTCCCCCTCTTAATTAATCCCTTTGTCCTTCTTTGCTGAATCCTATACTGCTCCCAATCCTCAGGTTTTCTGCTTTTTCTGACCAATTTATATGTCCTTTCCTTGGATCTTATGCTATCCCTAATTTCCTTTGTTAGCCACGGTTGAGTCACTTTTTTGTTTTATTTTTATGCCAAACTGGGATGAACAAATTCTGTAGTTCATTCATGCGATCTTTGAATGCTTGCCATTGCCTCTCCACCGTCAACCCTTTGAGTGACATTCCCCAATCAATCCTACCCAACTCGCGTCTCATACCATCGTAGTTTCCTTTATTTAAATTCAGGACCCTAGTCTCTGAGTCAACTACTTCACTCTCCATCTTAATGAAGAATTCGATCATATTATGATCGCTCCGACCCAAGGGGCCTCGCACAACAAGATTGCTAATTAATCCTCTCTCATTACATAATACCCAGTCTAAGATGGCCTGATCTCTAGTTGGTTCCTCGACATATTGGTCCAGGAAACCATCCCGTATACACTCCAGGAATTCCTCCTCCACAGTATTGTTACTAATTTGGTTAGCCCAATCTATATGTAGATTAAAGTCGCCCATGATAACTGCTGTGCTCTTATTGCACGCTTCTCTAATTTCCCTTTTAATGCCATCCCCAACCTCCGTATTACTGTTTGGGGGTCTATACACCACTCCCACTAGTGTTTTCAGCCCCTTGGTATTTCTCAGTTCTACCCATACAGATTCCACATCATCAGAGCTAATATCCTTCCTTACAATTGTGTTAATCCCCTCTTTAACCAACAATGCTACCCGACCTCCTTTTCCTTTTTGCCTATCTTTCCTGAATATTAAATACCCCTGAATGTTGAGTTCCCAGCCTTGGTCACCCTGGAGCCATGTTTCCGTAATCCCAATCATATCATATTCGTTTACCTCTATTTGCGCAGCTAATTCATCCACCTTATTATGAATGCTCCTCGCATTAAGACACAAAGCCTTCAGGCTTGTTTTTTTAACGCTCTTAGACCTTTTAGAATTTTTTTTTACTGTGGCCACGTTTGATTTAAACCCTTGATTTCTCTGACTGACAGCTTTGTTTTTTTCCTTCCTGACTTTTGCTTCTATTCTTGTTTCCCTTTCCTCTGTCTCCCTGCTCAGGTTCCCAACCCCCTGCCATTTTAGTTTAAACCCTCCCCCAGAGCACTAGCAAACACTCCCCCAAGGACATCGGTCCCGGTCCTGCCCAGGTGCAAACCGTCCGATTCGTACTGGTCCCACCTCCCCCAGAACCGGTTCCAATGTCCCAGGAATTTGAATCCCTCCCCCTTGCACCATTCCTCTAGCCACGTATTCATCTGATATATCCTTCTATTTCTACTCTGACTAGCATGTGGCACTGGTAGCAATCCTGAGATTACTACCTTTGAGGTCCTATTTTTAAATTTATCTCCTAACTCCCTATATTCAGCTTTTAGGACCTCATCCCGTTTTTTACCTATATCGTTGGTACCTATATGCACCACGACAACTGGCTGTTCACCCTCCCCTTCCAAAATGTTTTGCAGCCGCTCTGAGACATCCTTGACCCTTGCACCAGGGAGGCAACACACCATCCTGGAGTCTCGTTTGCGGCCGCAGAAACGCCTATCTATTCCCCTTACAATAGAATCCCCTATCACTATAGCTCTGCCCCTCTTTTTCCTCCCGTCCTGTGCAGCAGAACCACCCCTGGTGCCAGGAAGTTGGCTGCTGCTGCCTTCCCCTGATAAGCCATCCCTCTCAACAGTATCCAAAGCGGTATATCTGTTTGAGAGGGGGATGTCCACAGGGGACTCCTGCACTACCTGCCTGCGCCTACTACTCTGCCTGGTGGTCACCCATTCTCTTTCTGCCTGTGCAACCTTTACCTGCGGTGTGACCAACTGGTTAAACGTGCTATCCACGAGGTCCTCAGCATCGCGAATGCTCCAGTATGCATCCGTTCGCAGCTCCAGAGCCACAATGCGGTCTGCCAGTAGCTGCAGCTGGATACACTTCCCGCACACATGGTCGTCAGGGACACAGGAAGTGTCCCCGATTTCCCACATAGCGCAGGAGGAGCATAGCACGGCGCCGAGCTGTGCTGCCATGACTTACCCTTTAATTAATTGAACTTACATTATATCAAATCAATCCCACCAATTATACTATAATTAAATGATATGTTTACCAACTGTCCCCGCTACACCACAGAGACCCTAGAAACTATAAACCAAAAAATTTAAGTTTGGAAAATGGAGAAAAAGAGAAATACTCACCAATCAATCACTTACCTGCTTTCCGGTGACGTCACACTTTGATTATTTTTTACTTCTCTCTCTCCCGCTCTGGGGGCTCAGATTGGTAAGCCTACCTGGTCACCGCCGCCTCTTTTATCTGCTCCGCCTCGCCGCAGCCACTCCACCCAGATCCGCCACCTCTGTGGGCCTACCTGGTCGCCGCCGCCTCTTTTATCTGCTCCGCCTCGCCGCAGCCGCTCCACCCAGGTCCGCCGCCTCTGTGGGCCTACCTGGTCGCCGCCGCCTCTTTTATCTGCTCTGCCTCGCCGCAGCCGCTCCACCCAGGTCCGCCACCTCTGTGGTCTCTTCATCTAAGTCATTAATATAGATTGTAAATAGCTGAAGCCCCAGCACTGATCCTGAGGCACCCTGCTAGTTACAGCCTGCCAACCTGAAAAAGATCTGTTTATCCCTACTCTCTGTTTTCTGTCCATTAACCAATCCTCTATCCATGCTACTATATTACCCCCAACCCCATGAGCTCTTATCTTTTGGATAACCTTTTATGTGGCACCTTATCGAATGCCTTTTGGAAATCCAAATATACTACATCCATTGGTTCCCCTTTATCAACCCTGCTAGTTATGTTTGATCTTCTACCTCAACTCCACTTTCCTGCACTATCCCCATATCCCTTGATTTCCTTAATATCCAAAATTCTATCGACCTCTGTCTTAAATATACTCAACGACTGAGCCTCCACAGCCCTCTGGGGAAGAGAATTCCAAAGATTCACTACCCTCTGAGTGAAGAAATCTCTCCTCATCTCAGTCCTAAATGGCCGACCTTTTATTCTGAGATTGTGACCCTGGTTCTAGACTCCCCAGCCAGGGGAAACATCCTCCCTGCATCTACCCTGTCAAGCCCTGTAAGAATTTTGTATGTTTCAATGAGATCACTTCTCATTCTTCTAAACTGTAGAGATTATAGGCCTAGTCTACTCAATCTCTCCCCATAGGACAATTCCCCCCATCCCAGGAACCAGTCTGGTGAACCTTTGTTGCACTCCCTCTATGGCAAGTATATCCTTTCCTTAGGTAAGGAGACCAAAACTGTACACAATACTCCAGGTGTGGTCTCACCAGGGCCCTATATAATTGCAGTAAGACGTCTTTACTCTTTTATACTCAAATCCTCTTGTAATAAAGGCCAACATACCATTTGCTTTCCTAATTGCTTGCTGTACCTGCATGTTAACTTTCAGTGATTCGTGTACAAGGACTCCCAGGTCCCTCTGAACACCAACATTTCCCAATCTCTCACCATTTAAAAAATACTCTGCTTTTCTATTTTTCCGACCAAAGTGGATAACATCACACTTCTCCACATTATATTCCATTTGCCTTGTTCTTGCCCACTCACTTAGCCTGTCTATATCCCCTTGAAGTCTCCTTGCATCCTCCTCACAATTTACATTCCCACCTAGCTTTGTATCATCAGCAAACTTGGATATATTACATTTGACCCCTCATCCAAATCATTGATACAGATTGTAAATAGCTGAGGCCCAAGCACTGATCCTTGCGGAACCCCACTAATTACAGCTTGCCAACCAGAAAATGACCCGTTTATTCCTACTCTCTGTTTTCTGTCCGTTAACCAATCCTCAATCCATGCTAGTATATTACCCCCAATCCCATGAGCCCTAATTTTGTTTAATAACCTCTTGTGTGGCACCTTATCGAATGCCTTCTGAAAATCCAAATACACCACATCCACTGGTTTCCCCCTATCTATTCTGCTAGTTACAACCTCAAAAAACTCTAACATGATTTCCCTTTCATAAATCCTAGGGACAATTCTAGCATTTTCCCTACTACTGATGTCAGGCTAACTGGTCTGTAGTTCCCCATTTTCTCTCTCCCTCCTTTCTTAAATAGTGGGGTTACATTTGCTACCTTCCAATCCGCGGGAACCATTCTAGATTCTATGGAATTTTGGGAAATGACAACCAATGCATCCACTATCTCTATATCCACCTCTTTTAAAACCCTAGGCTGTAGGCCATCAGGTCCAGGGGATTTATTGGCTTTCAGTCCCATTAATTTTATTAATGTTTTAACTTGAGGCCTTGGTCTGTCTCAAAAGCCTAGGCTTGGATTTGATATTTTCACTAGGAATGATGACTCTGTCAGCAGAAGGCAGATCCTGCAGTCTGTGCAGTGTGCGCAATTTCCCAGGATGTATCAGTAGCATTTAGTCTAGGGTTGCCAACTCTGGTTTGATGCATTCCATAAAAAAAATTCTCATCTCACCTCTGGTTCTTTTGCCAATTATCTTAAATCTGTGTCCTTTGGTTAGTGACCCACCTGCCAGTAGAAACAGTCTCTCCCTATTTACTCGATCCAAACCCCTCATAATTTTGAACACCTCTATTAAAGCTCCCCTTAACCTTCTCTGCTCGAAGGAGAAATACTGAATGAACAATTGTAGATTTTCTCTTGCTTTGCCTACAAACTTCATAAAGGGTATTTTATCCTTTCTAAACCATATTTCAAATATAGATTGAGGTTTGGGTACCACAGCGCAGAAAAGACATCAATGCACACTGCCCCAGATGTTCCCTTGCGTCTATCTCTCTCTCTCTCGTCCTTGCCCCGACCCACCAACCAATGTTCCTGTTAAGCTGCACGACCGCGATGGCCACTCACTGGCTTTTACATGGGAGAATCTGTGCATGCATGAAAATTTGAATGGGCCGTGCAACCAGTTAAAGGGACTGCACAAGAAAAAAAAATTAGAGGAAACATTGCCACCAACCCCTCCCCTAGATTTTAAAGGAATTGAAAGTGCATAATTTGTATACAGAAGTCAGCAGATAAACAACAGACTAAAGAAGTGGCTGTTATAAGGCCCAGAATTTCCTGAATGGAGGGAGAGAACTTTTGGTGGCCTTCTCTCTGGGAGATCGCTGTACAGGAAAGTGGGTTGGGTAGGTGTCGAAGTTTCCAACCTGCATGGACTGGGGGGCAACAGGGGTATGCCCGAATTGGCACTCATGCCCAATTGTCCAATGGTAATGAGGTACCCTGCAACTGACCCCGCAAACTCCAGCGGTCAGTGCTGGAGGGATTGGTGAGTGGCACAACCACCGTTATTACCACCCATGTATTTTTGGCCCCAGCATATCCATTGCTGTTATAATTTGTGCTGGCCTTTTTCTGCTCATTAGGATGAGGGATGTCAATACTAATGAATGGAACACTTTGCTGCAACCCCTTTCCTCCTCATTAGAGTGATTTTAGTCTTGTACTTAACTATTTCCCCCTGTTAGTCTGCTGTTTATCTGCCGACTTCTGTATCCAATTAATTTGTGTGCTTTCAATTCCTATAAAATCTTCCCTTTTCCAATCTATTTTGATGTATATATTGGGAGTAAAATGTTGTTGGTTCCTAATAGAAGATGCTGTATTGCAGCGTCCCATTAAAGGGAAAAGCTATTTTTAATTGGTTATGCCCAATGGAAATGATGGTAAGTGAAAAAAAACACTCTATGCAAGCCAATAGCTAGTGGAGGTCTACATGGGTCTGTTTTAGGTCCTCTGCTGTTCATGCTATTCATTAATGTCCTAGTTCTGTGTCAGCTTGGCTCAGTTGATACCATTCTCACTGTGGGTCAGAAGGTTTTTGAGTTCCATACCAGGTGTATGTCATGGTACCAGCATCTTTTTTTTTTCATGGTGCATAATGAGTTAAAAACCAGCTTTAGTCACAGAGGGGAAAAAAATGTCCTACCTTATTTGGATAAATTGTTGCAGTATCAGTGGTTTGTTTGAGCCATGTGTATGAGGAAGATTTTTCCCTCGTGTTGGTTCTCTCACCACCTGCATCAGGCCCAGAGCTGGACTCCAGAGGTGAGGTGAGAGTGACTGCCTTTGACATCAAGGCAGCATTTGACCTGAGTGTGGCACCAAGGAGCCCTAGTCAAATTGAAGTCAGTGGGGATCAGGGGGAAAATCTCCACTGGCTGGAGTCATGGAGTCAAAGGAAGATGGTTGTGGTTGTTGGATGCTAATCATCTCAGCCTCAGGACATCGCTGCAGTAGTTACTCAGGGCAGAGTTCTAGGCCCAACCATCTTCAGCTGCTTCATTCAATGACCTTCCCGCCATCTTAAAGTCAGAAGTGGGGATGTTCGCTGATGACTGCACAGTGTTCAGTTCCATTCGCACCTCCTCAGATAATGAAGCAGTCCGTGCCCACATGCAGCAAGACCTGGACAACATCTAGGCTTAGGCTGAAAAGTGGCAAGTAACATTCGCGCTACACAAGTGCCAGGCAATGACTATCTCCAATAAGAGAGTCTAACCACTTCCCCTTGACATTCAATGGCATTACTATCGTCTAATGCCCCACCATCAATCCCTGAGGGTCACCAGTGACCAGAAACTTAACTGGACCAGCCACATAAATACTGTGGCTATGAGAGCAGGTCAGAGGCTGGGTATTCTGCAATGAGTGACTCACCTCCTGACTCCCCAAAGCCCTTCCACCATCAACAAAGGCACAAGTCAGGAGTGTGATGGAATACTCTCCACTTGCCCGGATGAGTGCAGCTCCAACAACACTCAAGAAGCTTGACACCATCCAGGACAAAGCAGCCTGCTTGATCGGCGCCCCATCCACCACTTTAAACATTCACTCCCTCCACCACCGGTGTACTGTGGCTGCAGTGTGTACCATCTACAAGATGCACTGCAGCAACTTGCCAAGGCTTCTTCGACAGTACCTCCCAAACCCGCAACCTCTACCACCTAGAAGGACAAGGGCATCAGGCGTATGGGATCACCATTATCTCCCAAGTCACACACCATCCTGACTTGGAAATATATTGTTGTTCCTTCATCGTTGCTGGGTTAAAATTCTTACAAAGCAAACTAAAGATCTCCTATAGAGATATGTAGATTGCACTTGAGCAAAAGCAGTTAATGCAGTAAAAATTAACACCTTCAAAAATATCTGGATTGGATTGGGTATGACAGTTATATGTGTAGGTGTAGACTAATTGGCTGAAGTCATACCTAACACAAAGGAAGATGGTTGTGGTTGTTCGAGGTCAATCATCTCAGCCCTAGGACATATTGGCAGGAGTTCCTCAGGGCAGTATCCTAGGCCCAACCATCTTCAGGTGCTTCATCAATGACCTTCCCTCCATCATAAGGTCAGAAGTGGGGATGTTCGCTGATGATTGCACAGTGTTTAGTTCCATTCGCAACTCCTCAGATAATGAAGCCGTCCATGCCCGCATGCAGCAAGACCTGGATGACATTCAGGCCTGGGCTGATAAGTGGCAAGTAACATAAGTGCCAGGCAATGACTATCTCCAACAAACGAGAGTCTAACCACTGCCACTTGACATTCAATGGCATTACCATCGCTGAATCTTCCACCATCAATATCCTGGGGGTCACCATTTACCAGAAACTTAACTGGACCAGCCACATAAATACTGTGGCTACAAATGCAGGACAGATGCTGGGTATTCTGTAGCGATTGTCTCCCCAAAGACTTTCCACCATCTACAAGGCACAAGTCAGGAGTGTGGTGGAATACTCTTCACTTGCCTGGATGAGTGCAGCTCCAATAACACTCAAGAAGCTTGACACTATCCAGGACAAAACAGTCCGCTTGATTGGCACCTCATCCACCACCTTGAACATTCACTCCCTCCACCACTGGCGCACCGTGGCTGCAGTGTGTACCATCTACAAGATGCACTGCAGCAACTCATCAAGGCTTCTTCAGCAGCACCTCACAAACCCGCAACCTCTACCACCTAGAAGGACAAGGGCAACAGGCGCATGGGAACACCATCACCTGCAAGTTCCCCTCCAAGTCACACACCTACCTGACTTGGAAGTATATCACCGTTCCTTCATTGTCACTGGGTCAAAATCCTGGAACTCCCTCCTTAACAGCATTGTGGGAGTACCTTCACCACGCGGACTGTAGCAGTTCAAGAAGGTGGCTCACCACCACCTTCTCAAGGGCAATTAGGGATGGACAATAAATGCTGGCCTTGCCAGCGATGCCCACATCCCAGGAACGAAAAAAAAATGAAAAACTTGACGGGAAGCAATGGTTCCTGCACTGCTGGGGTCATGGACAAGAGGTGGAGGGAGTGATGTTTGTGAAGGGCAGGAAGCCCAGGTCAAATACTGAAAATGTGGTAATGGATGGTTGAATATTTAAGTGTTTTGTTCGTGTGTCTTTGGGAATCTAGGATCACTGGCACAGAACTTGCCCGCAAGAGAACATGGTTTGGGTAGGATCCATGATAGATTAAATTATAAAAGCAAAATACTGCGGCTGCTGGAAATCTGAAATAAAAACAGAAAATGCTCAGCAGGTCAGGCAGCATCTGTGGAGAGAGAAACAGAGTTAACGTTTCAGGTCAATGACCCTTTGTCAGAACTGGAAAAAGTTAGAGATGTAAAAGATTTTTAAGCAAGTGCAGGGGCAGGGAAAGGGGGGAGGGGAGGAAAGAACAAAAGGGAAGGTCTGTGATAGGATGGAAGGCAGGAGAGATTAAAAGACAAAAGTGATGATGGTGCAAGGCAAAAGGAGATGGTAATGGGACAAGTTAAGAAACAAAAGATGAGTCTCGATGAAGTGTAAATGGGAATGGCAGAATCATCAACAGCTGTCATGTGGAAAAAAATAGGGGCAGAGGTTATAGTAAGTTATACTTGGCCAGTGGAAGGAGCAGGCATGAATGGCCTTCTCTTCCATGCTTTCTTATGTTCTTAGGAAACAAATTTATGCAGGCTGAACTATACAGCACCTTAAAATTATGACAATTTACAAAAGTTGTTAAGCATAATAATAGTCACCTTAAATCATAGTAGAATGTTGGGGTTTTTAGGTAATCCCTTCTTTGGCATGCACTAACACATGTATTGGTCCTTCATCTACCTATTGCCTTGAACAGATCAGTATGAAGGAAATTTAAGATTTCAGTCATTGTACTGTATGCGTACATAGATAATTGGTGCTAATTAATCAAGCATCAATGTAATCATCAGAAGAATAAATACATTAAATTGTTTTATTTTGTAAAGAGTTTGGTACATCATAGTACATATTTTGTCAAATTATTCACATGCTATTTAGAATCATAGAATGGTTACAGCACAGAAGAAGGCCATTCGTGTGGCTCTCTGCAAGAGCACTTCAGCTAGTCTCACTCCCCCGTCCTTTCCCCGTAGCCCTGCAATTCTTTTTCCTTCAGGTAATTATCCAACTCCCTTATTGAAACATATAAGATTCTGAAGGGGCTTGACAGGGTAGATGCAGAGAGGATGTTTCCCCTTGTGGGGGAATCTAGAACTAGGGGGCATAATTTCAGAATAAGGGGGCACCCATTTAAATCGGAAATGAGGAGGAATTTCTTCTCTCAGAGGGTTGTGAATCTTTGGAATTCTCTTCCCCAGAGAGCTGTGGAGGCTGGGTCATTGAATATATTTAAGGTGGAGATAGACAGATTTTTGAAAGGTAAGGGAGTCAAGGGTTATGGGGAGCGGGCGGGGAAGTGGAGTTGAGGCCAAGATCAGATCAGCCATGATCTTATTGAATGCTGGAGCAGGCTCGAGGGGCCAAATGACCTACTCCTGCTCCTACTTCTTATGTTCTTATGTATACCTTCCTCCAGTCCGAAAAACAACCGTTCACCACTCCTCTCTGTTTCCTGTCACTTAGCCAATTCCGTATCCATGCTGTCACTGTCCCTTTTATTCCATGGGCTTCAACTTTGCTGGCAAGCCTATTATGTGGCACTTTGTCGAACGCCTTTTGGAAATCCTTGGACACCACATCAACCGCATTACCCTCATCAACCCTTTCTGTTACCTCATCAAAAAACTCGATCAAGTTGGTTAAACACGATTAGCCTTTAACAAATCCGTGCTGGCTTTCCTTAATTAATCCACACTTGCCCAAGTGACTGTTAATTTTGTCCCTGATTATTGTTTCTAAAAGCTTCCCTGACATCTGTCATATGCGCTCTTTTTCTGCTTCATCTTACTTTCTATCTCTTTCGTCATCCAGGGAGCTCTGACTTTAGTTGCCCCAACTTTCCCCCTAGTGGGAATGTACCTCGACTGTACCCAAACTATTTCCTCTCGAAAGGCAGCCCATTGTTGCATTACAGTTTTGCCTGCCAATCTTTGATTCCAATTTACCCGGGCCAGATCCATTCTCATCCCACTGAAATTGGCCTTCCTCCAATTAAGTATTTTTACTCTAGATTGTTCCCTGCCCTTTTCCATAGCTAATCTAAACCTTATGATACTATGATCACTGTTCCCTAAATGTTCAACTACTGACACTTGCTTCACTTGACCTGCCTCATTCCCTAGAACCAGATCCAGCAATGCCTCCTTCCTCGTTGGGCCGGAAACGTACTGGTCAAGAAAGTTCTCCTCAACACATTTCAGAAATTCTTCCCCCTCTCTGTCCTTTACACTATTACTATCCCAGTCTATATTAGGATAGTTGAAGTCCTCCATTATCACTACTCTATAGTTCTTGCACCTTTCTGTAATTTCTCTGCAAATTTGCTCCTCCATATTTTTCCCACTAGTTGGTAGCCTATAAAATACACCTAGTAGTGTAATGGCACCTCTATTATTTCTTAACTCTAGCCATATAGATTCTGTCCTTGACCCTCCAGGGCATCCTCTCTCTCCAGCACTGTAACATTCTCCTTGACCAATACTGTCATGCCACCGCCTATCTTTCCTTCCCTATCTTTCCTGAATACCTTGGGGGGGGAAAATTTGGTTGGTTAGCGCCACCCGTTAGCGCCTCCCGGGGTGCTAACAACTTACCGCTCGTGCGCGGCAATTTTAGCGCCACACGCGAAATTGAAGTAGCGGTTTGCGGTGGCACTAAGCACTACCACCACGATGGCCTGCGCCTGGAGATCGTGACGTCATCCAAGCACGTATCGCCCCGGTAGCGCCCCGGACCGGAAATTGATTCTCGCCCCCTGCCTCAGTGCCTGGCACTAGGAACAACAGGTAGAGGGGGACGGTTTTCAGTTGGCTCGGAGCAGGGGGAGCGCTATTTAAAAATGTGCGCTTCCTGTTTTTTCCTGTTGGCAATCAATTCTGCATGCTCAGGTTGAGAGAGTGAGAGAGGCGTCTGGAGACATTTAACGCTATCCTACTTGAAGGCGTTTTGGTCGTCAGCAAGACTTATCAGGTTCCCATTTCTGTACCCTTTAGTACTACCACATTTAAAAGAGTTAATGGGTACTGTACTGGCACGGGGCATCGCCCTCCAGCTTCACCATCGGAGGCAGTGGAGGCGGAGAGAGAGAGAGTGGAAAATGTGGCAAGAGGGAGGAGGGCCAACAGGGTTCTGCACAGGAGACCTTACCCTCCCAGGATATTCCGGGATCAATTCTCATATAGCCATCTGTCCGAGGAGCAGTGTTTTAGAAGGCTCCGCTTCACCAAGCTCTGCCACCTCCTGCAGCCAGAGCTCAAGCCTCAGCTCAGGACCAGGATGTCTCTGTCGGTGGCAGTGAAGATGACAGTGGCTCTCAATTTCTACACCAGCGGCTCCTTCCAGGCTTCAACAGGGGGATATTGTGAACATCTCCCTGTTCGCTGCTCATTGCTGCATCTGGGAGGTCACAAATGCTCTGTACAAAAGGAGAAGGGAATTCAAGATTTGCACCTTCTTGCAGGCCCAGGTCAAAAGCAGCAATGATCAGGGTGAGGCTGTGCAGCATCATTGACCCTCCCCTTTAAGAACTGGAAGGCGCCAGTCTGTCTGAGGACTAGGGAATTGAGAGCGCATGAGCTTGAGTAGCGCTCTGAGGTAGCGCCCCGTTCCCCAACGTTAGCGCCCTAAGAGAAGTGTGTAGCGCTTGATTTAGCGCTCCAATCACCTCCAGGGGCAGTGGAGACAAATTTTGCGATTGCCGGCAATAATTTGCGGCGGGTGCTAAATTTTGCGGCTGGCCGACGTGAGCGCCCCAAAATGGTCAATACCAAATTTTTCCCTCCTTATATCCAGGAATATTTAATACCCAATCCTGCCCTTTTTTGAACCAGGTCTCCGTTATTGCCACGACATCATATTCCCATGTGGCTATTTGCGCCTGCAGCTCACCAACCTTGTTTACTATGCTTCGTGCGTTCACATACATACACTGTAAACCTGTCTTAGACCATCCTGTGTTCTCTCTTAGCCTGACCCCACCTAATACCTTATTATTTCTTACTTTAGTGTTATCCGTCTCTCCCAATCCTTTGTGCCCTTTGTTTCTCCTTTCTAATTCTACATCCTGGTGCCAACTTAGTTTAAACCTTCCCCAACAGCACTAGCAAACCTCCCCGCGAGGATAATGGTACCAGCTCTGTTGAGGTGCAACCTGTCTGGCCTCCCCCAGAACTGGCCCCAATGCCCCAGGAATCTGAAGCCCTCCCTCCTGCACCATTTCTCCAGCCACACATTCATCTGCTCCATCCTCCTATTTCTATACTCACTCGCACGTGGCACCAGGAGTAATCCAGAGATTACTACCTTTGAGGTCCTGCTTTTTAATCTCTTTCCTAGCTCCCTGAAATCTGCCTGCAGGACCTCATCCCTCTTTCTACCTATGTCGTTGGCATCGATATGGACCATGACCTTTGGCTGTTCACCCTCCCACCTCAGAATGTTCTGCAGCTGCTTGGTGAGATCCTTAACCTTGGCACCGGGGAGGCAAAATACCATCCTGGGGTCAAGTCTGCGGCCGCAGAAGCGCCGGTCTGCTCTCCTAACTATCGAATCCCCTACCACTATTGCTTTCCCTATCTTCCTTCTACCCCCCTGTACAGCTGAGCCACCCGTGGTGCCATGGACTTGGCTCTGGCTGTACTCCCCAGAGGAACCATCGCCCTCACCAGTACTCAGAACAGAATACTGGTTGGAGAGCAAGATGCACTCAGGGGACTCCTGCACTACCTGCCTGGTCCTCCTCTTCTTTCTGGCGGTCACCCATTCCCTCTCTGCCTACACACTCCTTAGCTGATCACCTCCTGAAATGTGCTGTCCACATAGCTCTCAGCCTTGTGGATGCACCGCAGTGATGCCAGCTGCTGCTCAAGCTCCGAAACACGGAGCTCGAGCTCCTCCGGTTGACAACACTTCCTGCACACGTGGTTGTCCAGGACATGGGAAGTGTCCTTGATTTCCCACATGGCACAGGATGCGCATTCCGCAGGACTGAGCTGCCCTGCCATGCCTTTATTTATTCGACTATTAACTAACTTTACAGAAACTTAAGACTAAGATGTACGTAATTCAAATTATTAATATAATGGGCCGAAAATTGATCCCGGGACGCGAGAGTACGCACTGCGTACTCTCGCGTATTCCCACTCCAATTGCCGGTTTTCTGCATGCCCTGCGCATGCGCTGAAAACCGGCAATTGCTCTTCTGAAAAGGGGGCGGGTCCTCGGTGCATCGCGTGCGCGCTACAGGCTGCGCGCACGCTGTGCACTTCATGCTTTGGACGCGCAGGTAAGTAGGGAAGATTTTGGAAATGTAAAAAGGAGGAGTAAGACCCGCTTTTAAGAAGGTAAGTAGTGAATTAAGTATTTTTTTGAATTTTTTTTTACAGGTATATCTTTTTTAGAGACTTTAAAGACAGGTAAGTTTATTTTTATAACTTTTTAAAAGATTTTAAATTTTTTCAAAAATTTAATTTTTTATTTAAAATGGTTAATTTAATTAACTATACTTATTTTATTAATGTGATGGTTTTTTTTTTTATTTAATTGAGGTTTAGCTGTTATTTTGGGGGGGTGTAAGATTCATAGATTTCACAGGGTGCTGTGAAACTTATGAATGGAAGATGGTGTGCTGCCATTGGCTCTAACTGAGTCACGTGATCCCACAGCTCGCACGAATTCACTACGCCGCTGGGATACACAAGCACTGCCCAGCTGATCTCTAGAACATGAAGTTCGTGCGAGCTGGATCTGAAAAAGCACAAGCGAGGTGAGAGATCGCGGGAAAGCCTTACCCCCGCGGGAACAGAGCAAGATCAATTTCTGGGCCAATATATTATTAACAGTTACTAATTTAATATGGTATTAACAGTTACTAATCTCCAAGCTCCTGCTTTATCCCTAACCAGCTATTTAACCCCAGCCCCTAACTTGAAGAGCCCCTCTCCGACCACGCTCTTTAGCAGAACTTAGCAGAAATAAACTTAAAACTTAAAAAGAACACTCACCAGCTACTCACCAATCAGCTCCTTCCCTTGTGCTGACGTCACTTTAGGTTTTGTACTCTGACATCACTCTTTCAAATTCTGCCTGTGTTGAGTTGCTCCGCTGTCGCCGTGCTCTTTATCCCCGCTCAGCTCTCACTCCGATTTTGCTCAGGTCCGCTCCTTCTGGTCTCGGGCCTGCTCTCGCCACGCTCTTTATCCCCGCTCAGCTCTCGGTCCGCTCCCGCTCAGGTCCACTCCTTCTGGTGTCAGACCTGCTCTCGCCGCTCTCTTTATCCCCGCTCAGCTCTCGATCCGCTCCCATTCAGGTCCGCATACAGAAGAATACTGACATCATTGTGACAAAATAAATGCTAAAACATATGTATAGTCTTTATTTTATTGGGTGAGTAATTGACCTCTATATTGGCTGCTAAGCATGATGTAAATACGCTTCAGCTTGTTAATTATGACATCAGGACAACTGTATAAGACAGTGGATGCATGCTTAGCTAGAACTTTGTACCACTTCTGTGTATCCAAATATTCAATCAAACATTTAAAACAGTAATATATTCAATTACCAACATAATTGGTTGGCATTAGTCAAGTTATCACCACTCTCATCTGATATAGATGCAGTCAAAGTGCATTTGTACTGTCACTTTTGACAGCTTCTGTAGTCATCAGTTTAAGACCATTACCATAGCATAACAAAGCCTTTAAGTGCTCAGAGGCAAGTATTGTGCTGATCATTTATAGATTATATTAGTAATGCAATGTCATACAGAATATCTTCTTGCACCATGTTCAGTGGTAGCAAAGTGAAGATGTGGTGCGAAATCTAATACTACATTTACTGTCCTAAATTTCATTATATTTTAGTGACAGGGTAAATAAATTCTTAATTGTTGACACTGATGTATTCAATTTCAATATTATACCAAAATAATACCTTAAAAATTATTTTACAAAACTTTCACCCTACTAGACTTACTTTTTCCCCTTTCCTACCAGAAACTACAATTTTCATGCCCATTGCAGATTAATGAGACAACTTTATGTAGAAGGTGAAATTTAATTGGATTATTTGGGTTGAGGAAAACGATTCATTTGAAATTAGATGAAAATCCTTGAAGAAAACAATGGCCAGAAATTGGAGTTCGATGGTTGCCGCGGGGGTAAGGATCCCCCGCGATATTGCACTCCGCGCCTACCTTTATGGTTTTGGCCCACACGAACTTCAGTTCCTGGGCCTCTCCCTGGTGCCGGCGTGCAGTGTGTGCGTGTCCCAGAGGCGCAGTTAGTGCGATGCGACCTCTGGGATCACATGGGCCAGTTAGAGCCAATGGCAGCACACCATCTTTCATTCATAGTTTTGACAGCAAGAGCTGTCAAAACTATGAATACAACAAGCCCCCAAAAGAACAGCTAAACCTCAATTAAATTTTTTTAAAAAGCCATCACATTAATAAAATAACTATAGTTAAATAAATTAACCACTTTAAACAAAAATTTTAATTTTTGAAAAAATTTAAATTCTTTTTAAAAGTTATAAAAATAAACTTACCTTTCTTTAAAGTCTCTAAAAAAGAAAAATCTGTTGAAAAAATTTTCAAATAATACTTAATTAACTACTTACCTTGTTAAAAGGGGGTCTTACGCCTGCTTTCTTTATGTGTAAAATCTTCAACACTTACCTGCGCGTTCAAACCTGAAAAAAAAACTAAGTGTGCTGCGTGCGCGCAACCTGTAGCGCGCACGCGGTTCACTTAGGAACCGACACCTTTGCCATACACGAAGTGCCGGTTTCCCGCGCATGCGCAGTGCATGCACAAAACCGGCACTTCGGGACCTAATACGCGAGAGTACACAGTGCGTACTCTCCCGCATTAGGTCTAATTTTCGGGCCAATCAGTATTTTCACAGAAGTATTTGTCATTGATTGATGTCAACTGTGTATTGTTGCCTGGAGGTTAGATTGTTACAACAACTAAGACACAGCATCCCTCAGTGGGTGGAATTCATTAGATGGTTGATCTTTTTTTATTTCATTTCTATTTGTTTTGAATGCACAAAAATACATAAAATAGAAACGTAATTAAATGGGGAAAATTCCATATGACAGGTACATTATTTTATTGCCATGTTCATTTAAATTGTAGCTTGCCTTTTTAATTCTTTTTGGGTTAAATTATATTGTCTGATATTAGTATATGAATATATTAATGGGTCCATATGAAATTTCTCTGTTTCCTATTTTCAGGAAGGCTTTAAACCATTTAAATGTATTCAGTAAAATAATAGACAAATTTCATATAAATGTTTTAATGTATTCATTACTAGCAGTTTTTTTTATTATTCATTCTTTGACGTTGGCATGGCCAGCATTTATTACCCATCCCTAGTTGCCCTGAGAAGGTAGTCGTGGGCCTTCTTCTTGAACCGCTGAAGTCTGTGTGATGAAGGTGCTCTCATAATGTTGTTAAGTAGGGAGTTCCAGGATTATGAAACAGTGACAATGAAGGAACAGTGATATATGTCCAAGTCAGGATGTTGTGTGGCTTGGAGGGGAATTTGGAGGTGGTGGTGTTCCCATGTCCTTCTAGGTGGTGAAGGTTGTGGGTTTGGGAGGTGCTGAGGAAGAAGCCTTGGTGAGTTGCTGCAGTGCATCTTGTAGATAGTGCACACTGCAGCCACGCTACGCCGGTGGTGGAGGGGGTGGATGTTTAGGCTAATGGATGAGGTGCCGATCAAGCAAACTGATTTGTCCTGGATAGTGTCAAGCTTTTTGAGTGTTGTTGTAGCTGCACCTATCTAGGCAGATGGAGAGTATTCATTCACACTCCTGACTTGTTCCTTGTAGGTGGTGGAGAGGTTTTGGGGAGTCAGGAAGTGAACCACTTTCCACTGAATACCCAGCCTCTGGCCTGCTTTAGTACACCTCGGCAGATAGTCAGGATGATTTAATTTAGTGGTCTGCAATTGTAAGGTACACATGCTTTGTTTTCTATCTATATATGCTTTGGCGATTCTGTATCTAATTTACTTCACCTGAGGAAGGAGCAATCGATAGCTCCGAAAGCTTGTGATTTCAAATAAAACTGTTGGACTATAACCTGGTGTTGTGCGACCTCTCAATTCTGCTTTAGTAGCCATGGCATTTATGTGGCTGGTCCATGTTGATGCTGGGGACTCTGCGATGGTAATGCCATTGAATGTCAAAGGTGGTTAGGCTCTCTCTTGTTGGAGATGGTCATTGCCTTGCACTTGTGTGATGCAAATTTTACTTGCAATTTATCGACCCAAGCCTGGATGTTGTCCAAGTCTTGCTGCATGTGGGTATGGACTGCTTCATTATCTGAGGAATTGCGAAAGGAGCTGAACACGGTGCAATCATCAGCAAACAGCCCCACTTCTGACCTTATGATGGAGGGAAGGTCATTGATGAAACAGCTGAAGATAGTTGGGCCTAGGATGCTGCCCTGAGGAACTCCTGCAGCAATGTCCTGGGGCTGAAATAATTGGCCACAACCATTTATTTTGTGCCTGGTATGACTCCAGCCACTGGAGAGTTTTCCCTTGATCCCCATTGACTTCAGTTTTACTAGGGCTCTTTGGTGCCACACTCGGTTGAATGCTGCCTTGATGGTGTAGTGGTACTTTTAGAAGTGGGTATAGTATCATGCACAAGATGTTCTTTTTAATGGTGCTCTGGAGGCATTCGCCCTTGAAGGTTTTGATGTTTTGATTTCATTTGATGAATTTTTCATTGTTTATGTTTAAAATCCATAATATTTTAAAAATCTTGTGCGTAGCGCGCACTTCCTGCAAGTGCCACAGTTTACTTCCTGTAACACATTCCCCATCGCACTTTGTGGACAACATCTCTGTTGTTATAAAATAGTGTATCCTCTGACTCACTACACCCCAGGAGATCTCCAAGTATATACATAAATATTTTATAATGTGCAAAAACAAACCATACAATTAAAATACACCAAACATGCTCCCCTGGTGGCTCAGTGATTTAATCCAGTCAGTCGCTGTGCCATACAGACCAGAAAAGTCAGCCAACCCGCCAGCCCACAGCCATACACCTATCACCAGCAGCCAGCCAAACCACAGACAGCCATTGCCAGCAAGCAGCTACCAGAGGCCATCCAGTAATCAATAACCAGAGCTAGCATTCCATAACCAGCAGCCAACCACTACAAGCCACCCGTTCACCATCAGCAGCCAGACAAGCTACAGCCAGCAAGCTAGCCACCACCAGCAACCAGCCGCAGAAGTCAGGCAGCCTCCAATAGCCATTTGCCAGCTCTCAGCAATCTAGCAACAGTCAGTTTACCCACAGCCACTAACAGTCAGCCGACAGTGATCAACAGTCAGTTCATAGTCAACCACCTGGGTAGCAGTGGAGGCTGGAGAGGGAAGTGGACAGAGAAAAAGGTTGGGAAAGGGAAGACTGGGAGGGATAGAGGGAGTTCGGGTGCTAGGAGTCTGAGTGAGGTGGAGGGGCGGGGTAGATTGGTCTGCCTTTGTTATAACTAACATTTAAGCAGTTTAATTCAACATTGGATAATTAAAGTATGAACATTACCTGAAGAAAAAAAATGAAAAATTGTTTGTCGTGTTCTGGAATCATTTGAAGAAAGAAAATCAGAAATCCTATCCCATGAAAAACAGCCACTTTTCACTTCCAATGAGGAAATTGTACTGATGCATGGTGGGAAATTGTACTCACTGAACATGCTAAGATTGTGGCACCTCCCTAAAGTTAACAGACTGATAACTCAAATTATAAAGTTCAAGTCAAAGCTTTTGAAAGACTGAAGCCCTCATGTAAAAACATTAACAAAGCACATATAGACAGCTTTATAGGTGAAATATGTAATTTTAATCTTGCTTTTATTACTTTTAAATACATGGGAGAGATTTTCAAGTCTTCCACTTGACTGAAATGGGGCGCTAGCACCCCAAAAATGACTAACTGCCCTGTTCCCGCCGAGTGTCTGGCCGACACTATCTTCTCAAGGGTCTACTTCTGGGTGGCCGGAATGCCACCTGAGTCAGGCGATCAGCCCTTTTACTATGCAAATCGTGGTCCTATGACATATAGGGCTACAAATACAAAGCGCCAGTTGTTTGGGCGCTATGGGTGCTGAATTGGCTCGAAAATGGCGTCTGAGCAGCTCGCGCATACTTCTGATACGGGCTGCGCCGGATGCCATTTTGGTGAGGGCATTCGCATTGCCGCTGGGAGCGTGCGCCGTAAGTATACAGAGTACACAGATTGTGACGTCATAGTTGCTGAGTTTCTGGAAGAGTTTGGTGCTTTCTAGACTTCTTTAAAGTTACCTAAAGTCTACAAGGATTGGTGTGGCACGTGCTCAAGGACTTGGTACTGACTTGCAAGGGATCTGCTCAGACCAGTTACTCCCAGACATGGGTGCAGTAGTTTGTATCCCCCTTGGCCTGCAGCATGACAGGGAGAATGAGCAGAGACGGCACAGAGTAGGACAAGCTGCTAGAAGAGGCAGGAGGAGGACGGGGAAAGGGCTCTCAGCAAGAGGCCATATCCACCCAGCGTCATCAGGGAGCAATTTTCCTACCTAAACCTCAGCAAGGAACAGTGCATGTGATGTCTCCGGTTTACTAAGGAGGTGCTCACTGAAATCTGCCACCTGCTGCAGGCAGACCTGCAGCCTCAGTCCAGGGCGAGGACGGCATTGACAGTGGCTGTAAAGGTGACCGTGGTCTTGAACGTCTTCCAGGCTGGAGCAGGCGACATCTGTAACATCTCCCAGTTCGCCGTCCACTACTGTATAAGGGAGGTGAGTGAGGCTCTGTATGCAAAGAGAGCTGAATACATTTTATTCTGTCTTGCCAGAGAGAAGCAGGCGGAGCGAGCACGTGGTTTACGCCAGGATAGCAGGCTTCCCCATGGAGCAGGGTGCCATTGACTGCAGACACGTCGCTTTGCAAGCGCCACATCTCAATTCGGAGATGTACTGCAACCAGAAGGAATTTCACTCCCTCAATGTACAGCTGGTGTGCGACAATACTCAGCGCATCATGCAGGTCAATGCTCGGTAGCCCAGCAGCAGTCATGAGGCCTTCATTCTGCGGCAGACCGCTGTACCATCAGCATTTGAGCTCCCACGAGAAACCAGAGGGTGGCTACTGGGTGACAAGGGCTATCCGCTGACCACCTGGCTCATGACTCCACTGCGCAACCCATGCACACGTGGACAGCATGCATATAGCGAAAGCCATGCTGCCACACGGAATCTGATGGAGCAGACCATTGGCATCCCTGAACAACGCTTCCGCTACCTGGACCGCTCTGGACGAGTCCTGCAATACTCACCAGAGCGTGTCTCAAGATTTGTTGTTGTCTGCTGCATGCTCCACAACCTCACCATCATGAAGGCACAGCCCTTGCCACCAGGCGTACTGCGACCAGCTGAGGAGGAGGAGGAGGAGGAGGAGAAGGAAGAAGAGGATGAGGAGGAAGTGGAAGGGAGGATGCAACCCAGGCAGCCCCTTTCTGCTCGGCTGTCCGTGATCGACTCATCCAACTGCGGTAACAGTGAATGCAACCCCAATTCCCCATTCACCAATAGTCCCACACCTTACCTTCCCTCTGTTACCGACCATCACAGTGTTCTCTTGGCCACAGAGCTACAATAAAAACCACCACAAAACAAACATTCCAAACCAATTGTATGAATCAAACCATTACAATATTTCATTCAAAAGTTAACTAATCACCCTTGTGCATTCCCTTAGTGCCTGTCTTCTGTGTGCCTTTGCCTGTCCTAGTGCTCCTATGCAGTGCTACCCCAGTGGCTGGTAGAAGGCTGCTGACGTTCAGTGGGGGAGACTGCAGATGGTCTTGCAGGATGACCTTGAGCAGCTCTGGGCCTAGTAGGCAAGGCTTAGGACCACCTCGGCATGGGCGGCAGCAGTCTGGTCTGACTGACAAGCAAGAGCACTGGCTGAGTGGCAGTGGTGGGAGGATGAACGCTGGCATACTGACAGATCCGACCAAAGAACACACCCACCAACTCAATAGACTGATCAAGACCTTCGATCCAGACCTTCAAAACATCCTACGCGCTCTCATCCCACGTACTCCCCGCGTGGGAGACTTCTACTGCCTCCCAAAGATACACAAAGCCAACACACCCGGACGTCCTATCGTATCAGGCAATGGAACCCTGTATGAGAACCTCTCTGGATACGTCGAGGGCATTCTGAAACCCATCGTACAGGGAATCCCCAGCTTCTGTCGCGACACTACAGACTTCTTACAGAAACTCAGCACCCACGGACCAGTTGAACCAGGAACACTCCTTGCCACGATGGACGTATCGGCACTCTACACCAGTATCCCCCACGATGACGGCATCGCTGCAACAGCCTCAGTACTCAACACCAACAACAGCCAATCTCCAGACGCCATCCTACAACTCATCCGCTTCATCCTTGACCACAATGTCTTCACCTTCGACAACCATTTTTTTACCCAAACACACGGAACAGCCATGGGGACCAAATTCGCACCCCAATACGCCAACATCTTCATGCACAAGTTCGAGCAAGACTTCTTCGCTGCACAGGACCTCCAGCCAACGCTGTACACCAGATACATCGACGACATTTTCTTCCTTTGGACCCATGGCGAAGGATCACTGAAAAGACTACACGATAACATAAACAAGTTCCATCCCACCATCAAACTCACCATGGACTACTCCTCAGAATCGGTTTCATTCCTGGACACACGAATCTCCATCAAAGACGGACACCTCAGCACTTCACTCTACCGCAAGCCCACGGACAACCTCACGATGCTCCACTTCTCCAGCTTCCACCCTAACCATGTTAAAGAAGCCATCCCCTATGGACAAGCCCTGCGAATACACAGGATCTGCTCGGACGAGGAGGAACGCGATGGACACCTACGGACGCTGAAAAACGCCCTCGTAAGAACGGGATATGACGCTCGACTCATCGATCGACAGTTCCGACGGGCCACAGCGAAAAGTCGCATAGACCTCCTCAGAAGGCAAACACGGGACACAACCAACAGGGTACCCTACGTCGTCCAGTACTTCCCCGGAGCGGAGAAACTACGCCATGTTCTTCGCAGCCTTCAACATGTCATCGATGACGACAAACACCTCGCTAAGGCCATCCCCATGCCTCCACTACTTGCCTTCAAACAGCCGCCTAACCTCAGAAGTACCATCGTTCGCAGCAAATTACCCAGCTTTCAGGATAACAGCGACCACGACACCACACAACCCTGCCACGGCAAACTCTGCAAGACATGCCAGATCATCAACACAGATACCACCATCACACGTGAGGACACTAACCACCAGGTACATGGTACATACTCATGTGACTCGGCCAACGTTGTCTACCTCATACGTTGCAGGAAAGAATGCACCGCGGCATGGTACATCGGCGAGACCATGCAGACACTGAGACAACGTATGAACGAGCACCGCGCAACAATCGCCAGGCAGGATTGTTACCTCCCAGTCGGGGAACACTTCAGCAGTCAAGGACATTCAGCCTCGGATCTGCGGGTAAGCGTTCTCCAAGGCAACCTTAGAAACACACGACAACGCAAAATCATCGAGCAGAAACTGATAGCCAAGTTCCGCACTCATGAAGACGGTCTCAACCGGGATCTTGGGTTTATGTCACGATACATGACGTGATCCGGACTCGAGTCATCGTTGGCTTGTTCACAGATGTGATTCCCAGTAAAAAAGTAAACATTTTCCCAGTAAAAAAGTAAAAATTTTAAAGCTTTTCGTTTTACATACAGACGGCAGCTTTTGACACGTTAGAACCCCTGCGACTACACCTCATTGTCTCAGTTGTATCTTGCTATGTCTTTGATGTGGTACCTTCCTGGCTGACCTGATTAACTTTATCACACCTCGGCAGATAGTCAGGATGATTTAATTTAGTGGTCTGCAATTGTAAGGTACACATGCTTTGTTCTCTATCTATATATGCTTTGGCGATTCTGTATCTATTTACTTCACCTGAGGAAGGGGCAATCGATAGCTCCGAAAGCTTGTGATTTCAAATAAAACTGTTGGACTATAACCTGGTGTTGTGCGACCTCTCAATACTGAGAGAGGACAGCATGTTTATGCTCCATGGAGTCACTGCCACCTCCCCGGGGTGGCGCCTCATCAATCCTAGTAATCTGTTGGAGGACAGATTGCTTGACTGCTGTGAAAACCTGCAAGGCCCTTTCAACACTGGTAAACTCAGCCCTGATGGCAGCAGTCTGTGCTTGCGTGGCAGCAAGCTGAGCTTGCATGACTTCAGTCTGAGCTTCTATTGCAGCATTCAGACATTGGGTGGCTTCTGCTTTGCTGCAATGGAAGCTGAGACATCAGCCATCAGATGCTGCATGAAGGTTGGGTCCACGAGTGTGCTAATGATTCTGCCTACACCTTCCACGCTGGTAAGGATGGGCTCCAAGCTCTGAGCAAAGCTCTGTGAAAGGCTTGGAGCTGAATGTCTCCATGCTCCTTGACAGTGACAACAGGCTCCCTGGCAGACCTGCCAATGCACCAAGCATTTCGTTGTGCATACCCATCAGCTTTGTTCTGTAGGTCGCCCCATCGAAGTCCTCATCTAAGTTCACTGCAGCAGAACGCGTGTGCAACCTCGCCCTCCGGGGAGCTGGCACCTATCCTACACTTTACCCCTGCCCTGGCTACAGCCCACTCGTGCCTGGTGTCTCACCACATGCAGATCCCAACTCTAAGCTACCCTCTAAAGTCCGCGCAGTGCCACTATCTGAGCTGGTGACTGCGACTGTCAGATCGAGTGACAGTGTTTCTTCTTCTTCATCACTCTCCTCTTCCTTTTCCTCTTGCACCACTGCCTGCCAGGAAAGGCACAGGGGTAGGGTTGTGGTGAGGGGGAGGGGGAAAGCAAGAGGTGCATGCTTATACCATCTGCAGCTTGTAAGTCAGAAGAGATTGTGGGATGAGGGGTAAGTGTGATGTGAGAAGGAGGATCAGGTATGAGCATACTGTCATGTTCAATGGTTTCAGCGCCGCCGCTGGCCACGGCCTCAGTCACAGCCACTCCAGTTATGCAGAGCACCATCTCCTTGAGCGGAGTCAAGGTATGGAGGCGCGCCTGTCCCCGTCCAGTTAGCTGCTGCTGCCTCCGGTTGTGTGCCACCTTGTCCTGCAAGAGAGTGGGAAGTGTGTCAGTGAGTGTGGTTCAATGTGTTTGGCTGATATGGCTGTCATGGTTGAATAGCTGTCAGTGTGTGCAAGCTGTGAGATGTGGGTGTGAGGCTTGCAGCAGTGGTAAGTGTGTGAGGGTGAAAGGGAACATATGAATGTGAAGTACGAGTCATGATTAATAGAGATTGTTAGTAGGTGAGTAATTGGTGTGTGGTGAATTGAGACGTGTGTGAGGCTAGTGCTGCAGTTTGTGGGATATGGCATTTGAAGATGCATTCAATGACCTTGACCACTCTTGTGAGGTCATTGAACTTCTTCCAACACTGCATCTGTTGGCATTGACGTCCGTAGCTTTCTGCTCCCACTGCCTTTGCATTGTCTGTCCAGAGGGCCTCCTGGCCACCTGTGGAAACAGGACCTCTCTCCTACTCTCTACCTCATGTACTAAGACTGCCAGTGCTGCGGCTGAGAACCTTGGAGCCGTTTGTTGTCCATTCCTCTATGTTTCCCGGATGAAATTCCCTTCTGCAATTACTTCCAGCACCTGGTGTCGTCAAACTGCACATCACCTTTAAGAGCTGCAGACTGGCTTTAAAAACTGCAGGCTGGCTTTAATTGGTGCTAGCCTCGCACGAACTTGGGCCCCCTGCTAAGCGTGCAGCCACTCAGGAGTGCTTTTAGTGCTGGGCTGCATGCCACTATCATTTAAATTAACAGGCAGCACGAAGGTTGCATGCTGCCTGCATTACTTTGAATGGGTGCAGGTTAATCACGCATTGTGATCCCTGCGTCCTTTTTAAGGTGCTATCGAATTTTTAGCCCATATAGTCCGAGAGCCATTTTAAGGTTCAATTGGGTGGAACTCCACATTATTTCAGCTGGCAGTCCAGCCAAAGAGAAGCCCAGAAGGTGAGATTTTATTTATTTTTGTGGAGCCAGGAGGAACCGGAGTGCTTATAATATTCTATTGCACACTCAGAAGTTAGACTGTTGGGGAAGCAACATTAATATGAAGAATCTGCAAAAGGAGCATTTTTTTTTCTGCTTTTGGTTCATGGGTCATAAGAATATAAGAAACAGGAGCAGGAGTCGGCTATTCGGTCCTTTGAGCCTGCTCCACCATTCAATAAGATCATGGCTGATCTTCTACCTCAACTCCACTTTCCTGCACTATCCCCATATCCCTTGATTCCCCTGGTATCCAAAAATCTATCAATCTCTGTCTTGAATATACTCAACGACTCAGCATCCAGAGCACTCTGGGGTAGAGAATTCCAAAGATTCACAACCCTTTGGGTAAAGAAATTTCTCCTCATCTCAGTCCTAAATGGCTGACCCCTTATTCATCTTTAATAAAAATATTCTGCTTATTTATTTCTATGCATAAATGAAATTGCTTTTAATACACTAACTGGTTTTAATGGAAAATATTGTTGCGGATTTGAGTATAGATTGATGCACATCTTTTGATTTTTTTGACATATTTAATTATATACTCTCCCATTATGCAAGTGTCTATTTATCAAGAGATCAGGAGTTTTCAGTGCCTGATTGGATAGACATTAATCTGATTCATATTCTTGTTATCCAAGCCATCTGTCAAATTCACAGAGCTCCAAATGATTGTTATTGTTTTTAGTGCTCCTCAAATTTTGTCTTCATTTTTTTTTCTCGGCAGTGTCTATGAGCAAGACAAAAATGTGCTGCGAAGAAAGGAACGGGAAAAGAGAAGCCAAGAAGCTCACCAGTCTGATGATACTTTTAATGCAAATTTTCCTCTTTTTAGTGAGCCATACAAGGTATATGTTTGCTGAATATCTCTTATAATATCCACAGCCACATCATAATTCAGATCAATTAAATGATGTTTCTATCAGAAATTTTCCATACTAACTATATAATTGTGTATATTACACTAGTAAAACTTATATATTATCCATTGTTTGCTGATTTTTGTAAAGTCATACAAACATTTTTTTCCAGACCAACAAGGATGATGAACTGTCAAGCCGCATTCAAAACACACTAGGAAACTATGATGAAATGAGAGACTTTTTGACTGATCAGTTGAATCAGAACCATCTTGTAGGTATTCCTAAACATAAAATTTTGCAGACTCCAGCTGAAAAAGATGAACAAAATTCATTCTCGGATTTAAGAAATATAATGCAAAAACCTCAGCCTAACAACAGCTCTATGCCTTCAGTGCTACCACCCTCATTTTTCTCATCGCCGAATCCATATAGTTCAGACAGTAAGAAAGTGGCAATGGATTGGCCACAAAAGGATCACAATTCTGCAAATGGATGTAATATTGAATCTGGTGACCAATTGACAAAAAACAAGTGTGGAGATAGCAGAAACAAAGTATGTGATTCACACAGCAGTCAGAATGAACATAAAATTGAACACCAAACAAACAAGGAAGATCCTGAAAAGGTTCAGCCACCAAGTCCAAAATCATTGCACTCTGGCAACCAAAGCTCTCTCAAATTTCTAAGCAGTAATCATTCCAGTAAGTGCCACCAAAATTCAAAGTTTTCCTGTGAAGCCAATATACATTCTTTTGCTCAAGAAACACAAGCTTCATCAGTTTTGACAAATCATACCAACAATGCACTTTATGCTCAGAACCTTCCCCCATCTCTTTCTTCTAAGCCAAGTGCAATCCAACAAAAGCCAACAGCTTATGTAAGACCAATGGATGGTCAAGACCAGGCTCCAAATGAGTCTCCAGAACTAAAGCAATCGGTGGAGACTGATGTATCTTACAGTGACCAGTCTTACGGAGGGCTATCCGATGCAAAAATTGACGTGCCAGGCTCCAAGGCCATGAAAACAAGGCTGACTATTCCCCTATCAGAAGAGGTAAAGGTATGTTTTGCTTTTAAATAAATTATAATAACTAATTCAATACACTCATAAGAAGCAGAAGCTATATGTATTATTTGTTGGAATGGAATTTCACCTGTAATAGAGACAAAGGCTAATTAAAAATAGTTCACCCTATTTAATTGCTTCTTGCTTACACCAATTTCAGATAAACACTGGCAAAGTTGAGAGAAGAAAACCTTATGGGGGGAAAAATTGGGTTGCTTTGCACCCCCCCTCCGTTAGCGGTGCAAAGCCCCTAGCGCCCAGGCGTGACGGCGCTAACACCTCCCACCAAATTCAGCGGGAGGTTAGCGGCGGCAGTGGCCGGTAGCGCCCCATGGCGCTGCGCCTCCGGCGATGACATCATCGCCGTGTGCAGCACCCCGCTCGCGTTCCGGCCGCAAACTTCAGTTGCGCCCCCTGACCTATCACCGGACGATATGTCCACCAGGGTCAGGGTGGCGTTTTTGCAGCCGCAGCAGCGCAAGGTAAAGGGCAGGTGTCGGGCGGCCATTTTCTTTGGCCACCTGCACCCTTCCCCTTTTTTATTCGGGGTGCCAGCTGCGATCGCTCAGCCTGGCACTCCTCTTGAGTGCTGGGCTGCTTTCCCAGCACCCCGCTCCCCTGTGGTCCAGCAGGGCCTCGGTGCGTGGAACGCTAGGCCCCTCCCCTTTAATCAGGGGAGGGAGGCCTGCAATACCGCGGTGCTGTGTGCTGATGCGCGTAGTGCTGTTGCACGTAGCGCCGCGATATTCAGTGGTAGTGCCCCAGGAAGGAGGGGGAGCGCTTCCAGTAGCGCCCCGCCTCCTGCTTGTGGTGCAACCACTGAATTTACGGTACGGGGCGCTAACTTTTTCGGGGCGTTAAAAGTAGCTCCCCGGCGAAGTTAGCGCCCCAAAGGGGGCACCACTGAATTTTTCCCCCTATGTATTTTGAAGATGCCTCAATGTGGCTCCATGTTAGACCATGATTTCTTCTTAGCAGTCAAAATTCACATTCAAAATGTATATTCAGTATGTAAATCCTAGCTCACCCAGCCATTGGGTATTTCAAAACTTAGTTTGCTTGATCATTTTACTCTTATAATCCTTATTATAAACTCTCCAGATTAATTTCTCTCTCCTGGAGTAGTACCAATGTTCCTGCAAAGACAGTGTATATGAGTTAAGTTGTTATAAGAGTGTCCTTTGTGAAAGCATTATGTATGAGTTAAACACTGTAAGAAAAATATCATATTATTAATAGAAAAGTGTTTTTTTCTAGCATCATTCCAGCACTGTTAACAATTTGCACTGTGATTGTGTCCCTACAGCTCACGTTTCATGAGTAGATTTGGCATCTGCTCGTATTAATGAAATAATGATTTGTGTTTGCTATTAGATCCATAATACATATGTGATCTGTACTATCCAAAAATATTAATTATAGCTGAAAAAGTGGCATTATATTCAGTTTTATGGTATTTGTGTAGTAACTGTCTTACATAATATAAATTTGCCATAAAACTGCAATACAAAACGAATACTTAGTACTTGTGTGCATATAAAGGTAGCTCAGTACTACAAATAATATTCCTGGCGTTTCCCATAACACATAAATTTACAACCCAATTACATAAATAAATAATGATCTTCACAATAAATGTGAAAGTCTGATGAGATGTAATATTAGTAAAGCAGACTGAAGATCATATTGCAGCAAAAGGCGCAAATCAATTCATCTCTAATTTATACAATCATTGGTAACATCTGCATAGTTGTGCTGTGCCTAAGCATTACTGAACCTAATTCTGATTATTTATTGTATATTTTTTGTGGTACAGAATTTCTTCTTTGTCCAAGTTTTTGAATTGTACTACTGAAAGTTATTAATCTGCCCAAGTTTGCAAATACAATCCTGAGTGTGCTGTAGCCTTTTTTCAGTCAGTAGGAAAATAAATGGTGGATACATAGAATTACATAGAACCTACAGCACAGAAACAGGCCATTCGGTCCAACCAGTTCATGATGGTGTTTATGCTCCACTTGAGTCTCCTCCCATCCTCCCTAATTTAGCTCTATCAACATAACCCACTATTCCCTTCTCCCTCATATGCTTATCTAGCCTCCCCTTAAATGCATCTATACTATTCGCTTCAACCACTCCCTGTGGTAGCGAGTTCCACATTTTCACCACTCTCTGGGTAAGGAAGTTTCTTCTGAATTCCCTATTTGATTTCTTGGTGACTATTTTATATTGATGCCCTCTAATTTTGCTTTTCCCCACAAGTGGAAACACTCTCTGTGTCTACTCTCTCAAAAATATTAAAGATTTCTATTAGGTCATCCCTCAGGCTTCTCTTTTCAAGAGAAGCTAGACCCAGCATGTTCATCCTTTGCTGACAGGTATAACCTCACATTTCTGGTATCAGCCTTGTAAAAAAAATGTTGCGCTCTCTCCAGTACCTCTATATCCTTTTTATAATATGGCGACCAGAATTGTACACAGTACTCCAAGTGTGGTCTAACCAAGGTTTGATACAAGCTGATAGCCAAAAATGTTACTTGGTGTTCTGACGTGCATCCTGTTTGTAAAATATATGCCTATTTCTACTAGTGATTGAATTGATGTACAAATCAGATCCAGACACCGAATTCGCTCTGCCGTTCTTCTGGACACCAGTTGTAACTCTAACTGTAACTCCAGTAGGAGTCTGATGGAAAGCTCAGAAAAAGGACAGGACCTCAATATGCCTGGTCCCAACCTTTAAAGTCAAAACATTTCACACAATAATTACCTTTTGAAATGCAGTGACTGTTTCTATGTAGCTGGAGGCAGCAGCCACACCGTGCCAATGAAGTTCCACAAACATGATATAAACCAGTCAAACTATTTTTAGGTGGCATTTGTTGAGAGACAAAGGTTACCCAGAGTGCCTGGAGAACTTCCTGCTCTTCTTCAAATAGCACCATGGGCCTTTGATGTCCATCTGAATCACCAGAAGCAGACAGACATGTTTAATATCTCATCTGTAGGTTGACATCTCTAACAGTGCAGCCTAGAAGACTAGAGTATTGCCCTGAATTTGGTCATTGTTTTCAGTGCTTCTTTGGCACTGGATTGGCATTCATACTCACTGAGACAAATTGGATGGATCCCGTTTCCACCGGGTTTCCGCCCAGAATAGCTGCGCTTCAGTTTCCGATTGTGTATGGTGCCTTCTGACAGTACATATGCCAATGCTGTTTGTAGCTCATTATAATATATTAAAATAAGGAGGAACTTCATAGGAGTGCCCAAAAGCAATAGTTAACACCCACAATGTACCAAGGGTAACCTATGACAAAATAAAAGTGGTGAATCTGTTGCCAGCATTAGTTGATACTGGTGAAAGCACTTTAGTTTGGAGCCTACACAGTTCCAATGAAGCTCAACGGAACCTTGAGGAATGGTACCTCATCTTTCGATTAGGCACTTTATAGCCTTCCAGACTCAACATCAAGTTCAACAATTTCAGACCATAACCACTGCTCCCATTTTTTCGGACAGCATTTGCTGGTAATGGTTCTGCTGTTGCCATTTACAGCTCCTCTAGACCCATCTTTTGTTTCTTTACTTGTGCCATTATCAAACCCTTTTTGCCTTGTACCATCATCCCTTTTGTCATTTAATCACTCCTGCCTTCCACCCTATCAATGACCTTCCCTTTGTTCTTTCCTGCCCCCCACCCCCACCCCCTTTCCCAGGCTCTGTACTTTTTTAAAAGCTGTTGGGGGAAAAAATTCAGTTGCTTTGCGCCTCCCGTTAGCGAAATTCAGCGGGAGGTTTCGGCGGCAGTAACCGTTAGCGCCCCGCGGCACTGCGTCACCGGCGATGACATCATCGCCGTGCGCCGCACCCCGGCCACGATCTTCGGTAGCGCCCCCTGACTTACCGCCAGACGCTATGTCCGACGGGGTCAGGGGGGCCTACCTGCGGCCGGGGCGGCGCTATTTAAAGGCGAGGTGCCGGTTGACCATTTTTGTTGCTGGCCACCTGCCAGCACCTGCTTCTGCTGCCGTCCACGGCCTCCTGACCCGCTCCCCAGGTGCAGCTTATTTGCAACCACAGCTAGCGCATCATGCAGTTCTGTGCCTGGTTTCTTGGCAGCAGTCATGATTCATTCATCCTGCGCCAGTCCTTTATGTACCTTTATTCCAACTAGGCCGTCAGAACACAGGCTGGCTACTGGGTGAAAAGGGATATCCCCTGCGGACATAGCTCATGACATAGAAACATAGAAACATAGAAGATAGGAGCAGGAGTAGGCCATTCGGCCCCTCGAGCCTGCTCCGCCATTCGATGAGATCATGGCTGATCATCCAAACTCAGTACCCTGTCCCTGCCTTCTCCCCATATCCCTTGATACCTTTAGCCTTAAGAAATATATCTAACTCCTTCTTGAATATATTTACTGACTTGGCCTCAACTGCCTTCTGTGGTAGAGAATTCCACAGGTTCACCACTCTCTGGGTGAAGAAATTCCTCCTCATCGCTGTCCTAAATGGCTTACCCCTTATCTTTAGACTGTGACCTCTTGTTCTGGACTCCCCCGCCGTCGGGAACATCCTTCCTGCATCCAGTCTGTCTAGCCCTGTTAGAATTTTATAAGTTTCAATGAGATCTCCTCTCATTCTTCTAAACTCCAGCGAGTATAAGCCCAATCGACCCAATCTCTCCTTATGCGTCATTCCTGCCAGGAACCCAAGCACATACCTACAATGACAGCCATACTGCCACCAAAAATATTATTAAGCAGACCATCGGCAGGCTCACGCAATGCTTTCAGTGCTTGGACCGTTCAGGGGAAGCTCTGCATACACCCCTGACCATGTTTCTGGATTCATGGTCATGTGCTGCATGCTGCATAACTTCATTATACTGGGCAACTAGCCCTTATCACCACCTGGGCAGCAAGAAGTGGAGGAGGAGGAAGAGCAGGTGCAGCATCGACAACCAGTGCACCTAGCTGCCAGAGCTCTCAGAGGGCACAATCCTTATCACCACTGTCCTCACTTCAACCAATGAAATACCTTCCTTCAGTCCAGTCTGATGGATCTTGTCCTCAACTGACTATAAATATGAATTTCAAATCCAGAAAACAGAAGCTTTACTTCAACAACTCACTTCAGATTTGAATAACAGTTAACTAGAATAATTAAGAATCACCCTTGTGCAACTTCCTACTGCCTGTCATGTGTGCTCGATTAGCTATCCTAGTGCTTCTATGAAGTATATCCCCAGTAGATACACCATGGGAGATGGAAGGATGCTAAGCTTCCATCGAGGACACTTCAGATGGCTGTGGTGGACGACCTCGAGCAGCTCTGGGTCTTGAGGCCTGTCTACAGACTACAACAGTTCGGTGTGGGTTGGGGCAGTCTGGCCCATCTGGCTGTGTGGCATTGACAAGGGCATTGATGGAGTGGATGGCGGGCATGCTGTCAACCTGAGAGAGGACAGCAGGTACCCTTCCTGTGGAGCCAATGCTACTCTCCTGGAAAGGCGCCTCAGCACTGCTGTGCAAGAACAGAGTGCAGGAGTAATGTGGCTCTCTGAAAGCACCTGTCAACACTGGCCCCCAGAATCAAGATGGCAGCAGCCTGGGCTTCTAGGCCTTCGTTTTAAAGATCCCCATCTTAGGTACATAGCATTGTTGCATTAGTAATTATATCACATGGTTGTTTTATTATGCTCACAAGTTCATCTGGACTAGGAAAGGTGTGTCTTTATTGTTCCCAAAATCTCAGAGATATTTTAGCTGATCATGGAATTATGCAACAAAAAGTAACAGTGCCTGAATGAAGTTTGGCATCCAGGATCTTCGCCAAGTGCCAAAAGTGGCGTATAACCTACTTTCATCTTCAGTAGTTCTTTAACCCAAAATGAAGCTACTTCTTGAGGTGCAGTGGCTAAAAACTGAACTGCTTCCCAGGAAGGATATAATGGTCTTAGCGGGGGTACAGTGCAGATTCACCAGAATGATTCCGAGGCTTGAAGCATTAAGATATGAGACAAGCTGCATAAACTTGGTTTGTATTCCCTTGAGTTTAGAAGATTGAGGATTGATCCAATTAAGGTCTTTAAAATGATAAAGGAATTTGATAGGGTTGATACAACTTGAGCGGGTTACGGAGCTTGAGCGGCGGCTGCAGTCACTGCTGTGCATCCGCGAGGCTGAGAGCTACGTGGATAGCACGTTTCGGGAGGTGGTCACCTCGCAGCTTAAGAGTGTGCAGGCAGAGAGGGAATGGGTGACCGCCAGACAGAAGAGGAGGACCAGGCAGGTAGTGCAGGAGTCCCCTGAGCCCATCTTGCTCACCAACCAGTATTCGGTGCTGAGTACTGGTGAAGGCGATGGTTCCTCTGGGGAGTGCAGCCAGAGCCAAGTCCACAGCACCATGGAAGGCTCAGCTGCACGGAGTGGGGGGGTGGGGGGGGGCGGGGGGAAGAAGAGAGGGAGAGCAATAGTGATAGGGGATTCAATAGTTAGGGGAGCAGACAGGCGTTTCTGCGGCTGCAGATGTGACTCCAGGATGGTATGTTGCCTCCCTGGTTCCAGGGTCAAGGATGTCACTGAACGGCTGCAGGGCATTCTGAGGGGGGAGGGTGAACAGCCAGAGGTCGTGGTCCATATCGGTACCAACGACATAGGTAGAAAGAGGGATGAGGTCCTGCAGGCAGAGTTTAGGGAGCTAGGAAAGTGGTTAAAAAGCAGGACCTCAAAGGTAATAATCTTCGGATTACTACCAGTGCCACGTGCTAGTGAGTACAGAAATAGGAAGATAGAGCAGATGAATGCGTGGCTAGAGAGATGGTGTAGGAGGGAGGACTTTAGATTCCTGAGGAATTGGAAGTGTTTCTGGGGGAGGGGGACCTCTACAAGCCAGACAGGTTGCACCTCAACGGGAGCGGGACCAATATCCTCGCGGGAGGGTTTGCTAGTGCTGTTGAGGAGGGATTAAACTAGCTTGGCAGGAGGATGGGAACCTGAGGGTAGAAGCAGAAGGGAGAAAAGCTAAGTTGGAAATAGATGATAGGGGTTATGGTAAAGGGGTATTTAGGAAGGCAAAGAGAAAGGAGAAGGCAATAGTGCAGGGCAACGACAGGGGTAACGATAACCAGAATGTATCAGGAAGGGGCAGAGCGTACAAGCATGAGAGTGCACCAGAAAATAACGTCAGAGTAAGGAAAAATTATAAGGTAAAATTAAAGGCTCTTTATCTGAATGCACGCAGCATTCGTAACAAGATAGATGAGTTGACGGCACAAATAGAAATAAATGGGTATAATCTGATAGCCATTACAGAGATGTGGTTGCAAGGTGACCAAGGCTGGGAACTGAATATTCAGGGGTATTTGACATTTCGGAAGGATAGGCAGAAAGGAAAAGGAGGTGGGGTAGTTCTGTTAATAAAGGATGAGATCACTGCAGTGGTGAGGAATGATCTTGGCTCAGAAGATCAAGATGTAGAATCAGTTTGGGTGGAGATAAGAAATAGTAAGGGTAAGAAGTCACTGGTGGGAGTAGTATATAGGCTCCATAACTGTAGCTATACTGTAGGACAGAGTATAAATCAAGAAATAATGGGGGCTTGTAAGAAAGGTACTGCAATAATCATGGGCGATTTTAATCATCATATAGATTGGACAAATCAAATTGGCAAGGGTAGCCTTGAGGACGAGTTCATAGAGTGTATTCAGGATGGTTTCTTAGAGCAATACGTTGAGAACCAACCGGGGAGCAAGCTATTTTAGATCTGGTAATGTATAATGAGACAGGATTAATTAATGATCTCATAGTAAAGGATCCCCTAGGAAAGAGTGATCGTAGCATGGTAGAATTTCAAATTCAGTTTGAGGGTGAGAAACTTGGGTCTGAAACTAGTGTCCTAAACTTAAATAAAGGTAATTACAAGGGTATGAGGACAGAGTTGGCGAAAGTGGACTGGGAAAATAGATTAAAGGGTAAGACGGTAGATCAGCAGTGGCAGACATTTAAGGATATATTTCATAAATCTCAGCAAAGGTGTATTCCAGTGAGAAAGAAAGGCTCTACAAGAAGGATGCACCAGCCATGGCTAACTAAGGAAGTTAAGGATGGTATCAAATTGAAAGAAAAGGTATACAATGTTGCGAAGATTAGTGGTAGGCCAGAGGATTGGGAAATTTTTAGAAACCAGCAAAGGATGACTAAAAAAATTATAAAGAGGGAGAAGATAGAGTATGAGAGTAAACTAGCAAATAATATAAAAACAGACAGTAAGAGCTTCTTCAGGTATATAAAAAGGAAGAGAGTAGCTAAAGTAAACGTTGGTCCCTTAGAGGATGAGACTGGGGAATTAATAATGGGAAATAAAGAAATGGCAGAGACTCTAAACAATTATTTTGGATCGGTCTTCATGGTAGAAGACACTAAAAACTTCCCAATAATAATAGATAATCAAGGGGCTATAGGGAGGGAGGAACTTAAAATAATCTCTATCACTAGAGAAAAAGTACTAGTCAAACTAGTGTGGCTAAAGGCCGACAAGTCCCCTGGACTTGATGGCCTGCATCCTAGGGTCTTAAAAGAAGTGGCTGCAGAGATCGTGGATGCGTTGGTTGTAATCTACCAAAAATTCCCTGGATTCTGGAGAGGTCTCAGTGGATTGGAAAACCGCAAATGTAACGCCACTATTCAAGAAAGGAGAGAGACAGAAAGCAGGAAACAATAGGCCAGTTAGCCTAACATCTGTCATTGGGAAAATGATGGAATCCATTATTAAGGAGGTAATAGCAGGACATTTAGAAAATCATAAGACAATCAAGCAGAGTCAACATGGTTTTATGAAAGGGAAATCGTGTTTGACAAATTTGCTAGAGTTCTTTGAGGATGTAACAAACAGGGTGGATAAAGGGAAACAAGTTGAAGTGGTGTATTTGGATTTCCAGAAGGCATTCGATAAGGTGCCACATAAAAGGTTATTGCACAAGATAAGAGTGCACGGGGTTGGGGGTAATATTTTGGCATGGATAGGGGATTGGCTAACTAACAGAAAACAGAGAGTTGGGATAAATGGGTCATTTTTCGGTTGGCAACCAGTAACTAGTGGGGTGCCACAGGGATCAGTGCTGGAGCCTCAACTATTTACAATCTATGTTAATGACTTGGCTGAAGGGACCGAGTGTACTGTAGCCAAATTTGCTGATGATACAAAGATAGGTGGGTTAGCAAGTTGTGAGGAGGACACAAAGGGGGAGAAATTCGGTATCGCCCCGTTTGGGGCGCAATTATCGGCCGGGCGCAAAGTTTAGCGCCTGGCGCTAATTATTGCCTCCGACTGCAAACTTGGCTTCTATCGCCCCATGAGATGATTGGAGCGTTAAATAAGATGGTATACACCTCTCTTAAGGCGCTAACGCCGAGGAGCGAGGCACTAACTCAGAGCGCTGGCGAAGCTCATGTGATGTCAGTCAGCAATGGAACACAGACACACTGGCGCCGGCCAATTCTTAAAGGGGAGGGTCGATCTTGCTCTCCATCCACACCCTGATCATTGCAGTCTTTAATCTCGGCCTGGAGAGACCTGTACATCAATTCTGCTGGAAAGAACAATGGAGAGACCCAGGGAAAGAGCCCAGAGCGCAGCCCCCACAGTCTCTTCTAAATCGATGCAAGGAAGGACAAATCAAAATGAACCTGCAAAGTGCAGCTCATTACCCAAAACTCCTTCACACAGCGTTGAATCTCTACAGAAGTCTCTCTCTCTCTCTCTCAGAATGTGTGGTGCAAAAATGTCGCCGACAAAAAAAGTCAGGAAGCGGTTGCCTTTAAATAGCACTCCCCCAGTCCCTTCCCAACTGCAAAACGTTCCCCTCAACCTGTCGTTGCTAGCGGCAGGCGGTAAGGCAGGGGGCACCACTCAATATCCGGTCCGGTGCGCTACCGGGGCGTTGCACACTCGACTGACATCACGATCTGCGGGCACAGGAGATCGTGGCGGTAGTGTTTAGCGCCGTCGCAAAAGTCTGGTCAATTTCGCGAGTGGCGCAAACATCGCTGCGCCCGGGCGCTAGTTGCTTTGCGACCCATTAGCGCCCTCTTAGCGCAAGCCAATGAATTTTTCCCCCAAAGAGTCTGCAAAGGGATATAGATAGGTTTAGTGAGTGGGCAAAAATTTGGCAGATGGAGTATAATGTGGGAAAATGTGAGGTTATCCACTTTGGAAGGAAGAATGAAAAAGCAAATTATTATTTAAATGGAGTGAGACTACAAAATGCTGCGGTACAAAGGGATCTGGGGGTCCTAGTACATGAAACACAAAAGCTTAGCATGCAGGTACAGCAAGTAATTAGGAAGGCTAATGGAATGTTGGCCTTTATTGCAAGGGGTATGGAGTATAAAAGTAGGGAAGTTTTGATGCAACGTTACAGGGCGCTGGTGAGACCGCACCTGGAGTACTGTTTACAGTTGTGGTCTCCATATTTAAGGAAGGATATACTTGCTTTGGAGGCAGTACAGAGAAGGTTCACTACGTTGATTCCTGGGATGAAGGGGTTGACGTATGATGAAAGGTTGAGCAGGTTGGGCCTATACTCATTGGAGTTTAGGAGAATGAGAGGTGATCTTATTGAAACATATAAGATTCTGAGGGGGATTGACAGGGTGGATGCTGAGAGGATGTTTCCCCTAGTGGGGGTATCTAGAACTAGGGGGCATAGTTTCAGAATAAGGGGTCGCCCATTTAAGATGGAGATAAGAAGGAATTTCTTCTCTCAGAGGGTCGTGAATCTTTAGAATTCTCTACCCCGGAGAGCTGTGGAGGCGGAGTCACTGAATATATTCAAGGCAGAGATTGACAGACATTTGAACTACAATGGAGTCAAGGAGTATGAGAAGAGAGCGGGAAAGTGGTGTTGAGGACAAGATTGGATCAGCCATGATCTTATTGAATGGCGGAACAGGCTCGAGGGGCCGATTGACCTACTCCTGCCCCTGTTTCTTATGTTCTTATGTTCTTATGTACAGAGAAACTATTTCCTCTGGTGGGAAATCCAGAATAAGTGGCACAATCTTAAAATTAGAGCTAGGCCATTTAGGAGTGAAATCATGAAGGACTTTTTGACGCAAAGGATAGTGGATGCTGGGTCATTTGAAATTTTCAAGACTGAGATCAATAGATTTTTGTTAGGTAAGGGGATCAATGGAATATAGATCAAAGGCCTACTCTAGTTCCTATGCTCAGGGGGACGGGTGGGGCAAATCATTATCTTTGAGGGCTGTGAAATGGGAAGTTGGTCTACACCTATATGATGCTGGATTGGATTGGGGCCTGATTAAGCTGCGCAGTAGATGGGGTGTTCTGAGTAGCACCAACAACTGCTCAGCAGGGGGCTCAGTTGCTTGCCAAATCAGTGCGAGGATAGGTTGTAAAATCACCAAAATGATGCTCAGTGTAGGGGGTTGGGGTCTCTCATCATACTGCTGCTGAGCTGGGGAGAGGGTTTCCTGCTTTCCAAGCTGTTCCATCGACCTGGATTCTGTAACTTTGAGCACTCATGATTTTGTTAGAAATAGCCAACATGGGAAATCTTCCTGCTATATTTACAATGTCACTAATACATTGCAATCAGATTAAATCTTCTTCCTGTCTAGGAAGATATCGTCTGTTTGCTAGTTGTATGTCTATAAATAGGACCAAGGAAATCTTTCACTATGTCAAGGATTAGTAGGGTATAGTTTTCTGCCTCTGATTTTCCTCCACTTGTCTTTCTAGTGTGAGCAGGAGGTTGCAAGGAGAAACAAGACACTTCATTGCATGTAGGGAGGGATCATCAAAGGCAAATGAATCCAGGCTTATTTCATGCACCTTCAAGTGAGCAATTGCACATTTGGATTTGCAGGAGTTTGGGCACAGGGTGGCCAGCTCACCCTCTTGACCAGGGCATGGTGTGTTGCATCTTAAAATGGAGGAAAATAAATAAAAATATAAATCATTTATGGCAATATTTTCTTGAACTATTACTATTCACACAGCAATGTGATCTTCACTGAATTCATCAGTAAAAATATCTTTTGTAATTATAATTCTACTACTGTAGGAGAGGTCTGTTCTTCCTGCAGGTAAAGTTGAGTTAATAATTACAAAATTGCTTTAGTACTGTGAAATGAATTTCTGTACAGAAATTAAAAGAACAGAGAAGATAAATTGCTTGAGCATTAAGTTCTTCCTAGATGAGTAGCAAGCATTCATTAAAGCGATGAAGTTATATTAGAAATGATGCATGGCCCAGTTGTTCTAGCCTGTCACTCTTGGTTACCTTTCTGCGAAAGTAGATGGTTTCCAGAAATAAAATAAAAGAACAGGCGCCATCATGTCTGGAGATGATTACAGCAAAAGAGTTTTGCTTGTATCACAAATTTATGCAGGAATTAGTTTTACACAGTTTTTAAAATAAAATTCTATGCAATCACATGTTATATGTAATGTGATTATGTCCATACATCTGTTGTAAACATAGCAGTTAAAAACTCACTGTTTTTTTCATCACTAAGAATATTCACTTGACAGGTCAGTGTCTTAAAAGGAAATAAATGACTATAGAATAAAATCCAGAAATTTGATTAAATTCTGTCTAAATACAGCAATTTATGCAACTTATGATCAAATGAAATGGGTTTAGACACTGTTTTTTCTATCTAAATTCATGAGTTTTTTTGTGACATTATGAGTTGTGCTTGAAATGGATTAATCTATTTCTGATAAAGCTTCACAAGCTGTGATTTCTCTGGTGACCACATTTAATTAGATGTTAAATAAAGTGCTTATCTTTCTGCTACCAGAGTTGAAAGCGCAGTATCTTTTGCACTGTAATTCACAGATTAAATGAGCAGTAACAGGCACACACAAAATTTATTTGTGAAGCTTTGACATTTCTTGTGGTAGCGTTGGGCTATAACATTTGTGAACTGTGTGACACATGGACAGAATTTCTTGAAAATAACCTGGGGCATCAGTGAAATGTTGGCAAATGAAATTAAAAAAAAATCTTATTTCCACTAGCACACCCAAAGTAACATTTTAGGTTTATATTAACAATTAAATATTTTGTTAGAGTTAAAAAGACAAAACTAAAATATTGAAAACTGGAATGAAAACAGAAAATGTTAAAAATACACAGTAGGTGGGTCAGCAACTGAAAATATGTGTTAACTGAAGTTCTGAAGAAGTGTTTACACCTCAAACATTAACCCCTTTTTTCTCTTTACAGATAGAGATAGACCTGCTGCATATTTCCAGCATTTTGTTTTCAAAAATGTTATATATGCTGTTATATTTCTCATATATAAAACATTTTGACACTTTTGTGAATCACTGAGAGATCCCTGATTGTGAAATTATGGACCTATAAAACTTCATTTATTTGGCATGTGTCCAGGGGAAAAAGTGCATATGGAGTAAATTCTTACACCGGCTGTATCTTTAGTGGGAGTGCACTGGAGGAGCCGGAAATTAGGCCTGGATCCAGATACGTTGGGTCCCAGCCTTACGTTGGGGATTCCAGGATGGCTTGTTGAGGGCGGACGCTCCATCTGGCCCAAACAAGCGGTTCTGTGTAAGGGGAGCATGGCTGGGGGCAGAGACTCCCTACTTCGGGAGTTCCCACATCTCTAGCCCTCAGAGGAACCCGGCAAAGGGTTAATGGAGGTATGTGTGGTGAGTCTAGCCATACCATGCCGACCATCAGTGGATGTGGGGCCCACCTGGGGTCCAGGTCTGGATTGTGGCCTGAACACCGAAGCAAAGCTCTACAATTTTTATTAATAAAATGTAAATGTGGTCCCATTGCAAAGGGCACCACGGTGGGCACCTAATAGTTGTTTCGGGGTGGGGGAGGGGACCCCAAGAACTAACTAGTTGTGCCAGCCTTTCCAGCAACATGGGGTTGGCAGGCATCCTAAATGGTCCCCTATTGGTGCCGATGGCCATTTTTGGCTAGCAAAACAGGGAACTGCCCTCCGATCCTGCCAACTTTACAAGCGTCAATGGTAGAGGCCTTGGGAGGATGCAGTTTGGTACTTTCACCAGGATGTGGTCTTCCCCCACAGACATTGGGGGCTGAATTTTTACCATTGCGTGTGGATGGCAGTGGGGGGGCTGTGGATCATGTAAGGAACCCGGAAGTTGGAGAGGCGCGTTTTGCAGTAGCTTTTTAACAAAGCCACTGAAATTGAATCAGACTTCCGGGTTTCCCAACCAATTAACTGGAGTGGGTCCAGTGACATCACGGATGACTCGACTTCAGCTGAGCTATTTAAAGGAGCAATGGACAGATGTCACTTGAAGGCTGGTGGAGGTGGAAGCCAGGTTGTGACAGAGGGGAATTGTTGGCGCTATAACACTTTGATAATACTAAATCCTTAATTATGCAGAGCCAAAGGCAGAAAGCAGCCCCCAGATTTAGTGATGCCTCCTTGGAGATATTACTCCAAGGAGTCAGGGTCCGCAGGGACGTCCTCTACCCTGCTGATGGGAGGAAGAGGCCAGTGGCACTGATGTAAAATGCATGGCTGGAGATTACAGAAGAAGTGAACAGCAGGAGTATTGTTGGAAGGACATGGATTCAGTGTAGGAAACGCTTTAACGACCTCATGAGGTCAGGAAAGGTGAGCACAATGCCACATTGCCCTACATCTTGATATGCATGTCACCCCAACCCCCTCACTCTGCCTTCCCAATCCTACTCCTGCACATCACTCCTCATACCAACCTACCTTGCAGGTGCACCCATCCCTCACGGTCTATGCACTTACTCACATCCCTATCTGACCATCCACCACTGACACTCACCCTCATCTTAATGCAATGTCACGCCTCTCCCTCATAGTCACCCTCTACAGAGGGTGCCCATCCATCCCTTACACTCATTCCATCACTCTCACTCAAAGGTCTCTTGTTTCCCTCCTTGCAGGAGAAGAGAGCGCAGAACACCCGGGAGAGGCCGCGAACCGGTGGTGGCCCTTCAATCACCACACCGCTGACGTCAGCAGAGGAGGAGGCCCTGGAGCTGAGCCGCGTTGCAGAGCTGCTGACGGTGGAAGATGGAGAGAGGGGGTCCTCCCAGCTACCTGGTGACAGAATTAAATATCATATTGCCGCATGGCATATCGCAGTCACTCATGTTGACCTGATGTCAGCAGCCAGTGAAATATGATCATGTGCATAATGGTAACTTCAAACATTCTTATCATAACAGTTCTAATTCCTGTCTTTACTCTCCCACGGGCCTATCAAGTGTCCCCCCCAGTGTCCAGCCGGAGGAGGCAGACGACTCCTTAGAGGAGGTCGCGGACTCTGAGGTTGCACCGTCAGCAGACCCATGCACACCCAGCACCAGGGTAGATATGCACACATCAGTAGGTCCAGTAAGAGAGAAAGTATTGTTGTCACCTGGTGTCTCACAGAGCTCATGTGAGCAAGAACAGATGGTGGAGGCAGCGACAGCAGTGGAGAGTCCACGCGGAGGGCGCAGGACGCTCCAAGAAGTGCTCAGCTGGATGAAGCTGCTGAATCTCGGAGGCCATCGGCAAAGAGGATGATTCTTGAGGAGCAACAACAATGCAGGAGGCTCTGGCAGCTTTTCCAGCTGCAACGTGCTCGATTGTAGGGAGAATGGAGGAGTCCATCTCCAGCATGAGCAGCATGATGTCGCAGGCCATGGCTTTGATGTGTTCATCCATGGAAAGGGTGGCCACCTGCATGGAGCATCAAATGCACCAGTCGAACGAATGCATTCTTGCTGTGAACAACAGCTTGCAGACTCTAATTGCAGCCATATCTAGGATGGATAGAAACCTAGAGTTGGCCGTTAATTGCCCCACTGCTGCGCAACAAAGTGCTCTCCAGCTCCTTGCTAGCAGGGATGTGCAGGTGGACCATGAGAGGGATGATGGTGAGAGCAGACATGGAAGTGAAGACTCTGCTCAAAGCGCTCCCACTTCTCCCCGGTTACCACCCCCCTCAGTCAGAGCCCCACATGCTGCCTCATATCCCGATGGCTGAGTCTGCCCTGCACAGTTGCAGGAGGAGCAGTCTTTGGCGGAGCCCTCACAGGCTCCTAAACCAAGAGGACGTCCGTCAAAAGTATCTAAACAGATAGAGCAGGGAAGTGAGCAGCCTGCTTCTACCTCTGCTGAAGCCACAGGGGTTGCATGGCGTAGGAGTTGTAGAAAGAGAAAGAAGACACAATTGTGTTATAAAATGTTAGATGGTTAAGTTTCTGTTGAGTTATGAGCCAAATAAAATTATTTCTTTGCACCACTTTCCTCTTGTCCATTTTTGCCAGCTGCCTGCCAAGTGGCCTTGTCAGTTGGAGTGAATGGTAAGACATTACTTAACCTCGAGCAATGGGTGTGTGTGACAGGAATGGTTTTGTCATTTTAGGACTGCTCTGTGGTAGTGGGCGGTGAGGTGATGGGGAAGTTGGTTCAACATCTGGATGCCATATGGGTGCACAGGTGCAACTTAACTAAATCGTGCCATTATACGGCCATCCCGGGCAGTAATGTGCGCCGCTGCTGGTGCCATGTCCAGTTCAGGTTCCCCCTCCTCTTCCCCGTGTTCCTCCTGCTCCTCCTCCTCCTCTGAAGAGGCTCTGCACTCTGTGCCTTGCTCCTCCTGCAGCTCAAATCCTTGCTGCTGTGCTATATTGTGCAGAGCGCAGCATGCAATAATCCATCAGCATGGGTGCACTTCATACTCTTTCACCTTGGTCCTCAGAATCTGACCACGATCAGCCCCAACACCAGCATCACCAAGCACACCAGCAGTACCAACAATCACACCAACCTTCTCCGTAATCACCTGATGCTGCACAGGACACAGGGCATCAGCACCCGACCACGTTGCTGCCCGGGACGCCAGGGATGGCCTCACCATGGCCAGATTTACTTCACTTAATGCTGCACACCCTGGCTGCCACAAGATGCACCAGGTTGGCACCACCCCACACCGACAACATAAAGCATCCCTACAATGCCCAAGCCATTCCTTTCACACTTATCGCCATTGCGGGGGGTACTGTTATGTCTCACCATTCACTGCAACTCACTAAGCCACTTCCAAAGGTGCACACAAATCTGTCCAAGAAAGCAAAGTGTTGAAAATAAAGATTTCAATGTTTGACAGCACATTAACAGAAACTTCACATGAACATTGACTAGAACACACAAGTGCCTACCCTTGTGTGTTGTTAGTTGGTATGATTGCACTAGGATGAGGGCGAGTGTGAGGGGTGGCTAGTGAGATGGAGATGTCATAATGTAGATAGAGAGGGATGGTTGGAGGTGCAAGGTAAGTTGCTGTAAGGATGTGCAGGAGTATGGTAGGGAAGGCAGAATGATGGGGATGTGATGAGTGGCACAGCAGGATGAGGTTGAGTCTGGCTTTGCAGTAACGTTTTGTGATCTACTGAGCTCATTGAAAAGTTTGCGCCACTGCAGCCTGGTCCTCCTGACGACATCCCTGCTTGTGCCCTCCTCTGCAATGTACAACCAGGCTGCGTTGGTCTCCTGGGGAGGTCTCTTTCGCCCATTGGAAGGGAAGAGGACCTCCCTGCCTGCTGTGACTCCCTCCATAAGCATATGGAGGGAATCATGGGAGAGCCTGGGTGCAGCCCAGCATTGTTCCTGGTGCTGTTTTCCATTGCAACTTTTTCACCAGAGGAGGCAATGGTGTTTCCCTTAGGGATTCCACTTTTCGTCTGTTATGGAGGAAGATGACAAGGATCAGGAGGAGCAATACGGGAAGGTCAAGCTGATCTGACACTGTAGACAGCACCTGACACTCACACATTCCTGCATACAGAACCTCACCACTTAGCAATGCTTGAAAAGGCTGTGCTTTCTTTGTGATGCAATGATGGATTTGTGTCACCTGCTTGCTGTGGATGTGGAGCTCACCTCTATCGAAGGCACCACAGTGCTAGTAAAAGTGATTTTGGCCACTGGTTCCTTTCAGGCAGCGATGGGGGACATTCGCAATATCAGCCAATGGGGCTGTTTGTACAAATCAATTACTTCTTTGATGCCAATCATAGTTCCAGCATTGTTTCAAACAAGTAATTGATTTGTGCAAGTAGTCCAGCGTACTTCAACATCACTAGGGTGTGTTTAGTAATAATCCCGCTAATCCTCTGGCTTCGATTATATCTGTGTTGATGGGCTGTGATGAGGTTGCACAGGGGTGTCATTAGCCACCTCTGTAGGGGTAACCCCTATCCCCCAGAAGCCATCCTGTCACATTCCTCACAAAGTCGAATATTGGGAGGATGGTAGACTGCTTTACGATAAATGCATCGTGGCAGCTCCCTGGGTACTTTGCACAGATCTTCATGATGGTGATCCTGTGATTGACCACGAGCTGAACATCGATGGAGTGGAATCCTTTCTATTTACAAATGTTGCTCATTGCTGTTCTGGTATCCTGATGGCATTATGTGTGCAAAATTGAGAGGTCGCACAACACCAGGTTATAGTCCAACAGTTTTATTTGAAATCACAAGCTTTCGGAGCTATCGATTGCCCCTTCCTCAGGTGAAGGAAGGGGCAATCGATAGCTCCGAAAGCTTGTGATTTCAAATAAAACTGTTGGACTATAACCTGGTGTTGTGCGACCTCTCAATTTTGTCCACCCCAGTCCAACACCGGCATCTCCGCATTATGTGTGCAGTCAGTGATGCCATGCACGTGAGGGAAGTCAATCACTGCAGCAAATCCCTGAGCTCTCTCCTGTTTACTACTGAAATCAGTGGGGAAGAAGAAATACTGCTCCTCCCTGGCAGTTCTTCACCTGCTTAATTCAGCTGTGCACTGTGATATGCAGCTGATGTCTCCTGTAGCAGCTTGAAAGGATCCAGTAGTGAAAAAATTAAGGGCTGTCGTGACTTTGAGAGCCACTAACAAAGCATGCCCCTCTGATCCACCAGACAACAGGTCCTGTTCCAGGAGGCAGCAGAGGTCTACCACAGCCTGCCTGGAGAAGCACATCAGATAGGTCCAAAAAGGTTACTCTCGGCCTGTATACCCTGTGTGCTGGGTATGGCCTCCTATGTGAGTCCCTTCACATGCTGTCCTCTGAGAGGCCCAGCTGCTGCGGGAGGTTCCTGATTCTGCTGCTGCTCCTCCGCCTCCAACTATTCCTCCATCCAAAATAAAGTAGGAACAATGCCCCCATAATAAGCAGCTAAAGCTTACTGAGAGTGATAAGGCCAAAAGGTGTGGCATAACCGATCTGTGAACTGGAAAATCTACTAGCAAGTTAGACAGCAGAAAGATCCTCTGACCAGGGACCTGCAACTGAGATGCCTTTTTTATACACCTTCAGAAGCTCCCAATCCCGCCAGATGCCATGGATCTGGGACTGAGCAATGGTCCATCGATCTTAAGTTAAAATGGTGTGCAGGTCGGGGTGATATTAGAGCACTACTTTTATATTTTAATTAGGACCCTGGTTGCCTGGAGCAGGCACCTGTCCTGAAGCAAAAAAAAAAATCGGCAGATACAATAGACTGCCCTTGACATCAAGGCTGCATTTGACCGAATGTGGCATCAAGGAGACCGAGTAAAATTGAAATCAATGGGAATCAGGGGGAAAACTCTCCACTGCCTGGAATCATACCTAGCACAAAGGAAGATGGTTGTAGTTGTTGGAGGCCAATCATCACAGCCCCAGAACATCGCTGCAGGAGTTCCTCAGGTTGTGTCCTAGGCCCAACCATCTTCAGCTGCTTCAACAATGACCTTCCCTCCATCATAAGCTCAGACATGGGGGTGTTCGCTGATGATTGCACAGTGTTCAGTTCCATTCGCAACTCCTCAGAGAATGAAGCAGTCCATGCCCGCATGCAGCAAGACCTGGACGACATTCAGGCTTGGGCTGATAAGTAGCAAGTAACATTCGCGCTACACAAGTGCCAGGCAATAACTATCTCCAACAAGAGAGAGTCTAACCACCACCCCTTGACATTCAACAGCATTACCATTGCCAAATCCCCCATCATCAACATCCTGGGGTGTCACCATTGACCAAAAACAACTGGACCAGCCACATAAATACTGTGGCTACAAGAGCAGGTCAGAGGCTGGGTATTCTAAGGCGTGTGTCTCACCTCCTGACTCCCCAAAACCTTTCCACCATCTACAAGGCACAAGTCAGGAGTGTGATGGAATACTCTCCACTTGCCTGGATGAGTGCAGCTGCAACAATACTCAAGAAGCTCGACACCATCCAGGACAAAGCAGCCCACTTGATTGGCACTCCATCCACTACCTTAAACATTCACTTGTGTCTGTTGAACGGGGCTCCAGCACTTGTGTCTGTGTTACGGGGCTCCAGCACTTGTGGCTGTGGAATGGGGCTCTCGTACCTTGGGCCATTGTCACTCCATGTCCCTTCTTCGTTATCTGGAATTTTTAATCAACCGGCACCATCCCGGTCCCGTAGGTGCCGGATACGAAAGAGTTTCCTGTACGAGGAACATTGTCTGAGGCGTCTGCGCTATACGAAGGAGGTGCTCACAGAAATCTGCCACCTCTTGCAACCAGACCTGCAGCCTCACTCCACGGCAAGAACAGCGCTGCCAGTGGCTGTGAAGGTGACCGTGGTCCTGAATTTCTTCACGTCGGGATCCTTCAAGGCTGGAGCAGGCGACATCTGTAACATCTCGCAGTTCACCGTCCACTGCTGCATAAGAGAGGTGACAGATGCTCTTTCTGCCAGGAGAGGGGACTTCATTGTCTTTATATAGGATTACATAGGATATACAGCACAGAAACAGGCCATTCAGCCCAACCAGTCCATGCTGGTGTTTATGCTCCACTCGAGCTTCCTCCCGTCTTTCCTCATCTAACCCTATCAGCATACCCCTCTAATCCCTTCTCCCTCATATGCTTATCTAATCGCCCCTTAAATGTATCTATACTATTCGCTTCAACCACTCCCTGTGGTAGCGAGTTCCACATTCTCACCACTCTCTGGGTAAAGAAGTTTCTTCTGAATTCCCTATTTGATTTTTTGGTGACTATCTTATATTGATGGCCTCTAGTTTTGCTCTTCCCCACAAGTGGAAACACTCTCTCTGTATCCACTCTATCAAAACCTTTCATGATTTTAAAGACCTCTATTAGGTCACGCCTCAGCCTTCTCTTTTCAAGAGAAAAGAGATCCAACCTGTTCATCCTTTGCTGATAGGTGTACCCTCACATTTCTGGTATCATCCTTGTAAATCTTCTCTGCACCCTCTCCAGTGCCTCCACATCCTTTTTATAATATGGCGACCAGAATTGCACACAGTACTCCAAGTGTGGTCTAACCAGGGTTCGATACAAGTTTAGCATAACTTCACTACTTTTCAATTCTATCCCTCTCGAAATAAACCCTAGTGCTTGGTTTGCTTTTTTATGGCCTTGTTAACCTGTGTCGATACTTTTAGTGATTTGTGTATTTGTACTCCTAGATCCCTTTGTTCCTCTACCCCATTTAGATTCTTATTTTCCAAGTAATATGTGACCCCCCTATTTTTCTTACCAAAATGTAATACCTCACATTTATCTGTGTTGAATTTCATTTGCCAATTATATGCCCATTCTGCAAGTTTATTAATGTCTTCTTGTAATTTGTTGCAGTCCTCCTCAGTATTGGCTTTGCCCTCCAATTTGGTGTCGTCCGCAAATTTAGAAATTGTGTTTTTGATTCCAAGGTCTAAATGGTGAATATAAATTGTGAACAAGTGGTCCCAGCTCTGATCATTGTGGAACACCACTTCCCACCTTCTGCCACTCTGAATAGCTACCCTTTACCCCTACTCTCTGCTTTCTGTCTTGAAGCCAGCTAGCTATCCATTCTGCTACTTGTCTCCTGACTCCGCATTCCCTGACCTTATTCATTAGTCTGTTATGTGGTACCTTATTGAAGGCCTTTTGAAAATCTAGATAAATTACATCTACTGCATTACACTTGTCTACTCTGTTACCTCTTCAAAATATTCAATGAGGTTGGTCAAGCAAGACTTTCCCTTCTGAAATCCATGCTGACTATTTATTATTATATTTTTTGTTTCTAGATGTTCTTCTATTTTCTGCTTTAGTAGGGATTCCATTATTTTTCCGACCACCGATGTTAAGCTGACTGGCATATAGTTCCCCGGACATGTTCTATCTCCCTTCTTAAAGATAGGTATTACGTTAGCTATTTGCCTGTCCTCTGGCACTACACCTTTTTCTAACGAATTACTAAATATGGTTTTTTTTTATTCGTTTGTGGGATGTGGGTGTCGCTGGCAAGGCCAGCATTTATTGCCCATCCCTAATTGCCCTTGAGAAGGTGCTGGTGAGCCGCCTTCTTGAACTGCTGCAGTCCGTGTGGTGAAGGTACTCCCACAGTGCTGTTAGGTAGGGATTTCCAGGATTTTGACCCAGCGACGATGAAGGATTGGCGATATATTTCCAAGTCAGGATGGGGTGTGACTTGGAGGGGAACTTGGAGGTGGTGGTGTTCCCATGCGCCTGCTGCCCTTGTCCTTCTAGGTTGAAGAGGTCGCGGGTTTGGGAGGTGCTGCCGAAGAAGCCTTGGCGAGTTGCTGCAGTGCATCTTGTAGATGGTACACAGTGCAGCCACGGTACGCCGGTGGTGCAGGGACTAAATGTTTAAGGTGGTGGATAGGGTGCCAATCAAGCGGGCTGCTTTGTCCTGGATGGTGTCGAGCTTCTTGAATGTTGTTGCAGCTGCACTCATCCAGGCAAGTGGAGAGTATTCCATCACACTCCTTACTTGTGCCTTGTAGATGGTGGAAAGGCTTTGGGGAGTCAGGAGGTGAGACACTCGCCGCAGAATAACTAGCCTCTGACCTGCTCTTGTTGCCACAGTATTTATGTGGCTGGTCCAGTTAAGTTTCTGGTCAATTTTGCGCCCCAGGATGTTGATGGTGGGGGATTCGGCGATGGTAATGCCGTTGAATGTCAAGGGGAGGTGGTTAGACTCTTGCTTGTTGGAGATAGTCATTGCCTGGCACTTCTGTGGCGCGAATGTTACCTGCCACTTATCAGCCCAAGCCTGAATGTCGTCCAGGTCTTGTTGCATGCGGGCATGCACTGCTTCATTATCTAAGGAGTTGTGGATGGCGCTGAACATTGTGCAGTCATCAGCGAACATCCCCATGTCTGACCTTATGTTGGAGGGAAGGTCATTGATGAAGCAGCTGAAGATGGTTGGGCCTAGGGCACTGCCCTGAGGAACACCTGCAGTGATGTCCTGGGGCTGTGATGATTGACCTTCCACCACCACAACCATCTTCCTTTGTGCTAGGTATGACTCCAGCCAGTGGAGCGTTTTCCCCCCGATTTCCATTGACTTCAGTTTTACTAGGGCTCTTTGATACCACACTCGGTCAAATGCTGCCTTGATGTCAAGGGCAGGCACTCTCACCTCACCTCTGGAATTCAGCTCCTTTGTCCAATGAGGTCGGGAGCCGAGTGGTCTTGGTTGAACCCAAACTGGGCATCAGTGAGCAGGTTATTGGTGAGTAAGTGCCGCTTGATAGCACTTTGCTGATGATTGAGAGTAGACTGATGGGGCGGTAATTGGCCGGGTTGGATTTGTCCTGCATTTTGTGGACAGGACATACCTGGGCAGTTTTCCACATTGTCGGATAGATGCCAGTGTTGTAGCTGTACTGGAACAGCTTGGCTAGAGGCGTGGCTAGTTCTGGAGCACAAGTCTTCAGCACGATAGCCGGGATGTTGTCAGGGGCCCATAGCCTTTGCTGTATCCAGTGCGCTCAGCTGTTTCTTGATATCACGTGGAGTGAATTGAATTGACTGAAGACTGGCTTCTGTGATGGTGGGGACCTCAGGAGTAGGCCAATATGCATCATCCACTCGGCACTTCTGGCTGAAGATGGTTGCAAACGCTTCAGTCTTGTCTTTTGCACTCACGTGCTGGGCTCCACCATCATTGAGGATGAGGATATTCATGGAGTCTCCTCCTCCCGTTAGTTGTTTAATGGTCCACCACCATTCACGACTGGATGTGGCAGGACTGCAGAGCTTTGATCTGATCCATTGATTTTGGGATCGCTTAGCCCTGTCTATAGCATGCTGCTTCCACTTTTTAGCATACATGTAATCCTGTATTGCAGCTTCCCCAGGTTGGCACCTCATTTTTAGGTACAGCTGGTGTTGCTCCTGGCATGCTTTTCTACACTCCTTATTGAACCAGGGTTGGTCCCCTGGTTTGATGGTAATGGTAGATATGCCGGGCCATGAGGTTACAGATTATGGTGAAATACAATTCTGCTGCTGCCCCACAGCGCCTCGAGGATGCCCAGTTTTGAGCTGCTAGATCTGTTCTGAATCTATCCCATTTAGCACGGTGGTAGTGCCACACAACACGATGGAGGGTGTCCTCAGTGTGAAGACGGGACTTCGTCTCCACAATGACTGTGTGGTGGCCACTGCTACCAATACTATCATGGACAGATGCATCTGCGACACGTAGACTGGTGAGGACGATGTCAAGTAGGTTTTTCCCCTCGTGTTGGTTCTCTCACCACCTGTCGCAGGCCCAGACTGGCAGTTATGTCCTTCAGGACTCAGCCAGTAGTGGTGCTACCGAGCCACTCTTGCTGATGGACATTGAAGTCCCCCACCCAGAGTACATTCTGTGCCCTTGCTACTCTCAGTGCTTCTTCCAAGTGGTGTTCAACATGGAGGAGTACTGATTCATCAGCTGAGGGAGGGCAGTAGGTTGTAATCAGCAGGAGGTTTCCTTGCCCATACTTGACCTGAAGCCATGAGACTTCATGGGGTCCGGAGTCAATGTTGAGGACTCCCAGGGTCACTCCTTCCCAACTGTGTACCACCACCCCGGTGGGACAGGACATACCCAGGGATGGTGATGGAGGAGTTTGGGACATTGGCTGAAAGGTATGATTCTGTGAGTATGACTATGTTGCTTGACAGCTCTCCCAATTTTGGCATAATTCCCCAGCTGTTGCTGAGGACGACTTTGCAGGGTCGACTGGGCTGGATGTGCCATTGCTGTGTCCATGTTGATCCGGTTTCATTCTTATTATGTTTCGTAGCAGTTAGTTACAACTGAGTGACTTGCTAGGCCATTTCAGAGGGCAGTTAAGAGTCAACCACATTGCTGTGGGACTGGAGTCACACATAAGCCAGACCGGGAAAGGACGGCAGATTTCCTTCCCTAAAGGACATTAGTGAACCAGATGGGTTTTTACGACAATCCGATAGTTTCATGGTTACCATTACTGATACTAGCTTTTTATTCCAGATTATTTAATTAACTGAATTTAAATTCCCCAGCTGCCGTGATGGGATTTGAACTCACATCTCTGGATCATTAGTCCAGGTTTACTGGATTACTAGCCCAGTGACATTACCGCTACGCTACCGTTCCCTCAAATATGTGTAGTAATGCTTCTGCTATTTCTTCCCTAGATTCTTTTAAAATGCACAGATGTAATTCGTCCGGACCAGGGGATTTATCCTCTTTGAGCTTCATTAGTTTATTTAGTATATCTCCTTGTTTTATTTTAAATGCAGTTAACTCATTACTAATCTCATCATCCGATGTCATCTCCACCTGTTCTATCTCCCTGGTAAATACTGAAGCAAAGTAATTATTTAATATCTCTGCCATCTCCCTATCGTAACCTGTGGTATTATCCTCTCCATCCCTTAGTGGCCCTATTCCCATCCCGACCGTCCTTTTTTTATTTATATGCCTGTAAAATATTTTACTATTTTGTTTTATGTTCCTTGATAATTTAATTTCATAGTTCCTCTTTGCCTTCCTAATTGTTTTTTTGACTTCTCTCCTAATCTCTTCATATTCTCCCTTATTATGCTCTCCCCTGCTGTCGATGTACTTAATGTATGCCTCTTTCCTTACCCTCAAATTTTCCCTTATGGCTTTATTCATCCACGGTGTCTCATTAGTGTTTAACTTGTTCTTGTTTATTAGCGGAATATATTTTTTCTGGGACTCTGTTGAACATCGTTTTAAATGTTTCCCATTGCTATTCTACATCATTGTTTGCCAATACTGTTGTCCATTTTATTTCCCCAAGTTCTCAGCCCCTCAAAATCAGCTTTTCTACAATCTATTACCCTGGTCTTTGTCATACCTATGTCCTTCTCAATTATTATCTTAAAGCATATTATATTATGGTCACTATTGCCTAGATGTTCCCCTACTTTTACTTCTCTTATCTGCTCTGGTTCATTCCCCATTACTAGATCCAATAGTGAATCCTCCCTTGTTAGGCTTTTTACATATTGGGTGAGAAAGGGGTCCTGTACACATTGTAGGAACTCCATTTCCTTATCCCCTTTACCTACCTCTTCTGTCCAATTAATATCTGGGTAGTTGAAATCCCCCATGATTATTATTTTATGTTTTTTACTAATTTCCCTAATTTGTCTGCATATTTCTTCCTCTACCTCCCTTCCACTATTAGGTGGTCTGTAAACTACCCCTATTAGTGGGATTAATCCTTTATTAACTTTTATCTCTATCCACATGGATTCTATTTCTGTCTTGCTTATAGCTGCGTCACTTTTTTCTACTACTATTATGTTATCCCTAATAAGTACAGCTACTCCACCTCCCCTTTACCCCTCTCTATCTTTTCTAAATATGTTGTACCCTTCAATGTTTAATTCCCAACCATGATTTTTCTGTAGCCACGTCTCAGTCACCCCTAATATATTTGGTTCCTCGCAACGCTTGATTGCCTCCAGCTCCCTTGTTTTATTACGGACACTGTGTACATTGCTGTACAGACAGATTAACTCATTTTTAATAGCAGTTCCTTTCGCTTTATTTTTAACCATCTTTTTAAATTCCTGTTCTATAACTATTACAGGCCAGTCACCCTAACCTCGGTGGTGGGAAAATTATTGGAAAAAATTCTGAGGGACAAGATAAATCTTCATTTAGAATGACACGGATTAATCAGGGACAGTCAGCATGGATTTGTTAAGGGAAGGTCGTATCTGACTAACTTGATTGAATTTTTTGAGGAGGTGACAAGGAGGGTCGATGAGGGTAGTGCATTTGATGTAGTCTATATGGATTTTAGCAAGGCTTTTGATAAGGTCCCGCATGGCAGACTGGTCATGAAAGTAAAAGCCCATGGGATCCAAGGCAAAGTGGCAAGTTGGATCCAAAATTGGCTCAGAGGTGGGAAACAAAGGGTAATGGTCGAAGGGTGTTTTTGTGACTGGAAGGCTGTTTCCAGTGGGGTTCTGCAGGGCTCAGTACTGGGTCCTTTGCTTTTTGTGGTATATATCAATGATTTGGATTTGAATGTAGGAAGTAAGATTAAGAAGTTTGTAGATGATACAAAAATTGGCCGTGTGGTTGATAATGAAGAAGAAAGCTGCACACTGCAGGAAGATATCAGGTGGGCAGAACAGTGGCAAATAGAATTCAATCTGGAGAAGTGTGAGGTAATGTATTTGGGGAGGGCTAACAAGGCAAGGGAATACACTATAAATGGTAGGACACTGAGAAGTGCAGAAGATCAGAGGGACCTTGGAGTGCATGTCCACAGATCCCTGAAGGTAGCAGGACAGGTAGATAAGGTGGTTAAGAAGGCATACGGGATACTTGCCTTTATTAGCCGAGGCATAGAATATAAGAGCAGGGAGGTTATGCTTGAACTGTATAAAACAATAGTTAGACCGCAGTTAGAATACTGCATGCAGTTCTGGTCACCACATCACAGGAAGGATGTGATTGCACTAGAGGGGGTGCAGAGGAGATTTACGAGGATGTTGCCTGGGCTGGGGAATTTTAGCTATGAGGAAAGATTGGATAGGCTGGGATTGTTTTCTTTGGAACAGAGGAGGTTGAGGGGGGACCTAATTGAGGTGTATAAACTTATGAGGGGCCTAACTAGAGTGGATAGGAAGGACCTATTTCCCTTAGCAGAAGGGTCAATAACCAGGGGGCATAGATTTAATGCAATTGGTCAGAGGTTTAGAGGGGTTTTGAGGAGAAATTTTTTCACCCAGAGGGTGGTGGGGGTCTGGAACTCACTGCCTGAAAGGGTGGTAGAGGCAGAGACCCTCATCACATTTAAAAAGTACTTGGATATGCACTTGAAGTGCCATAACCTACAAGGCTACGGACCAAGTGCTGGAAAGTGGGATTAGGCTGGATAGCTCTTTGTCAGCCGGCACAGACAAGATGGGCCGAATGGCCTCCTTCTGTGCTGTAAATTTCTATGATTCTATGAACTCTATTATAGAACAGGAGAGAGAAGCAGATGGATTGTGCACATGGCTTTGGCAGGATAGTGAACTTCCCCATGGTGCAGGGCGCCATCAACTGCATGTATGTGGCTTTGCGGGCACCGTATATAAATGCTGAAATGTACCGCAACCGCAAAGGTTACCTCTCGCTGAATGTGCAGTTGGTGTGCGACCATGCTCAGCACATCATGATGGTGAATGCCCAGTATCCTGGCAGCAGTCATGATGCTTTTATGCTGCACGAGTCCGCTGCTCCCTCATTTGAGCCACCAAGACAAACCAGAGGGTGGCTACTGGGTGACAAGGGCTATCCCTTGGCCACCTGGCTCATGATTCCTCTCCACAACCCAACCACACGTGGGCAGCATGCGTACAATGAGAGCCATGCTGCCACACAAAACATCATGGAGCAGATTATTGGCATCCTTAAACAACGCTTCTGCTGCCTGGACCGCACTGGAAGAACCCTACAGTACTCACCGGAGCGTGTGTCCCGATTCGTCGTGGTCTGCTGTATCCTCCACAACCTGGCCATCATGAGGGCACAGCCCTTGCCACTAGAGATAAGGCGACCAGCTCAGGAGGAGAAGGAAGAGGAGGAGGAGGAGGAAGAGGAGGAGGAGGAAGCAGAAGAGGAGGAGGAGGAAGCGGAAGGGAGGAAGCAACCCAGACAGCCCCTTTCTGGCCAGGATATCTGGTATTGAATCATTCGCCTGCAGTATGAGTGAATGCAACCCAAATTCCCCATTCATCATTAGTCCCACACCTTACCTTCCCTCTGTTACTGACCATCACAGCGTCCTCTTAGCCACAATGCTGAAATAAAAGCCACCACAGAGGAAACATTCCAATCCAGCTTTATCCATCTATCCATCCAACATTACATCAAAAAATCAACAAATCACCCTTGTGCATTCCCTTCGTGATTGTCTTGCGCGTGCCTTTGCCTATCCTAGTGCTCCAACGCAGTGCTACCCCACTGGCTGCAGCATGGCTGGTGGAAGGTTGCTGACTTTCAGTGGAGGAGACTGAAGATGGCCTTGCATGACAACCTCGAGGAGCTCTAGGCCTAGTAGGCCCAGCTGTAGACTGCACAACCTTAGCATGGGCAGCAGCAGTCTGAGCTGGCTGGCTGACAGGCAACAGCAAGGGCACTGGCGGAGTGGCAGTGGTGGGAGGATGAATGCTGTCATCCTGAGAGAGGACAGCAGAGTCGTCCTCCACGGATCCCTTGCCACTTCCCAGGGGCAGCGCTAGACTGCTGTGACACCCTGCAAGCTCCTTTCAACACTGGTAAGCCCAGTCGTGATGGCAGCAGACTGTGCCTGATGACTTCAGTCTGTGCTTCCATTGCAGCACTCAGACGTTGGGTGGCTTCTACTTGTGCTGCAATGGAAGCTGAGACTTCGGCCATCAGACACGGCATGATGGTTGCATCCACAAGTGCATTAATGGATCTGCCCAGCCCTTCCACACTGGAAAGGATGGGCTCCAAGCTCTGCCCAAAGTCCTGTGCAAGGCTGGAGCTGGACTCCTTCATGCTCCTTGACATTGCATTCAGGCTTTCTGGCAGGCCTGCCAATGCGCCAAGCATTTCATTGTGCATACCCATCAGTGTTCTTATGTAGGCCGCCCCATCGAGGTCTTCATCTGAGTCCTGTGCAGCAGAACCCTTGTGCAACCTCACCCTCCAGGGAGCTGGCACCTGAGCTGTGCTTTCCCCTGCCCTAGCTGTAGGCCACTCGTGCCTGGTGTCTCACCACGTGTAGACCCCGTGTCTAAACTATCCTCTAATGTACGCAGTGTGCCAGTATCTGAGCTGATTGCTGGGAGTGTGAAATCGAGTGACGGAGTTTCTTCTTCTTCACTCTCCTCTTCCCCTTCTTGTTCAACCACTGGCTGGGCAGGCTGGATTTCTTGGGTGTCTGAAATTAAAAAGGCACAAGGGTAGGGTTGAAGTGAGGGGAGGGGAGGGGAAAGCAACAGGTGCATGCTTACACCATGTGCAGATTGTAAATCAGAAGAGATTGTGTGATGAGGAGGAAATGGGATGTGAGAAGAACGATAACATATTAGGATACCGGAATCCTGTTTTCCTTCAGCCCCATCACTGACCACGGGCTCAGCCATGCCCCTGCCAAGAATGGCCAGCACTGTCTCCTCCAAGGAGGTGAGGTAATGCAGGCGAGCCTCTCCCCCACCGATTAAGTTCTACTGGCACCGGTTATAGAACATAGAACATAGAACAGTACAGCACAGTACAGGCCCTTCGGCCCTCGATGTTGTGCCGAGCATTGTCCGAGACCAAGATCAAGCTATCACACTCCCTATCACTCTGGTGTGCTCCATGTGCTTATCCAATAACCGCTTGAAAGTTCCTAAAGTGTCCGACTCCACTATCACAGCAGGCAGTCCATTCCACACCCCAACCACTCTCTGAGTAAAGAATCTACTTCGGACATCCCTTCTATATCTCCCCCCATGCACCTTATAGTTATGCCCCCTTGTAACAGCTGCCTCTACCCGAGGAAATAGTCTCTGAACATCCACTCTATCTATCCCCCTCATCATCTTATAAACCTCTATTAAGTCGCCTCTCATCCTCCTCCGCTCTAAAGAGAAAAGCCCCAACTCCCTCAATCTTTCCTCATAAGACCTCCCCCCAAACCAGGCAGCATCCTGGTAAATCTCCTTTGCACTCTTTCCAATGCTTCCACGTCCTTCCTATAGTGAGGTGACCAGAACTGCACACAATATTCCAAATGTGGTCTCACGAAGGTCCTGTACAGTTGCAGCATAACCTCACGGTTCTTAAACTCAAACCCTCTGTTAATATGCGCCACCTTTTCCTGCAAGTGAAAGGGAAGTTTGTCAGTGCGTGTGATGTAATGCATTTGGGTCATGTGACTGTCGTGGTTGAATAGCTGACAGTGTGTTCAAGCTGTGAGATGTGGGTGTAAGGGTTGCAGCAGTGGTAAGTGTGTGCAGGTGATGTGAAGCTATGAATGTGAGGTGTGAGTCATGTTTGGTAGAGATTGTTGGTAGGTGAGTGATGGGGGGGTGGTACATTGAGCAGTGTGTAAGGCTAGTGGTGCAGATGGTGGGATATGGCATTTGAAGATGAATTCACTGATCTTGACCGGTTGTGTGAGGTTATTAAACTTCTTCCTGCACTCGAGGTCCTCGCAGCTATACTGCTGGCATTGAATATATTGGCTATCTGCTCCCACTGCAGTCTTGTCTGTTGCCTGGAGGGCCTCCTGGCCTCCTGTGGAAAGAGGACCTCTTTCCTGGAGTTGACCTTGTGGACCAAGGCCTCCAGTGCTGCATCCGAGAACCTTGGAGCCCTTTCTTTGACCTGTTGAGCCATTACTCAGTCTTCTTGTTTATGACACTTGCCTCCGCAAGCTGTTCCAGCACCTGTTGCAGGCAGAAGGCACCTCCCCTTTAAGAGGTGCAATCTGCCTTTAAAAGTAGTTCAGGCTAGCTTTAAGTGGAAATAACAACAGAAAACGCTGGAAAAACTCAGCAGGCGAGGCAGCATCCGTGGAGAGAGAAACAGAGTTAACGTTTCAGGTCGAGACCTTTCATCAGAACTGGAAACAGCAGGAAATCAAATAGATTTAAGGCAAGGATAAAGCTGGAAAAAGGGGGAGGGGATGAAAGAACAAAAGGAGAGATTAAGAGACATTAAGAGATATTCAAGGCAAGAGGTGGTGTTAATGTGACAGGTTAAGGCTGAAAGAAGTGTGAAATGCACTAGCAGAATGAAGGACAGCTGCCAGCTTCTAGGAGCGGAAAAAAAAGGAGGGGGGGGGGCAAATAAAAGGGTGGATGAAAAAATAAAATATAAATGTGATTGGGGCTAAGGTTATGATCTAAAATTGTTGAACTCGATATATAGCTTTAAGTGGAGCTTGCCTCGCACGAACTTGGGCCTCCTGCTGAGCGTTTAGCCACTCAGCAGCGCATTCAGCACTCAGCTGAACGCTACAATCATTTAAAGTAGCAGGCAATACAAATATTACGTGCTGTCTGCAGCCCTCTGAATAGGCACAGGTTGCTATCACATCACGATCTCTGTGCCTGTTTTTGGGGGATACCGAATTTCTAGACCCTTATGTGTTGTTAGCTCTATGACCAATGGATCAGTGCTGTACTCGCATGTAAATGTCAATGATATCTATACTGTCTCCCTGCTGATGGTGGCAGACATAAAATGCAAGATTGTTGAGCTGTCAGTTCAAGTTCATGTAATCTGGATGGGTTGTCACAACCTGAAAGTATTATATGGTAACTCAAAAGCACTGTTTTATAACAAAGCTTAATCAGATTGTACACATTTTTAAAAAAAATCGATTTTCTGAATTTTAAGGTCATAATGATCTCAATTTCAATGTTTAGAATTGCTAACTATTCTTCAAAGACAGGTCTAAACCAAGACATGTTCTCTGGCACACTAGCAAAACCATATGGCAATAATTTTGAAAGTATGCTATTCATCTGGGAGTTATACGTGTAAAAAAAACACATCAGGTTTTAGTTGATTTCTTTGGTTTGCAGGGACAACTGGTATTAAACTTGCAACCAGTTCTATTAATCATAGACCTATCTTAGGTCTGTGCAACATCTTAACATTTTCCTTCAAAATATCTAGTTTTATGCAGCGGTACATTTTTCTCACATCAGGAATTTATGTGGATTTTTTGATAGATTGAATAGTGTGTCATATGAACACAAAACTTAAAACTGGTGATGATTTTAATTGCAATTACTGTCACTGTTTCAGGATTTTTGATCATTGGAGATGAGCTATGTTTAAGTGTTATATTTTAAAACAAAGTGTATTTGCTCAGGTTTAAAATATAGTCACAGGCTGCAAGCAATGAAGTGTGTATTAAAGCTAGATCAACCAGTGTGTGTAATGTTACAGCTGATCATTTACTTCAAGTTGAAACAATGAGGGCCAACAATTTTATTCCAGGCCCATTAAGACAGGATGGGCCCTTTTCATTTTGAGAATTTTCAGGGGATGTTTTCTTTAAACCTATACCCCTGGAAGGGGCTGGTGGAGAAGAGGTAGCCGGTTTTATTGACAGGCTTACTGGTGACTAACTGAACGAGTAAGAAATCAAACTGACTGGGAACACAGAGAGAAAAGGATAAAGGGACACATGGGCAGTCAGTCATCATCCAGCACGCTGTGGAAGGTACCATTTGTAGCATTGTGCACAACCATTGCTCTTTTGCAAACACTCTTTCGTTATGTACAGATGCATGGCACACTTTTCTTGAAGGTGGAGGTGGCAGCTTAGGAACAGCAAACAGATGCTGAGGCATCTAGGCTAAAGTGCTCCTCTGCTTTTAGGTTCCTCAGTGGGGTCAACAGTATGGATGCAGAGCAGAGGATTGCTTTGCCACAGGAAGCAGAGCAGATCCATTCAGCGTTTCTTCTGCCTTACAAATAATGTGCGTACTGTGGAATGTCGCACAATGAAGACATCACGGCTGCTTCCTTGACAATGGCCACTGACATGCATAATGATGTTTCTCGTAATTGAGTGCAGACCCTTTGGCCTCGTTTTTATCCTCCCCCCCGTACCCCGACAGGCGGGAGAGGGTCGGGGGGAGGGTTAAAATATCAGGATTGGGCAACCTGACCCCAACACGACCCCATTCCCACCCCTTTAAATTTTAAAGTCTAGAAATCAGGCCTTGGACATGGCTTTCGCAAAAGGCAGACGGGGGCCTAATTAACAGAACAAAGTTGTGGCCTGATGACATCATCGGCGCAGCAACTTAAATTTAATAGTAAGTGAGCAGGAGGCCCAACCTGTGGGATGCCCGGCACCTGATCCGATGCTGGAATTACCGGCTCCTCAAGGTCAGTGGCTCTTTTAGTGGTCCTCGTGAGCCAGAAGGTGCAGAAGTGCTTCCCCCCAGGCCCCTCCTCCCCCCACCCCCCACCCACCACCAGCCCTTCCGATCGGCGACCTCCCCCCAGTCCTCCCGATTGCTGCCCGGAGCTGATGCTCCCGTCCCAGTGCCTGGGACCATCCCCAAGGGCACCTGGCTGCGGCCTCCTGCCGCTGGTGTTCCCCCCCGCCCGCCTGCCAGGCTGGCCATTTGGCCAGCTGCCGGGTGGTAGGCGGCCGTACAATATGTTTATGAAGCCCTGCTGTTCGGATCAGCAGGGCCTCCATGTCCCTGGCTTTTCCAGGCTCTTCGGACAATTTTGGCCTCCCCCACACCCTCCACGGTTTCCCATTAATATCAGGGCCTGTGTGTTCATGAAGGCTGTGAGATGGATATGAAGAACCCTGATGCCCCATGGCTACCAAGTAGTACGCTTTGTAATCAAGGAAGCTCTGCTACCTAGTGAATACAGAATGTCTGTCCAGCTGATACTTCTTTCCCACAGGAAAAGTGATGATGGTGTTGCCCATGCAAACATAGCTTTTGTCACTTGCTTCATAGATTGTTGGAACAAGGATTGCTTTGCCACAGGAAGGAGTTGTGGCAGTGAAATTCATCTTGGGCAGTAGCAGAAAATGTGTGATGGCAAATTGGCAGCTCATTTTACACCCCGACAATATTTTCTTTTCTATTGAAGTCAATAGAAAATGAAATTGGTTGGGGTGTAAAATGGGCTGCTGATTCACTATCACCCATTTTATGCTATCTCCAAGCCCAATTTCACCCTCATTGTATCTTTTAAGAGAAAAATGGCTAAATATTTGAACCAGAGGAAGATACAGAACTATGGGGAGATAGCAGGGTGGTGGGATTAGCTTTGGATTGCTCTAGCAAAGAACCAGCACTGACATGATAGGATGAATGGCTTCCTTCTTTGCTGTAAACTTCTATGGTTCTATTTATGCCTTGCAGACTGCTTGTTGTGGAAACTGTCTCCTAGAGTGACTTGGAAAAATTGAGCGCCATGATAGTTTCCTGATGTGTTAACCTTCATTTGTAAAAGTCAGATGTTTTCTGCAGAATTGTGTGGCAGAAGGCACATCACTGTGATGGTCTGTCTTGTAAAGCATAGGGGGCAAAGACAGGTTTCTTCTGCCATGTCTAGGTATGAGTGGAGAGGTTAATAAATGTTGGTTCTAGAGTCTTAGGGAGTAATTGCATCTGTATTTCTTGCCTCCTCCTAAACTCCTATTCCTCATCTCAGTTTCAATGCATTCAAATCCCCTAAAGGAATACTTATCTCTTTGTATGGTACGATTTAATGTCGTCAGAAGCCAAGAATAATGGCAGTGGTAAACCCCAAAAATGTAAAAATGAAAGACTACTCAGCAAAACCAACTAACTAATGGACCAAATGCAGTATGAGGTAATTAAAAATACACAAAAAAAGTCCTTTACCCGGGATCTCCGCACAGAAGTTTGTGATATGAATAGTAATCCTCAGTTGCATGAGGTTGAGCACCTGATTATCCAGCCCATGCCTGCTCCCTATGAGGCCCCTTGCCCTGCCTCTGGATGTTACAAAATCAAAGCTATAATACACCTCTGACTTGATCGTTTACTGTTTTAATACAACTAAAATGTGTGCAATGCTTGAATGAGAATAGAGTATAAAAATAAAGTAATGCACTATGGGGTATATTTTCCAAGTCCTTGCCTGTGGCAAGGTGCCTGGCCCACTGCGAGTGCAGATCAGAAAATCACAGGCAGCGAGTCTCTGATTTTCCAATCTGCTCATGTAGTACGCAAGGACTTAGAAAATCTACCTCAATAAGTTAAGGCTTTACATTTTTAATTGAAATTTGATTTTAATATAGTTGTAGGCCCAGAATTTCCACTTCATCATTCTTGGCGCGTGATAGGAGCGCATACCAGGAAATTATGCACCCTCGGCATAATTTTAATGGATGGGTAATCATGGGCTGGTTGCGTGGAAATTCCCGATATGTGCTCCTGAGGTGCACAGAAGTGCTATAGGGGAAAAAAACAAGTCATAAAGTGTTAAAATGTAGACTCTCCTTTTAACATAAAATTATTAACAGTAGCTCATTCCAATGCTCCTGGAATAGGCAGCAGTTTAGAAGATTAATGGATAAAATCAAAATATGCATTTTTAAATGACAGCTTATGTGTTCCACTTTCATTTTCTAACTGATTATCATAAGTTTTAATACAAATAAAATGTTATATTCAGTAATAAATTGTACTTAATATTAGATTGTCTTTTGGAAATGCCCATTACAACAATTTTCATGAGACCAACAATATAATTACTGTACATTAAAAGATAGATTATAAATGTTATGTGTATGATCAGCTAGCCAGCAGGCACTAATCCCTGATAGGACTCACGGGCCAATTGAATTTTAAAGTGGTTAGGTGCTCATGATATCTATTAACTAATGGCAATAGATCAGCATCCAGCAGATTCTGTTCTGGAATAGAGGATCATAAACTGATGTAACACACCAGGCTGTTAGTTCATACTTTAATTAAATCTGTATTCCCTTTTCCAGCAGATTGAACTAAAGCCAAAATATTTAAAGAGACCACATGAAACATTTTGGGAAGAAAGCATTTATAATGGCTTTGAGCATAATGCAGAGTGAAATGCTTCATGGTACATGTCGGAGTTTCAACAGTTTTATAAATTGTTTATGCTTTATGGGAACTGCCATTGATATTAATTTTATACTGTGACCACAGTCTTGTGAGACCACTTAGTAATATTAGTGTTTGATTGAATTACTTCACTGTTGCGCACTATTCTTGTTGAAAGAGTGCACCTGTAACATTTTTTTTACCCGTTTTCATTCAACTTGCGAAAGAAACAGTTCAGCATCATAAAAATGCAAGCATTTCTCAGCACTTTCATTGTATATAGATGATTTTTACCAACATAGCTTACATAGAAATTTCAAGATTGCGTGTTGAGTACCTTACGTTATCCATTTCTCAAAAAAAAGTCTATAGTAAATTTATCTGGATTTTTTGAGTATGAAATCATTCTGTTTTTCCTCAGTCCCTTCATCGCCTCAGATTACACAACAATCACAAGCTGAGAGGATGGATATACCACCATTTATCAGGCCTACACCAAAGCCTCTCTTAGTCGGCCATTGATGCCTGACATAGAGACAACTATTCCTCAGATATTCACAGCACATTTTTACCCCTGCTTCACAAATGGAACTCTGTGCAAACACTGCATCTACAGTGCGAAAATAACTAATTGAATAAAAAGGCAAGTGTATCTGAGCCTAGTGCCTGCTGCCTGCTACCATGTTGCTTTTGCTTCCTTATCAGTCAATGTGTATAGTGCTCATAGCAACGTGGCTGGCAGCTGAGGTTCTTTGAGAGACTCTTGGGTCAAGTGGCTCTCAACTTCTGTGAGCATGGCCCACAGATGAGCCTGCTTCAGGCTTCTGTGGGCCCTGCTCACTTTCTGGCACCTCTGAAGTCACCAGAGGATGGGGTTAGTACAATATAATGAGTACACACTGCATTTAAATCATGAAGCTGCATTATTATACAGCTGCAGGAAAAAGCCTCCACAGAAAAGAACTAGGAAGGTATAGAACTATGGCTTTACAAAACTATGCAATTAACCAGAGTTTGCATTTATGTTGAGTACACTTTGCAAAACTATTATGGGCAAATTTAGCCTCCCCTCTTCCGCCTGGCTGCTAGTTAGGCAGAACGTACCTGAGGTGTGCTTCGCCTGATATAACTTGAACCCATCTGTATTTCTAGGTTCAGGTCATTATCGTGGCCCTGACATCCCCTGCATCTAGAATTGTGGTGGAAATCCAGCTACTGCTGCAGGCCTGAGAAGCCAGCAGTAGAGGTAATGGCTACTAGCTGAGGGGCATTCTGACTGCTAGCCAAAAACCTGAAATCAGGAGGCCTAAAGCCCTGAAGATAGTGTATGGTTACTGGGGGAGAAAATAACCCAGTTATGGTTCCTCCCCCCAACTTGTTAACAAGCACATGCTTGATGTCGGAGGAGCCACTCCACCTGCTATCAGGGGATCCTCAGAAAATCTGTGGGCAAAGCAAAGGAGGCATAAACCTGGCATAAATGGATCTCTGCCCCTTTATCCTCTTGCCTTGTGATTGGAAACTGAGCGTTACCTGGGCATATAGGTTGCCACATAATTTAATTCATACCATAAATTTTTGTTACATCTTGCCCTACATCATGCAGTCATTTTCAAACAATATTAGAAAAATCTTTGCATCAAATAAACGATTAGCTTTGTCAATTCACCACAGATTAGGTTTGAAGTAATAATTTCAAAACAGTTAAGCTTCACTGTAATGGATTACAGTAACGTAAATAATCAATTTGAGTGATTCTATGATCCGGTGCTCCCAATGGGGAGCAGTGATCGTAGAGAATGTATCTCAGGAAATCACGGGTGCCCAGCCTCTTATTTCCTAAGATATGCTCCCTGTGAGTGCTGCTCCACACTGAGAGTACCCGATTGTGGAATCATCCCTTTGATAGTTGCTTTACAATTTACATTATCCTTATTTTTTTTAATACTCATTTACAACAACTGCACACATCACCACAATATTACAATTTTCCAATTTAGTGCATGGATCAAAGTTTAAGGATCCATTACATTATCATATGTAACTTATTTATATCTAAGTGACAACATTGTTTAAAAGGTTAATTTTATATAATTCATAATAATATAGTAATTATTTTCAATCGAAAATGATTTTTGGTTTAATGTCTGTACAGTATCCTGAAAATGTTGAACATTGTTAATCCTTTATAATCATGATATAGAAATACTATTACAGCACATTATGAAAAATATGCTTATTAATCCTGTTTCTGGTAAAATTTCCATAACTGGCTTGCCTCAAAATGTTAGGCTTGAATAAGGACAAGGCTCAGATCAAGGTTTCTAGAAATGTGGTCTGTTTGTGACATTTATAGCTCAATCTATCTAATGACTCTTTGGGGGCAAAATTGGGTCGTGCCCCCTTTGAGACGCTAACTTCGCCGGGGCACTACTTTTAGCACCCCGAAAAAGTTAGCGCCCCCATGCCCGAAATTCACTGGTAGCGCCCCAAGAGGAAGGCGGGGCGCTACTGGAAGGGGAGGGGCCTAGCGCAGCACAACCCGGGGCGCAACTGGGCCACCAGGGATCGGGGTGCCGGCAAAAGAGCCCGGCACTCAAGAGAAGTGCCGGGCTCACAGAAAGCAGCCTGCACCCCGCAGGGGGGCTTCACAGGAGGCTGGGGACAGCAATGGGGGTAGGTGCTGGCAGGCGGCCAGCAACAAAAATGGCCGCCCGGCTCCTCCGCTTTAATTTGCGCCGCCCCGACCGCAGGTAGTTCCCCTTGACCTTGTTGGACATAGCGTCCGGCGGTAAGTCAGGGGGCGCTACCAAAGATCGCGGCCGGGGTGCTGCGCACGGCAATGACATCATCGCCGGAGGAGCAGCGCCACGGGGCGCTAACAGTTACCGCCGCCACTAACCTCCCAGTGAATTTCGTGGGAGGCATTAGCGGTGCCGCGCCCAGGCGCTAGTTGCTTTGCGCCCCATTAGCGCCCTCTTAGGACGCTAACGGGAGGCACAAATCAACCGAATTTCTCCCCCTTTATAATTAACTCTAAAGTAAAACAGTTAATTGAGAAAAATAACTTTTACAATAAGTTGTTTATGTGCAAAGGATGACTTACATACTGGGCTGGCAGCCTTCACAGTACTGTATCAATAAGAACATAAATGTTTAGGACACATTTTACATTGGAATCAATACTATTCCATCTCGGTGTTTACTGCAGACATAAGGATCAAGCATAACAGCTTTCTGATATCTGCAGAACAATGTCCCAGAAATCTGAACCCTTCCCCCATACATCACGGGGTGATTTTCGATTCAGCCGGACATCAGGTGAGAGGCCCGATTGATTTTGGTGATTGGGCGCATTATAATAAAATTGGTGAAATGCCAGTGCTGAATAGGCGCTGACAGGCAGATCGCCGATCGGGAGGACGGGAAATCTGGCTGAGCCGGCAGAATTTATTTGGGGGCGGGCATGAGTGCTCCTCCTGACTCCACAAAAATCATTACAGGAACATAGGGGGCGATTTTCTGACGTCCGAGGAGGCGGGTTTGGAGGCGGGAAAGGCGGGAAAATCAGATTCAAAGAGGTCGGGTTCGAAACCCGCCTCCAACCCACCTCCGTGGGATTTTGCCGGTTCCGGTTTTGGAGGTCGGGAAACGCTCCCCCCTCCAGCTGGCCATTGCGCTATTTAACATCCTTAAATGCTCGTTAAGGGTCTCTCTAAGCCTATTTTGAGAGGCCCTCGTGATTTTTCCAGCTTTTCGGTGTGATCCACGCACCTCCTAAACCACGCCAGGTAAACCTGGCGGGTTGACTTGTGGGTGGCCTCCTCACTGCTGCAGGTCTAACAAGACATCGTTTTTGCAGCAAGGATTACTTGCAGGTACCAGACCTTGGCTTTAAAAGGTCTCTGAGCACTTTTAGAATGCCTTCCGAAGTTGGAGGTGCTGCAGCTTGACTCCATCAACTGTGGGACCTCCTTGGAAGACCCTCTCCCCACTTGCAATGAGCGCTTCCCCAAAGGAGGCATCTACAAGCAGCATGGGAACCATTCGTTTTCTTTCTGCATGGACCTCAGATGAGGATGAGGAGGATGAGGAGGAGGATCTGGAGGAGGAGGAGGAGGAGGTCAGAGCCCGGGATGCAAGGGATGAACTTATCATGGCCAGATTTGCATAGGTTGCCCAAGTTGGCACATGTCCTTTGCTCCATCCTAGGACATCAGTGACAATGGACTCTCTGGCCTCCTTTCACTCAGGCCACCAACCTGACAACGCAAGTGTGGCGGTGCCCGCAATGTGGAGCTGCCTAAGGTGAAAGAACAGATGGCATAACGGCAATATTTTGGCTTCAAATCATTTTAATGCTTTCCAACAGGGATGGCATTTCATCAATACACAGAACCAGTCTCCCAATCTGCACACAGATCTGGAGGTTATATCCCTTGCCAGCTGTACCCACACAGCCTTGGTTTCTTTGGCAGGCCTCTTCCTCCGAGATGAGTGGAAGAGCACCTCCATGCTAGCTGTCACCCCCTCCAACAACATTTGCAGCGCCTCATCCGAGAGCCTCTGGTAGGCCTTTGCCTTGGAATTGGACATAGTGGTTTCTCAAAAGATGTTGGAGGTGGTGCAGGAGACGCAGAAATGCTGTGGAATGAGCCAAGGGAGCAAGAAGTCATAAAATCAGATTGGAAAAGTGCTGTCAACAGAGGCGAGTTTCAGTCCCATAACACTAATTGAGCAAGGGCATCCCACACCTCTGAAATCAAGTGGCCAATCATGGGAAAATCGCAAATTTTTGAAACCTATCAGTGGAGGCGAGTTTCAAACCCACCCAAACTGAAACCCGCCTCCATCTCACCTCCAGTGGGAAAATCGCCCCCTTACCTGCAGTTTTTTTGGAGTGGCCTTCAGCAGTCCCTTTAAGAACCATTGGTTAGGCCCCTCAACATCAAGTGCCAGTGGGTGGAGTGTGTGTGGTGCATGGTCTACCCATTGGTACCTGAAGATTGGATCAGTGTCCTATTGATGGCATGGAACCCCAATTTACATGGGCTATTTATCTCTCTAATATGGCTGTTGCTGTCCTGGCACATGCATGGAATTGATAATGAGACTGACATGAGATTATTACCTCCTAGCTTGTAGAACTCTTTTTGCAGGACCTGAATTTTATTCTTCCCCATTTATCTAGTTCCAACATGAGCCATGACTTTCAACTGATCTGTCTCCCTCTCCAATAGTTTCTACGTCCACTCTGGAGGTGAATTTCCGTGGGGGATCTCCCACTCGTCTGTCGTAACTTCAGCAGAAGAACCTCAGAAACATTTGAAAAGGTGTGTTTTTCCGGGGTTTCCATTGCTCTTCTGCTGAAGTTGCAGATGAGTGGGCGAATTGCAAGTGGAAATTCACCCCCTGTATATCCCTTACTTTGTCACCTGGGAGACAACACACAATTTAGGACTCACATTTACAGTTATAGAAGTGACTGTCCATTCCTCTTACTACTGAATCCCCACTACATTGCACTCCTCCACTCAACTCTTCCCCCCCTTGGCAACAACTTTTTGCACAGAGCAGTGGGGGGATAATTTTAACCCCGAAAAATGGGTGGGTTGGGGTCGGGTGAGATGTAAAAAATGTTTAAATTTCTAACTTGACCACAACCTGCCTCCAACCCACCCACTTCCGGGTTTACTGGAGGTGGGACAGGGCGCGGGCAGCCAACACCCGCCGGGGAGGCGGGTTGGCCATTCAAATATTATAATGAGGCTGGGAGCCTCACATTTAACCTGTCTTACAAGTTTAGCCCTGACCAGGCCCCCCACCCCATCCAAGGACCCCCTTCCCTCCAGGTCGGGGATCGGCGCCCCCCGGGATCCGACCCCATGCTGGGGTCGGGGATCTGACCCCCCCGCCCCCACTAACTCAGCAGCAGGCTCCCTACCTGCTCCTGTGGCCTCCTCCCGAGTGCTGCCTGTCCGACAGTGAGCCAAGCCTGTCAATCAGGCTGACTTCCAATGGGGATCCTGTAGAAAAAAAAGATGCATACTATGGAATTAAAACTCCACAGCATGACCAAAAGCCCCGCTGCTCCAACCAGCAGTTCCTTCAAGCATGGATCCCCACTGGGAGTGTGAGAGCCCTGACCTTACCCTAGTGATATCATTCAGCTACTGGATAAACCACTGGATTCATTTGATGAAATGATGTTGAAAAATTGACAGTAATGTATTAAATAAGTGTTCCAGGTGCATCAAATATAATGAGGGGAGAGAAAGTGAACTGGAATTTTGTACTTATAAAAAGTATGCCTTTAAACACACAACTGCACAGTAAAGCTGTTTTTTCACAAGTAAGTCACAGGGCTACTGCTACATTGCATAAAAGGTATCTATCAGTTAATTAACATCTTCGTAAAAGAAACAGGTATAAAATGAAAATTTGCATCATCACCGATTAATTCTTCATATATTCCACAATATTTGCTTCACAGAAACAAATTTGATAAAGTGAACATTTTGCTTTCCATTGAAATGATCCTACTAAAAGTCTTGTAAGATTATGGAAAATTAAATGACCTGTTTGGCAAAGAGAATACCGATCATCTATTTGTAATATTTTCATGTACTTACTGCTGTGGTATGAAATATCACCTCAAATTAAAAATTGTTTAAAATACTGAATGCTCAGACTTCTGTCCAGTTTATAGAATGCTGGAATATCTGAGTTGAAAATTACCATCTTTTATTTTATAATTTGGTATCATCTACTTATGGTATTTGTTTCAGTGTGCATTAGAAAATACTAAAATTTGGTATTTAATAATCTGAACTGCTAAATTAACACTCATTAGTCCTCTCTGATGCAAAGAATCCTGATTTACAATTGTTGTCAATATTTGCTAATAAAGTTAATATAAATCATAGTTAGCTGAGCGGATGTAATTTGCTTTCAGTCTATTGAGCCAATGCAGATGAACTAATTCTGCCCAGCAGACTACTTTTATCTTTCTATGTCATGTAAAGAAAGCTAATGTATTTCTGGTTTAACAAAACATGCCAGTAAAGCACTGCACAAGCTAGTATGCTATTAATGTTTCACCAAGAATTGCAGGTCACAGTTCATGTAAATTTAGAAGTCACTGCTTAAAGTAGTACTTGCAATGTGATTTGATTAGGCATTGTGAAGTTATGATAGATTGTATGTACGCCTCACATCGTTAACAAAATATTTTTAAATTTCTTGTCAATTTAACTTAGAAAACCACAGTTACTTGCAAGTGAAATTAACTGAAAGCATGTATAAATAGGACGATTTTTTTTAAATTACTAATTGGGTTAAACTCCTTTAGGACTCATGTATAAATGCAAATATGAAATGACAGTTTCTGGAATTAATGAACGTTTCTGGTGCTCTGATTATAAATCTGATGCAAGGATCAGGATTCAAAAATGTCTCATTATCACACTGCTTCAAGGTACAAAAGTATCATCAGTAAATTTTGCACAGCATAGAGATACATCTTTTCCCTTTAAAATGCAAGCATAGAAAAAATGTAATTATGATACTAGTAATTGGTTCCTCAGACCTTTGCATTCATCAAACCTCACATAAGACAGAGTTTGATTTTGAATGTATTAAAAGTGCCGATGTACATTTAAAGTTATGTACAATATTTTTGACTGTTAACTCAAGCCCTTGTTCTACAAGGAAAGCTAAGGGGGGCTAAATTCAATAAGTCCTGAAAATGGGCACGCGATCTGCCCGCACCCATTGAAAGAAATGCAGGCAGCACGCGACATTTGTGCTGCCTGCTAATTAACATGATTGAAGTGCTGAGCCCAGCGCTGAGAGCACTGCTGGTTGGCTGAGCGCTCAGCAGGAGGCCCAATTTAAAGCTTACCTGCAGTTTGAAACACAGTCTGCACTTCTTAAATTGGAGGTGCTTTCTGAAATAAGCACATCATTGTAATTGTTGCAAAGAAAAGTGGAAGGTATGGATCAATAGGACAGAGAAAGGGCACCTAGGTTCTCAGAGGCAGCACTGGAAGCCTTAGTGCAGGGGGTCAAAAGGAGGAGACAGGTCCTATACCCACAGCAGGCCAGGAGGCTCTTCAGGCTGACTGTAGAAGGCAGTGGGAGCAGATTGCTGAAGAGGTCAATGCCACCAGTCTTTCCCCCAGGAACTGGATTCAGTGCCGAAAGAAGTTTAGTGACCTCACACGAGTGGTCAAGATCAATGAATGCATCCTCAAATGCCATATCCCACCAACTGCACCACTAGCCTCTCACACTGCTCAATGCACAACACCCCCATCACTCATCTACCAACAATCTCTACCAAACATGACTCACACCTCACATTCACAGCTTCACATCACCCGCACACACTTACCACTGCGGCAAGCCTCACACCCACATCTCACAGCTTGAAAACACTGTCAGTTATTCAACCATGACAGGCACATGTCCCAAACGCATTACATCACACGCACTGACAAACTTCCCTTTCTCTTGTAGGAAAAGGTGGCGCATAACCGGTGCTGGCAGACCTTAATCGGTGGGGGAGAGGCTCGCCTGCATCACCTCACTTCCTTGGAAGAGACAGTGCTGGCCATTCTTGGCAGGGCATGGCTGAGCCCGTGGCCAGTGATAGGGCTGAAGGAAAACAGGATTCCGGTATCCTCATACGTTATCGTTCTTCTCACATCCCACTTCCCTCTCATCACACAATCTCTTCTGATTTACAATCTGCACATGGTGTAAGCATGCACCTCTTGCTTTTCCCTCCCCTCACCACAACCCTACCCTTGTGCCTTTTTCATTTCAGACACCCAAGAAATCCAGTCTGCCCAGCCAGTGGTTGAACAAGAAGAGGGAGAGGAGAGTGAAGAAGAAGAAGAAACTCCGTCACTCGATTTCACACTCCCAGCCACCAGCTCAGATACTGACACTCTGCATACTTTAGAGGATAGGTTAGACATGAGATCTACATGTGGTGAGACACCAGGCACGAGTGGCCTGCAGCCAGGGCAGGGGGAAAAGGGTAGCTCAGGTGCCAGCTCCCTGGAGGGCGAGGTTGCAGATGGGTTCTGCTGCACAGGACTCAGATGAAGACCTCCATAGGGCGGCCTACAGAAGAACACTGGTGGGCTTGCACAATGAAATGCTTGGTGCATTGGCAGGCCTGCCAGAAAGCCTGCTCAATGCACCACACCCCCATCACTCAGCTACCAACTATCTCCATCAATCACAACTCATACCTCACAATCATCGGTTCACCTCACCCTCACACACTTACCACTGTTGCAAGCCTCACACCCACATCTCACACCTTGCACACGCTGCCAGCTATTCAACCATCACCCAAACTCATTGCACCACACTCACTGACACACTTCCCTTTCTCTTGCAGGCCAAGGTTGCGCATGAACGGCACCAGCAGTAGCTAACAGGCTGCGGCAGGCACAGCTGCATATCCTGACCCAGCTGGAGGAGACAGTGCTAGACATCATTGAAGAGGCTGTCACTGCGGCCGTGGCGATCAGCGAGGCAGAATTCATTGATGATGATGGTATGCTTATACCTAATCCTCCTTCTCACATTCCACTTCCCACTCATCCCACAATCTGTTTTCACTTACAAGCTGCTGATGGTGTAAACATGCACATCTTGCTTTCCGTCACCCCCCCCCTCCACAACCCTACCCTTGTTCCTTTCTCCTTTCATATACCCAAGAATTCTAACTAGCCCAGCCAGTGCAGGAAGAACTAGAGGAGAATGATCGAGAAGAAGAGACACTGTCACTTGATCTGACACTCGCAGGCACCAGCTCAGAAAATGAGTAGTATAGAGGCGGGATCTGCATGTGGGGAGTTACCTGGCATGAGTGGACTGCAGGCAGGCCAGGGGGAAAGGGTGGCACAGGTGCCAGCTCCCTAGAGGGCGAGGTCACGCACACATTCTGCTGCAGAGGACACAGATGAGGACTAAGATGGGGTGGCCTTCAGAAGAAAGGTGATGGGCATGTACACAGAAATGCTTGGTGCATTGGCAGGCCTGCCAGAGAGCCTGTTGTCACTGTCAAGGAGCATGGAGGAGTCCGGCTCCAACCTTGCACAGGGCTTTGCGCAGAGCTTGGAGCCCATGATGTCCAGGATGGTGTTGTTTTAAAACATTCTTCTGTTGTTCACTTGAATAGTAATGAATTCAGTCTTCTGGTTATAATAATTTTATTCTTTAACTTCAGCATAAAAACAAATTTACAAGCAGAGTATAATCACAGATAGTATACGCGAACCTGGGCACGGGTCCCTTCTCGTGCTGCTTGAACAAAGGAAAAAGCTTATATTTATACATTATTCTCTTTATCAAGCTGGAAGTAGCCTTGCCATATTTCGTAGTCTCCGGTCAAAAGCATCATCCTTCAGCCAATGCACACAAGTTTACATATCTCGTACATCAACATTCGGTAGTTTATATTCAATGTACCGTCCTTCAACTGGCGTGTACTTCAACATCCTCTTGCAAAGATTGCAATGGTATATGATAGGTTGTTTATAGTATGGCAATACTATAAACATCCCATGACCCTACTTCACTCTTGAACACTGGCTTTTGCTAAGTGACATCTGTATCTCTCTCCCTCTCTCTGTAATGTTGGAAATTACCTTTTTTTCCCTATATTGAATGAACTAAACATGAACATCTTTCGGAAGCTGAATTAACCAAGTTCCATATGCCAACAAATGGAAGTGATGGACAACTTTATTAGAGCACTTATGGGCCCAACCATGATGCAGGGTCTGATGGGCGATGTCTCAGCTTCCATTGCAGCACAAGCGGAAGCGACCCAACGTCTGAGTGCTGCAGTGGAACCTTCTACTTCTGTCATGCAAGCTCAGCTTACTGCCATGCAAGCTCAGACTGCTCTCATGCAGGCTCAGCTTGCTCCCATGCAAGCTCAGATTGCTGCTATCGTGGCTGCGTTTACCAGTGTGGAAAGAGGCTTGCGGGGTGTCCTCCAGCAGATTACTAGGATTGCTGAGGCACCGTACCAGGGGAGTGGCAGTGGCTCCGTGGAGCACGAACCTGCTGTCCTCTCTCAGGATGACAGCATTCGTACTGCCACTCTGCCAGTGCCCTTGTTGTTGCCTATCAGACAGCCAGCCCAGACGGCTGCAGCCTATGCCGAGGTGGTGCAGTCTACAGCCGGGCCTTCTAGGCCCAGAGCTGCTCGAGGTCATCCTGCAAGGCCATCTGCAGTCTCACCCACTGAAAGTTAGCAGCCTTCCACCAGCCATGCTGCAGCCACTGGGGTAGCACTTCGTAAGAGCACTAGGATAGGCAAAGGCACTAAGGGAATGCACAAGGGTGATTAGTTGACTTTGTTATGCAGTTTTGCAGTGAATCATTTATAAATTATGTTTGGAATATTTGTTCTGTGGTGACTGACATTTCAGCATTGCGGCCAAGAGGACGCTGTGATGTTCTGTGACAGAGGAATGGTAAGGTAGGGAAGTGTTGAGCAATAGAGAGCTGGGGTTTCATTCAGCCCATCTGGAACAAGAAATTGCAGGCTGCCTCCTTCCTTCCTTCCTCCTCCTCCTCCTCCTCTTCCTTCTCCTCCTCCATGGTGGCAAGGGCTGCGCCCTAATGATGGCCAAGTTGTGAAGGATGCAGCAGACCACCACGAATTGGGACACCCACTCCAGCAAGTACTGGAGGGCGCCTCCTTAGGCAGCGGAATCGTTACTTGAGCACCCCAGTAGTCTGCTTGATGACGTTCCTCGTGGCAGCAGAGCTGTCATTATATGAGTGCTGGCCACGAGTGGTGAGGTTGTGGAGGGGAGTCATCAGCCAGCCCCGACTGCTGCAGCCCATGCCGTCGATAGCCCTTGTTGCCTAGCAGCCACCCTCAGGTTCGACGTGGTTGATGGAAAATTGCTCGCACTGCAGACTGGCGCAGGATGAAGGCATCATGACTGCTGCCAGGATAGCAGGCATTCACCATCATGATGTGCTGGACGTGGTCACACACCAACTGCACATTAAGTGAGTGGTACCCTTTGATGTTACAGAACATCTCACTGTTGATATGCGGCCGCCGCAAAGCCACGTGTGTGCAGGTGATGGCGTCCTGCACCATGGGAAAGGCACTTATCATGGCAAAGCCACAAGCGCGCTCCTCCTGCTTCTCTCTGTTTAGAGAGAATACAATGAAGTCCCCTCTCCTAGAGTACAGCGCCTCTGTGACCTCCTGGATGCAGCAATGGATGGTGACCTGCAAGATGTTTGCTATGTTGCCTGTTCCAGCTTGGAAGGATCCGCTGGCAAAAAAATTCAGGGCCATGGTCACCTTGAGAGCCATTGGTAGAGCCGTTGTGGCCCTGGTCTGAGGCTGCAGGTCTGAGGCTGCAGGTCTGGTTCGAAGAGGTGGCAGAATTCTGTGATCATCTCCTTAGTGAAGCGAAACCACCAAACACACTGCTCCTGGCTTAGGTACAGGTAGGAGAAGTGCTCCCTGAAGACCCTAGGTGGGTAAGGCCTCCTGCTGAGAGCCCTCCTCCCCCCTCCGCGAGCAGCTTGTCTTCTTTGCTGCCTCTGTTCCATCTCCCTGTCATGCTGCAACGCGAGGGGTTCTGCAACTAGAGCCCCCATGACTGGGAGCAAGTGGTGTACTCAGAGACCTTCCAGTAGTAGCGAACTCCTACCCAACATCCAGCAACACTCCCTGCACACTTTAACAACTTTTGAAATGTCTTCCAGCAACCCAGTATTCATACAAACTCTGAAAGAGCCAGTACAAGAGAAATAATCAACTTACTTGCAAGTTAGATGTTTCCCTTTAAATAGCACTGGTGGGGTTCCCTTGTGCAGCTGAACACAGTGTTTAGGAGAGGGCGTTGAATGGAGCGGCAACGTCAAAAAATGGCAGGTCGTGCGTCAAATCAGCGTTACACGCTGACCAACGTCACGATCTGGCTACTCTGCATACTGCCGGCGCACGCACGTACCGCATCCGCTATTGCCCAAGATGGCAACCAGCGCGGTCCTCGGCGGAAGCAAGGTGGACACCACTTTTTGAAAAACAAACGGTCATAACTGCCGGTGCTAAGGTGCCGAATTTCATGGCCAAGGTATCTGAGTAAAAAAATGGATTGAAGATTGCCAAAAGACATAACATAGATATTTAGAAGTTTATAATAATGTGAAACATATGCATCAGTTCTTGTGTTGAGAACTAGAGATTTATCACAGCATTACTTTCTGAGATTTGTATCCTAAATTAATTTTCTCTTGGCACTAGTTTTTTTAAGTGGTTTAAATTTGCTCATTTTCTAAAGCTCCTGGCAACCCCTGGAGTGCTACTGTAAATCATCAAATAAGCATTATGTGAAATAATCCATATAATTTTAAGTAGTTTATTATGTGACACCTTGTCACAAAGGCTTTTTGAAAATCAAGGTATACAATGACAAATGGGCTATCTATATTTGAGCCATGACCTTTTTTCCGTAAGCCATGTGCGACTCTCTAATAACCCCTTCTCTGGGTGGCACATATCTAGAATTTTTTGCTCTTTTTAGGGGTGTAAAGTAGCAATGCTGTGGACAGATCCAACCAGCAGAATTTTTGTTTCAGCAGGCATATTACATGCTTGATATATATTCTTGGAGAAGCAAGTGCCTCATTATATTTTCTGCTGCAGTTCTTTGATTCAACTCTGATGCCATGTGCCATCCCTTGAGAGGATATCCTGAACACCTAGGAGCCATCCAGCTAGGATGGCACAGCCTTAAAATGATACTGGGACTGTACACTTGTAGACAATAAATGCATTGTGGCAGCTTCCAGGGTAACTGCTTGCATCATGTAGCTGTGGTAATCACAAACAACCTGCACATTGATGGAATGAAATCCCAAACCTGACTGCAGGAGATAGTAAAGCTCAGTGATTGTCTTCCTTGTGAAGTGTAAGTGGTGAATATTCCCTTGGTGCATTTCTAATAACCCTGAATCCCATTTGTTGACAAGAAAATTATAAATAAAATAAAAACTACTCACTTATGAATATAAGAATAATCAAGACCAATGAGTTACCGTTTTTATAGAAAAATGAAAAGTCACGGAATTCAATTTCCAAAACACTGATTAAAAAAATTCCAGAATGCCATGCAAAATAAACAGCATTTAAATTATTCAGTCACCATAAATCAGCAGCCCTCACAATATATTGTACATGACATGATAATAACATTTCTATTGTTGTGCAACCACATATTCTCCAACTCATAAGCAATGTCAAGGGAGGTTTGCTACACCTGAAAATCCATGGGGCCCATTAACACCTGTATTGCATCACAGAAGTGAGACTTCAATCCACTGATAACCTGCAGCGCTGATTCTGCCAGGGAACTCTGTGGGTCAGATAATTTAAATACCCACTGGTTTTTCAACAGTGCAACTCCCATGAAATACAAGAGTACTGTGCTGGGGGGCAGTGGAAATTTGTATGACTGGATTTAAAAAGGCTCAAAGATATGAAGATTGTATTACCATGTTGGGGTAAGTAGGTAAGTAGTGAACATATTACAAGACTGAGGTAACTGGTAAATGTAACAGAGGGCTCTTGTGAGAATTTGTGGCACTTTTAAAGCATGTCTTCATGTGGAGTATTTAGCAGGGGGCACCAAAAGGGGGGAGCAGGACATTGGAAGGAGGCAGCAGCAACAATACGTTAATGAAAAAAAAAGACCTAAAACGCTTCATAGAAGCATAATCAAAAATGGATGTTGAACCATATTAGGAGGGGTGACCAAAAGCTTGGTCAAAGAGGTGGGTTTTAACAAGGATCTTAAAGGAAACACTTAAAGGAAAAGAAGGAGATTGAGACGTAGATGGGTTTAAAGACCACCGGACATCCCAAAGCGCTTTACAGCCAATGAAATACTTTTTGAAGTGTAGTCACTGTCATAATGTAGGAAATGCAGCAGCCAATTTGCGCACAGCAAGCTCCCACAAACAGCAATGTGACAATGACCAGATAATCTGCTTTAGTGATGTTGGCTGAGGGATAAGTATTGGCCAGGACACCAGGGGTAACTCCCCTGCTCTTCTTCAAAATAGTGCCATGGGATCTTTTATATCTACCCGAGAGGGCAGCCAGGGCCTCGGTTTAACATCTCATCCAAAAGACAACACTTCCAACAGTGTCAGCCTAGATTTTTACATTCAAGTCTTGGAGTGGGACTTGAACCCACAACCTTCTGACTCTGGCTACCAACTGTGGCAAAAGGCCGTACCCGGGGGGCTAATTAAAGGTCGGCCTACCTGACAGCCGATGCCTTTAATTAGCGCCCCGCGACCCGCCAGGCAATGCTGCAGTGCCTGCTCCAGCCCAGCGAAGGTGGAGGGAGCACTACTCAATTTTCCGGTGGGGCACTAACGAGATGCTAATGGAACGCTGCACACCCGGATGGCGTCACGATCCCTGGGGCGCAGGGTTCGGCGGCGCTATCTGTTAGCGCTGGCGCTAACCGGCAACTGAATTTATAGCGCAGCGCTGTTATCGGCCCACCTGGGCACTAACCCCTTTGCTAATGGGAGGTGCTAAGCTACCCAATTTCTAGCCTTTGAAAGATTTAAATTTGTTGGACTGGGAGCCAATGTAGGTCAGTGAGGACAGGGGAATGGGTGATCGGTACTTGGTAAGGAATAGGATACGCATAGCTGAGTTTTATATGAGCTGAAGTTTATGGAGGGTGTAGGATAAAAGGCTAGATAGGAGAGCATCGGAATAGTCCAGTCTCTAGGTGACAAAGGCATAGATGAAAGTTCCAGCGGCAGATGGCCTGAGATACGAATGAAGGTGGGCAATATTATGAAAGTGGTCTACATGAATGGATATGGGTTTGGAAGCTCAGTATGGAATCAAATATGATGCTGAGGTTGCAAACAGCGTAGTTCAACCTGAGACAGTGACTGGCGAAAGGAATGCAATTGGTGCCAAGGGTACGAAATTTGTGGTGGGGGTCGAAGATGATGGCTTCGGTCTTCCCAGTGTTTATCTGGAAGAAATTATATTCAAATGGGAGCTTAATAAATTCCTAAGAGTGGCTAATATAAGTGCGTAAAGAAGATAGATGGATAGCGATGTATCTCCCAATTATCACGGTCTCCTGGAACTCATTTGATTGCCTGGTGTCAGCTGTGGCGCAGTGGGTAGCACTCTTGCCTTTGAGTCAGAAGGTTGTGGGTTCTAAGTCCCACTCCAGGAACTTGTAGCACAAAAATCTAGGCTGACACTGCAGTGTTGAGGGAGAGCTATACTGTCAGTAGGGGCCATCTTTTGGATGAGATGTTAAACCCTGTCTGCTCTCTCAAGTGGATGTAAAAGATCCCATGGCACTATTTCAAAGAAGAGCAGGGGAGTTCTCCCTGGTATCCTGGCCAATATTTATCCCTCAATCAACATAACAAAAACAGATTATCTGGTCATTATCAAATTGCTGTTTGTGGGAGCTTCCTGTGCACAAATTGGCAGCCGCATTTCCCACATTACAATAGTGGCTACACTCTAAAAGTACTTCATTGGCTATAAAGCGCTTTGAGACATCCGGTGGTCGTGAAAGGCGCCATTAAATCCAAGTCTTTCTTTGTGGGGAGTTTTTTCCTAAATTGGCCTAAGAGGTTTACTCTGTTTTCTTGCCTTTTCCAGGAGATTGTGTGGCTGGTTTGTGGGGGAGAAGTGCAGATGAAGGTCACAATGTGTACATTGACAGGATTAAACAGGCTCAATGGACCAGTTGTTCTTTCCTTACCCTTCATTTTCATGTGTTTTGTAGGTTTTGTATCCAATATCAGATGTCTGATAATACAGAAACAGTGGAGGTGGTTGAAAAGTAGAGCTAGATGTCGAAAGCAAACATGTGGAAGCTGACCCCATGTCTGAAACATAGAAGATAGGAGCAGGAGTAGGCCATTCGGCCCCTCGAGCCTGCTACGCCATTTAATGAGATCATGGCTGATCATTCAAATTCAGTACCCTGTCCCTGCTTTCTCCCCATATCCCTTGATCCCTTTAGCCTTAAGAAATATATCTAACTCCTTCTTGAATATATTTAATGAATTGGCCTCAACTGCCTTCTGTGGTAGAGAATTCCACAGGTTCACCACTCTCTGGGTGAAGAAATCCCTCCTCATCTCAGTCCTAAATGGCTTCCCCCTTATCCTGTGACCCCTGGTTCTGGACTCCCCCGCCATCGGGAACATCCTTCCTGCATCTAGTCTGTCTAGTCCTGTTAGAATTTTATAAGTTTCAATGAGATCACCTCTCATTCTTCTAAACTCTAGCGAATATAAGCCTAATCGACTCAATCTCTCTTCATATGTCATTCCTGCCATCCCAGGTATCAGTCTGGCGAATCTTCGCTGCACTCCCTCCATGGCAAGAACATCCTTCCTCAGATAAGGCGACCAAAACTGCACACAATACTCAAGGTGTGGTCTCACCAAGGCCCTGTACAACTGCAGCAAGACATCCTTGCTCCTGTACTCGAATCCTCTCGCTATGAAGGCCAACATACCATTTGCCTTCTTAACCGTCTGCTGCACCTGCATGCTTACCTTCAACGACTGGTGCACAAGCACTCCCAGGTCTCGTTGCACTTCCCCTTCTCCCAATCTATTGCCGTTCAGATAATAATCTGCCTTCCTGTTTTTGCCACCAAAGTGGATAACCTCGCATTTATCCACATTATACTGCATCTGCCATGTATCTGCCCAATCACCCAACCTGTCCAAATCATACTGGAGTTTCTCTGCATCCTCCTCACAACACACACGCCCACTCAGCTTTGTGTCATCTGCAAACTTGGAGATATTACATCTAGTTCCCTCGTCTAGATCATTAATATATATTGTGAATAACTGGGGTCCTAGGACCGATCCCTGCGGTACCCCACTAGTCACTGCCTGCCACTCGGAAAAAGACCCGTTTATTCCAACTCTTTGCTTCCTGTCTGCCAACCAGTTCTCTATCCAAGTCAGTACCTTACCCCCAATCCCATGTGCTTTAACTTTGCATGCTAATCTCTTATGCGGGACCTTATCGAAAGCCTTCTGAAAGTCCAAATACACCACATCCACTGGTTCTCCCTTATCTATTCTACCAGTTACATCCTCAAAAAAGTCCAGTAGATTAGTCAAGCATGATTTATCTTTTGTAAATCCATGTTGACTTTGTCCGATCCTGTCATTGTTTTCCAAGTGCTCTGCTATTACATCTTTTATAATGGACTCTAGCATTTTCCCCACTACCGATGTCAGACTTACTGGTCTATAATTCCCCGTTTTCTCTCTCCCACCTTTTTTAAATAGTGGGGTTACATTAGTTACCCTCCAATCCATGGGAACTGTTCCAGAGTCTATAGAATTTTGGAAGATGACCAGCAATGCATCTACTATTTCTAGGGCCACTTCCTTAAGTACCCTAGGATGTAGATTATCAGGCCCTGGGGATTTATCAGCCTTCAATCCCATCAATTTCCGTAACACCATTTCCCTACAAATACTGATTTCATTCAGTTCTTCCCTCTCATTAGACTCTATGTTCCCCGACATCTCTGGGAGATTATTTGTGTCCTCCTTTGTGAAGACAGAACCAAAGTATGTATTTAATTGGTCTGCCATTTCTTTGTTCCCCATTATAAATTCCCCTGATTCTGACTGCAAGGGACCTACGCTTGACTTCACCAATCTTTTTCTCTTCACATAGCTATAGAAGCTTTTACAGTCAGTTTTTATGTTCCCTGCAAGCTTACTCTCATATTCTATTTCCCCCCTCTTAATTAATCCCTTTGTCCTCCTTTGCTGAATCCTAAACTGCTCCCAATCCTCAGGTTTGCTGCTTTTTCTGGCCAATTTATATGTCCTCTCCTTGGATCTTATGCTATCCCTAATTTCCCTTGTTAGCCATGGTTGAGTCACCTTTTTTGTTTTATTTTTATGCCAAACAGTGATGAACAAATTCTGTAGTTCATCCATGCGATCTTTAAATGTTTGCCATTGCCTATCCACCGTCAACCCTTTAAGTAACATTCCCCAATCCATCCTAGCCAATTCGCGCCTCATACCATCGTAGTTTCCTTTATTTAAATTCAGGACCCTAGTCTGAGTCAACGACTTCACTCTCCATCTTAATGAAGAATTCGATCATATTATGATCGCTCCTCCCCAAGGGGCCTCGCACAACAAGATTGCTAGTTAATCCTTTCGCATTACATAATACCCAGTCTAAGATGGCCTGATCTCTGGTTGGTTCCTCGACATATTGGTCCAGGAAACCATCCTGTATACACTCTAGGAATTCCTCCTCCACAGTATTATTACTAATTTGGTTAGCCCAATCTATATGTAGATTAAAGTCACCCATGATAACTGCTGTGCCCTTATTGCACGCGTCTCTAATTTCCCATTTAATGCCATCTCCAACCTCAACATTACTGTTTGGGGGTCTGTATACAACTCCCACTAACGTTTTCTGCCCCTTGGTATTTCTCAGCTCTACCCATACAGATTCCACATCATCAGAGCTAATATCCTTCCTTACTATTGTGTTAATCTCCTCTTTAACCAGCAATGCTACCCCACCTCCTTTTCCTTTTTGCCTGTCATCCCTGAATATTGAATACCCCTGGATGTTGAATTCCCAGCCTTGGTCACCTTGGAGCCATGTCTCCGTAATCCCAATTATATCATATCCGTTTACATCTATTTGCGCAGCTAATTCAGCCACCTTATTACGAATGCTCCTCGCATTAAGACACAAAACCTTCAGGCTTGTTTTTTTAACACTCTTAGACCTTTTAGAATTATTATTTACTGTGGCCATGTTTGATTTACACCCTTGATTTCTCTGACTGCCACTTTTGCTTTTCTCCTTCCTGTCTTTTGCTTCTATCCTTTTTTCCCTTTCCTCTGTCTCCCTGCACAGGTTCCCAACCCCCTGCCATTTTAGTTTAAACCCTCCCCAACAGCACTAGCAAACACTCCCCCTAGGACATCGGTCCCGGTCCTGCCCAGGTGCAAACCGTCCAGTTTGTACTGGTCCCACCTCCCCCAGAACTGGTTCCAATGTCCCAGGAATTTGAATTCCTCCCCCTTGCACCATTCCTCTAGCCACGTATTCATCTGAAATATCCTTCTATTTCTACTCTGACTAGCACGTGGCATTGGCAGCAATCCTGAGATTACTACCTTTGAGGTCCTATTTTTTTTAAATTTACCTCCTAACTCCCTATATTCAGCTTTTAGGACCTCATCCCGGTTTTTACCTATATCGTTGGTACCTATATGCACCACAACAACTGGCTGTTCACCTTCCCTCTCCAGAATGCCCTGCAGCCGCTCCGAGACATCCTTGAGCCTTGCACCAGGGAGGCAACATACCATCCTGGAGTCTCGTTTGCGGCCGCAGAAATGCCTATCTATTTCCCTTACAATAGAATCCCCATCACTGTAGCTCTCCCGCTCTTTTTCCTCCCGTCCTGTGCAGCAGAACCACCCATGGTGCCAGGAAGTTGGCTGCTGCTGCCTTCCCCCGATAAGCCATCTCCCTCAACAATATCCAAAGCGGTATATCTGTTTGAGAGGGGGATGGCCACAGGGGACCCCTGAACTACTCTGCCTGCGCCTACTACTCTGCCTGTCAGTCACCCATTCCCTTCCTGCCTGTGCAGCCTTTACCTGCGGTGTGACCAACTGATTAAACGTGCTATCCACGACCTCTGTGGATGATGTCGCCAAGAGGCAGCATGTAGATGAGGAAGAGGAGGGTTCAAGAATAGATCCTTGGATGTCTCTGAAGGTAATGATGCAGGGACAAGAAGAGAAGCCAATGCTCAAGGTGCTGACCTGACGAAGGAGCAGCGCTCCGAAAGCTTGTGATTTCAAATAAAGCTGTTGAACTATAACCTGGTGTTGTGCGACTTCTCACTTTTGTCCACCCCAGTCCAACACCGACATCTCCGCATTATGATCAGATAAGCAAGAGTGATACCAAGTGAGGGTGGTCCCAGTGAGCTGGACAACAGCAGAGAAGATGGTTTGGCCGACCGTGTCAAAGGATGAGAAAAATCACAGAAAGTATTATTTGTGACTTTGGTTAGGGCCATTTTGGTGCTGTTGTGAAGCCAGCAACCTGGTTGCAGAGATTCAAATAGGGAGTTGTGGGAGAGGTGGGCATGGATTTGGGAGGGGATAGCATGTTCAAAGAATTTGGAGAGGAAAGGGAGCAATAATTTGCAAGGGGAGAGAGAGGTCAAAAGCAACGCTCCCACTAAGCTGTGCAGCCACGCAGCTCTCTTCTGCACCCGCGCAGCCCCGGACCGGTTTTTTCAATGTTAAATTTTGCGTATGCACGAAACTGAGAGAACATTGGTCAAGAGTGGAATTTGTAAGGAGGGGTGATTATGGTGGTTTTGAAAGTGTGGGGGCATTACCTAAGGAGAGGGAAACATTTGCAATATCAGCTATCATGGGTGGCCAGGAAGGGAAGTTGAATGGTCAGTAGTGTGGTGATTATGGGCGTCAAGGGAGCAAATGGTGTGTCTCATGAACAGGCTGAGTTTGAAAAGGGGATGGGGTAAATGGGAGAGAAGCAAGAGAGACTGGTTGAGTGCTAGGGTAGAGGGAGCCTGGGAAAGGTTTGGCTTGGTGCAAAAGGTGAAGGAGGGAAGCAGCAGAAGCAGTTTTGGTCTCCTAAGGAAGGATATATTTAGTACAATGAAGGCTCACCAGACTGATTCCTGGGATGGGGGGGATTTTCCTATGAGGAGAGATTGAGGGAACTAGGCCTATATTCCCTAGAATTTAAAAGAATGAAAGGTAACCTCATTGAGAGATATAACATTCTTACAGGGCTTGACAGGATAAGATTTTTAAAAATTCATTGTTGTGGGCATTGTTGGCCAGCACTTATTGCCCTAGAGTGGCCATTTAAAAATGGGTAAGGACAGCAGATTTCCTTCAAGGACATTAGTGACCCAGATGGGTTTTTACAACACTGCAGTAGTTACATGGTATGAGCTTATTATTCCAGATGTAATTAACTGAATTTAAATTCTCCAGGTGCCATGAGAGGGGGGATTTGAATGCTTGTCTCTGAGATTACTAGTCCAGTAACATTACAACTATGCTACTGTCCCCTACTGGGGAGTTTAGAATTAGGGGGTCACAGTCTCAGAATAAGGGGTCAGCCATTTAGGACTGAGATGAGGAGAAATTTCTTCACTCAAAGAATTGTGAATCTTTGGAATTCTCTACCCCAGAGGTCTGTGGATGCTCAGTCGTTGCGTATATTCAAGATAGAGATCGATAGATTTTTGGATATTAAGGGAATCAAGGGATATGGGGATAGTGCGGGAAGGTGGAGTTGATGTAGAAGATCAGCCATGATCTTATTGAATAGCGGAGCAGGCCCAAAGGGCTGAATGGCCTACTCCTGCTCCTATTTCTTATATTCTTATGTAGGTAGCTGAATGGATGGTCTCAATCTTGTTGACAAACAAGTCCACAAGTTCTTTGCATTAATTGAAGATGATGGTGGAGTGGGCAGGAGAAGGGGGTTTAAGAAGATGATTGGTGGTGGAGAAAAGAAGCCAGAAGTTATCTTTGCTTTACAGACTGATCCTGGAGTAGTGGGTGGTTTTTGCAGAGGAGAGTGAGGCCCAATTGTGCTTGCTGAGGCAGTAAAGAAGAGCGCATAATTTTATTGTTACTCACCTTCAGGTTCTCGGGTGAAATGCAGCAAAGGAGACAAAGGCTGCCCATGGGAGGATAGATCAGAAAAATGTCTCATGTGAAAGTGGCACTGAAAGCCACCTCTGTCACCCCCCTGGATTACAGACCAGGGCTGGAAAAAGTTCAATGACCTGATGAGGGAAGGCAAGGTAACAGACTAGGCGCTTTCCTTTTTCTTCCTTGGCACCATGGGGAATCAGCAGGCTCTGAAATTAATAGAACCAGAAGTCTGACTTCACAGCACCGTGTTAAAGGTGATCCTCTCCTTGGTACCTTACAATATGTGTTGCCATTTCCCCGAACAACAATTACTTGCGTGCATAACCTTAAAAGCCCTTTCTCCACTTTAGCAGGGATTTACTACCAGACTTATAACCTCAGCTATCTGATGTCACCTGGGAGACATCCCTCAAAGCTAGCCAAAATCAAATGCAGTTAATCTTGTTGCACAATGCCTGTGAAAGATAAGCCTGCTCCGCCATTCAATAAGATCATGGCTGATCTTCAACCTCTACTCCACTTTCCCGCCAATTTCCATATCCCTTAATTCCCCTAATTTCAAAAAAATATCTATCTCAGCCTTGTTTATACTCAATGATTCAGCATCCACAGCCCTTGGGGTAGAGAATTCCAAAGATTCACAACCCTCTGAGTAAAGAAATTCCTCGTCAGCTCAGTCTTAAATGGCTGACCCTTTATCCGGAGACTATGGGGGAAAAATTCATCCCCTTAGCACCTCCCATTAGCGGCAGTAGATGGCACTAATGGGGCGCTAGACCGGTATCGCTGTGGCAAAGCGAATCCAGCACCGTACGCCAAATCCTGCCCCCCCCCCACCCCCGGAGCGTCGCCAGTAAGATGTATCGCCGGGAACGTCAACGCCAGATAGATCGTGATGTCAGAGAGTGTGCAACGCTCACTGACTGCCTGATCTGCTAAATTGATTCTCACCACTTACCTTAGCGCCTGGAGTAAACACCGACAGAGAGAGCTGGCGTGAAGCACCAGGAAGCCAGCTCCAGGGACGCTATTTATAGGGATCATCAGTAATGACTCGCAGCTGTTAGGTTCGTGCAGTTTCAGTGGTTTCTTGTCAGTTTCACATACCACAACAGTTTAATTCAGTAACTTCAAGGTTCTTTTGTATCAGGAATCTTGTGGTAACTAAAAAGTAGCTACATTTATTCTTCAAAGAATCAAACTGCTACACTTGGTGACGTTAATGGGGGCTCTACTGGCATGCCACCTCACCCTCCAGGATCGACGGTGGAGGGAGCGTAGGCAGCAAGAAAGATGGGAATATGTGCGCAGAGAGGTGAGGAGAAACATCAGGGCTCTCACCAGTAGGCCTTACCCTCCTACGGCATTCCGAGAACAATTCTCCTACCTTCAATTAAGCGAGGAGCAGTGTATTAGATGGCTCCACCTCACCAAGGAGGTGGTCACAGAACTCTGCCACCTCCTCCAAACAGACCTCCAGCCTCACACCAGGATGACTTAAACCCTCGATCCCCTTTGCTCACCACATCCCCATCATTCCATTCCTCTCGCAGGCCATATCACAGCACAAAGCTGAAATGAGAGACACCACAAAAGAATGTTAAGTGAAGTAATAAATTTATCAAAAACTAGTGGACACATATTTACAGCAAATATATTTACTTTTCACCCTTAGTGCCTGTCGTTACTGCGCCTTTTTCTGCTCTAGTGCTCCTACGAAGTGTTGGCCCAGTGGGTGCAGCACGGGTGGTGCAAGGCTGCTGCGTGCCCATGCGGGAGACTTCAGATGTCACGTCCTCCACCAGCTCTGGACCTAGAAGGTCCGGCTGTAGACTGCACCACCTCAGCATGGGCGGCAGCAGTCTAGGCTGGTTGGATGACAGGCAGCGACAAGGGCAATGGCGGAGTGGCAGTGGTGGGAGCAGGAATGCTGTCATCCTGAGAGAGGACAGCAGGTTCCTGCTCCACTGATCCAATCTGTTGGAGCACAGATTGCTGGCCTGCTGCGATACTGTGAAAGTCCTGGTCGACGGTGGTAGACCCAGCCACGATGGCTGCAGTCAGAGCTTGCGTGGCATCAAGCTGAGACTGCATGAGAGCAGTCTGAGATTGGATGCCACCGAGCATAGACTCCATTACAGCACTAAGATGTTGCGTCACTTCTGCCTATGCTGCAATGGATTCTGCCAGATTGGCCATCACACACTGCATCAGGTCTGGGTTGCCACAGTCTCTCTGGGAGTCTACCGTCCTTTGCAGACTGGAAATGTTGGGCTCCATGATATGCGCAGAGCCTTGTGCAATGTTGGAGGCGGACTCCTCCATGCTCCTTATCATTGCTGAGAGGCTCTCAGGCACCCTTGCCATTGCACCCATCATCTCCATGTGCAAACCCATGACCCTTCTTCTTAAGGCCTCCCCATCGAGGTCCTCATGAGTCCTGTGCAGCAGAACTTGCACACGAACTCGCCCTCCGGGGAGCTGGCCCCTGAGCTACCCTTTTCCCTGGCCTTGCTGCAGCCCACTCGTCCCCGGTGCCTCACCCTGTGCAGATCCCGCTACTATTACTAGCCTCTAAAGAATGCGTAGTGCCAGTATCTGAGCTGGTGTCTGCGGGTGAGAGATGCAGTGACACGGTGTGTTCTTCCTCCTCCTCTTCTCCCGCCTCGCTCTCTACCGTGCTCTCAGGGACAGGCTGCTCAGATGCTTGCTGATTATCTGAAAGCATAAAGGCACAAGAGTCGGGTTAAGGTGAGGGGAGGGGGGGCAGGAAGGGAGAAATGCATGCATACAGCATGATTAGCTGGAAAGTGCGAAACGCTTGTGGGGTGAGGGGGATGTGGGATGTGAGAAGAAGGAGTAGGGATGAACATACCGTTGTTGTCCCCAAGGGGGTCAACGTCGCCGGTAGCCACGGCACCCACCACCTGGCACCCAATAATCTGCAGTACTCTATTTTCCAGCGCAGACAGTGATTGGGTGTTGGCTTGTCCCCTGCCTGTGCGCTCCTGCTCCCTCCTGTTGTGAGGCACCTTGGCCTGCAAGAGAAAGGAAAGTGTGTGAGTGAGTGTGGAGTAATGTGTTTGGGTGATGTGCCTGCCATAGTTGAATAGCTGTCACTGTGTGCAAGGTGTGAGATGTAGGTGTGAGTATTGGTAGTTAGAGATTGTTGGTGGGTGAGTACTGGGGGTGTGGTGCTTTGGGCAGTGTTTGAAGATTGTGGTACAGATGGTTGTATGTAGCATTTGTTGAAGCATTCACTCACCCTGACCACCCGAGTGAGGTCGTAAAATTTTTCCTGCACTGTGTGTGGGTCCAAAGGACCACAGTGCTGCTCGAGACATGCTGCGCTACCTCCCTCCACATGGTGCGGAAGACTTGTGGTGAGGGCTGGGTAGATCACCGTCCTCCGTCTCACCACAGCGAAAACTAATGCCTCCAATGCTTCATCGGAGAAGCTGCGAGCTCAGGGACTGCAACCACTCCCACTTGCTGAGGCAGCTGCATAACCAGCAATGCTGAGAATGAGGTGCTGCAACTTCAATGAACCTCCCCTTTAAGTAGTGAAAAAAGCCTGTGGCAATGATGAGTTGCAATTAGACTGCCCCTGATATTGGTCCAGCCTTTAAGGGTAACGCCAATGAGCTTGGGTTTTAAGACTTGATTTATGACTCCAATCATTTTATTGAGTAGTGAGGACGAATTCTGTGTGCAGTCTAAAGCATTTGCACCTGGCGCTAATTCTCCAACTTTTCTACTGACACCAGCCAGTCCTTGGCTACATCAAATTTCTAGCCCTATGCCCCCTAGTTCTAGACTATCCAGCCAGGGGAAACAACCTCTCAGCATCTACCCTGTAAATCCCCCTCAGAATTTTATATGTTTCAATGAGAACGCCTCTCATTCTCCTAAACTCCAGAGAGTATAGTCCCAATCTACTCAATCTCTCCTCATAGGAGAACCTCCTCATCCCAGGAATAAATCTAATGAACCTTCGTTGTATCGCTCTAAGGCAAGTATATCCTTCCTCAGCTAAGGAGACCAATACTGTGCACAGTACTCCAGGTGTGGTCTCACCAAAGTGCTGTACAATTGTAGCAAGACTTCCTTACTCTTGTACTCCAACTCCCTTGCAATAAAGGCCAACATACCATTTGCCTACCTAATTGTTTGCTGTACCTGCATGCTAACTCTCTGTGTTTCCTGTACAAGGACACCTAAATCTCTCTGAACACCAACATTTAATAGTTTCTCACCATTTAAAAAATATTCTGTTTTTCCTACCAAAGTGGATAACCTCATATTTCCCCACATTATACTCTATCTGCCACTTTATTGCCCACTCACTTAACCTGTCTATATCCCTTTGCAGGTTTTGTGTCCTCCTCACAGCTTACTTTCCCACCTAGCTTTGTATTGTCAGCAAACTTGGATACATTACACTCGGTCCCTTAATGTAAGTTATTAATATAGATTGTAAATAGCTGAGGCCCAAGCACTGATCCTTGTGGCACCCCACTAGTTACAGCCTGTCAACCAGAAAATGACCCGTTTATCCCTACTTTCTGTTTTCTGTCCATTAACCAATCCTCTATCCATGCTAATATATTACCCCAACCCCATGAGCCCTTATCTTGCATAGCAACCTTTTATGTGGCACTTTATCGAATGCATATTGGAAATCCAAATATAGTACATCCACTGGTTCCCCTTTATCTACCCTGCTAGTTACATCCTCAAAAAACTCTAATAAATTTGCCAAACATGATTTCCCTTTCATAAAACCATGTTGATTCTGCCTAATCATATTATGATTTTCTAAGTGCCCTGTTACCACTTCCTTAATAATGGATTCCAGCATTTTCTTGACGACTGATGTCAAGCTAACTGGCCTGTAGTTCTCTGTTTTCTTGCTCCCTCCTTTCTTGAATAGTGGGGTTACATTTACTACCTTTCAATCCGCTGGGACTGTTCTAGAATCTAGGGACGTTGAAAAGGTACACTGCTCTAGCAGTGGATGTGGTGAGATTGGTGGGACACTACAGGCTGCACGTTAGTGGGAGCACACCTAGACATTCAAGGTCATGCCATCCCTGGGTCACGGCAGAACCTTCGATGCTAAACATGTTCAACCAATGCAGAGCAGCAATCAACCAAGTCAATCGGATACTAAATTATATAACCAAAACAGTAGAGTACGTCAGAAAAGGTAATTACCAAACCTTGTAGTGCTCGCATCAGACCATACTTTGAATACTGCATCCAATTCTGGTAACCAAGAAACAAGAGAGCCATTCAAGTGCTGGAGGTAGTTCAGAGAAGAGCCGCAAGGCTGATCCCTGGTGTCAGGGATCTGGGTTAGGAGGAAAGACTGGAGAAACTTTTCAGCATAGGCAGGAGAGCCCGATTCTAACTCGAGTGCAGAGTGCCGGAGCTGGGGTGAGTGGCAAGCACACATCTTGGCGCTGTAGAATCATAGAATCATAGAATAGTACAGCACAGAAAGAGCCCATTTGGCCCATTGAGTCTGTGCTGGGTCTTTTGAAGAGCAATCCAGTTAGTCCCACTCCCCCGCTTTTTCCCCACATCCCTACAATTTAAGCTCCTTCAAGTATTTATCCAATTCCCTTTTGAAGGCTAATACTGAATCTGTACCCACCACCCTATAAGGCAGTGCATTCCAAATGCTAACCACTCGTTGCGTAAAAAAGTTTATTTCCTCATGTCACCTCTGGTTCTTTTGCTAATCACCTTAAATCTGTGCCCTCTGGCTATCGACCCTTTAACCATTGGAAACAGATTCTCTTTATTTACTCTATTTAAACCCTTCATGATTTTAAACATCTCTATCAAATCTCCTCTTGGTCTGCTCTGCTCTAAGAAGAACAACTCCAGCTTCTCCAGTCCATCCACATAACTGTAATCGCTCATCCCTGGAATCATTCTAGTAAATCATGTGGAAAGATTTTAACTCCCAGGCTTCATATCAATGTTGGAGGTGAGTTTCCTGCCCGAACAAGTCTGGAATCACTACCTGGCCAGTGGGTGGGAGCAGGATTTATTGCGATAGGAGGCTGCCTGTGCTGGAGACTCATGGGAATGGTCCCTGGCACTAAGGTACATGATGAAGGGTTTCGGGAGAGCATCCTTTTAAGGTGCAGGGGGAAACCTGGGGCAGGGGAGGACCATAGTTTCCTTGTGGGGCCCACAGGAGCACTCTTACTTCTCCTGGTCCACAAGGAAACCATGAATAAAAAGACTTACCTTTCTGGGCCTCATCTGGCCCTGATCCTGTTTGCTGCCAGGTTTCTCTGGAAGGCCTGGCACTGGTCGAGACTCGGTCGACTGTGAGTTATAATCTCTGATAATTGCATATTTGCGAGGCCCTCGCCTGCCTGTGGCAAGGGTTTCAGACATCTCCTGAAACCCGGGAGTTAAATTGGCTGTGGGCAGGAGTGCGGCATGAATGGGGAGATAAGTACTCTGCTCCTATTTTAACCACTGTGCACACCTGTTTTTGTTGGGCACAGGGAGTTAAAATCAGAGCTGAGGTGTCTGAGAGGTGATCATATAGAGGCAAATAAGGTTGATATGGTATCGGAAAAGTTAAGCCAGAATATTATTTTAATTTAAACTGTAGTAGAACTAGGGAACATGGATTCAAACCAGTAACACTAATAAATGACTAAAACCAACTAGGACTGATAGCAGGAAATTCTTCTGCACCAAAATATGGAATAAAATTCCAGACAAAGTAGTGGAGGAAAAAAACCCTGAATCATTTAACAAATAATTGGATGCTACTGTCGGGGGAGATTAGGATCTCTCTAGATGGTTGAATTAAGATGGGCCGAATGGCCTTCCTCATCCATAATTACTTATGATCATTCTTATTGTCAATTTATTCCACTCATCCAAAAAAAACTACAAAAATTGACAGCAACTTTTGAGTTCACCCTCTAAAAGAGTGCAATTAATGGTGCCACCCCATGATAATCATCATCAGAATGCCCAGTGGATGTTGATTGCAACATGATCTCATATCTGTATTCTGTATTCAGGGATAGATATTTGTGTTAGATGTGGTTAGGCTTGCTATTGATAATAAATAGGGCTTCTTTTCTACTTCTTATTACTTAGATACCGAGTATTAAAAGCAAAAGCTGGAAGGAATACCTTTAACGCAAATATTTAATCAGGCTGCAGAATTCCGTGTCCTTAAATAAATGTTGCTGTTGGCGGCCAAGAGGTCCCTTAACAGCTATGTCAATTTTGCAGCAGTGGAATCAATGAAAGAGAATTTGTCCTGGGATCTGTTGGATACTCAGTTGTAATATTCAGTTTTAAAAATAGTACTATTTTTAAAGACTAATTCCACAAGATGAGAAGGGGCAGGGTGAGCAAATGGCAAAATATGTACATGTTCTGCAAGTTTCTTCACCACTGTCAGATTGCTGCAGTGGGCCTGACTATAGCTACCTAGCAAGACTTAATAAAACTCCATAATCAAAAGCAAATGCAGATGCTGTAAATCTGAAATAAAAACAGATTCAGGAACCGTTCCTTTAGATTCAAAAATTGCACATGTCACTCCACTATTTAAGAATGGTGAGAGAGGGAAACCAGGGATTTATAGACCAGTTAGCCTAACATCTGTTGTTGGGAAATTACTAGAGTCTATAATTAAGGAACGGGTGACTGAACACCTTGAAAATTTTCAGCTGATCAGAGAGAGCCAGCATGGATTTGTAAAGGGTAGGTCATGCCTGACGAACCTTATTAAGTTTTTTGGAGAGGTGACTAAAGGTGACAGGAGAATGTCTATGGATGTTATTAATATGGACTTCCAGAAGGCATTTGATAAAGTTCCCTCATAAGAGACTGTTAACTAAAGTTGAAACCCATGGAATTGAAGACAAATTATTGACCTGGCTGAGCGTCAGGAGACAGAGAGTAGGGATAATGGGCAGGTACTCTAATTGGCAGGATGTGACTAGTAATGTCCCGCAAGGATCTGTGTTGGGGCCTCAACTATTCACCGTATTTATTAATGACTTAGATGATGGGATCGAAAACCACAAATCCAGATTTGCCGATGACACAAAGATAGGTGGCATTGTAAGCAGTGTAGATGGAAGCATACAATTACAAAGTGGTATTGATAGATTAAGGGAATGGGCAAAACTGTGGCAAATGAATTTCAATGTAGGCAATTATGTGGTCATCCACTTTAGACTTAAAAGGGATAGAACAGGGTACTTTCTAAATAGTGAAAAGCTAAAAACAGTGGAGGTCCAAAGAGACTTGGGGCTCCAGGTACATAGATCATTAAAATGTCATGAACAGGTACAGAAAATAATCAAAAAGGCTAATGGAATGCTTGCCTTTATATCTAGAGGACTCGAATACAAGGGGGTAGAAGTCATGCTTCAGTTATACAAAGCCCTGGTTAGACCACACCTGGAGTACTGTGAGCAGTTCTGGGCACCACACCTTAGGAAGGATATATTAGCCTTGGAGGGAGTGCAGCGTAGGTTTACCAAAATGATACCTGACTCCAAGGTTTAAATTACGAGGAGAGATTACACCAATTAGGGTTTTATTCCCTGGAAGTTCTAAGGTTAAGGGGTGATTTGATTGAAGTTTTCAAGATATTAAGGGGAACAGATAAGATAGATAGAGAGAAACTATTTCCGCTGGTTGGTGAGTCTAGGACTTGGGGGCATTGTCTAAAACTTAGAGCCAGACTTTTCAGGAGTGAAATTAGGAAACATTTCTACACACAAAGGGTGGTAGAAGATTGGAACTCTCTTCCACAAACGGCAATTGATGCTAGATCAATTGTTAATTTTAAATCTGAGATTGATAGATTTTTGTTAACCAAAGATATTAAGGGATATGTGCCAAAGGCGAGTATATGGAGTTAGGTCACAGATCAGCCATGATCCTATTGAATGGCGGAACGGGCTCGAGTGGCTAAATGGTCCACTCCTGTCCCTATGTTCCTATGTTCCTAACAGAAAATGCTGGAAAACACTCAGCAGATTCGGCAGCATCTGTGGACAGAGGAACAGAGTTTACACTCCAGGTTGGTAGCCTTTCACCAGAACTGGAAAATGTTAGAAATTAACAGTTTTTAAGCAAGTACAGAGCCAGGGAAAAGGGAATTGGAGGAAAGATCAAAGGGGAAGGTCTGTGATAGGGTGCTGGGTAGAAATGATTAAATGACAAATGAGATGACGGTGATAATGGGACAAGTAAAGAAACAAAAGACGGGTCCAGAAAACTTCATAATGTTCATTGAAACCCTTTCATCATCACCTACAATGTGTTTTTCTCAATTTTATTTGAAAATCTTCTTCCTTCAAAATGTTACTCTGAAATCCTAAAAAATGCACCAGATACGAAGTCAAAAAACATTTTTTTAGAAGTTTCCCACTTGTTGATGGTACAAGGACTAGGGGACACAGATTTAAGGTTTTGGGCAAGAGATACAGGGGGGATGTGAGGAAAAACTTTTTAACGCAGCGAGTGGTGAGGACCTGGAACTCGCTGCCGACGGAAGTGGTGGAAGCGGAGACACTCAATGTTTTCAAGGGGAGACTGGATAGGCATGTGAGGGAAATAAACTTGCAGAGCTACGCGGATTGAGCGGGGGAATGGGACTGACTCGATTGCTCTGCAGAGAGCCGGCACGGATGCGATGGGCTGAATGGCCTCCTTCTGTGCTGTTATGACTCTATGGAGGAAAAATTGGGTTGCTTTGCGCCTCCCATTAGAACCTGTCTGCACTCCCGTCCCCGGCCTCCTGAACGGCCCCCTCCACGGAGTGCCGGCTGCGCTCCAAGAGCCTGGCACTTCTCTTAAGTGCCGGGCTCTTTTGCTGGCACTCCCGATCCCCGGGGGCCCAGCTGGGCCCTAGGTCACGCTGTGCAAGGCCCCTCCCCTTTAAGAAGGGGAGGAAGGCCTGCAATACCGCGGCGCGATGTGCTGCAGCGTGTGGCGCTGTGGCACACAGTGCCGCGATATTGACTCGCAACGCTCCAAGAGGGATGCGGAGCGCTTCCAGTAGCGCCCCGCTTCCCTCTTGGGGAGTAACCACTCAAGTTCCGGCGCTGGGGCGCTAATTTTTCCGGGGCGCTAAAAGTAGCGCTCCGGCGAAGTTGGGGCGCTACTCAATTTTTAGCCCTATGACTCGAAGGGCGTGCTCCCAAATCTTACAACTTTTGTGCTTGCTGCTTCTTTCAGAAATATTTAAATCACCACTGTTGATTGGTTGCTTTTAAAGTAGAATAGAATCAACATCAATTTGTTATCTAACTTCATCAACATTTTTTTGTCTTTGATGAAGTAACGGAGAGGGTTGATGAAGGTAATGTGGTTGATGTGTATCTGGACTTTCAAAAGGTGTTTGATAAAGTGCCACACAATAGACTTGTTAGCAAAATTGAAGCCCATGGGATTAAAGGGGCAACGGCAGCATGGATAGGAAATTGGCTAAGAGAAAGAAAGCAGAGAGTAGTGATGAACGGTTGTTTTTCCAGACTGGAGCAAAGTATACATACACAAATGTTTGAAGGTGGCAGGACAAGTTGAGAAGGCTGTCAAAAAATGCATAAACGTAAGAACCTAAGAAATAGGAGCAGGAGTAGGCCATTCGGCCCTTCGAGCCTGCTCCGCCATTCAACGAGATCACGGCTGATCTTCTGCCTCAACTCCATTCACCGGCCCTATCGCCATATCCCTTGATGCCCTTACTAGTCAGAAATCTATCAACTTCTGTTTTGAATATACCCAATGACTGAGTCTCCACAACCCTCTGGGGTAGAGAATTCCAAAGATTCACCACCCTCTGTGTGAAGAAATTTCTTCTCATCTCAGTCCTGAATGGCCTACCCTTTATCCTGAGGCTGTGGCCCCTGGTTCTAGACTCCCCAGCCAAGGGAAACATTCTCCCAGCATCCACCCTATCAAGCCCTGTAATAATTTTGTATGCTTCAATGAGATCCCCTCTCATTCTTCTGAATTCAAGAGAATACAGGCTTAGTTTACTCAATCTCTTCTCATATGACAGTCCCGCCATCCCAGGAATCAATCTCGTGAACCTTCGTTGCACTCCCTCTATGGCAAGTATATCCTTCCTTAGATAAGGAGACTAAAATTGTACACAGTACTCCAGGTGTGGTCTCACCAAGGCCCTATATAATTGGAGTAAGACTTTTTTACTCCTGTACTCAAATCCTCTTGTAATGAAGGCCAGCAAACCATTTGCCTTCCTAATGGTTTGTTGCCCCTGCATATTCACTTTCAGTGACTCATGTACAAGGACACCCAGGTCCCTTTGAGCATCTGTATTCCCCAATCTTTCACCATTTAGGAAATACTCTGCCTTTCTGTTTTTTCTACCAAAGTGGATAACTTCACATTTATCCACATTATATTCCACCTGCCATGTTCTCGCCCACTCACTGAGCCTGTCGAGATCCCCTTGAAGCCTCTTCACATCCTCTTCACAACTGACACTGCCACCTAACTTTGTATCATCAGCAAATTTGGAAATGTTACATTTAGTCCCCTCATCCAAATCATTGATATAGATTGTGAATAGCTGGGGCCCAAGCACCGATCCTTGCGGTACCCCACTAGTCACAGCCTGCCATCCTGAAAAAGACCTGTTTATCCCTACTCTTTGTTTTCTGTCTGTTAACCAATTCTCAATCCATGCTAGTATATTACCCCCAATTCCATGTGCCCTAATTTTGTTCACCAACCTCTTGTGTGGGACCTTATCGAAGGCCTTCTGAAAATCCAAATACACCACATCTACCGGTTCCCCTTTGTCTACTCCACTAGTTACATCCTCAAAGAACTCCAATAGGTTTGTTAAACAGGATTTCCCTTTCATAAATCCATATTAACTCTGCCCAATCTTACTATTAGTTTCTAAGTGCCCAGTTATTGCATCCTTTATAATAGATTCCAGCATTTTCCCAACTACTGATGTGGGGCTAACAGGTCTGTAGTTCCCCGTTTTCTCTCTCCCTCCTTTCTTAAATAGCGGGGTTACATTTGCTATCCTCCAATCTGCAGGAACCGTTCAAGAATCTATAGAATTTTGGAAGATGACAACCAATGCGTCCACTATCCCAATGGCCACCTCTTTCAAAACCCTAGGATGTAGGTCATCCAGTCCTTGGGATTTATTGACTTTTAGTCCCATTAATTTTGCTAGTACTGTTTTTTTACTAATAATAATTTCTTTAAGTTCCTCATTCTCGCCACACCCTTGGTTTTTGGCTTTATAAACAGAGGCATAGAATACAAAAACAAAGAAGTTATGCTAAACTTTTATAAATTCTGAGCACCACACTTTCGGAAGGATGTCAAAGATGTTAGAGAGGGTGTAGAGGAGATTTACTGGAATGGTACCATGGATGTGGGACTTCAGTTACATGGAGAGACTGGTGAACCTGGGGTTGTTCTCCTTAGAGCAGAGAAGGTTATGGGGAGATTTAATAGAGATGTTCAAAATCATGAAGGGTTTTGATAGTGTAAATAAGCAGAAACTGTTTCCAGTGGCAGAAGGGTCGATAACCAAAGGACACAGATTTAAGTTAATTGGCAAAAGAGCCAGAGGCGAGATGAGGAGAAATTTATTTATGCAGCATGTTATTATGATCTGGAATAGACTGCCTGAAAGGTGGTGGAAGCAGATTCAATAGTAACTTTTAAAAGGGAATTGGATAAATACTTGAAGGGGAAAAATTTGCAGGGCTATGGGGAAAGGGCAGGGGAATGGGACTAATTGGACAGCTCTTTCAAAGAGCTGGCACAGGCACAATGGGGCAAATGGCCTCCTTCTGTGCTGTATCATTCTGTGATTCTATTATTTTGTTTTTATGCTCTTTAACCCCCCGCCCCCAGATTATGTTTCAGGTCTATTTTTAAGTCTCTTCCTAAACCGGTGGTAAAACACTAATTTTTCTAGTTGACTATGCAGCAGTGCAATGGTTCACAGCTTCATTATCAATGGCCTTAATGAGGCTATAATAAGAAAAGAAAGACTTACATTTATATAGCGCCTTTCACGACCACCGGACGTCCCAAAGCACCTTACAGCCAATGAGATACTTTTGGAGTGTAGTCACTGTTGTAATGTGGAAAACGCGGCTGCCAATTTGCGCACAGCAAGCTCCCACAAACAGCAATGTGATAATGACCAGATAATCTGTTTTTGTTATGTTGATTGAGGGATAAATATTGGCCACAACGCCAGGGAAACTCCCCTGCTCTTCTTTGAAATAGTGCCATGGAATCTTTTACGTCCACCTGAGACAGCAGACAGGGCCTCGGTTTAACGTCTCATCCAAAAGACGGCACCTCTGACAGTGCAGCACTCCCTCAGCACTGCACTGGAGTGTCAGCCTAGATTTATGTACTCAAGTCCCTGAAGTGGGACTATTCCACAACCTTCTGACTTAGAGGCGAGTGTGCTACCCAATGAGCCACAGCTGACAGATAAGCAGAAATTGTATTTTTTTACTAACTTTTCTCTAATATTTGTTAAACCATTTTAGGAGAGGTACAAAAGTTGAGGCAGAACTTTTACTCCACTGCTTTTTACTTATAATAAAATTTTTCTATAAGTGTAAGGGTTTTGTGCCTGTGTCTCAGACGGTGCTGGTGTGAGGTTAGGCCTTCGTTGCCTATACTATTGCTTGCTCTGGTCTCCGGCCAGCCTTATTGCAATAAGCACCTGTGAGTGGTTCGACCCACTCGCCCTTACGGTTCTAACACTGGACTTAGGTGCAGGGAGCAGTAATGCAGAGAAAAACTCAAATAGACCCAGTTGAATAGTACGAAATGGAAATCGTTATTGCATAGCGTCCAAAATCATGAAGTACATGTCATAGGCGCAAATTAACGAGAGTACAAGTATACATACATTCATAAAGCTTGGTCTAGGGAAATGAAGAACGCACGTCACATCGTAAAAAGGGGAACACATTATACTTTAACCTTAATAAAACCACCCTCCCTTAACAATACCTACACTACGTCTAGATTTGTAGGATCGGGAAACATGCTCACCACTCGTGTTACTTCGGAGAATTTTAAAGTGAGGCACTCGGCTCGTTTCGCTGCATCGCCTGACTGTCACGTGTTTGGAAGGGTCTCTGTACCCCACTTGTTTATCTTCGCTGCTGCGACAAGCAGGCCAGGCTCCCCGTTGTCATGAAGAACTCGGTAGAACTCGGACACAGTTGTAAAATTCAAAGAAGAGTCTTCCTGTTCCCAACACCGGTTGTCGGGAGACTTCAATGAAAGGTTCTTTCTTCTATTTTCGGGCGCGGTCGGGGTTTACTGACTGTGGCGGCACGTGAATTCTTCTTCTTTTCTTGTCGTCTCGTCTCGTCTCTTCGGGCCTCCGGGTCCAGACACTGTTTACCGACACTCGGGATGGTGCACCCTGCTACTTGCCCTTGCCGGGGCGGCTCGTTCCGAGTGAGCTCCACCCAACATTCGACTAACCGACCAGTACGGCTAAGAGTCAAGAGTCAACAGAGTCCAGCCCTAAGGAAGAGCTTCAGCCAGCGATCGAACGAGTCAAAAAGAGAATAAGAGAGCGATGGACATTTGTTCACTATAGTTATGGTGCTGTGTCTGCTTATCTCCCGCCCAAATCTTAATGTTTGTCCTTTGTGTAATATTGGCGCTCAATACTCCCAGCATGGGGCGATTCTTCTCTTTAACGGGTTTCGGTAGCACCTGAAACTGGCCAACTACCCGTTAATGTTTTCCCCATTGTTGACCCAGCCAGGATTGTATGAATCGTCTCCCTGACTGGTTTTGGGGGCCCCCGAATACTTGTTTAATCACCCGTCGATGTCTCTCTCATTGTAGAGCCGGGGTGGGTATTTGTGTATTGATGTGTCTGGATGGGCCTTCGATTGCCCAGTACAATGGTCCTTACTTGTGCATGGAAAAAGATTCCAGCACTTATATCTTTGCTATTGTTACAAATGCAAACAAGGTTGCATCCTGTCTTTATCAATGTTTACCGAGTATGATCCAATCTTATATTGAATGTTTATTCGACGCCATCTTGTCTGCCCACTGTGTTTCTGGAAGCTTCTGCCACGATGCTCGGCGGCCATTTTACAGGCTTCTGTGTCCTTTATATCAGGACAGCATTTCGTTTAATAAAACTGATCAAACGAATCTGCTTCTCTTATGTTATTTCGAATCGCGATAATTGCGAAACTTTACATAAGTTAGGAAAGCCAAGAAATTTGACCTCCACGTGACTTAAATACAAGCTCCATGTGATGATTGAGATTTATCATGTGATTTCTTTAGAAGGAAAACCAAAGTTTAGGTTGAGAAATGTAAAATTCAGTAGTTTACGAATATTCAAGGTTATCTGACCTTCAAACTGATCATTTGCATTAGGAGATTTCTGACTTTAATTTGTGCCCATCTGTGATTTATATTCAGCACCTTTATCCCCATATCTAAATTGTACAGACGTTTTATTTTACAGCTTAATATTATACAGTTAGTGATTGTTATTTATGTCTTGTATAAGCTGCTAAACATCACAATCCTCCTCTGCTCTTTCAAGTCATCTTGTAGCTGTCAAAGAATGTCAAGCTAGAGTGTAGCTTAATGGATAACACAACCTAAGTTATAACCTTGGGGGAAGCAGTAAGACTGCACGCTATTTTTTTTTGTATGTGACCAATTAGACAGTGTTTTTGGTCTTGGAATCTGCATCCATCTATTTTAAGAGCCAGGTTTTGTCTTAGGGCTCCTTGTATATGGTGAGACTATACATCAGTGTAATAATTCTGCTGCTGTCATTCCCTTTAATAGATAGTTTGATTATTATTGAACTTTATATATGTTGTCAATAGTTGAAGAACATCCTAATAAAAGTGACTCAAATTGACTGTTTCTGGTGTAGAAAGTGCTTGCAATAAAAGCTGTTATATCATTACCACATAACAAGAAGGTGCAATTATGAATGCCTTATCCTGAAGTCCAAATTGATTGGATACTGTTAGAAAAATATTAGGTTGTAACATTACATTTTGTTTAATTAACAGGAGGGTGATTTTACTTCTTCATAGCAGTCATTTTGCTTGTAAATTAAAGATTTATAAATAGATTGAAAGTAAGTTGTGTAACAAAGCTACAGAGTAGAAGCAGACCACAGTGATGTTGTTCTACCCAGAATGGGCTGCAGTAAGCTGAAACACTGTAATCGATCCAAAATAAAAAGTCTTACAACAATAACTTTGCATTTATATAGCATCTTTAACATAGAAAAATATCCCTAAGTGCTTTATAGAAGCATAATCAGACAATAACGAACGCTGAGCCAAAGAAGGAGCTATTAGAAGGGCTGACCAAAAGCTTGGTTAAAGAGATGAGTTTAAGGAGGATCTTAAAGGAAACCCTTAAAAGAGGAGAGAGATGGAGGATTTTAGGGAGGTAATTCTAGAGCGTGGGGCCTAAGTGGCTGAACACAGGGCTGCCAATGATGAGTTGAAGGGTGGGAAATGGAAGAGGCCAGAGTCAGAGGAATAAGCATTTGAAGGAGAGGGGGCTGTATTGCTGGAGGTGGATACAGAAATAAGGAGTGGCGAGGCCATGAATGGATATAAACGCAAGGATGAGAATTATAAATTTGAGGTGTTGAGGAACTGAGAGCCAATATAGGTCAGCGAGACTGGGATGGTGGGTGAGCGGGACTTGGTGCAGGATAGGATACAGGCATCAGAGTTTTGGATGAGTTGAAGTTTATGAAGGGTGAAGGATGAGAGGCCACAAATGCCTCCTTTGTACCCTGCCTATTGATATACAATATTATTTAATGGCATTATAACACTGAGAAAAACGACAATGAGGACAGAAGTCTCACAAATTTTATGCTGTTGATGGCATATAATACAACATGTTACTGGGGTCCAAAAGGCAAGTCATAAACTTGCTGCAACCTAGTACATGTTTTGGTCACAAATTTGTTTCACAAGTATTTCTCTGACATAAATTCTGTGGACTACATCAATGACACTGAAATTCTGCTGTAGCCCACAAAGCTCAAAACACAAAAATGTCGGATCTTTAAAATAATTAGTTAGGTTGCTCGTTTTGATGGTCAATTTTCATAAAGAGTAGACAAATGGGAAGACTTTGGTTCAGCTTCTGAGCTTAACCTATAACTTTTGTCACTTACAATTAATAGAGACCAGCCTCACTCATGGTATAAAAGTTATAAAAAACTGTTTCAATGCAGTATCTGGCTTTTTTTGATAAAGTTGTTAGGCTGTTAGGCAAAATAAAAGCAGCATAGAAGGTTTTGACAGCCAGTTCTGACGAAAGGGCATCGACCTGAAACGTTAACTCTGTTTCTCTCTCCACGGATGCTGCCTGACCTGCTGAGTGTTTCCAGCATTTTCTGTTTTTATTTCAGATTTCCAGCATCTGCAGTATTTTGCTTTTGTAGAAGGTTTTAAGGTTGGTTTATGTTACAAATTTGGGGTCTTAGCTTAGTTGTTTTCTCAGGTACAGCAATGCAAATCACTCCAATTAGTGGTCTTACATTTAGGGTTGTGCCTGTACTGCTATACTGTTGCGTAACCCAATGGTGTAACAATGCAATCTGAACTGGATATTTGTATCTTTTGTACACGTGATTCTTCATTCTTCTTGAAGGCAGACCAAGAAAATAGTAAGATGCTAATCGCTCCCCCACCTTCATTTTCCCCTCTTCCCCACCCTCGATTTCTCTTCTTTGCCTCCTGGTTCTCGCACAACAGCTGATGGCGCAAAACTATAAGCAAAGTTACTCAACTACAGGGCCCCAAACTTTCTAAGCTAAATGGAATAACATTTGCAGACATCACGTGATCAGGTGTCATGTGGTCAGACATCACATGGTCAGAATGTCACGTCATCAAACATCCAGGAATTCCTCCAAACAGAGTTGGCAACCCTATACATGGTCTTGTAGTAGAATTAATAGTATTTTCTACTTGTAAATTAAGGTTAGAAAAATGTATAGAAATAGTGACCGTAATTTTCTTTACTTGGTCGGGTGCGGGCGGTTGACGTGGTAGATCGCGACCCCGTTGTTGCTTCCATCCCGCTGCAGAAATCAACTTTGCGCGAATGGGGCCTATTAAACCCGCCCTGCGCATTACCCGGCCCTAATAAATGGTGCAGGTCTGATGATGTCATCAATGACGTGTTTTCAGCCGGGATATTTAAAGGAGCCATGGCCACATTGCATTTGAAGGTTCAACTAGGACTGTGCAGTCACTGCATTGGAGGCGTTGATTGCTCCAAACACTTGGAGACATGACTGCACAGAGGCAGAGGGCTGCACCCAGGTTCTCCGATGAGTCCCTCCATATGCTTGTGGAGGGAGTCAGAGCATGCCGGGAGGTCCTCTTCTCTTCTGATGGGCAGAAGAGACCTCCCCAGGAGACAAAAAGAGCCTGGCTCCAAATTGCAGAGGAGGTCAACAGCAGGGATGTGTTCAGGAGAACCTGGGTGCAGTGCCGGAAACGTTTCAATGATCTCATTAGATCAGGAAAGATGAGTACAAAGCCACACTCAAATTCATCCTGCTGTGCCTCTCATCACATTCCCATCACTCTGCTTTCCCAACCCGACTCCTGCACATCCTTACTCACACCAACATACCTTGCATGTCCACCCATCCCTCTCTCTCTATCTACATTATCACATCCCCATCTTACTAGCCACCCCTCACACTCACCCTCATCCTAATGCAATCATACTAACTAACAACACGCAAGGAGGCCACTTGGCATTGCAATCCATCATAGTCTCCCTCTACACTCATTCCATCACTCTCACTCAACCTTGCAGGAAAAGAGAGCGCACAATAAGAGGGAGAGGGAGAGAATTGGAGTTGGGCCTCCATCATTTGCCACCCTCACAACAGCAGAGGAGGCTGCGTTGTAAGTATCGGGAGTGGCCGAGCAGTTGGAGATAGGAGACGGAGAGAGGGGGACATCTCAGCAAACTGGTGACACAATTACATATCATACAGCTACATGGCATATATCAGTCACTTATATGGGGACTGATGTCATCAGCCACTGAATGGTCATCATGTGCATAATGGTATCTGTACCCATTCTTCATATGGCATATCTAACTCATCTCTCCCACAGGTCCATCAAGAGCCCCCCCCCCCCACTGTCCAGGAAGAAGAGGAAGACGACTCCTCAGAGGAGCCACCAGCCTTTGAGGGTGCAGCGCCACCAGACATAAGCGCAGCCAGCGCAGAGATGCACACCTTGGTGGGTCCCACTCGAGATAGAGTAATGTTGTCACCGGGTCTGTCACAAGTCACAAGTGAGCAAGAGCAGATGGTGAAGACAGGGACAGCAGTGGAGACTCCTCGCCGGAGGGTGCAGGATGCTCCCAGCTCTGCTCAGCTGCAGGCAGACGCTGAGCCTCGGGGGTCATCCAGAAAGAGGGCGATCCTGGAGGTGCAGAAAGAAGTGTAGGGGGCTCTGACAGGTTTTGTGACCGCGATGTCTGCAAACGTTCAGAGAATGGAGGAGTCCATCTCCAACATGAGCACCACCGTGTCGCAGGCGATGGCGACTGTAGGCTTGTCCATAGATAGGATGGCCACCTGCATGGAGCGGTTAATGCGCCACTCACAGGAGCATTTGGTCTCTATGGCAAATAGTTGGCTATCTATACAGAATAGATGGCTATCTATGGAGCATAGATGGCAGAGGCTCATAGACCTCCTGTCTAGGAGGGATGTCAGTGTAGACGTGGGTCCTCATGGGATCTGGCCCACAGGTTCTTCCAGCTCCTGCTCCTCCTCATTTTCCAGCTGATGCTCCTCCTCCTGCTCCTCCTCCTCTGAAGAGGCTGTACGCTCAGTGCCTTGCTCCTCATGCAGCGCTAATCCTCGTTGCTGAGCTATGTTGTGCAGGGCGTAGCAGACCACGACGATTCTGGAGACCCTGGCTGGTGCGTACTGAAGGGGTCCTCCAGATCTGTCAAGGCACCTGAAGCGCATTTTGAGCATGCCTATTACTTGCTCTATGGCACATCTGGTGGAAATGTGGCTTTCATTATATCACTCCTGGGCCTCAGTACTTGGTCTCCTCAAGGGTGTCATAAGCCAAGTCTTCAGTGGATAGCCCTTATCTCCAAGCAGCCAGCTGGAAAGTCTGTTTGGAGGAACGAAGAGCTGAGGGAGGGTGGACTGGCAAAGGACGAAAGAGTCATGGCAGCTGCCAGGGAATTTGGCACACACATGCATGATGATCTTCCTATGGTTGCAGACAAGCTGCACATTGAAGGAGTGGAAGCCCTTGTGGTTGACAAAGACTCCTGGGTTATGATGGGTGCCCTGATGGCCACATGTGTGCGGTAGATGATGCCCTGCACCCGTGGGAAGCCAGCCAGAGTGGCAAAGCCGAGTGCCTGCTCAGTAACACAGCTTCATCAGTGGAAAAGTTAATATAATTGGTTGACTTGTCAAAGAGGGCATCGGTGACCTGTGCGATGCATCAGTGGGCGGCCAACTGCGAGATTCCGCAAATGTCTGCTGCAGATCCCTGGAAGGAGTCTGAGCCGAAGAAGTTGAGGGTGCTGATGACTTTGACAGCCATGTCCACCCGCTCCTCCGGGTCTTGCTCGAGCAATGTGCAAATGTCTGCGACGACCCTGGCACAATAGCCTGAGCCTCCTTTGGCACTGCTGCTTAGTCATGTTGAGGAAGCTCAGCCTGTACACCCTGTGTTGGGGGTATTGCCTCCAGCGCGGTGCAGTCCTGCGCTGATGCCCTCTGTCCTGTGCAGCATCAAGTGGTTGAGGAGAAGGTTGGTGGTGGTGTTGGTGCTGCTGGTGTTGGGGCTCATCGTGGTCCAATTCTGAGGACCAAGTAGAAACAGTATAAACAGCACCCATGCTGATGGAATAGATGGCAGATCGAGTAGAGGTGAGAGAAGTAATCTGAGAAGTGATCGGTTGTACCAATGGGATGAGACTGGATGGCGACTTTGCTGCAAACACTTGCAGCCTGTAGAAAGCTAAATGTGTGCGCAGAATGCAGTCAGCAACAGCTTCTGCCTGAGGGAAGTGATCAGCTGTGAGGTGGGAGCTTTTGTAGTACATTTCATGCTGTCATCTAATCAGCTGGAGCAATGTCCACTCAACTCCTGCCTCAGGCTGACAGATGTGGTTCCCGAGCGGCGTGAATCCCGTGGGCAGCCAGGGAAATTTGAAAGGGAGGTTGTAAAGGCGCTTAAAGATCTGACAACAAGATGGCAATGGTTTGATTTAGGTCGCCCACCTCTGCCGTTTGGGTCGCTGCCGCACCGGCAAACGCGCCAGAGGGAAAGGTGCGTGGTTGTGGGATGACGGCGGGTTCCCATCTGACCCGCCTCCGATTGCGCCTGCACGGACCCCAGAAAATTCCGGTCAGTGAATGGCTGTGAAAGGCGGGGGTCAGAAGGTTGTGGGTTTAAGTCCCACTCCAGGGACATGAGCACATAAAGCTAGGCTGACACTGCAGTGCAGTGCTGAGGGAGTGCTGCACTGTCAGAGGTGCCGTCTTTCGGATGAGACATTAAACCGAGGCCAAGTTAAACTGAGGCCCCGTCTGCCCTCTCAGGTGGACGTAAAAGATCCCATGGCACTATTTCAAAGAAGAGCAGGGGAGTTATCCCTGGCGTCCTGGCCAATATTTATCCCTCAACCAACATAACAAAAACAAATTATCTGGTCATTATCACATTGCTGTTTGTGGGAGCTTGCTGTGTGCTGTGTTTCCCACATTACAACAGTGACTACACTCCAAAAGTACTTCATTGGCTGTAAAGCGCTTTGAGCCGTCCGGTGGTCTTGAAAGGCGCTATATAAATGCAAGTCTTTCTTTCTTTGTTTATCTTTCAAAAATGTGGACAACTTGTTTCTGCTCGCTTCTGGTGGGTCCCGCAGCAGCCTCAATTTTGGGGAGGTCAGTAGCACTGCCGTTGCCAGCGCTCGCTCCACATATTTAGATGAGGCAGATTGTGATGTCAATGAGTGTGCAACTCTGATTTGATGCACAATCTGCCATTTTGGATGTCGCCGCTCCTTTTAACGCCATCTCCTTATCACGACCAGCTGACCAAGCGTTCAGCAGCAGGAAGGAGCTCCCAGCAGCGCTATTTAAAGGGATCATCACCAACTTGCTGCTGACTTGCTTTTTCGGTTCTACTGGCTCTGTCTAAGCTTGTGTAACTGTTTGGAGCTTTCTAGAGTTGTTTAAAGTTACTTAGGTCACAAGGAGTGTTGCTGCAAGTGGAGAAGGCCTTGCTTCTCATTTAAAGGTTTCTGCTCACACCACTTGCTCCCAGTCATGGGGCTCGACTTGCAGTCCCCCTCGCACTCGAGTATGACAGGGAAATGGAGCGGAGACAGTGAAGAAGAGGACAAGATGCTTGTAGAGGGAAGAGGAGGAGGGGGCAGGAGGGCTCTCAGCAGGAGGCCTTACCCACCTAGGGTCTTTTGAGAGCACTTCTCCTACCTGCACTTAAGCCAAGAGCAGTGTATTAGGAGGCTCTGCTTCACCAAGGAGGTGGTCACAGAACTCTGCCACCTCTTGGAACCAGACCTGCAGCCTCAGAGCAGGGCAACAACGGTTCTCCCAGTGGCCCTCAAGATCACCATGGTCCTCAATTTTTTTGCCTCCGGATCCTTCCAGTCTGCAGCAGGCGACATATCTAACATCTCACAGTTCGCTGTCCATCGCTGCAACCAGGAGGTCAGAGAGGCGCTCTACTTCAGGAGAAGGGACTTCATTGTCTTCTCTCTGAACAGAGAGAAGCAGGACGAGCGCGTACGTGTGGCTTTGCCAGGACAGCGGGCTTCCCCATGGTGCTGGACGCCATCGACTGCACACACGTGACTTTGCGGGTACCGTATACCAATCCTGAGATGTTCCCTAACCACAAAGGCTACCACTCACTTAATATGCAGTTGTTGTGCGACCATACCCAGCACATCATGATGGTGAATGCCCACTATCCTGGCAGCAGCCATGATGCCTTCATCCTGCGTCAGTCCGGTGTGCCAGCAATCTTCCAGCCACCACATCAAACCTGAGGGAGGCTGCTCGCAGACAGTGGCTATCTGCTTTGCACCTGGCTGATGACTCCCCTCCGCAACCCCACCACTCGTGGCCAGCTCTCATTTAATGAGAGCCATGCTGCCACGAGGTGCTCAAGCAATGGTTCTGCTGCCTTGACCACTTGTGAGGAGCCTGCCAGTACTCGCCAGAGCGGGTGTCCCAATTCATGGTGGTCTGGTGCATGCTCCCCAAGTTGGCCCTCATGAACGCGCAGCCCTTGACACCACAGGTTCCGGGACCACGTCAGAAGGAGAATGAGGAAGAGGAGGAAGTGGAAGAGGAGGAGGAGGAGGAAGGGAGGACGCAGGCAGAAGATCCTCATTCAAGATTGGCCAATGGTCAGGGACAGGAGGGTGTGACTACAAGCGAGGCAGGTATTGGGATCCAGGAGGTAGTGGTGGAGGAGCCTCAGCCCTTGGCCTTGTCTAACAGGTACGAGATTCTTGCTCCCTGTGTGGACGAGGGCAGGGACTGCAGGGAGGATGAGCAATCTGACCACAGCACCGTGGTACAGAGAGCCATTCAAGTGGGGGGAGTAAAAATAAATGTTGTAGTGTAGGGACAGTATAGTTAGGGGGATAGATACTGTTCTCTGCAGCCAAGAGCGTGAGTCCTGAAGGATGTGTTGCCTGCCCGGAGCCAGGGTTAAGGACATCTCCTCTGGGCTGGAGAGGAACTTGGAGTGGGAGGGGGAAGATCCAGATGTCATGGTCCACGTAGGTACCAATGACATAGGTAGGACAAAGAAAGAGGTTCTGCTGAGGGAGTATGAGCAGCTAGGGGCTAAATTAAAAAGCAGAACTACAAAGGTAATAATCTCTGGATTACTACCTGAGCCACGAACGAATTTGCATAGGGTAAATAAGATCAGAGAAATGAACGAGTGGCTCAAAGACTGATGTGGGAGAAATGGGTTTCGATTTGTGGGGCACTGGCATCAGTACTGGGATAAGAGGGAGCTGTTCCGTTTGGACAGGCTTCACTTGAACCATGCTGGGGCTAGAGTCCTAGCGAATCGAATAACTAGGGCTGTAGAGAGGGCTTTAAACGAAATAATGGGGGGAGGGTCCAGGTGAGCGGGAATTTAAAAAGTCAATGAGAAATGAGAAAACAATAGAGCAGGATAGAGATGGGGGAAATAATAACCAGAGTGTGACAGGAAGGCACAGAATGTTTAAAAATAAGAGTGCAACAGAAAGTGGGGCCAAAACAAGGAGAAATGGTAAAAAGACAAAGTTAAAAGCTCTATATCTGAATGCACGCAGCATTCGTAACAAGATAGATGAGTTGACGGCACAAATAGATACAAATGGGTATGATCTGATCGCCATTACAGAGACGTGGTTGCAAGGTGACCAGGGCTGGGAACTGAATATTCCAGGGTATTTGACAATTCGGAAGGATAGACAGAAAGGGAAGGGAGGTGGGGTGGGTTTGTTGGTAAAGGATGGGATCAGTGCAGTGGTGAGAAGTGATATTGGCTCAGAAGATCAAGATGTAGAATCGGTTTGGGGGAAAAAAAAATAAGGGGAATAAGTCTACAGGCCCCCGAACAGTAGCAATACTGTTGGACAGAGTATAAATCAACAAATAATGGAGGCCTGTAATAAAAGTACGGTAATAATCATGGGTGATTTCAATCTCCATATTGATTGGACAAATCAAATTGGCCATGGTAGCCTTGAGGAGGAGTTCATAGAGTGTATCCGGGATGGGTTCCAAGAACAGTATGTAATGGAACCAACCAGGGAGCAGGCTATCTTGGATCTGGTACTGTGTAATGAGACAGAATTAATAAATGATCTCATAGTAAAGGATGCTCTCGGAAAGAGTGATCATAACATGGTTGAATTTCAAATTCAGTTGGAGGGTGAGAAAGTTGTATCTCAAACCAGCGTCCTGATCTTAAACAAAGGCAATTACAATGGCATGAGGGTAGAACTGGCTAAAGTGGACTGGAAAAATAAATTAAAAGGTAAGACAGTTGAAATGCAGTGGTGTACATTTAAGGAGATATTTTATAATTCTCAACAAAAATATATTCCAGCCAGAAAGAAAGATTTTAAGAGAAGGGAGCACTATCCGTGGCTAACTAATGAAGTAAAGGATGGTGTCAAATTGAAAATGAAGGCATACAATGTTGCCAAGATTGGTGGGAGGCCAGAGGAAGGGAAATTTTTAAAAACCAGCAAAGGATGACTAAAAAAATAATAAAGAGAGAGAAGATGAATTATGAGAGTAAACTGGCAAGACATATTAAAACAGAAAGTAAGAGCTTCTGCAGGTATATAAAAAGGAAGAGGGTAGCTAAAGTAAACGTTGGTCCCTTAGAGGATGAGAATGGGGAATTAATAATGGGGAACGGGGAGATGGCAGAGACTCTGAACAAATATTTTGTATCTGTCTTCACGGTAGAAGACACTAACAACATCCCAATAATGGATAATCAAGGGGCCACAGGGAGGGGGAAACTAAAGACAATCACTATCACTAAGTAAAAAGTACTCGGTAAAATAATGGGACTAAAAGACGACAAGTCCCCTGGACCAGATGACCTGCATCCCAGGGTCTTAAAAGAAGTGGCTGCAGAGATAGTGGATGCATTGGTTGCAATATACCAAAATTCTTTGGACTCTGGAGAGGTCCCAGCGGATTGGAAAACCACAAATGTAACACCCCTATTTAAGAAAGGAGGGAGACAGAAACAGGAAACTATAGACCAGTTAGTCTAACATCTGTCGTTGGGAAAATGCTGGAGTCCTTCATTAAGGAAGCAGTAGCAGGGCATTTGGAAAATCATAATGCAGTCAAGCAGAGTCAGCATGGTTTTATGAAAGGGAAATCATGTTTAACAAATTTGCTGGAGTTCTTTGAGGATGTAACGAGCAGGGTGGATAAGGGTGAGCCAGTGGATGTGGTGTATTTGGATTTCCAGAAGGCATTCGATAAAGTGCCACATAAAAGGTTACTGCATAAGATAAGAGCTCACGGAGTTGGGGGCAATATATTAGCATGGATAGAGAATTGGCTAACTAACAGAAAGCAGAGAGTTGGGTTAAATGGGTCATTTTCCGGTTGGCAAACGGTAACTAGTGGGGTGCCACAGGGATCAGTGCTGGGGCCTCAACTATTTACAATCTACATTAATGACTTGGATGAAAGGACTGAGTGTAATGTAGCCAAGTTTGCGGATGATACAAAGATGGGTGGGAAAGCAAGTTGTGCAGACGACTCAAAGAATCTACAAAGGGATATAGGCAGGCTAAGTGAGTGGGCAAACATTTGGCAGATGGAGTATAATGTGGGAAAGTGCAAGGTTATCCACTTTGGCAGGAAAAATAAAAAAGCAAATTATTATTTAAATGGAGAGAGATTACAAAATGCTACAGTTCAGAGGGACCTGGGGGTCCTTGTACAGGAAACTCTTTATTAACCGGCACCGACGGGACCGGCGTGGTGCCGCTTAATCAAAAAGTCCGGATAATGGAGAGTTATATCTCCCAACGTACGAGAGCCCTGTACACACTGACATGCGCCTGCATTCGGAGCTCCGTCTCCCCGGGGACCGCCAGCTGACCATCTGTCGTGTCCGCTGCCTACCCGGGCTGCACATTCCCCTCCCAATCTACATGCTCCGATACAAGGCAAACGCCTCGGGGTTTTTTTCAAAGTTATTTTTAAAGGAGAGATGAAGGAAAACCCCGGTTACCTACTCAAGAATTTGCCGGTTAAGAGAGATTTCCGGTTATTTGGGTGCCGGTTAAAAGAGTGTTTCCTGTACATGAAACACAAAAAGTTAGCATGCAGGTACAGCAAGTAATCAAAAAGGCAAATGGAATGTTGGCCTTTATTGCAAGGGGGTTGGAGTATAAAAGCAGGGAAGTCCTGCTACAACTGTACAGGGTATTGGTGAGACCACACCTGGAGTACTGCGTACAGTTTTGGTCTCCTTATTTAAGGAAGGATATACTTGCATTGGAGGTAGTTCAGAGACGATTCACACGGTTGATTCCTGAGATGAGGGGGTTGACTTATGAAGATAGGTTGACCAGGTTGGGCCTATACTCATTGGAATTTAGAATAATGAGAGGTGATCTTATTGAAACATATAAGATACTGAGGGGGCTTGACAAGGTAGATGCAGAGATGATGTTTCCCCTCGTGGGGAAATCTAGAACTCGGGGGCATAGTTTCAGAATGAAGGGTCGCCCTTTTAGAACTGAGATGAGGAGGAATTTCTTCTCTCAGAGGGTCGTAAATCTGTGGAATTCTCTGCCCTAGAGAGCTGTGGAGGCTGGGTCATTAAATACATTTAAGGTGGAGATAGACAGATTTTTGCAAGATAAGGGAGTGAAGGGTTATGCGGAGTGGGCAGGGAAGTGGCTTTGAGCCCAAGATCAGCCATGATCTTATTGAATGGCGGAGCAGGCTCGAGGGGCCAAGTGGCCTATTCCTGCTCATATTTCTTATGTTCTTATGTTCTTTTGTCTGTGTGAGCGTCTCATCAGACTCCGGCACCAGTGAATGAAACCCAGATCCCCATTGCTCACCACTTCCTCATCATAGCACCCCTGTGTCACGAAACATCACACTCGTCCTGAGAGCCACCACAAAACGCACATTCCAAACAAAAGTCATAAATTTCTCAATTTCAAATCAAAAGAAGAAAGTCAACAAATCATCCTGTGCATTCCTGAGAGATGACAGCAGGTTATTGCTCCATGGAGCCACTGCCACTCCCCTGGGGAGGCGCCTTAGCATTCCGAGCAATTTGTTGGAGCACAGATTGCTGGCCTGCTGAGAAATGCTGCAAGCTCCTTTCGACACTCATAAATCCAGCAACGATGGCAGCAGTCTGAGCTTGTGTGGCAGCAAGCTGCGATTGCCAGAGAGCAGTCTACATTTCAACTGCAGCACTGAGACGTTGGGTCGCTTCCGCCTGTGCTGTAATGGAAGCTGCGAGATCACCCAGCATCATTTTTGGGCCCACAAGGTCTCTCATGGAGTTGCCCATCATAAACATGGGATCCAAACTCTGCGCAAAACTCAGGCCAATGTTGGAGCTGGACTTCTCCATGTTCCTTGACACGGACAAGAGGCTCTCTGGCAGGCTTGCCATTGCACCTAGCATTTCCGTGTGCATGCCCGTCACTCTTCTTCTGAAGGCCACCCCATAGAGTTCATCTGAGTCCCGTGGAGCAGAACTCGTGCGCGGACTCACCCTCCGGGGAGCTGGCATCCGAGCTACCCTTTCCCCCTGGCCTGGCTGCAGCCCACTTGTGTCCAGTGACGCACCATGGGCAGATCCCGCCTCTATACTACCCTCTAAAGTCCACGCAGTGCCATTTTCTTAGCTGGTGTCTGAGAGTGTCAGATGCAGTGTGGATGTGTCTTCTTCTTCTTCTCCTCCATCAGTCTCTTCCTCAAGTTCAGGGACAGGTGGCCACCTTGCAATTGTTGAGTATCTGAAAGCAGAAAGGCACAAGGGTCGGGTTTTGGTGAGGGGACAGGGAGAAGCAAGATATCCATGCATACATCATCAGCAGCTTGTAAGTGAGAAGAAATTGTGGGATGAGGGGGAACTGGGATGTGAGAAGAAGGATTAGGTATGATCATACCGTCATCATCAGCGATGCTTAACACTTCTCTGCTCGCCACGGACTCTGTCACATCTCCTCCAATTATTTGGAACACTGAGTCCTCCAGGTCAGTTAGGTTCTCAACCCTCGCTTGGCTGCCTCATGTCTGCTGTTACTCTCTGCGGTTATGAGCCACCTTTGTCTGCAAGAGAAAGGAAAGTGTGTCAATGAGTGCGGTACAATGTGTTTGGGTGATGTGCCTGCCATGGTTGAATAGCTGGCAGTGTGTGCAAGGTGTGAGATGTGGGTGTGAGTGTTGCACCAGTGGTAAGTGTGTGAGGGTGAAGTGAAGCTATGATTGTGAGGTATGAGTGGTGATAGCTAGAGATTATTGGTAGGTGAGTGCTGGGGGTGTGGTGCATTGAGCACTGTGTGAGGCTTGTGGTGCAGATAGTGGGATATGGCATTTGCTGAAGCCTTCGCTCACCTTGACCAGCCGTGTGAGGTCATTAAACTTTTTGCGACACTGGATCCAGGTCCTGGGGACAACACTTGTCACAGTGACGGATTGACCTATCTCCTCCCAGATCCTTCTGCTGTTCAACCTTGAAAGCCTCTTTGTCCCCATTGGGGTAAATGACATCATATCGTCGTTGGACCCCCAGGACCAAGGCCTCCAGTGCTGCATCTGAAAACCGTTTTGCCCTTTCTCTCGGGTGTTGTGCCATGCCTTGCTTTCACCTGACAATAAGGTGCTTCTGCAACAAAGCACCTCCTCTTTAAGTGGTGGAGAGAGCCAAGGCCAAACTTTATTGGCCAGTAGACTGCACCTGATATTAGCCCCCCAATGAGCGCTAACCCAATCAGCAGCGCGTGTAGCACTGAGATCAGTGCTGCAATCATGGCCCAAAAATTAGACCTAATACGCGAGAGTACGCACTGTGTACTCTCGCATTTTAGGTCTCCAATTGCCGGTTTTCAGCATGCACTGCGCATGCGCGGGAAACCTGCACTTCGTGAACTCAAAAGGGGGCGGTTCCTAAGTGAACCGCGTGCGCGCTACAGGCTGCGCGCACGCAGTGCACTTAGTGCTTTGAACGCGCAGGTAAGCATGGAAGATTTTACACATAAAGAAAGGAGGCGTAAGACCCTCTTTAAACAAGGTAAGTAGTTAATTAAGTATTATTTTAAATTTTTTCAACAGGTTTATCTTTTTTAGAGACTTTAAAGAAAGGTAAGTTTATTTTTATAACATTTAAAAAGATTTTAAATTTTTTCAAAAATTTAAATTTTTGTTTAAAGTGGTTAATTTATTTAACTATAGTTATTTTATTAATGTGATGGGGTTTTTTTTTAATTTAATTGAGGTTTAGCTGTTCTTTTGGGGGTAAGTTGTATTCATAGCTTTGACAGTTATCCTGTCAAAACTATGAATGAAAGATGGTGTGCTGCCATTGGCTCTAACTGAATCACGTGATCCCAGAGCTCGCACGAATTAACTGCGCCTGTGGGATACGGAAGCCCTGCACAGCTGCTGTCCAGAACATCAAGTTCGTGTGAGCTGGGAATGAAAAAGCCAGCGCGCAGTGAGAGATCGCGGGGAAGCCTTACCCTCGCACGAAGGCGCCCTCACTAATTTTTGGGCCCATGTAAATGAGAAGGCAGCACAAATTTTGCGTGCTGCCGACACCACTTAGAACAGGCGCAGGCAAATAGCGCTGGGCTGTGCCCCCGCCCGTTTTCGGGCCTTATCCAATTTCTAGGCCAATATGTCTTTGCAATATTCTAGAAATTTACTGAATAGGTGTAAACACATTGGGGGAGAAATTCAGTATCGCCCCATTTGGGGCGCAATTATCGTCCGGGCGCAAAAATTAGCGCCTGGCGTTAATTATCGCCACCGACTGCAAACTTGACTTATATCGCCCCTGGAGGTGATTGGAGCGCTAAATCAGGCGCTTCACACCTGTCTTAAGGCGCAAAGGCCGAGGAGCGAGGCGCTACCTCAGAGCGCTGGCGAAGCTCATGTGATGTCAGTCAGCAATGGAACACAGACACAATGGCGCGGGCCAGTTCTTAAAGGGGAGGGTTGATCTTGCTTTCCATCCACATCCTGCTCATTGCAGCCTTGAATCTCGGCCTGGAGAGACCTGCACATCAAATCTGCTGGAAAGACCAATGAAGAGTACCAGGGAAAGAGCTCAGAGTGCAGACCCCACAGTCTCTTCTAAATCGTTACAAGGAATGGCAAATCAAAATGAACCTGCAAAGTGCTGCTCAGTACACAAAACTCCTTCACACAGCATTGAATCTCTCCAGAAGTCTCTCTCTCTTTCTCTCAGAATGCGTGGTTCTAAAATGTCACCAACAATAAAAGGCAGGAAGCGGTCACCTTTAAATAGCGCTCCCCCTTTCCCTTCCTGACTGCAAAACGCTCCCCTCAACCTGTCGTTGCTAGTGGCAGGCGGTAAGGCAGGGGGCGCCACTCAATATCCGCTCCGGGGCGATACCGGGGCGTTGCGCACTCGACTGACATCACGATCTGCCGGCGTAGGAGATCGTGGCGGTAGTGTTTAGCGCCGCCGCAAAATGTCTAGTTAATTTCGCGAGCGGCGCAAACATCACCGCGCCCGGGCGCTAGACTCTTTTGCGCCCCATTAGCGCCCACTTAAGGCGCTAACGGGAGGCGCAACCAACTGAATTTTTCCCCCATTTTTTTTTAGTTGAATGATGAAATCCCTCTTTCAATCACAATGTTAATATAACTGAGTGATTCTTGTTTGTTATAATTGCCGTAACATTACACAAACAATGAAAACCAATAGCTATATATCAGCAATCACATTACAATCAAAAGATACAATATAGATAGAACTTATTAATAAACATCGGAGCCACTATTTCTAAACATTCTTTGAAGATTTATGTTTGGTTGTATAGAAGGTTTGATAAGCTTGGGTTTGGAGGGTTGATAATACATCAATTTAATATTTCATATTTTCTGCTGGGAAAGGAATTTTCTAATCAAGTTTTAAAAATTATGCTTCAACAACTGTCAATTAGAAATATTTTTCCCAAGATCTCGTCATCTTTAATATGCACTATTCTACTAAATCTGGATTTTGCAAAAATGTACCAAAGAAAAATATGCAGTCTACAGAAATTTGACAAAGTAGCTTGCAGTTATTACCAGCAAAACTTAGAGGCAGCAGTTCGAAGCTGCCGTAAAAATAAGCAGTGCTCCGTTGGAAGCACTTTTTTTTTATCAGAGTTTTAGATGTTATCCAGATATGCAATATATAAGATTTTCAAACCAAGGTGACAACAAACCGCAGGCTACAAAATTGTGTGTCTGCAAAAAGAATTTTAAAGGAGGCAAAATTCCCATGCGACAGATGTGGGTTCAAAACCAAACTATAACCAACATCTTGTAACCCCAGTTGCTCAGCACAGAGCGTTGAACAATTTTAAACGCTTTTTTTTTGAGCGGTGGAGCAGTGAAATCTAATCTTAACTCCCAAATTCTCCAACCTGTCAGGCCAGATAGAGCATTATTAATTGTAGTCTTGGATAAGTCCTCAGGCTAGACTGTGCCACTCTCCTAGCTGAAAGACGGCAGAATGGAGTTCAGAATGCAGAAGATAATTGGGTACAATAAGAATATATTTATTTGAATAAGCTTGTTTTGTTAAGGCTGTAGTGCTTCAGAACAACTAAATTTAAAAAAACCTGTAACCACCCAGTTTGAACAATATCCCAATTATAGCATCTTTGTAGCAGTTTCCTGAAATTCGCTCAAAATGCAGAATATGCTTAAATTACTGTATTTAAAAATGTAGCCACTCTGGGGGATTGCAACTTCAATAGGGCTTCAAATTATTTATTTAGATAATGGAATGCGTCTTACAGAGAGAGGCCGGAATTTTGCAGGGTGTCAGCGGGCACAATCGGTGGTGGGTCGGGTGGGAAAGTTTTTTTTTACAGCGGGTCGGGACCCCGCTGTCAACCCGCTGCCACGCGCCTTTCCCAATGTCGGGTCTATCAGCACTGAGAAGACCCGACAGGCAGCGGCGGGGGACCCAATTAAGCTCATTAGCATCTAGTTGACAGATGCTTAACAGGCTTTTTTAACTTCATGGCCACAGGAACCACGCTGTTCAGGGACCACGACTGTCAACCTGAGGCGGGAGTTCAGTGGCCATTGCTCCAGCTGATTACTTGAAGCCACAAGCTGTATCTCAGTCCATTTCCAGCACAGATTCTGCGGGCCTTCCACTTTCCACTCTCCATCCAGTATCACCTCATTGGAAGAATCCTCTCACCATTGACAGAATGCTTCTGTCATCTCTACTTCAGCTGCCATCTATTCCATCAACATGGGTGCCTTTTATACTGTCTTACCTTGGTCCTCAAAATTCGACCACGATCAGCCCCGACACCAGCAGCACCAGACATACCAGCAGCACCAACAACAACACCAACCTTCTCCACAATCACCTGATGCTGCACAGGACAGAGGGCATCAGCACCCGAGCACATTGCTGCCTGGGAGGCCAGAGATGGCCTCACCATGGCCAGATTTACTTCACTTGACGCTGTACACCCTGGCTGCCATATGATGCACCAGGTAGGCACTAACACAATAAAGCATCCCTACAATGTCCAAGCCATTCCTTTCACACTCACCACTATTGCGGGGTGTACCGTTATGTCTTACTATTCACTGCAACTCACTAAGCCACTTCCAAAGGTGCACACAAATCTGTCCAAGAACGCAAAGTGTTGAAAATAAAGGTTACAATGTTTGACAGCACATTAACAGAAACTTTACATGAACATTGGATAAAACACCCAAGTGGCTACCCTTGTGTGTTGTTAGTTGGTATGATTGGACTAGGATGAGGGTGAGTGTGAGGGGTGGCTAGTGAGATGGTGGCTAGTGAGATGGGAATGTGATAATGTAGATTGAGAGAGAGGGGTGGGTGGAGGTGCAAGGTAAGTTGGTGTGGGTAAGGATGTGCAGGGGTAGGGATGTGATGAGAGGTGAGTGTGGCTTTGTATTAACGTTTCATGATCATTGAAAGGTTTGTGCCACTGCACCCAGGTCCTCCCGATGACATCCCTGCTTGTGCCCTCCTGTGCAATGTGCAACCAGGCTGTGTTGGTGTCCTGGGGAGGTGTCTTTCGCCCATGGGAAGGGAAGAGGACCCCCCTGCGTGCTCTGACTGCCTCCATAAGCATATGGAGGGAGTCATGGGAGAGCCTGGCTGCAGCCCTGCACCTTTGTGCAGTCATTGTCAGTGTTTGCAGCACCTCAATGCCGTAGAACACTGACAGCACAAATGTCAAAATAAAGTTGGCCATGGCCACTTTAAAGAAACCGGCTGATGATGCGTCATGAAATGATGTCACCAGACCCGCTTCCTCTAATTGGCCCAGGAAACGCGCTGGGCGGGCTTGACAAGCCCTATCAATGGAAATTAATTTCACAGAGCGGGATGGAGCCAGCAATTGGGTTGGGACCCGCCATCGACATCGCCCACCACGGACCCGCCACTGATATCGCCCACCATGGACCCACCACCGACATCGCCCACCACGGACCCGCCGAGTTCAGTGAAATCGCGGCCAGTGTGTGTGCACTTCATGTCAGGCACGCCGAAACTCCGCCAGTGGGGATTTCTCAGCAGCTTGGCTCAGAAATTCCGAAAGAGTAAGAAGTTCTTTCAGAACTTCAACAGTAAGAGGGCAGTCAGAGAAAAGGTGAGAGCCATAAAAGATTAAGCTGACTGGAAACTGAGAGAGGTAGTAAACAGTCTACAGGATTAATTCCTCCAAGTCATCACAAAGGAAAACATGAGCAACATGCCCTCGCCAGAGATAATCCAGAAATAATTAATGATATAAATAAGATGGAAGTCCTAGAGAGACTAAAAGGTACCCAAAACCAATAAATGGGATGGATGTTATTTATCCCAGCATACTTAGAGCTACTAGGGAGGAGACTAAAGAAGTTATTGGAAACTGGGGAGATAGGTCAGCATTGGCCTTTTTGCAACTATTTTCCTTTTCACCTCTAGATTAGAAACAGGCTAACGTGGTGCCCATATTCAAAAAGGGCAAAAATCAGTCAAAGGTAACTACAGATTTCAGACTTCCAGCACCCGCTGTATTTTGCTTTTGTTACAGGTAACTACAGACCCATTAGTCTTCCTTAAATCTGATGTAAAATAGTGGAATTAATTATAGCTCAGTGCCACTGCCACCTCCCTCCACATGGCACATGAGGCAGTTTTCTGATGTTTCTCCACATGGTCACCCAGCAGTCTTTGTCTCCTCTGCTGCATTTCACCCAGGAGTCTTCAAAGGTCAGTCTCAGTTGAATTATGTGCTCTTCTTTTCTGCCTCCTTGCAATGCCCTGCTCCCTTCTTTGGCTGTCTCTGCCAGTCTTCCATTTAAAGACATGCTTTAAAAGTGCCACAAAACCTCAGATGAGCTCTCTGTGATTTATACCTGACAATTATCTCGGTCAGGCCTAAACATCCGCCCCTTCTACTATTCCTTTGCCTAGTACGATGATTACAATATCATCCCTCCCATCAACCCTACGTTCATCTCTGCTCGTCTCTCACCACTACCACTATGATGTACCTGTATCAGTCCTATTGCCTGCTCTCTTTCTGTCATCCTCTTTGCTTCTGTCCTCTTCATTGTCATTAAACACACCTCTTCTTCCTCTTTGCACCTCAATTCTATGTTGACCCCTGTATCTACCTGCTCCCTGCTACTGCTACATCTTTCTTCATTTCCCACACTGTGTGCAGGCAACTTAAAAAAAAAATTAGGTGGGGACAGACCAGAGACAGTCAGAAACCCCCAACATTTTCAGTGATTTGTCACAGGGAGCAATACATTGTCAATGATCAGATTAACATTGGAAACCATAATGAGAGGACCACCTGCCGGCAATAGTGAAGCTTCACGGAAAGCATCACAACTGCCTGTGGACAGAGGAATGTTTACATAGCATTTTCCAATGAAACGTGACCCAGTGGTGTTGCATACCAGGAGTTAATACCAAGTGGAGTATTTAGGGCAAGTAGGGTTAGATGATGGGGGGATAATTGGCAGGACGTGGGGGTAAGGATAGAGGTAGATGGGAGGGAGGAGAAGGGAACAGGTGGCATGCTGGGATGGGGATGGGGAGAAGGAGAGAGGAAGAGAATGGAGTAAGCTGAATGAGGGATGGGAAAAGGAAGAGAGGGAAGAATAAATGGAAGGGGAATAGGATTTCTCAGGCAGGGGTGGAAGGAGTGGAGGAAGGGGAAATGTGGAGGGAGATGTGGTAGGTGGTGGAAAGGTGGGCTCCTAAGACCCCAAAATGGAGGGCAGGAAGCATGTGCGCACTTCTGGTCAGAAGTGCATCACCAGCCATATTGCGCAAGGACAAATAAGAGGCGTCCTTTACCAATGCCTGAAGCAGGTGTTAGCTTGTTTGCATATGCAAACAAGGGGCTTAACGCCTGCTTCAGGTTCCCGCTCCAACATTGGTTTGCTCTGAGTGCCTCAGGGAAAACCAACCCTAAACATCATATAAATTTTAAAAAGGTAAGTTCGTACCACAATCACGAGCCCGATCACTGCCACTCCTGGTTCCGAGATCACTGATCTCCGGCCTCCAGGCCCTGGTCCAGCCCCCAATGTCCCTTCCCCCCCCCCCCCCCGGTTGCGACCTCCAGGCCCCCCGAGGCCCCAGATTGCTCTCTGACCCCCGCGATCCCACATCCTAAGCCCCTGATCCCACCACGACATTCCCAATCTCAAGCCTGAGGCCGCTGATCCCGTCCGACCCCCGCGAGTCCAAATTCGAGGCCCCTGATCCCTGCGATACCAAGCACAAAGATCCCTGATCACTTACCTTGTGCTGCTTCCTCCCGCAGCACCGTCTTCATTGTAATGAGGTCTGAGGCCCAATATCCTGTTCTGGGGGAGCAGCCAAAAATGGGTGCTCCCGAATTTAACCTCCAGTGTATTTCATTTACTCAGGATGTCCCAAATCATTTCATAGTCAATTAATTACTTTTGAAGTGTCGTCACTGTCGATATGCTGGCAAATACGGCAGCCGATTTGCACTCAGCAAGATCCCACAAACAGTAAATGAGATGAATGACTGGTTAATCTGGGTTTTTCTTTGGTGATGTTGGAGGGAGGAATATTGGCTAGGATATCAGGAAAGGTCCTTGTCCTTATTCGAATGGTACATGGTATCTTTAATGTCCAGCTAAACAAGCAGGCAGTTCCTTGGTTTAAAATATCATTAAAAAGACAGCGACTGGCCTCCAACAACGTAATATTCCTTCAGTGCTGCACTAAAGTGTCGACCTAGATTATATATTCAAGTCTGGAGTGGACTTGTGCCTGCGACCTTCTGACTCAGAGGCAAGAGCGCTACCAACCGAGTCAAGCTGATATTTATAGAGAAAATGCTGTGTCGTTTGAAGAATGTATTTGCTATTTACTGTCAATTATATCAGAATTTGCCAGGATAATTACACAGTTCCCTGCAGAGGAAAGTGGTAGCATTGGCCCATTTTAAATATCTGTCACCCTTTCTGATAATTTTGTCTTCAGTCATCGTGCCAAACAAAAGGTCTCAGTTACTAATTGTCATGTTGTTATTCTGCTATTTTGGTACTGTACGATGCTTTTGATGTCAGCCAGTATTGGTATAAGAGTACCTGTGAGAAGTGTGGCTTGATTTTAACTCCCCCACCAGGCCGAAACCAGGCAAGGGGGCAGTTAAAATGGAGCATGGGACTTACCCAATCTTTTCCCATCCTGATCTGGTCAACTGCAATTTTAAATTGCAGACGCCAAGGACACCCACTTCAAGCCAGTGGGGTTCTCTTTAAGTATGCTGATGAGACTCCAATGATGGCATTGGGATGTCATCTGCCATTTTAATCTAAGGCCTGAGTGGGGCGGGGTGGGGGGCTTCCCCATCAGGCCTTACCTAACGGGAACAGCAGCCAGGGCCAGAAGAGGCCCAGCAAAGTAAGTTTTTAAATTTTTGTGGGGTTTCCTTGTGGGCCAAGAGGAGCATGATAATTTTATTTTCTGCTGGCTCACTGGTGGTATAGAATGCTGGTAAACCTCGCTTTGCACATGTCTTTGAAATTGCTTGCCAGGAGTTTTCCATTCCCTTCAACCCCTTTGCACATCAAGTCCACAGCATAGTTTCATATATCTTGCTTCATTGCCACACAAATGCGGTGGCACTATGCCACCAAATGTAGTGTGATGTTAGTATTAGATTACAGTTGAATCTTAGTAAAATTTCAATTTAGTTATTAAGGTGCTTGGGCCTAGAAATCCGCGGGAAAACGGCTGGTGCCACCGTGGGGCGAGATTAACTCCTGCTCGTAAAAAGAGCGCAGGCAGCACCGTTATTTTGGTGAAGCCTGCTGATTTAAATGATCGGAGCACAGAACCTACTTTGCAACGCGGTGTTTCAAGCAGTACTCTCAGCAGGAGGCCCAATGTAGCGTGGCCATAGCATCCCTAACGCAAGGCAGTGTTGTCTTAAAGCTGGGCTGTCATTTTAGAAAGCAGTCTCAGCCCTTAAAGAATAAATAAAAATCATTTAAAAATATGCAATCTTTTGCCTTTGGAGTTCAACTGCCTTCTGAAAAAAAAATAAACATTAAAAATAATTCCGAAATGGCAGTCATCAGCTCTTAAAGCTGAACTGCCTGCTTCACGTAAAAAAAATGGTGAAAGTGCTTAAGCACGAACACAAATGGCTCAACAAGCCAGGGAAAGGACACCCAGGGTCTCGCACGCAGCACTCCAGCTTTGTGCAGGGGATGAACACTGGAAGAGAGGTCCTCTACCCACAGGGGCCAGGAGGCCCTCCAGAAAGAAGGATGTGGGACCAGATCACCGAGGCCGTCACTGCCAGCAGTGTCGCCCCCACGACCTGGCTCCAGTGCCCAAAGAAGTTTCATGACCTCAGAGCAGTGGTCAAGAAAAGTGAATGCGTGTTCACAAACCGTCTCCTACTGCACCACTAGCCTCACACACTGCTCACTGCATGACCCCCCCCCCCACCCCACCCAACCATCACTCACCTACCAACAATCGGTATCAAACAGAAGGCACATCTCACTTCACCTCATCCCCTTGGAGGAGACGGTCCTGGCCATTCTTGGCAGGGTCTTGGCTGAGCCCCTGGCCTGCGGCAGGACTGAAAGAATACAAGATACGGTGGGGTGGTGGGGGGGAGGGGTGCTACCGTTATGTCTCGCCGTTCACTGCAACTGACTAAACCACTTCCAAAGGTGCACACAAATCTGTCCAAGAACGGAAAGTGTTCAAAATAAAGATTTCAATGTTTGACACCACATTAACAGAAACTACATGGACATTGCATAAAACACCCAAGTGCCTACCCTTGTGTGTTGTTAGTTGGTATGATTGCACTAGGATGAGGGTGGGTGTGAGGGGTGGCTAGTGAGATGGGAATGTGATAATATAGATAGAGAGAGAGGGATGGTTGGAGGTGCAAGGTAAGTTGGTGTGAGTAAGGGTGTGTAGGAGTAGGGTAGAGAAGGCAGAGTAATGGGGATGTGACAGCAGGATGAGTTTCAGTGTGGCTTTGTACTAACATTTCGTGATCTACTGAGATCATTGAAACATTTGCAGCACTGGACCCAGGTCCTCCTGACCACATCCCTGCCTGTGCCCTCCTGTGCAATATGCAACCGAGCTGTGTTGATCTCCTGGGGAGGTGTCTTCCGCTCATGGGAAGGGAAGAGGACCTCCCTGCATGCTGTGACTCCCTCCATAAGCATATGGAGGGAGTCATGGGAGAACCTGGGTGCAACCCTGTGCCTTTGTGCAGTCATTGTCAGTGTTTGCAGCACCTCAATGCTGTTGAACACTGACAGCACAAATGTCAAAATAAATTTCGACATGGTCCCTTTAAGGAAACCGGCTGATGACGCGTCATCAAGTGACGTCACCAGACCCGCTTCCTCTAATTGGCCGGGAAACGTGCTGGGCGGGCTTAACATGCCCCATCAAGGTAAATTTATTTCGGACAGCGGGATGGAGCCAGCAGCAGGGTCGGCACCCGCCATTGACATTGCCTGCCATGAAGTCAGCAAAATTGCGGCCATTAATTCAGTTTCTCTCTCCACGGATACTGCCTGACCTGCTGAGTATTTCCAGCATTTTCTGTCTTCTCAGAGGCCTTCCTTTACTATCCAAAGCCTTGCAAGCGTCCAGCAGCACTCTCTGCACTTCCTGCACATTTTAACAACTTTTTAAATGTATTGCACTTCAATATAATATTTTTAAAAGGTCTAAAAGCTGAAATCCAAACTTACCTGAAAGGTGCATGTGTCTCTTTAAGAAGCGCTGACAGTGTCTCTGCAGGGCTACTTCACGCACGTTTTTTTGTGCGTGTTCAGGACAGGGCATTATGGAGTGTGAGAACGTCCAAAATAGCAGTCATGGCATCAAATCAGGTGTTGCACGCCGATTGATGTCACGATCTATTTATTTAAATTTTAGAGGCCAGTGTTGTTAACAGCAGTGCTATGACCCTCACCAAAATGGCGGTCACCATGTCTTGCACCCGTGCCGGAAGCTGGCAGAAGTGAGGCAGCTGCCATCTTATCAACAAAACTGGCCTTAAAGGCTGGTGCTACAACGGGGAATTTCCAGGCCTTGGTTTTCAATTTATGTAAAAATGGAAGGAAATCAGAACAATACCTAAGAATTTGATATTTGAGGTATCTGATTATCCAGTAGCCTTGGCTTGTGAGGAAATGCCTTCCCTCAGCAATGTTTCCATTTCCAGGCCAGACTTTGCTCTAGTTTAGAGTCTTGTGTTTTTCCCTTTTTTCTTTTGTATTTATTCAGTGTATTTATCACAATTTCAAATGTAGATGCACCAAAATTTTGCAACACTTGTTTCACTGCTGTGCATACATGAGCTCTCTTGTCTAAGGTAATACTACAAATATTTATTACTTACTGTTTACTTTCATATTGTTTCCATTTACTACAACATTGGCCCAGAAATTAAAGACGGAGCCTTCGTGCGGGGGTAAGGCTTCCCCGCGATATCTCACTGCGCGCCTGCCTTTTCATTCCGAGCTCGCACGAACTTGATTTTCTAGACAGCAGCTGTGCAGTGCTTCCGTATCCCACAGGCGCAGTTAATTCGTGCGAGCTGTGGGATCACGTGATTCAGTTAGAGCCAATGGCAGCACACCATCTTTCATTCATAGTTTTCACAGCAAGTGCTGTGAAAGCTATGAATCTATACCCCCTCAAAAGAACAGCTAAACCTCAATTAAATTTTTTAAAAAAACCATCACATTAATAAAATAAGGATAGTTAAATAAATTAACCACTTTAAACAAAAAATTAAATTTTTGAAAAAATTTAAAATCTTTTAAAAAGTTATAAAAATAAACTTACCTTTCTTTAAAGTCTCTAAAAAAGATATACCTGTTGAAAAAAATTCAAAATAATACTTAATTAACTACTTACCTTGTTAAAAGAGGGTCTTACGCCTCCTTTCTTTATGTGCAAAATCTTCCATGCTTACCTGCGTGTTCAAAGCACTAAGTGCACTGCGTGCGCGCAGCCTGTAGTGCGCACGCGGTTCACTTAGGAACCACCCCCTTTTGAAATCACCAAGTGCCGGTTTTCAGCACATGCGCAGTGCATGCAGAAAACCGGCAATTGGAGACAGAATACGCGAGAGTACACAGTGCGTACTCTCGCGTAGAGACACTAATTTTTGGGCCATTACAAGTGACTACACTTCAAAAGTACTTCATTGGCTGTAAAACAGCACTTTGGGACGTCCTGAGGTCCTGAAAGGCTCTATATAAATGCAAGTTCTATCTTTACTCAGTTTTTCATTTCTAGGAACATAGGAACAGGAGTAGGCCATTGAGCCCCTTGAGCCCGTTCCGCCATTCAATGAGATCATGGCTGATCTGTGACCTAACTCCATATACCCGCCTTTCACCAATATCCCTTAATACCTTTAGTTAACAAAAAGCTATCAATCTCTGATTTGAAATTAACAATTGATCTAGCAACAATTGTTGTTTGTGGAAGAGAGTTCCAAACTTCTACTACCCTTTGTGTGTAGAAGTGTTTCCTAATTTCACTCCTGAAAGGTCTGGCTCTAATTTTTAGTCTATGCCCCCTAGTCCTAGAATCCCCAACCAGCGGAAATAGTTTCTCTCTATCAACCCTATCTGTTCCCCTTAATATATTGAAAACTTCGATCAGATCACCCCTTAACCTTCCGGGGAATACAACCCTAATTGATGTAATCTCTCCTCGTAACTTAACCCTTGGAGTCCGGGTATCATTCAGGTAAACCTACTCTCCAAGGCCAATATATACTTCCTAAGGTGTGGTGCCCAGAACTGCTCACAGTACTCCAGGTATGGTCTAACCAGGGTTTTGTATAACTGCAGCATAACTTAGTCCTCTAGATATAAAGGCCAGCAGTCCATTAGCCTTTTTAATTATTTTCTGTATCTGTTCATGACATTTTAATGATCCATGTACCTGGACCCCCAAGTCTCTTTGGACCTCCATTGTTTTTAGCTTTTCTCCCTTTAGTTTGTACCCTGTTCTATCCTTTTTAGGTCCAAAGTGGATGACCTCACATTTGTCTACATTGAAATCCATTTGTCACAGTTTTGCTCATTCACTTAATCTGTCGATATCCCTTTGTAATTTTATGCTTTCATCTACACTGCCTACAATGCAGCCTATCTTTGTGTCATCGGCAAATTTGGATATATGACTTTCTATGCCATCATCTAAGTCGTTAATAAATACTGTGAATAGTTGAGGCCCCAACACAGATCCCTGTGGGACACCACTATTCACATCCGGCCAATTTGAGTACCTACCCATTATCCCTACTCTGTCTCCTGCTGCTCAGCCAATTTTCTAACCAGGTTAATAATTTGCCCTCAATTCCATGGGCTTCTACCTTAGTTAACAGTCTCTTATGTGGGACTTTATCAAATGCCTTCTGGAAGTCCATATAAATAACATCCATAGACATTCCCCTGTCCAATAATTTAGTTACCTCCTCAAATAATTCAATCAGGTTTGTCAGGTATGACCTACCTTTCACAAATCCATGCTGGCTCTCTCTGATCAACTGAAAATTTTCGAGGTGTTCAGTCACCCTATCCAGCAATTTCCCAACAACAGATGTTCAGCTAACTGGTCTATAATTCCCTGGTTTCCCTCGCTCGCCATTCTTAAATAGCAGAGTGATTTGCGCAATTTTCCAATCTAAAGGAATGGTTCCTGAATCGAGAGAACTTTGGAAGATTATAGTTAGGGCATCTGCAATGTGCTCACCTACTTCCTTTAAAACATGGGATGGTAACCATCTGGTTCTGGGGATTTGTTACTCTTTAGTGCCATTATTTTCTTCATTACTGTTATTTTACTTAAGTGAATTTCATTGCATCCCTGTCCCCCATTTAATATTAGTTTCCTTGGGATTTCTGGCACGCTATCCTCTTCCGCTACTGTAAATACTGACGCAAAGTAATTATTCAACATGCCCGCCATTTCCTTATTATCATCAACAACAACAACAACTTGTATTTATATAGCGCCTTTAACGTAGTAAAACGTCCCAAGGCGCTTCACAGGAGTATTAAAAAATTTGACACCGAGCCACACAAGGAGAAATTAGGGCAGGTGACCAAAAGCTTGGTCAAAGAGGTAGGTTTTATGGAGCGTCTTAAAGAAGGAAAGAGAGGTAGCGAGGCAGAGAGGTTAGGCAGGGATATCCAGAGCTTAGGGCCTAGGCAACAGAAAGCACGACCACCAAAGGTTGAGCGATTATAATCAGGGATGCTCAGAAGGGCAGAATTAGAGGAGCACAGATATCTCGGGGGGTTGTGGGGCTGAAGGAGATTACAGAGATAGCGAGGGGCGAGGCCATGGAGAGATTTGAAAACAAGGATGAGAATTTTGAAATTGAGGCGCTGCTTAACCGGGAGCCAATGTAGGTCAGCGAGCACAGGAGTGATGGGCGAACGGGACTTGATGCGAGTTAGGACATGGGCAGCCGAGTTTTGGATGACCTCAAGTTTAGGTAGGGTAGAATGTGGGAGGCCAGCCAGGAGTGCATTGGAATAGTCAAGTCTAACGGTAACAAAGGCATGGATGAGGGTTTCAGCAGCGGATGAGCTGAGGCAAGGGCGGAGATGGGCAATGTTATGGAGGTGGAAATAGGCGGTCTTAGTTATGCTGTGGATATGTGGTCGGAAGCTCATTTCAGGGTCAAATATGACACCAAGGTTGCGAACAGTGTGGTTCAGCCTCAGACAGATGTTAGGGAGAGGGATGGAGTCAGTGGCTAGGGAACGGTGTTTGTGGCAGGGACCGAAAACAACGGCTTCGGTCTTCCCAATATTTAATTGGAAAAAATTTCTGCTCATCCAGAACTGTATGTCTGACAAGCAGTCTAACAATTTAGAGACCGTGGAGGGGTCGAGAGAAGAGGTGGTGAGATAGAGCTGGGTGTCGTCAGCGTACATGTGGAAACTGACGCTGTGTTTTCGGACGATGTCGCCAGGGGGCAACATGTAGATGAGAAATAGGAGGGGGCCAAGGATAGATCCTTGGGGGACACCAGAGGTAATGATGCGGGAGTGGGAAGAGAAGCCATTGCAGGTGATTCTCTGGCTACGATTAGATAGATAAGAATGGAATCAGGCGAGTGCAGTGCCACCCAGCTGGACGACGGTGGAGAGGCGTTGGAGAAGGATGGAGTAGTCAACTGTGTCAAAGGCTGCAGACAAGTCAAGAAGGATGAGGAGGGATAGTTTACCTTTGTTACAGTCACAAAGGATGTCATTTATGACTTTGATGAGGGCCGTTTTGGTACTGGGGCAAGGGCGGAAACCTGATTGGAGAGATTCAAACATGGAATTGCGGGAAAGAATGGCATGGATTTGGGAGGCGACAAGTTCAAGGACTTTGGAGAGGAAAGGGAGGTTGGATCATTGACAATATCACCACTTTCACTTTTTAAGGGGCCAACATTGCTCCTGACTACTCTCTTTTTCCTAATATAATTGTAAAAATTCTTTGTGTTGATTTTGATATCCCTTGCAAGTTTCTTTTCATACACCCCTTTTGTAGATTTTACTATCTGTTTTGTCATCCTTTGCTGTTCTTAGTATCTTTCCCAGTCACCAGGATCTGTGCTAATTTTTGCATTTTTGTATGCTTTTTCTTTTAGTTTTATGCTGTCCCTTACCTTTTTATTTGTCCATGGCTGGGTTTTTTTGGCAGGTAGAGCTCTTGCCCCTCATGGGTATAAACTGGTTCTGTATCACTTTAAATTCTTTTTTAAACATCTCCCACTGATCTTCTGTCATTTTACCCATTAATAGATTTGCACAGTTTACTTTGGACAGTCTCTGTCTCATCCCGTTGAAGTCAGCCTTACCCAAATCTAGAATCTTAGTAGCTGTTTCGTGTTTCTCCCTTTCAGACGCCACGTTGAACTTGATCATGTTATGATCACTATTGGATAAATGTTCATGCACTGTTAGGCTGTTAACTAAATCTGGCTCTTTACTCATTACTAAATCTAATATGGCATGCTTTCTTGTTGCCTCTAGGACATATTGTTGTAGAAAACTATCCTGGACACACTCAAGAAATTCACTACCTTTCTGACAGGTGCTTGTCTGCTTATCCCAATCTATATCCCAATTAAAACCACTCTGCCTTTGCTGCACGCTTGTCTAATCTCTGCATTTATACAATCTAGCATGTCACAGCTGCTACCAGGGGGCTTATACACAACTCCCACTATAGTTTTAAATCCTTTCCTATTTCTTAATTCTACCCATAAAGTCTCCACTGCCTGCTTACCTCTTGTTATATCCTCTCTTATCATTGAAGTGATTTCATCCTTAATCACTAAGGCTACTCCTCCCCTCTGCCATTTTCCCTATCTTTCCTGTAGACCTTATAACCTGGTATATTTAGTTCCCAGTCCTGACCATCTTGCAGCCATGTCTCAGTAATGGCTACCATGTCATACCCTCCAATTTGAATTCGCGTCTGCAGTTCATTCAATTTATTCCTTATACTCCGTGCCTTTGTATATATATCGAACACTTATTTGGGCCACACACCCTAGCCTGTCCTTCAGCTCTAATGTTTTACTCACTTGTTTCTTATTTCTCTCTCCTGGTTTAATCACTTTACATCTTTTAGTTTTCCCTTTACACGTAGTGCCTAACGCACAATTTCTGACTGTGACTCTACTCTCTTCCCTTTCGTTTGCTTTTGAACTACTATTTGTACTACAATTTCCACCTGAGCCCTCCCCCCAATTTACTAGTTTAAAGTCCTTGTGACCGCCCTATTTATCCTTTCTGCTAGGACCCTGGTCCCAGACCTGTTCAGGTGGAGCCCGTCCCAACGGTACAGTTCCTTCCTGTCCCAATACTGGTGCCAGTGCCCCATGAAATGGAACGCCTCTTTCCCACACCACTCCTTTAACCAAGTGTTCACTTCCCTAATCAGCTTATCCCTATGGCAATTTGCACATGGCTCAGGTAATAATCCAGAGATTTTGGGGGAGAAATTCATTATAGCCCCGTTTAGGGCGCTAACTTTTAAAAGTTGAAAAAATTAGTGCCAGGCGCTAATCTCTTTCAACTTTTAAAAAATTTGGTTTTGTGCTCCAGGAAGTGGAACGCTAAATCAAGTACTCCACTTCGTTCCTGGAGCGCAACAGGCAGCAGGTGGGGCGGTAGGTGTGCAGCGCTGCACAATGGGCCGTGCAGCGCTTCCGCATTGGAAGGCTCCTTCCCTCTCTTAAAGGGAAGGGCCAGCGCTGCAGGCTCTGCAAGGGAAAGCAACTTACCTGGTCCCCGACGGCAGCCGCGATCTGGCCCGATCAGCCCAATGCACTGCAGCAGAGTGCCAGGCTGATCGAGCGCTGGGGAAAAAAGCAGAAAAACAGAGAATGAGCATTTGATTATTTTTTTTCCTACCTTGGCCACCTTGCCTTTAAGTATCGCCCCCGAAGCGCCCGGCCTCCCGATGAACGCCTCCTGCAGCTGCCGGTGTTTTCGCCCGGCGATGCTGCAAGGGGCGAAACCGAAGTTCGGGTCCGGGGCGCAACCGGGGCGATGCGCACGGCGATGATGTCACGATCTCCAGACGAAGGAGATCGGGGCGCAATGCCATACCGCCGCCGCAAACCTCCCGCTGAATTTAACGGGAGGCGATATTCTCGCCGCGCCCGGGCAGTAAGTGGTTAGCGCCCCGTTATCAACCCCGGAGGCGATAACAGGAGGTGCAAAGGTACCCAATTTCTCCCCCTATAACCCTTGAGGTCCTGTTCTTTAATTTAACTCCTAGTTCCTGGTACTCCCCAAACAGGACCTCTTGCCTTCACTTTCCTATGCTGTTGGTCCCAACGTGGACCACAACGACTGGATCCTCCCCCTCCCTTTCTAATATCCTTTCAAGCCAGTTCAAGATGTCCCTCACTCTGGCACCAGGTAGGCAACATACCATGTGGGACTCTCGATCCTGCTTACAAAGGATACTATCCGTCCCCCTAATTATAGACTCCCCCACAAATACCACATTACGCTTCCTCTCCTCCTCCTCCTCCCCCCTTAGGACAGCCTCCTGTGCCAAAGTGCCATGGTCCGCATTCTGGCTGTCCTTCCGACAGTCTTTATCCTTATCCTCACAGGTAGCAAGTACATTGTACCTGTTGGATAGGATCAGTTTCTGTGGATCCTCGTTCCCTTTCTTACCTGGGTTGCCTTTGCACACTCTTGGTCACACCAACCCCGTTCTGAACCTACACCTCTCTACAAGGTGTGACCGAAGTCTGGAGCAAACTGTCCAGATACTCTTCCTCCTCCCTTATGTGTCGGAGTGTCTCCAACTCACACTCCAGCTCAATGACTCTGAGCCGGAGAGATTCGAGACAGAGACATCTACTGCAGATGTATTTGCTCGGGACAGTCTCGCTGTCCACAAACTCCTACATACTGAAATCCAGACACACAACCTGCGCGGCCATATCTTAGTCTAACCTTGTTTTATTTATTTAATTAGTTAAAATCTTTATTCAATGATTATTTATAGTTATAATAATTAGTTTATCTAGTTAAGTTTTTAATTTAATAAACTACGTTATAGTTTCCCACTCTTAGTTTAAACTGCTGTCCTAGCTTAGAGAAAAAATTAATACTCACCAACCAATCACCTACCTGCTGTCCTGTGACGTCACTCCTTTTTTTGTTGTTTTTGAATCCGCTCTCCTGATGTGCTCTGCTGCACTGTTGCTCCCACCAAGTTCCCGCGCTGTTTTTAAATGCTCCACACTCCCGATGTGCTCTGTTGCACTGCCGTCTGACTGTTTTTGTTCTTGTGCTTACTGTGTTGCTACTCTGCTATTTTCCTTCATTGATTTTGCATCAGGAAGAACCCTTTAGTTCTATCTGTGGGGTCTGGTCTCTGATTCCCGCCACCTCTTTCACGAAGATTGTGAACCTCTCCAGTTATTTTTCCAGAGTCTCTAGTTCAGTTTTGGGAGCAGTAAGTCAAAGTAGATTAAATTGAAAACAAATTGCCTCTCTCCTCCGATCCCATATTGTTGAAGCATGTGCATGCTATTAAACACTGCATCACATCACTCCCTCTAAAGTTTTCTATATCTGACCCATTTCATTACATTCCAATTTTTCATGTGACGTGACCTTCATTTGACACTATGGAGGCAGTGTACTGAGCTGCAAAAAGTCTTTAATTATTTTTATATTTCTAACAAAGCAGCCTGAAATGGGAAGGGAAGTAAGAGTGACTCATAAGCAGGGTCTTTGGTGAAGTGTAACCACAACCTCACACTACCATGATCCATGATATGGTGGGGACAGTCCCTATTCTCCAGAAACAAGATTAAGCAATAGTTTCTTAGTATATTAGGTACTGGAAAACCAATGAATCAGGTGATCTCAAGAATCCATTGTCTAAGTTTTCAAGAGTTTTCAAGATATTAAGGGGAACAGATAGGGTAGATAGAGAAAAACTATTTGCGCTGGTTGGAGAGTTTAGGGGGAAGAAATTCGGTATCGCCCCTGTTTGGGGGCGCAATTATCGGCCGGGCGCAAAGTTTAGCGCCTGCCGCTAATTATCGCCTCCGACTGCAAACTTGGCTTCTATCGCCCCTGGAGGTGATTGGAGCGCTAAATCAGGCACTGCACACCTCTCTTAAGGCGCTAACGCCGAGGAGCGAGGCGCTACCTCAGAGCGCTGGCGAAGCTCATGTGATGTCAGTCAGCAATGGAACACAGACACACTGGCGCCGGCCAGTTCTTAAAGGGGAGGGTCGATCTTGCTCTCCATCCACACCCTGATCATCGTAGCCTTGAATCTCGGCCTGGAGAGACCTGTACATCAAATCTGCTGGAAAGAACAATGGAGAGGCCCAGGGAAAGAGCTCAGAGTGCAGCCCCCATAGACTCTTCTGAATCGATGCAAGGAAGATCAAATCAAAATGAACCTGCAAAGTGCTGCTCAGTACCCAAAACTCCTTCACACAGCGTTGAATCTCTCCAGAAGTCTCTCTCTCTCTCTCTCAGAATGCATGGTGCAAAAATGTCACCAACAAAAAAGGCAGGAAGCGGTCACCTTTAAATAGCGCTCCCCAGTCCCTTTCTGACTGCAAAACGCTCCCCTCAACCTGTCGTTGCTAGCAGCAGGCAGTAAGGCAGGGGGCGCCACTCAATATCCAGTCCGGGATGCTACCGGGGCGTTGTACACTCGACTGATGTCACGATCTGCGGGCGCAGGAGTTTGTGGCGGTAGTGTTTAATCGCCGCCGCAAAATGTCTGGTCGATTTTGCGAGCGGCGCAAACATTGCCGTGCCCAGGTGCTAGTTGCTTTGCGCCCCATTGGCGCCCTCTTAGGGCGCTAACGGGAGGTGCAAAGCAAATGAATTTTTCCCACTAGGACTAGGGGGCATAGTCTAAAAATTAGAGCCAGACCTTTCAGGAGTGAAGTTAGAAACCACTTCTACAGGCAAAGGGTGGTAAAAATTTGGAACTCTCTTCTGCAAACGGCAATTGATGCTAGGTCAATTGTTCATTTTAAATCTGAGATTGATAGATTTTTGATAACCAACGATATTAATGGATATGGGCCAAAGGCGGGTATATGGAGTTAAGTCACAAATGAACCATGATCTCATTGAATGGCAGAACAGGCTTGAGGGGCTAAATGGCCTACTCGTGTTCCTAAGTCTATGTGCTGCACTGTTGGAGATGCCGTCTTTTGGATGAGACGGTAAACCGAGGCCCCGTCTGCCCTCTCAAGTGGACGTAAAAGATCCCATGGCATTAATTTCTAAGAAGAGCAGGGGAGTATCTCCCTGGTGTCCACCCAATATTTATCCTTTAACCAACTCCACTAAAAGCAAATTATCTGATCATTATCAGATTGCTGTTTGTGGGACCTTGCTGAGCGCAAATTGGCAGTCGCGTTTCCTACATTACAACAGTGACTACACTTCAAATGTACTTTGTTGGCTATAAAGCACTTTGGGTCATCCTGAGGCCATAAAAGGCACTAAATAAATGCAAGTCTTTTTTATCAGGAATTTTATGGGTGGGAATTGCATCCTTTGTGATAACATTGAAGAGAATGTTGGCTACCTAGGAATGATTGCAAGGCAGTAACCATATCAAAGCAATGAAAGGCACCGATGAAAAGTAAATATGAATAATTTACAACCGTGATCTGAATTCTGAGATGTGATTACAAACATGAAACCATACTAGTTTACAACATCTATCTATAATATGGTTTTCATGTTGCACACATTTGCTGTGTTACAATTACAATGTTTCCTACATTACAACAGTGACTACACTTCAAAACTACTTCATTGGCTGTAAAGCGCTTTGGGACATCCTGAGGTCGTGAAAGGCACTATATAAATTCAAGTCTTTCTGGAGGTGGGCTTGAGGTCTGCTTGCAGAACGTGGCATACCTCTGTGCCAGATAGAGGGAAACTCCCATTGGGAAACCTATTGTGCCCTGTTAACTATCAACTATCTTAACTATCTCTATAAGATCATCTCTAACATGCCTTCCTTCAAGGTTGAAAAGCCCAAGTTCTTCCAGTCTTTCCTCATCACTCATATTTTTAACATTTGGGACCCACTTCATGGCTCTTCTCTCCACTGCCTCCACTCCCTTATGTTTCTGTGACCAAAACAGTACTTGCCGTGTGATCTGACCAGAGCGCTAGTTTTACATTTAATTGTCCTAGCTATGCATCCTAACATTCTAATCACTTGCACAACAGTCTCACGATGCTGGTCATGGACCTACAGTGACTTGTGAACTATAACCTCCAGGTCCTTTTCCTGCTAAGCTGTCATGAGCATGAAATCCTGCATGGTATAGACCTGTTTGGAATTGCCTTTGCCTAAATGCACCATGCTGTACCTGTCTATATAAAAAGAAATCTGCCAGACATGGGTTCATTGCTCCATTGCATCAAATTCAACCTGCGACCTATTTTTGTCATCTAAGTTCCTAACACCCACACATATCTTCGTATCATCTTCAAATTTGCAGATCATTCCTCCTTCAAACACGTTGTTAATAAAAATGCTGAAGAGCAAGGAACCAATCTCTGCAGGACTGCACTAGTGACTGGTTTCCAGGTAGAGCTTCTACCATTGATACATGTCTTCTGTTTATGCGAATAGAGCCAATTCTTTATCCAGCCTATATCTGCCTGCTAATCCCACAAAATGCAACCTTGTTCAGCAGCCTTTTTGCAATACTTTATCAAAGGCTTTTTGAAAATCCAAATACACTCAATTAGCTGGGCTTCACTCATCCACCTACTGGGTGTGGGTTTGGGACATCAATGAGACAACATTACCTAGTTCAGCTGCCTCCATCCAGGCTGCTCTGATGGTATTATTAACTGGTGGGTTTCTCTCTGTTTCAAAAAATACACCCTTCTCTGTAGCACCTCTTGCAGTTGTACCTCCAAAGCAACACTTTTGGAATGGTAGTGTTTTGCCTCTGTGCCTTACTTTTGCCATTTTGTGTGTTTGTAGCCAACGTCATTTTAAAGATGACCAATAGCCCTTTAAGAGCTACTGGCACAGGATATTTGTGGCCAATACTTGCAAGTTCTAGTGTGTTGTGCACTGGGAGTTCCAAAAACTGATTTAAATGAGCTGATCTCACATTATAACATGAGATCAATGCAGTGCAATGCAGGGGCATGCAATACTCAAGGAGCAAGGGTCCAAGTGCCATTAGGTAGCAGGAACTGTGTGTAATATTAGTGGGAAGCCTTTATATTATGTGGCATGACTATTAACTTTATTATATACAAGACTACAGCATGTTTTTGCTTGTAAAGTCTTTTATTAAAATTAAATACCTGCAAGAAATTGTGCATCAGATACTAATATTTTTGCTACAAATTCCTGATAAGTAAATCCCGTTTGGCGAACAGAAATCAGTTGTACTCCTTACCTAGTATGTGCACCAGTGGAGATGATTTTAATAGTATTCTGAATGCATTTAATTAGGAGGCGGGTTGGCAATTTACATATTATAATGAGTCCTGAAGCCTCTACTTTAACCTGCTTTGCAGGTTTTACTGCAGGTAGCTGGGGAACCCGGGACTCGGTATTTGCGGTGGCTGCAACGAGGCGACCTCAGCCTCGGGAAGCAATCCTTGTGGGCCGGAGGAGAAGGAGTGCTTCCTCCCAACACCCAAGCTCCCCACCATCAGCCTGGCCTTCCCTGGTGCCAGTGACGATGAAGGAACGACAATGTATTTCCAAGTCAGGATGGTGTGTGACTTAGAGTCATAGGGCTGGATTTTGATACTGGGGCGGGTTGGGGTCGTGTCATCCGCATTTTGTGTTATCCACCTGACTGCAATTGGATGTGGGAGATTGATGCAATTTTCACCTAATTGGGCAATTGAGTTCCAGCATGTGTGAACCCATGAACTAATTAGTGGTTTCAGTCTGAAAGTCGCCTCTGATGATGTCATCATTGCTGCTGCATTGAAGGTCAGAGACTGCCTGGCCTTTGCTGTGAGAGGACCTGGATGCAAAATGAGCAGCAGCTCTAAGTCTGCAGAGAGAGAGAGAGAGAGAGAGTGATTGATTGATTGATTGATTGATTTGCATCCAGGTCATCTCACAGCAAATGCCAGGCAGTCTCCGAAGACCTTCAATGCAGCAGCATCAGAGGCGACTTTCAGACTTAATACTGCTACTACCTTCATCACATCTCCGTTGTAATAGTGGACCTGTAGCTGATAGTCAGCTATCCAAATGTGCTCCCGCCAGGTTTCACAATCGTGGTTCAGAACAGGCGTGCTTCACGTAGATCAAGGGTTAAAATCACAAAGGCCTTTCAAAATGGCATTATAGAGCCAACTTAGTGCTTGTTAAGGGCCTTAACAGCCTATCCCGCCTCTTAAAGGCGGGATGGAGTTGGGACCAGCAGACACGATTTAATGAAAATTGCGTGGAGGCGGGATGGAGGCGGACTTGTGCCCGCCTGCCAGTTTTCGCAATTTTAACCCCCCACACGCCTCCAAACCCACCTCCACGGGTCAATTAAAATCCAGCCCATTGAGTTAACGGCACAGAAGGAGGCCATTCGGCTCATCGAGTCCGTGCTAGCTCTCTGTAGAACAATCGAGTCAGTCCCATTCCACCGCTCAATCCCCATAGCCCTACAAGTTTATTTCCCTCAAGTGCCTATCCAGTCTCCCCTTGAAAACATTGAGTGCTTCCACCACTTCCGTCAGCAGCGAGTTCCAGGTCCTCACCACTCGCTGCGTAAAAAAGTTTTTCCTCACATCTCGCCTATATCTCTTGCCCAAAACCTTAAATCTGTGTCCCCTTGTCCTTGTACCATCAACTAGTGGGAACAGCCTTTCCCCGTCTAGCCTATCCAAACCTGTCATAATCTTGTACACCTCTATCAAATCACCCCTCAACCTCTTTTGCTCTAATGAAAACAAATCCAGCTTCTCCAACTTGCCCTTGCAGCTAAGATCCCCCATCCCCGGAACCATTCTGGTAAATCTCCTCTGCACCCTCTCAAGGGCCTTCACATCCTTCCTAAAGTGTGGTGACCAGAACTGGACACAATACTCCAGTTGTGGCCTAACCAGCGCTTTATAAAAGTTCAGCATAACTTCTCTACTGTGTACTCAATACCTGTATTTATGAAACCCAAGATCCCATATGCTTTGCTAACCACTCTCCCAATATGCCCGGCCACCTTCAGGGACCTATGAACATTAACTCCCAGGTCCCTCTGTACCTGCACAGTCTTTAAAACTGTGCCATTAAAAGTATATTGCCTCTCCCTGTTCCTTCTGCCAAAATGCATCACCTCACACTTCTCTGTATTAAATTCCATCTGCCACTTGTCTGCCCATTCTGCTAACCTTTCTATGTCCTGTTGCAGTCAATTGGTATCATCCTCACTGTTTGCCACACCCCCAAGTTTGGTGTCAACGGCAAATTTAGAAATTCTACTTTGTATTCCAATATCCAGGTCATTTATATATATCAAAAAAAGCAGTGGCCCCAGCACTGACCCTTGGGGAACACCACTGTCTACCATCCTCCAGTTTGAAAAACAGCCATTTACCACAACTCGCTGTTTTCTGTCCTTAAGCCAATTCCTTATCCAAGCTGCCGCCAACCCACCTATTCCATGAGCCTCAATTTTGTTAACCAGCCTTCTATGTGCTACTTTGTCAAACGCCTTCCTAAAATCCATGTAGACAACATCCATTGCATTCCCTTCATCAATCCTCCCTGTTACTTCATCAAAAAATTCAATTAGATTAGTTAAACTAAATAGTGGGGGGGAGGATCCAGGTGAGCGGGAATTTAAAAAGTCAATGAGAAATGAGAAAACAATAGAGCAGGATAGAGATGGGGGAAATAATAACCAGAGTGTGACAGGAAGGCACAGAATGTTTAAAAATAAGAGTGCAACAGAAAATGGGGCCAAAACAAGGAGAAATGGTAAAAAGACAAAGTTAAAAGCTCTATATCTGAATGCACGCAGCATTCGTAACAAGATAGATGAGTTGACGGCACAAATAGATACAAATGGGTATGATCTGATCGCCATTACAGAGACGTGGTTGCAAGGTGATCAGGGCTGGGAACTGAATATTCCAGGGTATTTGACAATTCGGAAGGATAGACGGAAAGGAAAGGGAGGTGGGGTGACTTTGTTGGTAAAGGATGGGATCAGTGCAGTTGTGAGAAGTGATATTGGCTCAGAAGAACAAGATGTAGAATCGGTTTGGGTGGAGATAAAAGATAATAAAAGGAAAATGTCTCTGGTGGGCATAGTCTACAGGCCCCCGAACAGTAGCAATACTGTTGGACAGAGTATAAATCAACAAATAATGGAGGCCTGTAAAAAAGGTACGGTAATAATCATGGGTGATTTTAATCTCCATATTGATTGGACAAATCAAACTGGCCATGGTAGCCTTGAGGAGGTGTTCATAGACTGCATCCGGGATGGTTTCCGAGAACAGTATGTAATGGAACCAACCAGGCAGCAGGCTATCTTGGATCTGGTACTGTGTAATGAGACAGAATTAATAAATGATCTCATAGTAAAGGATCCACTAGGAAAGAGTGATCATAACATGGTTGAATTTCAAATTCAGTTGGAGGGTGAGAAAGTTGTATCTCAAACCAGTGTCCTGATCTTAAACAAAGGCAATTACAATGGCATGAGGGCAGAACTGGCTAAAGTGGACTGGAAAAATAAATTAAAGGGTAAGACAGTTGAAATGCAGTGGCATACATTTAAGGAGATATTTCATAACTCTCAACAAAAATATATTCCAGTGAGAAAGAAAGATTTTAAGAGAAGAGAGTACCATCCGTGGATAATTAAGGAAGTAAAGGATGGTATCAAATTGAAAACGAAGGCATACAATGTTGCCAAGATTGGTGGGAGACCAGAGGATTGGGAAATTTTTAAAATCCAGCAAAGGATGACTGAAAAAATAATAAAGAGAGAGAAGATGAATTATGAGAGTAAACTGGCAAGAAACATTAAAACAGAGAGTAAGAGCATCTATAGGTATATAAAAAGGAAGAGGGTAACTAAAGTAAACGTTGGTCCCTTAGAGGATGAGACTGGGGAATTAATAATGGGGAACGGGGAAATGGCAGAGACTCTGAACAAATATTTTGTATCTGTCTTCACGGTAGAAGACACTAACAACATCCCAATAATGGATAATCAAGGGGCCACAGGGAGGGGGGAACTAAAGACAATCACTATCACTAAGGAAATAGTACTTGGTAAAATAATGGGACTAAAAGATGACAAGTCCCCTGGACCAGATGGCCTGCATCCCAGGGTCTTAAAAGAAGTGGCTGCAGAGATAATGGATGCATTGGTTGCAATATACCAAAAATTCCCTGGACTCTGGGGAGGTCCCAGCGGATTGGAAAACCGCAAATGTAACACCCCTATTTAAGAAAGGAGGGAGACAGAAAGCAGGAAACTATAGACCAGTTAGCCTAACATCTGTCGTTGGGAAAATGCTGGAGTCCTTCATTAAGGAAGCAGTAGCAAGGCATTTGGAAAATCATAATGCAGTCATGCAGAGTCAGCATGGTTTTATGAAAGGGAAATCATGTTTAACAAATTTGCTGGAGTTCTTTGAGGAGATAACGAGCAGGGTGGACAAAGGTGAACCAGTGGATGTGGTGTATTTGAATTTCCAGAAGGCATTCGATAAGGTGCCACATAAAAGATTACTACATAAGATAAGAGCTCATGGAATTGGGGATAATATATTAGCATGGATAGAGAATTGGCTAACTAACAGAAAGCAGAGAGTCGGGATAAATGGGTAATTTTCCGGTTGGCAAACAGTAACTAGTGGGGTGCCACAGGGATCGGTGCTGGGGCCTCAACTATTTACAATCTACATTAATGACTTGGATGAAGGGACCGAGTGTAATGTAGCCAAGTTTGCGGATGATACAAAGATGGGTGGGAAAGCAAGTTGAGCAGAGGACTCCAAGAACCTGCAAAGGGATATAGACAGGCTAAGTGAGTGGGCAAACATTTGGCAGATGGAGTATAATGTGGGAAAGTGCGAGGTTATACACTTTGGCAGGAAAAATAAAAAAGCAAATTATTATTTAAATGGAGAGAGATTACAAAATGCTACAGTTCAGAGGGACCTGGGGGTCCTTGTGCATGAAACACAAAGGGCTGGATTTTCAATGACCCGTGGAGTCGGGTTTGGAGGCGGGGTGGGGGGGGGGGTTAAAGTTGCAGATTCGGGGGTCCCGACCCCATCCCGACTCCAACCCGCCTCCATGCCAGTTTCTCTGGCGGCGGGTACCCAACCTGTTTTGAGACCCGACTCCCTGAGGCGGGAAGGGATTAGTGACAATTAACTGCCTGTTAACAGGTAGGTAACAGGCAGTTTTTTGCATAATCCCTATTTTAAAAAGAAAACTGTGGGCTTCCCAACAGGTGGCAACCACTTCAAGTTATCGGGGCGGGCCGTGGGTCTGCAGGGCTTGGAGGGGTCGATATGTCCGGTGGGCAGGTGAGTGATGGGTGCATGTGTGCAGAGGTAAGTGTGTAAGGTAAGTGCTAAGTGTTGAAAAAAGTTTTACTTACCTTAACTTCTTCCTGCAGGTGTCAACCCTTCAGTTCTCGGGAGTTAGAAATCTCACTGGCACAGCAAGCAGGAAAGCCGTGGTTCTGTCAAAACCTGCAGCCTTCTGTTTTCTGTGCTGGAATGATTTCTAACTCAGCCTGAAAGGAAGGACTGAAGTTAGAAATCATATTGTGAGTGTTTGACAGCTTCACAGAGCTGTCAAACGCTGATATTTCATCTGTCAAAACATAGAAACATAGAAACTTAGAAGATAGGAGCAGGAGTAGGCCATTCAGCCCCTCGAGCCTGCTCCGCCATTTAATGAGATCATGGCTGATCATCCAAATTCAGTACCCTGTCCCTGCCTTCTCTCCATATCCCTTGATCCCTTTAGTTTTAAGAAATATATCTAACTCCTTCTTGAATATATTTAATGAATTGGCCTCTACTGCCTTCTGTGGTGGAGAATTCCACAGGTTCACCACTCTCTGGGTGAAGAAATTCCTCCTCATCTCAGTCCTAAATGGCTTACCCCTTATCCTTAGACTGTGACCCCTGGTTCTGGACTCCCCGGCCATCGGGAACATCCTTCCTGCATCTAGTCTGTCTAGTCCTGTTAGAATTTTATAAGTTTCAATGAGATCCCCTCTCATTCTTCTAAACTCCAGTGAGTATAAGCCCAATCAACCCAATCTCTCCTGATACGCCATTACATAGAAACATAGAAACATAGAAAATAGGTACAGGAGTAGACCATTCGGTCCTTCGAGCCTGCACCGCCATTCAATGCGTTCATGGCTGAACATGCTACCTCAGTACCCCATTCCTGCTTTCTCGCCATACCCCTTGATCCCCCTAGTTGTGAGTGTTATATCTAACTCCCTTTTGAATATATTTAGCGAACTGGCCTCAACAACCTTCTGTGGAAGAGAATTCCATAGATTCACCACTCTCTGGGTGAAGAAGTTCCTCCTCAGCTCAGTCTTAAATGGCTTCCCCTTAATCCTTAGACTGTGACCCCTGGTTCTAGTTTTCCCTAACATTGGGAACATTCTGCCCGCATCTAATTTGTCTAAACCAGTCAGGATTTTAAATGTCTCTATAAGATCCCCCCTCATTCTTCTGAACTCCAGAGGATACAAGTTCAGTTGACCCAATCTTTCTTGATATGTCATTCCGGGTATCAGCCTGGTGAAAAGCTCTTGACAGATGAAATGTCAGTCTGTGATGTCACCTGTTGCCGAGTGGCCCTTAATTGGCCTGCTGAGCCTACTGGGCGGGCTCAACAAGGTCAATCAAGGGAAAATAGAGTGGGTTGGCCACATCTTGATGGAGGCGGGTTCACAAGCCAGAATGTGTGATTCCCGACCCCAACCCGACTCCAACTTCAAAATCCAGCCCAAAAAGTTAGCATGCAGGTACGGCAAGTAATCAAAAAGGCAAAAGGAATGTTGGCCTTTACTTCAAAGGGGTTGGAGTATAAAAGCAGGGAAGTCCTGCTACAACTGTACAGGGTATTGGTGAGACCACACCTTGAGTACTGCGTACAGTTTTGGTCTCCTTATTTAAGGAAGGATATATTTGCATTGGAGGCAGTTCAGAGACAATTCACTAGGTTAATTCCAGAGATGAGGGGGTTGACTTTTGAGGAAAGGTTGTGCAGGCTGCGCCTATGCTCATTGGAATTTAGAAGAATGAGAGGTGATCTTATTGAAACATATAAGATACTGAGGGGGCTCGACAAGGTAGATGCAGAGAGGATGTTTCCTCTCGTGAGGAAATCCAGAACGCGGGGGCACAGTTTTAGAATAAGCATATAACACCTTCTTTGTCGCTAATAGGCCTCACCCCGCCTCTTACTACCCGTTTACTGTTTATATGCCGGTAGAAGATTTTTGGGTTCCCTTTTATGTTAACCGCCATTCTACTCTCATATTCTCTCTTTGCCAATCTTATTTTCATCTTCAATTTCCCTCTCAACTTATTGTATTTGGTCTGGTTCTCCCTTGAAGAATTCACCTGACATGCATCATACACCCTCATTTTGTTTCATCATCTTCTCTATCTCCCTCGTCATCCAAGGAGCCCTTGCACCTCTCCATTGCTAATCTAAATCTTATGATACAATGATCACTCGTACCCAAGTGTTCTCCCACAGACACTTGGTCGACCTGGCCCACCTCATTCCCCAGCACCAGATCCAGCAATGCCTCCTTCCTAGTTGGGCCAAGAACATACTGGTCAAGGAAATTCTCCTGAACACATTTCAGAAATTCCTCCCCCTCCTTTCCCTTTACCCTAGCATTATCCCAATCGATATTTGGGTAATTAAAGTCCCCCAATATCACCACTCTATTGCTCTTGCACATCTCTGCGATTTCCCTGCAGATTTGCTCCTCTACCTCCCTCTCACTATTTGGAGGCCTATAGAATACCCCCAATAGTGTGATCATACCCTTTTTGCTCCTCAACTCTAACCAAATGGATTCTGTCCTTGTTCCCTCAAGAACATCGTCCCTTAATCAGCACTGCCACCCCACTCCCCTTTTTTCCTTCCCTACCTTAATATCTTGTACCCTTGAATATTAAGTGCCCCGTGTCATAAATCGCAAGTAACAACTCAGGAAGTACTACTGGGTGGCCAGCTGGGGCGCCGTCCAGGGAGTATAAATACTCAGGCATGGGCCCACCTTGGGCAGAGACAATCTGGAAACAGGAAGCTAGTGACTGCTAACTAGACCTCCATGTTTTGTTACAAGTTGATTAAAGCCTTGCTTTATGTTCAAGTGCGTAGTGAGTCTTTATTACGTCAATTTAATCAACTTGATATCGTCTCCACGCTTTGGGTGATTCGGAACAACCAGCTGCAACTCGAACCACAGAAGGGAACTTGGGCAAGAAACTGATCCATCATGGAAAAACTCCTTAGACCCGCTCGTCTCGACCTGGACCCGAATGCACCTGCGGCAGCAAAGGTATGGAAGCATTGGTTTCGTACCTTTAGCAACTTTCTTGAAGAATGTGGGGCGGATGTCCCTAATAAGTTACGAATGCTTATCAACTACGTGTCTCCTCATGTGTATGATTATATTGAGGACTGTATAGACTATGACACTGCTATCGAAATCTTACAGCAGCTATATGTCAAGTCCCCAAATGAAATCTTTGCTCGACACCTACTGGCCACAACTCGGCAGCAGCCTGGGGAATCACTCGATGAATTTCTCCAGAAACTTCGCAGGCTCAGCAAGGATTGTAACCTTAGAGCAGTTTCAGCTGAACAGTATCAAGAGGAACTAATCCGCGATTCCTTTATCAATGGAATCGCGTCCCCTTTTATACGTCAGCGCCTGCTGGAAAATAAAACCCTCAATTTACGGGCTGCTTATGACCAGGCGTGTTCCTTGGACTTGGCCAAGAAAAATGCAGACACTTATCTCCCACCACGTGCACGGGCGGCGGCTATCTCCTTTAATGAGTCTTTCGGTAGGTCTCGGGCGGATGCCCCCACTGATGTTGACTCTACTCTAACAGACGACGACCCTACCCTAGAGGCCTTCGCTGATGACGACCCCGCCCTAGCAGCATCCTGGCAATCAGGAAGAAAGTGTTTCTTTTGTGGAGGGGCGTGCCATCACAGAAAATTTTGCCCGGCTCGTAATGTGACCTGCAATCATTGCAGCAAGAAAGGACACTTTTCCAAGGTATGCCAGTCACGGGCCTTTGCTAACAAGAAAGGCCGCTCCTCTAAAGTATACCGGTCGAGAGCTCCTGTTAGCTTCACAGCTGCTATCTATGGAGCTGCTCCTCCCCCAATAACTACTGTTAAGGCTACAGTTGCCGAAGGGAAAATTGCCCCTCCTCCCATCACGGCTGTTTTTCCCCAAAGTTTGTCCCATGCAGCCACGAAGGTTTCAGTAAATGGGCACACTCTAAGCGCGCTAATCGACTCCTGCAGCTCTGACAGCTTCATTAGTAAGCGGGCTGTCAACAGGTTAAAACTGCACATTTATCCCTCGGACAGGGAGATTGCAATGGCTCTGACGACTCTGACCACCAATTCTTCTGGCTTCTGTCTGGTCAACCTCATCCTCAACGGCCGCACGTATCTCTCCACCCGGCTCGGAGTACTCGCAAACTTATGCAGCGATGTGCTTCTGGGACAGGACTTCCAGAAGCAGCACAAGAAGATCACTTTTGAGTTTGGAGGGTCAAGGCCGGAGCTTACCATTTCTAAGGTGCCGTTTTGTGCACTCTCGGCGGCCTTACTCGGTGAACCCTCCCTGTTTGCCAATCTTCCCCCCCGCTGTAAACCCATAGCCACCAAATCGCGGCGCTTTAGCCAAGACGATCGAGCGTTTATTGAGGCGGAAATCTCTCGCCTTTTAGTCGACGGTATTATCGAGCCATGTTCATCTCCCTGGCGGGCTCAGGTCGTCATCGTGAGGAATCCCTTAAAACAACATAAAAAACGTCTGTGTATCGATTATTCGCAGACTATTAATCTATATACCGATCTGGATGCCTACCCGCTGCCACGCATAGATGACATGGTCAACAACCTTGCCAAATACAAGGTATTCTCGACCTTCGATTTAAAAAGCGCGTACCATCAGGTGCCACTGCAAGACTCCGACAAGAAGTATACGGCCTTTGAGGCCAATGGTCGGCTTTTCCAGTTTCGCCGCCTTCCATTCGGGGTCACCAATGGGGTGGCCGTCTTCCAACGGGCCATGGATGGCCTAGTCCGGCAAGAGAACTTGACGGATACCTTTCCGTATTTAGACAATATCACTATTGCCGGCCATGATCAAAAGGAGCATGACGCCAATCTTCAGAGATTTTTTGACGTACTCCGCCGTCGCCACTTAACATTAAACGAATCCAAATCGGTGAAGTCGGTGCCATCGGTGAACATTCTTGGCTACTGGGTGGGCAACGGTGTTATTAAACCGGACCCAGAGCGACTTCATCCACTTCAGGAGCTCCCTCCCCCGACGAACCTCGGCTCTCTTCGTCGGGCACTTGGCATGTTTGCTTATTACGCAAAATGGATACCACACTTCTCTGATAAAATACAACCCCTGCTCCATGCGAAGTCTTTTCCATTGGAAGCTACGGCTATTTCTGCCTTCAACCTCCTCAAACGACAGCTGGAGAAAGCCACGCTTCGCTCCATTGACGAAAATCTTCCTTTTGTGGTCGAATGCGATGCATCGGAGGTGGCGATCTCCGCTACCTTGAATCAAGGTGGCCGACCCGTGGCATTCCTATCCAGAACCTTGCAGGGTAGCGAGCTCCATTACCCCCCCGTCGAGAAGGAGGCTACGGCCATCATCGAGGCTGTACGCCAATGGGGTCATTTTCTTGCTCGGCGTCATTTTACGCTTATAACTGACCAGCGCTCTGTGGCCTTCATGTTGGATAACCGGAGGCGCACGAAAATCAAAAATAATAAAATTCAACTCTGGAGGATGGAGCTGGCTGCCTTTGGATATACTATCTGTTACCGACCCGGCAAACAGAACGTGGCCCCAGATACCTTCACACGGGCATTTTGCTCCTCAATGTCAACGTCGACTCTGGCGGATTTGCATATGGACTTATGCCATCCTGGTGTGACCCGTATGTTGCACTTTGTGCGCTCCAAAAATCTACCATTTTCAACCGAGGACGTAAAGAAAACATGCTCCTCCTGTAGGATTTGTGCAGAATTGAAACCACAATTCTTTCGCCCATCAGATGGCTTACTCATACATGCAATGCAGCCTATGCAGAGGCTCAGCATAGACTTTAAAGGGCCATTGCCTTCGTCGACAAGGAACACCTACCTACTTACGATGGTGGACGAGTATTCACGCTTTCCCTTCGCCTTCCCCTGCCCTAATATGCTTACCTCTACGGTAATTAAATGCCTCGATCAGGTCTTTTCCCTTTGCGGGACGGCCAATTTTATCCACACTGATCGGGGTCCCTCCTTTATGTCGAGTGAACTTAAAAGTTATCTCTCCCAACGGGGAATCGCCTCAAGTAGGACGACACCATATCACCCAATCGGTAACGGACAGGTTGAACGATACAATGCCATCATCTGGAACGCTGTCCGTCTGGCACTAAGGTCACGCAACCTGCCGGACCAGCAGTGGGAAACGGTGCTCCCCGACGCGTTACACTCTATCAGGTCTCTTCTCTCCACATCTACTAATGTCACGCCTCATGAGCGATTCTTCAAATTCCGGCGTCGCTCTACACATGGGACGTCTCTACCGTCATGGTTGGTGGCTCCAGGCCCGGTACTACTCCGGAGGTTCGTCCGGTCTGCCAAAAACGACCCTCTCGTTGATGAGGTGGAGTTAACGGAGGTAAACCCCACGTATGCGCACGTACGGTACCCTGATGGCCGGGAGACCACCGTCTCGCTCCGTGATCTGGCTCCCTGCCCAACCGGTCACACGGGCCCGAATGATGAAGGATCCCCCGACAATGATATCAACACTCCGCACCCCTATGAAAATGACGCCCCGCCTGGGACATCGGGGGATCTGCCGGCAACGCTACCGGATCAACTCAGGGAGCTGGACGCTCCCCGTAGGATGGCCACCCGAAACCAGGACGCCGGACAATCTCCAGCCACGACCCGGGATGAGGCCAGCTCAGCACCTGTGGGGACCCGCACCCGGAGTCATGATATTCCCAGTCCTCCACAGGATGATCAAGATGACGCGGACTCTACTGACTTACCGGTACGGGCCAAGCGACCCAGGGACCAGGACACGGTCCGGGGAGACGTGCCTTCCAGTCACAAGCAGAGAGCTAAACGTCTGCGGCTATTTCTGGTCCGCCTAGTCCGTTAAAGGAAGACTGGACTTCCAAACCTTTTAGGGAGGAAGAATGTCATAAATCGCAAGTAACAACTCAGGAAGTACTACTAGGTGGCCAGCTGGGGCACCGTCCAGGGAGTATAAATACTCAGGCATGGGCCCACCTTGGGCAGAGACAATCTGGAAACAGGAAGCTAGTGACTGCTAACTAGACCTCCATGTTTTGTTACAAGTTGATTAAAGCCTTGCTTTATGTTCAAGTGCGTAGTGAGTCTTTATTACGTCACCCCGTCCTCACCGTATTTAAGCCACGTTTCCGTTATTGCCACAACATCATATTGCCACACGGCTAATTGTGCTTGCAGCTCACCAACCTTATTCACCACACTTTGTGCGTTTACGCACATACATTCTAAACCCATTTAGAAATCATCCACTCGACACTTCTGGCTGAAGATGGTTGCAAATGCTTCAGCCTTGTCTATTGCACTCACATGCTGGGCTTTGCCATCATTGAGGATGAGGATATTCATGGAGCCTCCTCCTCCCGTTAGTTGTTTAATGGTCCACCACCATTCACGACTGGATGTGGCAGGACTGCAGAGCTTTGATCTGATCCGTTCGTTGTGGAAACGCTTAGCTCTGTCTATAGAATGCTGTTTCCGCTGTTTAGCATGTATGTAGTCCTGTGTTGTGGCTTCACCAATTTGGCACTTCATTTTTAGGTACGCCTGGTGCTGTTCCTGGCATGCTCTTCTACACTACTCATTGAATCAGGGATAGTCCCCTGGCTTGATGGTAATTGTAGAGTGAGGAATATGCCGGGCCACAAGCTTACAGATTGTGGTGGAATACAATTCTGCTGCTGCTGATGGCCCACTGCGCCTCATGGATGCCCAGTTTTGAGCTGCTAGATCTGTTCTGAATCTATCCCATTTAGCACTGTGGTAGTGCCACACAACACGATGGAGAGTGTCCTCAGATGGAACTTCGTCTCCACAGGGACTGTGTGGTGATCACTCCTACCAATACTGTCATGGACAGATGCATCTGCGACAGGTAGATTGGTGAGGATGAAGTCAACTAGATTGTTCCCTTGTGTTGGTTCTCTTACCACCTGCTGCAGACCCTGTCTGGCAGCAGTGTCCTTTAGGACTCGGCCAGCTCGGTCAGTAGTGGTGCTACCGAGCCAGTCTTGGTGATGGACATTGAAGTCCCCCACCCAGAGTACGTTCTGTGCCCTTGCTACCCTCAGTGCTTCTTCCAAGTGGTGTTCAACATGGAGGAGTACTGATTCATCAGCTGAGAGAGGGCGATAGGTGGTAACCAGCAGGAGGTTTCCTTGCCCATGTTTGACCTGATGCCATGAGACTTCATGGGGTCCGGAGTCAGTGTTGAGCACTCCCAGGGCCATTCCCTCCCAACTGTCCCGCCACCTTTGGTGCGTCTGTCCTGTCGGTGGGACAGGACATACCCAGGGATGGTGATGGAGGAGTTTGGGACATTGGCTGAAAGGTATGATTCTGTAAGTATGTCTATATCAGGCTGTTGCTTGACTAGTCTGTGGGACAACTCTCCCAATTTTGGCACAAGTCCCCAGATGTTAGTGAGGACAACTTTGCAGGGTTGACTGGGCTGATTATGCCTTTGTTGTGTCTGGTACCTAGGTCAATGCCGGGTGGTCCATCCGGTTTTATTCTTAGTGTACTTCTTTGTAGTATTTGGTACAACTGAGTGGCTTGTTCGGCCATTTCAGAGGGCAGTTAAGAGTCAACCACATTGCTGTGGGTTTGGAGTCACATATCGACCAGACCAGGTAAGGACGGCAGATTTCCTTCCCTAAAGGACATTAAGTGAACCAGATCGGTTTTTACGACAATCCGGTAGTTTCACTGAAATTAACTGAATTTAAATTCCCCAGTTGCCGTGGTGGGATTTGAACTCATGTCTCTGGATTATTAGTCCACTAGTCCAGTAACATATGTGAGTGGTTGATGTTCCCTATACCAGGGCTTTCCAAGATTTTGTCTTCATGGGTCACATGTATGGTCAAAATTGAGAGGTCGCACAACACCAGGTTATAGTCCAACAGTTTTATTTGAAATCACAAGCTTTCGGAACTATCGCTCCTTCCTCAGGTGAAGTAAATTGGATACAGAATCGTCAGAGCATATATAGATGGAAAAAAAAGCATGTGTACTTTACAATTGCAGACCAATAAATTAAATCATCCTGACTATCTGCCGAGGTGTGATAAAGTTAATTAAGTCAGCCAGGAAGGTACCACATCAAAAGACATAGCAAGATACAACTGAGACAATGAGGTGAAGTCGCAGGGGTTCTAACGTGTCAAAAGCTGCCGTATGTATGTAAAACGAAAAGCTTTAAAAAAAAATTTACTTTTTTACTGGGAAAATTTTTACTTTTTTACTGGGAATCACATCTGTGAACAAGCTAACGACGACTCGAGTCCGGATCACGTCATGTATCGTGACATAAACCCAAGATCCCGATTGAGACCGTCTTCATGAGTGCAGAACTTGGCTATCAGTTTCTGCTCGATGATTTTGCGTTGTCGTGTGTTTCTAAGGTTGCCTTGGAGAACGCTTACCCGCAGATCCGAGGCTGAATGTCCTTGACTGCTGAAGTGTTCCCCGACTGGGAGGGAACAATCCTGCCTGGCGATTGTTGCGCGGTGCTCGTTCATACGTTGTCTCAGTGTCTGCATGGTCTCGCCGATGTACCATGCCGCGGTGCATTCTTTCCTGCAACGTATGAGGTAGACAACGTTGGCCGAGTCACATGAGTCACATGTATGGTGCCATGGAACCAGAAGGACCACATATCAAATTTAAATCTATAATGTTGTTAATTTGCATATATCTAAAGTTGTGAATACAAATAGATCTTAGTGTTCTGATTTAGGATTTATCCACCAACATGGGAAGGTTGCTAAGAACAGCCCTCTCCACACCTCCAAGACCACAAAATTGCAACAGGACATTCCATCAAATAAAAAATAAAGAAAGAACTTGCATTTATATAGTAACTCAACTTAAAAGCAAAATCACTCTGTACTCTTTCCTACCACCCAGCACAGTGGTATGCTTTTTTTGCTGCTGGGCTACCTGGTGTCTGTGTTCTGATTTTTTTAAAGCTTTTCTTCAAGTACCAGAAGAGATCAAAAGAGTTTGTCAACACTAAGGGCTGGATTTTGAATGACCCATGGAGTCGGGTTTGGAGGCGTGTGGGGGGTTAAATTTGCGGGGTCGGGGTTTCCGACCCCATCCCGACTCCATCCCACCTCCACGCAATTTTGACAGAATCAGTCGTGGGGTTCCCGACTCCGTCCCGCCTTCAAGAGGCGGGAGAGGCCATTAAAGCCCTTAACAAGCTCTAAATTGGCTCTGTAATGTCATTTTGAAACGCTGTAGCTAGTTTAACCCTCTTCTGACGTGAAGCACGCCTGGTGTGAAACACTCCAGTGAAACCTGGCGGGAGCACAAGTGGATAGCTGACTATCGGCTGCAGGTCCACTATTAGAACAGAGATGTGATGAAGGTAGTAGTAGTAGTATTAGGTGTGAACGTCGTCTCTGATGCTGCTGCATTGAATGTCTTCAGAGACTGCCTGGGAGGACTTGCTTGGCAAAATATCTCTCTCTCTCTCTCTCTCCCTCTCTCCCCCCCTCCCCCCCCCCATTTTTGCATCCAGGTCCACTCACATCAAAAGCAAGCCATGCAGGTCCTCTCTCACCAACAGTCTCTGAGACTAGGCAGTCAGCAATGATGACATCATCAGAGGCGACTTTCAGACTGAAAACACTAATTAGTTCATGGGTTCCCACATGCTGGAACTCAATTGCCCAATTAAGTGAAAATTGCATCATTCATCCACATTAATCTGGAGTCGGGGGGGAAACACGAAATGCGGATTACACGACCCCAACCCGACACCAAGACAAAATCCAGTCCTAAGGTGCTGTATGTCTTCCTAAATCAGTGGTTCTCAAACTGAGGTCCGCAGAACCCTTGGGGTCCATTGAGACTTTCCAGGGGGACCACAAAATAATTTGAAAGTTACTTAGCTGGGAAAAGTCACTTCAATTCTACTTACAATTTTATACACCCTATTTAGGAGCTGGTTGACAGAAAAGCCATTTGGAATCAATGGCATCGAAATGGCTTCTGAAGTGTTACATAGATACATAGATACATAGAAGATAGGAGCAGGAGTAGGCCATCCGGCCCTTCGAGCCTGCTCCGCCATTTAATGAGATCATGGCTGATCCTCCAATTCAGTATCCCGTCCCCGCCTTCTCTCCGTAACCCTTAACCCCTTTTGCCTGTAGAAATATATCTAATTCCCTCTTAAATATATTTAATGAGCTGGCGTACACTGCCCTCTGTGGCAATGAGTTCCACAGGTTCACCACCCTCTGAGTGAAGAAATTCCCCCTCATTTCTGTCCTAAATGGTTTAGCCCTTATCCTTAAATTATGTCCTCTAGTTCTGTTCTCACCCGCCAAGGGAAACATTCCTTCTGCATCTAGTCTGTCTAGACCTGTCAGAATTTTATACACTTCTATGAGGTCCCCTCTCAATCTTCTAAACTCCAGTGTGTACATCCCTAAACTACATAGTCTCTCCTCATAGGTCAATCCCGCCATTCCTGGTATCAGCCTGGTGAATCGCCGCTGCACCCCCGCCATGGCAAGAACATCTTTCCTCAGATGAGGCGACCAAACTGTACACAGTACTCGAGGTGTGGTCTCACCAGTGCCCTGTACAGCTGCAGCAAGGTATCCCTGTTCCTGTATTCCAACCCTTTTGCTATGAAGGCCAGCATACCGTTTGCCTTCTTGACCGCCTGTTGCACCTGCATGCTCGCCTTCAGTGACTGGTGTACAAGAACACCCAGGTCTCTCTGTACTTCCCCCTCTCCCAATTTATTGCCATTTAAATAATAATTTGCCCTCCCGTTCCTGCACCCAAGGTGGATAACTTCGCACTTGTCCACATTATAGTGCATCTGCCATTTATCCGCCCAATCACCCAGTCTGTCCAAATCGCTCTGGAGCTTCCTGGTCTCCTCCTCTGAGCCCACCCCCCCTCCTAGTTTAGTGTCGTCTGCAAATTTGGAAATGCTGCATCCGACTCCCTGATCCAGGTCATTAATGTAAATTGTGAACAGCTGGGGACCTAGGACAGATCCCTGTGGTACCCCACTTGTTACTGCCTGCCATTCAGAAAATGAGCCGTTTATTCCAACTCTCTGTTTTCTATCTGACAGCCAGTTCTCTATCCACGTCAATACTTTCCCCTTTATCCCATGAGCTTCAATTTTCCCTGCTAATCTTTTATGTGGGACCTTATCGAAGGCCTTTTGGAAGTCCAGGTACACCACATCTACTGGCTCTCCCCCATCTATTTTACCAGTTACTCCCTCAAAAAATTCCAATAGATTAGTCAAGCACGATTTACCCTTTGTAAATCCATGTTGACTCTGTCCTATCCTGTCCCCATTTGCTAAGTGCTCTGCTATTTCATCCTTAATGATGGACTCCAGCATTTTGCCCACAACTGATGTAAGGCTTACAGGTCTGTAATTACCTGCTTTTTCCCTACCCCCCTTTTTGAATAGTGGGGTAACGTTAGCTACCCTCCAATCGATGGGCACTGTTCCCGAGTCTAATGAATTCTGAAAAATCATACTTAGTGCATCCGCTATCTCTAGGGCCACCTCCTTCAGCACCCTAGGATGCATGTTATCAGGCCCTGGGGATTTGTCCGCCTTCAATCCCTTTAGCTTCCTTAACACCATATCCTTAGAGATATTGATTTGCGTCAGTTCCTCCTTTGCAAATGTCCCTATTTTTCCCGATATCCCAGGGAGGTTTTTTGTGTCTTCCTTCGTAAAGACTGACCCAAAGTATGCATTTAGTTGGTCTGCCATTTCCTTATTTCCCGTTATATATTCCCCCGTATCTGACTGCAATGGGCCAACTTTGGTTTTCACCAGTCTTTTCCTCTTGATATACTTATAAAAGCTTTTGGAGTTAGTTTTTATATTTTCCGCCAGCTTGCTTTCGTAAGCTATTTTGCCCCTCTTGATTAAGCCCTTTGTCCTCCTTTGCTCTATCTTAAACTGTTCCCAATCTTCCGCTCTGGTGCTTTTTTTGGCTATTTTATACGCCCTATCTTTGGATTTTATGCTGTCTCTAATTTCCCCTGTTATCCACGGTTGAGTCACCTTTTTAGATTTCCTGGTTCATGGTTAAGTGTTCACGGTTGCTAAGTGATGTCATCCTCAGGCTCCGGCACAGGATGCCTGCCGGGGGCTGGTTGCGGCAGTCAGGTAGAGGCACCCGGCCAGACAGACAGCGAAGGAAGAGGCGCGGCAGATCAGGACGTTGCTCAGCTTCTTTCAGGACCCAATGGAGTGGCAGAAGGCAGCTCGCTGTTTCTGCGGTGAGGCCCCCGATGCTGCAATGCGACTAAGTGAGAGTCCGCAGACTCGAGCTTCGGGTGCCATGTGATGGTCTCACTGAAGAAACAAAAGGTGAGTTGGAGCCCAGTACAGTCGGTACTCTCCCCGGTAGAGCCAATACATTCCCCAGTAGAGCCGGTACACTCCCCGATACAGTTGGTACACACCCCGGTGGAGCCAGTACACTCCCTGGTACAGTCGGTACACTCCCCGGTACAGTCGGCACACGATCCCCTTCCAGGCTGGGCGCCTGCCCCCACAGATACTCTGAAGTGATACAAATGAGTTTAAATATATTTAAATCTTTCTTGTGGAAAACCAATGTACAATTAAAGCAAATCCACAGTGAGAAAATTTCAATTATACCCAAATTACAGGTGGGAAAGTATCAGTGCTCATTGCATTTTCTTACAATGCACCTTTCATGACTGAAGACAAGACAAGTACCTCCATTATCATGGAATGATACAGCACAGAAGGAGGCCATTCGGCCCATTGTGCCTGTGCCAACTTTTAGTAAAGCTATCGAACTAGTCCCACCCCCTCACTCTTTCACCATAGCCCTGCAAATATTTTCTCTTCAAGTATTTATCGAATTCCCTATTGAAAGTTACCATTGAATCTGCTTCCACCACCCTTTCACGTAATGTATTCCAGATTACAATAACTCGCTGTGTTAAAAAAAGTTTCCTCATGTCGCCTCTGCTTCGTTTGTCATCAGTACCCAGAATTGATAAAAGAAGCAATGAAAGTGTTGTTACCTTTCTCAACAACATACATTTGTGAAACATCATTTTCTGCTATGGTAGCAATGAAGACAAAGTACAGGACCTTAAAAGCATTATTAAAACACTTGTGACATGCAGCACTTTCATATTATGAGTATTATATAGTATTATAATTTAGATGGTGGTCCGTGATTACTAATTCATTTGAAAAGGGGTCCTTGAACTAATAAAGTTTGCGAACCACTGTCCTAAATGACCAAACATTGCTAATGAATGAATTCCTATTGTTTGGTCTCTGAAAGAAACCACTTCTCTTTTTGCATATTAATTACCATTCCAAAGGAATCTCAACTCAGCATGGGGCTATCCCGAAAAGCTAACACCTTTTAGCAGCATTTGCCTGAACACTTTTTAAAATTGTTCATGTCCAAATCTTTTCCTTGGGAAATTACCAAAGAATCCCAAACCAAGTCTTGCGGGTTCATCCAAACTGCCTAAATTCCTCCTTTAACCACCTCCCCCGGCTTTTAATAAGATATAGGCCTGAAGATTGAGCTCTTATAGCAGGATGAAAACAATAGGGATTATTTTCCTCTGCTTTGTGTCCAGGGCAGTGGAGGGGTTGAGAGAGGTAGAGAGGTATATAATTAATTAAATTATTTTTCTGTCAAAACTCCCTTAGATAATCCCAGTAGAGCTGGGGGACTCGTCTTCCAGTGAGCTCTCTCCTGGAAAGGGAATACACATTAAATGGTAGGCCACTGAGTAGTGTAGAGAAACAAAGTGATCTTGGACTGCATGGCCACAGATCCCTGAAGGTAGCAGGCCAGGTAGATAAGGTGGTTAAGAAGGCATACGGAATGCTTGCCTTTATTAGCCATGGCATAGAATACAAGTCACCTTCACCTGAGGAAGGAGCGATAGTTCCGAAAGCTTGTGATTTCAAATAAAACTGTTGGACTATAACCTGGTGTTGTGCGACCTCTCAATAGAATACAAGAGCAGGGGGGTTATGCTTCAACTGTATAAAACACTAGTTAGGCCTCAGCTAGAGTACTGAGTGCCGTTCTGGTCACCACATTACAGGAAAGATGTGATTGCACTAGAGAGGGTACAGAGGAGATTTACAAGGATGTTGCCGGGAGTAGAGAATCTTAGCTATGAGGGAAGACTGGATAGGCTGGATCTGTTTTCCTTGGAACAGAGGAGGCTGAGGGGAGACCTAATTGAGGTGTATAAAATTATATGGGGCATAGATAAAGTGGATAGAAAGGACCTATTTCCCTTAGCAGAGGGGTCAAAAACCAGGGGGCACAGATTTAAAGTAATTGGTGGAAGGTTTAGAGGGAATTTGAGGGGAAATTTCTTCACCCAGAGAGTTGTGGGGGTCTGGAACTCACTGCCTGAAAGGGTGGTAGAGGCAGAAACCCTAACCACATTTAAAAAGTACTTGGATGTGCACTTGGGATGCTGTAACCTGCAGGGCTACGGACCAAGAGCTGGGAAGTGGGATTAGGCTGGATAGCTCTTTGTTGGCCGTCGCGGACACGATGGGCTGAAATGGCCTCCTTCCATGCTGTAACTTTCTATGATTCTATGACTGTCCCTGCCACGCATACTTGCTGCTGCTCACTCGTGTGGCTGGGTGTTTCATCATCTGCAGACCCCTCTGGCTCACTATCTAATCCATGCAGATTGCCAATGTCTATGCTGGTGCTTGGGAGGGATTGTCCTCCTTGAGGTGTCTTCTTCATGAAGGTGTTGCAGCTGAGAAGCACCTAGAGGAAAGGGAAAAGGGACAAGAATTAGGATGGCACATTAAAGCTGAACATTAGCAGGTGACAGTCTTGAGAATACAGCTTGAAGTAGTGAAGCTTGCTGACTATTTGCTGAGGTGAGTGAAGGTTTGCATGTAATATGTAGACACCCTGCTCAGATAAACCACTAACCTTGGGCTTTGCGCTCTGCTTCAGTAAGGGCTATGATGTTGGCTACTCCGCCCCTGGTCTTGGTCCTCTCCCTGGCATTATGTGCTGTCTTATCCTGCAGAAAGGGAGTGGGAGAGTTAGTGAGTGGCTGTTTAAAAGGTAAGTGGCGATGTATAGGGCATGTGTATATAGTGCATTTGTTGAGGTGCAGAAGAAGCAAAATGGAATGAGGATGGAGAGGTGATGAATGTAAAGCCAAATGTGTGGCATGTGAAGTGAGGAAAGAATTCTTTGAGGAGTTGCTGGTTGTGCAAGTGCTAGGATGTGAGAAGAGAATGCTGTTAGTGTGTGTTGTGAAGAGAGCAAAGGAAGCGATGAGTGTGCTTGCAATAACAAAGAGAACTGTTACAGTGTGTCCTTATGATTATATGCTGAAGGATGTGATGGAGAGGAAGGAATTGATGTGCATGGTGGGAGAGGGGTGAAAGGAACCTTGTCAGGTGCTGTTGAGAGAGATGCAGAGATAAAGAACTGTACTCATCCTTGCGGCTCTTGTGAGCTCATTGAACCTCTTCCTACACTGAACCCAGGTTCTGGGGGTGATGCTGGTGTCATTGACCCTGTCAGCCACCTCTGTTCAAGCCTGCAGAATAGTGGCCCTGAGGATGTTCCTGCAGGTGCTGGGGACACAGTACATCGCTCCTTATACTGACCTCCTCCACTAGGAACTCCAGAATGCATGAGAAAACCTGACTGCAGCCCTCCAACTCATTAGTCCCAGCAGAATTATGTGCACATTATTGGAATGCAATCTCTTCAGGGAATGCAACCTCGCTTTAGAGGTGCATTCCTGCTTTAAATAGCCCTCGGGTGGTCCGCCGGAAATTACATGCAGAAAGTGGGCGGGCTGCTCGTCAATCATATTGAAATAAGGCCCAGGAATTAAAATCACTGGCGATATCATGGAGGCTTCCCGCTCGTCCCACCCCGACCCACCTGATTTGCGTTCTGAGTTAAAATCTGAGCTTTTGGCAAGGGCAGCACCCAGATTTAATGATGCATTCCTGGAATTAATGCTGGATGGAGTCACTAGCAGGAGAGACATACTTTTCCCCAGCAATGGGAGGAAGAAACCTACGGTTCTCACTGTAGGTTGGAGGTGGCTGAGGAGGTGAGCGGCAGGAGCATTGTGCTCCATTGTGTCGTGGATGCAGGAAGCGATTTAATGACCTAACCAGGTCAAGAAAAGTGAGTACATTTGCTGATTCACCTATTTCCTGTTGTTTAATTCCCCCCCCCCCTTAACTCTGTCTTGCCCAGTGTACTCCATCACATCACTCCTCACACCCATTCAAATGTCAGCAACACCTAGCCTTCACTTTCTGTGCACTTCATCACTTCTTTATTTATCCATCCACCGCTGCCACTGACCCCAATTGTTATCCAATGTGATGCATTGGTCCGATGGTCACATTCGCCAAATGCACTGCATTCATTCAGTTAGTCACAGGTCTGTTTTTCACCCTTTGTAGGAGAAAAGAGCGCAAAACGAAAAGGAGAGGGAGAGAACTGGAGGTGGCCACAAAAAGTCCAGCTCACAGATACAGAGGAGGATTTCCTGGACATAAGTGGCACAACTGAGTCCCTCTCAATTGAAGATTAAAAAACAGGGACAGAATTACAAATATCTCTGACACACATATACTGACTTTATTTTATCAGTTATTTGATCACTGAACAATGACAAGACTGAGTATGTTGATCGTCAAGATTGTGAATTTGCCATGACTAATTCATATTCCTTTCTTTTGTTTTCCTGTGCCTTCACACGAACAGCAAGTGTTGTCGGACATGAACGAGGATGATTCCTCAGAGGACCTCATTCCCTCTGAGGGTGCACCGTCACAGGACCTACAGCCAGGCACCAGTGCAAATATTCACACTTCGGTGGCTCCACTTAGACAATTAGTTGGGTTTTCACCTGGTGATTCACAACTCCCAAGTGAGCTCAAGCAGACACTGGTCGCAGGGACAGCTGTGGAGAGTCTGCGTCTGGGGGTGGGGGGGCGCAATCTTCTCCAAGCTCTGCTCAGCTGGACACAGATGCTGAACCCTGGGGGCTATCATTGAAAAGGAGAATACTAGAGGTGCATCATTGAATTAGCCAGGTACTGACAGACATTCCATACACACTCTCCACAATAGCGGAGAGGATGAAGGAGCCCAACCCGATCACTAGTGGATTGGTGGCACAGAGAATTGCGAGAATGTCTGCCATGGAAAGAGAGGCCGCCTCCATGGAGCTTCAAGCACGGTTCTCAAATGAATCCATCCAAGCCATTTGCATGGCTGTGTAGACTTTGCAAGGCAACATGTCTGCCGCCTTAAACAGTATGACAGATACCTTATCCCTGGCTTTACAACGCTTTACTGATCTTCACCAAGCTGGCCTGCATCAGAGTGGTAGGAGTGATGTTGTGCTGGCTCAGGAGAGGAATGATGGCGAAAGGGCATGGAAGTGGAATTTCCACTCAAAGCCACTTCTCATCCATTGTCCCCCTCTCAGCCAGTACCCGACATGCTGCCTCGTCTCCCAATAGCCGAGTCTGCCCCTGCCCAGGTGGAGCAGTCTTTGGTGAGGCCCTCAGGGGCTCCATAACCCAGAGGGCGTTGGCCAAAAGCATCTCATCAGTCAGGGCAGGGAACTGGCAGCCTGCCTCTACCTCTGCTGAAGCCACACGGGATGCACCACGTAGTAGCGGTAGGAAGTGTAAGGGAAAGCTATTGTAATTCACCAAGGGTATGCACATGGGTGTTTGACAAAATGTTATGTTGTTAAGTTTCTTTTTCTTATAATTAACATAAAATGTATTGCTTAGCACCACTTCCATGTCTTGCCCATTATTGCGTCCCAAGTGTCAAGTCGCCCTTTCACTTGTTTTGTGATGAATGTCAATACATGACGGGACTCATTGGGCAGATGTGCAATGGGTGAATTTGTGGTTGAAGGACTGTTTTATGCAAAGTTGGGGGTGAGGGGTGGTTGGTGCTGGTGGTGGGAGCGGGTCGGAGGATTTCATTTATGATGTTTTCCTGTGAGTCACCTCTAACTGAACCTTCGCTCTATTAGCTCATCCCTGGCATCAATATACACTGCTGGTCTGACGATGGGTGCCCAATCTTTATATTCCTCCTCCTCCTCCTCTTCAAAGTTCTCATCCGAAGACGAGTGATGAGCCCCTTCGTCCTCCTCCACCTGCATTGCTCTCTGCTGCACAATGTTGTGCAGGACACAACACACCACTATTATTCTGAACACCCCTGCTGGCGATTACTGAAGGGTGTCTCCAGACCTATCTAGACACCTGAAGAGCATTATCCACATTTCGATGGCTTGCTTGGTGATACACCTGTTGGTCATGTGGCTCTCGTTGTAGTGCTCCTGCGCCTCATTGATGATGTTTCTCACAGGTACCATGAGCCAAATTTGAAAGGGGTATCCCTTGTCTCCTAAGAGCCAGCCCTTAAGTCTGATTCCTGGAATGAAAAGGTTGGGAATGTTGGGCTGCTGCAGTATGAATGCATCATGACAGCTCCTAGGGAATCTGCTGCACACCTGCATGAACCTCTTCTTGTGGTTGCACACCTGCTGCGCATTGATGGAAGAATATCCCTTGCAGTTTATAAAAATTCCTGGTTGTTGTGGTGGTGCTCGATGGCACCCTTTACTTGGGGGAATCCAGCCCGAGAAGCGAATCTGAGTGCCCCCTCATTCTGGCTATTGTCATCACAGTGGAAGTTTACATAACTCCAAGCCCTGGCAAACAATCCATCCATCACCTGCCTTATGCATTTATGTGCAGTGGACTGTGACACCCTCGATATGTCTCTGGTAGCGCCCTGGAAGGAAACAGAGGCAAAAACATTGAGGGCCATGGTGACTTCCACAGCCACCGGTAATGCATGTATGCCAGGTCCAACATATACAAGGTTTTCTTCTAGGAGGCTGCAGATGTCTGCCACCACCTGATGTGACAACCTCAGCCTGCGGAAACATTGCACTTCCGAGAGGTCAAGGAAGCTGTGCCTCAGTCTGTAAACCCTGTTACGTGGGTAGTGCCTCCTGTAGCCTCGGCCCCTCACCTGTGCACCTTCCTCCTGTGCACCTGCTTATCCCACCACAGCAGGTCGTCGCTGCTGTGGATGGTGATTTTCTTCCTCTGCTGATGTACTGTCAAACACATACATGCACCTCTCATCCTGATCTTGTCAGTTTGAAAGGCTCCAAAGTTTTGAAAAAACTGTATCAACACAAGAGCCCTCTGGCAAACGTTTGCCAGAGGGAACTGAGCTGTAATAAGTGATCTTTTATTCAGATGGGACAATCACAACTTTAAATACCCACATGAACTGTGGCTCAATCTCGCTTCCATTTCACTGGGGAAATTCAGGAGCCCTGGGAAACCACTGCTGGTGACGTTAAATTTGTAGGTCAGTGAAATTAAATGTAAAAAAACCTAATTAATGTCTCATAAGGACATCAATTGCTGCGATAACTACCTGCCTGCCTGCACTAATTAAAGCCCCGACTGCAGCGAGTACGTTACACGCAGGCATCCAGACAGCCTCCGTTAAACCCGGAAGTGGGCATGTTGGAGCCGGGTTGTGATCGCGATCGAAAAATCACTTATTTTAACTACCCACCCGTCCCCAACCCACCCCTTCTTGGTGGTTAAAATTCCCCCCTTTATCTCTCAAATTGAGTCTTAGCTCTTTTGATTATGCACCTCAATCAACTGATTGAAGCTGCCTGAAGTCTCCATCAGCTATTTGCACTGTTAACAATACAGAAAGTGGAGACTTCAGGCAGCTTCAATCACTTTCCTGGAATTAAAATCTGTAATTAATTCTGAGGCAGGCTTGATTATAGGGTAAAAACACCATCACAAACATTTTTGCATTAAAATGGAACTGCAGAATTGCCCGAAATAGCAGGCGTGTGTTATAAGTGGCATCTTTGTACTTGACTTCAGTGGAAATGGCAAATGGTTAGTGCTATTTGCCCGATATAAGTGACTGCCCAAGATAAGCATGGATGGTGTAAGTGATGGGGACTGTACTTCCATATTAACACAGACAAGAATAACATAATAGATCATTTTACCAATCCCTCGGTACTTCTGCAACATAGTGAGACATTGGCAGAGAGTACGCTTTTGGTCTGGCTGCATTGATGGTTTCAAAGTAAGCTCTTTCAAACTGTTTGGTAATTGTTGTGATTTAAATTTTAATATTCTTTTGGGCTGGCAGTAGGCAAATAAAGATTATTTTATTAAAATCAATACAACACCATCCTATCTTCCCATCCCTGACCTCCTTCCCATCAAATACCTGTGAAACCAAGTATACAATTTTTAATTAGTTCTTAAGTAATAAACTTCATAATTTTATTTTAAGATTTAATGCACAGCGGTATAAAAATGTTGATTCACTCCTATTAAAGATTACAGCATTATAGAATAAGTGTTTGCATTACTGTGAAAAATTTGCAATTATATGGAGGCTTATCACATCTCAGAAACATCTCAAAGTGCTTCACATACAATCAATTACTTTTAAGTACAATAACTGACTGCTATAGGCAATGGGGCAGCCATTTTGTGCACCATGAGCTCCATCAGTGAATAACTAGATAATCTGTTTTGATGACGTTGGTTGAAGGAGCAAAGTTGGCAATTACACTGCAGATCTGCCTGATCTTCAAATAGTGCCATGGGATATTTAAAGTTCACCTGACCTACTGAAACAGGCAGATAGGACTTCCGTTTAACACCACATGTGAAGGAAAAGTTTGAGATTAAAAATGAAGGTTGATAAAATTATTTTTATGTAATTTCCTAAAAAATAATGACATTTTCCAGTTCTTTATTATGTAATTCGTAAAATATATTTCTAATAATGCAGTAAGTGAAAGTTAAAATAGACCAATATCTTTTTAATACTAATTATAATGTCAGTGTAATTTTCTTAAACACATTTGAGATTGACTCTAGCTAAGTAACAGTTTTGTATACAAATGTTGGTGTGGGCACATATCAAATGTTTAAGCTTAAGCAATATATTGTGCCATTTTATCATTAGTGTGTTGATAATTGATAAATACTTTTCTAAGCTGATGCCTCCCTCTTGAAGGCCAATTTAGTTAAATAATTGGCTGGCAAGAACACAAGTTTATAGAAACAAGAATAATTTTATGAAATTTAAAGCCAGCCACCAAATTTCCCCCTGGTCTTTCATACAATGCATGTTGGTGCTGGTCATCTAAAGTGACTTGAATTTAAGCTTGAATTAAAGTAAAGGCACAAGAAGGTTGAGTCATGTCATGTGTTGGAAGCAGTTCGTATTCCTCCAGACCTTATCAAATTAATTAAAAAAATCTGGCTGTTGCTTATTTTAATTTACTCTACACAATTTGCACATTTTGAAAAGTGAAGCAATTGCTGCCAATTGAAATTTCACACAATGTAATTGGTGTGCTGTCTCATTGCACACCCATAATAATTGTCAGGATTCTAGTAATTACAAATTTTTGTGAACAGGATTCCGCAATTATTTTTTTTTAAACTGCAGCAGTACCAGTATTCAAAAAGGTCCTTTAGTTCTGCTCTATTTAACTAAAGTAAAATATTTATACATGTGATACAGTGTTCTGTTATTCTCCTTTGACTGTTTAAATTTATGCAGCTGTAAAAGATCAACAAAGTAGATAATTCAATGCTAGGTTTCACATCAGTTGCACCAGTTTATTCTAATATTAACTTTTTGAAGTCTTGTTTTTTAATTTTTTAAATCCTTAAAAACAAAGGTGTTTCTATCACATAACGTAAAGCTAAGCATATTCACATCTATAACATTTCATTTGGCTTCCTGAAATCACATTTCATGTTAGTGAATTTTCGCACAATGGTCTCTCATTTCCTCTTATGATATGGCAATGTAAAATTTTTGTAATCAAAATAAATTCATGCTCTGTGTCCAGTGTATTAATTATTTTCTGTAATCATTTGTAGTCTTCTTGTACTTATCTTAAAAAAAATGTAAGATATGAAAATTGTTGAATGTTGCAGACTTTGATAAAAGCAAATGAATGAAAATCATGAAAATACATCTGTTTATAGTACATTCTGAAGGTGGAAATTATCATTGCAATTTTATATTATCTAGGTGTGTGCAAAATATGTTGCATTTGTGAAAGAATTAAACAGATTTAGCCTATTTTCAATTAAAAACAGGAAATACTGGAAATACAGTGGTAAAAAGAAGACAGGTTAATGTTCTGGTTATAACCCTTCGTAAGACCTGCATCTCTGACACGGGTTTATAACCCAAATGTTAAGCTGTCTTTTTTTCATTACTAATGTGTATTTCCAGCATTTTCTATTTCTATTTTAGATTTCCAGAATTTGTAGTTTTTGTCTTTTCCTTTTCAGCTTATTTGTGAGAAGGTTTATTTGAAAGCAAAAGAGAATGAAAACCTTTGTGCCAAAACAGAGGCTGGTTCTGATTTAGAGAAAAGGAGATGTTTTATAGTCTAATGTAGTTTTGCTATTAAATAAAATGATTTGCTTGGCTGACCACATTTTAAATTGACACCCCATTTTCCAAGTACCAGATGCAGCCTTTATCCACTTTTACTTCTCACTGCTTCCCAAAGGCTCTCTGTGCTTTGCATAGTAATTAGCTCCTTTTATTATCAATGATGTGCCGCTCCTGGCTGTTTCCTCAGCTGTCATTGTGTTCCCCTCATCTGCTGATGTTCAAATCTCTTTATAAAAGTGGTGGTAAGAGACTGTGATAGTTGTTCTGATCTACTGCATAACTGAGAAATAATGGTGATGGGCAAGAAATCAAAGGACTAAAGGGAATCATGCCCACCATTTTTGGAACGAGGACAAAACTTGTCAGCACTTCCTTGATGGTACAGTTGAGCAGTGAGGTGAGACTGTTAATCCATTTTTAATGAGCATATTTTAGTGAACATATGATTGATATAAAGTAATTTACAAAAATAAACAAGAGGAATCGAAAGAGAATTTGTTTAACTAAATTGTATTTATTTAGTGCCAAACAAGATTCAACACAGTCCTCTGATTGCTATAAAAAAGAAATTTGATCACAACCCATCTGAACTTAATTCATAGGATTGTGCATTCTTGAATTCTTGACAGTGTAACATTTAATGAAACTTGAATTAGATGGATCTTTTATGTGTACCTTATGATGTAACTTACAATATATTTCATTATCTTTTACCTTTTAAATAGATCTACAGTTGTTTGGATGTTGTCACAGAACCCAATCAATGATAGTGTAAATGTATGCATCTGCTGTCATTGCTGCAAATAATTTGAAGGAAAATAGAAGCAGTAAATGCGTCATGATTGAAAAATGTAAATGACAGGTACCCCAGTAACAGCAGTAAGGTGCTGAACTCCACGCATATATGTTGGGCTCAAATTCCGATCTGGAAAGTAATTAAAATTTGGCTACCATCTGTGGATAAGCTTTGTCACTTCTTGGCTGGCATGAGATTTAGTGGACAGCTTCCAGCTAAAGAAGCAGAGAAAAAAATGGCAGACTTATCCTGCTGCACAAAGTTTGAGCCATATAGGGCAGCATTGACACTAATCATGGCAAAGTCTGTGCCATCTTTACAGCTGCAGGTAGAAATTTGCAGGTGAAAACGCTAATAGTGGAATTTAATGAGGTCAACTTGCAATAAATGAAGTTTCCATTTAATACTGGGGGAGAAGGGGGGCATGGGGATGGCAATTATCATCTTCAGCACTTGGAAGGTAAACTTGCAGGAGGATCGTCCGCCCATTAGAGAACCCACCCAAACTCCACCAGTTTACCATCCAAGCAGTAAGTTGGAAAATATGGTGTCTCTCTTACATGTCTCTGCAGTTTTGTGTTGCTGTTTCTCTCTGTGTCTTGCCTCTTCTATCTTTCTCTGCGCTTCTGTTTCTCTCTCTAACTCTTTTTCCTTTCCTCTATTGTCTTTTGCTTCTCTATTCTTTTCTTCTTTCCTTTTGGGTGGAAGGTTTTGGATGGGAGGTAGTGGATGTAGTGCTATGATGTGGTATGGTGGGAAAGAAGCCACCAAAGACTGCAGGCTGAATTTGCATTGGGGGTTGCTCAGAAGATGGGGACCACAGCAACTCCTTTCCCTTCCCCTCCCCTCCCCTAATCACTCAAGTTTCACTTCCATCATGTCCCCTACCCTTCACCTCCCCATTATCTCCTCCCCTTCCTATCAACCCCTCACTTCATCACTATCCTTACCCCTACCTCTTCCTCTTTAAACTACCTACTCCACCTCTGTATCCTCCACACCCCCTTGCTCCACTGTTACCCACCTCACTTGTAACCTTTCATCGATTCCTCCACTCACACTCATTCCCCCTAACGACAGGTGCAAGAGGTCAGATGTTCTGACACCCTCAACCAATTTCTCATCTCCCCTCGTCCCTCCCCATCCTTCCTCAATGAGGCTTTGACTGCTTTCAAAATCCAATTTCTTTGGGGGGTTTTTAAGAACAAAATCAAATTAGAATGCAGATAATGGCCTTGAATTTGCTGAACTTTTTCAGCACTTCTTTGATGTTAGAATGACCTTTGCACTCACTGAGTCCTGTGAATTGGGATCAATCCTGTTTCCACTGAATTTCCACCTCGTAATGGCTAAACTACCATTCATGGTCAGGTCTGGGGCCTTCTGACAGTGCATGTGCCAGTGCAGCTGAGCTCATTATAATATATGGAAATAATTTGGAATGGCATAAAAGTGCCCACATCCCATGATTAGTGCCCCCATTACACCAAGGGTAATCCACAGCTAGATAAAGAGGCATACCCATTGCCAGGAACAGCTGATACTGGTGGAAGAGCATTACTTTGGAGCCTAAAAAAAGCTTTAAAAAGTGTTTGCTGGGGTTACAAGAGTGCTTGCAAGCAGAGTTTTTTTTTGCTCTGCCCCTGGACAGAGTTGACCCTGTCGCGAACAGTCTTAAGGACTTATGAGACCACCAGGAATTTTTTCAACCCTGTCAAAGTTCTGAATTATATTATGGGATTCCCAATGGCATTCCATTGCTGGCTATTTTTATGGAGGAGGAGGAAGAGCAGTACAGGATAGAGGAAAGGAGAATGAGGCAGCACTTGAGGATGATGTACCTCCACAAGATAGTAACCCTCTAAATAATTTACAGCCCACGCAGATATTATGAAGACTTTAGTGATGAGCTCTGTGTGAAAAAAGCGCACTTTACCAAAGATTTTACTTTTAGTAGGTGAGAAATTACTATTGCCAATGTTATCAGGTGAATATCACATGCCATTGTACTCTTTTGTTGCAGTTCTGGCAATACCTCAATTTTAAAATTCTCATCCTTGTGTTCAAATCTCTCCATAGCCTCGCCCCTCCCTATCTTTGTAACCACCTTCAGCCCTGCAACCCCTCTCTGCGCTCCTCCAATTCTGATCTCCTGCGCATTCCTGATTTTTATTGCCCCACCGTTGGCGGCTGTGCCTTCAGCTGTCTAGGCCCTAAGCTCTGGAATTCCCTCCTGTCCACCTATCTACCTCTCTATCCTCCTTTAGGTCGCTCCTTCAAACCTACCTCTTTGACCTAGCTTTTGGTCACCTGTCCAAATATCTCTAGTTGCCTCGCTGTCAAATTTTGTCTGATAACGTTCCTGTGAAGCACATTGGGATGTTTTTACTACGTTAAAGACGCTATATAAATGCAAGTTGTTGTTTAGTGCAGCTGTTAACCTATTTAAAATAGCCTGTTTGTCCACCTATATCATTAAAAATATATGTTTATTCAGTGTTAAAGGAGAACTGTTGTGGCTAGGGAAGGAGCTGAGGGATCTATTTTGTCACGATTATATCATATAAAAGAAACTCAATGACATCTTTGTAATTCAAATGATGTGTTTATTCAAATTATCTCTCCATGTTGTTTGTTAAACACAATAAGGTATGCCTAACTTCCATACGATATTGATGTCCCTTTAAAAGCACATGAATTATGCTGTATGCTGTACAGCTGTAATGAGCTATCTAAAACTACAACAATCATATTATATTGAGCACAGCCTAGGGATGTTGCTGCGCCACGTTCTACTCACCCATCATCTCTATTCTCGCTGACATACATTGCCCAATTTCTCTTATTTAAAAATTCTCATTGTCAGGTTTAAATCCCATCATAACACCGCACTTTCTGTCTTTATAAGCTTCTCCAGTCCTACAACCCCACCTTGCCCCTTCTCAAATTCTACATGTTTTCAAATTTATGTTTCCCTCTGTAAAACACATCATACTTTTTTGATGGATGTATCAGAATAGCTACATTCCATTTTGTTGAAGTTTGACATAATTTAATCAGGCATTTATGGATCTATTTTGATTACTTGAAACATTCACTCATAATTTTAATCAACAATATCTGCACTGGGTAATTAATTAAACATGAAAATCTCAATGAATAAAAAAAGTAAGTGCATCACTGCAATTACAAGTATAATATACGTGCATACCAGAATAATTTTGACTGCAAAAATACTGTATAATTATTCTTCAGTATAACACAAAACCCAAATTAAAGGGGTTGAGATAAGTTACACAAACTAGAGTTTTAAAATTTGAACTTCTTCAACAAATTTTTTTTTGAACTTTTTAAGATGGCTTGAAACTCTATTAACTGTAAGACTATTTAAGATTTTAAGGGCATTCTCTTATCTTGTGTCAACCTAGTTGCAATGCTATTAGTAGCTAAAGGAATTGGTTTTATTCATTAACAGTAAATCATTTCCCATGCTTCATTTTAAAATTGGATTCTTCGGTTGAAATAGTTCTGTCTTGATCTGGATATTTTATATATTTCTATTGATGCTGCAGTAGGATTGTAGCAATAGTGAATCAGACTTACATTAGTGTCTTGGTTTAATTGTGATACCAAGTTTGGCCCACTCTTGAGTTGTTCTATATAACCCAACTCAGATACAAGAACCGGGGTGGATGGGGGAGGGAGGGATTTTAATCCTATCCGCCTGGCGGAAGCCAGATGGGTGGGGCATTACTTACTAGTTGTGGTTACTTACCTGCTGGAAAGCCGTCAGGATCTTAATTTACAATCAAGATCTGATGATGTGACCAATTCCCGATAGCGATTTTAACTTACATCTGAGTGGGGAAACTGCCACAGCCAGTGTGGGGATGATCAGGAAGCTTAAAAGGCCCTCCACCTAAGTTTTTTTGCTTTCCTTTGTAGGGCCAGGAGGAGCAGGTGTGTTCCTCTGGGGGTCACAAGGAAAGTTTATGTCTCTCCTACCCTGGCCCCACCCCCTTCCCAACCGTGAGATCCCCAGAACCCCTTTCTCCACACTTATCTGAGTGCCAGCAGACACCCAAGGGCTTTGTGATTTTCCGGATGCTGATAGTCGCTTCCCACCCACTTCCCACCCTTTCCAGACAAGAGTGGACTGGTGGCATGTTAGTGAGGTCCACGATGGTTAAAATTGCCATGGCATCACACTGCCTCAGGTGGGTGGGAAACTAATTGGGCTGGAATTTGTCTTGGGGTCGGGTTGGGGTCGTGTCATCCGCATTTCGTGTTTCCCCCCCCCCGACTCCAGATTAATGTGGATGAATGATGCAATTTTCACTTAATTGGGCAATTGAGTTCCAATGAACTAATTAGTGGTTTCAATCTGAAAGTCGCCTCTGATGATGTCATCATTGCTGCTGCATTGCATGTCAGAGACTGCCTGCCTGGTCTCAGAGACTGTCTGGGTGTTGGTGAGAGAGGATCTGCCTGGCTTTTGATGTGAGTGGACCTGGATACAAAATGTGAAAAGGAGAGAGAGAGAGAGAGACAGAGACAGAGAGAGAGAATTTTTTTGCATCCAAGTCCTCTCCCAAAGGCCATGCAGTCTCTGAAAACATTCAATGCAGCAGCATCAGAGGCGACTTTCAGACCTAATACTACTACTACCTTCATCACATCTCCATTGTAATAGTGGACCTGCAGCTGATAGTCAGCTATCCACTTGTGCTCCCGCCAGGTTTCACTGGAGTGTTTCACATCAGGCGTACTTCACGTCGGAAAAGGGTTAAACTAGCTAGAACGTTTCAAAACGGCATTACAGAGCCAATTTAGGGCTTGTTAAGGGCTTTAATGGCCTCTCCCGCCTCTTGGAGGCGGGACGGAGTCGGGACCCCCGACCCCGCAAATTTAACCCCCCACACGCCTCCAAACCCGACTCCATGGGTCATTCAAAATCCAGCCCATTGAAACTGAGACAATTATTAATTTAACCATCACAAACGGAACAGTAATTTGGATTTGGATTTACTTTAACACATTAAGGAGGATTTTCCTTGAGTTATATGCATTGGGGTAGAAAATTCAGCAGGAATCTTTCCCTACTGGATCTCTCTCGACCCATTTCAACCTCAATAGCGAACTTCCAGCATCACCTCCACCAGGTGCCGGTGTCCATACATTGTCAGTGTAACCAAATATAGCGATATTGACGGAGTGTTGCCATATGCCAGATTTTCCATCATTACTGCATAACAGCACTGGAAATAAGGAATACATAGATACATAGATACATAGAAGATAGGAGCAGGAGTAGGCCATCCGGCCCTTCGAGCCTGCTCCGCCATTTAATGAGATCATGGCTGATCCTCCAATTCAGTATCCCGTCCCCGCCTTCTCTCCGTAACCCTTAACCCCTTTTGCCTTTAGAAATATATCTAATTCCCTCTTAAATATATTTAATGAGCTGGCGTACACTGCCCTCTGTGGCAATGAGTTCCACAGGTTCACCACCCTCTGAGTGAAGAAATTACCCCTCATTTCTGTCCTAAATGGTTTAGCCCTTATCCTTAAATTATGTCCTCTAGTTCTGTTCTCACCCGCCAAGGGAAACATTCCTTCTGCATCTAGTCTGTCTAGACCTGTCAGAATTTTATACACTTCTATGAGGTCCCCTCTCAATCTTCTAAACTCCAGTGTGTACATCCCTAAACTACATAGTCTCTCCTCATAGGTCAATCCCGCCATTCCTGGTATCAGCCTGGTGAATCGCCGCTGCACCCCCTCCATGGCAAGAACATCTTTCCTCAGATGAGGCGACCAAAACTGTACACAGTACTCGAGGTGTGGTCTCACCAGTGCCCTGTACAGCTGCAGCAAGGTATCCCTGTTCCTGTATTCCAACCCTTTTGCTATGAAGGCCAGCATACCGTTTGCCTTCTTGATCGCCTGTTGCACCTGCATGCTCGCTTTCAGTGACTGGTGTACAAGAACACCCAGGTCTCTCTGTACTTCCCCCTCTCCCAATTTATTGCCATTTAAATAATAATTTGCCCTCCCGTTCCTGCACCCAAGGTGGATAACTTCGCACTTGTCCACATTATAGTGCATCTGCCATTTATCCGCCCAATCACCCAGTCTGTCCAAATCGCTCTGGAGCTTCCTGGTCTCCTCCTCTGAGCCCACCCCCCCTCCTAGTTTAGTGTCGTCTGCAAATTTGGAAATGCTGCATCCGACTCCCTGATCCAGGTCATTAATGTAAATTGTGAACAGCTGGGGACCCAGGACAGATCCCTGTGGTACCCCACTTGTTACTGCCTGCCATTCAGAAAATGAGCCGTTTATTCCAACTCTCTGTTTTCTATCTGACAGCCAGTTCTCTATCCACGTCAATAATTTCCCCTTTATCCCATGAGCTTCAATTTTCCCTGCTAATCTTTTATGTGGGACCTTATCGAAGGCCTTTTGGAAGTCCAGGTACACCACATCTACTGGCTCTCCCCTGTCTATTTTACCAGTTACTCCCTCAAAAAATTCCAATAGATTAGTCAAGCACGATTTACCCTTTGTAAATCCATGTTGACTCTGTCCTATCCTGTCCCCATTTGCTAAGTGCTCCGCTATTTCATCCTTAATGATGGACTCCAGCATTTTGCCCACAACTGATGTAAGGCTTACAGGTCTGTAATTACCTGCTTTTTCCCTACCCCCCTTTTTGAATAGTGGGGTAACGTTAGCTACCCTCCAATCCATGGGCACTGTTCCCGAGTCTAATGAATTCTGAAAAATCATACTTAGTGCATCCGCTATCTCTAGGGCCACCTCCTTCAGCACCCTAGGATGCATGTTATCAGGCCCTGGGGATTTGTCCGCCTTCAATCCCTTTAGCTTCCTTAACACCATATCCTTAGAGATATTGACTTGCGTCAGTTCCTCCTTTGCAAATGTCCCTATTTTTCCCGATATCCCAGGGAGGTTTTTTGTGTCTTCCTTCGTAAAGACTGACCCAAAGTATGCATTTAGTTGGTCTGCCATTTCTTTATTTCCCGTTATATATTCCCCCGTATCTGACTGCAATGGGCCAACTTTGGTTTTCACCAGTCTTTTCCTCTTGATATACTTATAAAAGCTTTTGGAGTTAGTTTTTATATTTTCCGCCAGCTTGCTTTCGTAAGCTATTTTGCCCCTCTTGATTAAGCCCTTTGTCCTCCTTTGCTCTATCTTAAACTGTTCCCAATCTTCCGCTCTGGCGCTTTTTTTGGCTATTTTATACGCCCTATCTTTGGATTTTATGCTGTCTCTAATTTCCCCTGTTATCCACGGTTGAGTCACCTTTTTAGATTTCCTTTTATGCCAGATTGGTATAAACAATTTTTGCAATTTTGTCATTCTATCTTTAAATGCTTGCCATTGTTTATCTACCTCCAGTCCTCCCAGGAACGTTGTCCAATCAGACCTACTCAGTTCCCGTCTAATGGCATCATAATTCCCCTTGTTTAAATTCAGGACCTTAGTCTCTGAGTCAATTTCTTCGCTCTCCATTTCGAGTGAGAAATCGATCATGTTATGATCGCTCTGACCCAAGGGTCCCCGTACAACAAGATTACTAATTAGTCCCTTCTCATTGCACAGTACCCAGTCCAATATAGCCTGTTCCCGAGTTGGTTCCTCGACATATTGATCCAGATAACCATCCCTTAAACACTCAAGGAATTCCTCCTCCTCATTATTTTTACTGATTAGGCTATTCCAATCTATATGTAAGTTAAAGTCACCTATGATGACAGCTGTGCTCTTATTGCACGCTTCTCTAATTTCCCTCGTGATGCCCTCCCCAACCTCTATTTTACTATTTGGAGGCCTATATACCACTCCTATTAATGTTTTTCGCCCCTCGCTATTTCTTAGCTCCACCCATATAGATTCTGTATTAACTGAGTTAATATCCTTCCTTTCAATTGCATTTATCCCTTCTTTTACCAGCAATGCTACCCCTCCTCCCTTTCTTTTTTGTCGATCCTTCCTAAATACTGAATACCCCTGTATGTTAAGCTCCCAGCCCTGCTCACCCTGCAACCATGTTTCCGTAATCCCAATTAGATCATAATTATTAACCTCTATTTCCACAGCTAATTCATCTACCTTGTTCCTGATGCTTCTCGCATTAAGGTATAAAACCCTCAGGCTTTTTTTATGCTCACATTTTTTATGAATTGGTTTGGCCCTTTGTTTTTTGTTCCTCACCCTTTTACCATTTATTTCTGTCTGCCTTTCACTTTCCTCTATTTCACTACATAGGTTTCTAGCCCCCTGCCATACTAGTTTAAATGCTCCCGAACTGCTTTATCAAAAATTACCCCGAGAACATCAGTTCCATCTTTGCACAGGTGTAGACCGTCCCTTTTGTATAGGTCACACCTACCACAAAACTGGTTCCAATGCCTCAAAAATTTAAAACCCTCCCTCTTACACCACTGCTCAAGCCACGTATTTAGCCTAACTATCCTGTTCTCTGTACTCTTACTAGCACGTGGCACTGGTAGTAATCCAGAGATTACTACCTTCGAGGTCCTACTTTTTAGCTTGGCTCCTAACTCCCTAAATTCTACTTGTAGGACCTCTTCCCTTTTTTTAGCTACGTCGTTGGTACCAACATGTATCACGACAACTGGCTGTTCCTCCTCCCCCTCCAGAATGTTCTGCACCCGCGCCGAGACATCCTTGACCCTTGCACCAGGGAGGCAACATACCATCCTGGAGTCTCGGTCGCGACCACAGAAACCCCTATCTATTCCCCTTACAATCGAATCCCCTATTACTATAGCCCTGCCACTCTTTTTCCCTCCCTTCTTTGCAACAGAGCCAGTCATGGTGCCATGAGCCTGGCTGCTGGTGCCTTCCCCCGATGAGTCATCCCCCCCGACAACAGCACCTAAGGCGGTGAACCTGTTGCCAAGGGAGACAACCCCAAGGGATTTCTGCACTACCTTCCTGCCCTTGCTCTGCCTTTTGGTCACCCATGTACTATCTACGCTGGCCTTAACCTGCGGTGTGACCAACTCACTAAATGTGTTATCCACAACCCTCTCAGAATCGTGGATGCTCCAAAGTGAGTCCATCCGCAGCTCAAGGGCCGTCATGCGGTCCCACATGAGCTGCAGCTGGACACACTTCCCGCACACATGGTTGTCAGGGACACAGGAAGCGTCCCTGATTTCCCACATGTTACAGGAGGAGCATGACACAGGTCCGAGCTCTACTGCCATGACTTAACCCTTATATTACTTTTTAATTTTCTAGTTTTAGTTTATTTATTGACTTTTGTTTTCCCGAAGCTTACTTAGACCAATGTATACTGTACTCCTCTTATTCCTTTTTAAACTAACCAAATCCCACTAGTTTTAGTTTTACTTTCTAGGAAGGTTTGAGGAAAGTACTTACCAGTTAGTCTTACCTCCCTGGTCTTTCGCTGACTTCCCGGTCTTGTGTCCCCTTGGTCCTACGCCGACTTCCCGCTCCTCCCGGTTCCTGCCCTGCTGAAAAGAAACTGAGACCAAAAAATTTGTGACCTCTGTTTTTAGACTGCTAAAAGACTAGTAGGTTAGAGGAGGAGGGCGGGTGGGGGTTCCTACTCTGTAGGAACTCGGGTTTAAGCCACCACCCTCCTTAAATGCCGTTCACCTGGGTGCTTCCCACCTGGTCCGCTTCCGGTCTCGTCTCTCACGACACTGGCCTCTGCAAAAAAAGCCCGCGAAAGTGAGTTTAAATACTCACTGTGCTGCTGCTCTCTCCGCTCCCGACACTGGCCTCTGCAAAAAAAGCCCGCGAAAGTGAGTTTAAATACTCACTGTGCTGCTGCTCTCTCCGCTCCCGACACTGGCCTCTGCAAAAAAAGCCCGCGAAAGTGAGTTTAAATACTCACTGTGCTGCTGCTCTCTCCGCTCCCGACACTGGCCTCTGCAAAAAAAGCCCGCGAAAGTGAGTTTAAATACTCACTGTGCTGCTGCTCTCTCCGCTCCCGACACTGGCCTCTGCAAAAAAAGCCCGCGAAAGTGAGTTTAAATACTCACTGTGCTGCTGCTCTCTCCGCTCCCGACACTGGCCTCTGCAAAAAAAGCCCGCGAAAGTGAGTTTAAATACTCACTGTGCTGCTGCTCTCTCCGCTCCCGACACTGGCCTCTGCAAAAAAAGCCCGCGAAAGTGAGTTTAAATACTCACTGTGCTGCTGCTCTCTCCGCTCCCGACACTGGCCTCTGCAAAAAAAGCCCGTGAAAGTGAGTTTAAATACTCACTGTGCTGCTGCTCTCTCCGCTCCCGACACTGGCCTCTGCAAAAAAAGCCCGCGAAAGTGAGTTTAAATACTCACTGTGCTGCTGCTCTCTCCGCTCCCGACACTGGCCTCTGCAAAAAAAGCCCGCGAAAGTGAGTTTAAATACTCACTGTGCTGCTGCTCTCTCCGCTCCCGACACTGGCCTCTGCAAAAAAAATGCATGTATACAACAGGTGTCTTGGACAAATTAAGGCTTTTTAAAAATTCAGCACAGTGATTGCAATCATTTGCAGTGCTGATTCACATTGCACTACCTGAAATTCACCAGACTCAGCGGGGCATCTGTAACATAACATAAAACATAACTCAGCTGAAAGTCATGGCATTACAACCTTAGCTGGCTTCAACTTAATATAGCACAGTAACAGGCTTGAGTCTTTTGGCAAGGTTAGCACTTACATAAAAATTATATATCACAAGTTAACAGGCATCAGTTATGATCTTCTTAATTAACTTTATATCTTTCACATAGCAGTTGACTGCAACTTTCAAAACAGTTCTGTTATTCTTTGAGATGTGCTGGTTTCATATTTCTCTGCAATGCAATACTTCCAGGAGCGAGTCATCTGTGATAGTCTTTTCTGTTCATTGGAATTTTCTTATTTACAATCAACACCATGCGCATATTTATAGTTATGCTTTTCTTCTTTTAACTATAATTACTGTCATTCTCTCTTGATCTGAGTTTTGAACATAATCTGCTACTATGCTCCCCAGTCTGTCTTATCCAATGTTCTTCTGAACTAAAATTCATACTTAAACCTAAAATTTAGGGAAGACCCATTAAAGCTTTTACCAAGCTATAATTTCTAGTTTACTATACAAACAAATAAACTTAGCTCTCCTAAATACACTTAACATTGTAAAATGAGCAGATTAGATTCGACTTCACCTCCCAAACCCATGACCTCTACCACCTAGAAGGACAAGGGAACCAGGCGCATGGGAACACCACCAAGTTCCCCTTCAAGTCACACACCATCCTGACTTGGAAATATATCGCCATTCCTTCATCGTCGCTGGGTCAGAATCCTGTAACTCCCTCCCTAATAGCACTATGGGAGTACTTACACCTCACGGACTGCAGCGGTTCAAGAAGGCGGCTCACCACCACCTTCTCAAGGGCAATTAGGGATGGGCAATAAATACTGCCCTTGCCAGTGACGCCCACATCCTACAAATGAATTAAAAAAAATATAGGGCCCCATTCCTCTGAAACAACCATCGATATCTCCTGTTGCAGACTGGAAGGATCCGCTGGCGAAGAAATTGAGGGCGACGGTGACCTTGACTGCCACTGAGAGAGCCGTGGTCACCCTGATCTGAGGCTCGAGGTCTAGTTGCAGGAGGTGGCAGAGTTCTGTGACCACCTCCTTGCTGAAGCGGAGCCTTCTAATACACTGCTCCTCGCTTAATTGGAGGTAGGAGAAGTGCTCTCAGAATAACCTCGGAGGGTAAGGCCTCCTGTAGAGAGCTCTCATGGCCCTTCTCCTCCCTCTGGCCACATGTTCCAATCTTTCTCGCTGCTATCGTTCCCTCCACTGTAGATCCTGAAGGGCGAGGTCGACTGCCAGTATAGCCCCCATTAATGTAACCAAGTGTAGCACTTTGATATGTTGTGAGAATAAATGTAACTAAGGCCGCGATTTCGCCTACCGAGGCGGGCTCAGTGCGGCCAAGGTAGGTGGCGGGTTGTGACCATGCTCCTGGCTCCATCCCGCTCTGTGAGAAGAATTTTCCGTTGATTGGGCTTGTTAAGCCTAGCCTGTGAGGTTCCCGGTCAATTAAAAGGAAGCGGGTCTGATGACGTCATTTGATGATGCGTCATCAGCCGGTTTCCTTAAAGGGGCCATGTTCAAATTGATTTTGACAGTTGTTCTGTCAGTGTTCTACAGCATTGAGGTGCTGCAAACACTGACAAGCACTGCACAAAGGTGTACGACTGCACCAAGGCTCTCCCATGACTCCCTCCATATGCTTATGGAGAGAGTCACAGCACGCAGGGAGGTTCTCTTCCCTTCCCATGGGCGGAAGAGACCTCCCCAGGAGACCAACGCAGCCTGGTTGCACATTGCACAGGAGGGCACAAGCAGGGAATGTCGTCAGGAGGACCAGGCTGCAGTGGTGCAAACCTTTCAGTGATCTCAGTAGATCACAAAATGTTACTGCCAAGCCACACTCAACCTCATCTTGCTGTGCCACTCATCACATCCCCATCACTCTGCCTTCACTACCCTACTCCTGCACATCTTTCCTCATACCAACTTACCTTGCACCTCCACCCATCCCTCTCTTTCTACATTATCACTTCCCCACCTCACTAGCCACCCCTCACACTCACCCTCATCCTACTGCAAGCATACCAACTAAGAACACACAAGGTAGGCACTTGGGTGTTTTAGCCAATGTTTATGTGAAGTTTCTGGTAAAGTGCTGTCAAACATTGAAATCTTTATTTTCAACACTTTGCGTTATGATAAAAATTCCATGGTTTTTAATATAATCATTTTTTTTAAAGTTTGTTTATGATATTTCAGCTTGTACCTTAATCCCATGTGTATGTCCCAATCTTTATTTTGCTCTCTTGTAAAATTTTGCTGTCTGTGTCAATTCTTCAATGTGATTGGCTGCTAAGCCAGCTTGATGATATCACTGTTGCAGGACACTGGAGATCCCCTAGACTTGGCGCCAGAATCAAATAAACATCGGGAGAGGTGAAATCGATGCCACAGAGATCGCTAGATCTTTGTGGGCAGCTTTCTTCGAGGTCAGCGGCGAGCGCCATCACTTCGCTGCTGACCGCAAAATCCGGGCCAATACCTTTTCATCTGCAGTTCATTGCACCATCAGATTCTCAGCCATCCCATTGAAAGGTGTCAAGTCTATGTGCCTTTCAACAGAGAAAAAAAATCAGAAGCTGACCTTCCAGGGAATGATTACAATGTAGTATATGGCAAAGGTTGGGAGCACATCAGCCACCATTTGGCATCTAACTTGAGAATTGCATATACTTCTGGAGGGGTCCATAATAAGAAAAGGTAAATTTGTAAATGGGGGAAGAAGTTATTTCTATTAAATTTTGATATTAATTTTTGCATATAAATAAAGTACTTGACAATCATACTATGTAAACATAGTCCAGAAATTCGGGTCTCCACGGGTGAGTATGCGCTGTGTACTCACCCGTAGACCCAACGAAAGTGCCGGTTCATGCACTGCGCATGCGCTGGAAACCGGAACTTCCGTTCCCTTTAAGGAAGGGGTTCGGAGGTCAAACGCATGCGCCGGAGAGGCAGCACGTATGCATCGAACATCCATTTTTTTTCAGGTTTCTCTGTGAGGGTAAGTCCCTAGCAGCTGCATGGGGAAAAAGCAGGCGCAAGGCCTGCTTTTAACAAGGTAAGTGGTGAATTAAGTAATATTTAAACATTTTTTCCACAGGTTTATCTTTTTTAAATACTTTAAAGAAAGGTAAGTTTATTTTTAGCCCCGTTAAAAACTGTAATTAATTTTTTCAAAAATTTAAAGTTTTGTTTGAAATAGTTAATTTATGTAATTTATAGTTATTTTAAAAATGTGATTTTTAAAAAAAAATTATTTGAAGTTTTAGTTCGGTTTTGGAGCCGATCTCTATTCATAGATTTGGCAGGTCTTCCTGTCAAATCTATGAATGGAGATTCCCTGCTCCGATTGGCTCTCCATGGCCCACGTGATCCCAGGGGACGCTTCGAACTAACTGCGCCCCTGGAATACTCAAGCACTGCGCACCGGCAGCTGGAGGAGGCCCAGGATCAGAATCCCATGCGGGCCCACAGCACAACGGCAGGCATGCTAGGTAAGTGCAGGTTGGGGGCTTGCACCCGCGGGAAGCCTCCGACCCGAATTTCTGGCCCACTTTAGTATGCATAGTAGGGTGCAGATGAAGAGTGCAAACATACTCATAATTTAGCACAAGCTGCAACTAAATTGCACCTTTGTGGCTTCTTCGAGGTGCAATTTAGTTGCAGTTTGTGCCAAATTCTGAGTATGTTTGAGCTCTTCATCTGCACCCATTAAGAACTGAGTTCTGACTTTCATGTTCATTTCACAACTACTGGAAAGAGGACCTTTCTTTCCATCATGTTGGCTCAATTAAAATACAGGTTCCACAAGTGAAAAGAGATCCTGTGCCAGCCAATCCCTCTAAACTGCATGTTCTAATTGATGCACAAGAATTATGGAAGCATATTGTGTGTCACAGGCACCTTCTCAGACATTGTGCTTCATATTTCTAACTTGTGTTCATTAACATTCTTTTAAACTTAGGTAGTATTTGAATCATTGATAAGTGAGAGACCTTTAAACTAAATGGATATCCTATACAGTCAAAGCAATGAAGGCAGTGTTAATTAGATATTCTTTTCTGTTTATAGGTTGATGGCAGTAGTGAGAACAACAGCAGTGTTGAAGAAATATTACGGGTTAGTGCACCTTTTGTCTTTGATTATTAAACAATTTGAATTGTAACAACGTAAGCCCCAAATAATGCAACTTTTAAATATTAATAATAAAAATACAGTACAAAATGGAGCTAAAATTTGTTGAATTTGTGGATTTTCTACTTTTCAGCTATATTAATTTTCCTAACAAAATGTTTTTCACATAGAGGAAGGATCTGGATTAGTCAGTTTTGGTTTTTAGGCATAACTGGTCCATAAAGTAGCAGTTTATGTAAGTTAAATGTTTTACTTGCTTTCTTATGTAACCCTAAAGTTTTCTGATTGATAGCAATTTTGAAATATATGAGTACATTAGTTATGTAAGATAATACGTGTATATGGTAGAACATATCCTCTAGGTATGGAATATATGCTTGGGTCTTCCAATATTTGGTCTGAATACAATAGAGATATTGGACCTTGGTCCTTTCTTCTCTCATGTATATGTAGGTTAGATTGGATTTCTACCATGTTTATCTAAGGTTTATACGTTGTCAATGCAGCTCACCTCTCGCCACCTTATATTCCTGGTACAAAGTAATTCAATAGTTACACCCCAAACTACACTACAACCTGAGTGAAATAAGCAAATTATTCTTGCCAGAGTTATGAAAGACTAATTCAGACACAGATGATGTAACTACATTGATTTAACTAATCTCTATGTTAACTCAAAAATGAGAAGTCGCACAACACCAGGTTATAGTTCAACAGTTTTATTTGAAATTACGAGCTTTCGGAGCTCTGCTCCTTCGTCAGGTACAGTGAGGGAATACAAATCGGAATACAACTCAACTAACGTTCTCATAAGATAAAGCACTGATATTATAGCTGCAGTTTGGTTAAACATTTAGGGGCCAAACATTTGCAGCCCTTGTGGCGTCCTCTTGTCATAACTCCAGAAAGGGTGGGGCCCAACACTTTTCCAGGGCCTTGTAAGGATATGTCATGGTCCTGGGCTAGGATCAGATCGGGATAAAATTGGTGGCTCGTATGCCCAATAAAAGCAGCCTTACCACCCGCCCGAGTGATGGACTTCGGGCCCACCTGGGGATCCAGGTCTGTATATTGTCTGCACCCTGATAATGGTAATTCAAGTAAGAATATCCATTAATATCCCAATCCTCAATGATGGTGGAGCCCAGCACGTGAGTGCAAAGGACAAGGCTGAAGCATTTTCAACCATCTTCAGCCAGAAGTGCCGAGTGGATGATCCATCTCGGCCTCCTCCCGAAGTCCCCACCATCACAGAAGCCAGTCTCCAGCCAGTTCAATTCACTCCACGTGATATCAAGAAATGGCTGAGCGCACTGGATACAGCAAAGGCTCTGGGCCCCGACAACATCCCGGCTGTCGCGCTGAACTAGCCACGCCTCTAGCCAAGCTGTTCCAGTACAGCTACAACACTGGCATCTATCCGACAATGTGGAAAACTGCCCAGGTATGTCCTGTCCACAAAAAGCAGGACAAATCCAATCTGGCCAATTACCACCCCATCAGTCTACTCTCAATCATCAGCAAAGTGATGGAAGGTGTCATCGACAGTGCTATCAAGCAGCACTTACTCACCAATAACCTGCTCACTAATATAACAACAGAAAATTCTGGAAACACTCAGCAGGCCAGGCAGCATCCGTGGAGAGAGAACAGAGTTAACATTTCAGGTCTGTGACCCTTCGTCAGAACTGGAAAAGGTTAAAACCTGCTCACTAATGCCCAGTTTGGGTTCCGCCAAGACCACTCAGCTCCTGACCTCATTACAGCCTTTGTCCAAACATGAATTCCAGAGGTGAAGTGAGATCAAGGCAGCATTTGACCAAGTGAGGAATCAAGTAGCCCGAGTAAAACTGAAGTCAATGGGAATCGGGGGGAAAACTCTCCACTGGCTGGAGTCATACCTAGCACAAAGGAAGGTGGTTGCGGTGGTTGGAGGTCAATCATCACAGCCCCAGGACATCACTGCAGGAGTTCCTCAGGGCAGTGTCCTAGGCCCAACCATCTTCATCAATGACCTTCCCTCCAACATAAGGTCAGAAATGGGGATGTTCGCCGATGACTACACAGTGTTCAGTGCCATTCACAACTCCTCAGATAATGAAGCAGTCCATGCCCACATGCAACAAGACGTAGACGATGTTCAGGCTTGGACTGATAAGTGGCAGGTAACATTCGGGCCACACAAGTGCCAGGCAATGACTATCTCCAACAAGTGAGATTCTAACCACAGCCCATTGACATTCAATGGCATTACCATCGCCAAATCCCCCACCATCAACACCCTGGGGCGCAACATTGACCAGAAACTTAACTGGACCAGCCACATAAATACTGTGGCTACAAGAGCAGGTCAGAGGCTGGGTATTCTGTGGCGAGTGACTCACCTCCTGACTCTCAAAGCCTTTCCACCATCTACAAGGCACAAGTCAGGAGTATGATGGAATACTCTCCACTTGTCTGGATGAGTGCAGCTCCAACAATAGTCAAGAAGCTCGACAGCATCCAGGACAAAGCAGCCCGCTTGATTGGCACCCCATCCACCACCTTAAACATTCACTCCCTCCACCACCGGCATACCGTGGCTGCAGTGTGTACCATCTGCAAGATGCATTGCAGCAACTCGCCAAGGCTTCTTCGGCAGCACCTCCCAAACCCACGAACTCTTCCACCTAGAAGGACAAGGGCAGCAGGTGCATGGGAACACCACCACCTCCAAGTTTCCCTCCAAGTCACACACCATCCTGACTTGGAAGTATATCGGCGATCCTTCATTGTCGCTGGGTCAAAATCCTGGAACTCCCTACCTAACAGCATTGTGGGAGTACCTTCACCACACGGACTGCAGCAGTTCAAGAAGGCGGCTCACCACCACCTTCTCAAGGGCAATTAGGGATGGGCAATAAATGCTGGCCTTGCCAGCGATGCCGAGATCCCATGAACGAATAAAAAAAAATGATGGTCCCCTTACAAATGGGCCATAAATGGATACAAGGAGGGGATAGATTGTACTTGGAGTGGAGATTGGGGAGGAGTGGGAAATAGAGTGTGAGGGGAGAAAGGAGGAGTGAGTGGGCGAGAGTAGAAAATAACTGGAGGAGAGGCAAGGACCAGGTGCAGCAGCATTATAAAAACTTGCTGCTCCTTAAATGTGCAATTGGATGACAACCGGATCAAAGAAAGGAGTGGCAAACCTGCAAGTCCTCCTAATGCTGATACAGAGTAGGAGGGATGATTTCTTTGGGTTTGGGGGCTGGAGAACCAACAAGAATGTGGCATTCACTTTGTGGAGGGAGGTGACTGTAGCAGTAACTGCCATTTCCTTGAACCTCAGGACTCACTGCAGTGCAGGAAGAAGTTTAATGATCTCACCAACACAGCTGAAGTAAGCTACTTGCTACCTTGATTCTACCTTGCAGTCTTTTTATATATGTGGCACTCATTCATTACCCTCATAGTGTTAGAGGAGTCAGAGTTCAAAGTGAACTACTAGTGGGGGGATGAGGCTCCGCAAAATTTAGCCACTGGCTCCTAAACCTGCAAATTCAATTCTCTGGGTCCTACTTCAAAAAGAAGGATTCTGGATGAGCATCACACTCACATAGAGGCACTGAAACCCATCGCAAAGTACCCAACGCTGCTGGCAGGGATCACAGTGAAGTCCAAAACCAACTTCAGTGCCAATATCCAAGAAGGATTTGATACAATGGGGAAGATTTTTATTTTGGCCCCACAATGGGCATAATATCAGCAATATGGTCGTAGTGGGAAGCCTGAACCACTTTCACATTTGGATGTCATTTAAATTTTTACTAACAAGCTACAGCTCGCCGGTTCGATACCATGGAAAATCAGCCAGCTCCAGCATGGATTTTTCCGCTCCTCTTGGCCCCATAAATCAAGACATTTTTTACGTGGATAAGTCGTTAGCCTGACTCACAACTCCTTACCGGGAGAACCGCTCGATGAGATGGGGTTGAGAGGAGGGAGGGGTGTTACCACGCCACTTCCATCAGACACGAGTGTCCCGCTGGATGTCAACCCATTATTCAGAGGCCAGAGCTCTGATCTGCTACTTGCTGGGATTACAATACTTCGACCCCAAACATGGCCACTGACACTCCACAATATTGCCATTGAAAGAAGTATATACATGCATGTGAAAGAAGAGCTGCAAGAAGTTAGGCCCCAAAAGAAGAACATGACTGAATGCTTGTTTTGCACAAGACTTAAGGCCCCAAAATTGCGTGCCCCGTAAGTGTGGCAGAGTGGGACTTCCACCCGCCCAATGGCCTGATGATGACCCCATCAGAAATCCTGGGATCAGCTAGTTTAACATTTTTTTGGCAGGACAAAGATACAATTCCCACGAGTAATTGGTTAGTTACATCAGGAGACCCAGAAAAAACGTGGGGGGTGCAGGGAAAGCACTTAAGGGCACAGCCTTAGGATTTAAAATTGGACTGCTCTTTAAGCAGAGCGAGTCAGCAGCAAGTTGAAGAAATGGATCCAACAAAAAACAGTAAGAAGAGCCTTAAGCTTTTTGGTGAGTGACATAATTTTTTTCACATTCAAATTAGGCACGTGGGGGGATGCAATAGTGGAAGTGAGTGGCAAGTGCCAATACAGCAGCTAGAAGCATGTGGAAGGAAGTAATACAGTTAGTGAATGGCAACTTTCTAACTCACAGGACCCCTCTCCAATTCAGGATGAAGTTTCATGATCACTCAAAGTCAACTAAGGTAAGTGTTATGGCTGCAACTTGCCGTAAATGTATATTTTGTACATTTCAGACAGAAGATCTGTATTTACCCTAAAAGTGCATTTCCAAATCCAAGGGTGTCTCCTGTACATGGAAGATGACAATTAAATGAATGCAGCATTCTGCAATGCATGCATACCTATGGAAGCCTCACTATTTCTGCAGGAATTCCATAAGAGAAGTCATGAGAACTCGCAAATAGTTGACAAATTAAACGTTCTGTGACTGACAATGACAAGCATTCTTTGGTCATGCAGGAAAGATTGTGCACAATTCCTGAGAAGAACAGACTACAGGAGGAGAAACAGCAAGAGGAGGAGGCAAAGTAAATTCTGGAACTCACTCAACTAACGCTGTAGGGGATAGGGACGTAGGAAGGCCAGCACCCACAGATGGTTTGTGCTGTCTAAGTGCTAATGGTAAACGATCAACCATGGTTTCTCATTTTTGAGGTTCATGCACTGAATAGACTCTTACATGAGCCTAACAGGAAAGAAAAAGTGGACAGCAGGAAACCCGATAATTTCTAATTCTTCTAATCTCCACAGAAGCTGGAAGCAAGAAAGATGCTGCAGACAGAAGAAAGAAACCAATGCCAGCACGTTCAAAATCTAGCACTGCAAGCAGAAATTGGCCCACTCTGCCATGAACTCTATCACTTGCACTCACTAGTCCAGATTGGCTAACTCAGGGTGATGCAGATAGTCTGGAGGAGGAATTGACAAAGGGTGATTCACAACTCACAAGGAAGACAGAGGATGAGGTATTGGAGGTGGAGCATGATATAACTGAGTGAAGGCTTAGCAGATGGCAGATGCTGTCTGCTGAGCATTCAGACTATGATCTCAGGGGTCCTGCCATGAAGACAAATGCTTACAGAGCAACAAAAACAGTATGAAGGCACTGCATAGACTTTCCAAAGACGTGTGCTAGATTGCAGGGATAGTGGCAGAGTCCAATGCCATCCTATGCGCCACTATCAGAGAGAGTACAATGCAGAGCATCTTGGAGCAATTGGCTGCTCCAGGAACTTCTGCACATGTCCCACAGAACACAGAGGCCTTCCAACACATAAGTCACTGGATATATTGAGGAATGATCTTCTGGGTCAATACACCCTGGTAGTTGGATCCCTGTAAGAGGGTCTAGATCGCCTTACACAGCTGCTGCTTTAAGTTACCCCTGTTCTATAGTGGCTTAAATTAGCTCAACAGATGCTAGGGAATGAAAGACTTCTGATGTCATCCAGGCCTAAACCCGTTGTGAGTTAAAGTCTTAGCTCACTTCTGGCAGAATTTAAGGGGGGCTAAATGGGGCTTAAAACTGGAAGATCGAATCTAAGTCCCAGATTCTGACCCCCCGATGGATCTACCAGGTTTATACCTTAACAAAGGATTGGCATTTTGTGCCTACTTTTTTTTTGCATTGTTATGTACAAAGCTCTTTATTTCAAATAAAAAAGTAATGACTGCAGTATTCATGGTCTTGGTCATTTGCTTTTATTAATGTAGGAGTCTATGGCTAAGAAATTCCTGATTTGGGAGAGAATTTGATTATGATTTCCACTCGAAGAGACCTGGAAAATGGGCTGGAATCTGGTTCTCTCAGGAGTCCACACAATTTATATTGGACCTTTTAATTCCAGTCAGGCCATGGATGGATCTTCCTAAGTCAAAGCATGCCAGAGAATATTGCTTAACATCCCCTATCTTTGAGGTGATCCTTATGTATGTGACTTTTAAGGCCCCTATATTATTTCTCCCTACAATCGCTGGGTCCCTTCTTGTCCCCTTCAGAATTCCAGCCAGAATGACTCGCTGGAGGGCACTAAGGAGGTCCCTGTGCAGAGGCATAGAAAATATTAATGGTAAAGCTCAAATTCAAAGCTCCTGACTAAAGTTCAGCTTCTGGGAACAAAACTTATTGATTGGATTTCCAGCAGGATGTGGGCAATTTTGTGAAGAATTTTAAATGGCTCTGAGATTTTAAAGAGCCATTTACACCCCTCAGAGGGGATTTGCACCATCGATGTTTTCCAGCACTGACGCCACTGTAATTTGCGGAGGGGTGGATGAACTCGTGTCCTTTGACGGTTCATTAGTGTAAATCCGGTGCAACAAGAAAGTATTATACTGGGAGAGCTTGGAAATTTACAGTGCAGTTTTTAAAAAGCCAAGAATGGCTGAAGATTGCAACAGCAGCCTGGGAGAACAATAAGTAAGAAGTAAACTGTCTGCCAGACTGGGTTCATTATCAGATGTACGTCATAGTGGGCTTTTGTGTGATCTTGTGCCACTTTTAAAGCATCTCTAAGTGGTGTATCTGGAAGAGGCACCAAATAAAGGAGCAAGGTGTCACATAGAGGCATAGACGAAGGACTTCACAGATTTCACAGAGAGCAACCTACGAAACCTCCTAGGTGAGATGCAGCCAATGGGGAAAAGTGCATATGGAAGGAATCATCAATGAACAGTTTTGTATTCTATGTGAAGAAAGGTTGGAGCCAACTCTCTCACCACCAGGACAGCAGACCAGTGCCAGAAGAAGTTCAATAACCTAATGAGGGCAGGCAATGTAACACATTGGCTGCTGTCCTTTTTCATCCTTGGGCAACTGTAGCACAAACACACTGTTCACTATCCAAAATTAATAGTGCACATCTGAACATTTAAATTGCACTATGGCTAAGAGGGGCACTAACTTGGGATCTTGCAATAGGTGTTGCCATGATGCTCCTGCTGTTGAGCAGTCCCTCAGCAATTTCAGCTATTTGCTTGGGGGCAGACCACAGAGCTGCTGTGAGGTTGTGGAAGCTCTCTATCAAGGTCCTATCACCATGGAGAATCCACTGCCCACAGCAGTGATTAGGCTCTTTGGGGGGGATTTTTCGGGGGGTCAGCGGGCACGTTTGGTGGTGGGTTGGGTGGGGGAAATTTTTTTTTGACAGCGGGTAGGGAACCCACTGTCAAGCTGCCTCCACGCTAGACTCCCAGATGTTGGGTCTGTCATCGCTGAACAGACCCGACACCAAGCGGCGGGGGAGGCAATTTAGATCATTAGAGAGATTGTTAAGAGGCACTTAAATAGTATTTTAAGCTTACCTTTCAGTTTTACGTGTTCCCCCACAGCTTCCTCGCTGCTCGGGGATCATGTCAGCTCAGCATGTCGTGAGTGGATTCAGCATTGAATTATCTGATTACCTGACAGCTGCAAAAGTGGTATAAAAGCTCCCATCTCATGGCTGTTCACTTTCCAAGCTCAGAAATTGTTGCTCACTGCATTTGGAAGACAGATTGAGCTTTATGCAGCTTGCAGTTTGGAGCCAACTCTCTATCCAGTGTCATCTCATTGGAACAACCTCTCTCAGCATTGACAAATTTGCTTCTGTCATCTCACCTTCACCTGCCATCTATTACATCAGAATGGGTACAGTTTACACTCTGTCACCTTGGTCCACAGAATCCCACCACGATCAGCCTCAACACCAGCAGAACCAGGCACACCAGCAGCACCAACAACAACACCAAACTTCTCCGTAATCCACTAATGCTGCACAGGACACAGGGCATCAGTACCTGACCACATTGCTGTTCAGGATGCCAGGGATGGCCTCACCATGGCCAGATTTACTGCACTTGATGCTGTACACCCTGGCTGCCATATGATGTGCCAGGTTGGCAGCACCCCACACCAACACCATAAAGCATCCCTACAATGTACAAGCCATTCCTTTCACACTCATCGCCATTGCGGGGGGTACCGTTATGTCTCACGATTCAGTGCAACTCACTAAGCCACTTCCAAACGTGAACACAAATCTGTCCAAGAACGCAAAGTGTTGAAAATAAAGGTTTCAATGTTTGACACCACATTAACAGAAACTTCATATGAACATTGGCTAAAACACCCAAGTGCCTACCCTTGTGTGTTGTTAGTTGGTATGATTGGACTAGGATGAGGGTGAGTGTGAGGGGTGGCTAGTGAGATGGGGAACTGATAATGTAGATAGAGAGGGATGGGTGGAGGTGCAAGGTAGGTTGGTCTGAGTAAGGATGTGCAGGAGTAGGGTAGGGAAGGCAGTGTGATGGGGATGTAATGAGTGGCACAGCAGGATGAGGTTGAGTGTGGCTTTGCAGTAACATTTCATGATCTACTGGGATCATTGAAAGGTTTACGCCACTGCAGCCTGGTCCTCCTAATGACATCTTTGCTTATGTCATCCTGTGCAATGTGCAACCAGGCTGCGTTGATCGCCTGGGGAGGTCTCTTCCGCCCATGGGAAGGGAAGAGGACCTCCCTGCGTGCTGTATGGAGGGAGTCATGGGAGAGCTTGGGTGTAGCCGTGAACCTCTGCGCAGTGCTTGTCAGTGTTTACAGCACCTCAATGGTGTAGAACACTGACAGCAGAACTGTCAAAATCAATTTGTACATGGTCCCTTTAAGGAAACTGGCTGATGACGCGTCATCAAATGACGTCATCAGACCCGCTTCCTTCAATTGGCCGGGAAACGTGCAGGACGGGCTTAACAAGCCCAATCATGGTAAAATCTTTTCACAGTGCGGGCTGGAGCCAGCAACGGGGTCGCACCCCGCCACCGACCGCAGCCGCACCAGACCCGCCTCGGTAGGCGAAATCACGGCCTTTGTCTCAGGAGGGCTCTTTACAGATACCCTTGAAAGTGCTACATACCCCAGAGGATTACTGCACATGGGTAGTAGACTCCTCCATACTAGCTATTATACTGTGCAGGGTTGTTCATACACTCTCAAAGGACTCAATAATTTGATGGTGCTCAGAAAGCAACCTTTTATAGGCAAGCCCTAGTTGGCAGCACGAATCCCAGAACTTAGCATCTGACGGCAGACTGGAGAAGGCCCTCTGGCCTAATTGCTGCTGCTCCTCATTGGCCACCTACACTTGTTCTTTCTCACTTATATTGTGCATTTCACCCTTTGCTCCCGACTCTAACTCTAACTCTACACATTCCTAGGCTGATGCTTGCAGCAGGTGGCATGAGTGTTGTGGGAAGTGGATAGTTTCTCTGCCTCTGGCCCTGTGCACTGCAGCTCCTCAGGCAGCCCTACAGAAACACAATGGAAAAAAGCATATATTGGAAGCTGGACGAAATTCCTTGGAGCACATTTTCAGTAGCCACCAACATGATGCAGTACTACCAAGGAAATTGCCTATTAGCAGATTACATCAATGAATGACAATTCCTTGCAGGAAGAGAAAGATAGAAGAATGGGTACAATGCTGCAGATTTTGGTTGACCACTTGCATGTCCTTCTCCAATGGAAACCCTGGACTGTCGGCTCACTATGTTCAGGGTTAGTTCCTCAAGGCCTGTCAATGGCTTCAGATAAAAGAGGAACATTACAAGACAGCCAGACCAAAAGTAGAGAGAAAAACACACAGGAAGAAATTGCAGAAACTTTGGAAATAAAGGCGCGATTTTCCCAATGGAGGCGAATTGGAGGTGGGTTTTGTTTTGGGTGGGTTCCAACTGTGAGGTGGGAAAAATTTGCGATTTTCCCCTAATTGGCCAGTTAATTTCAGAGGTGTGGGTTCCCCTGGCCCAGTTAGTCTTTTGGGACTGAAACTCGCCTCTGCTGACGTCACTTATCCAACTTCATTTAAGGGCTGCTTGCTGCCTTGGGTCTTCCACTGGTTTTTGGTCGATGGTGCACCACCACCAAAATTTTATCTCCTTGAAGAATGGCCAGCTCCAAGGCAAGGGCCTCCCCGAAGTTCTCGGATGAGGCGCTGGGTATGTTGGTTGAGGGAGCGAGAGCCAGCAGGGAGGTGCTCTTCCCCTCATCTGGGAGGAAGAGGCCTCCCAAAGAATCCAAGGCTGTGTGGGTCCAGCTGGCAAGGGATATAACCTCCAGATCTGTGTGCAGATTGGGTGATTGTTTCTGTTTATTGATGAAATGCCATTCCTGTGTGAATGTATTAAAATTAGGTGATGGCAAACTGTTGGCATGATGGCATCTGTTATTTTGGCTTAGGCAGCTCCACATTGCGGGCTCCGCAACACTTGCGTGGTCAGGTTGGTGGTCAGAGTGAAAGGAGGCCACAGAGTCATGTCCATTATCTATCATGTGTTAAGAAGGAGCCAAGCACATGTGGCACAATGGGCAACCTTTGCAAATCTGGCCAGGATGAGTGCATCCCTTGCATCATGGGCAGCCATGTGCTCGCGTGCTGCCGCTGCTGCTGGTCGATACGCCGCTGTTCGGTCCTCCTCCTCCTCCTCCTCATCTGAGGAGGCTATGAACTGAGCCACTTGCTCATCAGGAAGCTGCAAGCCACGACGCTGTGCCATGTTGTGCAGTGCACAGCAGACCACGACCATTCTGGAGACCCTGGCTGCTGAATACTGCAGGGCTCCACCTGATCTGTCAAGGCATCGGAATTGCATCTTCAGCAAGCCAATGGTTTGCTCGATGATGGACCTGATCGAAATGTGGCTGGCATTGTAGTGCTCCTCAGCCTCATTAGCAGGCCTCCTGATCAGCGTCTTTGGCCACTTCTTCAGGGGTAGCCCTTGTCACTAAGGAGCCATCCGTTAAGTTGGTTTGGCGGATTGAAGAGTGGAGGAACACTAGAGTTCCGCAGGATGAAAGAGTCATGGCAACTACCACAGAACTTGGCCCAAACATGCAAAATCTCCTTCTTGTGGTTACACACCAGCTGTACGTTGAGGGAGTGGAAGCCCTCGCGGTTGACAAAAATAGCTGGGTTTTGATGGGGTGCCCTAAGGGCCACATGTGTGCAGTCTATGACGCCCTGCACCATTGGCAAGCCTGCCATATTTGCAAAGCCAACTGAACACGCGGTTACACTTGCTTGATCCCTTGAGAAGTGGATGTAATTGTGCGCCTTTGCGAAAAGGGCTTCGGTAACCTGCGTGATGCAACTGTGAGCGGCTGACTGGGAGATGCCGCTGATGTCTGCTGATGATCCCTGGAAGGAGCCTGAGGCAAAAAAGTTGAGTGCTGTGGTGACTTTGACAGCCACTGGTAAGAGGTGTCCACCCGCTCCTCTGGGCTCCAGGTGTTGGTGCAGCAGTGCGCAGATTTCTCCAACAATCTGTCGCGAAAGTCTCAGCCTCCTTTGGCACTGCTGCTCACTCATGTTGAGGTAGCTCATCCTCTGTCTGTAAACCCTGAGAGGGGGTTATCTCCTGCGGCGACGTGCTTCCATGTGCTGGTGCCTTCTGCCCTGTGCAGCATCAGGTGGGTGAGCAGGAGGTTGGTGCTCCTGTTGCTGCTGCTGCTGAGCTGCCTGGTTCTGCTGCTGCCGTGGCTGCTCCTCATCCGAATCTGAGGTCCATGGTGAAAGGAAATAAATGGTTCCCATGCTGCTGGCAGATACCTCCACTGGGAAAGCGCTCAGTCCAAGCGGGGAGAGGGTCTTCCAAGGAGCTCCCACAGTTGAGAGATAGAAGCTGCAGCACCTCCGATTTTGGTAGGCCTATTAAAAGTGCTGAAAGACCTGTGGAACAAAAGTTCTGCCACTTGCAACTGCTCCCTGATGAAAGCTCCTTTTTAATGGTAGAGCTGCAGCTGTGAGGAGGCCACCCACTTGTCAACCCGCCAGGATTAGCTGGCGTGGTTTAGGAGGGTCGTGCAACACGCACAAAATGTGGCAAAATAACAAAGGCCTGTCAAAATAGAATTATAGAGGCCCTTAACTACTATTTAACTCACCCGACTGATGGCGGTGGGACCGAATCATACCCATCAAACCCGCCTCCAGCAAAATTGCGCAGAGGTGGGTTGGAGGCAGGTTCTGAACCCACCCTCAGTTTTTGCCATTTTGCCAACTGTCCAGCCTCCAAACCCGCCTTCTCGGGGCTGGGAAAATCGCCCCCAAAGAGTTAGAAACAAAACTGTCACAAAGCATGGCAAAGGAACTTAGAAGAGGGAATTAGTGTAAGAGTAAACAGCAATTTATGAATATACTGGCATGCACACCAGTTTTCTGTCTATTTTCTTAGTTGAGTTATGCTGCTTTCTGCACAGACCAACCTGAGTTGTCATTTGAACTGCATCTGTTTTCTGTTAAAAAGTCAAGGAAGCACTGTACTGTGCAATGGCATCATAAAATAGTTAGCCTGACACTAATGAAGTGCTTCCTTATCCCAATCAGACTATTCCTGTAAATATTAGCCAGAAAATTACTGTGAGCAATGTTGTTATGCAAATACTTAACATATTTGTTTCAAATTCATCTCTCTGCAATTTAATTGAGGCATTAAGCCATTTAAAATGAATGGGGTAATGTCTCCATTAAAATAGCAGAGAAAGGAAATTGAGATATGTGCGTTAAACAATGAGATCACTCACAGTAATTTCCAGGCTAAAAAAACGAAGTAGCTGAAACTATTACAGAATAGTATTGCTTGCCCTCAGGAGAATATATTATGAAGCCTTTTTAATACAAAAATGGATAATCATTGTACATCGGGCTTACCCTGTCACCTCCATAGTGTGCCATCTGGACCCTCTTGATGGCATCTCTCCCACTGAGAGTGATCGTGGGGACACCAGAAACACTCCTCCCACAATGATTAGGGCCTGTTTTAACCCTGTCTGCCCAGCAGAAACTGGGCGAGTGGGCAGTTAAAATGGCCCATGGGACTTGCACTGATCCTGCTGTTGTCCCATGGGTACCGATCTTAACCTGCTTTTCTGAGTAGGCAAGAGCAGCACCCGGCGGAAGCTGGCAGAGTCCTTATTTAAATATGCAGATTGGGTTCCAGTGAGCCGAACCTAGTGGGAAGAGGAATTAGGGCCAGAATAGGCTCAAAAAGATAAGTGGATTTTCATTTTTTACTTTCCTTGTGGGACCAGGAGGAGCAGTGCACCTCCGGGCCCCACAAAGAGCATTTAGGCTTCCTCTGCTCCGGGCTTCAATCCCTCCTCCCCAACTGTGAGGTCTCTCCCCAACAACTCACCCAAGTGTCCTGGACCGTTCCTTTGGGTCTCCACCGACAGTCTCCTGCTGCCCGATATCCTGCTCCTGCCACTGGCCAGCTGCCGATTACCATTGTATTCAGGCAGGAGACTGATGAGGCCGGAGTGTTAAAATCTGCCAAAGTCCACATGGTTTTCCACCCTCCCTGCCTGCATGACCACCACCCCAAGTTAAAATGAGGGCTATAGTGTTCATGGGAACACCAAACACCTTCTACCACTGAGAGTTTTCATGGAGAACAGAAACCACCCCCACCCTGGGGCCACCAGCAAAATGTTGGTCCACCGTTCCCTGGATAGTGTCCCTGGGATAGGTTGGACAATATCAACTTCCTCCATTTGAGAATGTTCCAAGGTAGCTGGAAAGATGTCAGCCCACTCCTCCTATTGACAGTGTTTCTGGGACATCCAAGAAAATCTCGCCACCCCTTAAGAGACTGTGTTGGACTCCCATTTCCCCAATTCTCCACCCCCCTCCCCTGCCCCTGCACATTGATATCCATTGCCAGCCTTCTTGGACAACATTGCAGCTGAGCTGTTCAGAGTGAATGCTGGGCAGCTGTTACAATCTAGGCCCCCTCACCACGCCTCCAGAGTAATCGCGGGGACACCACAAACAAACTTACCACACTGATAAGAGCCAATTTTAACCCTGCCCTCTTCCAGCCACCAATTCCCTCTCCCCCACTGAGTGTTTGCCACTGCTGAGGTAGTTTTGATGCTTTTGGTGCCCGTGTCCCCTTCCCCTACTCAATTCCGATCTCCATCCACCACTCTTCTTCTTCCATCCCCCACTCCTCCCCTGTCTCACTCCTCTACCCCGTCCCTATCACCTTCCTTTCATCACCCTTGCCCTTCTTCCCCCTTCCATCCCTCTCCCCATCTCTCCTGAGTTATGGAAACTGAAAATTCACACTGAAGGAGGGGGATTGTTGTTGTGAAATTGGGATTATGGCACATTGTTGGGATAGAGTTGAAACATTCTGTCTGGCTGGTCTGGGAGTGATCATTACTAATATTGGTTGCCAGTGTTGCAGTATCTCAGGAGTAGCTTTGATGGACACAAAAAATCACCAACACAAAATCAATTTTAAAAGAAACTATTTCAAATGAGTGCATTCTGTGGCTTTGGCAGCCTTGGGTCCAAACCAGGAATTGTAGTCTTTATTTCTCATACATGCTCCAAAGGGCTGATATGTGTAGGCTTAATTTCACACTATTTATGTCACCTTCTACCCACTTTACCAAGCCTGAAGCATTAGAAAATGTAATGGATTGTTCCTCAAGGGTGTGTTATGTATTGCATTGTGTTTAAGTAAGTAATTGTCAATAAAAGGTGGAACTAGATTGTTGTAATGTACAAGAGCTGTCAACCTTAGACAGACTCTCTTAGAAGATATTATAGTGGATTTCACTAAACTTGAATCGCACATCCCGTTATACTGTGTTATTTAATGAAAAGATCAACTCACATCTTGAAGCTTCAAAACTGTCTTGTGAAAATTACAGCAGATTCTCTGACCATCACCATATTATTCTTATAAAATTCATGTCTTGTACAAGTTTTGTATATTGGATGATACAATTGTTTTAATATTATTCTCATTGTAAAAAAGCTGCTACTTTGATAATGACCACCGAGCTAGACTTTGATTTCTAGCATCTAGAAAATATTATACACTGTGATTTAGAATATGGTTTAATATTTAAATAAATCCTCTTTAATTCATAACTTGTTAGTGACTTTTGATAAGCAATCATGACAGTGAAGACAAGGAGGAATTTGTTGTGTTAAGCCTAGGTATGGTACATTGCTGAGGTGGCTGTAATTAGCAGCCAATTAGTTAGCTGTGTAACATCTGTTGGACCTGTAAGCCTTCAGAATCAACTGTCTTTAGAGTAGGCAACTTGTAATGTGTAAGTGTTACTCTGAAATTTATTTACAGTATTTAATTTGAATATCTACAGTTAGCATTTTCTATTAATGGATCTGTGGGATTTTATGACACTGCAATTTAATTGTGGCTCAGTTCTGTCTTCCAGCAGACAACAATATTAAATAAGGACGTCTCTGCGAATTAGTCAGCCTTAATTATTTAATTGAACCTGACTTATTAATGCTCATCAATAATGAGTAAAAAACTGCAGCTGTACGAAACAAGATAACGAATTGTGAAAAACTAAAATAATTGGAAGATATGAAACAGCTTGTTAGAGTTAACCTGATCAATTATATTTGTCTTGCATATGCCAGAGCAACCGACATATCCATATATAATATATTAAATGTCTTTGTTATGCACATACTTCCTGTCAAATAACTTAATTACTTCCTCCTGTCACACTACTTCAACAACAATCGCACCTTTAGCATAGAAAAATCTCCTAGTGTGCTTCACAGAGGTGTAATCAGATAAATATGGATGGCAAGCCAGAAAAAGAAACAGAAAGTCTTGTATTTATATAGCGCCTTTCACGACCACCGCACGTCCCAAAGCGCTTTACAGCCAATTAAGTACTTTTGAAGTGTAGTCACTGTCGTAATGTAGGAAACGCGCAGCCAATTTGCACACAGCAAGCTCCCACAAACAGCAATGTGATAATGACCAGATAATCTGTTTTTGTGATGTTGATTGAGGAATAAATATTGCCCAGGACACTGGGGATAACGTCCCTGCTCTTCTTCAAAATAGTGCCATGGATCTTTAACATCCACTTTAGAAAGCAGGTGGGGCTTCAGTTTAACGTCTCATCTGAAAGACCGCACCTCCGACGGTGCAACACTCCCTCAGTACTGTACTGGAGTGTCAGTCTAGATTTTTGTGCTCAAGTCTCTGGAGTGAACCCACAACCTTGAGACTCAGAGGCAAGAGTGCTACCAACTGAGCCACAACTGACAAAAGAGATATTACTATTTTACTATTGAAAATTATTGCTCAACTGCATTTGAAATAGAACAGATTTCCCCAAGTCACTGCTTGGGAAACCCTTTCCTAGAAAATTTCCTAGAAAATTATACTCACCATACTCTGAGTATCCACTAACAGCTGGTTCCCAAAAAAAACCCTTTCACCATGCTTTTGTCAGCGGCATCCTGCAACTATAAGCCCAAAAACTTTCCCTCCCCAATGTTTTCACACCCCTCCGTTGCCTTACCCATGCTGCCATATCACAAGTTTATTTCTCCACCACTGCCACGCCCACCATCCCACTCCCAGAACTCCCTCCCACCCCTGACCACCCCCCCCCACCCCCCAAAACTCCATCACTGGTACCATATTCCAGCTCTCCTTGAGATCAAGGGTGATGTGCTATCTAGAACAGACCACCTCTTCAATTGCTTTATACCTGTTGCAAAAATGAGAAGTTTCAAATTCTGTTAACCCTGTAAGGCTACTGAGTGTCTGGATTCTACTCCAAATAGGACACTTGATAACTAAGGCAGATTCTCATATTAGCTCCAGTTTTGCAATCATGTCAAAATTGGCTCCACACACACTCATGGCATGCGTGCACCTATGACTGTTCTGGGTGGTTCAGTTGCTGGGTGCACCAAATTTGCACTGTAAGCCCTGACCCCTATATTAAATTACTACAGAAACAGGAAAAGCTTGCCTTTGTCTGCAGCGTTCTTAGCTGGGGAACAAAAAATCTGGTGGGCAGGAAACTTTTAAAGGACTGCAGCTCATCAAAAACAAGGAAGTTGTGGTGTAACAAAAAAGTGAACTAATTGTTCACATTGGCATAATGGAGACATGCAGGCAACACTGCTTCCTTTGATGCTGAAGCATTAGAGGTCCTGCTGCAGGAGTTGCACTAAAGGAGGGTGGCCCTATGTAGAGCTGAAAGCAACTCTTTGGTAAAGCAATGGTGCATGGAAGGGGCTTGGCAACCGAGTCATTGCAGTCGCCCAGGTTCCTTGTACCTGGCTGAAAATCAGGAAGAAGTGTTTTGGTATTAAGAACAAGGTGAAGGTGAGTGTGCTCCCTATTTCTGCACACATTTCTTGTAGGGCAAATCAAGCATGGCACACTTTTGCTAATAGTGAATTCAGCCAACAACAAACAAATGCTGAAGCATGCCTGTTGAAGCCTCACTATTTCTGTGGTAATTCCATGAGAAGTCATGATAATTCTCTAATAGTTGTCAAATTAAATAGTCTGTGACTGACAATGACAAGCATTCTTTTGTCATGCAGGAAAGATTGTACACAGTTCCTGACAATAACAGGATACAGGAGGAGGGAGAGCAAGACGAGGAGGCAAAGTAAATCCTGGAATTCACTCAGATAATACTGTAGAGGATGTGGACATAAGAAGACTTGCATCCACAGATGGTTTGTGCTGACTAAGTGATAATGGTTTAAGATAAGAAATGGCTTCTGTTCTTTGGGACTCATACTCTGAGTAGACCCTTATATGAGCCTAATAGTAATGAACAAGTGTATAGCAATAAACTCATTACATTTTCCTTCTTCTTATCTCCACAGAAGCTGGAAGCAAGAAAGAGGGAATGAACCAATACCAGAAACTTCAACATCTGGTACAGTGAGCAGAAGTAGGCCCACTCAGTCATTTACCCGATTACTTGCACTCACCAGTTCAGATAGGTTAACTTGAAGTGATACAGATAGTCTAAATGAAGAATTGACATAGGGCAATTAGGGCAATTCACAACTCATAAGGAAGCTAGAAGATTCCTTATGATGTACCGGTGCAGAGGCTTAGGAAATATCAGACCCAGTCTATTGAGCATTCTGCAATAATCTCAGGAGTTCTGCCATGAAAAGAGAATGCTTGAAGAGCATTAGAACCATATCCGCATAAGAAGGCACTGTAAAGCCTCTCCGAAGATGTACAGCAAATTGCAGGTATAGTGGCAAACTCCAATGCCATCCTTTGTGGCACTATCAGAGAGGGCTTCTCTACAGTGCAGAGCATCTTGGAGTGAGTGGCAGTTCCAGGAACTGGAGTGGCTTATATCCCATGGAATCCAGAGGACTCCTTTGGCATACCTCCATGGATATATTGAGGAATGATCTTCTGGGTCTTTACACCCCGTGATGGGTATCTGTAGGAAGGTCTAGCTCTTCTGTAGTTCTGCCTTGTGAGTCTAGGTTGCCTGTTGTTCCTCCACCAACAAATAATCATAAAGAAGCAATCTCCTTGAGGGAAACACATTTTGCAGCTTCTCCTTCATTTTAGGGAAATTCCTCAAACAACAAACAGTCTCACTGGAGGCTTCTAAATGAAGCTGGAAGCCTCAAGAGTAAAGTGCAAAAACAACTCCAAAGTGAAGTAATAACTCAAATGTATAAAACCGCAATAAAACACAGCAATTTACCTTTAAGATTCCAGCATCAGCCTTTCTCAGGAAGAACTTAAGGGCATAGCTGCAGAATAGGAAACTGGAGTGCTCTTAAAGCAGAACCAGTGGGCAGCAAACTGCAGACATGGATCCAACAGGGAGCCAGGAAGAAAGGCCTCAAACTTCTGAGAGGGTGAAAAGAATATTCTTCTAAATGAAATTAGGCACAGGAAAGATGGAATATTAGCAGTGGGTGGACAAGAGATCTGCCAATACAGCAGCTAGGACCATGTGGAAGGAGGTGGTAAATGTAGTGAGTGGCAACTCTGTAACCTCTAAGATCTCCCTCCAGTGCAGGAAGAAGTTTAATTAACTCATAAGGTCAGCAGAGGTAAGTTTGATGGCAGGAACCTGCCATTCATTTATGTTTTAAGCTTTACAGGGGGAAAAATTAGGTTGGTTAGTACCTCCCGTTAGCGCCTCCGGGGGGCGCTAACAGGGCGCTAGGAACTTAGTGCCCGAGCGCAGCGATTTTAGCGCTGCTCACGAAATTGACCAGTCATTTTGCGCTGGCGCTAAACACTACCGCCATGATCTCCTGCGGCCGCAGATCGTGACGTCATTCGAGCGTGCAATGCCCCGGTAGCGCCCCGGACTGGATATTGAGTCGCGCCCCCTGCCTTACCACCTGCCGCTAGGAACAACAGGTAGAGGGGAACGGTTTCAAGTCGGGAAGGGGCTGGGTGTGCGCTATTTAAAGGCAGGCGCTTCCTGCCTTTTTTTGTCGGCAAGAACACGCAGGTTGAGAGGGAGAGAGACGTCTGGAGAGATTGGACGTTGTCCGAAGGAGTTTTGGGTCCTGAGCACCACTTTTGAGGTTAATATTTATTTCACCTTCATATTTCCCATATTTAGAAGCTTCTATGGGGGCTGCACTAACTCGAGGCGCAGGGAGAGAGTGGCAAACGTGGCCAGAAGGAGGAGGGCCAACAGGCCTCTGCACAGGAGACCTTACCCTCCCAGGGTATTCAGGGAGCAATTCTCCTATATCCATTTGTCTGAGGAGCAGTGTTTCCGCAGGCTGCGCTTCAGCAAGGAGGTGGTCACTGAACTCTGCCACCTCTTGCAACCAGATCTGCAACCTCAGCTCAGGACCAGGACGTCTCTGTCGGTGACAGTGAAGGTGACAGTGGCTCTGAATTTTTATGCTAGTGGCTCCTTTCAGGCTTCTACTGGAGACATAGCAAATATCTCCCAGTTCACTGTTCATTGTTGCATCTGGGAGGTGACAAATGCTTTGTATAAAAGGAGACGCCAGTACATCTCTTTCCCCATGACCCGGGACAAATAGCGCGAACGCTCATGTGGCTTTGCTAGGATAGCGGGCTTCCTCATGGTTCAGGGCGCCATTGACTGCACGCATGTGGCATTGCGGGCACCTCATGAAAATGCAGAGGTGTTTCGAAACTGCAAGGGCTTCCATTCTTTGAATGTACAGTTGGTCTGTGACCACAGACAGCTCATACTCGCCGTCAAAGCAGCCATGATGCTTTTATCCTGCGCCAGACTGGTGTCGCAACCTCTTCCAAGCACTGTGTCAACCTAGTGGCTGGCTCCTTGGGGACAAGGGTTATCCACTCTGCACCTGGCTGATGACACCGCTCCATAATCCCAACACCCCTGCCGAGCTGCAATATAATGAGAGCCATAGCGCCACCAGGAACCTCATAGAGCAGACGATCAGTGCCTTGAAACAACTGTTCCGGTGTCTGGACCACTCAGGAGGAGCCCTGCAGTACTCTCCCGAGCGAGTCTCCCTTTTCATTGTTGTGTGCTGCATGCTGCATAACATTGCGATTATGAGGACCCAGCCATTGCCACCAGGGATTGGTGGACCACCTGAGGAGGAGGAGGAAGAGGGAAAGGAGGAGGAGGAAGAGGAGGATGAAGAGGAGGATCAGCAGCAGAACGTGGGAGGGAGGCGCACAATGTTGCCACTGCAAGGGCCGTCCGTGGACGGCTCATAAGACACTGATTCTAACCCTTTACAGAGAAGATGGCTTCTGGGATGAAGAAGCACATCATCGAAAGCATCCCGCATCCCCTATTGCCGGGCAAAGCTGCAATGAGTCAAATCTGCAAAGATGTAAAGTTAGAATTTAAAAAATTATTTATATTACAAACTCTGTGTCATTTATTCAGGACAAACAATTAGAAACAAACCCAACAAATCATGAACTAAACAAACTCATTCTCACAACATGGAGATAAACGGCAAAACAGTAAACAAATATAATAACAACAACCTCGAACTTTCCCACAAACATTCCCCCCATTTATTTACAGATTCTACTGTTGGGCCTTCGAGGGTGACCTCCATCCCCTTCCCACCCTACTGCTCCTCCGTAATGTGGCCCCAGTGGCTGCAGCAAGGCTGGCGGAAGGCTGCTGAATGCTGGATCCAGAGACTGGAGATGGCCTTGAAGGACGCCCTCGACCAGCTCTGGGCCTGGAGGGCCTGGCTGCAGACTGCACCAACTCTGCATGGGCGGTAGCAATCTGGGCTGACTGTGTTGCAGGTCGTGCCAAGTGCAACAGGGAAGCGGCAGTGGTGGGAGAGGACAGCACCTTCCTGCTCGACCAACACACTGCCATTCCCACGGGGCAGTACCTCAGCATCCGGAGCAATCTGCTCAAGCACAGATTGCTGGCCTGCTGCGGTACCGTGAGATCTCCGAGGGACTGTGGGCAACCCAGTGAGGATGACAGCAGTCAGTGCTCGCGTGACATCAATCTGATAATGCATGAGAGCAGTCTGAGATTGGATGGCACCAGCCAATGACTCAATTGCAGCACTAAGCTGTTGCGTTTCGTCGGCCTGTATTGCAATAGATCCTGCCACCTCACTCATTACACGTGGCATGGGCTCTGGTTCACCACGGTCTCCCTGCAATTCAACCATCCTCTGCAACAAGGCAAGGATGGGTTCAAGGGTTTGCGCACAGATGACAGCTGTGCTAGTGGCAGACACCTCCACGCCCCTAGCCAGTGCATCTATGCTTTCAGGCACCCTTGCCATTGCACCCATGAGCCCAGTGTGGATGCTCAAGGCCTGGGTATTCATGGCCGCGATGTCGAGGTCCTCATCCGAGTCCTGTGCAGCAGAACTCGCGCGCCTACTCACCCTCCAGGGAAATGGCCCCTGAGCTTCCCTACCCCCATGGCGATGCTGCAGCCCGCTGGGTCCAGGAGCTTCGCCCTCATCAGACCCTAATCCCCTGCTCCCCTCCAGGGAAGACGTGGCCCCAGTGTCTGATGTGTCACCCTCGGGACACGCAGGCGGTAAGGCTCCGGCTTCCTCTTCCTCCTCGTCTGGCGCGTCATTGCCACTAGCAGGCTGAGGGACAGGCTGGTCAGCTGATAGTTCACTATCTGAAAGCAGGAAGGGGGTCGACCTCTCCAGCGGCCACGGCACCTATGACCTGGCTGGCAACGATCCTGTGCACTCTGTCCTCCAACTCAGTCAGGGAGTGTAGGTCTGCCAGTCCTCCTCCCGTGCGTTGCTGCTCCCGTATGTTATGAGAGAGCTTAGCCTGCAAGAAAAAGGACAGCGTCTGAGTGAGTGTGCAGCCATGTGTTTGGCTGATGTGCCTCCCATAGTTGAATAGCCATTAATGTGTGCAGTCATGTGTTTGGCTGATGTGCCTCCCATAGTTGAATAACCCTTAATGTGTGCAGCCATGTGTTTGGCTGATGTGCCTCCCATAGTTGAATAGCCCTTAATGTGTGCAGCCATGTGTTTGGCTGATGTGCCTCCCATAGTTGAATAGCCCTTAATGTGTGCAAGGTATGGAATGTGCATGTGTGTTTTATGAGATGGCCATAGGGCTTGGATGAGTGTTGGGCATTTGGGTTTTTAAACCGTCTGGGCACAGAGTGAAGTTGAGATGGAGGGATGTAGAGGTATTGAAAAGCAGGTACTCACCCTGACCACCCGAGTGAGGTCGTTGAACGTCTTCCGACACTGAGTGTGAGTCCTCGGCACCAGGCTCCTTGAGGACACGTGCTGAACCACCTCCCTCTACACTCTTCGGTACTCCCGGGGCAATGACCTCTTGCCACTCTCTGGGAACAGCACTGCCCATCGCTGTTCAACAGCGCCAACCAGAGCCACCAAGGCCTGGTCACTAAATCGCCGAACTCTCTCCCTGGGCGTATCCATCAGTACTTTCAGCACAATGGTGGTTTAGATCTTTCCAGTACGAGAGTCAACGCTGCAATGAGCAGGGTGTGGCTGGGTAGCAAGATGGACCCTTCCCTCTAAGAACTGGACGGCGCCAGTCTGTCTGGGTTCCATGGTAATTGACATCGCCTGAGCTTCAGTAGCGTTCTGAGGTAGCGCCTCGCTCCCCGACGTTAGCGCCTTAAGAGAGGTGTGTAGCGCTTGATTTAGTGCTCAAATCACCTCCAGGGGCGATAGAGACGAATTTTGGGTTTGGAGGCGATAATTAGCGCCAGGCGCTAAACTTTGCGCCTGGCTGATATTAGCGCCCCAAAATGGGCGATACCCAATTTTTCCTCCACAGACTTTAACCCTAAAAGTGCAGTAACAAAGTTAAGGGTATGAAACAGAACTAAATGAACTGTATGGATTTCATCACGTAAAACAATTACATTATATCACTGGCGAATCCTGCATTGCATGCATGCCTTTGAAGAAGAATAATTTTCCATATGAGAACTCCATAAAAGAAGTGATACAAAGGGGATGAATTTCCTGACTGTTTTTGGCATATTAGCAGTGTATAAATGCGGCAAGAAATTTCTTGTGGCAGGAAAATTGGACCCTTTCTGCTCACTTTCTGCCATTATATCGGTTCTCCTGAGTTCCCTCGTGCTTTTTACCCTTCCTGCGATTCCCCCGCTGAGAACCAGGTGCCCTAATTTTATATTAATGAGTGTCTAATGGCGATGCAGCTCCCAGTTTCCTGCTTTTACACTCGCAATCCATTCAGGGTAACTTAGACTGAGCTTTATATGATTCATTTGTTGCCAGGATCGGCTGAAATAGACAGAAATAGGGAGTTTCAGAGTCTTGAGTGTTTGATTAGTGATTTCTGCAATTGGGAAACACTTTTTTCAGTGATTTGTTTTGCCACTCTACCTATACAGACCTGGACTTGCATTTCATTGCTTCAGGCAGTATCAGACCATTGGTAGATTTTCAGCCCCACTCCCTACCCGCAGTGAAGGCTTTTCAGGAGCAGGTGTGGCATTCTCTGCATTCCATTATCATGGAAGAGAAGGAACAGTACAGGATGGAGCAAAGGAGAGTCATGCAGCACTTAAGAAGGAAACAGTCCACCAAATATTACCCCATCCCCATAGAATATTCAGGCAGCACAGGCCGTTGAGGGCCTTACTGAGTGTGTTTCACCAAAAAGGCCATAGGTCAGCTCTGTCATGTGTTGCATGACAAATCTGCAGCCACACTCGTCTGCCTGCACTGTTCTCTCTGTGGCTCCGAAGTTGACTATTGCACTCAACATTTCTGACACTGGTTCATTTCACGGGTGAGCTCTGCTATATCAACTCGGCTGCAGTATGGGCATGCATTTGTCAGGTGACTGGCACACTTTATAGGGGATCTGGGAAATCTGGCATTACAGCAAGGCAGCAGTGAGATTGGGCCATCCAGTTTTACGGGGTTGTAGCCTTCCCCAAGGTCTAGGGTGCAATTAATGGTACCCACATTGGTTTGCGTGCTATCACAGAACACCCCTCAACTGCCTCCAAAGGAAAGGCTTCCACACACTCGATATATAGATTGTGTGTGACAACATGCGGAGGATCCTAAAAGTTACTGCCCAGTATGCTGGAAATTGTTACGATGCATTCATGCTTCAAAATTCGTCCCTTCCTAAGCTCTTCAGAGAAGAAAATCAAGTCAATAAATGGCTTCTGGTTGAAAAAGCCTAACCCTGCTCCCATGGATATTGAACCCACTAAGAGTGGCCCACAGCAGCAGAGGAGCCCTACAATGAGGTTTATGCCTCTACTAAATTGTTCATCAAGAAGACCACTGGGGTCTTAATGGCATACATTTGCTGTCAGGACAGGGAGGAGCGTTGCAGTATGCTCCAGATCGTGTGACACAAATAGTTATCGCCTGCTGTGCCTGTCACACATTCGTCAGTCAACAAGAAATTGAACCCATATTATTGAAATACCTTGTCTTGAATACATGACCACTGGGCTTACTGATTTATCATTATTGTGGAAACTAGTACTGCTCACTGTAATACCTTGTGTCCATTTTGCAGCTTTTGTATAATTTGCAGGTACTGTATGTACAAAATAAAATATTATTGTACTCCAAAATGAAAGTGTGCACTATAATATTTTTACAGTCACGCTAACATCAGGTGTGAATGCACGTTGAGCCCATTTTTAATATACTTGTACTTCAAAATGATGACACTGACTATGACAAGAGAAGTGTTATTATCTCATCCTGTTGCTTTGCTGCAGAGTACTGTAAATGTAGTATGTTAATAACATTCAGATGCTTCTTTGAGTCCTAACACATATTTGGAGTGATGTGTTATGGTGAATAGCCAAAGATATTGAAGGTAAGAGAGGGAACAGTCTGTTGAAGCTAAAGGGGAAAGTATAAAGGGAGTTAACTGGACACATCAAAATGTGTCGCTTGTTACTTGCTTTTATATTTTAAAACTATTGTTTAGAAGTAGTCAGGGAGTAGATGTTTTGTGAGAATAAAGGGATGTGGCAACAGGGCGTCACATGGGATGAGGACTACTGCTCCTATGGAGGATAAACAGCAACATAAACTGATTGCGCCGAGTGGCCATGTTGTCATTTCTATGTAATTCTATGTGTAGATGTAGAACAACTGCTTGATGCAATACCGTGCAGTTTCATTCCAGTGGTATCACAAATAACCATGGTGGGCTGTATTTTTGGTTTAGATTGAAAGCCACATGCAAGTGAGATTTTTATTGAGAAACCAGGCAAAGGGCCAAAACCCATAGTGGAACATACCACCAAGATTGAAAAGAATATGAGACAATCCCAGAAAAATCATGAACTAATGGTTAGGTGATGCTACACTTTAAAAGCCTGTAAATTGTAGTAGGAAAGGAAAACTGAGGGAGGCCAAGGCAGAACTTCCAGCTTTTGCGGGGGTATATATCGGTCAAAGTGGATTGACTGTACGTTATACACCGGTCAAAGTGGATTGACCGCACGTTATACACCGGTCAAAGTGGATTGACCGCACGTTATACACCCTGCCCGATTTTCCTTTCCTTTGAAGTCAAAAGGTAGCCGATCTGCTGTCATCCATTTTACACTCCTATAGAGGTTGAAGGTTCTGTCCCCACAGTCTTGAAAATCTAGTAAGGAGTGAGTTAGAGTAGGAGGCAGTGTGAGAAGTATTGATTTGAACATAGTGAACAGAAAGGGAGGAGGAAAATTGTGTTGCATGGCATACTTGGAGTTCAGGAGGAACAAGTGGAAAGTTCAGAGGGGCACTAAGTACAGTAGCAGCCATAACATTGAGAAAGGCAAGAGTCTAATGGAGCGAGGTTAGAGTTCATATGGTTTATATTGCCTAGGGCCCCATTTTGTTTTAAATGATAAATAACTGCAGTTAGCATATATTAGAGAACCAGTCCCTCTGTTTTTATGACATAACTTATAGCCAATTTAAATTAAAATGTTTTGTATAATCCACTTGTAATGATCATGTGGATTTAAGGATCAAATTCTGTTTGTAAAAACTCATTTATATTAAGCATGCATGTTTCCCATTGGTTTTACTGATCTTTGTGCTGTGAAGATGATAATCCTTTGTGCTTTGTCTTCTTATATTGGCTCTTTCATTTTGTGAATGATGTATGACATGGGAAGACCAACAAAGGATAGAAAAGTAAATTTTAAAATAGAAAGAATAAAAGAATGGCTAAGTTACAATGTCACAAAACTGCTATAGAGGGTTAAGAACATAAGAACATAAGAAATAGAAGCAGGAGTGGGCCATTCGGCCCTTCGAGCCTGCTCCGCCATTCAATGAGATCATGGCTGATCTTCTGCCTCAACTCCATTCACCGGCCCTTTCGCCATATCACTTGATGCCTTTACTAGTCAGAAATATATCGACTTCTGTTTTGAATACACCCAATGACTCCGTCTCCACAGCCCTCTGGGGTAGAGAATTCCAAAGATTCACCACCCTCTGTGTGAAGAAATTTCTTCTCATCTCAGTCCTGAATGGCCTACCCTTTATCCTGTGGCTGTGGCCCCTGGTTCTAGACTCCCCAGCCAATGGAAACATTCTCCCAGCATCCACCCTATCAAGCCCTGTAATAATTTTGCGCCATAAAACAGGCCCAGTGACATAAGCCCAGAAATTGCTGGGGAAGTAATGGCGAGTTCACAGCGCCCCACCCCCCCCCCACCCCCCTTATTAGTGCGTAAAAGAAACAGCAATTTGTGGCAAGGAAGAGATGCACCATAAGTTGCAATTTGCCACAAATTCCTGGTTGATTTGCGCCGCTCCGCCATTAGCCTTGCAAAAATGGGAGCTGCTTGTCATACTCCCCATGAGTGTCAGGAAATTGCTGGATTTGCACATAAATATGAATGAATCTCGCAGCAGACATTTAGGGGTAGAAATTCAGTGGGTTAGTGCCTCGGGGGTGCTAACGACTTACCGCGAGATGAACGACTCCCACGAACTTCAGTGAGAGGATTGCAGTGGTGGTAAGACTTTGCACCACGATCTCCTTCGCCTGGAGATCGTGATGCCATTGCCGTGCGCATCGCCCCGGCATCGACACCGACAGCTGCAGGAGGCATTGATCGGGAGGCTGGGCGCTTCGGTGGTGAAAGTTAAAGGGGAGGTTGCCGAGGTAAGTACCTAAATTTCTGAAATGTTTTTGTTCCATTTTTTTTACTTTTCCTGGGCCGCCATCGATCTGCTGGAGTGCATGGGACTGATCGAGCCGGATCGCGGCTAACTGGTCCCAATGCAAAGCCTGCAGCGATGGCCCTTCCCTTTAAGGGAGGGAAGGAGCCTCGGATCGCGGTAGCGTTTCACGGCCCATTGTGCAGCGCTGCACAACTACTGCCCTGCCTGCGACCTTTAGCACTCCAGGAAGGAAGTGAAGCGCTTGATTTAAAAGCCGGGAATTATTAGCGCCTAGCATTAAGTTTCCCAGCTTTCAAAAGTTACCGCCCCCAAACAGGGCGATACTGAATCTCTCCCCCTTAGAGCTGCTAATTCATATTGTAAGGATCCTGTTAATGACATGATTTATGGTTCTGACATGAAACTCAACCTTGGAATCCAGAAAGGATACAATTGAAACTGTGGAGTCTCACTCCTGCAGGTAGTAAATTATTCCTCGACATTTTAAAAAAAATTTTACTTAAAAAAAATTTTTTTTCCATCTTAATCCAATCTTTCTTTCCCTCTATTTGTATTTCTGTATCTAACTTGACTCTAATTCACTCTATTTCCTTCTCCGTTGTTCGCTCTGTTTCTTTCTCTTTCCTTAAATTTAATTGGTTACAGTCTACAGCACAGAAACAGGTTATTCGGCCCAATTGGTCTATGCCAGCGTTTATGCTCCACACGAACCGCCTCCCACCCCTTTTCATCTAACCACATCAGCATATTCTTTTATTCCTTTCTCACTCATGTGCTTATCCAGCTTCCCCTGAAATGCATCTATGCTAGTTGCCTCAACTACTCCTTGTGGTAGCGCATTTCACATTCTTACCCCTTTTTGGGTAAAGAAGTTTCTCCTGAATTCCCTATTGGATTTATTAGTGACTATCTTATATTTATGGCCTCTAGTTTTTGAAACCCTTCAAGTAGAAACTAGTAGTCTATCCTATTGAACCCTTTCATCATTTTAAAAACCTCTATCAGGTCACCTCTCAGCCTTCTCTTTTCTAGAGAAAACAGTCCCAGCCTGTTCAGTCTTTCCTGATAGTTATAACCTATCAATTCTGGTATCATCCTTGTAAATCTTTTTTGCACCTTCACCAATATCTCTATATCCTTTTTATAATATGGAGACCAGAACTGTGCACAGTACTCCAAGAGTGGTCTAACCAAGGTTCTATACAAGTTTAACATGACTTCCCTGCTTTTAAATTCTATGGGGGAGAAATTCACTATCGCCCCATTTGGGGCGCTATCTTTTTAAAGTTTGAAAAGTCAGCGCCAGGTGCTAACGATTTCAAACTTTTGAAAAATTCACCATTTGCGCTCCAAGAAGGAAGTGGTCTGCTAAATTAAGCGCTCCACTTCCTTCTTGGAGCGCAATCGGCAGCAGGCGGGGTGCAAACTTCAGCAGCGCTGCACATTGGGCCGTGCAGCGCTGCCGCGTTCAAAGACTCCTTCCCTCCCTTAAAAGGAAGGGCCATCGCTGCAGGCTCTGCAATATAAAAAGTACCTACCTGGACCACCAAGGCAGCCGCGATCCCGCGCGATCAGGAACCCGCAAAAAAAACTGGAACAAGAAAGGTACATTTTCTTTTTACTTACCTCGGCCACCTCACCTTTAATCATCGCCCCCGAAGCAGCCGGCCGCCCGATGCATGCCTCCTGCAGCTGTCAGTGTTTTTGACCAGCGCTGCTGCAGGGGGCGGAAGTCAATTTCGGGTCTGGGGTGATGCGCACGTTGATAACGTCATGATCTCCAGGTGAAGGAGATCGGGGTGCAACGCCATAGCACTGCCGCAAAACTCCCGCCGAATATGGCGGGAGTCGATGTCAGCGCCGTGCCCGGTCGCAAAGCCATTTGCGCCCTGTTAGCACACCCTAACGGGAGGCACATAGGCACCCAATTTCGCCCCCATCCCTCTAGAAATGGCCTTATTAACCTGCATCGCTACTTTTAGTGATTTCTGTATCTGTACCCCTAGATGCCTTTGCTCTTCTACCCCATTTAGACTCTTATTATCCAAGCAGTATGTGGCCTTCTTATTCTTCCTACCACAATGCACCACCTCACACAAACCTATTTTAAAATTCACTTGCCAAGTAAACGCCCATTCTGCAAGTTTATTAATGTTTTCTTGAATTTTCTCACAATCTTCCATTGTATTAACTACACCTCCCAATTTTTAAGGAGATAGACCATTGGACTCGCCGTTCAGGAGGTCCCAGATGCCCCACTGACATCACTGCGCCATCATCAATTTGCATTTTCAGCAATTTGTGGCGCAAAAATAATGTGGCCTGAAGGCTGAGGAAAATAATCAAATTCACGGCGCTCGCCACAAGATGCGCCACTCCAGCAATTTCTGGGCCATTGATGCAACATTACAATAGCGCAAGTTTCAAGGAAATACTGGGCCATTTGCTTCATTGCAGCTAACAGTGTTACATTTTAATGTAAAGTTGGTGCAATTCAGGCTAATTACATGACATTATATATCTGTGAGGCTATTTTCATAGCATTATCTGACTAGTGAGTATGTTGTGGAAACACTGATGCATGTTGAAGTCTTAAAGAATATTAAAAATCTTTGGTTAAGAGATGGATAATTGCCTAAGACAGTAAAATATATTGCTGCTTTCATGATACAACATTGACATGTCAGATTTACAAGCTGGCTGCAAAGACTATCATATAGTGAACCTGCATTCACTATTATTAAAGTGTAACATTTGTTCCTAATTCATTTTCAAAGGTGCTTTTGGGAAAACAAAATGGCCTGGAGTTTCCAATAGGTTGCGCTGGTTTTTTTGGCGGAATTCGCCTGAAATCGACCAAACCAACACAAAAGATCAAGGAATTACAAGTGCAAATTACATTTAGTGCAAATTGAGTTTCTGCGATATTTTGCGCTAATTTAAAAACATTGCGCTGGAAGTTGGCCCCACCCACAAAACTGTCCACGCCCCCAGATCGACTTAATCACCATTGCGAGTTTCCTCCAATTGCGCCCATTTGCGGGCCTTCAAGAAGGATCTTAAAATTAAGCTTTTTTTTTTAGGCGCAAGGACACGAAGAGGGACGTTTTAAAAGCTTTAATTTACTAAGAAATTGACAGCTGTACACCAGTAAATGGTTCTGTATAGTTTTTTTTAAGTCATTTTCAGTTATTTAAAATTGGATTACTCACAGGCGATAGACTAGGCAATCAGATTAAAAATTATTATTTTTTGTGATAAACCCATTTTCAGCTGAATTAATAAAACTGTACTAGGTTACCACTCATATATATCACAGAATATTTTTGATGCAAAAAATTAATTCAAAATTATGTTCTAAAATGCTGCCTGATTGTGCTGGCTCATGGAAGATTTTACGTTTGGTGATATGCAAATGAGTTTGAGCGGCAACTTGGGCAAAAAAAAACTTTTGAAAACTTGCGCAATTTTGAGCGCAATTTGTGCCCGGATTGCCAATGAGACGTTCTTTGGGGTATTTCATTGCTATAAAGAGAATGGCAGTAAAAAGCAGTAATCGTTGCATTATTTTTGTTTGGTGATCCAGAGAAATACTAATAAAACCTCTTCTTTGAACTACCCATCCTTCTCTCCTCCTTCCCTCATTTTTGAAGCTGCTCAGGCAGTGCAATTCCAGATTTTCCTTCACTGTAGCCGAAGTAAAAATCTTGGAGGTGAAATAGGTACTCATTGACCTTGGAAGCTTCACCAGTTGGTCTCTAGCCACAGAAAGGGCTTATTTATCAGGATCTTGGTTAATATCTCCAAATTGCAATTTCAGAATGTTGTGTCTTATAGCAATTCAGTTCCCTTTACATGTAATTATCTGCATGGGAAATCCAATTTTGAAATCCATGCTCATGATGTGGGATGGGTCTGTCGATATCCAATGGGAGGCAGACTGATTTGGGGTGTAGACCTTTAGGCATAACACAGTGCTAGAGGGGGTTCGGCACCTGTAATGTTAGCCTGTTTGTTTCCTTTTGAGGCTGGAAGCCCATGTGTTTTGCCAACATATTCTGTTTTATTTCAGACCTGTTGCATTTGCAGTCCTTTCTTTTCTCTTTCTCCCATTTCTCTCTTGTTGTTTGTGCACCCCTCTCCCACGTCTTTTCAAACTTTGCACTTTCTTTTGTTTTTTATTGTCTTTCCATCAATTCACTGATGATCTTTTATATCATCTAAAAGTTTTATGGTCATCCAGTTTTCTGTTTTTACTTCAGATTTACAGTATTCACTGTTTTTTTAAATCAGTGCATGCTGATGAGCACAATTTAAGTTTTTAACTGGAAGCTGAAAACAGGATTTCCAGTTCATGAACAGAAAGAAGCAGGTTTCTAGTTAGACAATTAAAAAATGCAATATAAAATAAATTCAGATAAAAATCAGAAAATAAAACATGATCAAAAAATGGTAATTTTTGAGAAAATGGTGGTAGTAATCAAAACGGTCTACAAATAGTTATATACCGTGTTCTTTGATATTTTCAACACCCATGAAGAACAGCCCAGGAGTAATTGCTGTGTTTTTCACAGATGTTAGAGAAATTTATGAGAACATGCAAATAGGATTAGATGCAGATTAGTGAATAATCCAGATTAGTCAACTAAATCCACTTTGGTGAGACTGAGAATTTGTTTAGTATTGAAATGCCGACAATATTATGACATGCTTAATGGATTCTGTGGTTAACCTTTCAATACTACATTCTGATGTATGGTATCAAGTGCATCACTTGGTGTCAAAATTGTAAGGTATCTTATGAAAGACCCATTTGCAATTTTGGGGTAATTAAGATTGTCTATTGTCTACGTGCAGTTAATGCACAGCAGCTCACATGGGCTGACAACACTAAGTTCTGAACTATCATTCAAGACCCAAACCAAATGTAAAAGAAAATACTGAAAGAAAAATAGGAATAAAGAGAAGAGTTTTAGATTTTTTTTGCAGCATGAAAGCAAGTTAGGACTAATATATTTGTAAATATATTCATAAATTATTTATGTATGTGGTCACTGATATATATTCTAGGTGTAAGGTTTTTGGTATACTTGATTTGGTTAAAGCAGTGGTATTTTACTGATGTGGTCTGTAGCTTCATTCCCCCCTCTCCATTGCAGCTGTGTTTATTATAAGATATATGCTATTTGCATATTCTCTCTTATGAACATACGTTTTAAAATGTTTAAATAAAATGTATTTTTGATCTTATACTACTCAATGTGAATTCTAGTAAATTCTGATTCAATTTTTTTTTTACAGGAGATGACCCATTCATGGCCACCTCCATTGACTGCCATTCACACACCTAGTAAAGGGGAAACAAACAAGCTTTTATTTCCAGCTAAGGTAATGTAACAGCATTGTAGAAATAATTAATCAGGAATTTGGTTTGTGTGTAGTTATATATACGTCATGCTTAATTTTGTTCTTAATTCCTCTTGAACCAACCCAATTAAAAAGATGCAGCCGCAGAAATTAAGTGCAGTACTGGTTAAATATTAATTCCCCTATGCTCACCCCAAATTAACAAGAACCGATCATGACACAACTGGTATATTACTAATGATTACACTTGTACCTTTTTGTAATAAGAACATAAGAATTAGGAGCAAGAGTAGTCCATATGGCTCTTCGAGCCTGCTCCGCCATTCAGTAAGATCATTGCTGATCTTCAACCTCAACTCCACTTTCCCACCCGATCCCCATATCCCTTGATTCCCCGAGAGTCCAAAAATATATCTATCTATCTTTTGAATATACTCGACGACTCAGCATCCACAGCCCTTTGGGGTAGAGAATTCCAAAGATTCACAACCCTCTGAGTGAAAAAATTCATCATCTCAGTCTTAAATGCCTGACCCCTTATCCTGAGACTATGCCCCTAATTCTAGACTCTCCAGCCAGGGGAAACAACCTCTCAGCATCTACCCTGTCAATCCCCCTCAGAATCTTATGTTTCAATGATATCACCTCACATTTTTGTAAACTTCAGAGAGTATAGGCTCAATCTACTCAATCTCTCCTCATAGGACAACCCTCTCATCCCAGGGATCAATCTAGTGAACCTTTGTTGCACCGCCTCTAAGGCAAGTATGTCCTTTCTCAGATAAGGAGACCAAAACTGTGCACAGTACTCCAGGTGTGGTCTCACCAAAGCCCTGTACAATTGTAGTAAGACTTCCTTACTCTTGTACTCCAACCCCCTTGCAATAAAGGCCAACATGCCATTTGCCTTCCTTATTGCTTACTGTACCTACATGCTAACTTTCTGTGTTTCCTGTACAAGGACACCTAAATCTCTCTGAACACCAACATTTAATAGTTACTCACCATTTAAAAAATATTCTGTTCTTCTATTCTTCCTACCAAAGTGAATAATCTCACATTTCCCTACATTATACTCCATCTGCCACCTTATTGCCCACTCACTTAACGTGTCTATATCCCTTTGCAGGCTCTTTGTGTCCTCCTCACAGTTCACTTTCCCACCTAGCTTTGTATCGTCAGCAAACTTGGATACATTGCACTCGGTCCCTTCATCTAAGTTATTACTACTTCTATGTAGTGAATGTAAGTGTCAGATTAATAATTACATTCAGAGCAATAATTTGGTTTCCGAATAGCAGCATTACAGCATTAACACGCTCACTACCACAATGAGTAGTTGAGGCGAATAGCAAAGATGCGTTTATGGGGAAGCTAGATAAGCACATGAGGGAGAAAGGAATAGAAGGATGTGTCGATAGAGTGAGATGAAGTAAATAGAGAGGGAGGAGGCTCATGTGGAGCATAAACACCGGCATAGTTTGTCCAAATGGCCTGTTTCTGTGCTGTAAATTCTATGTAACCTAGCATAACAGCAAGATTAATTTTCAAAGATTACAGTACTTGCTTAGTAAAGTTGGCCCTTTGTAATCTATATAGCAATGTAACGGTTAACAATCATATGTTTCCTCTAAGGTCATACCATGGAATGTGCTAAAATAAAGACATAGGGGTCTAAATCGGGCCATGTAATGCCCATTTTTTAGGCGCTACGCGGCCACATAGGACTCGAAAATGGATTCTGTGATGTGCGCGCACATTTCCGATGGGAAGTGCGTAGGACGCCATCTTGGTAAAAGGTTTTGCGTGCTCACCAGCGACCACCAGCAGCATGCAGAGCAGCGAAATGACACGAATGAGTGTGCAACGCTGATTTGAAGCCACCGCTGCCATTTTCCAACTCCCCACTCAAGCCAATGTCCTGTCTTAACCTCGCACAGCTGAACATGACGTTAAACGGAATGAAGGACCGCCCCCCCCGCCTTCCCACCACCAGCGCTATTTAAAGGGATCATGAAGTTGCTGGATTATTTCTTCTGGCTGCTGGTGTAATTGTTTGCGTTTTTGGAGGTTTCCTGTACTTGGCTAAAGTTTGAATACTCTACAAGGAGTGGTCTGGCTAATCTTGCAGTACTATTTTTTTGTCATATGAAATATTGTGCTGAAAGGAGTTGCTTCGAAACATGGGTGGCTTGGTAGGGCTTCCTCTGGGAATTGAACATGACTGGGAGAATGATGGGAGGCCACACAGAGCAGGACAAGCTGCTCGAAGCGGAAGAAAGTGGAGGAGGAAAAGGAGGAAGTGAAAGAGGAAGTGGAGGAAAAGGAAGGGAGACTACAACATAGATGGTCCCTTTCTGCCCGGGCTCTACATGATCAGATTATTCATGAGCGATACCAGTAACCTCAACTACACCTCCTCATTCACCAACAGGCTCACACTCCTTACCTTTCCTCTATAACTGACCATCGCATCATCCTCTTTCTGACAACACAAAAATAAAAACCAGCAGGAAGTGCAAATTCAAATCCAATTTTATAAATTCACTCATTAAATAATGCATACAAAACAAAACTAATTGCCCTTGTGCATTCCCTTAGTGATGGTCTTCCGTGTGCCTAGTGTTCCTATGAAGTGCTTCCCCAGTGACTCCAGCATGGGAGGTGGAAGGTTGCTGACCTTCAATTGAGGAGACAGCAGACGGCCTTGGATGATGACCACAAGCAACTCTGGGCCTAGAGGTCCCGACTTCAGACTGCAGCATCTTGGTCTGGGCTGCAGCAGTCTGGATTCCAATACAGCAGTCAGAGCTCTGATGGAAGCTATTTGTGCTGCAATGGAAGCTGTGACATCGGTCAACAGACGCCGCATCATGGTGGGTTCCACAGGTGTGCTGATTGAGGTGACCACCCATTCCATGTTGGAAAGGATGGGCTCCAAGCTCATCGTAAACCCCTGTGCCAAGTTGGAGCTGGACTCTTCCATGCTCCTTGACATTGTGCGCAGGCATTCTGGCAGGCATTCGAGCTCACCAAGCATTTGGTTATGTACGCCCATCAGCCTTCTTCTGTAGCCTGGGCCATCAAAGTCCTCATCTGACTCCTCTGCAGCTGAACTAGTGTGCGACCTCTCCCTCCAGGGAGCTGGCACCTGCACTATCCTTCCCCCTGCCCTGGCTCCTGCGTATTTGTGCCCGATGTCTCACCACGTGCAAATCCCTCCTCTGTACCAGCCTCTAAAATACGTGCAGTGTCAGTATCTGAGCTAGTGGCTGCGAGTGTAAGATCGAGTGATGGTGTCTCTTCATTTTCACTGTCTTCTTCCTCTTCCTCCTCTGACTGGGGAGGTTCCTGTTCTTGACTATCTGAAAATGAAAAAGGAACAAGGATTGAGTTGTAGTGAGGGGAGAGGAGAAAGTAAGAAGTGCATGCTTACACCATCTGCAGCTTGTGAGTCAGAAGAGATTGTGGAATGAGGGAGAAGTGGGAAGAGAGAAGGAGGATTAGTTATGCAGATACCCTCATCGTCAAACCCTCCAGCACCGTCAGTGGCCACGGCCTCAGCTCTGCCCCTTCCCATGATAGCCAGCACTGTCTCCTCCATCGGGGTTAAAACATGCAGGTCTGCTTGTCCTCCTCCAGTTCTTTTCTGCTACCTCCTGTTATGCACCACCTTCTCCAGCAAGAAAGAGGGAAGTGTATCAGTGAGTGTCCTGCAATATGTTTGGGTGATGTGGCTGTTATGGTTGAATAGCTACCAGTATGTGCAAACTGTGAGTTGTGGGTGTGAGGCTTACAACAGTGCTAAGTGTGAGAGGGTGAGGTAAACCGTATGAATTGATGGGTTGAGTACTGATTGATAGAGATTGTTGGTATATGGGTGATGGGGGTGTAGTGAATTGAGCATTGGATGAGACTAGTGGTTCAGTTGGTAGGATATGCCATTTGAAGATGAACTTACTCACCTTGATAACTCGTGTTAAATCATTAAACTTCTTCCTACACTGCATCCATGTTCTTGGAGCTATAATCATAGCATTAACCTCCGTCACTACTTCTTCCTACTGTCTCAAGGGCCGCGTGACCCCTGCAGGTACAGGACGTCCCTCCTTCTCTCCACGTCTTGCACCAAGGCCTCCAGTGCATTATCAGAAAACCTTGGTGCTCGCTCTCTCACAGGTTGAGCCATCTTGACAAAATTCTTCAAAATCAATTTACTTCCTGACAGCACTTCCAGCAGCCACAATGCACCTCTCCTTTAAGAGGTGCAGGCTACCCTTAAGTAGCACTAGCCACTTGCAATATCGGGCCCCGTGCTGATGCGTGCAGCGAATGAACAGCATGAGTAGCACTGGCTGCATGCAGCAATAATGGAAATCAGCAGATAGTGTGAATATAACATTCCACCTGCAGTGCAATGAACGGGCACGGGTTAATCGCGCACCATGATCCCCGCGCTCGTTTTCAGGTCTTATCCAATTTAACCCCCACTCTTATGTAATAATTAGTTGTAATATATAAGCTATCCGCTAATGGAGTTTGATGGACTCAAATGTATATCAGCATTGCCCAGAACTGTTCAACACTGCAAGATTCAAAACATATTAATCACGTATGACTGTTAAATAGCACCCTCAATAACTGAGAAACAATGCAGCTGACAGTAAAGCAGGAAATGGTACTTCCACGCAAACATCAGATTCTGCTTAATATTATGCCTGGCCCAGCCCAGATTGATTAGCATAGAAACAAATGTACATTTACACCCTTTCAGATGAAGTTGATATTATTACAGAGGTGAGACAAATCAAAGTACAGGAGGCATATAGTTCAGTTACATAGCTGCAAATATGAACTTTTCCTGCACCATAAGCTGGACTGGTGTTGGAGGGAAACTAAGGAAGAAAATTATGTGGTCAGTCTTTTTACAAGTATATAAATGAGCTCTTACCTTTTGTTACATCTGTGCTTATATTATAGTCACAGCCTGATAGGAAGCTTCATATGATTATCACTGCCAAGAAGCTTAAATTCTATGATGAGCTGTTGCAGCTCAGTGGGGAAAAGCAAGTTCTGTATATGATTATTGCTGGTTACAAGCTTAATTCCATATGACGGATAATAAATTTAATTACCCATTCACCCTTTTTTAAGCTTCCTTGGGGATTTAATGCAAGGCCTGGGTAATGTAATGCACACATACTAATATTACTACTCCCACAATTTCAAACAAGTATTGTACGAAGCAAATTGAAAATCAGGGATATAGGAAATTACAAGTCCGACTTAAATATCTTGATATTTTGATTAATAGTAGATAAACTTGCAGAAAATAATATGACTACTATTAATGTTCAAAATTAATAAAGATTCAAAACAAAATGAAGAAATAACAGAGGAAAATGTGAATTAAATGGGTGATTAAAAATAGGATGTGTGTCTGGCTTTGAACAATGTATGTGAATCACTGGGTTATGCATCTCTTGTTTAGGGCAGCCTTAGCAACTATTTTAGCTCTCAACTGAGATGACCTTAGGAAGGAACTTAGGCTGCAAAATTCTGCTCCGTAGCACCCGTTGTTTGGGCACTACAAGTGCTGTTTTGGTTCCAAAATGGCGTCTGTGGCGAGCACGCGCACACTTCTAGTGTGGGCTGCGCCGGACGCAGGGAGCATGCACTGGAAGTATGCAGAGTAGGCAGATTGTGACGTCAATCAGCATGTAATGCTGATTTGATGCCAGCGCTGCCATTTTGGAGCTCAACACTCCAGCCAGGGCCCTCTCTTAAGCTCGCACAGTTGAACACGTGTTCATAAGATCATAAGAACTTAAGATCATAAGAACATAAGAATTAGGAGCAGGAGTAGTCCATACAGCCCTTTGAACCTGCTCAGCCATTCAAAAACATCATGGCTAATCTTCGACCTCAACTCCACTTTCCTGCCCGATCCCCATATCCCTTGATTCCCCTAGAGTCGAAAAATCTATCTATCTCAGCCTTGAATATACTCAATGACTCAGCATCCACAGCTCTTTGGGGCAGAGAATTCCAAAGAGTCACAACCCTCTGAGTGAAGAAATTCTGCCTCTTCACCACTTTGACCAGGATTTCCCTCCCTCCACCATCACCACTGGCACAGCTGCTGGCTGCTCCTTCCCCACCAACTACATACAAATGGTGAAAGGAGGGCGGGTCGGGGCCCAAGTCACTGGATGATTTCCCTCCCACCCATCCCACTTACTGCAGCTTCCTGTAGAAGGTGACAGTAGGCCCCAGGAAGCAGCAGTAAATGCCCTGAGTTTCTCCCAATGGAGGGAAAGGGCCTCTTCTCCATCAAATCTGACTGCAAAAGCTTACCTGCTGAAGACCTTGATCTTAGCCTAAGCCTTCAGTCGAACATGCACTCTGATCTCTGGCTTGCCTCTACCTCGTTAAGATCCCTCTGCTGCCTCTTCTGGTGTTGCAACAGTGTCCCCATTACAACACCATTAAGATTTTCTGTCCTCGCGCTGGCAGACTCCCTCTTGGCAGCTGAAATCTCGCCAGGAGCCTGCCATGCAATTTGAATGACCTCTGACCTAGGGAAATGCATTGGGGTTGGGCCGGATCTGGAGAGGTGGCTGGAAATCCCACCCTGCTGGAACTCTGCCCTAAAGAGGTTAATCCCAGCAAATATGTACCATTTTCTCTGTTAGGGATTTTATCAAATCCATTTGTTCTCATGAGGATAGGTTCTGCAGAATTTCTCCCTGTCTTCCAAAAGGTAAATGCATCCTAAACCAGTTGTTTTGTTTGGCACAATGTTTCCATAGTCACAGTGGCATAGGAAGCATTATGTTCCACATAACGTTTGATTATCTCTAGCTGTACTTACCTTTCTAGCCCCATTTTTAAACAGATACTCATCAAGTTCTTTTTTAAAGCTGTTGGTTTGTGATGTCAGACTATTTCACATATATACTAGTTGATCTCCCATAGCATTGCCCATGGGGAGACAACACCAAGTGCAGTATTCAGGTCAAGTAGGTTTTAGAGAGTGGGAGATAATTGAACTCAGATGGGGAATGTGGGAAGGAGTAGGGACAGGAGGCAGATGAGAGAAGTCAAGAGGAAGGGGAAATAGGGGGAAGGTCAGGAGTGGGCTTAGAAGGGGAGAGGACAGAAAAGGGCGAGGGGAGAATAAAGGAGAAGGGGAAATGGGGAAAGGAAGGGGGCAGATGGGGATGGGGATGGGGAGCAAAGTAGAAGATGACTGGTGGAGAGGAACAGGGAACAAAAGTGGGATGGAGGGTAAACAATCTCAGCGGGGCAGCAGCAAACTCACTCAACAGAGTGGTGGAGGGATTGGTGGGTTGCTAAAATCTCTTAGTCGGAAGTGGAGGAAGCATGGGCCTCAGAAAATTACTAGGAAAATCCCCTTGGTCTGTCCAAGTTCCAGGTTGGAAGGGTAGAGAGATGGATTTAGATGGAGAGGAGCGCAGAGGGAGAGGGAAAAAAAGATGGGGAGGAAAAGATTGGAGGAAAGAGGACAGGAGGAAAATGTGGGTTAGGACTAAGAGGGGAGGAGCAGGAGGGAAGAGAAAGAGGACACGGATGGAGGAGAGGCAAGGGGAATAGCAGAAGGATGGAGGAGCAGGGTTGACAGATGGAGGGAAGGACAATCTCAATGGTGGTTGGTGGGTCATTAAAATCTCTTAGCGGCAGGGGGCAAACTGTCTAAGTGAGGGGTGAATGCTCGAGCCTCTGGAAATCCCACATCCTCACCCGAAGTCGGCGGGAAGCGGCAGCTGGCCAGCAGGTGGGAACGTAACATCAGGCAGCAGGCAGCCGCTCCTGGGAACCGAAGGAAAGGTCCCTGCCACTCAAGTAAGTCAGTCGGGGTGGGGTGGATACCTGGGGTAGGGAAGACCTAACTTTCTTTGTGGACATAAGAGGAGCACTCTTGCTCCTTCTGACCCCACAAGGAAAGTAAAAAACAAGTAAAAGGGCAAACTTTTTGGTGTTCTTCTGGACTCCATTCCTCTTCCTGCTAGGTTGGCCCATGGTTAAAATTACAGTTAGGCCAAGATGATGCCATCAGAATCTGACCTGCATATTTAAAGAAGGACCCTGCCAGCTTCTGGCTAACATCAGGCTAACATCATCACCTGCGAGATTAGTGGGGAACGTTGGCTGGTGAGTTCCACGGGCGGTTTTAACTGCCCACTGTCTGGGCAGGGTTAAAATTGTTACTTCAATTTTTGTTATTCTTTCTCAAAGGTGACAATACTTAGAATTTTAGGGGGAAAAGTTTGGTTGGTTAGCGCCGCTCATTAGCGCCTCCGGGGAGGGGTGGGTGCTAACGGGGCACGAATGACTTACCACCCGTGCGCGGCGAATTTAGCGTCGCCCACGAAATTGAAGTGGCAGTTTGCAGTGGCACTAAACACTACCACCACAATCTCCTGCGTCCGGAGATTGTGATGTCATCCAAGTGCGCATCACCCCGGTAGCACCCCGGACCGGAAATTGATTCTCGCCCCCTGCCTCGGTGCCTGCAGCTAGGAACGACAGGTGGAGGGGGACGGTTTGCAGTCGGCTAGGAGCTGGAGGAGCGCTATTTAAAGGCTTATGCCACCTGTTTTTTTCCTGTCGGCAATCAATTCTGCATACGCAGGTTGAGAGGTAGGGAGGCGTCTGGAGACATTTAACGCTGTCCTACTTGAAGGAGTTTTGGTCGTCAGCAAGACTTATCAGGTTCCCACTTCTGTACCCTTTAGTAGTACCACATTTAAAAGAGTTAATGGCGGCTGTACTGGCACGGGGTCTCGTCCTCCAGCTTCACCGTTGGAGGCAGTGGAGGCGGAGAGAGAGAGAGAGAGAGTGGAAAACGTGGCCAGAGGGAGGAGGGCCAACAGGGCTCTGCACAGGAGACCTTATTCCGGGAGCAATTCTCATATATTCATCTGTCTGAGGGAGGAGCAGTGTTTTAGAAGGCTCCGCTTCAGCCACCTCCTGCAACCAGAGCTACAGCCTCAGCTCAGGACCAGGACGTCTCTGACGGTGGCAGTGAAGGTGACAGTGGCTCTCAATTTCTCCGCCAGCGGCTACTTCCAGGCTTCAACGGGGGATATTGCGAACATCTCCCAGTTCGCTGTTCATTGCTACATCCGGGAGGCCACAAATGCTCTGTACAAAAGGAGAAGGGAGTACATCTCATTCCCCATGACCTGAGACAAACAGCGTGAACACGCATGTGGCTTCGTTAGGATAGCGGGCTTCCCCATGGTTCAGGGCACCATTGACTGCACGCACGTGGCATTGCGGGCACCTCATGAAAATGCAGAGGTTTTCCACAACCGCAAAGGCTACCACTCACTGAACGTGCAGTTGGTGTGTGACCACAGACAGCGCATCCTCGCCGTCAAGGCCCGCTATCCTGGCAGCAGCCACGATTCATTCATCCTGCGCCAGACTGGTGTCCCAGACCTGTTCCAACCACTGCATCAACCTCGTGGCTGTAAGGGTTTCTCTCTGAACCTGTGAGATTCGTGTGGCTCTGTGCAGCCTGGATGCTAGTGCGGGTTTAGGCCTTGTTGCCTGTTCTGGTCTCCAGCCAGTCTGGGAGCACTAGACACCTGTGAGTGGTTCGACCCACTGGGCTGCGAGAGCAGTAATGGAGATAAAACTCAGGTAGACCCGGTTGAATGGTACGAAATGGAAAATCTTTATTGCATATTATTCAAGATCACGAAATACATGTCATAAGCACAGATTAATGACAGTACAATCTTACAAGCAGTTATGTAACTAATTTCAGGGAACGAACGACACATCGTAAATGGGGGCACACATTACAATTATCCTTAAAACTTAAACCCTCCCCTATCAATATCTGCTCTAAACTAGACTTGTAGGATCGAGACTCATGCTCACCACTCGTGATAACTCGGAGAATTCCGAAAACTCTGATCGGATGTTTTTCACCGCAGCACCTGATCACCCACGTGTCGATCAGGGGTCTCTGTACCCCACTTGTTTACTCGTTTCTGCTCCGGCTAGCAGGCTGGAACGTCTGCTGTCATGAAGATCTGTGTTGTCCTCGGAGTTCCGATACTACTCAGAAAAGAGTCTTCCTGTGCCCTCGCACTGATGCGATAGAATTCGAAGAATAGTCTTCCTGGCTGTTCTGTAAAATTCAAAAGAAGGTCTTCCTGGGCAAGGAAAATGTCTATTCGACCTACAGGCGTGGTCGGAGCTTACTGATCGTGGCGATACGTATGGTCTTCTTCTCTTCTCATCTCATCTCATCTCATCTCATCTCATCTCATCTCGGGCCTTCGGTTCCAACACCGTTTACCGACTTCTCGGGATGGTGCGCCCGTTTCAAGGCTTCACAGCCCAGTTCCACACAGATCTTCGCGGCACGCCACGAGGCAGATCCGGGCGGATCGTAAAGTTCAACAGTCTTTTGAAAAGAGACACGAGGCAAACGGCACGGAGTCGAAAGGATAAGAGCACAGGAGCAGCCACGAGGATAAACGCCAGCAGGATAAGAGGATAAGAGAAAGATGGACGGTTGGAGCTTGCAGTTATAGTGCAAAATCTTCCTTTTCCCGCCCAACCTTAATGTCTTTTCTTTTGTTAGGGTTTGGCGCTCAAATTTCTTGTATAGGGTGATCTCCGTTTTAATGGGTTTCGGGGATACTCGTAACTGTCTGAGTACCTGTTAATACTTTTCCCATTGTTTAATCGGTCGGTGTTCTCCCTGGAGGGGTTTTGGGGCTTCCAAATGTTTTCTGTAACTACCCGCTAACGGCTCGCTCATCGTAGAGTCGTTGGGATTTTGCATATTAATGTCTTTGGATGGGTTCTTGATTACTTGGTACAATAGCCCTTATTCGCACCTGGGAGACCGATTTCAGTATTTATGTGTATACTGCAAACCCATGATGTCTCGTGTATTATCTTAAATGTGCTTAGTCTTGATCGATCTTGCACAAATGTTTATTGGAACGCCATCTTGTCTGCCTGTCGAAGAATCTAGAATGTTCTGCCACGAGGCGTGGCGGCCATTTTACAAGCTGCTTGTGTCCACTTTGAAAACCTGACAGCATTCTGCTGAAATAAAAGCTGTTTGAACGAAACTATGTGTTTTCTCCTTATTTATAAAAATCGCGATATATTGCGAATTCTACAGGCTGACTCCTCGGGGACAAGGGTTATCCACTCTGCACCTGGCTGATGACACCGCTCCGTAACCCCAACACTCCTGCTGAGCTTGCATACAATGAGAGCCATAGCGCCACCAGGAACCTCATTGAACAGACGATCAGCGTGCTGAAGCAACGGCTCCGGTGTCTTGACCACTCTGAAGGAGCCCTGTAGTATTCCCTTGATCGAATGTCGGTTTTCATTGTTATGTAATGCATGCTTCATAACCTAGCCATTCTGAGGACCCAGCCATTGCCACCAGGGATTGGTGGACCACCTCAGGAGGAGGAAGAGGGAGATGAGGAGGAGGTGGAGGAGGAGGAGGAGGATGAAGAGGAGGAGGAGCAACAACAACGTGGGAAGGAGGCGCTCTATGTTGCTTCTGCAAGGGCCGTTCGTGAATGCCTCATAACACAGCACTTCCAATGAATGACAGAGAAGATGGCATTTGGGATCAAGAGCCACATCATTACAGCCAGCTCACAGCCCCTATGACCGGCCAAAGTTCCAATGAGAAACATGAGGAAAATTGTAATGTTTAAATAAATATTTTTAATCTTCTGAACAACTGTGTCTTATTAAGTACAACCAATAACAAACAAACACAAAAATGTATTAACAAAGACAACTGGTTCTTAGCACATCAAAATAATTCTTAACAAAGTGAACAATATATTTACAAACACATACCATCTTTGGTACAAACACTCCCCCCATTTGGTCGAAACATTTTAGTTAGTCGGCCTTCTTCCATGATCTCCCTCCCCTTCGAACTTCCCCCCTCCCAACCCTACTACTCCTCCGTAATGTGGCCCCAGTGGCTGCAGCAAGGCTGGCGGAAGGCTGCTGAATCTCGGAGCCAGAGACTGCAGATGGCCTTGCAGGACGCCCTCGACCAGCTCTGGGCCTGGAGGGCCCGGCTGCAGACTGCACCAACTCTGCATGGGCGGCAGCTGTCTGGGTTACAGGCTGTTGCAAGTGCAATGGCGGAGTGGCAGTGGTGGGAGCAGGAATGCTGTCATCCTGAGAGAGGACAGCACCTTCCTGCTCGACCAACACACTGCCACTCCCCCGGGGCAGAACCACAGCATCTGGAGCAATCTGCTCAAGCACAGATAACTGGCTTGCTGCGGCACCGTCAGATCCCCGGTGGACAGTGGTCGCCCCAGCTATGATGGCAGCAGTCAGCGCTTGCGTGGCATCAATCTGAGAGTGCATCAGAGCAGTCTGAGATTAGATGGCACCAACCAATGACTCGATTACAGCATGAAGCCGTTGCATTGCCTTGGCCTGTGCTGCAATAGATGCTGCCACCTCACTCATTATACGCGGCATGGGATCTGGGTCCCCACGGTCTCTCTGCAAATCAACCATCCTCTGCAACAAGGCAAGGATGGGATCGAGGGTTTGCGCACAGATGACAGTTGTGCTGGCGGCGGACTCCTCCAAGCTCCTAGCCAGTGCATCCATGCTATCGGGCACCCTTGCCATTGCACGCATGAGCTCAGTATGCATGCTCATTGCCTGAGTATTCATCGCTGCGATATCGAGGTCCTCATCCGAGTCCTGTGCAGCAGAACTCATACACGCACTCACCCTCCCCTGCTCCCCTCCAGTGACCGCGTGGCCCCAGTATCTGATGTGTCGCCCTCGGTGTTGCTGATCCTCTCCCGCATCACTTCCACTGGGAGACTGAGGGACAGGCTCTTCGGATGGTGGCTCACTATATGAAAGCAGGAAGGCACAAGACTGGCTGTAACGTGAGGGCAGGGGGACAGGAAGGGAGCAAGGAATGGAGACAGTATACTTCGATGGAAAGTGGGAAAGGCTGGTGTTGTGAGGGGGAAGTGGTATGAGAGAGGAGAGAGAGATGATGAACATACCGTTGCTGTCCACAAGGGGGTCGACCTCTCCAACTGCCACAGTGCCCATGACATGGCTCGCAATATTCTATGCACTCGCTCCTCCAGCTGTGTGAGGGGGTACAGCTTCGCCTGACTGCCTCCCGTGCATTGTTGCTCCCTCCTATTATGAAAAAGCTTGACCTGCAAGAAAAAGGACAGCGTGTGAGTGAGTGTGCAGCCATGTGTTTGGCAGATATGCCTACCATAGTTGAATAGCCGTTAATGTCTGCAAGGTGTGAGATGTGGTTGTGACTTTTAGTAGATAGGCATAGTTGTTGGGTGAGTGTTGGGGATTGTCAGTTTATACCATCTGTGCACAGAGTAAGGTTGAGATGGTGGCATGTAGAGGTATTTCAAGCATCTACGCACCCTGACCACCCAAGTGAGGTTGTTGAACTTCTTGCGGCACTAGGTATGAGTCCTTTGGACCAGGCTTCTGGTGGAGACGTAATGAGTCACCTCCCTCCACACCCTTGTGAACTCCCAGGGCAATGGTCTCCTGCCAGTGTCTGGGAACTGCACTGCCCGTCAGCATTCCATTGTGACAAACAGAGCCTCCAATGCCTGGTCGCTAAACCAGCGAGCTCTCTCCCTGGGCCTCTGAGCAGCCATGATATTCGTCTTTCAAGATTTGCACCTCCTTGCAGGCCCAGGTCAAAAGCAGCAATGATCAGGGTGAGGCTGTGCAGCATCATTGACCCTCCCCTTTAAGAACTGGAAAGCGCCAGTCTGTCTGAGGACTAGGTAATTGACATCGCCTGAGCTTGAGTAGCGCTCTGAGGTAGCGCCCCGTTCCCTGTCGTTAGCGCCCTAAGAGAAGTGTGTAGCGCTTGATTTAGCACTCCAATCACCTCCAGGGGCGCTGGAGATGAATTTCGCGGTCGCTGGTGATAATTTGCACCGGCGTTAAATTTTGCGCCCGGCCGATGTAAGCGCCCCAAAATGGTCGATATCGAATTTTTACCCCTTAGTTTTTCCAACCATCAATAAAACGCAAATTTACTTTCAAAATTCAACTCATTTTAAATAAAGAGCTCAGATTGGGATGAGAAGAGACACTGAGATCGAATTTCAACTTGTCAGTAGGTATAAAACTGGCATTGGATTTCCAAAGGGACGATTGTGCTTGACAAACCTCGTAGAATTCTTTGAAGAGGCAATAGACATGGTAGATACGAGCAATGCAGTGGGTGTAGATTTAGAACAGTGGACAGGATAAACCTCTTCACACAGAAGTTGTGAGGCTGTGGAATTCAATTCAAAGGTTATTAGTTGAGGAATAAACTATATCAACATTCAAAATTAGATTGGATAGGTGGATGAAGCAAAAGGGGATACGGGCAGGTAAATGGAATTAGGACTGTTTGCTTGTATGGAGGGTAAACACCGGCATGGATTGCTGGGGCCAGATGACCTGTTTCCTTGTTGTAATTTTTATGTATTACTGTATATTGTCACCCTTTTTGAATATGAGCACCACATTAGACAGTTTCCAATCTTCTGCTACCTCCTCAGTTCTAATACGGATAATTTTAACTTTTGCCAATAGTGTAAAACAGGCGATATCGGATCACTGCCTGTTATACACCTTGTCCGAATTTCCTTTCCATTGACGTTACCACCTCGCCTTACTGATTCATTTGTTTTCTGCTTCCATGTTATTTTACCTGATTGCTGAAACTTCACACTGTTTATAGACTTTGCAGAATCAAGCAGTGAAGCATTGCCCCTTTACAGTTTACCTTGTTACCAATTTAATCAGCTCTCGATGGAGTCTGCAGTCCTTATTTTGAATTCTTTGGTGTCTCTGTGGCCCAATGTTTACTGATGATTTTGAAACTTCGCAGAAATCTTCTGGAGCAGCTACAATGCCGGTGGACCAGGTCCAAGACCAGGCTTTTGGGAAAGGCTGAGAATTAAGACACAAAAAAAATTAAATTGACAAATATTCTCACATTATGCAGTTTTTAAAATTTTTAGATTTAATTTAAAACTCTATTTTGAACATTAGTTACTGAGAAAAATGCGGCCGATGGTTTTATTTTCAAAAAGCATTTGAGTAATCTGATTGGTTCATCAACAAACTATGAAAAGCAAACATTTGATATGTTGATAGGGTGAAATGAAGTAAGGTGGGAGGAGGCTCGTGCGGAGCATAATCACCGGCATAGACCTGTTGGCCTGATTGGCCTGTTTCTGTGCTGTAAACTCTATTTAATTCTATGTAATTTACATAAGGAAAAGCTGTTATAAAATATTTACAGGCAGTTTATTGACATAAAAGCATTACCAAAATTTATGATAACAGGAAGTAGGGTTTGTGAACAGGAAGTGTGCAATTCTTAATGTCTAATATGTAAAATTCTTAATAAAAATATGGACGTAATAGGAGTTGTGAGGGTGAGAGCGCTACCTTTAATTAAAACTTGTGCTATTTTCTGGATATGTTACAGAATACTTTACCCTTATGTGCAGTTTGAAAAAATTTGTGTTGTGGCCCATATTTTCACATTTTCTACAATACTGTATTGTTTTTGTTTCAGGACTTGCAGCATGTAGGTACTGGAAACAATCATCAAAGTAAGTATTTTATTCCATTTTTAACACAGTAGAAGATTGTTTTCAAACTTATTATAGAAAATTATCTGCTAACTGATCTGTAACGTGTAGATAATGCAGCATATCATACGAACATACGAACATACATACGAATTAGGAGCAGGAGTCGGCCACTCGGCCCTTCGAGCCTGCTCTGCCATTCAATAAGATCATGGCTGATCCGATTACTCCACATTCCCGCCTACCCCCGATAACTTTTCACCCCCTTGCTTACCAAGAATCTATCTACCTCTGCCTTAAAAATATTCAAAGACTCTGCTTCCACCGCTCTCTGAGGAAGAGAGTTCCAAAGACTCACGACCCTCTGTGAGAAAAATTTTCTCCTCATCTCTGTCTTAAGTGGGCGACCCCTTATTTTTAAACAGTGACCCCTAGTTCTAGATTCTCCCACAAGAGGAAACATCCTCTCCACATCCACCCTGTCAGACCCCTCAGGATCTTATATGTTTCAATCAAGTCACCTCTTATTCTTCTAAACTCCAGCGGATACAAGCCTAGCCTGTCCAACCTTTCCTCATAAGACAACCTGCCCATTCCAGGTATTAGTCTAGTAAACCTTCTCTGAACTGCTTCCAACGCATTTACATCCTTCCTTAAATAAGGAGACCAATACCGTACACAGTACTCCAGATGTGGTCTGTATAACTGAAGCATAACCTCCCTACTTTTGTATTCAATTCCCCTTGCAATAAATGATAACATTCTATTAGCTTTCCTAATTACTTGCTGTACCTGCATAGTAACCTTTTGTGATTCATGCACTAGGACACCCAGATCCCTCTGCATCTCAGAGCTCTGCAATCTCTCACCATTTAGATAATATGCTTCTTTTTTATTCTTCCTGCCAAAATGGACAACTTCACATTTTCCCACATTATACTCCATTTGCCAGAACTTTGCCCACTCACTTAACTTATCTATATCCCTTTGTAGCCTCCTTATGTCCTCGTCACAATTTACTTTCCTACCTATCTTTGTGTCATCAGCAAATTTAGCAACCATACTTTTGGTCCCTTCATCCAAGTCATTTATATAAATTGTAAAAAGTTGAGGTCCCAGCACTGATCCCTGTGGCACACCACTTGCCAATCAGAAAATGACCCATTTATGCCTACTCTCTGTTTCCTGTTAGCTAGCCAATCTTCTATCCAATATGCCAATATGTTACCCCCTACACCATGAGCTTTTATTTTCCACAATAACCTTTGATGTGGCACCTTATCAAATGCCTTCTGGAAATCTAAGTACAGTACATCCACCGGTTCCCCTTTATCCACAGCACATGTTACTTCCTCAAAGAACTCCAATAAATTGGTTAAACATGATTTCCCTTGCACAAAACCATGTTGACTCTGCCTGATTACTTTGAACTTTTCTAAATGCCCTGCTATAACATCTTTAATAATAGCTTCTAACATCTTCCCTATGACAGATGTTAAGCTAACTGGCCTGTAGTTTCCTGCTTTCTGTCTCCCTCCTTTTTTGAATAAAGGAGTTACATTCGCTATTTTCCAATCCAATGGAACCTTCCCCGAATCTAGGGAATTTTGGAAAATTAAAACCAACGCATCAACTATCTCACTAGCCACTTCTTTTAAGACCCTAGGATGAAGTCCATCAGGACCCGGGGACTTGTTAGCCCGCAGCTCCAACAATTTGCTTAGTACCACTTCCCTGGTGATTATAATTTTCTTGAGTTCCTCCCTCCCTTCCATTTCCTGATTTACAGCTATTTCTGGGATGTTACTTGTATCCTCTATAGTGAAGACCGATGCAAAATACCTGTTCAATTCAACTGCCATCTCCTTATTTTCCATTATTAATTCCCCAGACTCACTTTTTATAGGACTCTTTTCTTTTTAAAATATCTATAGAAACTCTTATTATCTGTTTTTATATTTCTAGCTAGCTTTCTCTCGTACGCTAATTTTTCTCTCCTTATTAATCTTTTAGTCATTCTTTGCTGTTTTTTATATTCTTTCCAATCTTCTGACCTGCCACCCATCTTTGCGCAATTATATGCTTTTTCTTTAAGTTTAATACTATCTTTAACTTTTGTAGTTAACAACGGATGGTGGGTCCTCCCCTTGGAATTTTTCTTTCTTGTTGGAATGTAATATTCTGTGTATTTTGAAATATCTCCTTAAATGTCTGCCACTGCAACTCTATTGACCTATCCCTTAACCTAATTTGCCAGTTCACTTTAGCTAGCTCTGCTTTCATGTCCTCATAATTGCCCTTATTTAAGTTTAAAATACTAGTCTTGGACCCACTCTTCTCTCTCTAAAACTGAATGTAAAATTCAATCATATTATGATCGCTGCAACCTAGGGGCGCCTTCACTCTGAGGTCATTAATTAATCCTATCTCGTTGCACAATACCAGGTCTAGTATAGCCTGCTCTCTGGTTGGCTCTAGAATGTGCTGTTGTAAGAAACTATCCCGAAAACATTCCATGAACTCCTCATCTATGCTACCTTTGCTCATATCAAATTAGTGAAGTTTATCTTTGACATTTTCAGATTTCCATTTTTGTATCATTATATAACAGTGCAGTAATATGTTGCATTTTAGTTATATGTAAAACTTGCATTGCTTTGGAATTTTTTTCCAGAACTTCTGAGTTGTTTTTTGAAAAGAGAATTAACATGAACAAAATCTGATTCTGTGCAAGGAATTTAGGGACCAAACTTTTTTTAATAAATAATACTTATCTTTTAATCCAAGAATGTGAGAATAAAACCTCTCCTGACATGATTAAGTTTTGGTTGTATCTTTTTTGCACATAAATGCTTATCAAAGATTCTACAAACTTTAAATACATTAACATTAATGAAGTTATATTTTTGGTTAAGTGTTAATAAATTCATGTTTGTTAAGCAAATAAGATATTGCTAACTGAAGGTTGCATTGTTTTCACTGTTAGTGTTACACTAATTCTCAAATACATTTTCTCAGCACAGCGATGTGATATTCATGCAAAGAATCAATCAGACAGCTCACTGCAGAAATTGTAAGTTTCATAAAACTACTGTTAGATCTTGAGCTGTGTAATTATGCTAACATTAGAAATTAAAGGAATGTAAGTCTAGGGGAAATGTCTTTTGCTCAAAATTACTTGTATAGAAGAATATATGGCCATTACTGGAAATTTCTTAAAATTTTGTTCTTAAAGGCATCAATTTTGTTGCTAGCATAACATTCCGCCAGGCGGGTCATTTCAATGATATCAGTGTCCACATACATCAGAGAGCTGCTCCCCTGTGGTGAGGATGGCTCAAACTAATCTGAAGCTGCTTCAGAGCTGTATGCTCTTGGGAAACCACAACACAAGTAACAAAATTGATGTTTTTTACTGTTGAAAAGATTTCTGATGAGAGTACTGTATTCTTTAATGAAAAAGTTGAGTACTTTGAACAAGTACTGTCTCTAGACTTTCAATCCCTTTTAAATAATATAATTGTTACAGAGCAATTATGTGCATTCTTTCTTGTTCGTTTATTGACAAACAAGGAAAATCAGAGACATAGGACAGAAATTTAACTCAGAGCCACCTATTTTTCCAGCATAAAATTGGGATTAGACCTCCAAACACGCACCAGAAATGCACCGGACACCATATTTTCTCGGGCAGCTATTAGTTGTACAGGACGCCTGACTGAAATACTGGTTGTAGGACCCGGAATGCAAAATTGAAGTACAAATAGGTGGAGCTTGCACCATGCAGGCCCCGCCTAGTCTTCTTATTCTTTCGTATGGTAGTAGCAAAGCGAATCAAATGTCAATATCTAAGTTGGATATCCAGGCCAAAGCTTCCGGTGTAACAGCGTGGATATCTTGTAGGCTGCCTGTGAATTTCCTCTGAGGGCAGTGCTCAATGATGTGCTCCAGGGTCTGATTAGGAGCTCCACAGTCGCATGATGGGGATGCTTTAATCTTCCATCTATGGAGAAGGTGGCAGCATCTACCATGACCAGTTCTGAGGCAGTTGATGGTTGTCCACTGTTCCGCCTAGTTGTACCAGGTCTTGATTGGCCTAACCAGTGGTCCTTAAAGGGACTTCAAAAAAAAGCCCAAGAAATTTTCAGTTTTTATTTTTGTAGGCTCAGGTGAAGCAGGAGCATTCCTCCTGGGTCCACAAAAACTCCGGCTCATTGCTGGTATGTTCAAAGCTGCCCCATCGATTGCCTTTCCCCCAGACCTGACCTGCCGGCTCGCTCAGCGTGTCAGCCAGCGATTTTCTGATCTCCCAAACTGGCGAGCTGCAGCACGGTGCTCATTTGGCACCTGCAGGTTACCTGCAGTATTTAAATGAGGCCCGAAGCCAAATTTGGCGTAGGCCTCAGGCTGGCACGCACTGCACACAGAGAGATTGCTCTGCTAACTTTGCGCCCATTTTAGTTGAATTTCTACCCTATAGTTCCTTCAAGGCTTTCAATCATTTTAACCTTACACATGATTTTCCCCCTTCTACAATTCCTATTTCATATAATTGCCACACATCATACCTAGTTCTTTTTCTTCCATTATCTGACAGAAGTGTCTCACTATTGCCTCCTTATGCAAAAAGTATGTTGCAGAACACCCTAGTTTCTCTCACTTTTTTTCTTCTAGTCTTCAATTTAGGATGATCTGAGCCAGTTTTAAATCAGTTCTGGTAAGAATGGACAGATGTTCCTCAACCCTGCAGATCAAGAGTACCTTTTTATTACTTCTGCCACAAATCAGTGCTTTTCCCTGTGGAGTCAAAATTTGGAAAATACCCCATGCAGGAAAGAAACTCCATGCTTGCAGAAAGGAGTCCTTGAAAACCCTAGCCACAGTTTGGGATAGTGCCATTTGCTTATGCATAAACCTTGTGTATCTGATATATAGCCAGCTCATCTGAAGAGTCCCTTGAAACTGCCCAGGACCTTCCAGGTTCCTTATGAGTGATAAAACACTTCATCAGTGGATAACATCTTAAACATTACGGGGTAAAAATTCAGTTGGTTGCGCCTCCCGTTAGCGCCTTAAGAGGGCGCTAATGGGGCGCAAAGCCGCTAACGCCCGGGCGCAGCGATTTTTGCGCCGCTCGGGAACTTAACTTGACATTGTGCGGCGGCGCTAAAACTTACCGCTGCGACCACCTGCGCGCGCAGATTGTGACGTCATTCCATGGTGCAACGCCCTTGTGGCGCCCCGGAGCAGAAATTGAGTGGCGCCCCCTGCCTTACCGCCTGGCGCTTCCAACGACCAGAAGACTGGAACGCTATCAATCGCTGTGGGGCTGGGGGGGGCGCTATTTAAAGGGGGCCTCTTCCTGTCTTTTATTGTTGGTGGCATTTTTGAACTACGCATTCTGAGAGAGAGAGGGAGAGACTTCTGGAGAGATTCAACGTTGTGTGAAGGAGTTTTGGGTACTGAGCAGCACTTTGCAGGTTCATTTTGATTTGCCATTCCTTGTATCGATTTAGCAGAGACTGTGGGAGCTGCACTCTGAGCTCTTTGCCTGGTACTCTCCATTGTTCTTTCCAGCACATTTGATGTGCAAGTCTCTCCAGGCCGAGATTCAAGGCTGCAATGAACAGGATGTGGATGGAAAGCAAGATTAACCATCCCCTTTAAGAACTGGCCCGTGCCATTGTGTGTGTGTTTCATTGCTGACTGACATTACATGAGCTTCGCCAGCGCTCTGAGTTAGCGCCTCACTGCTCGGCCTTTGCGCCTTAAGACAGGTGTGCAGCGCCTGCTTTAGCGCTCCACTCACCTCCCGGGGCGGTAAAAGTGAAGTTTCCAGTCAGTGCCGATAATTAGCGCCAGGCGCTAATATTTGCGTCCAGACGATATTTGCGCCCCAAATGGGGCGCGACCTAATTTCTACCCCTACAGATTTGGTACAGCAGTGCTGTATAGATGATCTTGATGTGGGGCCTGTCTACACAGCACATCTTGCTGTACAAACATCTCTGACTTTGTATTTTAGGTCTGGTACCAGAGCTCTAACCTAAGCTTTGGAAATTCCCTGATAAGAGAAAAAAGCTCTTTGACAAACAAGTTTAAGAACACATTGTAACTTCTCAAAAACCAACAAAACTTCACTACTATCCTAGAAGGGTGAGCAAATGTTATCTCACCCATCAGATGATACATTGTCAGCCTCCCAAAGACAAGCAAGATTTCTTTCAGAGCCATAAAAGCTCATAAACTGAATTCAAGCACCTTAGGCAAGGGAACAAAAAAAGCTTTGTCCTTCTAATCCATATTCACAGTTTCACAATAAAGTCATCAGAGGAATGAAACTCCTGTTGTCCACGTTCTATTCAGTTTTACTTTTTCTCTAAATTTAAACTGTCAAGCTGTATGTACTGCATGCTGGTTAGTGGCCATAAATATCAAGGATATGTACTTTCATATAGTCATATTGCTATTTTATTCAAATACTAAAGGTTCAGTGTCCAATGTATAAGCTACACTGCAAGGACTTCAGTTCAGGATGTTTATGAGGTGCCTGACCAAAGTAGTAATCTCCCTTGATTACAACACCTTCATATTTACCCTTATGTGAACCATTGGGGCACATCTCTGTATAACTGCTGAATCTAACTGCCAGGAACCTCCATCGCTGACCCCAGAGGACTTTCCGGGGTCAAAAGAAGGTTTCCTAATTTGGGTGCCAACACCACTAAAGGCACATCTAGGTCGCCCGCCTGCCAAAGAGGAACCAACAGAGAAATGTCCCCATGGCTACCTTTGCAGGGGCAGGGCATTTTAAAATTATGAATCGTGGCTTGGACCCTTATGTGGTCCCTACTACTGCCCATGATTGGTCACTATGTCTGGTCTGGCCAAGCGTATCTCCACTGACCATATGCTAGGTCCCATTGAGGGCCCAGGAGGCAGGAACATTCAACGTGGGGAGCATTGGGGCATTTGCATTTTCATTAAAGAAGTTCAGGGTGCAGTTGGATGCTGGGCTGTGTGAGTTAAAATCTGAGAGAACAAGCTGGAGGGCCAAAGATGCCTTTTCTCATCTTCAACTTTGATTTTCTAACTTATTGGTTTCAAATATATTTATTTTCCCTTCCAGTAGGTTGTTTCAGGGTGATTCATTTTCAGTTAAGGCTAGGTGTAAGATTTCAACATAATATGATACTTGCAGGTCTTCAGAATGATGACAGCCATGTTAGTGCTCTGAATGACAGGTTTTCATGAGGCTGTTACAAGTCAATCTTCTTTCTTGATGGTCTTCAGACACACCCCACAATCTCATAAAATTATGAACCAAGTATGGCAACTGCCTTCAATGAATATTCTACTATCATCTCACTCTGGTGATAGATGTTTAGACTCAATCAGAGACCACCTGATATGTTAACTTTGAGTTGCGTGTCTAGCACAACACAACTATTTGAATTTTGTGTACAAGTAGGACAGGTCTTGGGCTTACTCTGTGGGCTGGATTTTGAAGCTGGGGTCGGGTTGGGGTCGTGAATCACACATTCTGGCTTGTAAACCCGCCTCCATCAAGATGTGGCCAACCCACTGTATTTTCCCTTGATTGACCTTGTTGAGCCCGCCCAGTGGGCTCAGCAGGCCAATTAAGGGCCACCCGGCAACAGGTGATGTCACAGATTGACATTTCATCTGTCAAGAGCTTTTGACAAATGAAATATCAGCGTTTGACAGCTCTGTGAAGCTGTCAAACACTGACAATATGATTTGCAACTTCAGTCCTTCCTCTCAGGCTGAGTTAGAAATCATTCCACCACAGAAAACAGAAGGCTGTAATTTTTGACAGGACCACGGCTTTTCTGCTTTCTGTGCCGGTGAGATTTCTGACTCCCGAGAACTGAAGGGCTGACACCTGCAGGAGGAAGTTAAGGTAAGTAAAACTTTTTCTCACACTTAGCACTTACCTTACACACTTACCTCTGCACACATGCACCCATCACTCACCTGCCCACCTGACATATCGACCCCTCCAACCCCTGCAGACCCACGGTCCGCCCCGATAACTTGGCGTGGTAGCCACCTGTCGGGAAGCCCACATTTCACCCTTTAAAATAGGGATTATCCAAAAAACTGCCTGTTAACTACCTGTTAACAGGCAGTTAATTGTCACTAATCCCTTCCCGCCTCGGGGAGTCGGGTCTCAGCACAGGTTGGGTACCCACCGCCAGCGAAACTGGCATGGAGGCGGGTTGGAGGCGGGATGGGGTCGGGACCCCCGAATCTGCAAATTTAACCCCCCACACGCCTCCAAACCCGACTCCACGGGTCATTGAAAATCCAGCCCTTTGTGTCTCCATGTACTTCAAAAGTAGCATTAGTACCGTCAATAACAGATTACACTTTCTGCCCAACATTTTGCAAGAGGACAGAATGTTATGATAGACATGTTGAATAGGGACAAAGTATACCCACATGAAGGAACTCTTTACGCGACACTAAAGACCTCAGGTTCCACCTATTCAGTGATGGATCTCTTAATTATCTTCCAGAACAGAACAGGAGGCTGGAGAAATTATGTTACAGTTCAAGTCTATCAAGGATAGACCAGGAATAAAAATTCTAAATTGGGGAAAAGCTAATTTTGCTAAGCTCAGAGGGGATTTAGCCATAGTGGACTGGAAAAAGCTACTTGAAGGTAAATCAGTGTCAGAGCAGTGGGAGGCATTCAAGGAGGAGATCCGGAGGGTTCAGACCAAACATGTGTCCTTAAAGAAAAAAGGTGGGACTAACAAATCTAGAACCCCCTGGATGTCTAGAGACATGCAGGGTAGGATAAAGAAAAAAAGGGAGGCGTATGACAGATACTGAGGGCTAAATACTCCAGAATCGTTAGAGGAGTACAGAAAGTGCAGGGGTGCAATTAAAAATGATATTAGGAAAGCAAAGAGAGAGCATGAAAAATTCTTGGCAAGTAAAATCAAGGAAAACCCAAAGATGATTTATAAATATATTAAGAGTAAGAGGATAACTAAAGAAAGGGTAGGGCCTATTAGAGATTATGAGGGTAATCTGTGTGTGGAGGCGGGAGACGTCGGTAGGGTTCTTAATGAATACTTTGCGTCTGTTTTCACAAAGGAGAGGGGCGAAGCAGACATTGCTATCGGGGGGGAGGAGTGTGAAATAGTAGATGAAATAAACATAGTGAGAGAGGAAGTATTAAGGGGTTTAACAGCTTTAAAAGTGGATAAATCCCCAGGCCCGGATGAAATATATCCCAGGCTGTTAAGCGAAGCAAAAGAGGAAATAGCAGAGGCCCTGACCATCATTTTTCAATCCTCTCTGGCTTCAGGTGTGGTGCTGGAGGACTGGAGGACTGCTAATGTGGTATCCTTGTTTAAAAAGGGAGAGAAGGATAGACCGAGTAATTACAGGCCAGTCAGCCTAACCTCGGTGGTGGGAAAATATTTGGAAAGAATTCTGAAGGACAGGATAAATCTTCATTTAGAAAGACACGGATTAATCAAGGATAGTCAGCACGGATTTGTTAAAGGAAGGTCGTGTCTGACAAACTTGATTGAATTTTTTGAGGAGGTAACAAGGAGGGTAGATGAGGGTAGTGCATTTGATGTAGTGTATATGAACTTTAGCAAGGCTTTTGATAAGGTTCCACATGGCATACTGGTCACGAAGTTAAAAGCCCATGGGATCCAGGGCAAAGTGTCAAGTTGGATTCAAAACTGGCTCGGAGACAGGAAGCAGAGGGTAATGGTTGATGGGTGTTGTTGTGACTGGAAGGCTGTTTCCAGTGGGGTTCCGCAGGGCTCAGTACTAGGTCCCTTGCTTTTTGTGGTATATATCAACGATCTTGACTTGAATATAGGGGATATGATTAGAAGCTTGCAGATGATACTAAAATCGGCTGTGTGGTTGATACTGAAGAAGGAAGCTGTAGACTGCAGGAAGATATCAATAAATTGGTCAGGTGGGCAGAACAGTGGCAATTGGAATTCAATCCGGAGAAGTGTGAGGTAAAGCATTTGGGGAGGGCTAACAAGGAAAGGGAATACACATTAAATGGTAGGACACTGAGTAGTGTAGAGGAACAAAGGGATCTTGAATGCATGTCCACAGATCCCTGAAGGTAGCAGGCCAAGTAGATAAGGTGGTTAAGAAGGCATACGGAATGCTTGCCTTTATTAGCCGTGGCATAGAATACAAGAGCAGGGGGGTTATGCTTCAACTGTATAAAACACTAGTTAGGCCTCAGCTAGAGTACTGCGTGCAGTTCTGGTCACCACATTACAGGAAAGATGTGATTGCACTAGAGAGGGTACAGAGGAGATTTACAAGGATGTTGCCGGGAGTAGAGTATCTTAGCTATGAGGAAAGACTGGATAGGCTGGGTCTGTTTTCCTTGGAACAGAGGAGGCTGAGGGGAGACCTTATTGAGGTGTATAAAATTATATGGGGCATAGATAAAGTGGATAGAAAGGACCTATTTCCCTTAGCAGAGGGGTCAAAAACCAGGGGGCACAGATTTAAAGTAATTGGTGGCAGGTTTAGAGGGGATTTGAGGGGAAATTTCTTCACCCAGATGGTTGTGGGAGTCTGAAACTCACTGCCTGAAAGGGTGGTAGAGGCAGGAACCCTAACCACATTTAAAAAGTACTTGGATGTGCACTTGGGATGCTCTAACCTGCAGGGCTATGGACCAAGAGCTGGGAAGTGGGATTAGGCTGGATAGCTCTTTGTTGGCCGGTGCGGACACGATGGGCCGAAATGGCCTCCTTCCGTGCTGTAACTTTCTATGATTCTATTTTTCTATGAAGACTACAGAGCAGTAACTCTCAATGTTCTCTTGTTTCCCTTGGAGGGAATATTTCATTATGCATTACCTTGTTCTCTGGATCCTAAGGATTTTGAAAAATATCCAAGCAGATATTACAATAGTTATCTTGATAACCACTTACTGGCTGAGTTGTGTATTTTGACTTTATTGAACTGGTTTAGTTGAATGTTCAGCCTTTGCTCCTAGGAAGAAACTCCTTGCTGAACTTGAACAAATAAAGGTGACATGCAATTCCAAAGATTTTGCCTTTGGTGTGAACCTTGAGATGAAGAGTGGATGCATTGGTTGCAATATACCAAAATTCCCTGGACTCTGGAGAGGTCCCAGTGGATTGGAAAACCACAAATGTAACACCCCTACTTAAGAAAAGAGGGAGACAGAAAGCAGGAAACTATAGACCAGTTAGACTAAGATCTGTCGTTGGGAAAATGCTGGAGTCCTTCATTTAGGAAGCAGTAGCAGGGCATTTGGGAAATCATAATGCAGTCAATCAGAGTGAGCATGGTTTTGTGAAAGGGAAATCATGTTTTGCAAATTTGCTGGAGTTCTTTGAGGAGATAACGAGCAGGGTGGACAAAGGTGAACCAGTGGATGTGGTGTATTTGGATTTCCGGAAGGCATTCGATAAGGTGCCACATAAAAGGTTCCTGCATAAGATAAGAGCTCATGGAATTGGGGGTAATATATTAGCATGGATAGAGAATTGTCTAACTAACAGACAGCAGAGAGTCAGGATAAATGGGTCAATTTCCGGTTGGCAAACAGTAACCAGTGGGGTGCCACAGGGATCGGTGCTGGGGCCTCAACTATTTACAATCTACATTAATGACTTGGATGAAGGGACCGAGTGTAATGTAGCCAAGTTTGCGGATGATACAAAGATGGGTGGGAAAGCAAGTTGTGCAGACGACTCAAAGAACCTGCAAAGGGATATAGACAGGCTAAGTGAGTGGGCAAACATTTGGCAGATGGAGTATAATGTGGGAAAGTGCGAGGTTATCCACTTTGGCAGGAAAAATAAAAAAGCAAATTATTATTTAAATGGAGAGAGATTACAAAATGCTACAGTTCAAAGGGACCTGGGGGTCCTTGTGCATGAAACACAAAAAGTTAACATGCAGGTACAGCAAGTAATCAAAAAGGCAAATGGAATGTTGGCCTTTATTCCAAGGTGGTTGGAGTATAAAAGCAGGGAAGTCCTGCTACAACTGCACAGGGTATTGGTGAAACCACACCTTGAGTACTGCGTACAGTTTTGGTCTCCTTATTTAAGAAAGGATATACTTGCATTGGAGGCAGTTCAGAGACGATTCACTAGGTTAATTCCAGAGATGAGGGGGTTGACTTATGAGGAAAGGTTGAGCAGGCTGGGCCTATACTTATTGGAATTTAGAAGAATGAGAGGTGATCTTATTGAAACATATAAGATACTGAGGGGGCTCGACAAGGTAGATGCAGAGAGGATGTTTCCCCTCGTGGGACAAGTTGGGTGATTGGGCAGATGCAGTATAATGTGGATAAATGCAAGGTTATCCACTTTGGTGGCAAAAACAGGAAGGCAGATTATTATCTGAACGGCAATAGATTGGGAAAAGGGGAAGTGCAACGAGACCTGGGAGTCCTTGTGCACCAGTCATTGAAGGTAAGCATGCAGGTGCAGCAGGCAGTTAAGAAGGCAAATGGTATGTTGGCCTTCATAGCGAGAGGATTCGAGTACAGGAGCAAGGATGTCTTGCTGCAGTTGTACAGGGCCTTGGTGAGACAACACACCTTGAGTATTGTGTGCAGTTTTGGTCGCCTTATCTGAGGAAGGATGTTCTTGCCATGGAGGGAGTGCAGCGAAGATTCACCAGACTGATACCTGGGATGGCAGGAATGACGTATGAAGAGAGATTGGGGACGATTGGGCTTGTATTCGCTAGAGTTTAGAAGAATGAGAGGGGATCTCATTGAAACTGATAAAATTCTAACAGGACTAGACAGACTAAATGCACGAAGGATGTTCCCGTTGGCGGGGGAGTCCAGAACCACGGGTCACAGTCTAAGGATAAGGGGTAAGCCATTTAGGACTGAGATGAGGAGGAATTTCTTCAGCCAGAGAGTGGTGAACCTGTGGAATTCTCTACCACAGAAGGCAGTTGAGGCCAATTCATTAAATATATTCAAGAAGGAGTTAGATATATTTCTTAAGGCTAAAGGGATCAAGGGATATGGGGAGAAAGCAGGGACAGGGTACTGAATTTGGATGATCAGCCATGATCTCATTAAATGGCGGAGCAGGCTCGAGGGGCCGAATGGCCTACTCCTGCTCCTATCTTCTATGTTTCTATGTTTCTATGGGGAAATCTAAAACTCGGGGGCACAGTTTTAGAATAAAGGGTCGCCCTTTTAGAACTGAGATGAGGAGGAATTTCTTCTCTCAGAGGGTCGTAAATCTGTGGATTTCTCTGCCCCAGAGAGCTGTGGAGGTTGGGTCATTAAATACATTTAAAGTGGAGATAGACAGATTTTTGCAAGATAAGGGAGTGAAGGGTTATGGAGAGCGGGCGGGGAAGTGGCTTTGAGCCCAAGATCAGCCATGATCTTATTGAATGGCGGAGCAGGCTCAAGGGGCCAAGTGGCCTATTCCTGCTCCTATTTCTTATGTTCTTATGTTCTTATAAGAGGCTACGGATAAAGGCTTACCACTTATCTTTTGTGGGAATTCTATTAACATTCAGAAAATTAACAATTCAAGCTATATTTCAAATTATTCCTTGCTGGAAAGTTATATTGTAATGCTTATCAAATCAAAATGGCAGATGCATACGATTTTGCTGCGGATGAATTTGTGTAATATAAATCCATTTGTCAGAATGAAAGAAAATTGGCAAATCATGATACACCACTACTAATGATTTTTCCATACTTCTCAGCAGCCAACTTGCCACTTACCCAGTATATATGACAGACATTTCATTTATTCAAATTTGCAGTGTGCAAAACTTTTGCAAAATGGCATAACAAAGATCTAGGGAAGCATGTTTCTCTGACCAGGACATGGAGGCCCTGATTGATACCATTTTAGAGCAACGCAATGGCTCTGAAAATCCATGGCCATTCTGGTATAAAGAATGGCTGGAAACTAGGCCGGTACCTGAATATACTGGGTCCTGACTTTACATCAGGGATTCTGTGATGGCTTGTTGGTGGCAAAGTCTCTTACAAGGTCATCAGCATAGAAGGGGATGGGGATTCTCTATGTCTCAGCCCTCAGTGGGCCCCACATACAATCGGTGGAGGTATGAATGGTCAGACCTGATGTACCTACCTTCTGAGGGTTGGCAGAGAGACCAACTGGTGGTCCAGACCGAGCCCAAAACCTGCGCTCCTGAAGAAAAAGCAAGACATTTTTCAAAAGTATTTTCAAAAGAGACCCCCTTGTTTCCAAGGGGAGGTTCCAACATCCACTCCTGGTCTAGTGACCTCTGTCAGACGTTCCGGCATGTTTTTAGATGTGCCACTAGTGACAAAGATGCCCACTATTGGCAGACAAATTAGGGAACCTTTTCCTGACCCCAGAAAATCAGCCACAGTTACCAGTGTCTTATGCTGAGATGGGACCCATCACTTTGCATCTTGCTGCAATGCTAAAATGCACTTACAAAAAGGAGCCCTAAAATTCCATACTTAGGGCTATTAGGGTTATTTTAAAGCAGAAAATCTCAAGCAGAGTTGTGCAACTGCAAAAAGCAAAAAATAAGTTGTCAACTCACACTCTGACCTGTGTGTTTGTTGTGAAAAGGTAGGGCAAGACTTCAGAGATTCATCACAACACTGGCAGAAGTGAATAGTAGGTAACGTTTTTATTCCCACAGCATGGGTGCAGCAGCTACACAGTAAGTACACAGTGGGGTTCAAAGACATGGCTACCTCAAAGGACAGAAGGCATAGGAAGTGTGGACCTTGTGATACCTAATGGTTTATATGCAAGAATCCTGAAGGAAGCTAGAGAAGAAATAGTGAAGGCTCTGTCCACAATTTTCCAAAATTCTGTAGAAAGGAAAATAGTGCCAAAGAATTAGAGGATGGGAAATGTGACTCTCCTCTTCAAAAAAAGAATACAGGACAGGAAATTATAGGCCAGTCAGTCTTACTTCAGTTGTTGGTAAACTAGGGTCTATAATGAGATGAAATTATTAAGCACTTAGCACTTGAAGAAATATGAATTGATCAGGATCAGTCAGCACGGATTTCTAAAAGGCAATTTGTGCTTGCCCAAATCTATTAGAATTATTTGAAGAAATAATAGGAAATATAATGGTTGCGATTATGATTTATCTGAATTTTCAAGCAGCACTTACTCACCAATAACCTGCTCACTGATATTCAGTTTGGGTTCCCCCAGGACCACTCGGTTCCAGACCTCATTACAGCCTTGGTCCAAATATGGACAAAAGAGCTGAATTCCAGAGGTGAGGTGAAAGTGACTGCCCTTGACATCAAGACAGCATTTGACCGAGTGTGGCATCAAGGAGCCCTAGTAAAACTGAAATCAATGGGGATCAGGGGGAAAACTCTCCACTGGCTGGAGTCATACCTAACACAAAGGAAGATGGTTGTGGTTGTTGGAGGCCAATCATGTCAGCCCCAGGACATTGCTGTAGGAGTTCCTCAGGGCAGTGTCCTAGGCCCAACTATCTTCAGCTGCTTCATCAATTACTTTCTCTCCATCATAAGGTCAGAAGTGTGAATGTTCGCTGATGATTACACAGTGTTCAGTTCCATTCGCAATTCATCAGATAATGAAGCAGTCCATGTCTGTATGCATCAAGAGTTGGACAACATCCAGGCTTGGGCTGATAAGTGGCAAGTAACATTCGCGCTACACAAGGTAATGGCCAATGACCATCTCTAACAAGAGAGAGTCTAACCACCGCCCCTTGACATTCAATTGCATTACCATCGCCAAGTCGCCCCCCATCAACATCCTGGAGGTCACCTTGAGCTGAAACTCAACTGGACCAGTCACATAAATGCTGTGGTTACTACAGCAGGTCAGAGACTGGGTATTCTGTGGCGAGTGGCTCACGTCCTCGAGCCCCAAAGCCTCTCCACCACCTACATGGCACAAGTCAGGAGAGTGATGGAATAATCTCCACTTGCCTGGATGGGTGCAGCTGGAACAACACTCAAGAAGATCAACACCATCCATTTGTTCGGCAGCCCATCCACCACCTTAAGCATCCACTCCCTCCACCACCAGCGCACAATGGCTGCACTGTGTAACTATCTACAAGATGCACTGCAGCAACTCACCAACAGCGTTCCTGAATTTCTTGACTTAACACTGCTTTTATCACCACTGCCACTTAGACTGTAAAATAATAGAACTGGTTGGCCCTTGGTGACCTGGCACTGGCGTGATTTATGGATTTAAAGGATCCATCGGCAGTTCAATTTACTACTTTTCAAGTAAAACTGCAGGAAATTACTTTGGCTACCTACTGGGATTTTATTACCTTGGTAAATTAGTCACTGTTTTATTTTTATTGTGTTATGATTTAATGAAAGCATTTCAAATGTAGCTTGAGGCTGTATCCTTTTAAATCATGCAAAGAGTTAGCCAGGTTTGTTTGTGGAGCTAAAGGGATTGTTAGTTGATTGAAATAAAGCTTCTGTTCATATTTGCTCATTTTTTCCAGTGAATCAGATAAGGGGACACCATTCAGCCAGTCTGTTGTTAGAGCTGAATTATAGCCCTGAACAGATGCACAAAACACACTTACACTACTGCACATTATTAAAGTGGCCAGTGACTTTATTTCGATTGCATTATTCCTTTAGAAACATACTGCAACTAGTTAGAATGCTGAGCGAAAGCTTACATCAAAGCATTTATTCACTTTATATGATATTCAAGCAGTAAATAAATCACTGGTGAAAGATTGACCTTATACAAAACAAACTTGTTTTTACTTTGACAGAAATTGTCTCAGCTTATTTATATTGTTATATCTAGTTATAATGCAGCAAAAACAAGGCAATTATATTTTTGGGAATGCAGGAGGAGTAATGACATTGACATTTTTTACATGAGACAGTGACAAGAATCTAAATCAATTGCCAACCACTACAGCATTCGTTGAAATAGTTCCAAATAAGCAATGCCCCGACTTCTTCAGTAAAGTGCAATATGTAGCCCACGTTGCACATTTCACAGTCAATAATATTTCATAAACCGTATCATGCATTATATAATGCATAGTATTCTTTATAATATATATATATATATATAAGCAGATCATTTGTGGTGCCCACATAAAGCTGGAAGTAGGAACATAGGAACAGGAGTAGACCATTCAGCCCCTTGAGCCTGTTCTGGCATAGCTGATCTTTACCTCAACTCCATTTAGCTGCCTTTAACCCATATCCCTTGATGTGCTTGACAAACAAAAATCTATCAATCTCAGTCTTGAAAATTTTAATTGACCTAGCATCCACAGCCATTTGGGGGACAGAATTCCAGATTTTTACAACCCTTTGTGTGATAAAGTGCTTCCTGATTTCACTCCTGAATGGCCTAGCTTTAATTTTAGATTGTGTCCCCTTGTACTGGATTCCCCCACCAGGGAAAATAGTTTCTCTGGAAACCCTATCAAATTCTTTTGTCATTTTAAATACCTCAATTAGATCAGCCCTCAACCTTCTAGACTCAAGGGAATACAAGCCAAATTTATGCAACATCTCCTCATAATTTATACCTTTAAGCCCCGGTATACCATCTGGAGAATTTGTGCTGTACCCCTTCCAAGACCCATAAATCCTTCTTGAAGTGCAGGCTGCGATTTTATTGGAGGAGGCGGGTTGGAGTCGGGTTGCCTGGTGGGCGGAGCCCTCCCAGCACCAGCCTAGAGGATGACCGTCATGAATTTGAACTCATGTTCTCTATATTATTAGTCCAGGCCACTGGATTACAAGTTCAATAACATAACCACTACACTACCATACCCTAGGTGACAACAGCACTTAACTTTCATGCATTTGGATGCGTCCAAACAGTCTCTGGTGTCAATAGTCACATCCGTCAGTCAGCAGTTCATTGCTGCATTACACATGCCATGGATGTGCTGTTCAGGCACTCCTCTGAGTTAATTTAGTTCCACATGGCGCCAGCAAGCAGAGAGAGAGAGCCATCAACTTCTTCTGAATGGCTGGAGATAGATAAATATTCGAAAAAGAAACATTTTAAAGAGTATGTGGAAAAGGCAGGGGAATGCGACAAAATGGATAGCTCTTTTAGAGAGCCTACATAGACATGCACATAACATTCTATAATTCTAGTTTGTTCTAAGTTCCATTAAGAACATAACAAGAAATAGGAGCAGGTGTAGGCCATTCAGCCCCTCGAGCCTGCTCCGCCATTCAATAAGATCATGGTTGATCTGATCTTGGCCTCAACGCCATTTTCCCGCCCGCTCCCCATAACCCTTGACTCCCCTGTAGCTCAAATATATGTCTATCTCCGCCTTGAATATATTCAATGACTCCGCCTCCACAGCTCTCTGGGGTAGAGAATTCCAAAGATTCATGACCCTCTGAGAGAAGAAATTCCTCCTCATCTCCGTTTTAAATGGGCGACCCCTTATCCTGAAACTGTGCCCCCTAGTTCTAGATTCCCCCACGAGGGGAAACATCCTCCCTGCATCTATCCTGTCAAGCCCCCTCAGAATCTTATATGTTTCAATAAGATCACCTCCCTTTCTTCTAAACTCCAATGAGTATAGGCCCAACCTGCTCAACCTTTCTTCATAAGACAACCACTTCATCTTAGGAATTAACCTAGTGAATCTTCTCTGAACTGCCTCCAATGCAAGTATATCCCTCCTTAAATAAGGAGACCAAAACTGCACACAGTACTCCAGGTGTGGTCTCACCAGCGCCCTGTACAGTTGTAGCAAGACTTCCCTACTTTTATACTCCATCCCCCTTGCAATAAAGGCCAGAATTCCATTTGCCTTCCTAATTACTTGCTGTGTTTCATGTACGAGGACCCCCAGATCCCTCTGTACCGCAGCATTATGTAGTCTCTCTCCATTTAAATAATCATTTGCTTTTTTATATTTCCTACCAAAGTGGATAACCTCACATTTTCCCACATTATACTCCATCTGCCAATTTTTTGCCCACTCATTTAACCTATCTATATCCCTTTGCAGACTCTTTGTGTCCTCCTCACAACTTGCTTCCCCACCTATCTTTGTATCATCAGCAAATTTAGCTACAGTATACACGGACCCTTCATCCAAGTCATTAATATAGATTGTAAATAGTTGAGGCCCCAGCACTGATCCCTGTGGCACCCCACTAGTTACAGTTTGCCAACCGGAAAATGACCCATTTATCCCGACTCTTGGTAAACGAGGCTGTCTGGTCAATCATTAACAGTGCTTTGGAATATTGCAGACTTGCATAGTTCAGGTATCCGATTACTGAATCAGCCACAGAGGGCTGATTTGATTCTGAACTTTTAGTGCCAGATATCTTGGAGCTACCTCCATCGAATAGGGACCTTACTTACCTTCATTTCCTAGCCTCCCTCCCCCCACCCATGAGGATATTGATGAGTTGGTCATTAGACAACTGACAAGCATGGATTTGAACCCTCACCAGGTGAACACAGTCACCAAGAGCTCTTCACAAGTGGCATGATGAGCAGCACAACATACAATAAAATGTGCAAGTGCATTGCCATCATCTTCCTGATCATAATGTGGACTCATAGCATACTCCATAGCGTACCATTCACCAATTTGAGGTAGAAAGCTTCAGTACTATCTGTTTGCTTCTCCAACCCTTGGATATATAAGCACGTATTCATTTACCCAACCTCAAGGTTAGTCCTTCCAGCAGCTTTCATGCTAAGTCTCAGACTTCCATCATCACCTAACGATGGATGCCTGCCTTCAGTATGGTGGAAAAACCAAGTACCACCCACCTTGATGTTTGGAAGTCCAACTCCAATGTCACTTACCGGATGTACTTGTTAACAACTGCTTAATCCAGGCTCTCACGTGAGGTGCTTTGGCAAAGAGACAAGCCAGCTGTGAGGTCAACTCTCCTACAGTATTACTGACCTGTCAGAGTAAGAAGGAGCCCGCTGTCCCTGAAACCGTTTCCCTTTTGGGCACAAAATCTACCTCATAGCTTGGGGATGGATCTCAGACGTCAGTCAGAGGAAGTCCTTCTATTGCATGCCTAGGAGTTCTGAATCATAAAGGAGCACTATTTAGACACATTTTAAATGCCACAAGTTTAACCTGTATTGGGACTTTATTATAAAGTCCCACTCCAGAGACTTGAGCACAAAAATCTAGGCTGACACTCCAGTGCAGTACTGAGGGAGTGCTGCACTGTTGGAGGTGCTGTCTTTCAGAGGAAGCATTAAACCGAGGCCCCATCTGCTCTCTCAGGTAAAAGATCCCATAGCACTATTTCGAAGAACAGCAGGGGAGTTATCCCCGGTGTCCTGGCCAATATTTATCCCTCAATCAACATGACCAAAAAATAGATTATCTGGTCATTATCACATTGCTGTTTGTGTGAGTTTGCTGTGTGCAAATTGGCTGCCGCGTTTCCTACATTACAGCAGTGACTACACTTCAAAAGTACTTCATTGACTGTAAAGCGCTTTGGGATGTCCTGAGGTTGTGAAAGGCGCTATATAAATACAAGTCTTTCTTTCTTATTGTAGAATGATGAGAAATACTGAAGTGCCCTTTGTCCCATTTCAGTCAGGTCTGAAAGGACTGTGATTGGGTTGATGTTGGCATCTACCAGAATCAACAGACGGGAAATCTTGTTGCTCCTTGAATCTTCCAGTCAATATGATCAAGATCTTGAGCTGTGCAATACATGATACCACACTGGTGGGCACCCACATCATATCCCACTGGTTAGCCAAAGTGCTGAATAGAGTGCAATAAGTCTTCAGACTAACCTGCCAACTTTATATTATATGCGAAAAGCATCAACACAGTTATTATAGAGCCATTATTGATGTAGACATTGATTAGAATTGGTGACGGTAGACAACTGAGCCTCTCTTCTTTCAAGAAAGATAGCTTTGGTGAGTCTCTCAACGACGCTTAAATGGATCTTACAACTGAAGTACACATTTCAGATAAAAATCCAAGATTTTGCTATGTACTTGCACAGCTTCCAGTTTCTTCATTGGACCAGATAAAGCACAAGGTCAGAAGAATTTTGAGTCAATTAAAGCATTCCCAGTAGGTTTTTTCCTGGAGCCATATGATGTTCTAAAATTTTGTATAAAGCCACAACCTGCCCTACACATTCCTCAAAAGAATGAAATCTAGCCTCTTCCTTTCTGATAGCTCCATGGCTCTCCAAAGCATCTGATATATGTGCCATGACAACCCTGAGATCCACCTTAAGAGACTACAATATCAGCAAGATTCCCTGTAGTTTTTTGGTCAATGGGATCCCCTTTCTTCAAGATAGAAATAGCAACTGTGCTTTGGAATACAGAGCGTATACCTCAAAGAAAATCCTATTCATCAGCCTGAGAAGGGCAGCTTCAAGACGAGTCATTGGTTCTTAATACTGTTCTCTAAGACCATTCCCATTGCCATTCTACATTTTCCATCCCCTCACTTAGAGCAGTTTTTATGAATTTGTCATGAATACAGTTCCATCGCACTGGTTCATTGAAGAAAGCTGAGAAATACTAAAGTGTCCTTTGTCCCATTTCAGCCAGTCTTCATGTCTGCAGCACACTCTACCACTGGCTTTTCAATCTTCCATCCAAGAGAATGCTTACTACAGCTGGTTGGGACTTTCACCAACTCAGTGTAGTGCTCGCTCCAGATCCTGGGCATGCCCTTGAGCCATACAGACCAAGACGTTCCCAAGTTCAATCACAGCTCTGTGTTGAGTCCGCTGATCCCAGCTAGGATTGCAGTGAAGGCAATGGAATTTACCTATTTTCCTGAACAGGGGAGGAGGGATTATTATTTCTGATCACTATACAAAAATCATTGCAGGAAGTTCATGTATTTAGTGCAGATGTCATTTGGCCCCATAGTCAAATAGCATCTCAACACTGTTGAGATTCACAAATGAAGAATGGGCACTCAGAATTCCTAGAGGGCTGCTGCCACTCTTGAAAATACACTCAAGCATAAATCTGTGATAAGAATATTACTTTTAAGTATAACACCACATAATTTTTTATAAGTTTCACTCTTACATTAAATATAATCTATACCAGTAAATACAATAGCAAACATGAAAATAATTATATACTAGCTCAACTTCACAGTGAAGTAAATTTGAAGTAGTCTCAGAAATGAGAAGACAAAACATAGGAGTAGGTTATATGCATTTCACTCCTAATGTGTAGCTTCATTAGCCGGGAACATGTATCAGGAATATGGGCGCAGAGGTCGACCGGTCCTAAAGCATTTGCCGTTCATTAGATTTCAATTACAAGAATTTACTTTTCTAGGCTTGACAATAGGGACCTCCATGAGAATATCATGATGCCAAATGGAGGGATCTGAGGAAACTGCCTCTGTTTCCTTCAAATATCAGTTTAGTAAATCAAAATGTTTCTCCCATAGCATTTTCTGGTGTACAATTGAATGATAGTTGAAACATTGGGGGGGATTTTAACCCCAAAAAACGGGTGGGTTGGGTTCGGATGGGAGGTTAAAGAGTTCAAAATCTGAAATCCGACCCCAACCTGCCTCCAATCCACCCACTTCCAGTTTTAACGGAGGCGGGATGGGTGGGGGGTGGGCAGCCAACCCACTCACAAAATATAATGAGGCTCAATGCCTCATTTTAAAGTTAACTGTGGGCGCGTGGGAACCCGCCAGCTAAAGGGAGGTGAGGACTGCTGGATCCAGGAGGGAAGTGCCTTTCCATTTACCTGCTGGATCCAGCTTTCCTGCCACGCCAACCCCCCGCAATCGGACACCCCCCCGACCCTTCTGAGCTCCCCGACCTCTGTCCCGAGGCCTCTGACTCCCCCCGCCCCCACGAGGCCTCTGATCTCTGATTACCCTCCGGCCTTCTGACCTCCTCCTCCAGCCCCCAATCACCCTCCGGCTTCCGACCTCCGGCCCCCGATCACCTTCCGGCCTCCCCCCTCCAGCCTTCCGACATTCCAATATCACCCCTCCGGCCCCCGATCACCCTCTAGCCCTCCGAAGTCTACCCTCCGGCCACCGATCACTCTCCGGCCATCCGACTTCCCCACTCCAGCCTCTAGCCAAGCTGTTCCAGTACAGCTACAACACTGGCATCTACCTGACAAAGTGGAAAATTGCCCAGGTACGTCCTGTCCACAAAAAGCAGCACAAATCCAATCCGGCCAATTACTGCCCCATCAGTCTACTTTCAATCATCAGCAAAGTGATAGAAGGTGTCATCGACAGTGCTATTAAGTGGCACTTAGTCACCAATAACCTGCTCACCGATGCTCAGTTTGGGTTCCGCCAGGACCTCTCGGCTCCAGACCTCATTACAGCCTTGGTCCAAACATGGACAAAAGAGCCGAATTCTAAAGGTGAGGTGGGAGTGACTGCACTTGACATCAAGGCAGCATTCTACCGAGTGGGGCATCAAGGAGCCCTAGTAAAATTGAAGTCAATGGGAAACAGGGTGAAAGCTATCCATTGGCTGGAATCATACCTAGCACAAAGGAAGATGGTTGTGGTTATTGGAGGCCAATCATCTCAGCCCCAGGACATCGCTGCAGGAGTTCCTCAGGGCAGTGTCCTAGGTCCAACCATCTTCAGCTACTTCATCAATGACCTCCCCTCCATCATAAGGTCAGAAGTGGATGTTCGCTGATGATTACACAGTGTTCAGTTCCATTCACAACGCCTCAGATAATGAAGCAATCCGTGCCCACATGCAGCAAGATCTGGACAACATTCAGGCTTGGGCTGATAAGTGGCAAGTAACATTTACGCCACACAAGTGCCAGGCAATGACCATCTCCAACAAGAGAGAGTCTAGCCTCCTCCCCTTAACATTCAACGGGATCACCATTGCCGAATCCCCCACCATCAACATCCTGGGGGTCACCAGTGACCAGAAATTTAACTGGACCAGCCACATAAATACTGTGGCTACAAGAGCAGGTCAGAGGCTAGGTATTCTGTCAGGAGTGTGATGGAATACTCTCCACTTGCCTGGATGAGTGCAGCTCCAGCAACACTCAAGAAGCTCGACACCATCCAGGACAAAGCAGCCCACTTGATTGGCACGCCATCCACCATCTTAAACATTCACTCCCTCCACCACTAGCGTACCATGGCTTTAGTGTGTACCATCTACAAGATGCACTGCAGCAACACGCCAAGGCTCCTTCCACCGCACCACCCAAACCCGCAACCTCTATATCACCTAGAAGGATAAAGGCAGCAGGTGCATGGGAACACCACAACCAATTCTCCTCCAAGTCACACACCATCGTGACTTTGAAGTATATCGCCGTTCCTTCATCGTCACTGGGTCAAAATCCTGGAACTCCTTCCCTAACAGTACTGTGGGAGTACGTTCACCTCACAGACTGCAACGATTCAAGAAGGCGGCTCACCTTCTCAACAGAAATTAGAGATGGGCAATACATGCTGGCCTTGCCACCAATGCCTACATCCCATGAATGAATAAAAAAATAATCAGGCCCTGCCGTTAAATTCGGCTGGTCCTGCAGGAAACACATTCTCCTGGGTTTCCCGACCACTTTCTAACCACCCCACTCCCGCCGCTCCTTACCCGCCTCCAAATTAAAATTCCAGCCATTATGACAATTATGTTTCCTCTACTTTCAGTGTCAGCCTTGGTTCAGCAGCAGAACTCCTACCTCTGAATTAGAAAGTCATGGGTTCAAGCCCCACTCCAGAGTCTTGTGCACATAATCTGAGCTGCCACTTCAGTGCTGCCTTTTGGATGAGATGTTAAACCTTCAATCTCAGATCTTAAAGATCCCATGGCACTATTAGAAGAAGAGCAGGGAAGTTCTCCCAGTATCCTGGAATATAGGAACAACATTTATCACTCAACCAACATCACTAAAAGATCTTGAATAAAAACAGAAAATGCTGGCAATACTCAGCAGGTCAGACAGCATCTGTGGAGAAAGAAACAGACTTAACGGCCGCGATTTTACCGGCGCTCAGAGGTCGAGTTCGGAGGCGGGTCAGCTGTTAAATTCAAAATGATTGACGGCGGGTTGTCAACCCACCGCAATCCCGCCTCCGTGTGAGTTTCAAGTGTCAGGTCTGCGATCTCAGAACAGACCCGACACCAAGCGGCGGGTGAGGGATTTAAGACACTTAACTCCTTGTTAAGTGCTTGTTAATTGCTATTTGGATAGCCTTTTCCTATTTTTCTGCATTTTAAATGGGTTTCACGACGTTCGGAGATCATATCAGGTAATAATGTCGGGAGTAGCAGCGAGCTGCATAGTTCACAGCTGCAACTGCAGTATAAAAGCTGAACTCTCACATCTGTTCACCTTCAAATGTCAGAGCTGTCTGATTTCAGGATTTGGATGACACATTTGATTTGTCCGGAAGCTGTAAGTGTGTGGTGTTAACTCTATATGCACTGTCACCTCCTTGGAGCAAGCTCTCTTACCATTGACAGATCACTTCTGCCATCTCAACTTCAGCTGCCATCTATTCCAGCAACATCAGTGCCCTTGAAAAAATCTCACCTTGGTCCTCTGAATCCCTCTACGATCAGCCCCAACACCAACATCACCAGGCACACCAACATCACCAACAACAACACCTACCTTCTGCACAATCACCTGATGCTGCACAGGACACAGGGCATCAGCACCTGACCACATAGCTGCCCTGGACGCCAGGGATGGCCTCACCATGGCCATATTTACTTCACTTGACGCTGCACACCCTGGCTGCCACATGATGTGCCAGGTTGGCACCACCCCACACCAACACCATAACACATTCCTACAATGACCAAGCCATTCCTTTCACACTCATCACCATTGTGGGGGATACCGTTATGTCTAACCATTCACTGCAACTCACAAAGACACTTCCAAAGGTGAACACAGATCTGTACAATAAGGCAAAGTGTTGAAAATAAAGATTTCAATGTTTGACAACTCATTAACAGAAAATTTACATGAACATTGCATAACACATCCAATTGCCTACCCTTGTGTGTTGTTAGTTGGTATGATTGGACTAGGATGAGGGTGAGTGTGAGGGGTGGCTAGTGAGATGGGGAAGTGATAATGTAGATATAGAGGAATTGGTGGAGGTGCAAGGTAAGTTGGTGTAAGTAAGGATGTGCAGGAGTAGGGTAGGAAAGGCAGAGTGATGGGGATGTGATGAGTGGCACAGCAGGATGAGGTTGAGTGTGGCTTTGCAGTAATGTTTCGTGATCTACTGAGATCATTGAACTGCTTGCGCCACTGCAGCCAGGGACTCCTGACAACATCCCTGCTTTTGCCCTCCTGTACAATGTGCAACCAGGCTGCGTTGGTGTCCTGGGGAGGTCTCTTCCGCCCATGGGAAGGGAAGTGAACCTCCCTGCATGCTGTGATTCTCTCCATAAGCATATGGAGGGAGTCATGCGTGAGCCTGGGTGCAGCCGTGCACCTTTGTGCAGTGCTTGTCAGTGTTTGCAGCACCTCAATGCTGCAGAACACTGATAGCAAAACTGTCAAAATCAATGTGGCCATGGTCCCTTTAAGGAAACCGGCTGATGACGCGTCATCAAATGATGTCATCAGACCCGCTTCCTATTAATTGGCCGGGAACTCCGCAGGGTGGGCTTAATAAGGCCAATCTATGGAAAATCATTTTCAGAGAGCGGCTACAGACGGGAGCGGGACCGGAACCCGCCAATTAGCTCTCCCGCCGCCATCCTGCCTCCACAAGGAAAATCCTGCCCAATGTTTCAGGTCGATAACCTTTCATCAGATCTGGAAAAAGTTAGAGAAGTAACAGGTTTTAAGCAAGTACAGAGGCAGAGAAAGGGGGAGGGGAGAAAAGAACAAAAAGGAAGATCTGTGATAGGGTGGAAGACCAGAGAAATTAAATGACAAATGATTAAATCATCCCTTTTGTCATTTAATCTTTTGAGAAAGAAGTTGGCATGCTGCCTGGATTGCAATCAACGGGCACAGGTTAATCATACATCGCAATCTCCACGCCCATTTTCGAGGGCTATCCAATTTAACCCCCATTATCTGGTCATTTTTCTCATTGCTGTTTGTAGGACCTTGCTGTGCGCTAATTAAATGCTTTTATCCCCCTACATTACAACAGTGATTACGGGAGTCATCTCAACACAGTTCTCCTAGTAGGAAACTGACACGATCAGATTGACTGCCCAATATTACTTTCCATTGACTTCAATGGACTTCAATGGAAAGTAAAATCGGGCTGCTTGTAAATGGGCGGGCAATCTGATCACATAAGTTTCCCATTAGGTTAAAATTATTCCCTACCCATCAGAAGAACTTTTCTGTCTGTGAATCGCTTTGGGATGTATTGAGGTTGTGAAAGGCACTGTATACATGCAAGTTCTTTCTTTGATATGCTATTTTCAACACTTGCAAACCCTTTTGGTGCAATGTCTTGTAAGTACTTTAATAAGATACAGTCACTCGGTGTAATGTGTACTTGAAAGACCATTGGGTTTATTTGCATGACATTGACAAGTCTGACTTTGGTGAAGCGTATGAGCAGCAATATATGTTTAAATATTAGCAAATTTTAAAAGTTTTACATGCTGCTTACAAAATCTGTCAGAGTATTGCGAATCTAGATGCACTGTTGATTAAGGCACACTAATTATTCTCCTTTTCATGGTCAATGATTTATCAATTGTTTTAGTTTGTTTGTTTTAGTTAATTTAAACAAAATTAAAGCAATTGATGAATTCATGACTGAAGAACAATGATAATTAATAGTGACTTTCCAGCCATTATGTTTATGGCTGAGCCTTTTAATTATTTGTGCAGCAATTAAAATCAAGTTGGAAAAATTAATTTTCATTCCAACGTGGCAAAGTTACTCACTCCTGCTCCTCCGGGGCCTGCAAAAATAATTCAAGACTTACCTTCTCTTCCATAACCCATGGAACTGATTAGAGCCTGCACTGCACATGCTCCAACCAGTTCCTACCTAAAATGGCAGTCGAGGTCCTATTTACATCAAAGGACCCTGATTTCCATATTAAAAAGGTCCTATTGCCAGGTGTCCAAAGGGAGGCATTTTGGACAACAGGCGATCAGCCCCTTTTAAAATGGAGCCTGCCATGTTGCCGGTGTTAACGGGGTGATAATGACCTGAAAATGGGGTCCGTAGCCTTACAGTCCTGTTAACGGCAGGCAAGAGCACTCAAAATCGATCCCAATCAGTTTACTTTACGTCAGTATTTTGTGAGATGGATTTTTGCATATTCCTATTGCAGAAGGTTCTGGAGGATGTGGGCACTAAGATAGGAAGGAGAGAATATCTTCTGTGAATCCTAAACAGTAGGGTGAGCTGAATATTCTTTTCCCATTGTTATTTTTTTATGGCTTGCAGCAATTTGATCTCATTGACAGCTAGTAATGCAGGTTGTGAAAATGCTGCGGATGCAAACCTTGGGTTTGTGGAAGAACTGGGAGAGCGAATAACTTTGGGAAATGTCTCTCCTAATGTCCAAACTGTAGCACACATAATTATCCTAGTTGCTGTTTTCAGTTAGTGATCACAAACATAGAAGCATAAATCGCACTCCATTCTTCTGTACCTAATGTATGCCTCCATCTGATCTTAATTTGTGTATCTGGCTTAGGCATGTCTGGGCTTTCCGTCAAAATATATGTTAAACATCCTATCATACCTACGTAATAACAGTTCTAAATCTAGCTGTGACAGCCAAGACTATTTTGTGTTTCTTACTTACCTCCTGTTTTTAGTTGTGTTGTGCTTTTACATCTGGAAATGGTATTACTAATATATACTTGGCCAACTGTATAAATGGCAATTTAATAAGAAAACATATATCTCCTTTGATCTAGACAGTGAAAAATAAACTGATTTGAAATGTTGGGCCGAAAATTGATCCCGGGACGCGAGAGTACGCACTGCATACTCTCGCGTATTCCCACTCCAATTGCCGGTTTTCTGCATGCCCTGCGCATGCGCTGAAAACCGGCAATTGCTCTTCCGAAAAGGGGGCGGGGCCTGGGTGCATCGCGTGCGTGCTACAGGCTGCGCGCACGCTGTGCACTTCATGCTTTGGACGCGCAGGTAAGTAGGGAAGATTTTGGAAATGTAAAAAGGAGGAGTAAGACCCGCTTTTAAGAAGGTAAGTAGTGAATTAAGTATTTTTTTGAATTTTTTTTTACAGGTATATCTTTTTTATAGACTTTAAAGACAGGTAAGTTTATTTTTATAACTTTTTAAAAGATTTTAAATTTTTTCAAAAATTTAATTTTTTATTTAAAATGGTTAATTTAATTAACTATACTTATTTTATTAATGTGATGGGTTTTTTTTTAAATTTAATTGAGGTTTAGCTGTTATTTTGGGGGGGTGTAAGATTCATAAGTCTCACAGCCATGCTGTGAGACTTATGAATGGAAGATGGTGTGCTGCCATTGGCTCTAACTGAGTCACGTGATCCCACAGCTCGCACGAATTAACTACGCCGCTGGGATACGCAAGCCCAGCACAGCTGATGTCTGGAACATCAAGTTCGTGCGAGCTGGATCAGAAAAAGCATAAGCGAGGTGAGACATCGCGGGGAAGGCTTACCCCCGCGGGAACAGAGCGAGATCAATTTCTGGGCCGTTAATTGCATTACTATCATATTGTGACATTTTAATATTCTTGAACGTATTTGTAGAGCGCTTTTATAACGTTGGTATGCTTACTGAACTATCCATGTTCTTGGTTCACACATGATGTGTGAATGTTTGTAGGTTCTTTTACATATAAACATATAAAATCAATTTTCTGCTTTAAAACTGTCCAGATTTGATTTTGATATCTTTTAAAATCCAGATGTGTCAAACAAAACAGAAGGTTGCTGTCACTCATAATTAGCTCAGTGAATTATTACTAGTTTTCACAACATTTTATAATTTTGCTCTACCACAAGGTTCAAATGTTGAATAATGCAAACATTGAACTCAGCAAAAATATTTGGAAATAAGCTCTCAATAAAATGATGTTGAGCACAATGGGCCGGAATTTGCAGACGGAGGCGTACCTCTGGAGTACGCCACCGACCCAAAAAGAAAATCCAAACCTACCTGCTGGATCCTGGGCTTCGGAGACTTCGGGTCCTGGGCCTGCAGGCGTACACCTGTGTAAAGGCCCACGGATCCCAGGGATGCAGGCGGTTTGGGCAAATAGCCCAACTCTGTGCCAGCGAAAGTGATTTTTGGGTCAGTTCGTATGATCTGTCAAGGTGAACCTTGACAGATCGCAAGTTCCGGGTTTTCGCACATGCGCAGCGCATGCAGAAACCCGGAACTTGCGGAGCCTTTTACAAGGCTTACGATGGCGCATGCTGTGCTTACACTGTCATCGGCCCCACAAGATCCGGGCCAATATTTAACTTACTGACATCATAATGAGAACAATAAACTACCTCTTTTATGTATTAGACAAAGGTCATCACTGATCTGTATACACTGGCAAAGAGCAATAAGAAATTAAACAGCTAAATTATTTATCTTCATGACTTGATAGTCTTTGGTTTTGCAGTTCCAAATGCAAGTGCTTATAAAGAATAAAATAGAAAATAAAGCCTTCTGTTTGTAGCCTTAGATTAAGTTTGGGGGAAACTTTCAACTTGGGAACACTGGTTTTACCTCCAAAAAATGAGCACTAAGGCACTCGAAGTGAGGTTGCCGTCACGACCTCGGATGCCCGTTTCACGTACAGCATTTGCCCATTGCCATTTTGAATCAAAACCTATTTTAGGCATCCATCACTCCTGCATGAAATCAACAGGCATTTATTCAAGCATGTTAATTCAGGTTCTGCACTTGTTATAGACCCAAATGCCCTTTTCAACAGCTGTGGCGACCTATTCGCCAATTCTAAATCAGTCACAGCAATCATGAACATGAACAGCCTGTAGGGTGCCATTTCTAGCAATATTTAAAGCAATCATCAGCTGCTTTCAGGTAAATTGCTGGATAATTTATTTGGACTGCTAGTGTGCTGCTTTTGAGCTTTTTGGGAGTTTTGGCAGCAGGCACTCATAGTATTCGTTTGTAAAAGTAATTTGTTGAGTCAACAGCAAGGTTTTGTCCAGGGGCTTCTGGAAAATTTCTGATTGGTCGCAATGGATTTGGTGCTTGCACTGCCATTGTGGCTAGAAGAGGAGGAGGAAGAGTAGACTAGAGTCCAGGGAGCTGCACCAGCAGAGAAACCAGACAGAAGGAGAGCAGCTCACAGGAGGCCTTACCCGACACGAGTGCAATTCACCAAGGAGCAGTATGTGAGGAGGCTCCTCATTAACAGGGAGTCTGACACAGATCTCTGTCACCTGCTGCAGCACCCACTGCAGCCGAGCACAAGGTCGCATGCACCCTTGCTTGAGGTGGTCAAAGTCACTGAGGCCCTGAATGTTTATGCCTCGGGGTCTTTTTAGCCTGCAGCAGGTGATATGCATGCTAAAAAGCGGAAGCAGCATGCTATAGACAGGGCTAAGCGATCCCACAATCACCGGATCAGATCAAAGCTCTGCAGTCCTGCCACATCCAGTCGTGAATGGTGGTGGACCATTAAACAACGAATGGGAGGAGGAGACTCCATGAATATCCCCATCCTCAATGTCATAGAGTCATAGGGGGAAAAATTCAGTTGGTTTGCGCCTCCCGTTAGCGCCTTAAGAGGGAACTAATGGGGCGCAAAGCAACTAGCGCCTGGGCGCGGCGATGTTTGCGCCGCTCACGAAATTAACTAGACATTTTGCGGCAGCGCTAAACACTACCACCACGATCTCCTGCGCCGGCAGATCGTGACGTCAGTCGAGTGCGCAATGCCCCGGTAGCGCCCCGGACCGGATATTGAGTGGCGCCCCCTGCCTTACCGCCTGCCGCTAGCAACGACAGGTTGAGGGGAACGTTTTGCAGTCAGGAAGGGACTGGGGGAACGCTATTTAAAGGCAAACGCTTCCTGCCTTTTTTTGTTGGTGATATCTTTGCACCATGCATTCTGAGAGAGAGAGAGAGAGAGAGACTTCTGGAGAGATTCAACGCTGTGTGAAGGAGTTTTGGGTACTGAGCAGCACTTTGCAGGTTCATTTTGATTTCCCCTTCCTTGTATCGATTTAGAAGAGACTGTGGGGGCTGCACTCTTAGCTCTTTCCCTGGTACTCTCCATTGTTCTTGCCAGCAGATTTGATGTACAGGTCTCTCCTGGCCGAGATTCAAGGCAGCAATGAGCAGGATGTGGATGGAGAGCAAGATCAACCCTCCCCTTTAAGAACTGGCTGGCGCCATTGTGTCTGTGTTCTATTGCTGACTGACATCACATGAGCTTCGCCAGCGCTCTGAGGTAGCGCGTCGCTCCTCGGCCTTTGCGCCTTAAGACAGTTGTGTAGCGCCTGATTTAGCGCTCCAATCACCTCCAGGGGCGATAAAAGACAAGTTTGCAGTCGGAGGTGATAATTAGCGCCAGGCACTAAACTTTGTGCACAGCCGATAATTGCGCCCCAAACGGGGCGATACTGAATTTTTCCCCCATAGAGTTATACAGCACAGAAAGAGGCCCTTCGGCCCACCGTGTCCGCGCCGGCCATCAAGCCCTATCTATTCTAATCCCATTTTTCAGCACTTGGTCCGTAGCCTTGTATGCTATGGCATTTCAAGTGCTCATCTAAATGCTTCTTGAATGTTGTGAGGGTTCCTGCCTCCACCACCCTTTCAGGCAGTGAGTTCCAGATTCCAACCACCCTCTGGGTGAAAAAGTTTTTCCTCAAATCCCCTCTAAACCTCCTGCCCCTTACCTTGAAACTATGCCCCCTGGTTATTGACCCCTCTACTAAGGGGAAAAGTTCCTTTCTATCTACCCTATCTATGCCCCTCATAATTTTGTACACCTCAATCAGGTCCCCCCTCAGCCTTCTCTGCTCTAAGGAAAACAACCCCAGCCTGTCCAGTCTCTCTTCATAGCTGATGCGCTCCAGCCCAGGTAACAACCTGGTGAATCTCCTCTGCACCCTCTCCAATACAATCACATCCTTCCTATAGTGTGGCGACCAGAACTGCACACAGTATTCCAGCTGTAGCCTAACTAGCGTTTTGTACAGCTCCATCATAACCTCCCTGCTCTTATATTCTATGCCTCAGCTAATGAAGGCAAGTATCCCATATGCATTCTTAACCACCTTATCTACCTGTCCTGCTGCCTTCAGGGATCTATGTACATGCACACGAAGGTCCCTCTGATCCTCTGTCCTTCCTAGGGTCCTACCATTCATTGTGTATTCCCTTGCCTTGTTAGTCCTCCCAAAATGCATCACCTCACACTTTTCAGGGTTAAATTCTATTTGCCACTGTTCTGCCTATCTAACCAACCCATCTATATCGTCCTGTAGCCTGAGGCTTCCCTCCTCGCTATTTACCACCCCACCAATTTTCGTGTCATCTGCGAACTTACTGATCATACCTCCTACATTCATATCTAAATCATTAATGTATACTACAAACAGCAAAGGACCCAGCACCGATCCCTGCGGTACACCACTGGACACAGGCTTCCAGTCACAAAAACAACCTTCGACTATCACCCTCTGCCTCCTGCCACTAAGCCAATTTTGGATCCAATCTGCCAAATTGCCCTGGATCTCATGGGCTCTTACCTTCTTGACCAGTCTCCCATGCGGGACTTTATCAAAAGCCTTACTGAAGTCCATGTAGACCACATCAACTGCACTACCCTCATCCACACACCTAGTCATCCCCTCGAAAAATTCAATCACATTGGTTAGACATGATCTCCCCTGACAAAGCCATGCTGACTATCCTTGATTAATCCTTGCCTCTCCAAGTGGAGACTAATTCTGTCCCTCAGAATTTTTTCCAAGAATTTCCCTACCACTGATGTTAGGCTCACTGGCCTGTAATTCCCTGGTTTATCCCTACTACCCTTCTTGAATAATGGTACTACATTAGCTGTCCTCCAGTCCTCTGGCACCTCTCCTGTGGCCAGAGAGGTTCTGAAAATTTGTGTCAGAGCCCCTGCAATCTCCTCACTTGCCTCACACAGCAGCCTGGGATACATCTCGTCTGGGCCTGGGGATTTATCCACTTTTAAGCCCACTAAAACTGCTAGTACCTCCTCCCTCTCAATACTAATTTGTTCAAGTATATCACAATCACCCTGACTGATTTCTATGCCTACATCGTCCTTCTCCATCGTGAACACAGATGCAAAATATTCATTTAAAACCTCACCCACATCTTCCGGCTCTACACACAGATTGCCACTTTGGTCCCTAATGGGCCCTACTCTTTCCCTGGTTATCCTCTTGCCCTTAATATACTTATAAAACACCTTGGGATTTTCCTTTATTTTGCCCGCCAGTGTTTTTTCATGCCCCTTCTTCGCTCTCCTAATTTCTTTTTTAAGTACCTCCCTGCACTTTCTATACTCCTCTAGAGCTTCCACTGTTTTTAGTCCTTTGTATCTGCCAAAAGCCTCCCTTTTTTTCCTAATCCATTCTTGTAAATCCCTTGACATCCAGGGTTCCCTGGGCTTGTTGGTCCCACCCTTGACCTTTACGGGAACATGTTGGCATTGTACTCTCTCTATTTCCTTTCTGAAAGACTCCCACTGCTCTGATGTGGATTTTCCTACAAGTAGCTTATCCCAATCCACTTTGGCCAGATCCTGCCTTATCATATTAAAATCGGCCTTCCCCCAATTTAGAACCTTTATTTCCGGTCCATCTTTGTCCTTTTCCATGACTACCTTAAATCTCACCGAATTATGGTCACTGTCACCAAAATTCTCTCCTACTGACACTTCTACCACTTGCCTGGCTACAGTCCCTTGAATTAGGTCCAGTACCGCCCCCTCTCTTGTAGGACTTTCTACATGCTGGCTCAAAAAGCTCTCCTGGATGCACTTTAAGAATTCCGCACCCTCTAAGCCTTTCACACTCTGACTATCCCAGTTAATATTGGGGAAGTTGAAATCCCCTAATATTATTACCCTATTATTTCTACACTTCTCTGTAATTTGCCTACATATCTGTACCTCTATCTCCCCCTGACTGTTTGGGGGCCTATAGTACACTCCCAGCAAACTGCTTGCCCCCTTTTTGCTTTTAAGTTCTACCCATATGGCCTCATTAGAGGAACCTGCTAAGATATCATCCCTCCTTACAGCAGTAATTGACTCCTTGATTAATATTGCGACACCCCCTCCTCTTTTACACCCCCCTCTGTCTCGCCTAAAGATTCTATACCCCGGAATATTGAGCTGCCACTCCTGCCCCACCCTCAACCATGTCTCTGTGATAGCAACAATATCATACTTTCATGTGTTCATCAACACCTTCAATTCATCTGCCTTACTCGCAAGACTCCTTGCATTAAAATAAATGCCATCCAGCCTTGCCATACTCCCTTGTGCCGTTACATATTTGCTCTGCCTTCCAGGCTGACTTGTTTTTTCCTCTATATTTGGCTGTGCATCACCCCCTACTATAACTCCACACCGTATCCCATCTCCCTGCCAAGTTAGTTTAAACCACCTCCAACAGTACTAACAAAGCTCCCCGCAAGGATGTTGGTCCCATTCCGGTTCAGGTGCAACCCATCCAACTTGTACAGGTCCCACCTTCCCCAGAAGCAGACCCAGTGATCCAGGAAACTAAAGCCCTCCCTCCTGCACCAACTCTTCAGCCAAACATTCATCTGCTCTATCCTTCTATTCCTATACTCACTAGCACGTGGCACCGGGAGTAATCCAGAGATTACAATCTTTGAGGTCCTGCTTTTTAATCTGCTACCTAGGGAAGGTCAATTATCACAGCCCCAGGACATCGCTGCAGGAGTTCCTCAGGGCAGTGTCCTAGGCCCAACCATCTTCAACTGCTTCATCAATGACCTTCCCTCCAACATAAGGTCAGAAATGGGGATGTTCGCTGCCATTCACAACTCCTCAGATAATGAAGCAGTCCATGCCCCCTTGCAACAAGACCTGGACGACGTTCAGGCTTGAGCTGATAAGTGGCAGGTAACATTCGCGCCACAGAAGTGCCAGGCAATGACTATCTCCAACAAGCGAAAGTCTAACCATCTCCCCTTGACATTTAACGGCATTACAATCGCCGAATTCCCCACCATCAACATCCTGGGGCGCAACATTGACCAGAAACTTAACTGGACCAGCCACATAAATACTGTGGCAACAAGAGCAGATCAGAGGCTAGGTATTCTGCGGCAAGTGTCTCACCTCCTGACTCCCCAAAGCCTTTCCACCATCTACAAGGCACAAGTAAGGAGTGTGATGGAATACTCTCCACTTGCCTGGATGAGTGCAGCTGCAACAACACACAAGAAGCTCGACACCATCCAGGACAAAGCAGCCCGTTTGATTGGCACCCCATCCACCACCTTAAACATTCACTCCCTCCACCACCGGCGTACCGTGGCTGCAGTGTGTACCATCTACAAGATGCACTGCAGCAACTCACCAAGGCTTCTTCGGCAGCACCTCCCAAACCTGCAACCTCTTCCACCTAGAAGGACAAGGGCAGCAGGCGCATGGGAACACCATCACATCCAAGTTCCCCTCCAAGTCACACACCATCCTGACTTAAGTATATCGCCATCCTTCATCGTCGCTTGGTCAAAATCCTGGAACTCCCTCCCTAACAGCACTGTGGGAGTACCTTCACCACACAAACTGCAGTGGTTCAAGAAGGTGGCTCACCACCACCTTCTCAAGGGCAACTAGGGATGGGCAATAAATGCTGGCCTTGCCAGCGACGCCCAGATCCATAAGCGAATAAAAAAAAATCTGCAACATCAGCCAATCAGCTGTGCAGGTCTGCATTCGCCAGGTGATGGGCACGCTCTTTCCCAAAGCCAATGACTTCATATCCTTACCCATGGAGACAGTGAAGCAGGAAGATGTGGGTCTGAGCTTTGTAAGTATTGCAGGCTTCCACCAGTTGCAGGGCATCATCACTTGCAGACACATAGCCTTGCGTGCTCCAGGAGAAGAACGTGGGAATATAGGAAGGATGCAGGTTTCCAGTTTCTGAGTTGATGCTTGCCAGGGTAAGAGTGAATGATGGTGCACCTTCAGTTGCAGTGCCCTCCTCCTCTACTGGTAATGGGCCTGGGACTTCATCAGGTCCTAGAAAGAGAAAATAGAGAAAATGGTTAGTACCTAGAGGCAATAGTACATCGTTGCAAATGAGTCTTTGCTCAATGAAGTACCAGGCTTAATGTAGACTGAAGGTTGAGAGGAGATTTGATAGAGGTATTCAAAATCATGAGGGGTCTGGACAGAGTAGATAGAGAGAAACTGTTCCCATTGGCAGAAGGGTCGAGGACACAGATTTAAGGTGATTGGCAGAAGAACTAAAGGCGACATGAGGAAAAACCTTTTTACTCAGCGAGTGGTTAGCATCTGGAATGCACTGCCTGAAAGGATGGTGGAGGCAGACTCAATCACGGCTTTCAAAAGGGAGTTGGATAAGTACCTGAAGGAAAAAAATTTGCAGGGCTATGGGAAAGGGCGGGGAAGTGGGACTAGCTGAAGTGCTTTTGCATGGTCTCGATGGGCTGAATGGCCTTCTTCCGTGCTGTAACCATTCTATGATTCTATGAATGAGGGGGATAATAAAGTGACAAGAGAAATTGATGGTTATAGAGCCCAGCACCTTGTAGCATTCTTCCTTCAGCCTCACCTTCTGCAACAGCTCAGGCTGTCCCTCTGCCCATGATATCCATAGCAGCCTCTTCAGCTGATGCGAGCACTTGATAGGATGGAGTCCCTCCTCCAGTGCGGGTCTGCTCCCTGGTATTGTGTGCTAGTTTGTCCTGCAAGAGTAAAGTGAGTGTGTTAGTGAGTGCTGTGCTGAGAGTTCTGAACATCTGTGTGTACGAAAGAAAGAAGAAAGAATGACTTGCATTTATATAGCGCCTTTCACAAACACCAGACATCCCAAAGCGCTTTACAGCCAATGAAATACTTTTTGAAGTGTAGTCACTGTTGTAATGTAGGAAACGCGGCAGCCAGTTTGAAGCTCCCACAAACAGCAATGTGATAATGAATAGATAATCTGTTTTTTAGATATTGATTGAGGGATAAATATTGGCTAGGACACCAGGGATAACTCCACTGCTCTTCTTCAAATTAGTGCCATAGTATCTTTTACCTGAGAGAGCAGATAGGGCCTCGGTTTAACGTCTCAACTGAAAGGTGGCACCTCCGACAGTGCAGCACTCCCTCAGTACTTCACTGGAGTGTTAGCCTAGATTTTTGTGCTGAAGTCTCTGGAGTGGGACTGTGAACCCACAACCTTTGGACTCAGAGGCAAGTATGCTACCCACTGATCCACAGCTGACACAGCTGGTGAGGATAGAATAGTTTGCCTGGTGTTATGACGAAGCATCAGGTGTGTGGCAGAGAGGGCATGAACAATGAGAGCAGTGACAGAGTTTGAAAGTGATATCAGGAGGAGGGCTACTGAATGGTGTTGCAATGTTTGGATGAGCGGCATCCCGGGTCAGGTCATTAAACTTCTTTCTGCACTGTGTCCAGGTTCGAGGGGGCTAAACCTCTAGCATTTGCACGCTTTCCTGGCAGTATGCCAAGGCACTCTTCTTCCATCTGATGGAAATAGGAAAATCTTCCTTCTCTTTACTTTCTCCACTAAAGCCTCCAGGGCAATATCGGAGAATCTTGGCACTCTCCCAGTCGACATTTTTTGCCTTAAAGTACACAAGCAGCCTTTAGTTGAACACCATAAAGGGTACTGCACTTCCCCTTTAAGGGGTCCAGGCTGCCAGGAACCAATGTTGGGGCCCCAGAATTTGAGCTGACCAATCAAATTTAAATGAGGCACAAACTTAAAAAGGGTTTTGTGCATTGCCCTGACATTATCGACTGGGCAATGCAGTCACCCCACCCACTTTCTGCCCGTTTTGGGCGCAAGTTGAAAGTCTGCACCAGGATGCTTGAAAATTTACAGAGCAGATACTCAATCACAATAATTAACTTAAAGCCTAAGGGCAGAATTTTCATTGACCTGTGGAGGCGGGTTTGGAGGCGTGTGGGGGGTTAAAATTGCGAAAATTGGTGGGCGGGCACAAGCCCGCCTCCATCCCGCCTCCACGCAATTTTCATTAAATCATGTCTGCTGGTCCCGACTCCGTCCCGCCTCCAAGAGGCGGGATAGGCCGTTAAGGCCCTTAACAAGCACTAAATTGCCTCTATAATGCCATTTTGAAAGGCCTTTGTGATTTTAACCCTTTTTCCACGTGAAGCACGCCTGTTCTGAACCACGAATGTGAAGCCTGGCGGTAGCACATTTGGATAGCTGACTATCAGCTGCAGCTCAACCATGAAATAAGAGATGTGATCAGCCATCATTTGCAGTTGGCAGGACTTTGTTGTCTGAGATCTGGGGGAACTTTTATATGGCATAACCACAGCTGTGGAAGTTTGGAGCCTGACACCCATCTCCAGTGTGACCTCCTGGGAAACCCCTCTCGCCACCTTGACTGAGCACTTCCTCAACTGAGGCATATACCAGAAGCATGGGAACCATTTATTTCCTTTCCTCCTGGACATCAGATTCGGACAAAGACAAGCCGTGGCAGCAGCAGAACCATGAACAACAGCACCACCAGCAGCAGCAGCATCAACAGGAGTGCCAAGCTGCTCCTCACCCACCTGAAGCTGCACAGTCCAGAAGGCGCCAGTGTGCGACCACATTGCTGCCCGAGATGCAAGGGACGCACTTGACCAGATTTGCTTAGCCTGCACAATCAAACACTTTTGCCTCGCACCTTCTTATCAGACCATCGACAATGGCCAGGAACCTACGGATTCCTATCACTCTGACCACCATACTGACAATTGCAAGTCATCCTAAGCCCTCAATGTGGAAGTCCCATTTGCGAAATGACAGATGCCACAACTTCAGCAGTTTGCTAGCAGAATTTTTAATCACACCAAGCAAGTGCTGGCATTTCAAGATTAAACACAACATTACACCCAATTGACTACCCTTGTGACTACTTGTGCATTATTTTTCTTTTACGCGTGCTCCTACGTGGTGCTTCCCCTGTGGCTTCAGCAGATGTGGAGGCCCCTTGCTCACTTTCTTGCTGCTCCTGCCTCGACACCTTTGGCGGGTGTCTTCTGGGGTTGCGAGCCTGTGAGGGCTCGGCAACAGTCTGCTGCTCCTGCGGCTGTGCAGGGGTTGAGACGCTGATCTCAGTTGGGTGAGGACTCTGGTGGGGCTCTGACCGAGGGCTTTGCAGTGGCTTGGTCGTGTGAGCGCTTGGAGAGGAGCCCCCACTTCCTTGTTGTCTGCCAACAACATCCCTCTCATGGGTCAGCCCCACCTCAGCGCTTGCAAGTGGCTTGAGAGCACCTTGCTGCACATCAGGGGGGCCATGGGGACCCGTATCTGCACTGGAAGTCCTACTCAGAAGGACTTCCATGAAGGTCTGGTTTCTGTGTTCAATAGATGACCATCGCTCCTCAAGAGATGCCAGTCTATTCTGAACAATGACCATGTTTTCTACACTCTGGCGACTTATCTCCTCCATAGCCGTAGCCATCCTCTCCTCTACTGTAGCCATCCTTTCCACGGAGGTTGCCATCCTTTCTGTGGTGATGCGTTCATGCGCCAATGACTCCACAAAGGCTCTGCTCATGTTCGCTATGGACTCCTCCATTCGCTCCACACTCGCAGCGACCCTGGAGACAAAACCTGCCAGAGACTCCTGCATCTGTTCCTGGAGTTCCAGCACTGCTGATCTTATGGATGGACCCAGAGGCAGAGGGTTGACATGCAGCTGAGCTGAGCTAGGAGAGTCCTGTGCCCTCCGACTAGGACTCTCCACTGCTGTCCCTGTCTCCACTATCTGCTGATGCTCACTTGTGAGCTGTGATACACCAGGTGACAACACTACTATATCTTGCAATGTTCCCTCCGAGGTGTGAGTGTCTGCGCTGGTGCTGGGTGCGCTGAATTCTGCTGACGCGGTGACCTCAGAGGTTGCAGCTTCCTCTGAGGAGTCGTGAGGCTCATGCTCTTCCTCCTGGACAGTGGGGACAGGTGCTTGCGATGGTCCTCGGGGGGAGTAAAGGAAAGAGTCAGAGATGTGAGTCCAAGGTTACATGCACATTGCATATTGCAGATGATCATAAGTCAGTCTGCTGGAGCATCAGAATCATTATCAGTGACTCATGCAATGTCAATGAGAGAGATGATAAACTATTCTGTCACCAGCTTGCTCTGATGCACCCGTCTGTCCGTCCCCCACTTGCGCATCCTCCTCCACTCCCATGATCTCCAGGACCGCCTCCTCCCAGGTGGTGAGCTGGGCTACTGAGGGTGGCCCTCCTCCTGTCCTCGCTCTTTCCCTTTTATTGTGAGCTCTCTTTTCTTGCAATGAGGGAGACAAGTGGAGTTTGAGTGAGAATGAAGGAGTGAGTGTAGAGAATCTATACCATTGATGGTTAGAAGGAGACAAATTCGGAGTGAGGTGGCAAGACCATGGGCCCTCCCTGTGTGTTGTAAGTTGTTTTCATAGCATCACAGCGATAGGGAGTGTGAGGGCTGCATAGTCGAATAGTTAGGTGAATGTGACCATACAGAGAGAGGGAATGGGTAAGGGTGCAGGGATGTCAGTGTCAAGTGGGATGTGGAGGAAGAGGTTGTCAAAGCTGAGTGCTGGTGAGGAGAGGCAATGGGTATCAGAATGAGGGTGATGGGAAATTCATACTCACTTTTCCAGTGCGCAGCAGGTCATGAAACCTCTTTCTGCACTGAAGCCAGGTTCTGCGGGTTATGGACAACGAGTTGACCTCCTCTGCCACCTGGATCCACACAGCCTTGGTTTGATGGGAAGGCTTCTTCCTCCCTGAAGAAGGGAAGAGCACCTCCTTATTAGCTCTGGCTCCCTCAATTAAAGCTTGCAGGGCGACGTCATCAAATCGAGGTGCAGACCTAGGTCTCTGGCTGGTCATTCTTCCTGCAGGTGCCTCTAACATGCAAAGGCAGAAGCTTGGCAGTCTGCAGAGGAAGCAAGGCTTGTTGCAGACCTTAAATGCTGCAGCAATGATGACGTCATCGGAAGCGACTTTCAGACTGGAAAAACTCACTGGCCATGGGTTCCCACACGTTGAAACTCAATTGGCCAATTATGTTAAAATCGCATCAATCTCCCACATCGATTTAGATTCGGGTGGCTAACACGAAATGCGGATTACACAACCCCAGCCCGCCCCTGAAAATCCAGTCCTAAATGTCACACAATTTTCAGTCTATGGCACCCTATCATGCTATGTTCATGCATTGAGTTCCATTCAAGCAGAAGATTGCAAATCTGCAATTCTTAGATGTCCACTTGAATTTGAATATTTTTCAGAAAATTCTTTGTTTTGTGCAGTTTCCATGTAACAGAACTGCATGGATGCATTATTACACTTCTGGGTCAGAGGAGCAAAAAGGTTGTTAAAAACAAATTATATATTGCTGAACAATTTATGAATGATACCAACCTTCTGCTTTAGGTGACACAGTTGGACTTTAAAACATAGCAAAATTAAACTTGGACATTATATACTTTACACAGTACTTTTTTTTAACTAAAACCTAAGGTACTTTTTCTTTCCAATGTTTCCTCTCATGAAAGTGGTGACTCATGATTCCACAGATGCTGGCAGGCCTCCGGTACCTTACCCAAGTGGCCATTCTTCACGTATGAGCCTAGACAGTGAGTGTTGGCAGGCTATTAAATTATGGAGTGTATCATTGCCAAGTCTCATCATGTCTTCATCAGACGTCCACACAAACACACACACATTTTACTATGGGGTCACTGAATAGCAATCAGGAGCAGGAAACCCTGCTGTTTTTTCCTGTCCCTAGCCCAGGAACACTAAGGTCAATTATAGTGCCCTTACTGTTGCTCTGGCTGAGATCACCTAACTTAACACAGATCAGGGATTGAACCTGGGTTGTTATCACACCATGTGATGGATTTACCCATTTATCCATCAGAGGAATAATAAAAAGTATTGCTAATAAAGTAAATTGAATGGTTTTGCAAAAATGTTTTAGAACAAAACCTGCAATTTAAAAATACTTTTTAATAATAGTGATAAGACAAAATGTACACTAAAAGGAATTAAACAAAAACTAATAGATATAAGTATCTAACATGAGTAAAATAAGAAAATACAAAAAAATGAAAAAGAAATTAAAGCCAATTTTCTGGAAAAAAGTTACACAAATCTTAATTATGCATCATTTGGGTCATTAATGAATCTTAAAACCATTTTTAGCCAGTCTGAATCCAGAATGAAACATGAGCTTTGTTGATAGATTTTGATGGTGAGAAGGTTTGACAGCTCAAGCTTGTCAGTCTTTTTTATTAGGCAAGATTGCCTTAGGCCAAGCAGGACTGATAGAATTGGAGCTGCACAAGTTAATTTATAATTATTTTACAGATAGCACAAAATAAAGTTACTTTCTTATTTTAGCTGTTAATGACTCGTGAGGCAGCTAGTCCTTCTATTTCAAGACTGGACAGACTTCTGTTTGGCTTAACTTGCTGCTTAATTCTTAATTGTATAACACTGTCTCGTAGAGAGTGATGGATTGACATCAAAGCTCTTACATGACTGTTGGGTTAAGATTCCCTGTTGCCAGGGTTACAGATTTTTTTAGAAACACTATGCTCAGAAAATAAGCTGGCTGAAATTTGAAACGCTGGATTGCAGCACTAAGCTATGGCTAGTGGTTTATAGTGTCCAGGCTAAAGTATCACTAATTGACACAACCTGGACTGTCAGCAAGATCATAAGGAAAAAAATTGTTCTTTTAAGCCATTATAACATGATACTTAATTTTTGTTGACGATGTACACTATTTAGATTCTAGTTAGCATTTTGTGCAAAGGATAGCTAGAAATTATGCTGAATCAATACTGTACACAGCAAGATATTTAAAACTGGCAAGGAGCCAAGCAAAATAGCTAACATTTTGCATGGAAGAAAACCTAGGAGTGAGGCCATAGGGCGGAAACAGTCTGTTTCACAGTCTCTTTAGCCAGAATGTTGGCCAGTTCTGCAACACAGTCATTTTATTAGCCATATGAGAGAAAACCTCATATGAATAGCAATAGTCTTTATTATCTGTGCTTTTTGGATTTTTCCATTTCCAATTTTATAAAAGTGCAATGGATATAATTTGCTGCTAAGGAGATGATTGTATTCATTTAAGATTTCTTCCGAGAAAAGCTCTTTCTTTGTGGTGGTATTACGTAAAGTTGACCCGAAGAACCTGTACTGTACCTGAATTATTTCTTACGGTACTTTTAAAGCACTGTGGAGAAGAGGATGTAGTTTGCTGCTCTTGATAGAAACGCTGAATGCTACTGAACACTGAACTGAAGTGGAAATGTGTCTGCTGCTGGTTTCCTAAAAGTTCTTAAAAGCTGCCTTCTGTGTCTGTTGCTGTGCCTGGAAAGTACTTTGATTAAAGACTTAAGTAAAATATATTTGTAATATATAACCAGATAAATTACCTGAAGAAGCCTGTTCATTAGCCTTGTTGTAGACTCATGGGACTATTTTTGACTTGAAATCTGCTAAAAGAAAACATTCTGGGTTTGTCAGAATGCTGCTGGAAGCAAGTTTACCAGTCTTTGACCTGCTTAGCCATAACTGGAGTCAACCATCTTTAAGGTATGTTAACTTTAAATCAGTCCTTTATATACATGAAGCTCAAAAATGTGCTACTAGTAAATTCTAGACCTGTAGATATTTAGGAAACTTTAATCCTGTAGATATTTGATTTATTTGCCATCAAATAGAATGCACCAAAAGGTGAACGTTCAAGTAGTTGCAAAAGATGGGGAAAATATGGGGCAAACATAACAACATTGATTTTAAATTTAAATAGCTTTATTACTGCAAAATCTGATTATACACCACACCAGTGTAAAACCAGCACCCACAATTTTTATATTGCATGGCTCAGTGGTAAATGACTGTCTGATCCAGTGCATAAGTTGCTTCTACAAGTTTGCAAGTAATAAAACCCTTTGCTGGGAAGCATAAGGTATTAAGGTACATAATAACTATTTGCAAAGAATATATGCACTAAATGAATTGAAATTAACCCAGTTTATATTTATGCCACATATTTATATTCAAAACATAGCGGGTGAATTTCTACGGAGGTTCTCTCACTTCTCCACCATAACATCGGAGGAAGAGCTACGGGAACCCTGGAAATATGTGCAAATGGTGCTTGCACCATTTTTCCAGGGTTTCCGCAACTCTTCCGTCGAGGATACAGCAAACGAGCGGGAGAACCTCTATGGAAATTCTCATCCAAAGTCTACAAATATGCTTTACAAAATTTGGAAAACCCGCATAGCACTAATCCTCTGTTCGAAAATTTTTGCAAAAATTTAGGCATGAGTAGAGTGGCAGAATGTAGATAGAAAAAGTTAACAGACTCTTTGGCCGCGATTTTGCTGACCTTGGCGGGTCCCGACCCCACTGCTGTAACTCCATCCCGGCCTCTGAAATGAATTTACCTTGATTGGGCTTGTTAACCCCGCCCAGCGCATTTGCCAGCCAATTAGAGGAAGCGGGTCTGGTGATGTCATTTGATGATGCATCATCAGCCGGTTTCCTTAAAGGAACCATGGCCAACTTTACTTTGACATTTGTGCTGTCAGTGTTCTGCAGCATTGAGGGGCTGCAAACACTGACAATCACTGCACAGAGGTGCAGGGCTGCACGCAGGCTCTCCCATGTGCTTATGGAAGGAGTCACAGCATGCAGGGAGGTCCTCTTCCCTTCCCATGGGTGGAAGAGACCTCCCCAGGAGATCAACACAGCCTGGGTGCATATGACAGAGGAGGGCACAAGCAGGGATGTGGTCAGGAGGACCTGGGTGCAGTGCTGCAAACATTTCAATGATCTCAGTAGATCATAAAACGTTAGTACAAAGCCACACTCAACATCATCCTGCTGTGCCTCTCATCACATCCCCATCACTCTGCCTTCCCTACCCTACTCCTGCACATCCTTACTCACACCAACTTACCTTGCACCTCTGCCATCCCTCTCTATCTATATTATCACATCCCCATCTCAATAGCCACCCCTCACACTCACCCTCATCCTAGTGCAATCATACCAACTAACAACACACAAGGGTAGGCACTTGGGTATTTTATGCAATGTTCATGTAAAGTTTCTGTTAATGTGGTGTCAAACATTGAAACCTTTATTTTCAATACTTTACGTTCTTGGACAGATTTGTGTGCACCTTTGGAAGTGGCTTAGTGAGTTGCAGTGAATGGTGAGACATAATGGTACCTCCCGCAATGGCGATGAGTGTGAAAGGAATGGTTTGGGCATTGTAGGGATGCTTTATGGTGTTGGTGTGTTCAAATGAAGTAAATCTGGCCATTGTGAGGCTATCCCTGGCCTCCCAGGCAGCGGTGTGGTCGGGTGCTGGTACGCTGTGTCCTGTGCAGCATCAGGTGTTTGCGGAGAAGGTTGGTGTTGTTGTTGGTGCTGCTGGTGTGCCTGGTGCTGCTGGTGTTGGGGCTGATCGTGGTGGGATTCTGAGGACCAAGGTGAGGGAGTATAAAGGGCACCCATGCTGATGGAATAGTTGGCAGGTGACGTAGAGAAGAGAGAAGCGATTTGTCAATGGTGAGAGAGGTAATGAGCTCAGACTGGATGGAGACTTGTGTAAAGACTTGCAGCATGGTGAATCTGTTGTGGAAATGCAGAGAGGAAGAGCTTGTGGCTGAGGGAAGATATCTCTAAGGTGGGAGCTTTTATTTGACATTTGAAGCTATCAACTCAACAGCTGATTCAATAGCCACTGAACTCCAGTCTCAGCTTAACAGACATGATCCCCGAGCAGCGAGGACCCCGTGGGCGAGCACGTAAAATCAAAAGATGAGCTCAAATGTGTTCTTAATCATCTCTAAGCAAGGTCATAATGACCTGAATTGGGTCCCCCACCGCTGCGTGTCGTATCTGCTTAGCGCTGACAGACCCGACATCAGGGAAAGGCGCGTGGCGGTGGGTTCACAGCGGGGTCCTGACCCGCTGAGGAAAAAAAACACTTTCCCACCTGACCCGCCACCAATCGTGCCTGCTGACGCCCTGGAAAATCTAGCCCTGTGTCTACACTTGGCACTGATATGCTAATTCCTACCCTTCCCAACAAAGATGGAGATAAATCCTGTACTAATCAGGTACATGGGAGGTGCTGATGGGCTTCAGTGCTCTATAATTCTGACCTGCTTATACTTTCCTCTGTTGCAATGTACACCATAGTTTTTGTGTAATGTTGTATGCAATTTTCACACTGACGGGACGTGGCAAAAAACCATGAACCCCTCACTTGCACTTCCATACTGATGCTGTCCACAGTGATCAGTCAACTTCGGCCAGGTTCTCTTCAGCTGATTTCCCCATGTTACTCCATATCCGAGAAATATAATAGGTAATTGTACCTTTAAAAGGTGTGGACTACTCACTGGATACCTGTTTCTGCCCGAAATAGCATGCTGTAAGTGGCGACTTTGTAATTGACAATAATGGTAATGGCAATTGCTTGATGCTCTGAGGAGGCTGAATGGATTTTCCTTGATCTGTCAAAATAGCAGATGGTACATTATGAGGAAATAAGCATACTTGTCATATGGGTGTTTTTGTTATTACATGAACTATTAAATGTTCAGTCATGGTGTGTGGACATTTTCAAGCTTTCCCCTCTAACAGATCAGCAATAAATAGTTGCTGCGGAAGTTCCACAATTCCAGCTGGTGGAATTATTTAATGGGGTATGGTATCAATGCTGTGAGTTGAATAATACTAATAGTAACGCACTCACAAATTTTATGGAATTGTTCTGCCCAGTTCCTGGTACATGTTTCCCGCCTAGCAAGGACTAAAACCAGCATTTATCAGTTGTATAACAACAATGACTTGCATTTAAGTAGCTCCTTTAATGTAAAAAAAGTTCCAAAATGCTTCACAGAAGTGAAATCAATAATAAATGGATACCAAGTCAAAGAAGGAGATATTAGGAGGATTGCCAAAAGAGGTGGGCTTTAAAGAGGGTTATAAAGGAGGAGAGGGAAGAAGAGAGGTGAAGGGTTTCGGGAGGGAATTCATGACCAACTAGTTACTATCCTTCTTGCAGGTGAAGATAAGTAGGGTTGAGTTGGCTGCAAGTGGACAAAGCTGTGGATGAGAGATTAGAACCAAGTCATTCCTCTCTGGCAGACTTGATAATCCAGTTTCAGAGCCAGGTGAGTCTGCAGTAGTTCAAGGAACCATTGATTGATCAGCCTGCCTCATTAAGGGACCTGGATGAGTACACCTGTCACTGCAGACTGGATTATTCCCAGTTGGCTCTAAATAGCTCTGCAAGCCACTAGCCTAAGGGATAGAATGGTTTTAGCTGGACAAGTAGCGGGAAGATTACCAGTGCTGTGTGCTAGTGGGCTGTGTAGTTTTAGCTACACCCGAAGGGGCCTCTAACCTTGTATCTTGTTAACTTGTACCTTGGAGTACATAATATTTGTGCAAAATGGCTCAGCAGCAATTTAATTTTACTGACCAGCCCTGAAGTCACAGAGTCATCCTTATAATGGAGAAACCTGAGCATATTATTGGTGGGCCACATCAATGAGATTAACAGCTCCACCCATAAAATAATCTTTATTTTTATACCACACATAAGTCGTGTGTGATAACAACTATTTTACACAATGTCAGATAGTGTTGCATGAATTAGTTTTTACAAATCAATGTATCTCAATTTCCTCTAAACATTGAAATGCTTATACTCTTGTTTTAGAGACAAATTGGTTATAAATACTGGTGGAAACTTACCTTTAGCAAAATATAATGTAGATGATTCTATTTCAAATTGTTTAGTATCAACTTTGTTAATGGTATAATATTTTCTATTTCGGTTGCTGGCAGTAAAACTGTCAATTAAAGGGTTTCCAATACCAGCATCAGGCCGGCGGGTTTTAGCCTGAAACCGAGCGCCCTGGAGCAGCTCGTTGGCTCTGGGCCGCCACAATATCAGGCATTGCTGCTCTTGTTCTTCTCAGTGGTAGAGGTCACAGAAGAGGGAGGTTTTGTTGAAGTAACATGGTGAGTTGCAGCAATGCATTCTGTAGATCTGCAGCCACAGTGTGCTGGTGGGGGTGGATATTGAACCTGGTAACAAAGATGTCAATCAGGTGAACTGGTTGGTATTTAGTTCCTTGTTGTTGTGGCTACATCCGTCCAGTTGAGTGGTAAATATTTCATCACACTCCTGACTTCAGCCTTCTAGCTAGTGGATAGATTTTGAAGGGACACGTGAGAATTTATGTGGTGTGAATGTTACCTGCCACTTGTCAACCCAAGTCTGGAAGTTATCCCGGTCCTGCTCCAGGCTGGCATAGGCTGCTTCATTAGTGGAGAAGTTGTGAATGAAGCTGAACACTGTGGAGTTGTCAATGAATCACCCCACTGCTGATCTTATAATGGAGGGAAGGTCATTGATGAAGCAGCTGAAGATTTCTGGACCAAGGACATTTCTCTGAGGAACTCCTACAGTGGTGTCCTGGGGATGTGATGACTGGCCCCCCACAGCTACAAACATCTTCCTTTGTGTCAGGTACGACTCCAGCCACTGGAGAGTTTTACCCTTTGACCCCCATTGAGCTAATTTTGGGGGGGCTTCTTGGTACCATACTCAATTGAATGTTGCTTTGAGGTTGAGAACAGCTATTTTCATCTCTCCTCTGGCATTCAGTTCTTGTATCTATCTATGGATCAAGACTATGATGAGGTCTGGAGTCAAGTGGTTCTGGCAGAACCCGAACTGAATGTTAATTAACAGAGGGATGACACTATTGAAGACTCCTTTCATCTCTTTACTAAAGATTGGGAGGAGGCTAATAGGGCAGAAACTGGCTGGGTTAGATTTATCCATTTTTTTGTGGTTAGGAAATAACTGGGAAATCTTCCACATTGTTGGGGAGATGTTAATATCATAGCTGTATTAGGGGAATAGCCAGCTATGGTCCGCAGGTCTTCAGCACTACAGCTGGGATGTTGTCTGAGCCCATAGCATTTGATATGGCCAGTGCACCAAGCCACTTCTTAATGTCATGTGGAGTGTACCAAAATGGCTGGACACTGACATCTATGATGGTGGGGACCTTGGAAGGAAACCGAGCCGGATCATTCACGCAGCAATTTGAAATTTGTCCTCTAGCAAATAATTTTTTATTAGAGACTGAGAGAAGCATTCCATTATTTGGCTAGATTAAATGATGCTAATGCATTTTGGAAAATTGTACACAATGCTCAAACTGCAGACCTACTTTCACCTATCAGAGTTACAGCTCTGGGCAGAACTATCAGCCTAGATTTTCTAGCCCCCGTTGATTGATGTGCATCTCCTGTGCAATGGACTTCCCCACCACAGAGATGTGCCCGACAGCAGAGGAACATCCAGCTCGGGGTCATTTGAATACCGAGGTGGATGAGGTGGAAGGGAGACACAAAACTGTTTTATTTGGGTTTCCATGGCTCTTGCACCAAATTTATGGTGAACTAGCAGGAGAACCCCATGGAATTTCACCTTCGCAGTTCCCAAGTACCTTTTAACGTTCTAATTGAATTTATTTAATGAAAATACAGTTAATCATATAATCATAGAAGATAGGAGCAGGAGTAGGCCATTCGGCCCCTCTAGCCTGCTCCGCCATTCAATGCGATCATGGCTGATCATCCAAATTCAGTACCCTGTCCCTGCTTTCTCCCCATATCCCTTGATCCCTTTAGCCTTAAGAAATATATCCAACTCCTTCTTGAATCTATATAATGAATTGGCCTCTACTGCCTTCTGTGGCAGAGAATTCCACAGGTTCACCACTCTCTGGGTGAAGAAATTCCTCCTCATTTCTGTCCTAAATGGCTTACCCCTTATCCTTAGACTGTGACCCCTGGTTCTGGACTCCCCGACCATCGGGAACATCCTTCCTGCATCTAGTTTGTCCTGTCCTGTCAGAATTTTATAAGTTTCAATGAGATCCCCTCTCATTCTTCTAAACTCCAGCGAGTATAAGCCCAATCGACCCAATCTCTCTTCATATGTCATTCCTGCCATCCCAGGTATCAGCCTTGTGAATCTTCGCTGAACTCCTTCCATGGCAAGAACATCCTTCCTCAGATAAGGCGACCAAAACTGCACACAGTACTCAAGTTGTGGTCTCACCAAGGCCCTGTACAACTGCAGCAAGACATCCTTGTTCCTGTACTCAAACCCTCTCACTATGAAGGCCAACATACCATTTGCCTTCTTAACCGCCTGCTGCACCTGCATGCTTACCTTCAGCGATTGGTGCACAAGGACACCCAGGTCTCGTTGCACTTCCCCTTCTCCCAATCAATTGCCATTCAGATAATAATCTGCCTTTCTGTTTTTGACACCAAAGTGGATAACCTCGCATTTATCCACGTTATATTGCATCTGCCACGCTTCTGCCCACTCACCCAACCTGTCCAAATCATCCTGGAGTTTCTCGGCATCCTCCTCGCAGTACACACGCCCACCCAGTTTTGTGTCGTCTGCAAACTTGGAGATATTACATCTAGTTCCCTTGTCTAGATCATTAATATATATTGTGAATAGCTGGGTCCAAGGACCGATCCCTGCGGTACCCTACTAGTCACTGCCTGCCACTCGGAAAAAGACCCGTTTATTGCAACTCTTTGCTTTCTGTCTGCCAACCAGTTCTCTATCCAAGTCAATGCCTTGCCCCCAATCCCATGTGCCTTAACTTTACACGCTAATCTCTCATGCGGGACCTTATCAAAAGCCTTTTGGAAGTCCAAATACACCACATCTACTGGTTCTCCCTTATCTATTTTACCAGTTACATCCTCAAAAAATTCCAATAGATTAGTCAAGCATTTTGTAAATCTATGTTGACTTTGTCCGATCCTGTCACTGTTTTTCAAGTGCTCAGCTATTACATCTTTTATAATGGACTCTAGCATTTTCCCCACTACCGATGTCAGGCTTACCGGTCTGTAATTCCCCGTTTTCTCTCTACCACCCTTTTTGAATAGTGGGGTAACATTAGCTACCCTCCAATCCATGGGTACTGTTCCAGATTCCATCGAATGTTGGAAGATGATCAGCAATGCCTCTACTATTTCTAGGGCCACTTCCTTAAGTACCCTAGGATGTAGATTATCAGGCCCTGGGGATTTATCGGCCTTCAATCCCTTCAATTTCCCTAACACCATTTCCCTACAAATACTGATTTCTTTCAGTTCCTCCCTTTCATCAGACCCTATGTTCCCCAACATCTCTGGGAGGTTATTTGTGTCCTCCTTTGTGAAGACAGAACCAAAATATGTATTTAATTGGTCTGACATTTCTTTGTTCCCCATTATAAGTTCCCCTGATTCTGACTGCAAGGGACCTATGCTTGATTTCACTAATCTTTTTCTCTTCACATATCTATAAAAGCTTTTACAGTCAGTTTTTATGTTCCCTGCAAGCTTACTCTCGTATTCTATTTTCCCCTTCTTAATTAATCCCTTTGTCCTCCTTTGTTCAATCTTAAACTGCTCCCAATCCACAGGGTTATTGCTTTTTCTGGCCAATTTAAATGCCCTCTCCTTGGATCTTATGCTATCCCTAATTTCCCTTGTTAGCCACGGTTGAGTCACCCTTTTTGTTTTATTCTTATGCCAAACTGGGATGAACAAATTCTGTAGTTCGTCCATGCGGTCTCTGAATGTTTGCCATTGCCTATCCACCGTCAACCCTTTGAGTGACATTCCCCAATCAATCCTACCCAACTCGCACCTCATACCATCGTAGTTTCCTTTATTTAAATTCAGGACCCTAGTCTCTGAGTCAACTACTTCACTCTCCATCCTAATGAAGAATTCTATTATATTATGATCGCTCCGACCCAAGGGGCCTCGCACAACAAGATTGCTAATTAATCCTTTCTCATTGCATAATACCCAGTCTAAGATGGCCTGATCTCTGGTTGGTTCCTCGACATATTGGTCCAGGAAACCATCCCGTAAACACTCCAGGAATTCCTCCTCCATAGTATTGTTACTAATTTGGTTAGCCCAATCTATATGTAAATTAAAGTCACGCATGATGACTGCTGTGCCCTTATTGCACGCTTCTCTAATTTCCCTTTTAATGCCATCCCCAACCTCCGCATTACTGTTTGGAGGTCTATATATCACTCCACTAACGTTTTCTGCCCCTTGTTATTTCTCAGTTCAACCCATACAGATTCCACATCATCAGAGCTAATATCCTTCCTTTCAATTGTGTTAATCCCCTCTTTAACCAGCAATGCTACCCCACCTCCCTTTCCTTTTTGCCTATCTTTCCTGAATATTGAGTACCCCTGGATATTAAGTTCCCAGCCTTGGCCACCCTGGAGCCATGTTTCGGTAATTCGGTAATAAGTATTATAGGTGTTAGGTTTCTGCATTTTGACCATTTTCCCACAGAAATAAAATTGGCAAAGAGTTACATTTAAAGAATCATAGAATTATAGAAAGTTACAGCACGGAAGGAGGCCATTTCGGCCCATCGTGTCCGCGTCGGCCAACAAAGAGCTATCCAGCCTAATCCCACTTCCCAGCTCTTGGTCCGTAGCCCTGCAGGTTACAGCATCCCAAGTGCACATCAAGTACTTTTTAAATGTGATTAGGGTTCCTGTCTCTACCACCCTTTCAGGCAGTGAGTTCCAGACCCCCACAACCCTCTGGGTGAAGAAATTTCCCCTCAAATCCCCTCTAATCCTTCCCCCAATTACTTTAAATCTGTGCCCCCTGGTTTTTGACCCCTCTGCTAAGGGAAATATGTCCTTTCTATCCACTTTATTTATGCCCCTCATAATTTTATACACCTCAATAAGGTCTCCCCTCAGCCTCCTCTGTTCCAAGGAAAACAAACCCAGCCTATCCAGTCTTTCCTCATAGCTAAGATTCTCTACTCCCGGCAACATCCTTGTAAATCTCCTCTGTACCCTCTCTAGTGCAATCACATCTTTCCTGTAATGTGGTGACCAGAACTGCACGCAGTACTCTAGTTGAGGCCTGACTAGTGTTTTATACAGTTGAAGCATAACCCCCTGCTCTTGTATTCTATGCCACAGCTAATAAAGGCAAGCATTCCATATGCCTTCTTAACCACCTTATCTACCTGGCCTGCTACCTTCAGGGATATGTGGACATGCACTCCAAGGTCCCTTTGTTCCTCTACACTACTCAGTGTCCTACCATTTAATGTGTATTCCCTTTCCTTGTTAGCCCTCCCCAAATGCATTACCTCACACTTCTCCGGATTGAATTCCATTTGCCACTGTTCTGCCCACCTGAACAATTTATTGATATCTTCCTGCAGTCTACAGCTTCCTTCTTCAGTATCAACCACATAGCCGATTTTAGTATCATTTGCAAACTTCTTAATCATACCCCCTATGTTCAAGTCAAGATCATTGATATATACCACAAAAAGCAAGGGACCTAGTACTGAGCCCTGCGGAACCCCACTGGAAACAGCCTTCCAGTTACAAAAACACCCATCAACCATTACCCTCTGCTTCCTGACTCCGAGCCAGTTTTGAATCCAACTTGACACTTTGCCCTGAATCCCATGGGCTTTTAACTTCGTGACCAGTCTGCCATGTGGAACCTTATCAAAAGCCTTCCTAAAGTCCATATACACTACATCAAACGCACCACCCTCATCTACCCTCCTTGTTACCTCCTCAAAAAATTCAATCAAGTTTGTCAGACACGACCTTCCCTTAACAAATCCGTGCTGACTATCCTTGATTAATCTGTGTCTTTCTAAATGAAGATTTATCCTGTCCTTCAGAATTCTTTCCAATAATTTTCCCACCACCGAGGTTAGGCTGACTGGTCTGTAATTACTCAATCTATCCTTTTCTCCCTTTTTAAACAAGGATACCACATTAGCAGTTCTCCAGTCCTCCGGCACCACACCTGAAGCCAGAGAGGATTGAAAAATGATGGTCAGGGCCTCTGCTATTTCCTCTTTTGCTTCGCTTAACAGTCTGGGATACATTTAATCCGGGCCTGGGGATTTATCCACTTTTAAAGCTGCTAAACCCCATAATAATTCCTCTCTCACTATGTTTATTTCATCTAATATTTCATACTCCTCCCCCCCGATAGCAATGTCTGCTTCGCCCCTCTCCTTTGTGAAAACAGATGCAAAGTATTCATTAAGAACCCTACCGACATCTCCCACCTCCATACACAGATTACCCTCATGATCTCTAATAGGCCCTACCCTTTCTTTAGTTATCCTCTTACTCTTAATATATTTATAAAACATCTTTGGGTTTTCCTTGATTTTATTTGCCAAGAATTTTTCATGCTCTCTCGTTGCTTTACTAATATCCTTTTTAATTGCACCCCTGCACTTTCTGTACTCCTCTAAAGATTCTGGAGTATTTAGCCCTCGGTATCTGTCATATGCCTCCCTTTTTTTCTTTACCCTACCCTGTATGTCCCTAGACATCCAGGGGGCTCTAGATTTGTTAGTCCCACCTTTTTCTTTAAGGGCAGATATTTGGTCTGAACCCTCTGGATCTCCTCCTTGAATGCCTCCCACTGCTCTGACACTGATTTACCTTCAAGTAGCTGTTTCCAGTCCACTATGGCTAAATCCCCTCTGAGCTTAGCAAAATTTGCTTTTCCTCAATTTAGAATTTTTATTCCTGGTCTATCCTTGTCCTTTTCCATAACTACCTTAAATCTAACAGAATTATGGTCACTAGCACCAAAATGCTCCCCCACTGATATGCCTTCTACCTGCCCAGCTTCATTCCCTAAAACTAAGTCTAGAACCGCCTCCTCCCTTGTTGGGCTTGCTACATACTGGCTAAAATAGTTCTCCTGGATGCATTTTAGGAATTCCGCACCCTCTATACCCTTCACACTAATTTTATTCCAGTTAATATTGGAGTAGTTGAAATCCCCTACTATTACTGCCCTATAGTTTTTGCACTTCTCAGAAATTTGTCTACATATTTGTTCTTCTATCTCCCTCTCACTGTTTGGGGGTCTGTAGTACACTCCCAGCAGTGTGATCGCCCCTTTTTTGTTTTTCAATTCGACCCATATGGCCTCGTTTGATGATCCCTCCAACATATCATCCCTCCTCACAGCTGTAATTGTTTCTTTAATCAATACCGCGACCCCCCTTCCTTTTTACCTCCCTCTCTATCCCATCTGAAAATCCTGTAACCAGGAATGTTGAGCTGCCATACCTGCCCCTCTTTCAGTCACATCTCTGTAATAGCTACAATATCATAGTCCCAAGTATCTGCCTGTGCCCTCAGCTCATCTGCCTTGTTCACTATACTCCTTGCATTGAAGTATATACCATTTAATACAGGCAAATCTCCTTGTTGACTACTATCCAGCTCTTGATTCCTCTGTCCTTCCAATTTACTTTCTACGTTTTTGTTTTCCAATTCCAGTTTTTCTTCCCTCCTTATTGACTCTATACTTAGGTTCCCATCCCCCTGCCAAGCTAGTTTAAACCCTCCCCAACAGCACTAGCAAACCCTCCCGCGAGGATATTGGTCCCGTTCCCATTGAAGTGCAACCCGTCTGGCTTGTAGAGGTCCCACTTCCCCCAGAAACGGTTCCAGTTCCTCAGGAATCTAAAGTCCTCCCTCCTACACCATCTCTCCAGCCACACATTCATCTGCTCTATCTTCCTATTTCTGTACTCACTAGCACGTGGCACTGGTAGTAATCCGGAGATTACTACCTTTGAGGTCCTTTTAACCTCTTTCCTAGCTCCCTAAACTCTGCCAGCAGGACCTCATCCCTCTTCCTACCTATGTCGTTGGTACTGATATGGACCACGACCTCTGGCGTTCACCCTCCCCCCTCAGAATGCCTTGCAGCCGTTCAGTGACATCCTTGACCCTGGAACCAGGGAGGCAACATACCATCCTGGAGATACGTCTGCGGCCGCAGAAAAGCCTGTCTGCTTCCCTAACTATTGAATCCCCTATCACTATTGCTCTCCCTCTCCTCTTCCCCCCCGCCTGTGTAGCTGAGCCTTCCATGGTGCTGTGGACTTGGCTCTGACTGCACTCCCCAGAGGAACCATCGCCCTCACCAGTACTCAGCATCGAATACTGGTTGGTGAGCAAGATGGGCTCAGGGGACTCCTGCACTACCTGCCTGGTCCTCCTCTTCTGCCTGATAGTCACCCATTCCCTCTCTGCCTGCACACTCTTAAGCTGCAGGGTGACCACCTCCCGAAACGTGCTATCCACGTGGCTCTCAGCCTCGCGGATGCACAGCAGTGACTGCAGCCGCCGCTCAAGCTCCGTAACCCAGTGCTCGAGCTGCTGTAGCTGGTGACACTTCCCGCACATGTGGTCGTCCAGACCACGGGAGGTGTCCAGGACTTCCCACATGGCACAGGTGTGATCTGCCCTGCCATACCTCTAATTAACAGACTATTTACTAACTTAGCTGGAATAAACTTAAATACTTTAAGAAAGCCAAGTAAAAACACTTACCAGATACTCACCAATCAGCTCCCTCTTTTTGAACATTTAGTTTTTAATCCCAGCTCTTAATTTAAAGCAAAGTGTATCCACCACTGTTTAAAAAAAGAACTCAGAGAAAAGGGGGTAATGATATAATGTGCTGGGCATTAAAGTTGTTGCCCCAAAAACTGTAAACAATAAGAAGTAAGCAATTTGTTAGCCTGTGATCAGTATACTCTCATGCATAGCGTGTTGGGAGGGGCATGGTCCTGGGTACTTGGTAAGGTTTTTTGGCAGAGGTGCTTCCCTCTGTGTGAACACAGCAAGATAAAAAAAACAGAGAAAGAAGCAACCACCGATAGTTTATTTTTAAAACAGAAAGCAGCAAGGGAAAGCTTTCATCAGACTCAGGTTAGCATGCAGGAGGCTGGTTAGAAGTTATGGGGGGCGAAATTGGTCTTTGTCAGTCGCGCAAAATGGTTGATAGTGAAAGAGCAGCCAGTTTTACACCCTGTCCGATTTTCTTTTCCATTTTGCACTGTCGAAGACCTATTTCACTCCTATTTTGTTTAAGTCAAGCAAGTCAAACCACTGATATGGGGAAATGTAGCATGCTATTTTTTTAATTATTATGCAAGTTTTACTGATTGAATAAGTGAGTCCAATCATAACTGTTGCTCTGTATCTGCTCAACCACACTCTCACCACCATCTTTGATGCCCTAGTCCCTATTAAAACCATTACTCTCTCTCACCCTGGCCTTTCACCCTGGTACGGCCCTCATCTTCGCTCCCTTAAGTCCAAGGGATGCAGACTTGAACGGATATGGCGGACAACTGGTTTAGCCATTCACCGCCAGATCTGGCCGGACCACATAAAGCATTATCGAGCCCTGCTCCCGTCTGCCAAAACTGCTCACTATTCCAGGATCATTCTGGAATGCAAATATAACCCTTCTATTCGTTACTGCTAATCATCTTCTTAAACCCCTCTCCCTGTCTCTCCAACCTCACCTCCAACAACAAGTGCGAGGAGCTCACGGACTTCTTTGTCTCTAAGATTGAGACCATCTAATCAGCTGCCACTTTCCTTCCTTCCCCTAGCCCACCGGGCCAGACTTCCTCTAAGGTTCCCCCCTGCCCTAGCCCTGAACTCGCATCTTTCTCCAGTTTCTCTCCGATCTCCCCTCATGATCTCTCCGCGCTCATCTTGTCCATGAGACCCACTTCCTGCCATCTCAACCCTATTCCCACTAAACTGCTGATCACCCAACTTCCTTTTCTGGCTCCCATGTTAGCTGTCATTGTTAACGGTTCTCTCTCCTCGGGTAATGTCCCCCCCTCCCTCAAATCTGCCGTCATCACCCCTCTCCTCAAAAAAACAACCCTTGACCCCCTCCGTCCTTGCAAACTACTGCCCCACCTCCAACCTCCCTTTTCTCTCCAAAGTCCTTGAATGTATTTTCGCCTTCCAAATCCGTGCCCATCTTTCCTGGAACTCCATGTTTGAATCCCTCCAATCAGGTTTCCGCCCTTGCCACAGTACTGAATTGGCTCTCATCAAAGTCACAAATGACATCCTTTGTGACTGTGACAAAGGTAAACTATCCCTCCTCGTCCCTCTCGACTTGTCTGCAGGTGTTGACACGGTTGACCATGCCATCCTTCTCCAACGCCTCTCCCCGTCGTCCAGCTGGGTTGACTGCACTCGCCTGGTTCCATTCTTATCTATCTAATGGTAGCCAGAGCATCACCTGCAATGGCTTCTCTTCCCGCTTCCACATCATTATTTCTGGTCTCCCCCAAGGATCTATCCTTGGCCCCCTCCTTTTTCTCATCTACATGCTGCCTCTTGGCGACATCATCTGAAAACACAGCATCAGTTTCCACATGTACGCTGACACCCAGCTCTACCTCACCACCACTTCTCTCGACCCCTCCACAGTCTCTAAATTGTCAGACTGCTTGTCCGACATCCAGTACTGGGTAAGCAGAAATTTTCTCCAATTAAATATTGGGAAGACCGAAGCCATTGTTTTCGGTCCCCACCACAAACTCCGTTCCCTAGCCACTGACTCCATCCCTCTCCCTAGGATCTGTCTGAGGCTGAACCAGACTGTTCGCAACCTTGGTGTTATATTTGACCCTGAAATGAGTTTCTGACCACGTATCCGTGGCATAACTAAGACCGCCTATTTCCACCTCCATAACATCGCCCATCTCTGCCCCTGCCTCAGCTCATCTGCTGCTGAAAGCCTCATCCATGCCTTTGTGAAGGAATAAGTATATTTCAGAAAAATACACCATCCTATGAACAGAATTCTGATATTAATACATGACATACTGGGTTTAAAAGTCTGGAAAGCCTCGGCGACACAGGCTGCAAACACAATACAGGCTTTTGAGATAAGAACAGTTGATAACAAAAGCTGTAAACACCAAACAAGCTTTGAAATGGGTATTGGTTTGTAAATACTGAGACAAAGCCCCTATTGAAGCAAACCACGGTGCTTCCAGAATGTCTGCAGTTTGGAACCAAAACAATAGCAATGCCCAAGTAAAGTGTTAAAAGCTAACATGTCGAACAGGTGCACGGAACATTAAAAAAACCAAGTGCCTTTGAAAAAATGACATCAAGTAAGAGAAATACCTGCCATAAAATAGTTTTATGTTAAACTTAGAACAAGGAGACATGATTCTTAATACAACCAATTGAAGTAAATAAGAAATGGAAAGAACACCCTAGATGAAGTGTTTTTGATTTACAAATTGTAAAAGGTACAAACAGAACACTTTGAAGATATAGGGGGAAAAATTCAGTTATTTGCGCCTCCCGTTAGTGCCTTAAGAGGGCGCTAATGGGGCGCAAAGCAACTAGCGCCCGGGCGCGCCGATGTTTGCGCCGCTCGCAAAATTAACTAGACATTTTGCGGCGGCGCTAAACACTACCGCCACGATCTCCTGCATCGGCAGATTGTGACGTCAGTCGAGTGCGCAACACCCCGGTAGCGTCCCGGAGCAGATATTGAGTGGCGGCCCCTGCCTTAGCGCCTGCCGCTAGCAACGACAGGTTGAGGGGAGCATTTTACAGTCAGGAAGGGACTGGTGGAGCGCTATTTAAAGGCGACGGCTTCCTGCCTTTTTTTGTTGGTGACATTTTTGAACCACGCATTCAGAGAGAGAGAGAGAGAGAGAGAGACCTCTGGAGAGATTCAACGCTGTGTGAAGGAGTTTTGGGTACTGAGCAGCACTTTGCAGGTTCATTTTGATTTGCCCTTCCTTGTATCGATTTAGAAGAGACTGTGGGGGTTGCACTCTGAGCTCTTTTACTGGTTCTCTCCATTGTTCTTTCCAGCAGATTTGATGTACAGGTCTCTCCAGGCCAAGATTCAGGGCTGCAATGAGCAGGATGTGGATGGAAAGCAAGATCAACCCTCCCCTTTAAGAACTGGCCAGCACCATTGTGTCTGTGTTCCATTACTGACTGACATCACATGAGCTTCGCCAGCGCTCTGAGGTAGCGCCACGCTCCTTGGCCTTTGCGCCTTAGGACAGTTGTGTAGTGCCTGATTTAGCGCTCCAATCACCTCCAGGGGTGATAAAAGTCAAGTTTGCAGTTGGAGGCGATAATTAGCAGCAGGCGCTAATCTTTGCGCCCGGCCGATAATTGCGCCCCAAATGGGGCGATACTGAATTTCTCCCCCAAATATCAATAGATGACACCAAGCAATCACATTGTGTTTGTATTGAAAATGGAACAGTTAGGAGACACGGCATCTGTAATACAAGCAGCTAAAGGGAGTTAAGAATTCAATAGAAAGACTTCCTAAGAATAGCATCAAATAGATAAATCGATAATAACCAGGATATGATAAGTTTTTGAAACACCTATACAGCAGACAGGATTCTAAAAGTTGGCAGCTGAAATGACAGTAAGAATAGAAAAGAATTCAATAGAGATTGACTAAAGATAATTAGCTTACATCAGCAGAAAACTTCAAAGAATAAACCACTAAAAAAGGTATAAAAATAGAGCTTTTCAGATAGAGAGTCAGAAGTCGCTGGGAAGGGGCAGAGCGATTCTGGCCTTCAGAACCACTCTGCAGGCCTACAACTCTGAATCTCGGGTAATCAAGGTATTTGATTTTGGTGGATATTCTGGATTAAGAAATAAGTAGAAGTGTGGAAATGTAACGAAGTTAAGATTTGAGAATAAGGATCTCTGATAAGAAATGTAAGCTATTTGTATTTTGAACGGTTAAAGTTGCGATTGCCATACCAGCTGTTAACTACATGTCAGTTCTTTAATAAATCTATATATTTAAAAAATTGTCTCAAAGAGTAATTTCTGTATCAATCGCACAAACTCAATTTCTGTACACTCTTCAGAGAGGAGTTGCAGAATTCTGGGGGGTTTTCCGGACCCTCGTAATATCCAGAAGGTTACAATCTAGTTAAACTTGTTAAAAGTGCTATCCGGAGGATGGTAACATCTTCAGGCCATTCCTTTCCTTTAGGGAGAGATAGTCTGAACCTTTAGACCCAATTAAGCATCTCTAGGATTCGGCAACCGCTAACTTTAGTTGAAGGTGAACATCTGGGGAATACGCCTAATCTGGGGTAGCCCAAAAAGGGCTAGGACTTGTAATTATCCCTTCACCTTTGCTACCTCTAGACTTGACTATTCCAATGCACTCCTGGCTGGCCTCCCACGTTCTACCCTATGTAAACTTGAGGTCATCCAAAACTCGGCAGCCCGTGTCCTAACTCGCACCAAATCCCATTCACCCATCCCCCCTGTGCTCGCTGACCGACATTGGCTCCCAGTTAAGCAACGCCTTGATTTCAAAATTCTCATCCTTGTTTTCAAATCCCTCCATGGCCTCACCCCTCCCTATCTCTGTAATCTCCTCCAGCCACACAACCCCCCGAGATATCTGCGCTCCTCTAATTCTGCCCTCTTGAGCATCCCTGATTATAATCGCTCAACCATTGGTGGCCGTGCCTTCAGCTGCCTAGGCCCTAAGCTCTGGAATTCCCAGCCTAAACCTCTCCGCCTCTCTACTTCCCTTTCCTCCTTTAAGACACGCCTTAAAACCTACCTCTTTGACCAAGCTTTTGGTCATCTGCCCTAATTTCTCCTTATTTGGCTCAGTGTCAAATTTTTGTCTTATAATACTCCTGTGAAGTGCCTTGGGACGTTTTACTACGTTAAAAGTGCTATATAAATACAAGTTGTTGTTGTTGTCTGGTCACTTGCTGTGAAATAAAGCAACTTAATGATTCTTTCTGGTCTTGTCTTACCAAATGTTTCCTCAGTCTGTCTTTGAAAAGATTTGAGATGCACATGTAGTGGCATGTGTGATAGACATGAATATTCAGTTCAGACCACAAGAAGCATACTATTGTTGCACCCAGTTTACGCTATTGTATAGTGTGGTAACACTTTTCAGCTTCCTGTATGACATCACTTCCTGTAATCAGTCCAGGATAAATACTGGACTGATCAGTTAGCTCTGGAAGAGGCATAGGGTAAGACCTCTTTTGTATGCAGCACCGTTTTAAGTTGATTAAAGCTTACATTAAGTTTACCACGCGTAAGGCTCATTCTTACGACAATTTAATCAACTTTTGAAAAACTTCGCACTCAAACTTTTTGGACGAACTCGGAGCTAAGGATCCAGGGAATCACCCATCATGGAAAACATCCTTAAACCATCGCGTCTTGACTTGGACCCAAACACCCCAGCAGCCGGTAAGGTGTGGAAACACTGGTATCGCACGTTTGAGAATTTTCTTGAGTATTGCAAAGCTGATGATAACTCAAAGTTGCGGATACTCATCAACTGTGTCACCCCGAATGTATTTCAGTATGTGGAAGACTGGGACAGTTATGAGGAGGCAATTCAGACGCTTAAGAGACTATATACTAAGACACCGAATGAGGTCTATGCTAGACATCTACTAGCTACAGCCCAACAAGGGCCGGAGGAATCCATTGATAAATTCCTCCAAGAGCTTCGCATACTTAGTATGGACTGTAACTTTCGGGCAGCCTCAGCTGAGCTATACCGCGAAGAAATGATCCGTGATGCGTTCATCTGCGGGCTTGCCTCCCCATTTATACGCCAGCGTCTACTGGAAAGTAAGACACTTGAGCTGCAGAGAGCTTATGACCTGGCTTGCTCTCTAGATCTGGCAAAAAGGAATGCAGACCTTTTTACAGTGCCCAGACCTCGGTCTGCTGCCTTAACTACAGTCAGGCAATTTAAGAGGCCACAGGTGAACTCTATTAGGGAGGACTTTATCCCTGACGATCGATCTGATGACTTCACTGATGAAGAGGATGATGACCCCACTGTGGCAGCCTCTTGGCAATCTAAGAAATGCTTTTTTTGTGGTGATGAGTTTCACCCTCGGAGATTCTGCCCTGCTCGCAATGCGTTTTGCAGTCATTGCAACAAAAAGGGTCATTTTGTAAAGGTTTGCCTATCAAGAGCCTCTACGAGGGCTTATCAAGCTAAGTCCTACCGAACTGCCCCAGTAAGGGCCTATCAGGATGTTCCAACTAAAAACTATCGTGCTTCCTCTCGGGTTTTTTCTCGAAGAAACACACCTAGAATTTCAGCCACTCTTTGTGCAACGACACCAATTACAGCTGCTTGTCCTCAGAATCTATTCCATGCAGCTACAAAAGCATCAATTAATGGACATACTTTAGATGCCTTAATTGACTCAGGTAGCACTGATAGTTTCATTAGGGAACAGACTGTTGCACAGTTAAAGCTACATGTTTTTCCATCGGACCAGGCAGTTGCGATGGCTCAGTCATCACTTAATACCAGAATTTCTGGCTTCTGTGTAGTTGAAATAATGCTTAAAGGTCACAGGTATCCCTCCACCCGGCTTTCGGTGCTCAAGGACTTATGTAGTGATCTTATCTTAGGGCTGGATTTTCAAAAGCAGCATAAGAAGCTTACCATTGAGTTCGGCGGATCCAAACCTGAACTCACTATTTCTAATATACGACCTCGATTACCGTTCTGTGCCTTGTCAGCAGCTTCACTGGATGAACCCTCACTGTTTGCCAGTATCCCTCCTCGATGCAAACCGATTATAACAAAGTCACGCCGTTTCAGTCAGGAAGACCAGTCTTTTATTGCGGCTGAGATTTCTCGGCTTTTAGCAGAGGATATCATCGAGCCTTGTTCGTCGCCATGGCGCGCCCAGGTCGTTATTGTTAAGAACCCTCTACAACCTCACAAGAAACGGCTGTGCATTGACTATTCACAGACCATCAATCAGTATACGGACTTGGACGCATACCCATTGCCGCGCATCGATGATATGGTTAATAAATTGGCTGAGTACACGGTGTTCTCGACTTATGATCTGAAAAGCGCCTATCATCAGGTACCCTTGAAGGTCTCAGACAAGCAGTATACAGCCTTTGAAGCCAATGGGCGGCTGTATCAATTTCGTCGCCTCCCCTTTGGGGTCACTAATGGAGTGGCTGTCTTCCAGCGAGCAATGGATGACCTGGTCAAACAGGAAGACTTGAAGGATACGTTTCCTTATCTGGACAATATTACTGTCGCAGGTCGCAATCAGCAGGAACATGACGCCAATCTCCAACGATTTTGGGATGCACTCCAGCACCGTAATTTGACATTGAATGCGGCTAAATCCATTGAGTCACAACCAACTATCAACATCCTTGGCTATTGTGTGGGCAATGGCATCATTAAACCTGACCCTGAAAGGCTTCGCCCACTCCAAGAACTCCCGCCACCTAAGAATCCGGCCTCCTTGCGCCGGGCCCTCGGCCTGTTTGCATACTATGCGAAATGGATTCCTAACTTCTCGGACCGAATCCAACCTCTACTGAAGGCCAGCACATTCCCACTAGACACAACGGCTGTTGCAGCCTTTAACCTCCTGAAAAAGCAGTTGGAGAAAGCGGCTCTTCACTCCATCGATGAGAGTCTTCCTTTCGTGGTTGAGTGTGATGCCTCGGAGGTGGCAATCTCAGCCACTCTGAATCAGGAAGGTCGTCCGGTGGCATTTTTGTCCAGGACTTTTCAAGGGGCTGAGCTACATTATCCTCCAGTCGAGAAAGAAGCTACAGCCATCATAGAGGCAGTACGGAAGTGGAGTCATCTCCTGGCTCGCCAGCACTTTACCTTAATCACGGACCAGCGATCGGTCGCCTTCATGCTCGATAATCGAAAACGGACCAAAATTAAAAATAATAAAATCCAGCTTTGGCGGCTGGAATTGGCCTCTTTTGGTTACACCATCCACTATCGACCTGGCAAGGAGAATGTGGCTCCGGATACCCTCACACGAGCATTCTGCTCCGCCATGGCACCCTCTACGCTCGTAGACATCCATGATGGGTTGTGTCATCCAGGCGTTACTCGCATGCTGCACTTCGTGCGGTCCCGAAATCTCCCATTCTCTACCGGGGATGTAAAGAAGATGTGCTCGGACTGCAGAGTCTGTGCGGAATTGAAACCTCGGTTTTTCCGCCCCTCGGGTGGTATACTCATACATGCGACCCAGCCAATGCAAAGGCTTAGCATCGATTTTAAGGGGCCGTTGCCCTCTTCGACTCGCAACACTTATCTATTAACAATGGTTGATGAGTATTCTCGTTTTCCGTTTGCCTTTCCCTGCCCCAATATGCTGACAACCACGGTTATCAGCTGCCTTGAACAGGTATTTGCTTTCTGTGGCATGGCATCCTATGTTCATTCAGATCGGGGCCCTTCTTTTATGTCGGGAGAACTCAAGGCCTATCTCTCGGAACGGGGTATTGCTGCCAGCAAAACGACGCCTTATCATCCGGTTGGGAATGGGCAAGTCGAGCGTTTTAACGCTATCATCTGGAATGCGGTACGTCTGGCTTTGAGATCTCGGGGCCTACCCAACCAGCATTGGGAAGCAGTACTTCCAGACGCATTACACTCCACACGGTCCCTCCTTTCGACCGCCACAAATACGACGCCTCATGAACGGTTCTTCCGATTTCAGCGTCGCTCATCCTATGGGACATCTCTCCCGTCGTGGCTGACTGCACCGGGACCAGTGCTACTCCGAAGATATGTCCGGGCGTCTAAGAATGACCCCCTGGTAGATGAGGTTGAGCTCACTGACGTCAACCCTACCTACGCCTATATTCGGTATCCTGACGGTCGGGAATCTACCGTGTCATTGCGGGATCTGGCTCCCTGCCCGCCGAAACATAGAGGGACACCAGGGGATGATATTGTACCAGGCACATCTCTGGGCTTGCCAGGTGCCTCTCATCATGATCGGGATCTGACGCCGGCTGGTACCTCACTCCAGCGTGCCGACCTGGGGCAGACTGACTATGAGCCCGTCGGGGCTCGCACGCGCAGCCACGATCAACCCTGTACCGTACGCTCAGAAACGGATCTGCCACAGCCCTGCCCGACACCCATTCGGGTACCAGTACACAGTCAGGATCGTTCTGACCCCTCACAGAGCGGGCTGGAGCACTCGGACTCTGGTCCATGGCCCGCAGCGGGTAAACGGGCTAGGGGCCCTCTACCGCTACGAGAACCCAAACGGGTGCGGCTCTCCCTCATCCAACGGCTACGAAATGGAGGGAGCATTCCGGCCTCCTAATCTTTTGGGGGGGGAGAATGTGGTAACACTTTTCAGCTTCCTGTATGACATCACTTCCTGTAATCAGTCCAGGATAAATACTGGACTGATCAGTTAGCTCTGGAAGAGGCATAGGGTAAGACCTCTTTTGTATGCAGCACCGTTTTAAGTTGATTAAAGCTTACATTAAGTTTACCACGCGTAAGGCTCATTCTTACGACATATAGTATGAGCATACCCCTAACTGTACAACACTCAGACTGCAGCAGTGACTAGCACCGCTGTACCGAGAGAATATCTAAGGCAAGACCCAAACTTGTATCCATAGTATTATGCAGAAGGATAAAGATAAGCACAGAAAAATTATGTGGTTAATAGTGTTTGGAGAATGTTCTTAAAGCTTAGCTTCTTGCAACTTCACTGTCCTCCTCAGGATTTGGAGGGGATGATTCAGTTCATGGATTCTGTCAGTAGCACTTCTGAGTCATCTGTTTTAGGATAGGGCATTCTTGGACTGCGAAGCTTGAAAGAATTCCTCTCCAGACAGTTTTCTCTTCCTTCCTCCATGAATCCCTGTTGAGACTCTCAAACTCACTTCCTACAGTGAGTCCAATTGAAAATGTAAGTTTAGACTGGGATTCAGAAACAAATATAATTCGCGAGCATCCACTACAACAACAACAACTTGTATTTATATAGTGCCTGTAACGTAGTAAAACGTCCCAAGGCGCTTCACAGGAGTGTTATAAGTCAAAAAATTTGACACCAAGCCACATAAGCAGAAATTAGGGCAGATGACCAAAAGCTTGGTCAAAGAGGTAGGTTTTAAGGAGTGTCTTAAAGGAGGAAAGGGAGGTAGAGAGGCGGAGAGGTTTAGGCTGTGAATTCCAGAGCTTAGGGCCTAGGCAGCTGAAGGCACGACCACCAATGATTGAGCGATTATAATCAGGGATGCTCAAGAGAGCAGAATTAGAGGAGTGCAGATATCTCGGAGGGTTGTGTGGCTGGAGGAGGTTACAGAGATAGGGAGGGGCGAGGCCATGGAGGGATTTGAAAACAAGGATGAGAATTTTGAAATCAAGGTGTTGTTTAACCGGGAGCCAATGTAGGTCAGGGAGCACAGGGGTGATGGGTGAACGGGATTTGGTGTGAGTTAGGACACGGGCAGCCGAGTTTTGGATGACCTCAAGTTTACGTAGGGTAGAACGTGGGAGGCCAGCCAGGAGTGCATTGGAATAGTCAAGTCTAGAGGTAACAAAGGCATGGGTGAGGGTTTCAGCAGCAGATGAGCTGAGGCAAGGGTGGAGATGGGACTACTGTAGCATTGTAGCTCTCTAAATTCTAGAAGAACAATATTCTTATGTTTTTCACAGTGTGCAATACATTAAAATAAACCTCAGAGAGTTAAATGTCTGAATTGTATCTCATATTTTTGCTTTCTTTTCTTGGTCTTGGCTAAGGGGATGTTGACATAATTTCAAACTGTTTTGCACCTGACCACTGATTGCTCTTCGATTTAACCTATGTTATTAAAGTGGCTTCATGTCAGTTAAGTAAAGTGGAAGAGAAGTAAGGATTTTGCATAATTGCAGTACACTACTAGAAAATTTATAAAATATTTAGCAGCAAAGTTTAGCAGCAATATAAAATGTCACGTCTAACTGCTGGACTTTGAATCTTGGATATAGTGTTGTGTGCAAGATGTCGCCCTTGGCTCAGTGGTAGCACACTTGCCTCTCACTTATAAGGTTGTGGGTTCAAGTTCCACTCCAGAAATTTGAGCACATAGGCCGCGATTTTATCGGCACTCAGAGGGCCGGTTTGGAGGCGGGTCAGAGGTTAAAATCTTTTTGATTGACGGCGGGTTGCGATCCCGCCATCAACCCGCCTCCACGCTACTTTACCAAGTGCCGGCTCTGGGAGTCCCGATCAGTCCCACCACCAAGTGGTGGGAGAGGCCCTTAAGGCAGTTAACAGCTTGTTAACTGCCTGGATAAGCCAATTTTAACAGGGTATTTCAATTTTTGTACATTTTCAGTGTGTTCCACGCTGTTCGCATACCACGCCAGCTGATTGTGCCGGGTTCAGCAAGTGCCTGACTTCTTGATAGCTGCAGCTCCAGCATAAAAACGGAGCTCTAACATGGCTGACTTACAGCTGACAGAACTTTGTTTTTTCAGGTGTTGGAACACTTTTTGCAGGTCTACCGAGCTTGTAAGTGGTGAAGCTGAGATCCATCTCCACCGTGACCTCCTGGGAAAACTCTATCCCCACAATAACTGAGCGCGTATAACTTCTAGTCTTCAACTGACATATCTACCAGCAGCATGGAAACCATTTATACTCTGTCATCCTGGTCCTCAGATTCGGAGGAACAGCAGCCACGTCAGCAGCAGAATCAGGCACAACAGCAGCAGCAACAACAGGAGCGCCAACCTCCTTCTCACCCACCTGATGCTGCACAGGGCAGAGAGTGTCAGCGCAGGGCTGCACCTCGCCGCAGGAGAAACACCCAACACAGGGTTTACAGGCTGAGGATGAGCTTCCTCAACATGACTGAGCAGCAGTGCCAAAGGAGGCTGAGACTTTCGCGAGAGGTAGTCGCTGACATCTGCACAATGCTGCAGCAACACCTGGAGCCCAGAGGAGCGGGTGGACACTCCTTACCAGTGGCTGTCAAAGTCACCACCGCCCTCAATTTTTTTGCTTCAGGGTCCTTCCAGGGATCATCAGCAGACATCAGCGGCATCTCCCAGTCGGCCGCACACACTTGCGTCACGCAGGTTACCGATGGCCTCTTTGCAAAGGCGCACAATTACATCCACTTCTCCACGGATGAGGCAAGTGTAACCACGCGTGCGGTTGGCTTTGCAAAGATGGCAGGCTTGCCAAGGGTGCAGGGCATCGCAGACTGCACACATGTGACCATTAGGGCACCCCATCACAACCCAGCTGTATTTGTCAACCGCAAGGGCTTCCACTCCCTTAAAGTCCAGCTGGTGTGTAACCACAGGAAGAACATTATGCATGTTTGTGCAAAGTACCCTGGCAGTTGCCATGACTCATTCATCCTGAGGCAGTCTACTATGCCTCCGCTCTTCAATCCGCCAACTCAACTTTCTGGATGGCTACTTGGAGACAAGGGCCTAAAAATTTGGTTGCCTTGCGCCTCCCGTTAGCGCTAACGGGGCGCAAAGCAACTAGCGCCTGGGCACCGCCAACGCTTTCCGCGAAATTCAGCAGGTGGTTAGCGGCGGCGGCACCGTTAGCGCCCCGCGGTGCTGCACCGCCGGCAATGACGTCATCGCCGTGATCTTCGGTAGCGCCCCCTGACTTACCGCCGGACGCTATGTCCGACGGGGTCAGGGGGGCCTACCTGTGGCAGGGGCGGCGCTAATTAAAGGGAAGGTGCCGGGCAGCATCTGCCCCCTCTGCCATCCCCGGCCTCCTCTGCAGTCCCCCCACGGAGTGCAAGCTGCGCTCCGTGAGCCCGGCACTTCTCTTGCGTGCCAGGGTCTTTTGCCGGCACTCCGATCCCTGGTGGCCCAGCTGGGCCCCGGGTCGCGCTGTGCTAGACCCCTCCCCTTTAAGAAGGGGAGGAAGGCCTGCAGTACCGCGGCACAACGTGCCGTAGCACCAGGCGCTGCGGCACATGATGCCGCGATATTCACTCACAGCGCCCCAAGAGGGTGGCGGGGCGCTTCCAGTAGCACCCCGCTTCCCTCTTGGGGCGCTACCGGTGAATTTTGGCCATGGGGGCGCAAGTAGCGCCCCGGCGAAGTTAGCACCCCAAAGGGGGCGTGACTCAATTTTTCCCCCAAGGGCTATCCCCTGAAGACGTGGCTAATGACGTCGTTGAGGAGGCCATCCAACGAAGCTGAGGAGTGCTACAATGCCAGCCACATTTCCACCAGAACCATCATCGAGCAAACCATCAGCTTGCTCAAAATGCGATTCAGATGCCTTGGCAGATCAGGTGGAGCCCTACAGTACTCACCAGCCAGGGACTCCAGAATCATCGTGGTCTGCTGTGCACTGCACAATATCGCACAGCAGTGTGGCTTCCAGCTGCCTGAGGAACAAGTGGATCAGCGCAGAGCCTCCTCAGATGAGGAGGAGGAGGAAGAGGAGGAGGAAGATCTTGCGGAGGCAGATGTACCAGTTCCAGCAGCACACGAGCACATTGCTGGCCGTGATGCAAGGGCTGCACTAATCTATGCCAGATTCGCTTAAGTTGACAAAGCAAACAAATGTGGCTGGCACCTTCTTAACACACCATACATAATGTACAAGAACCTGTGGGTTCCTATCGCTCTCACCACCATCATTACAGATGAAAGGCGCCCTGGGCACCTCACTGTGATACTTCCATTTGTAGGCACACATAGGCCAACTCTTTGAATGTTTGCCACCCCATTACTTTATTACAATTGAAATGGCAATGATTGCATTAAATATGTATTACATCAAAACACCCAAGTGACTACAATTGTGACTATAGGGGCTTAATCTTTCTCTTAAGCGTGCTTCTATGTGGTGCTTCCCCTGTGGCTTCAGCAGATGATCACTTTCATGATGTTCCTGCTTCGACACCTTTGGCAGGCGTCCTCTGGGTTTGTGAGCCTGGGAGGGCTCGGCAACAGTCTGCTCCTCCTGCGGCTGTGCAAGGACTGAGACGGCCATCTCAGTTGGGTGAGGACTCTGGTGGGGCTCTGACCGAGGGCTCCGCAGTGGCATAGGAGTGTGAGCGCTTGGAGAGGAGCCCACACTTCCTTGTTGCCTGCCACCAACATCCCTCTCATGGGTCAGCCAAGCTTCAGTGCTAGCAAGTGGCTGGACAGTACCTTGCTTCACATCAGGGAGGCCACGATGACCCATATCTGCACTGGCAGTCCTCCTCAAAAGGACGTCCATGAAGCTCTGGTCTCTCTGCTCAATAGCTGCCCATCGCTCCTCCAGAGATGTCATTCTATTCTGAACATTCACCATGTTTTCCTGACTGTGGTGACTTATTTCCTCCATGACCGTAGCTATCCTTTCCACTGAGGTAGCCATCCTTTCCACGGAGGTTGCCATCCTATCCGTGGTGGTGCGTGCATGCGCCATTGCCTCCACAAATGCACTGCTCATGTTAGAGATGGACTCCTCCATTCTCTTACACTCGCAGTTACCCTGGGTGCAAAACCTGCCAGAGACTCCTGCACTTGTTCCTGGAGTTCCAGTACTGCTCTCTTTCTGGATGGCCCCAGAGGCACAGGGTCCACATGCAGCTGAGCAGAACTAGGAGCGCCCTGCGGCCTCCGATGAGGACTCTCCACTGCTGTCCCTGTCTCCACCATCTGCTAATGCTCACTTGTGAGCTGTGATACACCAGGTGACAACACTACTGTATCTCGCGAAGGCCCCACCGAGGTGTGCGTCTCTGCGCTGGTGCTGGGTGCGCTGAGTCCTGGTGACGCTGCGCCCTCAGGTTGCAGCTTCCTCTGAGGAATCTTCTGGCTCTTCCTCCTGGACAGTGGGGAGGGGGGCTCTCGATGGTCCTGTGGGGGAGTAAAGGCATGAGTTAGACATGTGATATTAACGTATCATGCACATCGAATTGTGCAGATGATCATAAGTCAATCTGTATGAGCATCAGATGCCATATCAGTCACTCATGCAATGTAACTGAGAGGGCTGCAAATCTATTCTGTCACCAGCTTGCTCTACTGCACCCGTCTGACCGTCCCCCACTTCCAGATCCTCATCACCTCCTATGATCTCCAGAGCAGCCTTCTCAGCGGCGGTCAGCTGGGCAATGGAAGGTGGCCCTCCTCCTGTCCTGGCCCTCTCCCTCTTATTGTGGGCTCTCTTTTCCTGCAATGAGTGACGCAAGTGGCGTTTGAGTGAGAATGTTGGAGTGAGTGTAGAGAATCCATAGCATAGATGCTTAGAGGGAGATAAAGATGGAGTGAGGTGCCAATACCAAGGGCCCTCCCTGTGCGATGTTAGTTGTTGTCATTGCATAACAGTGATAGCGAGTGTGAGGGGTGCATAGTAGAATAGTGAAGTGATTCTGTACATAGAGAGAGAGGGATGGTTAAGGGTGCAAGGGATGTAAGGGTAAAGTGGGATGTGCAGGAGTAGGTTGACAATGCAGAGTGCTGGTGATGAGAGGAGATGGGGAGCAGATTGAAGGTAAGTGTGATGTTATACTCACTTTTGCTGAGCGTACCAGGTCATTAAACCTTTTTCTGCACTGAACCCAGGAGCTTTGCTTTGCTGAGGAGGCGTCCTCCGTCTGGATGATGGGAAGAGTACCTCCTGGCGCCTTCTCACTTCATCCACAAGAGCATGGAGGGAGTCACCATCAAAGCGGGGAGAGGCCTTAGCTCTTGCAGCAGTCATGGGTACAATTTCAATACAAGAAGCAGCAGGAAAGGATGAAAATGAAACAATGCTGCATGGTCCCCTTAAATACAGCTGGCTGACAGACGTCAGCAGAGGCGAGCAGCAGACCTGAAACCACTAATTGGGCTGGATAGCGAGCACGGAGACATTCAATAGGCCACTTAAGGCAAAATCGCAGTTTCTGACTGGCTGAAAGCGGAGGTGGGACCGGAACCCGCCGAACATCAAACCCACACCCAATCCACCTCCATTGATAAAATCGCGGCCATAATCTCAGTTTACACTTCCGTGCAATACTTGAGGGAGTGCTGCAGTGTCAGAGATGCTGTCTTTCAGCCAAGCCCCTGTTTTCCCTCTCAAGTGGCCATAAAAGATCCCATGGCACTATCTGAAGAAAAGCAGTGGAATTCTTCCAGTGTCCTGCCAATATTTATCCCTCAACCAAACCACGAAAGCAAATTATCTGGTCATTATCTCATTGCTGTGTGTGGAACCTTTTCATCTGCAAATTTACTACTGCATTTCCCTACATTATAACAGTGATTACAAGTCAAAAGTTCCTCATTGGCTATGAAGCACTTTGGGGCATTCTGAGGTCATGAAAAGCACTATATAAATGCAAGTTCTTTCTTTTCCATCTGAATGGCAGCATTTATATAAGTAATTCTAAATCAAAATTATATTCTTACCAGCGACAAGACTTGAGTAAGGTGCATAATCAATATGGCCAAGTCCAACAGGAAGGTTTAATTGTTATAAATGTCAATTAAAAGTTATTCTAAATGAAGTTTAAAAATAAGATAATCAGCACGTTTGTCAGTCCTTTTCACTGGAATCAAACTGAATTCTGTTCATCTAACCAGGAACAAACTGATGAAAGATCTTGCAAAATACTATGTGAACTAAATTTAGGATGAGTTTAAAATAACATCGACAGATGATAAACTAGATTGGATTACACTGCATTGGAGGACAGGGAGCTTTAATTAGCTCGAGGTCTGCTTTCACAGCATAAATTATCCATGAACATTCATATATATCCGTTATTTCAAGATGTCGTCTTCGAAATAAACATTTGACAGCCATTAGGTGAAGAGTGGCCTTAGTCCATATTTATTACGTACAAATAAAAATGTATTCACACATTGTAGATAATGGGGGTAATTTTGACTGCGATAGTGTAAAATGAGTGATAACGAATCGGCAGCCCGTTTTACATCTCTTCTGATTTTTATTTCCATTGAAATCAATGTTTTGCACTGTCGCACAAAGTCAAAATTACCCCCAATATGCGCTCTTTGGATTTGTCAGTAACCCCTGTCATGAAGCTGATGAAATAAATGCCTGACTGGTTAGATAATGATTGTGCTTGTCATTTTCATTAGTTTTATTCTTTTATTCTGTCAACTTCAATCTGCCCAAAATTGCCATAAAGATTGACCACATACATAGTTTGATGTCTTTGTGCTGTGTTTGTTAAGGAATTGACCATGCTTAGCTCTCTCAGATGACTGCAGACACTGCCTCTGAAAGCAATGATCTTACAATAACTCCAGCAAAGGAGATCACTGGCACTGATGCAGGTGCATCAGGTTTAGGCGTAGATATAAATAGTAGGCCTTTTGTATATCATGCAGTTTGCCAGCAGACTATGCAACCATCCATTAATGCTACTCCTTCAACTAGGGAAACCTTAGTAATAGTACACATGCACAACCAGTGTGGAGAAATTTACAGTATACAGGAGGCAAATAAAAATTACTATCCTTCGACCACTGCACAATTGAATGACATTAGTTCAGTTTAACTACATTTTGAAATCTGTGCTTCTTCTATTCATCAAAAGAGAAAGTCCCTGTCAGGGACTTGCGCATAGATCAGAGGCGGAAACAGAAGCGCAGCTTCAGGCCTGAGAGACCTGCAGTTATAGGATTGGCCAATGGTAGCAGGGCCTCTCGCTGCTGTTGGAAACTGTATCCAGAAGTCCTTCAGGTCTTTGTAACAAAAAGAAGGCAACTGACCTTTTTTGGCCTTTTCCCCCCTCCCTGCCCAGCCACCACAGCTTTTTTGGGTACCCCTGCATCTGAGCAACCTTCCAAGGTAAGAACAAGAAAGTGAAATGGGAAGGACAGGAACACCCTATTCCACCAATGCCAGTGCTTGGCCTGACTTTACCCCCATTTTCCTTACCATTGAACTCCAGGAATAGTAGTCCCCTAGACACTGACCCTTAGGAATAGGCCCCATTGCTTATTCTATGAAAGAAACAATGATCATATTTTGAAAAGTAAAAAGCTGTATTACCAAAAGGATTGACTGTGCATTATAATATAGGCAATCCAAAGTATAAAGTACAGTAAACCGCACAGTAACTATTTTCTTAATAATTGAGAGGATAAATCCTTCATCCTTTGATTTATTCAACAATGTTGTGATCATCAAAGTGAATAAAGGCAAGCAATACCTAATCTGGCCAGATTTGTATTCCATGTCAATGCTTAAAAAATTATTTGCATTTATATAGCACACAACCTCAAGGTGTGTCAGAGTGCTTTACAACCAATGAAGTACTTTTGAAGTGTAGTCACTGTTGTAATGTAGGAAATGTGGCAGCCAATTTGCACACAGCAAGCTCCCACAAACAGCAATGAGATAAATGACCAGATCATCTGTTTTTAGTTGTTGATTGAGGGATAAATGTTGGCCAGAACACCAAGAGAACTCCCCTGCTCTTCTTCAAACAGTACCCTGGGATCTTTTACATCCACCTGAGAGGACAGACTGGGCCTCGGATTAATGTCTCATCCGCATGATGATACCTCTGACAGTGCACTGAAATGTCAGCATGAATTATGTGCTTAAGTCTTTGTATTCGGCTTGAACCCACAACCTTCTGACACTGAGCCACAGCTGACACCTTACATGGTCCTGTCAAGAATTTCACACGATATCGCTATATCTTGAAGGAAAACCAAACATGAAAGTTACTGATAATATAGCAATATTCTATACTGACAGTTTATTTCAAGTTGTTTAGATAATCCTTGTGCACAAAACCATTCACCTAATCTCAGAGCATCCCTTCTGGGCCAGTATGAATCTTCTGTTTCAGTCCTTCTTGTGACCTATTGTAAATTATTGATTTAGTCCTCATTGGTGTAGAATTACTGTGGACTTGTACCACTAGGAATGACTTGAGACTGTACAAATTCATTTCAAGTAGGACATTTACTGTCAGAGGCTGTGAGAGGAGGCTCTCACATTAGCTGTGTTTCTGATGGACTTGAACTTGGGTCTGAGGTCATAGAGTTGTCGAGGCAGAGTTCTAATTCACAGTTAAGGAAGAAGAAAAAAAAATCAAATTTGATGACACTGAGACCAGAATTTGAACAAATCTACAATCCCGCATGTATGCATTATCGCTACAAGTTGACATGTGACCTGTTTATTTCAAAGTTTATAAGTACATATATTTTATGTCAAATATCAATAAATATCTGGGGAGGAACTAATTGAACCTCAATATCGAAAATGTAATAAATGAATGGTTTTCTGCTCTAATCCCTGCAGCTTCTCCAAAACCAGCTATCGAGAATGTCTTTAATTTTGTTTGATACAATAATGTTATTCACAGCAGTTTTGCTAATGCTTACTAAATGACTTTTTGGCAAGTTGCTGTGGAATTTCTATGAGTACAAATCACAATCAGCCCTGCTGCTGCATGTCATCTAACCATGCTGATTTTTCAAAGATAGTTTGAAATCATTCACTTTGCAGATTAGACTGCTTACTTTTCTAAAAAGTAAAATTTATTGGAGATTAAATGAGACATTGTTCAAAGTAAGTTTCTGTGTGTAATTTTTTAATGTTAATTTGTGAACTATTTCACTTGTATTTGAGTAGTAACGTACAATAGTTCAGTGCCTAATTTCTATGGGCCGTATTTTCCGATCGGAGGCTTCCCGCATGCGGAGGCCTCCGATCTGGAAAAAATCTGCACACTTACCTGAGGGCTCCCGAGGTGCTTATAGTTCCGATGCTGGGCCTCTCCAACTCCAAGTGCGCAGGGCCCATGTATCCCAGGGGCTCATGCGGTTCGCAAGCGCGCTGGGATCATGTGGGCCATGGGAAGCCAATCAAAGAAGGGAATCTCTCTTCAATACACTTGACAGATAGACCTGTCAAATGTATGAATGGAGATCAATGAAAAAACATAGTAAAACTTTAAATAAATTTTAAAAAACCCATCACCTTTTTAAAATTAGTTGAAATTTGAAAAAAATAATTAAAGTTTTTTATGGGGCTAAAAATAAACTTACCTTTTTTAAAAGTATTTTTAAATGATAAATGACTGAAAATTTTTTATTTTTTTTACTTTTTTCAACTCTTATCTTGGTAAAAGCAGGCCTTACGCGGGCGGAGGTTCTCCAGAAAGCGGAACTATCCGCCCGCAGAGGCCCTTCTCCAGGGCAGGCGTCCGATCTGTCAAGAGCGCTGTGCATGCCTGAAACCAGCATTTCTGATGTCCCTAAGGGTGGGTACACAGCGCGTACCCACCCGTAGGGATTGGAATATCCGGGCCAATGTATTTAGACATGGGGGCAGAAATTAGGCTCGCCACAGGTGAGTACGCACTATGTACTCACCCGTGGACGGAACGAAAGTGCCGGTTTCTTGCATGCACTGCGCATGCGCGGGAAACCGGCACTTCCGTTCCCCTGAAGGAAGGGGTTCAGAGGTCGAACGCGCATGCCGGAGGGCCAGCGCATTCGCCTCATACTTCGGGTTTTTTATCAGGTCCCTCCGTGAGGGTAAGCACGGAGAAGATGCACATTGAAAAAGGAGGCGCAAGGCCTTCTTTTAACAAGGTAAGTGTTGATTTTATTAAAATTTAAACTTTTTTCACAGATTTATCTTTTTTTAATTACTTTAAAGAAAGGTAAGTTTAGTTTTAGCCCCGTTAAAAAGTGTAATTAATTTTTTCAAAAATTTAAATTTTTGTTTAAAATAGTTAATTAATGTAATTTATAGTTATTTTAAAAATGTGATTTAAAAAAAAAAATATTTGTAGTTTTAGGGATGTTTTGGGGCCGATCTGTATTCATAGATTTGACAGGTCCTGTCAAATCTATGAATGAAAGATGGTCTGCTGCCATTGGCTCTCCATGGCCCACGTGATCCCAGGGGACGCATCGCACTAACTATGCCCCTGGGATACACAAGCACTGCGCGCCGGCAGTTGGAGGAGGTCCAGGACCGGAATCCCCCGCGGGCCCAGGGGTCAACGGCAGGCACGGTAGGTAGGTGCGCGCGCGATCCTTGCACCCGCGGGAAGCCAGGGAGCTGAATTTCTGGCCCATGATATTCACCCCAGGGGTAGCAGAGCTTCCTCCTCATGCCTACTCAGGGGCCTTATTCTTGTCATTCCTCTACTTATCATAGTCTTTCACCTCTGTTTGTGCGTATGCTTCTCCTTTGCAAAGTAATTCACTATGGGGGAAAAATTGGGTGGCACCCCTTTTGGGGTGCTAATGTCGCCGGGGCGCTAATTTTAGCGTCCTGAAAAAGTTAGCGCCCCTCCGCCAGAAATTGAGTTCTAGCGCCCTAAGCAGGAGGTGGAGCGCTACTGGAAGTGCTCCACCTCCTTCTTGGGGCGCTACAATTGAAGATCGCGGCACTACGTGCAACAGCGCCATGCACACCGGCATGTAGCGTCGCGTCATTGCAGGCCTCCTCCCCTGATTAAAGGGGAGGGGCATAGCGCTGCGAGCACCAGGGCCCTGTTAGACCACCAGGGAGCAGGGCGCCATGAAAACAGAGCGGCAATCAAGAGGACTGCCAGGCTGAGCGATTGCAGCTGGCAGCCCGAGAATAAAAGGGGAAGGGGGCAGGTGCTGGCAGTCGGCCAAAAAAAAATGTCCGCTCGACACCTGTCCCCTTTTACTAGCGGCACCGCCGCTGCAAAAATGCCTCCTGACCCTGTCGGAAATATCGTCCAGCGATAGGTCAGGGGGCGCAAGGGAAGTTTGCGACCAGGACGCAAGTGGGGCGCTGCGCATGGCGATGTCGTCATCGCTGCCGGTGCAGCGCTGCGGGGTGCTACCGGCTACTGCCACCACTAACCTCCCGCTGAATTTCGCGGGAGGCGTTAGCGTCACCGCGCTCGGGCGCTAGTGGATTTGCGTCCCGTTAGTGCCCCCGGGGACACTAATGAAAGGCGCAAATCAACCCAATTTTTCCCCCTATGTCTTTTACACTAAAATGTCCCTTGTGAACATGCTATCAGAGGCAGGCAATGCAGGAGTTTCTTCACTTCTCACTCAAATATTGCAAGAAATGTAAATGATACAGTGGAGTGGTAGAAGAGGAGGAGGCTAATTTTCATTTGTAGTGCATATCAGGCGGGCGGTGGGTGAAGTGATCGGCCATCGTTACCAGCAGGAGGCTTGAGCCATTGGGCTGGATTTTCCAAGCCCCGAGGAGACGGGCATGGAGGCGGGCCAGCCGATAAATTCAGAGAAAGTGGGGGCGGATGGCATACCCGCCCCCATCCCGCCTTTGTGCCCTTTTGCCAGGAGGCGGGAAGATGTGCAGCTTCGGGTCCCGTCTCCTGAAGGCGGGAAAGGCATTTAATCCTTTTAACTGCCTGTTAACAGGTAGTTAACAGGCAGAAAAAAGGATTAGTGCCATTTTACCTTAACAGGTGAAGGCTTCCCAACCTCGGAGAACCCCACCGGGTTGGAGGAGACGTGGAGGAAGTCTGCGGCAGTTGGAGGCACCTGGAAGTAAGGTGTAGAGGTGAGTGATGGGTGCAAGTGTGGAGTGGTAAGTATGCAAGATGAATGATAAGTTTTAAAAAGTGTTCACTTACCTTGTTTTCTTCCTACAGTCTTCAGCCGCGGTGGATCGGGAGAGCCGACATACTCCTTGTCAATTTCACAGACTGGCTGTTGGAACCTCCAATCCAACAGCCATGTGAAATTTACAAATTTGAAAGGTTTGATGAGTCCTGAACACAAGGGGGTAAAAATTCACTTGGTTGCGCCTCCCGTTAGCGCCTTAAGAGGGCGCTAATGGGGCGCAAAGCCGCTAACGCCCGGGCGCAGCGATGTTTGCGCCGCTCGAGAACTTAACTTGAGATTGTGCGGCGGCGCTAAAACTTACCGCTGCGACCACCTGCGCGCGCAGATTGTGATGTCATTCCATGGTGCAACGCCCTTGTGGCGCCCCGGAGCGGAAATTGAGTGGCGCCCCCTGCCTTACCGCCTGGCGCTTCCAACGACCAGAAGACTGGAACGCTATCAATCGCTGTGGGGCGGGGGGGGGCGCTATTTAAAGGGGGCCTCTTCCTGTCTTTTATTGTTGGTGGCATTTTTGAACTACGCATTCTGAGAGAGAGAGGAAGAGACTTCTGGAGAGATTCAACGTTGTGTGAAGGAGTTTTGGGTACTGAGCAGCACTTTGCAGGTTCATTTTGATTTGCCATTCCTTGTATCGATTTAGCAGAGACTGTGGGAGCTGCACTCTGAGCTCTTTGCCTGGTACTCTCCATTGTTCTTTCCAGCACATTTGATGTGCAAGTCTCTCCAGGCCGAGATTCAAGGCTGCAATGAACAGGATGTGGATGGAAAGCAAGATTAACCATCCCCTTTAAGAACTGGCCCGTGCCATTGTGTGTGTGTTCCATTGCTGACTGACATTACATGAGCTTCGCCAGCGCTCCGAGTTAGCGCCTCACTGCTCGGCCTTTGCGCCTTAAGAGAGGTGTGCAGCGCCTGCTTTAGCGCTCCACTCACCTCTCGGGGCGGTAAAAGTGAAGTTTCCTGTCAGTGCCGATAATTAGCGCCAGGCGCTAATATTTGCGTCCGGACGATATTTGCGCCCCAAATCGGGCGCGACCTAATTTCTACCCCAAGGACTCATCAAACTACAGAGAATGTCAGTGTTTGACAGCTTCACAGAGCTGTCAAATGCTGACATTTCTTCTTTCAAGAAGTCTTGACAGATAGCACGTCTGACGTTGACGTGCTCTGTCAATGACTTCCTCCCTAATTGGCCTGCTGAGCGTGCAGGGCGGGCTTAACAAGCTCAATCAGGGAAAATCCCTCTGGTTGGTCAGGCGAGGATGGAGGCGGGACATTGACACGATAAGCAGCAGTCCCACCTCCAACTCGCCTCCATTCACAAAATCCAGCCCATTGTCATGGTTGTGCCTCATCTGCATAATTTAGGCAAGCTACCAGTGCTTAACAAGTGCTGACTGGATGTTTGCCAGTTGGAGAGGGGTAGCAGGAATTCTGGTCGCCCCTCTGCAAAACCAAGCCAGAAGTGTTCCCTGAAAAAAGGAAATCTGGGGGTGACACTGAGCAACTGGCAGCGGGTGTCATTTATGCTCCTCCTGGCCCCACAAACATCAGTGGCACCGCTTTTATGTGGCCATTTTCGAAGATGCCTGCAATAGTCCCTTTAAGGACTGCTGATAGGGCTGCTCTACGTCCAGTACCAACGAGTGGTGCATACATGGCGCACACTTGGCTCATTGTTACCTGAAAATTGCATCGGGGTCCTCCAAGTGGCAAAGGACCAAGATTTAAATATTTTAGTAAGGCCCTTGCCTGTTTTGGGTGAGAAACTTGCCGCCCATTTTGAAGCCCACTCAAAAATGAAGCTGCAAAAGCAAAATATTGCGGATGCTGGAAATCTGAAATAAAAACAGAAAATGCTGGAAATGCGTCTGACGAAAGCTGCACAGATGCTGCCTGACCTGCTGAGTATTTCCAGCATTTTCAGGTTTTAAAAGTGATTTTGTCTGCCTACCATTCCATTTTTCAGCATGAAAGGGAGAATAAACAGATGGAAATCATCCCTAAGGTGTACCTGTGAAGCAAATTGTGATGTTATCTTGTGCTTATTAACATAAGAACATAAGAAATAGGAGCAGGAGTAGGCCATTTGCCCCCTTGAGCCTGCTCTGCCATTTAATAAGATCATGGCTGATCTTCTACCTCATCTCCACTTTCCTGCACTATCCCCATATCCCTTGATTCCATTAATATCCAAAAATCTATCGATCTCTGTCTTGACTGTACTCAACGACTGAGCATCCTCAGCCCCCTGGGGTAGAAAATTCCAATGATTCACCACCCTCTAAGTGAAGAAATTTCTCCTCAACTCAGTCCTAAATGGCCGACCCCTTATTCTGAGACTGTGACCTCTAGTTCTAGACTCCCCAGCCAGGGGAAACATCCTCCCTGCATCTACCCTGTCAAGCCCTGTAAGAATTTTGTATGTTTCAATGAGATCACCTTTCATTCTTCTAAACTCTAGAGAATATAGGCCTAGTCTACTCAATCTCTCATCTTAGGAAAATCCCCCCATCCCAGGAATCAGTCTGGTGAACCTTCTTTGCACTCCCTCTATGGCAAGTATATCTTCCTTAGGTAAGGAGACCAAAACTGTACACAATACTCCAGGTGTGGTCTCACCAGGACCCTATATAATTGCAGTAAGACGTCTTTACTCTTATACTCAAATCCTCTTGTAATAAAGGCCAACATACCATTTGCTTTCCTAATTGCTTGCTGTACCTGCATATTAACTTTCAGTGATTCGTGTACAAGGACACCCAGGTCCCTCTGAACACCAACATTTCCCAATCTCTCACCATTTAAAAAATACTCTGCTTTTCTATTTTTCCTACCAAAGTGGATAACTTCACATTTCTCCACATTATATTCCATTTGCCATGTTCTTGCCCACTCACTTAGCTTGTCTATATCCCCTTGAAGACTCTTTGCATCCTCCTCACAACTTACATTCCCACCAGCTTTGTATCATCAGCAAACTTGGATATATTACATTTGGTCCCCATCATCCATTGATATAGATTGTGAATAGCTGAGGCCCAAGCATTGATCCTTGTGGTACCCCACTAGTTACAGCCTGCCAACTCGAAAATGACCCGTTTATTCCTACTCTGTTTTCTGTCAGTTAACCAATCCTCAATCCAGTATATTACCCCCCAATCCCATGAGCCCTAATTTTGTTTAGTAACCTCTTGTGTGGCACCTTATCAAATGCCTTCTGAAAATCCAAATGCACCACATCCACTGGTTCCCCCTTATCTATTCTGCGAATTACAACTTCAAAAAACTCTAACAGATTCGTCAAACACGATTTCCCTTTCATAAATCCATGTTGACTCTGCCCAATCCTATTATTATTTTCTAGGTGCCCTGTTACCACGTCCTTAATAATAAATTCTAGTATTTTCCCTACTACTGATGTCAGGCTAACTGGTCTGTAGTTCCCCGTTTTCTCTCTCCCTCCTTTCTTAAATAGTGGGGTTACATTTGCTACCTTCCAATCCGCGGGAACCATTCTAGAACCTATGGAATTTTGGAAAATGCATCCATTATCTCTATAACCACCTCTTTCAAAATCCTAGGATGTAGGCCATCAGGTCCAGGGGATTTATCGGCTTTCAGTCCCATTAATTTCTCCAGTACTTTTTTTTACTAATACTAATTTCATTCAGTTCCTCATTCTCGCTAGACCCTTGATTCTCCACTATTTCCGGGAAGTTTTTTGCATCTTCTTCCGTGAAGACAGACACAAAGGGGTAAAAATTGAGTCGCGCCCCATTTGGGGCGCTAACCTCGCCGGGGCGCGACTTTTAGCGCCCCGAAAAAATTAGCGGCCCCGCGCCGGAACTTCAGTGGTTGCGCCCCAAGAGGGAAGCGGGGCGCCACTGGAAGCACCTCGCATCCCTCTTGGGGCGCTGCGAGGGAATATCCTGGCGCTGCGGCACGTCGCGCCGCGGTATTGCAGGCCTTCCTCCCCTTCTTAAAGGGGAGGGACCCTGCGCAGCGCGAACCGGGGCCCAGCTGGGCCCCCAGGGATCGGGAGTGCCGGCAAAAGAGCCCGGCACTCAAGAGAAGTGCCGGGCTCTTGGAGCGCAGCCGGCACTTCACGGTGGGGGGGCTTCACGGGGGCCGGGGACAGCAACGGGGGCAGGTGCTGGCAGGCGGCCAGCAACAAAAATGGCCGCCTGCCACCTCCCCTTTAAATATCGCCGCCCCGGCCGCACGTACGCCTCCCTGAACCCGTCGGACATAGCGTCTGGCGGTAAATCAGGGGGCGCGACTGAAGATCACGGCCGGGGCGCGAGCGGGGTGCTGCGCACGGCGATGACGTCATCGCCGGCGGCGCAGCGCCACAGGGCGCTACCGGCTGCCGCCGCCGCTAACCTCCCGCTGAATTTTTCGGGAGGCGTGGGCGGCGCTGCGCCCGGGCGTTAGCTGCTTTATGCCCCATTAGCGCCCTCTTAAGGCGCTAACGGGAGGCGCAAGCAGCTGAATTTTTCCCCCAAAGTATTTGTTTAATTTCTCTGCCATTTCCTTATACCCCATTATAATTTCTCCTGTCTCAGTCTGTAAGGGACCCACATTTACTTTCGCTAATGTTTTCCTTTTTATATACCTATAGAAACTTTGACAGTCTCTTGCTAGTTTACTCTCATATTCTATCTTACCTTTCTTTATCAATTTCTTGGTCCTCCTTTGTTGAATTCTAAAATCCTCCCAATCCTCAGGCTTACTACACTTTTTGGCAACATTATAAGCCTCTTCCTTTGATCTAATACTATCTTTAACTTCTCTTGTTAGCCACGGTTGGACCATTTTTCCTGTGGGGATTTTGTGCCTTAAAGGAATGTATATTTGTTGTAAATTATGTATTAATTCTTTAAATGCTAGCCATTGTTTCTCTACTGTCATACCTTTTAATGTAGTTTCCCAATCTACCTTAGCCAACTCGCCCCTCATACCTACATAGTTTGCTTTGTTTAGATATAAGAACCTAGTTTCGGATTTAACTAAATCACTTTCAAACTCCATATAAAATTCTATCATATTATGGTCACACTTCTCTAAAGGCCCCTTTACTACAAGGTTATTAATTAACCCTTTCTCGTTGCACAATACTAGATCTAAAATAGCCTGTTCCCTAGTTGGTTCCTCAACATACTGATCTAGAAAACTATCTTGCATACATTCCATGAATTCATCCTCCACATTATTACTGCAAATTTGGTTTGCCCAGTCTATATGTAGATTAAAGTCCCCCATGATTACTGTATTACCCTTGTTACATGTGCCTCTAATTTCCTGATTTATACTCTGCCCTACATTACAACTACTGTTTGGGGGCCTATAAACAACTCCCACCAATGTTTTCTGCCCCTTGCTGTTTCTTAGCTCCACCCAAACTGATTCTACTTCTTGATTTTCGGAGCTAAGATCCTTTCTCTCTACTGTCTTTATCCCATCCTTTATTATTAGGGCTACCCCTCCTCCTTTTCCATTTTGCCAATCTCTTCTAAAAGTTAAGTATCCTGGAATATTTAGTTCCCAACCTTGGCCACATTGCAACTATGTCTCCGTAATGGTTTTAGATCAAACCTATTAATTTCTATCTGCGCTATTAATTCATCTATTTTGTTGCAAATGCTGCGCACATTCAGATATAGTGCCTTTAGCTTTGACTTATTTCTATTTTTCCCTGATGTCACCTTAGTCACTGATGCTTTATTACCTTTGTTACTCTCTCTGTCCCTTCTTGACCCACTCTGCTTATTTTTACCCAAAACTCTACTCTGCTCTAGAGCCTTGACATTTCTCTCACTGCTTTTAAATTTACTCTTTCCTGAATCCTCCCAACCCCACTTCATTAGTTTTAAGCCCTGTCTACTGCCCTAGTTATTTGGTTTGCCAGGACACTGGTCCCAGCCTGGTTTAAGTGGAGCCCGTCGCAACGATACAGCTCCCTCTTTCCCCAGTACTGGTGCCAGTGCCCCATGAACTGAAACCCCTTCCTCCCACACCACTCTTTGAGCCACGCATTTAAACCTCTAATCTATTTGTCCCTCTGCCAATTTGCGCATGGCTCAGGTAACAATCCAGAGATTATTACCTTTGAGGTTCTGCTTTTTAATTTGGATCTTGGTTCCTCAAACTCCCTCATCAGTACCTCATTCCTAGTTCTACCTATGTCGTTGGTTCTTACGTGGACCACGACAACTGGATCCTCCCCCTCCCACTCCAAGTTCTCCTCCAGCTGTGAGGAGATGTCTTTAACCCTGGCACCGGGAAGGCAACACAACCTTCAGAGCTCTCGGTCGCTGCTGCAGAGAACTATACTGTCCCCTAGCACTACGACATTCCCTTTCACTCACCCCACTTGAATGGCCTCCTGCACCATGGCGCCATGGTCAGCATGCTCATCCATCCTGCAGGCTTTTCCCTCATCCACACAGGCAGCAAGAACCTCGTACCTGTTGGACAAGGGCAAAGGCTGAGGCTCCTTCAGCACTGCACCTGGGGTCGCCTTACCTACCTGAGTTGCTGTCACACCCTCCTGTCCCTGACCACTAACCAGACCTGTACCACTACCTAACCTAACAGTCTCATTCACTTCTTTTACACTGTGTGGTCCTGGGTGGGTGGTGGTGAGTTGTTCTTCCAGCATTTTCATGGGCACTAGTGCCTTTACTTACCTTGGCCAAACCAGTGAGTCTATTAAAAATTTCCAGCACTGAATAGCCAGCCATGGGGTGTGAGATTTGACACTGAGTAGAAGAGTTACTTCCGTCTAGATTACCTGCACATTATTTTTCCGGACCATCATTCCCTGAGTGCCAATGAGCCTTTCTCTTCTTGCCCTTATCTCTGCCAACATGATCTCCATAGCATCTACTGAATACCTTGCAGAATGGTGCTCCTCCTTATGTCATTGCAATTTTACCTTAAGGTCTAGCTCCAGCTCTCTTTCTGTCTCTTTTACTTGCTGCAACTTCTTTCCCTCCCAGCAACAGAGAACCTGTTTGGGACAGGATTCCTGCTCCAACCCTGGTCTGTATACTCAGTAAAGCCCCTGCATTGAAATTACGGTCAGGTGTGTGCAGGAGGGTTTCCTGACACAATATGTGGATAGGCCGACAAGAGCTGGGGCCACGTTGGATTTGGTACTGGGTAATGAACCGGGCCAAGTGTTTGATTTGTATGTGGGAGAGCACTTTGGAGATAGTGACCACAATTCAGTAACTTTCACTATTGCAATGGAGAGGGATAGGGCCATACGGCAGCGCAGGGTTTATAATTGGGGGAGGGGTAATTATGATGCGATTAGGCAAGAATTAGGGAGTATAAGATGGGAACAGAAACTATCAGGGAAAGGCACAAACGAAAAGTGGAGCTTTTTCATGGAGCAATTACTGCGTGTCCTTGATAGGTATGTCCCTGTCAGGCAGGGAGGAAATGGCCGAGTGAGAGAACCATGGTTCACAAAAGAGGTTGAATGTCTAGTCAAGAGGAAAAAGGAAGCGTATGTAAGGATGAGAAAACAAGGTTCAGTTGGGTCGATTGAGGGGTACAAGGTAGCAAGGAATGAGCTAAAAAAAGAGCTTAGGAGAGCTAGGAGGGGGCATGAGAAGTCCTTGGCGGGTCGGATCAAGAAAAACCCCAAGGCCTTTTACTCTTATGTGAGAAATAAAAGAATGACCAGGGTGAGGGTAGGGCCGGTCAAGGACAGTAGTGGGAACTTGTGCATGGAGTCAGAAGAGATAGGAGAGGTGATGAATGAATACTTTTCGTCAGTGTTCACCGAGGAGAGGGGCCATGTTCTTGAGGATGAGAGTGTGATAAAGGTGGATAGGCTGGAGGTGGTAGATGTTCTGAGGGAAGATGTTTTAGCAATTTTGAAGAACCTGAGGGTCGATAAGTCCCCTGGGCCAGATGGGATATATCCTAGGATTCTTTGGGAGGCAAGGGAGGAGATTGCAGAGCCTCTGGCTTTGATCTTTGGGTCCTCACTGTCCACGGGAATGGTGCCAGAGGACTGGAGAGTGGCGAATGTTGTTCCTCTCTTCAAGAAAGGAAATAGGAATGACCCTGGTAATTATAGGCCGGTTAGTCTTACTTCGGTGGTTGGTAAGATAATGGAAAAGGTCCTGAGGGATAGGATTTATGACCATTTGGAAAGGGGCAACTTAATCAGGGATAGTCAACACGGATTCGTGAAGGGTAAGTCTTGCCTAACAAATTTGATTGAATTCTTTGAGGAGGTAACTAAGTGTGTAGATGAAGGTAGAGCAGTTGATGTCGTATACATGGATTTTAGTAAGGCGTTTGATAAGGTTCCCCATGGTCGGCTCATGAAGAAAGTAAGGAGTTGTGGGATAGAGGGAAATTTGGCCGATTGGATAAGTAACTGGCTATCTCATAGAAAATTGAGAGGTCGCACAACACCAGGTTATAGTCCAACAGTTTTATTTGAAATCACAAGCTTTCGGAGCTATCGATTTGCTCCTTCCTCAGGTGAAGTAAATTAGATACAGAATCTCCAAAGCATATATAGATGGAAAACAAAGCATGTGTATTTTACAATTGCAGACCAATAAATTAAATCATCCTGACTATCTGCCGAGGTGTGATAAAGTTAATTAAGTCAGCCAGGAAGGTACCACATCAAAGACATAGCAAGATACAACTGAGACAATGAGGTGTAGTCGCAGGGGTTCTAACGTGTCAAAAGCTGCCGTCTGTATGTAAAACGAAAAGCTTTAACATTTTTTTACTTTTTTACTGGGAAAATTTTTACTTTTTTACTGGGAATCACATCTGTGAACAAGCTAACGACGACTCGAGTCCGGATCACGTCATGTAAAAAGATGTTAAAGCTTTTCGTTTTACATACAGACGGCAGCTTTTGACACGTTAGAACCCCTGCGACTACACCTCATTGTCTCAGTTGTATCTTGCTATGTCTTTGATGTGGTACCTTCCTGGCTGACTTAATTAACTTTATCACACCTCGGCAGATAGTCAGGATGATTTAATTTATTGGTCTGCAATTGTAAAATACACATGCTTTGTTTTCCATCTATATATGCTTTGGAGATTCTGTATCTAATTTACTTCACCTGAGGAAGGAGCAAATCGATAGCTCCGAAAGCTTGTGATTTCAAATAAAACTGTTGGACTATAACCTGGTGTTGTGCGACCTCTCAATTTTATCCACCCCATTCCAACACCGGCATCTCCGCATCATATCTCATAGAAGGCAGAGGGTGGTGGTGGATGGAACATTTTCGGACTGGAGACCAGTTACCAGCGGTGTGCCACAGGGGTCGGTGCTGGGTCCTCTGCTGTTTGTGATTTTTATCAATGACTTGGAGGAGGGGACTGAAGGGTGGATCAGTAAATTTGCTGATGACACCAAGATTGGTGGAGCAGTGGATGAGGTGGAGGGTAGTTGTAGGCTGCAAAGAGACATTGATAGGATGCAGAGCTGGGCCGAAAAATGGCAGATGGAATTTAACCCTGATAAGTGCGAGGTGATTCATTTTGGTAGGGCAAATTTGAATAAGGATTACAGGGTCAACGGCAGGGTTCTGAGGAACGTGGAGGAGCAGAGGGATCTGGGGGTTCATATCCACAGATCTCTGAAGGTTGCCACTCAAGTGGATAGAGCAGTAAAGAAGGCCTATGGTGTGTTGGCGTTTATTAACAGAGGGTTTGAGTTTAAGAACCGTGAGGTTATGCTGCAACTGTACAGGACCTTGGTGAGACCACATTTGGAATATTGTGTGCAGTTCTGGTCACCTCACTATAGGAAGGACGTGGAAGCATTGGAAAGAGTGCAAAGGAGATTTACCAGGATGCTGCCTGGTTTGGGGGGGAGGTCTTATGAGGAAAGATTGAGGGAGTTGGGGCTTTTCTCTTTAGAGCGGAGGAGGATGAGAGGCGACTTAATAGAGGTTTATAAGATGATGAGGGGGATAGATAGAGTGGATGTTCAGAGACTATTTCCTCGGGTAGAGGCAGCTGTTACAAGGGGGCATAACTATAAGGTGCATGGGGGGAGATATAGAAGGGATGTCCGAGGTAGATTCTTTACTCAGAGAGTGGTTGGGGTGTGGAATGGACTGCCTGCTGTGATAGTGGAGTCGGACACTTTAGGAACTTTCAAGCGGTTATTGGATAAGCACATGGAGCACACCAGAGTGATAGGGAGTGTGATAGCTTGATCTTGGTCTCGGACAATGCTCGGCACAACATCGAGGGCCGAAGGGCCTGTACTGTGCTGTACTGTTCTATGTTTCTATGTGTCGATGCTGTCATGTGAAAGGGCGGAAATCCCACCCTGCCATTTCTCCGACAAGAGTGAATGATGACAGCTGTCTCGCAGCCCACTCTGTTACGTGATCTTAGATCACAACTAATGTCGTCTCAAAGGACACCGTAACTTGTCGTTAAATCGACCTCCAGTGGTAAACCAAGCAAAGAAATCCGACAGTCACAAGAAAGGCTAGCCCTGAATCACACATTACAAAACAGTGCAATTCACTAATGCAAATGAGGCCATTGTATAGTGGAATTACATTGGATATTATAATATGTCAGTCTAAAATGTTGGAAGAATAGTAACTAAATCCTCCCATGATACCCGATGCATTCCTCCATCTTTGCGTACCACCTATAGTTTGTTCTATCAGACATCTACTTCAAGCTCACAAAAACTGCAGAATTGTTTTCACATGCATTTGTTGTAATATGCATACAGTATCTGATGTGTCCAGTCAAAAAGATAAATTATCATTTAGAAAATACGGCCCTTCATGACTGAGAGCAATAATATAAATGCAACTGCTTTAAGGCCAGGACTCAAAACCTATGGCTAACTTCCAGCATCAGGTCTCAACATAAACAAGAATGGAGAGAAAGATAAACTGGGTAATATAGACCAGTTAGTCTAATTGCTGTTGTGGGTAAACTCTTGAACCCAGATTTTAATCCCACATGTTCGACGAGAGTTGAGTGTTAAAGTCACGGCAGTGTGCAACTAACCGGGTTCCTGTCAACCTCTCGCCTTGTACTATTTTAACAGGTGCATTTTGGGAAGTGTGCAAAATGCAAAATGTCATTACTTTAAACCTGGGCTGTGCGACTCGAGCACAGGGCCGATTACGCCTAGGGAAGCTGGCGAGAGAAGGCTCCAGGGTCAGTAAAAATGGCATGTCATTTGCACCAGGTTTGGGCGGGAGTTGGACCTGCACAATGTCAATGACACCCAGCTGTCTAAAATACCGGGCCCCACTCTGGTGAGTCGGAGCGAGCCGCAGGCCCACCGGCCCGGCATCCTTGCTTGCCTCATGCCCCAGGTTAAAATTAGGACTTTAGAATCCATAATTTGCGATAAAATGAATGAGCATTTATAAATGCATGGATTAATCAAGGACAACCGGCATGGATTTGTTAAAGGCAAGTTATCGTTGAAGAGGTGACTGATTGGATAGATAAAGGGAATGCAATGGTGCCTATGGATTGTTTGAATGTGTTAGATAAGGTGTCTCATAAGAAACTTGTAGAAAAATTCAGAAATATGGTATACAAGGAAATGTAGCAGCATGGATATGAATTTGGTAGAAGGACAGGAAAGGTTAAAAAGATGTTGCTTTGAATGGAAAAGAGTTGGAAGTGGTGTACTCCAGCAGTTGGTGCTGGGTTCAGTTGTGTTTCCAGTATATATATTGATGATTTTAACTTGGACATAAGAGCATACGCCTAGAAATTGGTTTGTGCTGGCAGGCCGGCGTGAACTCAGCGCAGGAACAATCCCTGTGTCGGAACAGGTAGGTCCGAGGGCTATAAGAATCAGATTAAGCTGAGTGTCTCTTTAATGCTGTAAATGGCATAATATACAAATGCCCATGACCCCAGGGCTTGGGTCAGGGTCAGGGTCAGAGGTGCATCCTTAGTGTAGGTGGAAGCTCTGCCCAGCCCCAGAACCTCTCTTAAAGAAGGCCACCGCATAATTTCAGCCTCTGACCATTTGATTCATCATGGGCAGATCTGTGACTAATGTACTAAAAGTCCGCATATGCAACAACAACAACTTGCATTTATATCATGTTGTTAACGTAGAAAAAGTCTCTGTGCATAATCAGACAAAAAAATGGACGGCAAGCAATAGAAGGAAATATTAGGGTGGTGAACAAAAGCTTTGTCAAAGAGATATCCTTCTCTTTAGTTAAGACTGAAGCAAAATACTTCTTGAATACCTCTGCTATTTTTTGATCATCATTTACAGACTGACAATTCTCTCCTCTCAGGGGTCCCACTTCACTTTTAACAATTTTTTTAATTAAATGCTTGTAAAATACTTTACTGTTCCTTTTGATCTTATTAGAAATTTTTCCTCATACTCCCTTTTAGTTTTACTTATCAGGCTCTTAAACTCTTTTTGTATTTTCTCATATTTCATTATTATAGCCCTCATTGACACTCTTCTTCAATTTTAATTCATATCTAACCTCTTTATTTATCCATGGCAGCTAAAGCTTCTAGTAGTTTCCTTTCTTAATGGAATATACCTAATCTGTACCTTTGCAATGTCTTTTTTTAGAAGAAAAAACACCCCTCTGTTGCTCTACAGTCCTGTGTGCTAATTTTTCCTTCCACCTCACCTCAGTTAGCTTGCTCCTCATCTTTCTAAAATCTGCCTTAATACAATCTGGTGTTCCAGTTTTTGTACTGACTTTTTCCCTTTCTAGTTGGATCTTAAACCTTATCATATTGTGATCACTACTCCCAAGGTGCTAATCCCCATTTAGCTTATCTGCCTGATCTGCTTCAATACTCATAACCAGATCGAGCAACATCTTCACCCTTGTAGGCCTACTAACATACTGGGCTGGATTTTGATACTGGGGTCAGGTTGGGGTCGGGAATCACACATTCTGGCTTGTGAACCCGCCTCCATCGAGATGTGGCCAACCCACTGTATTTTCCCTTGATTGACCTTGTTGAGCCCGCCCAGTGGGCTCAGCAGGCCAATTAAGGGCCACCCGGCAACAGGTGACGTCACAGACTGACATTTCATCTGTCAAAAGCTTTTGACAGATGGAATATCAGCGTTTGACAGCTCTGTGAAGCTGTCAAACACTGACAATATGATTTCTAACTTCAGTCCTTCCTCTCAGGCTGAGTTAGAAATCATTCCACCACAGAAAACAGAAGGCTGCAGTTTTTGACAGAACCACGGCTTTCCTGCTTTCTGTGCCGGTGAGATTTCTAACTCCCGAGAACTGACACCTGCAGGAGGAAGTTAAGGTAAGTAAAACTTTTTCCAACACTTAGTACTTACCTTACACACTTACCTCTGCACACATGCACCCATCACTCACCTGCCCACCGGACATATCGACCCCTCCAACCCCTGCAGACCCACGGCCCGCCCCAATAACTTGGCGTGGTTGCCACCTGTCGGGAAGCCCACACTTTTCTTTTTAAAATAGGGATTATGCAAAAAACTGCCTGTTAACTACCTGTTAACAGGCAGTTAATTGTCACTAATCCCTTCCGGCCTCGGGGAGTCGGGTCTCAGCACAGGTCGGGTACCCACCGCCAGCGAAACTGGCATGGAGGCGGGTTGGAGGCGGGATGGGGTCGGGACCCCCGAATCTGCAACTTTAACCCCCCCCCCCCCGGCCTCCAAACCCGACTCCACGGGTCATTGAAAATCCAACCCACTGCTTCAGGAAGGAGTCCTGTACACATTTCAGGACAAGTGGATAATTAAATCTCCCAGAACAATAATTTTGTTATTCCTACTCATCTCTCTAATCTGATTAGAGACTTCCTCTTCCATTTCCTTCGCATGATTTGTAAATCTGCAATACACCCCAACTAATGTAACTAGCTCTTTTTTAAAATCTGACCATCCAACCATCTGACAGTATGTACCCTTCCCTTATCAACATCAATCCTCTCTACAGCATGTATTCAATCTTTCACTAATACAGCCATTTTTCTCATCTTTTCTATTCCTTTTAAACATATTATATCCCAATATGTTTATTTTATATTCTTGTCCAGTTGCAGACAGGTTTCTCTTAAGGCTTTTAAAAAGGTTCACTCGGTTAATCCCGGGGATGAGGGGGTGGTCATATGAGGAGAGGTTGGGTAGATTGGGACTCTACTCATTGGAGTTCAGAAGAATGAGAGGCGATCTTATTGAAACATATAAGATTGTGAAGGGGTTGGATCGGGTGGATGCGGGGAGGATGTTCCCGATGACGGGTGAGACGAGAACTAGGGGACATAGTCTTAGAATAAGGGGCTGCTCTTTCAAAACTGAGATGAGGAGGAACTACTTCACTCAGAGGGTGGTAGGTCCATGGAATATGCTGCCACAAAAAGCTGTAGAAGCTACAACATTAATTAAATTTAAAACAGAAATAGACAGTTTCCTAGAAGTAAAGGGCATTAAGGGTTACGGGGAGCGGGCAGGAATTTGGACATGAGTCTAGGTTCGGATCGGTCATGGCCCTGTGGGTAGTGGAGCGGGCCCAGGGACTGTGTAGCCTGATTCTGCTCCTATTTCGTGTGTGCAATTCTGTTAGATGCAGGAGATGGTTCTGTGATAGATAGTAGATTGGCGGTTAGGATCAGATCAGCCATGATCTTATTGAATGGCGGAGCAGGCTCGAGGGGCCGATTGGCCTACTCCTGCTCCTATTTCTTATGTTCTTATGTTCTTATGTTCTTAAGTCTAGACTTCCTGTAAAATAATTGTTTCCAGTTGCTCCAGTTTATTTCCTTCACTCTGCACCTTGCAATACATAAGAATATAAGAACATAAGAAATAGGAGCAGGAGTAGGCCATTTGGCCCTTAGAGCCTGCTCCGCCATTCAATAAGATCAAGGCTAATCTTCTTCCTCATCTCCACTTTCCTGCACTATCCCCATATCTCTTGATTCCCTTAATATTCAAAAATCTATCGATCTCTGTCTTGAATATACTCAACGACTGAGCCTCCACAGCCCTCTGGGGTAGAGAATTCCAAAGATTCACCACCCTCTGAGTGGAGAAATTTCTCCTCCTCTCAGTCCTAAATGGCCGACCCCTTATTCTGAGACTGTGACCCCTAGTTCCAGACACCCCAACCAGGGGAAACATCCTCCCTGCATCTGCTTTTTAACCTATTTTTCTTACTTTATATTAAACACTATGAGCTAGAAATTCATTATAGCCCAGGAATGGGCGGTATCATTAGAAAAGTTGGAGAATTAGTGCCAGGTGCTAATGCTTTAGACTGCATTCAAAATTCATGCTCACTGCTCAAGTTTTTAAGCACAAGCTCATTGGCATAACACTCAAAGGGTGGACCAATATCAGGTCCAGTCTAATCGCAAGTCAGGATTGCCACAGGCTTTTTTCAGTTCTTAAAGGGGAGGATCATTGATGCTGCAGAACCTCATTCTCAGCATTGCTGGCTCTGCAGCTGCCTCAGCAAGCAGCAGCAGGTCAAGGAGAAGGAACCGGAGGACTGAAGCAGCTGTACTCATGGCAGATCCACGCCTCAGGGAGAGAGCCCGCAGATTCTGCGATCAAGCATTGGAGGCGTTGGTGTTCACTGTGGAGAGACGGAGGGCGGTGCTCTACCCGGCAAATGGCAGGAGGTGGTGCAGCACATCTCGGGCAACACTGTGGTCCCCAGGATCCACACACAGTACAGGAAGAAATTTAACAACCTCACTCCGGTGGTCAAGGTGAGTGAATGCTTCTCTCAGGATGACAGCATTCCTACTCCCACCATTGCTACTCTGCCATTGCCCTTGTCGCTGCCTGTCATCCAGCCAGCCCAGACTGCTGCCGCCCATGCTGAGGTGGTGCAGTCTACAGCCGGTAGAGCTGGTCGAGGGATTCCTGCAAGGCCATGTAAAGTCGCCCGCATGGACACACAGCAACCTTCCACCAGCCCTGCTACAACCACTGGACCAACACTTCGTAGGAGCACTAGAGTAGGCAAAGACACAGTAACGACAGGTACTAATGGATTGCACAGGGGTGAATAGTTAATATTTTTGTTGTAAATATGTGTTCACTGATTTTTGATAAATTTATTAATCAGTTTGGATTCTTTTGTGATGTGTCACATTTCAGCTTTGCGATGTGATATGGCCTGTGACAGGGATGGAATGATAGGGATGTGGTGAGCAACGGGGATCTGGGGTTTAATTCATTTGAACCGCAGTCTGATGAGGCGGTCATGGACTGCCCTTCCGGAAGGCCGATTGAGTGGCTGCCTCCTTCCTTGTTCCTGTTCCTCTTCCTCCCTCATTCCTGTTCCTCCTCCTCCTCGTCCTCTTCCTCCTCATCCTCCTCCTCCTCCTCTCCCTTTTCCTCCTCCTGAGGTGGCCCCACAATTCCTAGTGGCAAGGGCTGGGCCCTTATGATGGCCAAATTATGGAGCATGCAGCAGACCACCACGAAATGGGACACCTGCTCAGCCGAATACTGGAGGGCTCCTCCCGAGCGGTCAAGGCAGCGGAACCGTTGCTTCAGCAGGCCGATGGTCTGCTCGATGATGTTCCTGGTGGCAGCATGGCTCTCATTATATGAGTGCTGGGCAGGAGTGTTGGGGTTGCGGAGGGGAGTCATGAGCCAGGTGGAGAGTGGATAGCCCTTGTCTCCGACCAGCCAGCCACGAACTTGACGTGGTGGCTGCAAGAGTGCTGGCATTGACTCATTGACTGATAATCCCTTTAACTAATGTCCCTGGAGCCAGATTCCTGTTGCTTCATGCCAGCTCTCCCTGTCGCTGTTTCCTCCAGGCACTAAGGTAGGTGGCGACAATCAATTTTGCAGATCGGGTGGCCAATGAGCGTTACACTCTCACTGGCGTCACGATCCACCTGGCGTTGAGGCTCCCGGTGATAACTGTTAGCGGCGGCGCTGCGGGGGGAGGTGGGATTTGGCATGCAGCGTTGGATTCACCTCGCCCTGATGATAATGCTCTAGCGCCCCCTGAGTGCCATCTGCTGCCGCTAACGGGAGGCGCTAAGGTACCGAATTTTTTCCCCTACGCCTTTCCCCATTTTTTTTTGTCTAAGCTATCCCCTACCTCTACTTCAGTCTTTTCCCTGTTTTATAAGTAGTCTATTGATTTTATTCCTCTTCACCATATCCCTCTTGCTAAATTGTTTTCTGCATCAATATTATCCTTATCTATTTCTCCCTTCACTATTAGCTGATCCTGATTGGTTTTATTTTCTCAGCTCCCCCTCTTTCCTAATTTAAATATTTCATCACTTCCCTATTTAACCATTTTGTTACTACATTAGAGCCTCCCTGTTCATTTAACCCATTCTTGCAGCTAGTTTCCATCTGTCCCAGAACTGGTGCCAATGCCCAACAAAGTGGAATCCCTCTTCCTAAAACCACATCTATAGCCATGCATTGATCTTATTGTCCTTCCCTATTCTAATGGAAGCCTGGGGAAGTAATCTCAGATTGCTATCCATTATGTCCTGCTCCTAAGCTTGTTTCCTAAATTCATTTTGCACGATTTCAGGCCTTTCTTTACCTACATCATTGGCTCCCACAAGGACCATGATATCCATTCAGCCTCCATTGAAGTTAATGGAAATGAAAATTGGGAGAGATGTATAATGGGCAGCTGAATTAATATCACCCATTTACACTATCACCCATAGTCCAAATTACCCCATTGACGTATAAAGTTTCTAGCTGTTGGACACATCTTAAGGATGTAGATGGAACATGAAAACTATGACTTTACAGTCTGGAGGCTTATGTTCTTTATATGGGACGGTAATTATCCAGCCTTGGTTGCTCCAACACTAGCCCACTGGCCTTTCTATAGTTTGACACTTTTCCACCCTGTTTATGGATTTAAACCTGTGAAAATAATCATTCAGTTTTCTATAATTTTCTATTTAAGTTACAAACAACCCAGTTAAACAGTACAACTATAATCGATAATATCATCGCATTTTTCTTAACTATCATTACATACAAATGTAGCATTTGTGAATGCTGTAGGATTTCAGACAGAAATAACAGCAACATTTTTTTTACTGTTGTAAAACTGCACCATTCATTATTTTATCGAGTTTTCAAGTTTGGATACTTCTGTTGAATAAATTCAATTGAATATTTGATAATGACCATTTTCTGTTAAATCCTATGTTAATAAATGTCAGAGATTGGAAGCGAATCACAAAAAAGGCTGTTTATATAATTTGGTTTTCTGTTGCCATGGTGTATTTACTCAGTGTACCACAGAGCTTAGTGAAGTCAGACACTGATAAAAAGCCATGTGGCTGGGGAACAGATTGTACATCTCTTAGGTCATTTTCTTTTTTATAATTTCTGCCAGCATAATTTGTTCTTCTAACAAAAAAAGAAAATTAGTAAAGGGTCTACCAAAGGATTATAGTTATACTTCTGTGTTTAGATAAATAATGTATTTCTTGGAATATAATGACAATGGGTCATAACAGTTCAGTTTGATTGACTAGGAAGTGGGACTGAAAAGCGTTAGCCTGTGCTTCTAACATTAATGAATGCTCTTGAATAGCCCTGGTATGCAAAGTATTGTGGAGCCCACTCCGTTTATGCAGCTGCTTATGGTTTTCTATTTATTATTTAAATAGCAGCATTATGAACCCCACTGAACAGTAAAAAGTATTTTGTCCCCTAAAAGGAAGGGGTTGATTAACATTCAGGATCTGCAATAGAATGGTTAAGCTTAGTGTATTCATAAACTATTTCTACTAGTTTCACATATATTGTCATCTTTTTTAAATACGCTTAAAGACTTGCAAAAAAAGTACACAGATATTTAATTAATGGCCCAGAATTTGCGGACATGATGACGGCGAACTGGCAGAGTTCGCCATCATTTCACCGTTGAATCTGACCACAACTTCAGGATTTAGTGCATGCACAGCCTAACGCGGAAATCCTGAAAGAAAGAAAGGAAGATGAAAGACTTTCATTTCTATAGCGCCTTTCATGACCACCGGACGTCATAAAGTGCTTTACAGCCAATGAAGTACTTCTTGAAGTGTAGTCACTGTTGTAATGTAGGAAACGAGGCAGCCAATTTGCGAACAGCAAGCTCCCACAAACAGCAATGTGATAATGACTAAATAATCTGTTTTAGTGATGTTGATTGAGGGATAAATATTGGCCAGGACACCGGGAATAACTCCCCTGTTCTTCTTCGAAATAGTGTCATGGGATTTTTTACGTCCAGCTGAGAGGGCAGACAGGGCCTCAGTTTAACGTCTCAACCGAAAGACGGCACCTCCGACAATGCAGCACCCCCTCAGCACTGCACTGGAGTGTCAGCCTAGCTTTATGTGCTCAAGTCTCTAGAAAATTGCGGTCTGTCATTCACTGCTCCTCTGCAGGCTGCACTGTGCCCACTGCCCCCCTTCCCCACCGCAGAGCCGGCAAACAGTGTAATCTTTCAAATCATGGAAACTGACGAAACTTCGGCTCATTCGCAGTAATACCCCATTAAAAGTTAGACCCTTTTGGATTAGGTGTAAATGCTGTTTTAACAGCGTATTGACTGTTAAACAAAGGTTATGGCCCTGAAAAACAAATTTTAATTTTGTGGAGTGTTAAATTCATCCATTTAAAAAAAAATGTTTGCCTTTTCCCCATGTGAGAGCCCCAATCTTTGTTTTGCTCTCTCTAACATTTAAAAAAAGTTAGAATCAAAGGAGCTTACCCACTTCCTGGTTCGCTGTCTGTGAGAATTCTGCATTTTGACTGGCTTCTTAGACAGCTTGTTGTCATCACAGCAGCTCACACTAGGAGATCCCCATTAACGTGCGTTGATTTCAATTACTTGTCGGAAAAGCCGAAATTCCCGCCACAGAGATCACAAGGTCTTTGTACGAAGCTTACTTCGGGGCCAGCGGCGAATGCCTTTGCTTCGTCGCTGACCACAAATTATGGGCCATTATTCTTATGTCTAAAATGCCAATTAATTCTTGAGACAATGGTGAATAATGGGACAAAGCAGAATTAATATATAAAATAACAACAGAAAACGCTGGAAAAACTCAGCAGGCCAGGCAGCATCCGTGGAGAGAGAAAGAGAGTTGACGTTTCAGGTCGATGACCTTTCATCAGAACTGGGAAGAGCTGGAAATCAAATAGATTTAAGGCCAGGGTAAAGCTGGGAAAAGGGGGAGGGGATAAAGGAACAAAGGAGGAGATGAAATATATATATTGGCCCGGATTTTGCAGTCAGTATGGCGGCGTACTCACAGAGTACGCCGACATACCTCCTTTAAAATCCACCACAAGTTCAGGATTTCCACATGCACTTGCACATGCGCGAAATCCGGAACTTGCGGCCTGTCAATGTACGCATTGACAGGCCATCTGCGGGAGCCACAAAAAAGCAATCGCTGACACAGAGTTGGGCTATTTGCCCACCAACTGACCAGCAATTACGCATGGAAATGTTATGGTTGATGCAAACAGGCACAGGGCCTGTTTCCATCAGCGTAAGGGGAGACCTCAGCCATTAATTAAACATTTTCATATCATAAATTATACATATACACTGTATCAAATGAGTTTCTGCAAATATTGGCCCGGATTATAGTTTTAATGATGTCTAAAATAATTATCAAAAAATTAAATTTTTAGTGAGGCTGGTGGAATGAAGGTAATTATGAATAAAATTCCAATTCTGTAAATTGTAATTAGATCAGATTTCGTGATTCCATTACATCTCATTAGGGGATTCCCTTCGGAAATGATTAAAATGGAGTTTTGCTTTGTGATATCGAGGATGAGACCCACGTGATCCCAGATACGGTTCCGCACCGCCTGCGTCCCTGGGATCCGTGGGCCATTACGCTGCCCTCCACCTCGCAGCCTCAGACCGCAGGTTTTCATAGCCTCGCCGCCAGCAGATAGGTTTGTAATTCTTTCACGGATCGGTGGGGTACTCTGGAGGTACGCCTCCAACCGCAATTTTTGGCAGACTGTTTGTCTGAACATTAGTTTACTTAGTTCTAGCAATTATCAAAGTCCAGATACACTATGGGCAGTACATTAAGGAGAGTTTATATTCTACACTTATCCTTTCAAAATATCTTTGACATCCTGTTGTCATTTAGTTACCTGGATCAGTAAGAAAAAAGCGTGTTTAATAGTTTGAGTTCCTCATCTTTCTGTTTTTTTATCCACAGAATGTTAGAAAACGATCTTAAAATCAGCAGTGATGAAGAAAGTGAACAGGTAAGATCAACTGTCCAATAGTTGGCTTATCATTCAGGGAGTTCTGTTGACATCACAAACCATAAAAACAAAACTTAAATATTATATAGTAACACATTGTACATTGCATGTTATAATGTTCTTGTCATTATAAAACAATGCATCTACTGCCTCACCATGAGCAATGCTGCAGGAGATCGACTTGAATATCGCATGTTTCACTAACATTTCAGACACAAAATAACAACATCACATAAAACAAAAAAGCGGTTTACAGTGGTATTTCTATTAATCATCTTAACAGTATCAAAAAACAAAAGGAATGGAATCTCCTGTATATTAACAAAATGCATTTTCTCCATTATAAAAAAATAGACAAATTGGTTTTATTCATGCAGTTTTTTTAAAGGACTGACAGTAAACTCAATGTAGTCATTAAATCTGACTAGATATAACAATTTAACCTCTGGTGCATCTAAACTGCATTGCATTGTTAATTAGCCCCTTGGGCAAGAATAAAGCAGGGCCAATTGTTTACTTTAAAAATCTATAGGAAGGGGATGGGAAAAATTTATGTCCTCTCATCCTGGTCCTCATAATCGGAGGAGCAGCAGTCACGTGGCTCAGCGCAGATCTTCCTGGGAAGAAGAATAGAAGGAGGACGAGGGGCGCCTTGCTTGCCCTGTTGTGACCAATGCAGCATCCCTCCAGTTCACTGCTGCCCGTCAAGCAGGGTATGCACAACTGCCATGCCACATTAGCATAAGCTTACTCTTCAACCATAGGTGGCTACCATATGGCTCTGTAATTGTAGGTGACATTTATCCAATGTCAGACATCATCTCTGCTATACCCGATTATTTCCTATCACTTTCACCATCAGCATTACAAAAGCAAGTCTCCCTGAGCCCTCAATGCACTTTTGCCATTTCACAGAACACATAGGCCACACAATCAACTATTGGCCATAATTTTTCTTTTACACATGACAAAAGGATCATAAACCAAGAACAGTCAGAAAAAAAAAGACACAACACCCACATGGATCCCCTTGTGATGTGCTTAATCTTTCTCTTACGCGTGCTTCTATGTGGTGCTTTCCCTGTGGCTTCAGCAGATGTAGAGACACCTTGCTGACTAGGATGCTGCGCCTGCTTAGACGTCTTTGGCGGGCGTCCTCTGGGTTTGGGAGCCTGAGAAGGCTCTTCAACAGTCTGCTCTTCCTGCAGCTGTGCAGGGGCTGAAACGGCCATCTCAGTTGTCTCCGCAAAGTGGGTCTCTGACCGAGGGCTCCGCAGTGGCATGGCCATGTGAGCGCTTTGAGAGGAGCCCACAATTTCTTGTGTCCTGCCAACAACATCCCTCTCATGGGTCAGCCGCACCTCAGTGCTGGCAAGTGGCTGGAGAGCACCTTGCTGCACATCAGGGGGGCCATGAGGACCCATATCTGCACTGGCAGTCCTCATCACAAGGACATCCATGAAGCTCTGGTCTCTCTGCTCAATAGCTGCCCATCTCTCCTCTAGAGATGACATTCTATTTTGAACAGTCACCATGTTTTCCAGACTCTGGCGACTTATTTCCTTCATGGCGGTAGCCATCCTTTCCACGGAGGTAGCCAGCCTTTCCATGGAGGTTGCCATCCTGTCCATGGAGGTTGCCATCCTATCCATGGTGGTGCGTTCATGCGCCATTGCCTCCACCATGGCAGTGCTGATGTTACAGATGGACTCCTCCATTCTATCCACACTTGCACTAACCCTGGAGGCAAACCCTTCCAGAGACTCCTGCACTTGTTCCTGTATTTCCCAAGATGCTCTTTTTCTGGATGGCCCCAGAGGCACAGCGTCTGCATGCAGCTCAGCAGAGCTAGGAGATTGCTGGGACCTCCGCCGAGGACTCTCCACTGCTGTCGCTGTCTCCACATCTGCTGATGCTCACTTGTGCGCTGTGATAGACCAGGTGGCAACACTACTCTAACTCGCGAGGGCACCACCGAGGTGTGCGTTGCTGCACTGGTGCTGGGTGCGCTGAGTCCTGGTGACGCTGCTCCCTCAGAGGCTTCAGGTTCCTCTGAGGAGTAGTCCGGCTCTTCATCCTGGATCGTGGAGAGGGGGGCGCTCGATGATCCTGTGGGCAAGTAAAGGCATGATTTAGACATCTGATATTGATGTAGCAGACACATCCTTTTGAGCAGATGATACAACACGATTCTCTATGAACATCATATGCCATTGCAGTCAATCACTAAATGTCAATGAGAGGGATGAAACTCTATTATGTCACCAGCTTCCTCTCGTGTGCCCGTCTCTCCATTGCCCACTTCCAGATCCTCGCCACCTCCAACAATTTTGTGTGCCGCCTCCTCAGCACTTATCAATGTTGCTAGGGTAGGTGTACCTCCTGCAGTCAGTGCTCTCTCCCTCTTATTGCGGGCTATCTTTTCCTACAAGGAAGGACACAAGTGGAGTTTCAGCCACAGTGATGGAGTGAGTGTGAAGAATCCCTACCGTAGAAGCTTTGAGGGAGACGAAGATGGGATAAGGTGCCAAGAGGAAGCTAGCTCCCTGTGCGTTGTTAGTTGTTGTCACTGCATAACAGTGAGAGTGAGTCTAAGGGGTGCATAGGCAGGATGCTGAAGTGATTCAGTACAGAGACAGGGATGGAGAGGTAAGGGTGCAAGGAAAGTAAGGGTAAGGTGGTATGTGGAGGAGCAGGCTTACAACACAGAGTGCTGGTGATGAGAAGAGAAGGGAAGCACTCACACTCATTGGACCGGCCAGTGCGCCCCAATGAAATTAACAAGCTGATTTCATTAAAATCGGACATCAGCAGCTGATCCCGCCGGAAGCGGCTCCGGAACCCACCCACCACGCAACCCGACTCTAACCCGTCTCGAGAATTAAAATCGAGCCCGACACCTCCAAAACTGCAGCATACCCTCAGTACTGCACTGAAGTGTCAGCTTAGGCTATATGTTCAAGTCCCTAGCGTGGGGCTGGAACCCAACACCTTCTGACTCAGAGGCAAGGGTGCTATCATTGAGCCTAGCTGACAATTTGAAAGTCTAAGGCTGCGATTTTGCCGGTGCTCAGAGGGCGGGTTTGGAGGCGGGTCAGAGGTTAAATTTGCCTCCTCACAACTTTGCCAAGTGTCGGGTCTGGGAGTCCCGCTCAGTCCCGCCACCAAGCGGCGGGAGAGGCACTTAAGGCAGTTAACAACTTGTTAACTGCCTACATAATCTGATTTTAGCAGGCTCTTCCCATTTTAGGACATTTTCAGCGTGTTCCACGCCGTTCGCAAAACACGGCAGCTGATTGTGCCAGGTTCAGGAACTACGCGAATTCTTGACAGCTGCACCTGCAGCATAAAAGCGAACCTGTAACATGGCTGAGTTTCAGATGACAGAACTTTGTTTTTTGAGGTGTCGATACACTTTTTGCAGGTCTATTGACCTTGTAAGTGGTTAAGCTGAGATCCATTTGCAGTATGACCTCCTTGGAAAACCCTTTCCCCACATTGCCTGAGTGCTTATAACATCTATTTCTCAACTGAGATATATACCAGCGGAATGGAAACCATTTATACCCTCTCATCCTGGTCCTCAGAATCGGAGGAAGAGCAGCTGCGGCAGCAGCAGGACCAGGCACAACAGCAGCAGCAACAATAGGAGCGCCAACCTCCTCCTCACCCACCTGATGCTGCACAGGGCAGAGGGCGTCAGCGCAGGGCTGCACCTCGCCGCAGGAGATACCCCCAACACAGGGTTTACAGGCAGAGGATGAGTTTCCGCAACATGACTGAGCAGCAGTGCCAAAGGAGGCTGAGACTTTCGCGAGAGGTAGTCGCTGACATCTGCACAATGCTGCACCAACACCTGGAGCCCAGAGGAGCGGGTGGACATTCCTTACCAGTGGCTGTCAAAGTCACCACCGCCCTCAATGTTTTTGCTTCAGGGTCCTTCCAGGGATCATCAGCAGACATCAATGGCATCTCCCAGTCAGCCGCACACACTTGCATCACGCAGGTTATCAATGCCCTCTTTGCAAAGGCGCACAATTACATCCACTTCTCCACGGATGAAGCAAGTGTAACCGCGCGTGCGGTTGGCTTTGCAAATATGGCAGGCTTGCCAAGGGTGCAGGACGTCATAGACTGCACATATGTGGCCATTAGGGCACCCCATCACAACCCAGCTGTATTTGTCAACCGCAAGGGCTTCCACTCCCTTAACGTCCAGCTGGTTTGTAACCACAGGAATAACATTATGCATGTTTGCGCCAAGTTCCCTGGCAGTTGCCATGACTCGTTCATCCTGCGCCAGTCTACTGTGCCTCAGCTCTTCAATCCGCCAACCCAACTTTCAGGATGGCTACTTGGAGACAAGGGCTATCCCCCGAAGACGTGGCTAATGACGCTGTTGAGGAGGCCATCAAACGAAGCTGAGGAGCGCTACAATGCCAGCCACATTTCCACCAGAGCCATCATCAAGCCAAACATCGGCTTGCTCAAAATGCGATTCAGATGCCTCGACAGATCAGGTGGAGCCCTACAGTACTCACCAGCCAGGGTCTCCAGAATCATCGTGGTCTGCTGTGCACTGCACAACATCGCACAGCAGCGTGGCTTACCACTGCCTGAGGAACAAGTGGCCCAGCGCACAGCCTCCTCCTCCTCAGAGGAGGAGGAGGAGGAGGAGGAAGACCTTGTGGAGGCGGATGTGCCAGTTCCACCAGCACGCGAGCACATTGCTGGCCGTGATGCAAGGGATGCACTAATCCATTCCAGATTCGCTTAAGTTCACGAAGTAAACACATGTGGCTGCCACCTTCTTAACACACCATACACAATCTGTACAACAAACTGTGGGTTCTTATCACTCTCACCACCATCATTACAGATGAAAGGCGCACTGACACCTCACTGTGACACTTCCATTTCTGGGCACACATGGGCCAACTCTTTGAATGTTTCCCATTGCATTTCTTTATTACAATTGAAATGCCGATCATAATCTTAAATATGTATTACATCAAAACACCCAAGTGACTACCCTTGTGACTATTTGTGTGTTAACTTTCTCTTACGCGTGCTTCTACGTGGAGCTTCCCCTGTGGCTTCAGCAGATGTGGAGGCACCTTGCTCACTTTCATGCTGCTCCTGCTTTGATACATTTGGCGGATGTCCTCTGGGTTTGGGAGCCTGGGAGGGCTCGGCAACAGTCTGCTCCTCCTGCGGCTGTGCAGGGGCTGAGACAGCCATCTCAGTTGGGTGAGGAATCTGGGGCTGTGACCGAGGGCGCTGCAGTGGCATGGGAGTGTGAGCGCTTGGAGAGGAGCCCACACTTCCTTGTTGTCAACCACCAACATCCCTCTCATGGGTCGCCCGCACTTCTCTGCTAACAAGTAGCTGGAGAGCACCTTGCTGCACATCAGTGGGGCCATGAGGACCCGTCTCAGTACTGACAGTTCTCATAACGGGGACGTCCATGTACCTCTGGTATTTCTCCTCAACAGCTGCCCATCTATCCTCCATAGCAGACCATCTATTTAGAAGAGTCACCATGCTCTGTTGAGTCTGGCGACTTATGTTCTCCAAGGAGGTTGTCACCCTCTCCATGGTGGCACGTTCATGCGCCATTGCCTGCACCATGGCATTGCTTATGTTTGAGATGGACTCGTCTATTCTCTGCACACTTGCAGTTACCGTGGATGCAAAACCTGTCAGAGACTCCTGCACTTGTTGCTGAAGTTCCAGCACCACTCTCTTTCTGGATGGCCCCAGAGGCACAGGGTCCACATGCAGCTGAACAGAGCTAGGAGCACCCTGCGGCCTCCAACGAGGACTCTCCACTGCTGTCCCTGTCTCCACCATCTGCTGATGCTCACTTGTGAGCTGTGATACACCAGGTGACAACACTACTGTACCTCGCGAATGACCCACCGAGGTGTGCGTCTCTGCGCTGGTGCTGAGTGCGCTCAATTCTGCTGACACTGCGCCCTCAGACGTTGCAGCTTCCTCTGAGGAGTCTTCCGGCTCTTCCTCCTGGACAGTGGGGAGGGGGGGCTCTTGATGGTCCTGTGGAGCAGTGAAGGCATGAGTTAGACATGTAATATTAACATATCATGCACATCGAATTGTGCAGATGATCAGAACTCAATCTGTATGAACATCAGATGCCTTATCAGTCACTCATGCAATCTAACTGAGAGGGTTGCAAATCTATTCTGTCACCAGCTTGCTCTACTGCGCCCGTCTGACCATCCCCCACGTCCAGGTCCTCAGCACCTCCGACGATGTCGAGAGCAGCCTCCTCAGCAGTGGTCAAGTGGGCAATGGAAGGTGGCCCTCCTCCTGTCCTGCCCCTCTCCCTCTTATTGTGGGCTCTCTTTTCCTGCAATGAGGGACACAAGTGGAGTTTGAGTGAGAATGTTGCAGTGAGTGTAGAGAATCCATAGCATAGATGCTTAGAGGGAGACAAAGATGGATTCAGGTGCCAATACCAAGGGCCCTCCCTGTGCATTGTTAGTTGTTGTCATTGCATAACAGTGATAGCGAGTGTGAGGGGTGCATAGTAGAATAGTGAAGTGATTCTGTACATAGAGAGAGAGGGATGGTTAAGGGTGCAAGGGATGTACCAGGTAAAGTGGGATGTGCAGGAGTAGGTTGACAATGCAGAGTGCTGGTGATGAGAAGAGATGGGGAGCAGATTGAAGGTAAGTGTGATGTTATACTCACTTTTGCTGTGTGTAGCAGGTCATTGAACCTTTTCCTGCACTGAACCCAGGTGCGACTACACAAAGACCTGGCGCTCACCTCCTCAGCAATTTGCAGCCAGGCTGCTTTGGTTTGCTGAGGAGGCTTCCTCCGTCCGTTTGAGGGGAACAGTACCTCTTGGCGCCCTCTCACTCCCTCCACAAGAGCATGGAGGGAGTCATCATCAAATCTGGGAGATGCCTTGGGTCTTGCAGCAGTCATTTTCAGAAGTGCCACACCGAGAAGCAGCAGGAAAGGATGGATCAAAAACAAGGCTGCATGGGCCCCTTAAATACAGCTGGCTGAGAGACGTCAGCAGAGGCGAGCAGCAGACCCAAACCCACTGATTGGGCTGGATAGCGCGCACGACGGGCTTAATCAGCCCACTTAAGCAAAAATCTTAATTCCAGGGCGGCTGAAACCGACAGCGGGACTGGAACCCGCCGAACATCAAAGCCGCCTCCAACCCGCCTCCACTCGGAAAATCGCGGCCTAAGAGGAGGTATGAAGAAAATTGTCAGGGACTGTAGATTTTAGTGAGGAGAGTGGAATTGCCAGAGATTGTAGTGTGTTGGAAACAGTAGGAAGGATTTTAGCTCCCTGCGCCTGCTGGAAACAGGAGTTAAAATCAAAGGGGTCCACTTGCCTTTGTTTTCCACCCAACAGCTATGTTAAAGCTGAGGCGTTGACCTGACTTAGGACAGAGCTTTATGAATTTATACTAATCAGGATCCTATTACCCAGCTTATGGCCTACTGGGTGGAGTGTTCGTTGTGGATGCTCCGTTCAGTAGAAGTTGTCAGACCAGATGCGGAGGCCCCTAAGGCTCCTTCAGACCCCACAAAAGTTGATTGGGCCGCTGCCACACCGGGGTCCCACCCTTCCACATTCCTGAAACCCTGCCGAACTTCCCCACCTCCGACGACTTGCCTTGCTGTCAGCCAAGCAGCCTGTGGGGTCGTCCACTATTGACCTCCCTAAACCCAGCAAGCTTTCTGGCTTTATTTAAATGAGGTCTGGCTATTAAAATGGACCGAGCCTTCCTATGTACATTCCAGATGGTCGGCCCACACATTCTGCCAGCCAGCCGCCCGAGGGTTAAAATTCCCCCAATAACAGGAAGAAATAAAGACAGATTTTCCATTAGCTGTACCTGGGCATATTGGATTGCCTGGCTGCAACAAATAGAGGAAAACTGGGCAAGAAGTGTTGCATGTTCGTAAGGAGGCCTACCTGATTTTCCAGCCATTTATTTAAATGGAAATAAAATTGGATGAATTGCCTTACAGACGTGTATCCTTCCTGCCCAAGTTTCCATTATTCGTTGCACCTATTTTTTCCTAAGTTATTGTTCACAACTTCTGGTTAGGCCCCTTCTCATCAAAATCTTTTGCATCTACTCAGTGATATCCAATAGCTGGTAATCTGGGAGGAAAGACACAATTTGGGAACTCTCGGCTGTGGCTACAAAAGCGGCTGTCTACTCCTTGTGGAATTGCCTGTTGCTACCACTACATTTCTGCTTTTCACTTCTCCCTCTTACTCTGCTGTGGTTTTGCTTATGGATGACCTCTTTTGAGTTGTTCTCATTGTCACAGGATACTTGAATACTGTCAGGGGATCCCTGCACTGCCTCCTGACACCTCTTCCTACTCCAATGGATAGTCACGCACTTCCTTTCTTCACTCATTTTTTCTGCCTGTGGGGAAACCACCTCCTGGACATGACAGGAGCGCCACCAGCTGCTTCTCAAGCTCGGAAATCTTGAGCTTGAGCACAAGTAGTTGGCGATGCTTCAACATGAACACACATAGTATCCACGACCTCTCACACCACGCAGGTACTGCACATCATACGCTTCAACTGCCCCCCTATACTAAACAAAACTGTTTTCAGCAACTTAGTGATTTACCCTTTCAAATCCACATGAAATGAGCCAGTGTCATAAAAGTTGAGTGTGGTGGTCACCATCATAGCCACAGAGGGAGCAGTGCAGGCACATGTGCAGATTGTCATGTAGTAGATGACAGAGCTGCTCTATTGAATCTTTGGTGAAGCACACTCTTCTTAGACACATCTCCTTAGTAAGGTCCTAAATGACCTGTACTGCCTGCATATTCTTTAGCCAGGGGAGTAATATCTGGTTGCCTACAGCCTCCTTAAATGCTGCCTCACATTTGCTCAATCCTGTACTGCTCCTCCTCTTCCTCCTCCTCCAATGGCATACAAGGGTATGATGCCCATAAGGAGTACCATACCTGTTCCTAAGAAGCCCTCACTGTGGGTAGGAGGTGGGGTGGGTGGAGGCAGAAAATCTGCTGGTGGTCTGACCCTGTCAGAAGCATTGGGAAACAAGTCCAGATCTGTGTAGGCAGAATGGCAATAAAAATATTGCAAAAAAAAAACTGTTCCAGCTGCAGAAATCACTAGTCAAACATTCCAGTCTCAGAAGCTCCAAACTTGCTGTCTCAGCTACTCCTGGCAGCATCTGCTCCAGAAAAATCTCAGTCTAAGTCTGAGTGCATTGTGAGTATAAAATCAGGAAATTCTGAGCTGCAGTGCCAATAGCCTCCCTTGGCATATATTGAAACTTGAGACACGGCAGACAGATTGTAGGAATGGCCAAAAAGTGCAAAAGGACTCAAGGGAAGCGATTTAATGGTGGAACACAGGCAGAATCAGCTTCTGCCTGATTTTTCTGCCACAATAAATGTTCTTGCCCTGTATATGCCCACTAATATGCTGAACATGAAGAAAATTCATCCCATACATTAATATATTACAATAATAAAGATACTGAAATAGCAGGAGTAATTTAATTACTGTAATGCTAATGTTGGACTACAAGAACAATTACTTAGAAAACAATTTTAATTGAAATTTAAAAAAAATTAAACACTTTTAATTCAGTTCGCCATGTCATCCCTCTTTCCTATCCTATTCATTTTAGCCCGAAATTCCTGCATTCTGGTGAAGTAAAGTCATGGTTCTCTGACAGGTGGGGAAGGAAATTTAGGCAGGATTTGGTAACCCCGGATCTCCGCCACTTATTTTTATATTTTAAAATTCCGCTAGTGGGAGTAGGCACTTCTTGCATCCATCCCCCCAACCCCCACTTTTACATGGATTTCACCAGAAGAGGTGGGTATGGCGGGATGACATCCTTCACCCAGAATCCTGCTAGTTCTGCTTCCATTGCCCTCAATGTAATGCCAGGATTTAATCCTTTTAGAAGTGGGACTCAGTATTATTCAAAAGGCTGCCTCCTTGTAGCAATCAATCCCACAGCAAGATGTTACTGCGAAGTCCCCCTCACACCATACTCTCCACTGGGGTAGGCACTCCAGTAGCACCAAAAAAGGCACCGGTATCCATCCATATTGTGCATATTACCCTGACCCTAGAATTTAAGACAGTGCTCATGGGCGCATTCATGGGGTGGTCAGAAATTCCACCCTGCCCCAGATCTGTCCCTAGGTTAATAGAAGAGGGACATCTAGCCAAATCTGTCCTCTCTTTTTTAACTTGTTACTTCACGTTTTGTCTTTTAAAAAAATGCAGAATCAGATAAATTGCATTGAACGTACTTATGGTAACAATAACAGTCAGGGTGTAACCTAAAGGATGTAATCACAATGAAGTGATGTAACAAAAGTGCATGAAGTGGATGAACAAAGCTAGTGCCCAGAAGCTGACCAAAATTATATAGCAAGACAGCTGAAGAAATCAAAAGGACCACAAGAATTGGACTCATCTGGGATGCCGGCCAGTGTACTCACAGGGCAAAATAAAATTGTTCCCATCTCCTAGCAGCAAAACTTCCCAAGCCATAGCAGGACCATAGCAGGGAATGCAGAGCAGTTCATAAACCAAGCAGAGATGAAAATCCAGATAAAAGCCCTTCAGTCCCAAGGCTGGATATTCTAATCAGCAATATTTAAACCTCCACACTAACTCATTTACGTAAATGTGTTACTATTGACATTAAAACAACAGCAATCAGAAAATCCAAGTTCCAGTGTCCCCAGATTTTCTGGGGTCTGACAGAGCTAGGACGATTCCGTATGTACACATCACTCGCAGTATTCAAGGAAAAGGGCCCAAATCTGGAGGAATTTCTGTCCTACATTTATTTTTTTCAACTTGATGTTTTTGGATACCTAAATTAACCTAACCAATCTTTTCTATACCTTGTTCTTCTTTAAAAAAAAAGGTAAAATTTTACAACCTTCTCCCTCCTGCCTCCTAAGGGTAAATTGGATCCTCATTCGATGAAGACTTAGATCAGAGAATTAGGTGCACTCACTTTTCTGATACACGGTCCCTTTGAGCAAGTCTGCATTCTGGTCTTGAAAGATTTATCCTCTACATTCCACTTTGGAGGTTGGACCAATGTCAAAAAGAAATAGTTTTGATTGTCTAAGTCCCTGTGTCAAACATCATTTATTTTAACCAGCTGAACACTAGAAAGGTAAAGATTGATGTGGTTCTATGTGACCAGAACAACCTCTGATGTAGTTTTACGAGCTAAAGTATACTCCTCAACAGCTCACAGAGAAGAAGCCCAGATGAGTAAACTCGTCCATGGTGTGTTAAGATTTAAATGTAATATTCCACAGTTTATGCAACATTGAAAATTAATTTTTCATTTTGAAGTACAATATACTGTTGCCTATAATTAGACCACTTACAGCACTGCCAATGGCTTCCAGGTTATATAACTACTCCTGTTGTACAATAACAATTTAAATTTGTGTAGAGTTTTACAAGTGCAAGGGATGGAAGCCAAGCAGGATTTTGGAGGCAGAAGGGGGGAGAGAGTAAGGCACAGCCAAAGAGATATGTTTTTAGGAGGCTTTTGAGTGCAGAGAGTGAAATGGCAAGCTGAAATGGTTTAGGAAGAAAATGCAAAGTGCAGTGGCAGCGTGGCTGAAGGATCAGCCGCACTAGTGAAGTCGATGAGGTTGGGAATAAGCAGTACTCTGGAGTCAGAGTAACAAAGGGTTTGGACTGAGATATATGGATGAAGTTTTCCCAAATAAGGTGAGGGAGCCAGTAGAGCTGGATAAGGACAGTGGTGAATGATGTGTAGGAATTTGCATGGGAGAGGACTCAGGCCACCTGAGGTTTGTGAAAACTATAGGTGGGGAATTCAGTGAAAATAATATTTGAAGTCTCAATCTACAAGGAGATGTACTTGAAGTTGAGAATATTAAGAGCAAATGGGGTGATATATGATTGTAAGTGAGCAATGTTCCAGAGGTGCAAGAAGGCAGTCTTGACCACAAACTGGATGTGGTGTTGAAAATTCTGTTCAAAGAAAACAGTAAGGTTGCACACCACTGGGCTCAGTCCAAATGAGCAAAAAAGGATGTTGGCTGGTGAGAGCCAAACAGGATGGTTTGAGTTTTGTCAACGTGTACTGTATAAGTTTCACCGCATCCTGGACATAACAGGAGTGGTAGTGAGTTAATGCTTTTTTAAAACCACTTCCAAGTATATAGGATAGCATTGCCACTGCCATCCTTAAACCATTGAAGAAGCATTTAAAGATGTGGGGAGGGGAAAATTGGGTGGCGCACATTTTGGGGCGCCAGCGTCACCAGGGTACTAATTTTAGTGCCCCGAAAAAGTTAGCGTCCCCGCCATAAATTCAGTAGTAGCGCCCCAAGCAGGACGTAGCACCGCGTCATTGCAGGCCTCCTCCCCTGATTAAAGGGGAGGGGCCTAGCGCTGTGTGCACCGGGGCCCTGCAGGACCACTGGGGAGCGGGGTGCCGTGAAAACAGCCCGGCCCTCAAGAGGAGTGCCGGGCTGAGCGATCGTGGCCGGCACCCCCCATACAAAAGCGAAAGGGGGCAGGTGCTGGCAGTCGACCAAAATAAAAATGGCCACCCGACACCTGCCCTTTAACTTCCGCCGCCGCTACCAAACCACCCCCTGATCCTGTCGCACATATTGTCCGACGATAGGTCGGGGGGCGCAAGGGAAGTTTGCGGCCGCGTCATCGCCAGTGGCGCGGGGTGCTACCGACTACTGCCGCCGCTAACCTCACGCTGAATTTCACGGGAGGAGTTAGCAGCGCCGTGCCCGGGCACTCAGTGATTTGCACCCCGTTAGTGCCTCCTGGGGGCGCTAACGAGAGGCACAAACCAACCCAATTTTCCCCCCATGGTCTGTAAGCAGCAGGATGACTGCTAGCCTACATTTTCAAACCAGTTCTAAGCCCCACAGTTCAGTTTATAATGCATTCACAGGATGATACCACTGTATGCATGCAGACTTGCATGGCTCTAAGGTTTCCAGATCAGTATAGCTTGTGGTCAGGATGTTATATTATAAGGAATAATAAAAGCCATGAAGTCTCCAGCTCTGTCAGAAACAGGTTCAATGATACACATGTGGAGAGTGGAGCATCTCAGTCCAGGACATCAGGACATTGGGCTGGATTTTGATACTGGGGCGGGTTGGGGTCGTGTTATCCGCATTTCGTGTTATCCACCGCCTGCAATTGGATGTGGGAGATTGATGCAATTTTCACTTAATTGGGCAATTGAGTTCCAGCATGTGGGAACCCATGAACCAATTAGTGGTTTCAGTCTGAAAGTCGCCTCTGATGATGTCATCATTGCAGGTCAGAGACTGCCTGGTCTCAGAGACTGCCTGGCCTTTGCTGTGAGAGGACCTGGATGCAAAATGAGCAGCATCTCAGAGAGAGAGAGAGAGAGAGAGAGAGACAGACACCAAGTCCTCCCAGGCAGTCTCTGAAGACATTCAATGCAGCAGCATCAGAGGCGACTTTAAGACCTAATACTACTACTACCTTCATCACAATACTACTATTACCTTCATCACATCTCCGTTGTAATAGTGGACCTGCAGCTGATAGTCAGCTATCCACTTGTGCTCCCACCAGGTTTCACTGGCGTGTTTCACATCAGGCGTACTTCACGTCGGAAAAGGGTTAAACTAGCTAAAACGTTTCAAAATGGCATTACAGAGCCGATTTAGGGCTTGTTAAGGGCTTTAATGGCCTCTCCCGCCTCTTGGAGGCGGGACAGAGTCGGGAACCCCGCGACCGATTTTGTCAAAATTGCGTGGAGGCGGAATGGAGTCGGGATGGGGTCAGGACCCCCGAATCTGCAACTTTAACCCCCCACACGCCTCCAAACCCGACTCCACGGGTCATTGAAAATCCAGCCCATTGTTTGTGTAGATAGCTAGCACACATATGTAGACCTCCCAGAGCCTTCCTCATATCAGTACAACTAGTGTGAGCAGCCAGGATAACTAGGCCAAAATTTTTTTGAGTATCGTCACAAAATCAGTACCAGGGACTATTATGGAACGAATAAGATAAGTGCAACAGAGCTACAAGATAGGACTTGTAGCGTTTAATTAAAAAGCAAAGTCTAGTTTGTAAGTAATTTAATTGCATATGTAAATGGGATCTGATTACTATGATTCATTAACAGGTTATCCATGCTGGCATGAAAATTATACTTTCAAAATTTCAAGATAAAGCTTACAGTTTTTGAATTTTAGGAGAATGTTAATTTTCTATTTAACCTAACATAATGTGTGTAAATCATGTCTAATTATCATAATTAGTTGATATGTTAGACAAAATTAGCATAGCCTGCAGTTTTTTTAAAGGATGCCTCTATCTTTTAGTTATTAATAAAAATTTGAAAATATTTGCACTTTTTTTTCCCTCTGTACATTAGCCTGTTCATCTTGTATGAAATTAAAAGGAAATACTTTACTGGGCATGAAATCAAGTAACTTACAAGAATGTAGGATTGAGATTATTTATTGATTATAGACATGTGTTCTGTTGTGTTACTACATGTACAGCTGTATTATACAAGCATCTTATTCATGACAGAAGTGTAATTGTGCAAAATGTGTTTCATGGAAAAGAAGCTATTGAATCTGCATATTTTCTATCTTAAGCCTTTGAAAAAATACATATTTGTTTGCTGATATATTACTCCCTACTTTTTGTAGTTTACACATTGTACTTAAATATACTTTTAAGTTACTGGCTCTCTACTCGGTAATCACATCAATATTTTAACATAACACTTAAACAACGATCTTTGTCAGTGTTTTTTTCACTTTTAAAATCTTGTTTGTACAGTACTGCATAATGAATCATTGTACATTGTGCAGTATTCAGGATATTATTTTTTACTAAGCCAATGGAAAATAAATACATTCAGTATAAAATCTCAAAACCTCAAATCCTATAATAAGAGCTAATTTTATCACTTTGCACTCCCAGTGGGGAGCCTTGCCCATTGGGAGTGTATATTAGAAGTTCAGTCACACATTGCACATGATTTTCTGACCATTAATTTCCAACATACACTCCTGTCGGGCAAGGCAATCTGCCAGGAGCATGAAGTTGGGAAAATTTGCTCTCAGGTCCACAGCACCTAATTTTTATTTTCCTTGTTTATCTAAATTCTAGTGCAGTGTAGTTTAATGTCTACAATTTAAGTTGTGCTGCAGTCAATCCCATTTAACATTAAACATTCCAGATCACACTCATAGTTCATATTTATTTAAGATCATATTTTCCAGTCTTCTTTCCCTTACTAAGATGGCTATAGGAAGTTAGATTCTGAGTTGAAGTAAGCCCCTTTCCTACTGCTTCAACACATCCCTGAGCCATCCATCTTGATATTTCCTGGGCTTCATGCATAGGCAAGGTCTGTGCCCCTCAATGCATCTTTGGGATCTCTATGGATGTACAACCAGAGTCCAACTCCAAACGTTGCCTCTCATGAGCAGCATCATGGGAGGTCCACTCTTACTATTTAAATATTATTGCTTTGAAACCTACATTTCTTTTGATCACATTGCTTTAAATAAAATTTTACTCAAAATGATTACTTCTTGATAAATCATAACATTTTTAAAGTGGTATGCACTGTGATCTCTTATTTGTTTATATGGTGGCTGTTGAAATCTTCAGTCCATTGTCGAGGCAAGCTTTTATAGAGCTATGCAAACATCTTAGAATAACCTGAATGTTGACCCGGTTTACAGTCATGTAATTTTCATCACAATAATGTTTCTTTAAAATGTGTGTAAAGCTAGTCAATGATGGGTTCATTTTGTGATCAACTCAAACTCTCAAATACAGCATTAACTGGTTGATTGAGTATGTGATATTTGATTAGCATGTAGTTATTGGAAAATGGATTACTGCAGCAGTCTTTTTAGAACTAGCATAATTGCACTCTTTCTATTTTTTGATTTGTGCATTTCCAAAAATGCATGAATGAAATATATGCTGTAAACAAATACAGCAAAGGGACACACTAGTACTTATTTATAATTAATAAAAAATAGAAATATATAAAGCTTAATAGCCAGACTGAATATATGAAAACTGTATATCAATATGAAAACTGTATATAATTTGTGTATAAAAATATGAGGGGCCTAGATAGAGTGGCTAGGAAGGACCTATTTTCCTTAGCAGAGAGGTCAATAACCAGGGGGCATAGATTTAAAGTAATTGGTAGAAGGATTAGAGGGGAGTTGAGGAGAACTTTTTTCACCCAGAGGGTGGTGGGGGGTCTGGAACTCACTGCCTGAAAGGGTAGTAGAGGCAGAAACCCTCATCACATTTAAAAAGTACTTGGATATGCACTTGAAATGCCATAACCTACAGGGCTACAGACCAGGAGCTGGAAAGTGGGATTAGGCTGAATAGCTCTTTTTCGGCCGGCACAGACACAATGGGCCGAATGGCCTCCTTCTGTGCCGTAAATTTCTATGATTCCATGAAATACAATTTCAAACATTGTCTTAAACAGTAATGTAAGTAACATTCGCACCACACAAGTGCCAAACAATGACTATTTCCAACATGTGAGAGTCGAACCACCTCTCCTTGACATTCAATGGCATCACCATCGTCAAATCCTTCACCATCAACTTCCTGGGGGCTGCCATTGACCAGAACTCAACTGGACCAGCCACATAAATGCCGTGGCTACTAGAGCAGATCAGAGGCTGGGTATTCTGTGGCGAGTAACTCCCCTCCATACACTCCAAAGCCTCTCCATCATCTATAAGGCACAAGTCAGGAGCGTGATTGAATACTCTCCACTTGCCTGGATGGATGCAGTTGCAAGAGCACTCAAGAAACCATCCAGGACAAAGCAGTTCGCTTGTTCGGCAGCCACCTCAAACATCCACCATCAGCGCACTGTGGCTGCAGTGTGTACTACTTATAGGATGCACTGCAGCAACTCACCAAGGCTTCTTCAATCACACCTCCAAAACTTGCGACCTCCACCACCAGGCAGGACAAGTGCAACAGGTGGATGTGACACTTTCACCTCCTGGTTCCCCTCAAAGTCACACATCATCCTGACTTGGACATATATCGCCTTTCCTTAATCGTGGCTAGGTCAAAATCCTGGAACTCCCTACCTAACAGTATTGTGGGAGTACCTTCACCACGTGGACTGCAGTGGTTCAAGAAGAAGGCCCACCACCACCTTCTCAAGGGCTACTAGAGATGGGCAAGAAATGCTGGCCTTACCAGTGACACCCACATCCCGGGAATGAATAAAAAAGAAACATTAATAAAGGATTTTCCCCCATGAAGTGCGTTATGTGTGAAAGGAGACAGCTGCCTGCATTTTTCCTTCCATGGGCCATTTGCTTGGCCTGGGTGCACTCTAGGTCCAGACAGACACCCTGGCTGGGCCCTAATACCAGTAGCTGCAGGAGGAAATCGGAGACCTGGCCACCGAGATTGGGGCCTTCTGGCTGCTGCTGGAAAGTAGTAGTCAGAAGGCCACCAGTGCTTCCAATTGTCCTGGAGATGGAGTCTTTAAAGTGTTTGGCCCACCATTGTACCCTGACTGACCTCCTGATCTGTAGGCAGGTATTGCACCAGCTTTCTTCAGATGTTATCCCTGGAAAATGAGGCAAGAAGCCAGAAACACCCCCTCTCACCCTCATTGCAATAGAAACACTGGGACTGTGCCTACATCAGCAGGGAAAGCCCCACAACATTCCATGGCAGGACAAGGGAGTAGAGATCTGCTGTAAAGGGTCAACGCCACTTTTTCCTCTTTCATATGCCTGGGGAATTCCAAATCCCCATGGTTAAGGAAGAGGAAGATCTACCCTTAGATAAGGTACAGCAGAGTGCTGAGTCAGCATAGTCATTCTTAATAATAACACAGGAGGTATTAGACTGCTCACTGCAAAGATGACAGTGATTGCAAACTGTTTGGATCTAACCTGGCTTTCCATTATTCGAAATAGATCTTAACATCCAAAAGGTTGCATGACATTGTACCCTAATTCATGTCCTTTATAAAGATTTAAAGGGAAACTATAAGCCTTTGCCTGCCACCAGTGCAGTAGGCAAGGTTCCACACTGCCAGCACATACTTGGAAATGTCCCTCCATAGTGTGGGAGGTAATACTGATAAGTACTGGAAATAAGTGCAGCAGGTAAAGTTGACAGAGGTTACTGCTGCCTTTTTATTTTTTCAATCAACCTCATTATTGCAATAATCAACAATTGTATTTTTGGTAAAATTAACACATTTTTTTCTACAATTTTCTCCCCCCCTTCCCTTTTGAAGATGTTGATTCCTGGCTGAGCTACAGTCCGATGGGCACTTGTCATCCTCTGATACTTCGCTCATGTGAATGTCAGCCGGACCTGGTTCTACCCTTACCCAAGTTACACGTACAGTAGGATGAACTTGCAAGATGGAACATTTTCCCCTCCCTAACTCAGAGGCACTAACGGAAATTATTGTGTTCCTAACACCTCCATGACTGTGATTAATTATCTCAGCACAGACCATGGATGAAACAGAGGGGGCTAAAAATTTGATAGCGCCTGAAAACGGGCGAGGGATCATGATGTGCGATTAAATCACGCCTGTTCAAAGTAATGCAGGCAGCACAAAAACTTTGTGCTTTCTGCTAATTTAAATGATAGTGGCGTGCAGCCCAGCACTAAACGTGTTGCTGAGTGGCTGCATGCTCAGCAAGGTGCCCAAATTTGTGCGAGGCTAGCACCAATTAAAGTTAGCCTGCACTTCTTAAAGCCAGCCTGCACCTCATAAAGGGGAGGTGCAGTTTGACGAGACCAGGAGCTGGAAATCAGTCCAGAAGGCAATTTCAACTGGAAAACATTCAGCAATGGCACAACAGGCCAGAGAGAGGACTCCAATGTTCTCAGACGCAGCACTGGCAGCCTTAGTACAGAAGGTGGAGAGGAGGAGGGAGGTCCTGTTTCCACAGAGGGCCAGGAGGCCCTCCAGACAGACAGTGCAAAGACAGTGGGAGCAGATAGCCACAGAGGTCAATGCCAACAGTATTGCCCTGAGGACCTGGATGCCGTGCCGGAAGAAGTTCAATGACCTCACACAAGCGGTCAAGGTAAGGGAGCACTGCCAGCTATTCAACCATGACAGCCACATCAGCCAAACACATTGCACCACACTCACTGACACACCTCCCTCTCTCTTGCAAGACAAGGTGGCACACAACCGTAGGCAGTGGCAGCTAACCGGAGGGGGACAGGCACGCATCCATATCCTGACCCCGCTCGAGGAGATGATGCTCAACATAATTGGAGTGGTTGTGACTGAGGCCGTGGCCAGAGGCGGCACTGAAACCACTGAACATGATGGTATACTCATACCTGATCTTCCTTCTCACATCCCACTTCCCCCTCATCCCACAATCTCTTCTGACTTACAAGCTACAGATGGTGTAAGCATGAACCTCTTGCTTCCCCCCACCCCCCCCCCTGCCCCTCACCACAACCTTACCCTTGGGCCTTTCTCATTTCAGCGACCCAAGAAATCCAACTGGCCAGGCAGTGATGGAAGAGGAAGAGGAAGCGGAAGAGGAGAGTGATGTTGAAGAAGAAACATTGTCACTCGATCTGACACTCGCAGCCACCAGCTCAGATACTGGCACTGCGCGGACTTTAGAGGGTAGCTTAGAGACGGGATCTGCATGTGGTGAGTCACTGGGCACGGGTGGGCTGCAGTCAGGGCAGGAGAAAGGGTAGCGCATGTGCCAACTCCCCAGAGGGCAAAGTCGCACACAAGTTAGCTGCATAGGACTCAGATGAGGACTTCAATGGTGCAGCTTACCGAACAAAGCTGATGGGTATGCACAACAAAATGCTTGGTGCATTGGCAAGCCTGCCAGAAAGCCTGAATGCAATGTGAAGGAGCATGGAGGAGTCCAGCTCCAACCTTGCACAGGGCTTTGCGCGGAGCTTGGAGCCCATCCTCTCCAGCATGGAAGGGTGGGCAGATCCATTAGTGCACTTGTGGACCCAACCATCATGCAGCATCTGATGGCCAATATCTCAGCTTTCATTGCAGCACAAGCAGAAGCCACCGAATGTCTGAGTGCTGCAATGGAAACTCAGACTGAAGTCATGCAAGCACAGACTGCTGCCATCATGGCTGGGGTTAGCAGTGTTGAAAGGGGCTTGCAGGGTGTCACAGCAGTCCAGCAATCTGTCCTCCAGCAGATTACTAGGAATGCTGAGGCACTGCCCCTGGGGAGTGGCAGTGACTCCATGGAGGATGAACTTGCTGTCCTCTCTCAGGATGACAGCTTTCATCTTCCCACCATTGCCACTTAGCCAGTGCCCTTGCTGTTGCCTGTCAGCCAGCCAGCCCAGACTGCTGCCACCCATGCCGAGGTGGTACAGTCCGAAGCCGGGCCTACTAGGTCCAGAGCTGCTCGAGGTCGTCCTTCAAGGCCATCTGCAGTGTCCCCCACTGAAAGTCAGCAGCCTTCCACCAGCCATGCTGCAGCCACTGAGGTAGAATTGCGTAGCAGCACTTGGATAGGCAAAAGCACACGGAAGACAGGCACTACGGGAATGCACAAGAGTGATTAGTTGACTTTTGAATTAAATATTTTAATGGTTTGATTCATAAAATTGGTTTGGAATGTTTGTTTTGAGGTGGCTTTTATTGTAGCATTGTGGCCAAGAGGACACTGTGATGGTTAGTAACAGAGGGAAGGTAAGGTGTGGGACTATTGGTGAATGGGGAATTGGTTGCATTCACTGGTACCTGAGTCACATGAGTTGATCACGGACAGCCTGGGCAGAAAGGAACTGTCTGGGTTGCCTCCTCCCTTCCTCCTCCTCCTCTTCCGCTTCCTCTTCCTCCTCCTCCTCCTCAGCTGGTCGCCAGATGCTTGGTGGCAAGGGCTGTGCCCTCATGATGGCGAGGTTATGCAGCATGCAGTAGACCACGACCAATCTTGAGATGCACTCTGGAAAGTATTGCACGACTCGTCCAGAGCGGTCCAGGCAGCGGATGCATTGTTCAAGGACGCCAATGGTCTGCTCTATCAGATTCCATGTGGCAGCATGGCTTTCATTGTATGCATGCCGCCCATGTGTGGTTGGGTAGCGCAGCGGAGTCATGAGCCAGGTGGTCAGCGGATAGCCCTTGTCGCCCAGTAGCCATTCTCTGGTATGTCGTGGTGGCTCAAATGCTGATGGTACAGCAGACTGCGCAGATTGAAGGCATCATGCCAGGATAGCGAGAATTGACCTGCATGGTGCGCTGAATATGGTCACACACCAGCTGGACATTGAGGGAGTGGAATCCCTTCCGGTTGCGGTACACCTCCAAATTGTGATGCGGCGCCCGCAAAGTGACATATGTGCAGTCAATGGCACCCTACACCATGGGGAAGCCTGCATGCTCGCTCCGCCTGCTTCTCTCTGGCGAAAGAGAATTAAATGTATTCAGCTTTCTTTGCATAAAGAGCCTCACTCACCTCCCTTATACAGGAGTGGACGGCGAACTGGGGGATGTTACAGATGTTGCCTGCTCCAGCCTGGAAGGAGCCTGATGCAAAGAAGTTCAAGGCCATGGTCACCTTTACAGCCACTGGCAATGGCATCCTCGCCTGGACTGAGTTTGCAGATCTGCCTGCAGCAGGTGGCATATTTCAGTGAGCACCTCCTTAGTAAAATGGAGACGTTGCGCACACTGTTTGTCGCTGAGGTTGAGGTAGGATATGGCCTCCTGCTGAGAGCCCCTCTCCCCCTCCCTCTTCTAGCAGCTTGTCCTGCTCTGTGTCGCCTCTGCTCATTCTCCCTGTCATGCTGCAGGCTAAGTGGGATACAAACTACTGCACCCATGCCTGGGAGCAACTGGTCTGAACAGATCCCTTGCAAGTCAGTACCAAGTTCTTGAGCACGTGCCACACCACTCCTTGTAGAATTTAGCCAACTTTAAAGAAGTCTAGAAAGCACCAAACCCTTATACAAACTCAGCAACAGCTAGTAGAAACCAGTCAGCAAATAACCTGTAAGTAGGTGATAATCCCTTTAAATAGTGCTGGTGGGGGGTCCTTCCTGCTGCTGAATGCATGTTCAGCTGTGCGAGGTTAAGAGAGGATGTTAGCTCCAGCCTTGAGGTCGGAAATGGCAGCGCTGGCGTCACATCAGTGTTACATGCTGATAGACATCACAATCTGCGTACTCTGCATACTTCCGGCGCACACTCCAAGCACCGACGCTGATGCCCTCACCAAAATGGCGTCTGGCGGGGCCCACACCAGAAGTGTGCGCGCACAGCTTGGACGCAATTTTCAAACTAAAATGACACCCGTAGCACCCAAACAATGGGCACTACACAACTGAATTTTTAGCTGAGGTCACTAAGGCTTAGTTCCTCACTGGATATGCTTGCAGAGTCATCAGAGGAGCTCTGTGTTCAACCTTTTCAATAGGGTGTATGAAGTAGAGAAACATAGGGCATAGAGATAATCTTTCAACATATTTGCTCTGGCATCATTTGCATTCATGTCAGTGGGATTGGTTTGTTTGTAGATTGATGGCAGGCATTATTATTTGTGTGCACGGAAACTGAAAGGAAAATAAAACATCTAGGACCAGTCGTAATCAGACTTTTTTCTTTGACCATAAGAGTGAACATACTGAAAGGTGATCCCATTGACCTTCATCGTTCCAAATCACAGAGTTCTGTGAAGGGGCCCTGTAAACAAGGATTGTTGTAATAGGTAATTGCTGAAGGAAAAAATTATTAAACTGCCATTGATCCATAAATAAGTACTTGAAATTTATGGTACTTATTGCACTATAGTTTCCTTTTAATGCATTATTTCTTGAACATAATTGATAAAATTCATAATATTGGTGAATTGTTTTCACTTGTGTTTTGGAAATAACATACATGCATCTTTTTGTGGCAGCATTCCTGGATATTACCAGCTGTTAACGGTGCAAGCCCATCTAAATCAATAGCATGAAAGTATCTTCCAAACAAAAACAGTTCTTGAGAATGCAGCAGTAAACTGAGACTAAGCAGTAGAAGTAGTTTGTCTACAGTAGCCACATATTATTACATCCTACAACATGAAGCATAGGGTTTACTCTCCTGACAGGTACCTCCTACAGGGCAACACGGTGGCATAGTGGTTAGCACTGGTGCCTCACAGCGCCAGAGACCCGGGTTCGAATCTGACCTCGGGTGACTGTCTGTGTGGAGTTTGCACATTCTCCCCGTGTCTGCGTGGGTTTCCTCCGGGTGCTCCGGTTTCCTCCCACAGTCCAAAAATGTGTGGGTTAGGTTGATTTGGCTATGATAAATTGACCCTTAGTGTTAGGGGGGATTAAATATGTGGGGTTATGGGGATAGGATGGGATATGTTAGGGGGAATTAAATACGTGGGGTTACGGGGGTAGGGTGGGATATGTGTACTGTGGGGATTAAAGCAGGGACAGGGTACTGGATTTGGATGATCAGCCATGATCGTATTGAATGGCGGAGCAGGCTCGACGGGCCGAATGGCCTACTCCTGCTCCTAGATTCTATGTTTCTATGTAAGCATTTACCTGACTTCTGCTCCATTCAGGATAATTCACATGAACTCTGTACACTATCTTGAAATGAATTAATTAATTGTTAATCTTGTCATCCCACATCAACATTCTGCAGATCACATCCAATATGTTAACTGAATCTCTTCACCTTGTTTGTTATATCACAGATGACTGGCATATCTTTGTTTCTATAGGTCTGCAGTGCTGTGTGACAGAAGAGCAGGCATAATATGGGCACAGGAGAGTCCCAGAATTGGGAGAGTAGGCCCTGAAACCATTTTCTAATGGGCTGTAATTTAGCACTCTGTTATATTTTGGGCAGGACTTAACCACTGGTTTTCTGGCGATACTGGAGCCAGTGAGAACCCATACTGTCAGATCGCTGCTAATTTGTATGACAATACTGACCTCCCGGCATCACTTCCACCAAATGCTAGATTTTCCCACCTATGTATGAGTGAGCATGTTTAAATGACACGATAATGATGGTACGACATCATACGTCACATTTTCCATCATACCTGCTTGGTAATACTGGACACTGCTTACACCTATATACAATGAGCATTTAACATTGCTAGGAGAAGCATTATGCATTTAAATATTTAAATAGAACAGCAGCGAGTGTTGCACTGTGCCACATTCATGCCACAATTGCGCTGCAGATCATCCCAGCTTTTATGTGGTAGGATGCTGCACCCATATAGTGTGCAAAAATATTTATATGAATATACCTAGCACAATTCTGCAGGATCTGCGATAGGTTTTTTTTTTCCTTGTGTACCCATTTGGAATGTGAACAAAGGACGCTCCATGGGTGAAGGAACTCTTAAAGTGGTGCCAGCTTTGTATGTTTCTTTTTGCAATTTTTACATTACCTTTTTGGTACTGTATTGTTTTATGAGACATTTTTTTATTTTTGAAATTTTTATTAATTTTTTGGGGAATATTTTAAGGGCCAATATTTTTTTATAAAGTGCCTCGGATACAACATTGTGAAGTTACAAGATGAAACAAGGCATGCCAAGGAGATCAGTAAACACCAGACTTTATTTGCAGACTTGGCATTCCTATCTGACTCATCTAGCTCAGTGTCAGTAGGAAGCTAGTTACAGAGTTTTGCCATCTGCATCAAAGCATCTGCAAACAACTTATAACATAGGGAATGTATTGCCAGCGGTTGGCAGGGTCACCAATGTCGTAAAATGTTATGCCTGGCATTCATTCCCAGCCAGCACTGCAATATTAGCTAATATGCTGCATACACATGTCTCAAACAGGTGGCAAATGCCCAACCTGTAACTTATCCTGATTATCAATAAGTGTGTTACAGTGGTTTGTCATTTGAAGCCCTTGGAAGATTTGAGTGTGGCAAGGCTATCAGTTGTAAATTTCACCTTGAATGTGAGCTGTACTGAAGTATGGGTATGCATGAGATGCAATGAAAGAGCTGTAAGTTCATTGCAGCCCTTGCACAGGTGAACAATAAAGATGTAACAGGTTGAGAGGCAATATTTTGTGGCATATAATCTTGGGCCATCTGCAAGGCACTGTTGGATAGTTTTATTTTGCCAGGTTCCTTAAAGTTTGCCATCTTTTCCATCTGTTCCTATGTTTTACTGGTACTGTACACAGCATTGAGCCTAGTCAATACCACCTGCCAGGCACAATGTGTTGCTGTCTTATGTGATAATGTTCTGGAGTGCCAAATAGGGAAAACTGCCTCACATCAAAATCATGCAGCAGCACATTACCTTGCCAGCCATCAAACAATAGTTGGGTTCCTTGCAAATGCATTGGTTTTGCTTTTCCTTGTTTTTGGTCTGCCACTTCATTGTTCCAATGCAGCCTTTGGAAAGATTGATAAATATTTAAAAGTTTTGAAGTCGGGAAAACCTTTTCTGCCATGTAGCCTTTTACTTTTAAATGGCACGTAAGATATCCCACTCCCTCCAACACCACACTTGCTGCACCTGTGGCAATGGGTTCACAGAGTATACTCTAATTATTTAAATGACTTGATCTTGTAAACTCAGGTGAGGTCAGGTTACTGCACTACTAGTGCACTATGCATAGAGGCAGCTTGTCAGTTAAGGCAAGTGAGGCACTGCCTCACCTAGACATCCAGTGTAGAAGTTGTAGATGTGACTTGGACTCGAAGCAGCTGATGGTTCCGCCTTTTGATAATCAGGTAGTACCCAGTGCTCTTCATCAGAAGTTTCTCAGGTTCTTTGGTGCATCCACTGGTGACAGATGAGCCCATGCAGGAACCACAGATTTACTCACACTGGTGAGTGTAGGATAGTCTGGGTTTTTCTTTAATTTATTCAGTCTTGGGATATGTGTGTTGCTTGCAAGATCGGCATTTATTGCCCATCCCTAGTTGCCCAGGGAAGACGGTGGTGCCAACTGAGTCGCTTGCTACACCACTTCAGTGGACAGTTAAGAGTCAACCTCCGAACCATCTTCATCTGGCAGAAAGGGTGTCAGATTTCCATATGTGAATTCTGTTTAAGTCTGGCATTCAGCTGGATGTAATTCTTATCCTTTTGCATGGACAAGAGCCTCAGCGATCATTACAATATAGGTGCCAAGCTTTCCCAAATCTACAAATGTTCTGGCTTTAATCCTTATTTTTCCAAAAGAATCTACATAACTTGTAGGAGGCAGGGAAAGAAGGTCTGACTTTGAGATCATGAGTAGAGTATAGTCCAGAATATAATTGCCAAACTTCAAATAATACTGTCTGAATATTAGGACAACTAAAATACCCAAAGAAAGAGACCAAAGTATTTCCATGCACCTTCATGATTTAAAGCCCTCTTCCTTGACTGAGCTAATGGTTTCAAAAGTTTTATTAAGTTACAGTGTCACTTTTAAGAATATGAACTAAAATTTAAAAAAAATACAAGGTTGACTTTTTAATTTTTTTCACAGAATATTGCAAATGGAGAAGAGGTTTGCAGTTCCAAATGACAGAAGCTTGGTTTTATATAGTGCCTTTAATGTAGAAAAAAGACCCAGGGTACTTCACAGAGGTGAAATAAAAAAAAGGATGCTAAGCCAAAGAAAGAGATATTAGAAGGGGTGAAAAAAGGTGGGTTTAAAGGAATGTTTTAAAGGAGGAGAGGGAGGTAGAGAGGAAGATGAGTTTAGGGAGGGAATTTGTGGGCCCTAGGCAGCTGAAAGCACAGCTGCTGATAGTGGGGGGATGCATAAGTGGGGGATAGATTGGGTGGGAGGGCTTGTAGGGCTGGAGGAGGGTACAGAGATAGGGAGGGGCAAGGCCACAAATGAATTTAACCAAAAGGATGAGAATTTTAAATTGGAGCCATTGGGAGACCAGGAGTCAATGTAGTTAAACAAGAACAGGGGTGATGGGTGCACGTGACTTGGCATGGGATAGGATATAGGCAGCAGAGTTTGGTGATCTGAAGTTTACTCAGAGTGGAGGATGGGAGGCCAGACTGGAGGGCATTGGAATAGTTGAGTCTGGAGACGACTGAGACATGGATGTGAGTTTTAGCAGCAGTTGAGTTGAGGTAAGGGCAGAGGTGGACAGTGTTACGGAGGCAGAAGTAAGCGGTCTTTGTGATGGAGAGGGATACAAGGATGTGGTCAGAGACGACCATGTCAGTGATTGAGACCATGGGAATTGAGAGGCCACAGGTGATAGCAAAGCCAAAGGGACGGCCCTGAATATGGGTAGGAGAGTTTATATGGAGGGAGAGATATAGAAAGTCAGGAGGGCAGTGATTTCACAGGAGAAAGGTCAAGGGGAGCTGAGATGCACATTGAAAACACCAAGGATGGAGAGTCGCTCAATGCAGATACAGAGGGAGAAAAGGAAGTAAGATATCTCAGAAAGAAACTCAGGGTAGGGCTTGGGAGAGGAGTGGACTGTAGACAATTAGGATTTTAAAGAAGGGGCGAGAAGGGTGGAATAAAATGAGGTGCTCGAAGGAATAGAAGGAATTAGTGAAGTGGGGGGAGACCAAGGTGTGACTTGGGGATAAGGGCCACTCTGGTGGAACAGGTGATGGAACGTGTAGTCAGGTAGTGAAGCTTCAGTAAGTGGCAAGGTGTCTCCTTACACAGTTATTTATTGTACTGCTGAGTATGAACTATTTCCAATTAAACATCATAATTTGAAAGTTGTGCAAAGAAACACAATTTATGAGCTACAAAGGTCATTCAACAACTAAATTGTTTTGTAATATAATAATTATCCATGATAAAATCATCATTCCAAACAAAATAAGCTATATCAAATCTATAATTATATAGAAAAGCATATTGGGTAGCAATGAATTACGTAAGCAAATTATTAATGTGAACTGACCACTTAACTCCTGAATGATGTAGGCATTATGTTAACCGCATTATGGTTTATCTGAATAGTTTATTTCCTACAATCTACCCGCCCTCGAATGTGGTTTTTGTTGATAGTATACAAGATGGTGCCTGCATTTTATTTTAACAAGCTGTTTTTTTGTTGCCCTATTTTTGACTTTTTGATGTCTTGTGTTAGGCAGAGGAGAGGGGATGGTTTACAGTATGATGCCATTAGTGTTAAGGTTTGTTGGAGGTTTTTGTTATTGGAAGTTTAGCCTGGATAGCTGGTTGCACTGAAAATCAGGGAGCTCTGTGAAAGAACAACCAGAACTGATATTGGGGAGGAAGGAGAGCTACGCAACATAAACAAACTGGTGAGAATGAGAGCACGACTGTTGGGCAGCCGGAAAGCAAAAGGTATTTGGGGCATGCACAGCAACCCTGCAAAATTGTTTCGGTAGTGGCGTCTGAGACCTATAAACAACTACTGCGAGCACAACATCTGCCATATAAACAGCTGTATATTAACTATGAAAAAAAATAATATTACACTTCTAAAAGAAGTTACAAAAGGAAAATAAAAAATATTTCACCTTTTAAATATATGCTGCAGTAATTTGGTGTTGGTAGGTTCTGGTACAATAGGTCCATTTTGACACCATAAAATTGAACTATGAAATTGGATGCTTAAGTGATAACACTTTCTGTGACTGCATGATTTCAAACTTAATATTTCTGTAACTTTGTGTACACTTTCTTAATAAGTGTTAAAGAAAAGAAAATAGAGAAAAGATTGGATTCAGCTTTTGATCTTTAACTGGTAAAATTCACCATTCCATGAGTCATGTACTTACAGATGAATCAGGTTCTAATCAGTCAGATTTAAGAATACATAAATGGTGTCATTTAAAATAGCTAAAGAAACAATTTATTGTAACAAATTGAATTGAAAGTTAGACTATTTATACAACACAGACCTATTTTACTACAAAGTTCTTTTTGTGACTCTTCAACCGTTGGCTGTTGATGTTTGGTGGATGTGAAAATTTATTACCTACAGAGTAAGTCTACATCCAGACTGCCAATTCTTGACTAAATGGATCCATTGTGTTCATCTGTAATTTGTTCCTTTAGTTTAGCAGCTCACTGCACTTCCACGTCCTATGGGATTTATAATCATTGGCTCCTTAGTATGTGTGGCTACATTCCTCTGATACTTTGTAATGTTTCAAAAGGGCAAATTTAAGCAGTATTCTTGTACAAACTAAAGATAAAGGGTTTATTAAGACAACCAATAGATAATCTAAGTTAATTGTGTGGATATAAAGCAGAGTTTTGTGTTATTTCCATTTACTTTGTTGTAGATTATAATAAGCAGTGCTTGTGAAATAAATGAGTAGTATACTTCTCGATGATAGGTTATAAACGATGAGAGGATGGAATGATTCCAAGCTTTTCCTTAGTTCAGAATTTAAACGGCATTTATGATATCTTAAAGGCTATACATGCTGTAATTTTGCAGGACTGAAGCTGTTTGTATTAACAATGTGTTTTTTCATGGGGTTTTCCAAAGTGCATGTAATACATATACTGCAAAGATTCCACTGTTAACAGTTTACTGTGTGTCATTATACATTTCCCAAGACGATGGGTTTATTTTAGTCGAGGACTTGCACTGCCAGCTGCCTGCTTGATGTTATTGCACGCTTTCTCATATTACCTGTATACCTATACATTGAAATTACTTGAAATAGCCACTTAGATGGCACGATTTCTGAGCTATACAGACCAGTAAGGTCCTAGATTCAATCCCTGATCTGTGCTGAGTTAGCTGATCTCAGCTGAGGTGCTACAAATGGCCACAGCACCCCTGGATTAGTGAAGGGAAAATCAGCCAAGATTACCCTCCTGCTAGCTATTCAGAAACCTCTGCTGGGAATGTGTATATGGATGTTGGGTGAGCACAGGATAAGGCACACATGTGATGTCTTCCACAGTCAGATAGTTATTAGCATTCACTATCGAAGCTTACACCTTAATACTGGTTACTCGGTCAAGGTACCTGAGAGTGAGTGGCCTTCACCCTTAAAACTATACCCCAATAAGAAGGGAGAGCAAAAAATTGGTGCACAAAGCGTTACTCAAAATCTATGGGCCTTCCAGTGCACTTCCGGCATAGTTTCCCTGGGAGTGCAATGGAAGGCCTATGTCATAGAGGCCATGGCTGGGAGTTTCCTTGGCTCAGGCGTGGGCTCCAGATGCTCTTAAGTGCTTAACTTATTAATGTAATGAGACAGCAACCATCAAATGGGCTGAGTAACTTTTCTTTCCTCCAATTATTCCCTCTCCCTTCCTCTTTTGTGGTATAGTTTTAAAGGCGAAGGCCACTGGCTCTTGGCCTGAAGCCCCAAAGTCTTCTGCCTGCTGTCAGGATACAGCCCCCTTTACAAGGAGGTCAATTGGCCCTTTGGCTACCACTACTTCTTCAACCCTACAGCTCTGGCATGTGCCCAAGATGCATCCATAACAGCATGGTTACCCACCAGTGTTATGTAAATCAGGGAAACGCCATGAGCCTGCTATCTGACGAGGTCAGCAGCAGAGGTTCCTGTCGGGCCAACTCTGTCACTTACACATGGATCAAAGGCCCACAGATTTTTGAGGGCTCCCTGTCGCAAATTCAGGTGTGCCATAGATATCTAATTAGGTTCAGTGGTGTCAGTCACTCCTGTAAGCATCTGCGTGTCTTACTTTTATAGGACTTGACTCAAACTGCCGTTTATCTATTTACACAATAGCATGGCCCATGCGTGTAACAATGGAACCTCCCCACTCCCCCCCGCCCCATGCCTTGTGATCTGAACCAGATATCCGTGTCTTTTAACGCGTATTTCTTTAACCACTGCGATGGCAGACTGAGTTGACACTAGATGAGGCAATACTTCGTTCAAATCATTAAGCTGCTTTAGTCCACAATAAGGTTAATGTACAAAGCAATAATTATAATTAGAGTCATTTAGTTCAATCACTACAATTTATCTCCACAAGCTAACAAAAATAATGAACATGCTACCCTTCTTAAGTGGGTTGTCTATCTGACTGAAACAGACTAACTTCTTTTCACTTTACTTTTACTTTTACTTTTTGAACTTGCCTTTCCTGGGCCAGCTCTGCCTCAGCATCTTCTCTGCTGAAAAAGCTAAACTACCTTGTTGGCGTGTTGGTGTCTTCCTCTTTTCCCCTGTTTCACAGACAGACAGATCAAACGTTTTTCCAGCACAATAGGCGAGAGATGATTTTTACAATTACCCAGACAAGTTAAAGAAATGTTTATTGTTTAGCCTCTGGGAAAAACAACTTTTGTTTAGCACATTAATCCTTTGACTGGGTGCACTTTTTAAAAAAAAACTTATGTGAATACACATTGCTTTCAAACACCAAGGGCTAAAAATTCGGTTGCATAGCATCCATTGTTTGGGCGCTACGGGTGCCGAATTGGGTCCAAAATGGCATCTGAACAGAACGCGCGCACTTCTGGTGCAGTCCATGCCGGATGCCATATTAGTGAGGGCAGTAGGGTGGCCATTAGGAGCGTGCGCTGGAAGTATGGTAAGTAGGCAGATCGTGACATCAATCAGCGTGCAAGGTTGATTTGACACCAATGCTGCCATTTTCATCATCATCGCTAAAGCTAACACCCTGTCTTAACCTCGTACAGCTGAACATGCATTCAGCAGCAGGAAGGACCCCCCACCAGTGCTATTTAAAGGGATCATCAACAAATTTCAAGTAACTTGCTTTTTGATTTCTACTGGCTCTGTGTAAGTTTGTGGAAGTGTTTGCAGTTTTCTAGAGTTGTTTAAAGTTGGTGAGGTGACTGCAAGTAGAGAAGGCCTTGGTTCTGACTTCAAGGGTTCTGGTCAGACCACTTGCTCCCAGTCATGGGTGCTGTAGTTGTCATCCACCTTGTCCTGCAGCATGACAGGGAGAAGGAGCAGAGGCAGCAAAGAAGAGGATAAGCTGCTCGTACAGGGAGGAGGGGGAAGGGCTCTCAGCAGGAGGCTTTACCCACCTAGGGTCTTCCGAGAGCAATTCTCTTACCTCAGCCTGAGCCAGGAGCAGTATTTGAGGCATCTGCGCTTTATGAAGGAGGTGCTCACAGAACTCTGCCACCTCTTGCAACAAGAACTGCAACCTCACTCCAGGGCAAGGACAGCACTGCCAGTGGCTGTGAAGGTGACCGTGACCCTGAATTTCATTGCATCGGGTTCCTTCCAGGCTGGAGCAGGCGACATCTGTAACATCTCGCAGTTCGCCGTCCACTGCTGCATAAGAGAGGTGACAGAAGCTCTTTATGCCAGGAAAGGGGACTTCATTGTCTTCTCTCTGCCCAGAAAGAGGTACTGATGAGTGTGCACGTGGCGTTGCCAGGATATCGGACATCCCCATGGTGCCGGGCGCCATCGACTGCACGCACGTGGCTTTGCGGGCACCGCTTCTAAATGCTGAGATGTACCGCAACCACAAAGGTTTCCACTCGCTGAATGTGCAGTTGGCGTGCAACCATGCTCAGCACATCATGATGGTGAATGCCCAGTATCCTGGCAGCAGTCATGAAGCTTTTATTCTGCGCCAGTCCGTTGTTCCCTCAGTTTTTGAGGGAATAGCGGACAGGCGCAGAATAAAAGTCACCAAGACAAACCAAAGGGTGGCTGCTGGACAATAAGGGCTAGCCATTACCCACCTGGCATATGACTCCGCTGCACAACCCAACCACACGTGGCCAGCATGCATACAATGAGCACCATGCTGTCATACAAAACATCATAGAGCAGACCATTGGGGTGCTGAAGCAATGTTTCCGCTGCCTGGGCCACTCTGGAGGAGCCTTACAGTACTCATTGGAGCGTGTGTCCTGATTCATGATGGTCTGTTGTATTCTCCACAACCTGGCTATCATGAGGGCACAGACCTTGCCACCAGGGTTATGGCCACCAGCTCAGGAGCAGGAGGAGGAGGAGGAGGAAGAGGAGGAAGCAGAAGAGAAGGAAGCGGAAGACGAGGATGGGGAAGTGGAAGGGAGGAGGCAACCCAGACAGCCCCTTTCTGGCTGGAATATCCGGGATCGAATCATCCACCTGCTGTACCAGTGAACGCAACCCCAGTTCTCCTTTCAGCATTAGTCCCACACCTTACGTTCTCTCTGTTACTGACCATCACAGCTTCCTCTTGGCCACAATGCTGAAATAAAAGCCACGACAAAGCAAACGTTCCAATCCAACTTTATACATCTATCCATCCAATATTACATCAAAAGTCAACTAATCATTCTTGTGCAATCCCTTAGTGCCTGTCTTCCATGTGCTTTTGCCTGTCCTAGTGCTCCTACGCAGTGCTACCCCAGTGGCTGCAGCATGGCTGGTGGAAGGCTGCTGACTTTTAGTGGGGGAAACTGCAGGACAAACTCAAGGACCTCTAGGCCTAGTAGGCCCGGCTTCAGACTGCACCGCCTCGGCATGGGCGGCAGCAGTCTGGGCTGGCTGACTGACAGGCAACAGCAAGGGCACTGGCAGAGTGGCAGTGGTGGGAGTACGAATGTTGTCATCCTGAGAGAGGACAGCAGGGTCGGCCTCCATGGATCCCATGTCATTCTCCCAGGGCAGCGCCTCAGTAATCTAGCAATCTGCTGGAGTACAGACTGCTGGACTGCTGTGACACCCTGCAAGCCCCTTTCAACACTGGTAAACCCAGCCTTGATGGCAGCAGTCTGTGATTGTGTGGCAGCAAGCTGAGCTTGCATGACATCAGTCTGAGCTTCCATTGCAGCACTCAGATGCTGGGTGGCTTCTACTTGTGCTGCAATGGAGGCTGAGACTTCGGCCATCAGACGTGGCATAATGGTTGGGTCCACAAGTGCGTTAATGGATCTGCCCACCCCTTCCACGCTGGAATGGATGGGCTCCAAGCTCTGCCCAAAGCCCTGTGCAAGGTTGGAACTGGACTCCTCCATGCTCCTTGACAATGCATTCAGGCTTTCTGTCAAGCCTGCCAATGCACCAAGCAATTCATTATGCATATCCATCGAAGTCTTCATCTGAGTCCTGTGCAGCAGAACTCGTGTGCAGGGAGCTGGCACCTGTGCTACCCTTTCCCACTGCCCTGGCTGCAGCCCACTCATGCCCAGTGTCTCACCACATGCAGATCCCAAGTCTAAACTATCCTCTAAAGTAAGCGGAGTGTCAGGCTAGAATTTTCCCTTCTGAGTCGGGTCGGGTGCGTGCGGGCCGCATAGCGGTCGGGAACGCGATGTCTTGATCAGCCCGCTCTTCAGAACGACTTTAGCGTAATGGCCCCAATTAAACCAGCCATGCGCGTTTCCCAGCCCTATTATAGGGTGTGGGTCTGATGACATCATCAATGACTCATTTCCAGCACCCATATTTAAAGCAACCTTGCACACAACTGATTTGAAGGTTGGTAAAGAAGTGTGGAAGGAGCATTGGAAAGGGTGGAGTTATTGTGCTAAGTGAAAAATATGAATACCCAAAGGCAGAGGGCTGCACCCCGCTTTACAGATGCCTCGCTGCATATTCAGGTCGAGGTAGTAAGAGCACGCAGGGAGGTCCTCTTCCCAGCAAATGGGCACAAGACCTCCCTAAGAGACTAAAAGGGCCTGGCTGGAAATAGCAGAGGAGGTCAGCAGCAGAGAGGTCGTGAGGAGGACCTGGGTCCAGTGCAGGAAGAGATTCAATGATCTGATGAGGTCAGGAAAGGTGAGTGCAATGCCACACTCACCTTCATGCTGATGTGCCTGTCACCACATCCCCATCACTTTGCCTTCCCAAGCCTACTCCTGCACATCATTCCTCACACTAACATACCTTCCAGGTCCATCCATCCCCTCTCTCTATCTACATACTCACATCCCCATCTGACTAACCACCCCTCACACTCCCCCTCATCCTAATGCAATCATAGCAAGTAACACCACAGAAGGAGGCCATTTGGCATTGGCACCCCACTTCCTCATAGTCACCCTCTACAGATGTAACCCATACATTCCTTATACTCATTCCATCACTCTCACTCAAACTTCTCTTCTTTCCCTCCTTGCAGGAGAAAAGAGCCCAGACAGAGAGAGGGAGAGAACCGGAGGAGGCCCTCCAGTCTTCACACACATAACAGCAGCAGAGGAGGGGGCTCTGGCGATCTCGGGAGCTCAAGAGACTCTGGCAGTGGGAGACGGACAGAGGGGGACATCACAGCAACCTGGTGACAGAATCACATCTCATAAAGCCACATGGTATACAGCAGTCACTCATATGGTGACTGATGTCAGCAGCCAGTGAAATGTCATCATATGCATAATGGTAACGTTACCCATTCTTTTTATAACACTTCTAATTCATCTCTTTACTCTCCCACAGGTCCATCAACTACACCGCCCCCCCCCCCCCCACACACACTGCCCAGCCAGAGGAGGAAGACGACTCCTCAGAGGAACCTCCAGCCTCTGAGGGTGCAGCGTCAGCAGCCCCAAGCGCAGCCAGCACCAGTGCAGATACGCACACCTTGGTGGGTACTTTGCATCAAAGAGTAGAGTTGTCACCTGGTGTCTCACAATTCACAAGTGAGCAAGAGCAGGTGGTGTTGACAGGGACAGCAGTGGAGACTCCTCGTCAGAGGGCGCAGGACGGTCCAAGCTCTGCTGAGTTGCATGCAGACGCTGAGCCTCGGGGGCCATCGAGAAAGCGGGTGATCTTGGAGGGGCAGCAACAATTGCATGAGGCTCTGGCATCTTTTGCAACCGCACTGTCTGCAAATGTTTAGAGCATGGAGGAGTCCATCTCCAACATGAGCAGCACCATGTCGCAGGCAATGGCGACGATGTGCTCTTCCATGGAAAGGATGGCCACCTGCATGGAGCAGCAATTGCGCCAGTCACATGAGCACATGCTAGCTGCAGAGAACAGATGGCAGGCACTCATAGACCTTCTCTCAAGGAGGGATGTAAACATAGACTTGGGCCTTCATCGCCCCACTGCTGTGCAGCAAGGTGCTCGCCAGCTCCTTGCTAGCAGGGAAGTGCGGGCGGCCCATGAGAGGGATGATGGTAAGAGGGGACATGGAAGTGGGGGCTCTTCTCAAAGCACTCACATTTCTCCCCCATTGCCTCCCCACAGTCAGAGCCCCACATGCCTCCTTGGATCCCAATGGCCAAGTCTGCCCCTGCACAGTCGCAGGAGGAGCAGACTTTGGCGGGGCCATCACAGGCTCCAAAACCCAGAGGACGTCGCCAAAAGTGTCTGATGAGTCACAGCAGGGAATTGAGCAGTCTGCCTCTACCTCTGCTGAAGCCACAGGGGTTGCACCTCGTAGAAGCACACGGAAAAGAAAAATGACACAAAAGTAGATGCACAAGGGTATGCACCTGGGTGTATCAAAAATGTTAGTGGTAAGTTTCAGTTATTTTGATGACACACATAAATGGTTTTCTTTGCACTACTTTTGGGTCTTGTCCATTTTTGCCTCAAACCTTGGAAGTGGCTTTGTCACTTGGAGTGAATGGTGACACATAATTTAACCTCGAGCATTGGGGTTTTGGATGAGAGGAATGGCTTGGTCATTGTAGGGATGCTTTATGGTGTTGTTGGGGGGTTGGAACTTAGTGGCAGGCATGTGGCTGCATTGGAGCAAGTTAAGTAAATCTGGCCATGATGAGGCCATCCCGGGCAGCAATGTGCACCGCTGCTGGTGCTATCTGCACCTCAGGTTCCTCCTCCTCCTCCTCCTCTGAAGAGGATGTGTGCTGTGCGCCTTGCTCATCCTGCAGATCCAATCCTCCCTGCTGCACTAGGTTGTGCAGTGCAGAGCAGATGACGATAATTCTAGAGACCTCGGCAGGTGTATACTGAAGAGCTCCTCCAGATCTGTCAAGGCACCTGAAGCACATCTTCATCATGCCGATTGCTTGCTCTATGACACATCTGGTGGACATGTGGCTGTCATTATAATGCTTCTCGGCCTCAGAACTTGGCATCCTCAGGGGTGTCATAAGCCACATCTTCAGTGGATAGCCCTTGTCTCCAAGCAGCCAGCCGGTAAGTGTGTTTGAAGGTGCGAAGAGCTGAGGAAGGGTGGACTGGTGCAGCATGAAAGAGTCATGACAGCTGCCAGGGAATCTGGCGCACACATGCTTAATCATCTTTTTATGGTTGCAGACGAGCTGCACCTTCAGGGAGTGGAAGCCTTTGCAGTTCACAAACACTCCTGGGTGATGATGGGGTGACTTCATGGCCACATGTGTGCAGTCGATGATGCCCAGCACCTGTGGGAAGTCAGCCAGAGCCGCAAAGCCAAGTGGACGTTCAGTAACACTGGCCTTATCAGTGGCAAAGTTGATATAATTGGCTGACTTGTGAAACATGGCATCGGTCACCTGGGTGATGCATCTGTGGGCGGCCGACTGCGAGATCCTGCAAATGTCTGCTGCAGATCCCTGGAAGGAGCCTTAGGCGAAGGATTTGAGGGCGGTGGTGACTTTGACAGCCACTGGTAAGGAGTGTCCACCAGTTCCTCTGGGCAGCAGGTCTTGTTCCAGCAAGCTACAAATGTCTGTGACGACCTGGCGAGATAGCCTAAGCCTCCTGAAGCACTGCTGCTAAGTCATGTTGAGGAAGCTCATCCTCTGCCTGTATACCCTGTGTTGGTGATATTGCCTCTGGCGTGCTGCAGCCCTGTGGTGCCCCCCTCTCTCCTGTGGAGCATCAGGTCGTTGAGGAGAAGGCTGCTGTTGTGATTGCTGCTGCTGTTGCTGGTGTGTCTGCTGCTGCTGGTGTTGCGGCTCATCTTGGTCCGATTCTGTGGACCAAGGTGAGACAGTATAAGCAGCACCCATGCTGATGTAGTAGATGGCAGGTAAAGTGGAGATGATATGGTCAATCCCTCAATGTTGTGATACTGAGTAGCAATGTGGTGAGAGTGGCTTCCGAGGTTCACCCAAATCTGTGGACAAAATGGAGTGAGCAAGAGCCTTACCATAAGGCAAGTAATGAGGTATAATGTTGCAGTATTTATGCGCTTTTCCCAACTGTCAATGAATGAATTCACCAATGGCCACTGAGCTTCCACCTCCACTGCACAGGTGAGGCACCCGACCTCCGTGAATCCCGTGCTCTTGCAGTAAAACTCAGAAGCTGGCATTAAAATTACTGTTATGGGTCTGTAAACAAGCATTTAATGATTTCAATGAGGTCGCCCGCCTCTGCGGATTGGGTCCGTGTCGTGCCTTCAAAGCTGCCTGAGTTAAATGCTCATGACGGTGGGTTCCCGACGCGCTCGCTATTTTCGGCATTTTTACTACCGACCCGCCCCCAAACCTGCACACACAGCAATGGGAAAATTCCGGCCTTAGTATCTGAGCTGGTGGCTGGGAGTGTGAAATCGAGTGATGCTGTTTCTTCTTCTTCTTCATTCTCCTCTCCCTCTTCTTGTTGAAGCACTGGCTGGGCAGGCTGGATTTCTTGGGTGTCTGAAATGAGGAAGGCACAAGGGTAGAGGGGAAAGCAAGAGGTGCATGCTTACACCATGTGCAGATTGTAAATCAGAAGAGATTGTGGGACAAGAGGGAAGTGGAATGTGAGAAGGAGAATAGCGTATGAGCATTTTGTATTCTTTCAGCCCCGCCTCTGGCCATGGGCTTAGCCATGCCCCTGCCAAGAATGGCCAGCACCGTCTCTTCCATGGGGCTGAGGTCATGCAGGCGAGTCTGCCCCCACCGGTTAAGTTCTGCTGGTGCCGGTTATGCACCACCTTTTCCTGCAGGAGAAAGGGAAGTGTGTCAGTGAGTGTGGTGTAATGTGTTTGGGTGATGTGGCTGTCATGGTTGAATAGCTGACACTGCATTCAAGCTGTGAGATGTGGGTGGGTGGCTTTCAGCAGTGGTAAGTGTGTGTGGGTGAGGTGAAGCTATGAATGTGAGGTATAAGTCATGTTTGGTAGAGATTGTTGGTAGGTGAGTGATGGGGGTGGAGTACATTGAGTATTGTGTGAGGCTAGTGGTGCAGATGGTGGGATATGACATTTGAAGATGAATTCACTGATCTTGACCACTCGTGTGAGGTCATTAAACTTCTTCCTGCACTGAGTCCAGGTCCTCGGGGCTACACTGCTGGCATTTACCACAGTGGCTATCTGCTCCCCCTGCACTCTGGTCTGTTGCCTGGAGGATTTCCTGGCCCCCTCTCTCTGCTGGAGTTGACCTCCTGGACCAAGGCCTGCAGTACAGCATCGGAGAAACTAGGTGCCCTGTTGTGTCATCATTATAACTTTTGTTGTCCACTGTCTTCCCAGCCACTTCAATCACCTGTTGCAGGCAGAAGGCATCTCCCCTTTAAGAGGTGTGGACTGCATTTAAGTAGTGCAGGCTAGCTCTAATTGGAGCTAGCCTCACATGAACTTGGGCCCCCTGCTGAGCGTTCAGCCACTCAGCAATGCGTTCAGCACTGGACTGAACACTACAATCATGCTAATCAGCAGGCAGCACGAAGTCCACAAGCTGCCTGCACTCCTCCAAACGGGCGTGGGTTGATTGCGCATCATGATCCCCGCGCCCATTTTCGAGCCTTATCCAATTTCTAGGCTCCAGCATTAAAAGTAACTGTATTACCAAATCCTTTCTGTGGAATAATGGTCAAAAAATTCTGAAACATGACACCTACACATAAAGAATAACTAGTACAAATGCAAAATACTGCGGCTGCTGGAAATCTGAAATAAAAACAGAAAATGCTGGAAATACTCAGCAGGTCAGGCAGCATCTGTGGAGAGATAAACAGAGTTGACGTTTCAGGTCGATGACCTTTCATCAGAACTGGAAAATGTTACAGATGTAACAGGTTTTAAGCAAGTGTAGAGGCAGGGAAAGGAGGGATGGGAGGAAAGAACAAAAGGGAAGGTCTGCGATAGGGTGGAAGGCAGAAAAGATTGAATGACAAAAGGGATGATGGTGCAAGGCAAAATGGAGTGGTACTGGGACAAGTAAAGAAACAAAAGATGGGTTAGGCACTTTACAGCCTTCCGGACTCAACATTAAGTTCAACAATTTCAGATCATAACCTCTGCCCCCATTTTTTTGGACAGCAGCTGTTGATGATTCTGCTATTCCCATTTCCACCTCTTCTAGACCCATTTTTTGTTTCTTTACTTGTCCCAGTAGCACCCCCTTTTGCCTTGCACCATCATCCCTTTTGTCATTCAATCTCTTCTGCCTTCCACCCTATCACAGACCTTCCCTTGTGTTCTTTCCTCCCACCACCCCCCCCCCCTTTCCCTGCCTCTGCACTTGCTTAAAACCTGTTACATCTGTAACATTTTCAAGTTCTGATGAAAGGTCACAGACCTGAAATGTTAACTCTGTTTCTCTCTCCACAGATGCTGCCTGACCTGCTGAGTATTTCCTGCATTTTCTTTTTTTATATGAAGAATAACTACTTGGGTGAGATATCAGAGCACTGTTGGTGCTGAAAGAACTGTACCCCAGCATGAGGCATCAACTTCAGGAGAAGAAATGATAGCATTGATGGGGGAAAATATACAGCAATTTATTGAGTATAGATATTTGTGGCAAAAATCTAAGCATCATTATTTGTGGTTAAAATCCTTGAAAATAGCAGATTCTGAATTTTGGCACACATTTGTAACCAGATGCATCAAATTACTTTTGTCTCAAATATTTGGCTGAGAATGTAACAATTATTCACTGAATTGTGAAATATGCTGGGCCTGTTATCCTAAATTGTTCTGGGGCTCAATTTACTGGGACCAAGAGGCATGGGCATTCACCTGCAGAAGATCCCATTCACCTGCACTCTGTTCTCTGAGCATTGCCCTGTGAGCATACAAGGCTCTGGATTGCTGCCAAGGGTCATACTGGGTGGACTTAAGATCCTAATCCTTTAATATTATTAAATATGCTGTGCATCTACAGCTAAGCCCCATGTATTATCTAGTTATAATAAATGTAGCACAATACTAAATTTAAAGAAAGTAAGTTAGCAAGAGAAATGGTAAAATAAACTGCATTGTTCAGGAAAGGAACTTCAGTTCTGTAGTGGCTAATTTCAGATTTTATTTTTATTTTTCTATGACTAGGAAGCAACACAGAATACAGTTTGCGTTGTATTTTCAGACTTACTGGTGCAATAGAAATGACATAAATTAATCAGCCGCACACATACACACCTTCAAAAACATGCATTTGGATGCTGACGATACCATTTTTTTTAAATGTAAAAGGAAGTCACAGAGTAAGCACAGTTGCACTTGTGAAATGGCATTCTTAAAAAATTGGGCCCATTATCTCCTGCTTTTGCCTCAAAAAACACATGGCATGGTCATAAAGCACTGAAAGATGTGTGGCATAGACTAATTTGGACCTTTCATTTAGCACATTGAAACCTGAAAGCCTGCTGATTGTGTTGCTAAGTAATTTTTCTGAAATAGGGACAGCACAGTAGATGCAATCTCCTGGGAATGGGAAGTTGACAAATGATTGCAGTTGGCAGGCAATAGAACTTGTTTCATCTAATAGACTGGGGTAGAGCTGGAATCTTTCATGAATGATAAATGAACTGTACGCAGATCAATGAACTTGGCAGTAAATGTATCCATAACCCATTTCAGCAGAGACAAGCCGGGTCGCTTTTGTTGTGTGACTCAGGAGGTAGTGAAATTGAACAATTTAAATGATTTACTGTGTGTAGTTTCTCAGGTATCAATGTATGAGGCAATGAAAAAGCTTCGTCTTTGTGATTTATCACTGTTTATCAGAAGAGGAGGGAGTCCAGGGGTGCAGATCTAAGTTTAACTGCTTCATTATTATTTTAATGTATCTGGACTGCTGTTTAAGGAATCAATAAGATGCCTACATATTGAACTCTTGTTTTTAAAGCATAATCTATAGCGATGACATTAAATAAAGAAACGTTAAACCAGTAAAGTTTTTCAATAGATGATCTGGGCTCATGACTTCAGAAATTGTGGAAACCCATAAGTATTACTTTTGTATATTGCAGTATGTTTATTTTCAAATTAAGTTTTTACATTGTTTATTTTGACGTTAACATTTGCACGATTCAAGGCTATAAATAGATAGGAAATGATACACTCGTACTCTTGGCCTTCACTGTAATGCCAGAGGAAGTCTTACTGTCAGTCTTCTGGCTAATGATTTTTGGTATTTTTAACTAACCAAATGCATTGTTATCAAATTACTGTTCAGCATAATACGTTGTGTAATATCTTTCAGCTACAAAAATAACTTTTTTTTTCTTTCAGCAGGTATCACAGAAGTCCGTTCTTAGGACTATTTCTGAGAGGTATTTTTTTTGGATTTCTTCACCTAATACTGATAGCACTAATGTGTTAACCAAATGTAACCCTTTGAGGATCACAGAAGTACTAATTTACAAAGAAAAACACCTAAGGTTACACTTTTGTATTCAGAGAATACTGGCATCTGAGGTTTTTTTTATTAAATGTTCAATATGGCTCTTATGGTGCAGAACTACTGCAACACGGAACAGAAGAACATATGCTGTAACAATTATGCTCCATGATCTCAAACAGAGCCCTAAGGGTAGGCACGAAGGTACTGATAAAGGAAAATCGAAGACAACAGGGCCAATTTTACAAAATCATGGTCTGGTGAGGAGCCTCGCCTACCAGTAGTGCTTATTAGGAAATCAGGGACGCCCCCCCACAATTTTCCTTACCTGTGTACCTGACGCCAAGCTAAGGAAAATGGATTTATTGGCATATACGCCTGGAGCCAGCTCACAGATGCCAGTTTACAGAATCTAAATTAAAAGCTGAACAGTATAAAAGCAGCTTTCATCAATTTTTCCGTACATCCTACTAACCTGTCACAGGACATTGGTAGAGTGTGGGAGCAGGTTGGTGCTTGCCTTCATAGTTTGAAATGGTGCAGCTGGATTCTCAGATGCGTAGGAAGTAAATTGTAAAAAAGTCCAGTATATTTTTTCTCGAATTCTACTTTGACTTTCATCTGCTAGAAGCTTGTTCCTCACCTGGATAGTGGGCAACCAGCAGTTGAAAATCTGGTAGGGACCTTGTGCACCCAATCGCCCACCTGAATCAACTTTCAATGGATGCCGAGCACTCCCGCGCAAAACAGGTGGGAGATTGTTTAAATATTCAAATCGGGGTTCTACGCTTGTTGTTGGACTCAGATTGCAACTTTCAGGGAGAAATAGGCGAAGCATGCATGGCTCATGCTAGACTCACTTTCTGCAGGCATTAAACTGGTGGTCCTTAAAGGCCTCTCCCAAAAAGGTACATTTAAAAAAAATGATTTTTGTGGGGCCAGGAGGAGAGTATTACCTCTTCGGGCCCCACAAAGATCGTCCAGCTTACTGACGTCCCATTCTAGCTCCCCCCTTCTCGGCATCCAGTTCCCCACCAACACCCAACAGGCCTTGCCTGCCAGCCTGCTACGTATTATAGCAGGTTATTGGTGAGTAAGTGCCGCTTGATAGCACTGTTGACGACACCTTCCATCACTTTGCTGATGATTGAGAGAAGACTGATGGGGCGGTAATTGGCCGGATTGGATTTGTCCTGCTTTTTGTGGACAGGACATACCTGTGCAATTTTCCACTTTGTTGGGCAAATTCCAGTGATGTAGCTGTACTGGAACAGCTTGGCTAGAGGCGCAGCTAGTTCTATAGCACAAGTCTTCAGCACTACAGTCGGGATGTTGTCAGGGCCCATAGCCTTTGCTGTACCCAGTGCGCTCAGCCGTTTCTTGCTATCAAGTGGAGTGAATCGAATTGGCTGAAGACTGGCTTCTGTGATGGTGGGGACCTCAGGAGGAGGCCAAGATAGATCATCCACTCGGTACTTCTGGCTGAAGCCTTGTCTTTTGCACTCATGTGCTGGGTTCCACCATCATTGAGGATGGGGATGTTCATGGAGCCTCCTCCTCCCGTTAGTTGTTTGATTGTCCACCACCATTCACGTCTGGATGTGGCAGGATTTCTACCCCATTAAACATGTAGGATGGTGTGTTAAATCTGTTTGTAGAAAAGCATATCTCTCAATGGCTCAAATAAGCAAGTTAAGATACTAAGGGATAGATGTTAACTTTCTCCACCAGGCAAAAAACTGGCGGTCGCAGATTGGCCGCTTGTTATACATGCCACCCGATTTTCCTTTACGGTGACTTCAATTTTCTGCCTGGTGGTGAAAGTTAACATCTACCCCATAATCTCAAAAAGAAAAACATGGCCCCAATTTAACAAGGGTCTACCGGTGGCACACTTTGGGTGTGAAATATGTGTATTGGAAACACTGGGACCTGGCAGCACCTTCAACAGAAAATTGGACCACCACCACCTTCACCTTTAACCTTTGTCACAATGAAACAGTGCGTGCAAAAAGGCAGTGCTTAGTGCCATGCTCAATAGGCCCCACAAGAAATGTATGCAAAAATGGCATAAATGACACAATAATTGAAATAACTTGCGGAACACAAATTTTCTCCAAGTACCACCCTTTGCCCAATTTTAAACGTGACTACAAATGGCAGTCCTACCTGTGTCTCTTGGCCTCTGAATCCAACTTTCCCTGCCTTGTCCCTGTTCTCTCTGGCTGTTACAAATAAAATTTGTTACTGGTATTATTTTTTCATACCCACTTTCAGCTTGTGGTACTGTAGCAAATTGCAATGTATATAAATCCATAATTTACAAATAAATTAAATTTATCATAGCCCACTGCCCCTTGATGCTTCTGTAGGCCAAAAATTCTGATAAAGAAAAGACCAGTGACCTTTAAGCACATCAGAAATAACTCAAAGCTAAATATGATGCTTGTTTACATGTAGAATGTTATTGAAATTGTTCCCATTAAAAACAAAAAAGATAAAAAGAAAGAAGGGCACTGTTGTCTTAAGGGTTTTCAATTTTTCATGAGGAAAGCATGGCATCTGATCAGTCCTGCTGACAAACTAGATGCAAAAATGGCATAATGGTTCCAAAGTTTTAACATATTCTTAGGATATGGTGCCATCAGATGGCAGCCTTTTTATTGAGGGTTAATTCTGGTATCAGTAGAGGAGGTAAACTCAACGATAGTGGGGATGTTGATTTTTCACCCAAAAAACAGGCACAATGATGTTCAATTTCTCCCCTGTGGAGTTTGATAAAACTGATGAGAGGGGCAAAAATTGAAACACTGAAATATTGTTGATTATATGAAAGTTTTATGGAATGCGCTTTTGTTAACTCTTAACTCCATATTGAAGCTCTTAGCTTAAATCTTTCTGTTTCCTTAAACCTTTTTTAAGGAAAAGTGGGATGAGAGAAGGAGAATTAGGTATGGAGATACCCTCATCATCAATCCCTCCAGCCCCACCAGTGGCCACAGCCTCAGCAATGCCCCTTCCCATGATTGCCAGAATTGGAACATAGGAACAGGAGTAGGCCATTTAGTCCCTCGAGCCTGTTCTGCCATTCAATGAGATCATGGCTTTTTTTTTATTCGTTTCTTTATGGGATGTGGGCGTCGCTGACAAGGCCAGTATTTATTACCCATCCCTAATTGCCCATGCGAAGGTGGTGGTGAGCCGCCTTCTTGAACCGCTGCAGTCCGTGTGGTGAAGGTCCTCCCACAGTGCTGTTAGGGAGGGAATTCCAGGATTTTGATCCAGCGACGATGAAGGATCGGCGATATACTTCTAAGTCAGGGTGGTGTGTGACTTGGAAGGGAACTTGGAGGTGGTGGTGTTCCCATGCGCCTGCTGCCCTTGTCCTTCTAGGTGGAAGAGGTCACGGGTTTGGGAGGTGCTGCCGAAGAAGCCTTGGCGAGTTGCTGCAGTGTATCTTGTAGATGGTACACACTGCAGCTACGGTACGCCGGTGGTGGAGGGAGTGAATGTTTAAGGTGGTGGATGGAGTGCCAATCAAGCGGGCTGCTTTGTCCTGTATGTTGTCGAGCATCTTGAGTGTTGTTGGAGCTGCACTCATCCAGGCAATTGGAGAGTATTCCATCACACGCCTTACTTGTGCCTTGTAGATGGTGGAAAGGCTTTGGGGAGTCAGGAGGTGAAACATTCACCGCAGAATACCTAGCCTCTGACCTGCTCTTGTTGCCACAGTATTTATGTGGCTGGTCCAGTTAAGTTTCTGGTCAATGGTGACCCCCCAGGATGTTGATGGTGGGGGATTTGGCGATGGTAATGCCATTGAATGTCAAGGGGCTGATCTGCAACCTAACTCCATATATGAGAAGTCGCACAACACCAGGTTATAGTCCAACAGATTTATTTAAAATTACAAGCTTTCGGAGCTGTCGCCCCTTCCTCAGGTAGAGTAGCTGTGAGAGAATCTCCCAGAATTCACAATATAAACACAGAAAAAATGTATTCAAATCTTTCCCTACATCAAAGACACACTAAGAGCTCTTAGTGTGTCTTTGATGTAGGGAAAGATTTGAATACATTTTTTCTGTGTTTATATTGTGAATTCTGGGAGATTCTCTCACAGCTACTCTACCTGAGGAAGGGGCGACAGCTCCGAAAGCTTGTAATTTTAAATAAATCTGTTGGACTATAACCTGGTGTTGTGCGACTTCTCATTTTTGTCCACCCCAGTCCAACGCCGGCATCTCCACATCATAACTCCATATACCCATCTTTGCCCCATATCCCTTAACACCTATGGTTAACAAAAATCTAACAATCTTAGATTTAAAATTAACAATTGATCTAGCGTCAATTGCCCTTTGTGGAAGAAAGTTCCAAACTTCTACCACCCTTTGTGTGTAGAAGTGTTTCCTAATTTCACTCCTGAAAGGTCTGGCTCTAACTTTTAGAGGTCGCACAACACCAGGTTATAGTCCAACAGTTTTATTTGAAATCACAAGCTTTCGGAGCTATCGATTGCTCCTTCCTCAGGTGAAGTAAATTAGATACAGAATCGCCAAAGCATATATAGATAGAAAACAAAGCATGGTCTAACTTTTAGACCATGCCCCCTAGTCCTAGACTCCCCAACCAGCGGAAATAGTTTCTCTCTATCTACCCTATCTGTACCCCTTAATATCTTGAAAACTTCGATCAAATCACCCCTCGAACTTCTAAATTTCAGGGAATACAACCCTAATTTGTGTAATCTCTCCTCGTAACTTAACCCTTGGAGTCCGGGTATCATTCTGATAAACCTACGCTCCCTCCAAGGCCAATATATCTTTCCTAAGGTGTGGTGCCCAGAACTGCTCACAGTACTCCAGGTGTGGTCTAACCAGGGTTTTGTATAGCTGTAGCATAACTTCTACCCCTTGTATTCTAGTCCTCTAGCTATAAAGGCCAGCATTCCATTAGCCTTTTTGATTATTTTCTGCACTTGTTCATGACATTTTAATGATCTATGTACCTGGACCCCCAAGTGTCTTTGGACATCCACTGTTTTTAGCTTTTCACCATTTTGAAAGTACCCTGTTCTATCCTTTTTAGGTCCAAAGTGGATGACCTCACATTTGCCTATAATGAAATCCATTTGCCACAGTTTTGCACATTCACTTAATCTATCAATATCCCTTTGTAATTTTATGCTTTCATCTACATTGCCTACAATGCTGCCTATCTTTGTGCCACGACAAATTTGGATATGTGGCTTTCTATCCCATCATCTAAGTCGTTAATAAATACGTTGAATAGTTGAGGCCCCAACACAGATCCCTGCGAGACACCACTAGTCACATCCTGCCAATTACAGTACCTGCCCATTATCCCTACAATCTGTCTCCTGTCTGCTTAGCCAATTTCCTAACCAGTTCAATAATTTGCCTTCAATTCCATGGGCTTCAACCTTAGCTAATAGTCTCTTATGAGGGACTTTATCAAATGCCTTCTGGAAGTCCATATAAATAACATCCATAGACATTCCCCTGTCCACTACTTTAGTCACCTCTTCAAAAAGTTCAATCAGGTTCATTAGGCATGACCTACCTTTTACAAATCTGTGCTGGCTCTCTCTGATCAACTGAAAATTTTCAGTGTTCAGTCACCCTATCCTTAATTATAGACTCTAGGGGGGAAAAATTCGGTGGCACCCCCTTTGGGGTGCTAACTTCGCCAGGGCGCTACTTTTAGCACCCTGAAAAAGTTAGCGCCCCTGCGCTGTAAATTCATTGGTAGCACCCCAAGCAGGAGGTGGGGCGCTACTGGAAGTGCTCCCCCTCCTTCCTGGGGCACTACCACTGAATATCGTGGCGCTACATGCAACAGCGTCACGCGCGTCGGCACGTAGCACCGCGGTATTGCAGGCCTCCCTCCCCTGATTAAAGGGAAGGGGCCTAGCGCTGCACGCACCGGGGCCCTGCTGGACCACCGAGGAGCGGGGTGCCGGGAAAGCAGCCCGGCACTCAAGAGGAGTGCCGGGCTGAGCGATCGCGGCTGGCACCCCGAATTAAAGAGGGGAAGGGGGCAGGTGCTGGCAGGCAGGCAGAAAACAAATGGCCGCCCGACACCTGGCCCTTTAAATACCGCCGCCGCAGCTGCACAAACGCCACCCTGACCATGTCGGACATCTTTTCTGGTGATAGGTCAGGGGGCGCAGCCAAAGTTTGCGGCCTGGGCGCGAGTGGGACGCTGCACACGGTGATGACGCCATCGCCGGAGGTGCAGCGCCACAGGGCGCTACCGGGTAACGTCGCTGCTAACCTCCCGCTGAATTTCACAGGAGGCGTTAGCAGGTGCCGCGCCCGGGCGCTAGGTGCTTTGCGCCTCATTAGGGGGCGCTAACGGGAGGCACAAAGCAACCCAATTTTCCCCCCTAGTAATTTCCCAACAACAGATGTTCGGCTAACTAGTCTATAAATCCCTGGTTTCCCTCTCTCACCATTCTTAAACAGCGGAGTGACATACACAATTTTTCAATCTAAATGAACTGTCTCCTCCATGGGGGTTAAAACATGCAGGTGTGCTTGTCCTCCTCCAGTTCTTTCCTGCTGCCTCCTGTTATGCATCAGCTCCTCCTACAATAAAGAGGGAAGTGTGTCAGTGAGTGTCCTGTAATATGTTTGGGTGATGTGACTGTTATGGTTGAATAGCTGCTGGTGTGTGCAAGCCGTGAGTTGTGGGTGTGAGGTTTGCAACAGTACTAAATGTGTGAGGGTGAAGTAAAGCATATGAATTGAATGGTTGAGTACTGATTGAGAGAGATTGTTGGTAGGTGGGTGATGAGGGTGTAGTGCATTGAACAGTGGATGAGGCTGGTGATGCACTTGATAGGATATGCCATTTGAAGATGAACTTACTTACCTTGACAACTCGTGTCAGGTCGTTAAACTTCTTCCTGCACTACATCCATGTTCTTGAAAGCTACACTCCTGGCATTGATCTCCACCGCTACTTGTTCCCACTGCCGCCTGAGCATATGTCTGGAGGGCCTCCTGCCCCCCTGTGGATATAGGATATCTCTCCTTCCCTCTACGTCTTGCACCAAGACCTCCAGTGTCAGAAAACCTTGGTGCACACTCTTTCACATGTTCAGCCATTCCTCAAAGTATCACAGCCCAGATTCACTTTCCAAAAAACTCCGACCACATCTTGCAGCCACAATTCACCTCCCCTTTAAGAGGTGCAGGCTAGCCACTCGCAATATCGGGACCCCTGCTGATGTGTGCAGCCAATGAACAGTAGCGCTGACTGCACGCAGCAATCATTTAAAACAGCAGGCAGCATGAATTTAACGTGCTGCCTGCAATGCAATGAACGGGCATGGCTTAATCGCGTATCGCGATCCTCATGCCCGTTTTCGGGAGGTACCAATTTAACCCCCATAAAGTATTACGTACTGGTTGAAAAATATGGGTAGCTCCAGGGCTTGACGACATAATCTAGGTTGACATTGCAGTGCAGTACTGAGGAAGTGCTGCATTATTGGAGGTGCCATCTTTCTGATGAAAAGTTACACCATGATCATATCTGGTGGACATAAACGATCCCATGGCACTATTTGAAGAACATAAGAACATAAGAAATAGGAGCAGGAGTAGGCCATTCGGCCCTTCGAGCCTGCTCCACCATTCAATGAGATCATGGCTGATCTTCTGCCTCAACTCCATTTACCGGCCCTATCGCCATATCCCTTGATGCCTTTACTAGTCAGAAATCTATCGACTTCTGTTTTGAATATACCCAATGACTGAGCCTCCACAGCCCTCTGGGGGAGAGAATTCCAAAGATTCACCACCCTCTGTGTGAAGAAATTTCTTCTCATCTCAGTCCTGAATGGCCTACCCTTTATCCTGAGGCTGTGGCCCCTGGTTCTAGACTCCCCAGCATCCACCCTACCAAGCCCTGTAATAATTTTGTATGCTTCAATGAGATCCCCTCTCATTCTTCTGAATTCAAGAGAATACAGGCCTAGTTTACTCAATCTCTTCTCATACGACAGTCCCGCCATCCCAGGAATCAATCTCGTGAACCTTCGTTGCACTCGGCAAGTATATCCTTCCTTAGGTAAGGAGACCAAAATTGTACACAGTACTCCAGGTGTGGTCTCACCAAAGCCCTATATAATTGGAGTAAGACTTCTTTACTCCTGTACTCAAATCCTCTTGTAATGAAGGCCAGCATACCATTTGCCTTGGCTTGCTGCACCTGCACATTCACTTTCAGTCACTCATGTACAAGGACACCCAGGTCCCTTTGAGCATCTGCATTTCCCAATCTTTCACCATTTCGGAAGTACTCTGCCTTTCTGTTTTTTCTACCAAAGCGGATAACTTCACATTTATCCACATTATATTCCATCTGCCATGTTCTCGCCCACTCACTGAGCCTGTCGAGATCCCCTTGAAGCCTCTTCACATCCTCTTCACACTGACACTGCCACATAGCTTTGTATCATCAGCAAATTTGGAAATGTTACATTTAGTCCCCTCATCCAAATCATTGATATAGATTGTGAATAGCTGGGGCCCAAGCACCGATCCTTGCAGTACCCCACTAGTCACAGCCTGCCATCCTGAAAAAGACCCGTTTATCCCTACTTTGTTTCTGTCTGTTAACCAATTCTCAATCCACGCTAGTATATTACCCCCAATTCCATGTGCCCTAATTTTGTTCACCAACCTCTTGTGTGGGACCTTATCGAAGGCCTTCTGAAAATCCAGATACATCTCATCTACCAGTTCCCCTTTGTCTACTCCACTAGTTACATCCTCAAAGAACTCCAATAGGTTTGTCAAACAAGATTTCCCTTTCATAAATCCATGTTGACTCTGCCCAATCTTACTATTAGTTTCTAAGGGGGAAAAATTCAGTTGGTTGCGCCTCCCGTTAGCGCCTTAAGAGGGCGCTAATGGGGCGCAAAGCATCTAGCGCCCAGGCGCGGCGAAGTTTGCGCCGCTCGCGAAATTAACTAGACATTTTGCGGCGGCGCTAAACACTACCGCCACGATCTCCTGCGCCGGCAGATCGTGACGTCAGTCGAGTGCGCAACGCCCCAGTAACGCCCCGGAGCGGAAATTGAGTGTCGCCCCCTGCCTTACCGCCTGACGCTAGCAACGACAGGTTGAGGGGAGCGTTCTGCAGTCATGAAGGGAAAGGGGGAGCGCTATTTAAAGGTGACCACTTCCTGCCTTTTATTCTTGGTGCCATTTTTGAACTATGCATTCTGAGAGAGAGAGAGAGAGAGACTTCTGGAGAGATTCAACGTTGTGTGAAGGAGTTTTGGGTACTGAGCAGCACTTTGCAGGTTCATTTTGATCTGCCATTCCTTGTATCGATTTAGAAGAGTCTGTGGGGGCTGCACTCTGAGCTCTTTGCCTGGTACTCTCCATTGTTCTTTCCAGCAGATTTGATGTGCAGGTCTCTCCAGGCCGAGATTCAAGGCTGCAATGAGCAGGATGTGGATGGAAAGCAAGATTAACCATCCCCTTTAAGAACTGGCCCGGGCCATTGTGTGTGTGTTCCATTGCTGACTGACATCACATGAGCTTCGCCAGCGCTCTGAGGTAGCGCCTCGCTGCTCGGCCTTTGCGCCTTAAGACAGGTGTGAAGCGCCTGATTTAGCACTCCAATCACTTCCAGGGGCGATAAAAGTCAAGTTTGCAGTCGGTGGCGATAATTAGCACCAGGCGCTAATCTTTGCGCCTGGCCGATAATTGCGCCCCAAATGGGGCGATACTGAATTTCTCCCCCTAAGTGCCCAGTTATTGCATCCTTTATAATAGATTCCAGCATTTTCCCAACTACTGATGTGAGGCTAACAGGTCTGTAGTTCCCCATTTTCTCGCTCCCTCCTTTCTTAAATAGCGGGGTTACATTTGCTATCCTCCAATCTGCAGGAACCGTTCCAGAATCTAAAGAATTTTGGAAGATGACAACCAATGCGTCCACTATCCCAATGGCCACCGCTTTCAAAACCCTAGGATGTAGGTCATCTGGTCCTTGGGATTTATCGACTTTTAGTTCCATTAATTTTGCTAGTACTGTTTTTTTACTAATAATAATTTTTTTAAGTTCCTCATTCTCGCGACACCCTTGGTTTTCTCGTATTTGTGGGAGGTTTTTTGTGTCTTCCTCCGTGAAGACAGAAACAAAGTATTTATTTAATTTCTCTGCCATTTCCTCATTCCCCATTATAAATTCTCCCGTCTCTGACTGTAAAGGACCTAAATTTACCTTCGCCAGTCTTTTCCTTTTCACATACCTATAGAAGCTTTTACAATCCATTTTTATATTTTTTGCTAGTTTGTGCTCATATTCCATTTTCCCTTTATCAATTTCTTGGTCCCCCTTTGCTGATTTCTAAAAAGATCCCAATCCTCAGCCTGACCGCTTTTTCTGGCAACTTTATAAGCTTCCTCCTTTGACTTAATACTACCTTTAATTTCTTTTGTTCGCCATGGTTGGATCACTTTTCCTTTTGGGTTTTTTGCCCTAGAGGAATATATGTTTGTTGCACATTATGCATTATTTCCTTGAATGTTAGCCATTGTATGTCCACCTTCATACCTTTTAGTGTAGTCTCCCAATCTACCATGGCCAACTTGTCCCTCATACCCTTGTAGTTTCCTTTGTTTACATTGAAGTCCTTAGTTTCAGATTGGACTACATCACTCTCAAACTTAATGTAAAATTCAATCATATTATGGTCACTTGTCCCTAAAGGCCCCTTTTACCAAAAGATTATTGATTAGCCCTTTCTCATTACACAGTACCAGATCCAGAATAGCCTGTTCCCTGGTTGGTTCCTCCATATACTGATCCAGGAAACCATCTCGCATGCATTCCAAGAATTCGTCCTCCACACCATCAGTGGTAATTTGATTTGCCCAGTCAATATGTAGATTAAAGTCCCCCATGATTACCGTATTGCCCTTGTTACATGCACTTCTAATTTCTTGATTGATACTGTGCCCTACATTACCACTACTGTTTGGTGGCCTATACACAACTCCCACCAATGTTTTCCGCCTTTTGCTGTTTCTTAGCTCCACCCAAACTGATTCCAGTTCTACATCACGATCTGCCGAGCCAAGATCTTTTATCTCTACCGTACTGATCTCATCCCTTATTAACAGCGCTACGCCACCTCCTTTTCCTTTTTGTCTGTCCTTCCTAAATGTTGAGTACCCTGGAACATTCAGTTCCCAGCTTTGGTTAGCAGGAGAGTTCTCTCTGTATTAAATTGCAAAACATACAGTAATTTGGGAAACAGAGAAGTAAAGTTGGTTGGAGCAGAGGACTTTGTCTGCAGTAGACTGATTAATTGGGAGATCAAAACTGATGCTCTAGCGAGAGGGTGTAATTATAGTTGTGGTCATCAGAATGTATAAATGAAAAAGTTGACAGAAAGTAGGTTCAGACGTAAGGGAGTAGAATAATTGTGAGGGTGGAAGGCTGCAGAGTCTGGAAGCCAGAGACTGCAGATGGCCTTGCAGGGCGCCCTCGACCAGCTCTGGGCCTGGAAGGTCCGGTTGCAGACTGCACCACCTCAGCATGGGCGGCAGCAGTCTGGGATGGCTGGGTTACAGGCTGCGACAAGTGCAATGGCGGAGTGGCAGTGGTGGGAACAGGAATGCTGTCATCCTGAGTGAGGACAGCACCTTCCTACTCGACCGACCACTGCCACTCCCCCGGGGCAGAACCTCAACATCTGGAACAATGTGCTCGAGCACAGATTGCTGGCCTGCTGTGGCACCGTCAGATCTCCGGTGGACTGTGTGCAACCCAGCAACAATGGCAGCAGTCAGCGCTTGCATGGCATCAATCTGAGACTACGTGAGAGCAGTCTGAGATTGGATGCCAGCAACCACTGACTCCATTACAGCACTAAGCCGTTGCGTTGCTTCGGCCTGTGCTGCAATAGCTGCTGCCACTTCACCCATGACACGCGGCATGAGGTCTGGGTCCCCACGGTCTCTCTGTGAGTCAACCTTCCTCTGCAAACTGCCAAGGATGGGCTCGATTGTGTGAGCAGAGCTGAGTGCAATGTTGGAGGCGGACTCCTCCATGCTCCTTGCCAGTGCATCCATGCTCTTGGGCACCCTTGCCATTGCACCCATGAGCTCGGTGTTCATGCCCATCGCCCGTCTGATCAACACTTCCACATCGATGTCCTCATCTGAGTCCTGTGCAGCAGAACTCGTGCGCAAAATCACCCTCCGGGGAGATGGCTCCCGAGCTTCCCTTTCCCTGTTGCGTTGCTGCAGCCCGCTGGGTCCCGGAGCTTCACCCACATCAGACCCATCTACTAGGCTCCCCTCCAGCGACCACGTCGCCCCATTATCAGACCTTGCGCCTTCGGGAGACACAGGCAGTGAGGCTCTGGCTTGTTCTTCCTGCTCCTTCTCTCCCGCGTCGCTGCCACTGGGAGGCTGAGGGACAGGCTGGTCAGCTGGTGGCTGATTATCTGAAAGCATAAAGGCACAAGAGTGAGGTTAAGGTCAGGTGACGGGGGCAGGAAGGGAGCAAGGAATTAAGACAGTATACTTAGATGGAAAGTGGGAAAGGCTTGTGGCGTGAGGGGGAAGTGGTATGAGAGAAGAGGGAGAGGTGATGAACAAACCATTATTGTCCCCAATGGGGTCGACGTCTCAGACGGCCACAGCGCCCATGACCTGGGCCCCAATGATGTGGACCACTTGCTCCTCCAGGTCTGTAAGGGGGTTCAGGTGCACCTCACCTCCTCCCGTTCGTAGCTGCTCCCTCCTGTTGTGGGCAAGCTTGGTCTCCAAGAAAAATGACAGCGTGTGAGTGAGTGTGCAGCTATGTGTTTGGCAGATGTGCCTACCATAGTTGAATAGCTGTTAATGTATGCAAGGCATGAGATGTGGATGTGACTTTTAGTAGGTGGGCATAGTTGGTGGGTGAGTGTTGGGAATGTGGCGGTTTATATAGTGTGTGCATAGAGTGAGATTGAGATGGTGGCATGCAGAGGTTTTTAAAGCATGTACTCATCCTGACCACCCGAGTGAGGTCGTTGAATTTCTTCCGGCACTGGATGAGAGTTCTGTGGACCACTCTTCTGGCTGACACGTCCTGGGCGACCTCCATCCACATCCTCCTAAAGTCCTGTGGCAATGCCTTCCTGCCAGTGTCCGGGAAGAGCACTGCCCGTCAGCGTTCCATGGCTGTGACCAGAGCCTCCAAAGCGTGGTCACTGAACCAGCTCTCTCTCTCTCTCTGGGCCTCTGATCAGCCATGACTTCTTTGAGTGAAGGCTTGCAGCTCCTTGCAGGCCCAGTTCACAAGCAGCAATGATCAGAGTGAGGCTGTGCAGCATGATTAAACCTCCCCTTTAAGAACTGGAAGGCGCCAGTCTGTCTGACGACTTTCTAATTGACAGCGCCGGAACTTGATTAGCACTCTGAAGGTAGCGCCCCGCTCTCCGACGTTAGCGCCCTAAGAGAAGTGTGTAGCGCTTGATTTAGTGTTCCACTTCCCTCTTGGTGCGCTAAAACTCAATTTCGCATTAATTAGTGCCGTTAGTGGCCCAAAATGGTCGATACCGAATTTTTCCCCAAAAATATTAAATGTTTATATCAGTTAAATATACCTTGCATATTATAAAGCCATAGTAAAGTAATTTGTGAGTTTTCCTTGGCTTCATTAATTCATATGAAGCTGAAGTAGGATCCATGACAAACATACAGACAAAGTCATAACTGCTTTACATTTCTCAAGAGGTCAAATAAAACATTGTTGAAGCCTCATTTATCTCGCTAGACAAGCAAGCATTTGGCAACAGAGGGAAACACACACTCTAATCTGGCTCCAGTCTGCTAACACATCTGTCATCTTGCTATTACACAACATGATTTCTGAACCAACACATTCTGAATTTCTTTTTACATGATTTAAGTGATCTGCATACAAAGATAAGAGAAATGAACAGAAAAGGCATAATTTACAAAGATATTGGTTTGGCTCAGTAAATACATTAGTGACACAATAATAATATAATTCTCCTAAAGGTGGCAGTTGTTGAGTTACAATAAGCCACACACATAAGATAATGGTTTAAAAGTAAAAAGAATGAATGTATGACATTGCGCATGGAAATTACAATAGGTGAAATATATTAATAGCCACCATCCTGGAAACATCAATAAAATATTCAAAATCTAAACTTTATTTTTTTCAAAACATAGTAATGAGGTCGGGTACATTTTAAAACTATTAAAAATCATGCAGTCTGCAAGGAAGCTCCCTTATGTTGTATACCTACAAGTGAAATATGGACTATCCAACAAGAACATCTGTAGATCTTCTGAGGAATACAACATCAGAGTATGCAGCAACAGGAATCAGATTAACATCAGAACAAAAGAGTCGCCAAGAAGCATACACAATGATGCCTATCCAGCGTGGTATTTGTAGGCGTTTTTGCCTTACTGCTGAGTTTTTATCCCGTTTTGGCAGAATAACACTTCAATGACCTCCCTGCACATCTTTTCCCCATATATATTACTTACCCAGTGTTAGGCTGAAGTGTAATATGGAGACCACTTCCAATGTGCTCCATTGAGTGACATATCCATAGGTTACAATGAGAACACAGGAATGCATTAAAGTCTATTGATTTTTTCTTTTCAACTGAAAGTGCATAGCTTCAAAACTAACAGAAAACATCTGATGAGGTCTGCACCTCAGCACATCATAATTTAGGCAGCGCAATAGCCTCAGTTCTGTGCGTGTGCAATCTCGGTAATGTCAACCAGATCAGCCATGGAACAGAGGTATCAGATAGCAGACTGGTAGACCCCTTAAAAATCTGAGTCTGTGCTGCTGTCAGAATACTGAAGGTCAGGTCATTTATATTAGTGAGTGCTGTCAATGACAGAAGTACTAAACATATTCCCTTGACAATGCTCCAGTATAGTAAGAAATGGGTGGAAAATTATGTGCGGAAAACCCTGATCAAAGTGCTTCAGTCAGAGAGAAACCTCAGGTTCTGCTAAATTCTTATGCTACATAAAGTGAAATATACTTATATACAAACTTTTGTGATCTCAAAAATGTATTAGTATATACCCTAATTTGCATATAAGTTGGCATATGTAATCAACTTAAAATCTGTACATGCTTAAATAATAACAAAGTTACATGAACCAAAGTCACGAATAACATCCTCTGTGATAGTGATTGTGTTATTTTATCTCTGCTCATCCTCTTTACTTCTCCACAGCCCGGAATCAGACAATTAGGGGAACGGTAGCATAGTGGTAATGTCACTGGGCTAGTAACCCAGAGGCCTGGACTAATGATCCAGTAGACGTGAGTTCAAATCCCACCACGGCAGCTGGGGAATTTAAATTCAGTTAATTAAATAAATCTGGAATTTAAAAAAGCTAGTATCAGTAATGGTAACCATGAAACTATCGGATTGTCGTAAAAACCCATCTGGTTCACTAATCCCCTTTAGGGAAGGAAATCTGCTGTCCTTACCTGGTCTGGCTTATATGTGACTCCAGACCCACAGCAATGTGGTTGACTCTTAACTGCCCTCTGAAATGGCCTAGCAAGCCATTCAGTTGTAACAATCCGCTACGAAACATAATAATAAGAATGAAACCGGACGGACCACCCGGCATCGACCTCAGCACTGGCTACAGACATGGCAATGGCAGTTGACCCTGCAAAATCCTCCTCCCCAACATCTGGGGACTTGTGCCAAAATTGGAAGAGCTGTCCCACAGACTAGTCAAGCAACAGCCTGACATAGTCATACTCACAGAATCATACCTTTCAACCAATGTCCTGAACTCCTCCATCACCATCCCTGGCTATGTCCTGTCCCACTGGTATACAGTCGGGAAGGAGTGGTCCTGGGAGTCCTCAACATTGACTCTGGACCCCATGAAGTCTCATAGCTTCAGGTCAAGCATGGGCAAAGAAACCTCCTGCTGATTACCACCTACCACCCTCCCTCAGCTGATGAATCAGTACTCCTCCATGTTGAACACCACTTGGAAGAAGCACTGAGAGTAACAAGGACACAGAATTTACTCTGGGTGGGGGACTTCAATGTCGATGACCAAGAGTGGCTTGGTAGAACCAACACAAGGGAAAAACCTACTTGACCTCATCCTCACCAATCTACCTGTCGCAGATGCTTCTGTCCATGACAGTATTGGTAGCAGTGCCCACCGCACAGTCATTGTGGAGACGAAGTCCCATCGTTCACACTGAGGACACCCTCCACCGTGTTATGTGGTATGACCACTGTGCTAAATGGGATAGATTCAGAACAGATCTAGCAGCTCAAAACTGGGCATCCATGAGGTGCTGTGGGGCAGCAGCAGAATTGTATTCCACCACAATCTGTAACCTCATGGTCCAGCATATCCCGCACTCTACCATAACCATCAAGTCAGGGGACCAACCCTGGTTCAATAAGGAGTGTAGAAGAGCATGCCAGGAGCAGCACCAGGCATATCTAAAAATGAGGTGCCAACCTGGGGAAGCTGCAACACAGGATTACATGCATGCTAAAAAGCGAAAGCAGCATGCTATAGACAGGGCTAAGCGATTCCACAATCAACGGATCAGATCAAAGCTCTGCAGTCCTGCCACATCCAGTCGTGAATGGTGGTGGACCATTAAACAACTAACGGGAGGAGGAGACTCCATGAATATCCCCATCCTCAATGATGGTGGAGTCCAGCACGTGAGTGCAAAAGACAAGGCTGAAGCATTTGCAACCATCTTCAGCCAGAAGTGCTGAGTGGATGATCCATATCGGCCTACTCCTGAGGTCCTCACCATCACAGAAGCCAGTCATCAGCCAATTCGATTCACTCCACGTGACATCAAGAAACGGCTGGGCGCAGTGGATACAGTAAAGGCTATGGGCCCCAACAACATTCCGGCTATCGTGCTGAAGACTTGTGCTCCAGAACTAGCCGTGCCTCTAGCCAAGTTGTTCCAGTACAGCTACAACACTGGCATCTATCTGACAATGTGGAAAACTGCCCAGGTATGTCCTGTCCACAAAAAGCAGGACAAATCCAACCCGGCCAATTACCGCCCCATCAGTCTACTCTCGATCATCAGCAAAGTGATGGAAGGTGTCATCGATAGTGCTATCAAGTGGCACCTGCTCACTGATGCCCAGTTTGGGTTCCGCCAAGACCACTTGACTCCTGACCTCATTACAGCCTTGTTCCAAACATGGACAAAGGAGCTGAATTCCAGAAGTGAGGTGAAAGTGACTGCCCTTGACATCAAGGCAGCATTTGACCGAGTGTGGCATCAAGGAGCCCAAGTAAAACTGAAGTCAATGGGAATCGGGGGGAAAACGCTCCACTGGCTGGAGTCATACCTAGCACAAAGGAAGATGGTTGTGGTGGTTGAAGGTCAATCATCACAGCCCCAGGACATCGCTGCAGGAGTTCCTCAGGGCAGTGTCCTAGGCCCAACCATCTTCAGCTGCTTCATCAATGACCTTCCCTCCAACATAAGGTCAGAAATGGGGATGTTCGCTGATGACTGCACAATGTTCAGCGCCATTCACAACTGCTTAGATAATGAAGCAGTCCATGCCCACATGCAACAAGACCTGGACGACGTTCAGGCTTGGGCTGATAAGTGGCAGGTAACTTTCGCGTCACAGAAGTGCCAGGCAATGACTATCTCCAACAAGCGAGAGTCTAACTACCTCACCTTGACATTCAATGGCATTACCATCGCCGAATCCCCCACTATCAACATCCTGGGGGTCACCATTAACCAGAAACTTAACTGGACCAGCCACATAAATACGGTGGCAACAAGAGCAGGTTAGAGGCTAGGTATTCTGCGGCGAGTGTCTCACCTCCTGACTCCCCAAAGCCTTTCCACCATCTACAAGGCACAAGTAAGGAGTGTGATGGAATACTCTCCACTTGCCTGGATGAGTGCAGCTCCAACAACACTCAAGAAGCTCGACACCATCCAGGACAAAGCAGCCCGCTTGATTGGCACACCATCCACCACCTTCAACATTCACTCCCTCCACCATTGGCGTACCGTGGCTGCAGTGTGTACCATCTACAAGATGCACTGCAGCAACTCGCCAAGGTTTCTTCGGCAGCACCTCCCAAACCCACGACCTCTTCCACCTAGAAGGACAAGGGCAGCAGGCGCATGGGAACACCACCACCTCCAAGTTCCCCTCCAAGTCACACACCATCCTGACTTAGAAGTATATCGCCAATCCTTCATCGTCGCTGGGTCAAAATCTTGGAACTCGCTCCCTAACAGCACTGTGGGAGTACCGTCACCACACGGACTGCAGCGGTTCAAGAAGGCGGCTCACCACCACCTTCTCAAGGGCAACTAGGGATGGGCAATAAATGCTGGCATTGTCAGCGACGCCCTGATCCCATAAATGAATAAAAAATAAATAAATAAATAAATAAATAAACAGGAGGGGACCTAGCGTTATACCACTAATGAAACAATCACATTGAAAACCACCCTTTGATATCAATCCTTCACTAATTTGCAATTCATCTTGATGCATTACCTTTTATACTATGGCACTTAATCTTAGCACGCAGAATACTTTGAAAAAAAATAGAAATCCAAATAGATGACATCTACTGGAGCTCCCTGATTCACCACTCCAGTGAATTCTTCAAAAACCTGGCTCAGGTCTGTCAATCAGGACCATGTTGGTTGTCCCTGATCAAACCTGAGCATTTCAGATGCTCATAAATATTTGATGATGCTTTCGATTAAGTTCCCCACTACAGAGGTTAAACTCACAGTTCTATAGTTTCCAGGTTGTGATTTTAATCCTCTTTGTAAATTAGGGCACCACATTGTCCTCCTCAAATCATTTGGCACTTCCCCTGTTCACAGATAACATCACTCATGACCTCTGCCATTTCATTCAATACCCTAAGGTATATTAAATCTGGCCCTGGTGGTTTTCACACCTTGAGACCTTTTAATTTAGCATGTATCAATTCCTTGAGATGTGCAGTCAACCCATTTGAGTTTCAGTTTTATCTGCTACACAGTGGGCAGATCCAACTTTCTCACACTTAAAAACAGATGTAAGGCATCTGTTCAACTCTTCTGCCATGCCCTTGTCATCATTTATAATTCTGCCTGAGCCACCCTGCAATGGTCCTATTTGTTCTCTAACCAATTTCTAACTCATTAACAAGGAAAAAATGCTTTCTCATTATTATGGATATTTTCCATTCTCCTTCTCTGCAGATTCATTTTAACTTGTCTAATATTTCATTTTGTTAGTGCCAACTGGTTTGTATACCTTTCCCAGTCAAAGGTTTTTTGGCTTGTTTCTGTGTGCATATTTCAGTATGAGAGTACTCTGAACTCTCAGAAAAGCAATAGAAAGGCCCATTTCTGATCTCTAATGATTTTTGTCACCAGTTTATTTATTTCTATCTCTCTGTTAAACTTAACTCAAAGAGGACAGTATAAACTACATAAATCTGTTTGTATGTGAAATGTTATATTACAACTAATCTGCCGTTTATTTCTTTAATACAATCCTAAACTTATGGCTGATGTTTTAATATGATGTAGTCCAAAAACCAAGGATTTGTCCATTAATTTTGCTCACTTTCACGGTCGGTGCTTCTACTGCCATTTTGATTGGAGCCCTCAGATAGGCGGCCAAAGCAGGTGGGAGCTTCATTATTAAATGCAAATTGGGGCACGACGACATCAAAAGGACCCCAATGCAATTTTCAAGTATCACTGGGCAGAGTCCACACTATGCGTGGTGTGTGCTCTGCCCAGCAGTACTGGACATAGAGCGGCCTAACCAGGAGTCCTTAAAGGGACTGCTGCAGACCGCTCTAAAGTCAGAGCAGGTAGGATTTCTAGTGATTTCTGTGGGGTCAGCAGGACGTTACTGCTCCTCCTGCCCCCACAAAAAATGTTCAGTTCAATGCCCGAACCTACATGGCCCTCCTACTTTATCTTAAGTCAACTGTCACCACTCTGTCACCTCCCCCCTTCCCCATCAACCCCCAACCCCAAACCTCAATTGGCTTGCTACGCTGAATGAGGAGGAAGCTCCCAGCAAATATGGTAATGAGGCCCGATAATTAAAATGGTTTAGGCCTATGACAACTTTCGCCGGGCAGACGAGAGGCTCACTCTGCCCACTCCCACCCAATGAAAGGGATCACGTCAAAATTTGTCCTATCGACCTTTTTTGGAACTGTCTCACCAAGTCAGTGTTCAGAAGGTTGATTATTTTATGCTAGATTGCCAAAGTTAAAATATTTTCTATTATGTCCAGTATTTTTATTAAAAATCATTAGTATGCATGAAGAAGCATGGGGGGCAGATTTTCATTTCCTTTGCTACTGGGTAATAATCAGCTTCCAGGCACAAATGAGAGGAAAAAGGGGAGGAGATTCATGGCACCAATTCTTAGCCCCCTTTATGCTACCCAGGGAATTTCTTGGGGATTCTCCCAAGGGGGAGTGAAGTGTTTGCACAAGTATAGGGCAGCCATGCAAATGAGGTGGGAGGTCTGGAAAGGAGGCCTTCCACCCCTTTTTCCTCCGAGATTGCCAGGGGCCATCCAGACACAGGAATGCCCCCCCGCCAAAAGAAATTGAAATTAGGCCTTGTGCCTGGCCGTCCCTCAGATCAGAGGGAGAAGAGGAACATTGGGGCCATGGAGAACAGGAGAGCTCCTCTGGACCCACAAGGAAACCTTTACAAAATTAAGTTCATATACTTCCTCAGCCCTCTTCTGGGTCTGCTGCTCCTTGGCACCTGGTGTTCCCAGCGAGGGCCTCACACAACTCCCAAAACCCAGGAGTTAACATAGAGGCTGACGTGAGTGTGGCACTAGGCCGGAGGGCAGGACGCTGCCTCTATTTTAACCACCATGCACACCCCATTCTCATCGGCTGGGAGGGGTTCAAATTGTCCCTATAATTTTGTAAAAAGTTTTGATGATGATACTTTCAAAGAGACTGATTCATTGGAAGGGATGCAGGGAAGAGTAACAAAAATGATTTCTGTTTATGGATCACAGTGCTTTGAGGACAACTTTAGAAGTAAAATTACTACGCAGCAAAAGAAACAGACACTATGGAGAGACTTTGAGGTTGGGGGCATAAAATGGGCAGTAGCAGATCGGCCGCCCGTTATGCGCCCCGTCCGAGGAAAGGAAAATTGATCAGAGTGCAAAATGGGCAGCCAATCCACTACCCATTTTTATGACTTAAAAACTAAGTTGTAAAAGATGACAGCTATCTGTGCATGTTAACTGAGGCTGCAGTCACAGCTACCAATCTCGGTTAAAGTATCAATTCACAACCAGCAGCACTTGTTTATACTGTCTAGCTGTGAATTTGATTCTGGGGTCCAGCCTACAGCTGTGCACATGTGTGTTTAGACTCATGAGTAGAACTTTAAAATATATAGCCAGTAACTTTAAAATATATTGAGAACATAGATGAGAGTGCTCTTACTCTCAAGCATTTAAATAACCTCTGGTCATGTTCCAATGATCCTCTCAGCACTCTTTAAACTAGACTTGGACTGAGTTTTATTCTATTTGGTGTCAAACCAAAACAGATGGCTTCCTCCAGAAGATCAGGACTCTGACCTTATATGGTTACTTTTGCATTCCTATGAAAAAGAAACCACTTCTCAGCAATGCAAAAGTAATAATACACCCAAGTGAATATTATTGCTAGGGGTTGGAAACAGATACCTCTTTAATTTGTAACATGCATTATACTTTCTTACAGTGGTCCAATGCAACAGACTCGAGGCACAGCTTCAGGTCATTACAGCGATGAGCCAAGCAGTTCCAGCGAATCAGAAAGCAGTTCAGAGTCTGACTCTGAGGCTGAAAGTTGCTCCAGTGACACCAATAGCAGCAAACCTTCACACATCACTACTCCCGAGGTAGGAATACATTTCTAAATAACAATTGGTATTAAAGGTAAGCAACAGGATAATAATACCACTAAAGAGGGTGGCAGGTGGCAAAAAGTAAGCATCATTACACACCAGAGGGTTGTTTTCTTTAAAACAAAGATCTTTAAAGCAAAGTATTACTATCAGTGCAATAATGGGCCAGAAATTCGGCTCCCTGGCTTCCTGCGGGTGCAAGGATCACGCGCGCACCTACCTACCGCGCCTGCCGTTGACCCCTGGGCCCACGAGGAATTCGGGTCCTGGGCCTCCTCCAACTGCCGGCGTGCAGTGCTTGTGTATCCCAGGAGCGTAGTTAGTGCGATGCGTCCCCTGGGATCACGTGGCCCATGGAGAGCCAATGGCAGCAGACCATCTTTCATTCATAGATTTGACAGGACCTGTCAAATCTATGAATACAGATCGGCCCCAAAACATCCCTAAAACTACAAATAAATTTTTTTAAAAACATCACATTTTTAAAATAACTATAAATTACATTAATTAACTATTTTAAACAAAAATTTAAATTTTTGAAAAAATTAATTACACTTTTTAACGGGGTTAAATCTAAACTTACCTTTCTTTAAAGTAATTAATAAAGATAAATCTGTGAAAAAAATGTTTAAATTTTAATAAAATCAACACTTACCTTGTTAAAAGAAGGCCTTGCGCCTCCTTTTTCACTGTGTATCTTCTCCGTGCTTACCCTCACGGAGGAACCTGTAAAAAAACCCGAAGTGCGAGGCGAACGCGCTGGCCCTCCGGCGTGCGCGTTCGACCTCTGAACCCCTTCCTTCAGGGGAACGGAAGTGCCGGTTTCCCGCGCATGCGCAGTGCATGCAAGAAACCGGCACTTTCGTTCCGTCCACGGGTGAGTACATAGTGCGTACTCACCCGACAACAGCCGAATTTCTGCCCCAATATTTTTAAACCCACTTAATTATTACAGTATCTTTCCCATATATTTATCTGTAAAAAAAGGACATTGGGCAATGTCGCATCGTCAGCAAGCAGTTGATCTAACCTTAATTAATGTCTGAAATGCATGAAATAATTTATTTTATTACCCTTAATTAATGCTATTGCCATTTATAGTTGAATATAAGATATTATAAGCAAGAAACTGCTACAAGCTAATTTTAGATTTTATCTTTCACCCTAGGAATTTAACAATGCAAGTTATTATAGTGCTGAGCTGTATTCCAAAACCGATTTAAGGCCAAAAGCAACTAATAAATACAAGTCTTCCTAAAAAATACTGTTGTGTAATCACTGTCAGTTAATTAGCCTCAGTTTTGCAATTATAACTGACTTAATAGTGCATCTTTTTTTAATATATTTTATTGTGTTGAAAGATTATATTAAATTTGCATCTGTTTCCAGCCAGAGCAGACCTCAACTAACAAGTGGCAACTTGACAAATGGTTAAACAAAGTGAACTCACATAACAATAACACCACTGTGAGCGAGAATGGCAATTATGGACTCAGCAACAATCAGTTTCATAGTCTACAGCAGTATGAGAACCAGGAAAGGGCAAAAGCTCTTGTACTCAGCCAAACAGACTTCAAAGAGCGAGAAAACCAAAGTCCTAATAGAGAAAAGCAAAGGCCTAGAACTGATCACAAAACTAAAAGTGGTAAACAAGAGTTACCTACTCATAATGAATCTGCCTTCCAGAGAAGGACATTGGGCAAAAAGCAGCCCAGGAAGACAGGAAAAATGTCTATTGGAGATAATCTCAGCTTCCTGAACTCAGAGAATCAATGCATAATTTCTAAGGGAAAAGGAAGCCAGGACTCCAGTACATCAGAACAGCACAAAACCAAACCTAATGCCAACAAAGTAGGGCCTAAAAGAGAACTGGAGGCAGGTTTTCTTTGCGAAAAAAGGAAGCACAAGGGAGCTGGTAAAAATATACCTAAATCCAGAGAATTTATTGACACTGAATCTTCATCATCTTCAACCTCATCAGGCTCAGGACGAGACTCCGATAATGAAGAATTTCTTCCAGCCAAATTTCCACCAACTTCTACTTCGCCAGACAACCACAAATTACATGACTGCAGCAATAGTCTCAGCAGAGTCAGGAGCTGCAGTGCAGTCAGCTCTGTCAATAGGACTACTAATGAATCAACCAATGACTCAGAGGGACAGCTGTTTGCTTTAGTTCCTTTTGGTCGAAATGAACTTCTTTCACCTTTAAAGGACAACGAGGAACTCAAGTCTCTCTGGGTAAAAATAGATTTGACACTTTTATCCAGAATTCCTGGACAGTTACCCAAAGAGTCTCTAACCCAAAAAAATACTGCTGAGGGGATTTGCAATAGCAATGTTAATGAAGGTTCCAGTCCCTCACAGGAGAAACCATCAACAAAATCAAGAAGAAAACGCAAGGTATGTCAATGTATAATTATTAATAAATGGAAAACATTATCATTATTTGATGTGTAGTTTGTGATCTGCCAGTGGGAGGGGGAGGCAAGAGATGCAGTGAAGGCCACCCACCCTAATGCAATGCAGCCAAAATGGGAAATTTCAAATATGCCTACCAGCCCCTTTGTTAATCAGGCTGGAAACCTGTCAACAGTTTTTCAGGGTTGCAGGCTAAGACCCAAGCCTGGACCCCTCCAGGTGGGATCCACTTACACTGGCCAGGAGACTCATTTCACTCAACGTACTGGCCACCCAGCAGATCCTAGGCCAGCCTAGGAGTCCTCTCCCCCTGGCCACACCACCCTGATGCATGGAACTATACTTAGGATGGGAGTGCCCACAAACTTTCAGGACACTTTTATTTTAAGTGCATAATATATTCAGTTTATTTCTTAATTAATACAAACAATCACTGTCCGATTGTTTTCTTGCCTATCTCTGCCTATCAGCATGGCATTCTGGATGTGCTCTGACTTCCACTTTATTTGCCTAAATAAGATGGATACAGCTGAATAAAATAAAAGCAGGTTCTTGAGACAGGCTAGAAGGCAGTACAATAGGCCATATGCCTATTCCGCAACAAGTGATAACACACGTAGCTTTTTAAAATAATTATTCTCGGGTATCGATGGCAAGGCCATCATTTATTGCCCATCACTAGTTGTCCTTACACGATGGTGGTGGACCACCTATTAATTCTTTGTAGCGGTTTGATACCATTGAGTAGCTTTCTAGGCCGCTTCAAAGGACAGTTAAGAGTGAACCACATTGTTGTGGGACTGGAGTCATGTAAAGGTCAGACCGGGTAAGGATGGCAGGTTTCTTTCCCTAAAAGGCATCAGTGAACCAATTGGGGTTTTATGACAATTCGACAGCTTCATGGTCACTTTTACTAATACCAGATTTTTATTTCCAGATTTTTTAAAACTGCCATGGTGGGATTTGGACTCACATTCTACTGGATTGTTAGTCCAAGACTCCAGTAACAAATCTAACTGGACTATCATAGCCCTACTTTAACTGGCTTCACTCTATGTATAATAACAACAAATTGGATTTACATAGCACTTTTAACATTAAAAAAATCCCAAGGTGTTTCACAAATAGAGGTGAATAAGGAAATGGAGATAAAGATATAAGAAGAGGGCTTAGGAGCGGCAACTGAAAGCTTGGTCAAAAAGATGGATTTTAGGAAGATTTTTAAAGGTGGATGGAGAGGCAGAGGGTTTTCGGGAGAGAGTTCAAAGAACAGGGTAAAGTCAGCTGAAGGCTCTGCCAACAATTGTGAGACAGAAGATGAACAAGTGAAAGTAACAGTATTTGAATACATCAGTACATTTACATTAGAAGTCCTTATACCTAGCTCCTCGAAAGGCAAACAATAAAGATGAATAAGTGAAAATAACAATCTAAATGCTAAGCTAGTCTTTTATAAATAACTCATATATAAACAGTGTTTCCTTTCTTCTTGCATTTCTTACCACTGGGGGAGCTGTCTTAGTCTGAATTATATCTCTTGGAAGTTTAAATCTTACTCTTAGGGGTCGATATTAATCCCCCACAATGGGCGGGAATGGTTAAAAATAAAAAATCGCGAAGCATGACCACAAGCCCCTGCCACCATTTTTACGGTGGTGGGTCACGTGGTGTGTCTGTGTCCCGCTCTCAAGAGGTGGGATACTTCATTATAATATTTAAATCAGGCTCCCACCATGCGGTTGGGAGCCTGATTTAAATTTAACACTGGCCCGTGTTTCCCAGGGCTCGGGAACCTGGCAGCTAAATGGAGATGGGAGCAGCTGGATCAAGCAGGTATGTGCTTTTTATAGCACAACTTGTGAGCCAGGAGGAGCCAGAGTGATCCCCCGGCTCCTCAAGCGATCAGCCAACCCCTGATCTATGCCTCACTCCCTCCCGATTGCTGTGCTCCGAGCCCCCTCACCGTGCCCCGATCTTTGCCTCACTCCCTCCCTCCCGATTACTGTGCTCCGAGCCCCCCCACCGTGCCCCGATATTTGCCTCTCTCCATTCTTCCCGATTGCCGTGCTCCTGTCAATCTCGCCGGCTGCTGGGTGGGAAACAGAATAAAAAATGATAATGAGGTCCTGCCGTTAAATTCGGCAGGACCTCCGTGTTCCCGGGATTTCCGGGTTCCCCCACCCTCACGCAACCGTACTCCCCCGCTCCCTCCCTGCCTCCCCATAAATATTGAGGCCTTAGATTCAAACAGTTACAAATCCTTAAAATCCCAAAACAGTTATCGGAGTTCATGGATTTAAATAAATGTTGGGCATGTTTGAAAATAGCTTACTGTTGTGTACATATAACAGAACAAGTCACACAGTCTGTGTTTGTGCAAAAGGTCTTTCCTTAAGTTTTGCAGACAACTGACAACACTTGCAAGATTTGTACTGAGTTAATCTTGGAATAAGATTCTGAATGTAGCTAGTTTTATTTAAACTACTTATGACAGCTGACTAATTTAAAGGAAGGTAAACAAAGCTCAAACAAGACCGAACGGCTTCATTTTTGTCACCAATGGCTTCAGTCTTCCTCATGTTCAGTTGGAAGAAGTTATGACTGATTCATGACTTGATATCAGAAAAGCAGTCTGACAGCAAAGGGGTGGTTGTGGGGTTGAGAGAAGTGGAAAGGCAGAGTTGGGAGTCATCAGCACACATATGGAAGCTGACTTCACACTTGCAGATGATATCACCGAAGAGCAACATATAGATGAGTAAGAGGATGGGGCCAAGGATAGGTTCTTGGAGGACTCCAGAAGTATATGGATGGAAAAAGAATCATTGCTGGAAATGCACTGGCTGCATTCAGATAGGTAGGAGGGAAGTTCAATGGTCAGGAGTTGGGGAGGGGATCATGGAAGCAGGGAATGGGTCTCACAGAAGAAATTACTTTGAAAAGGGTAAGGCGAGAGATAGGGGTGAAACTGAAAAATGGCAAGTGCTCGGGGTTAGAGTAGGTAGGAGACTCAGTTTACGACAGGGAGAAGGAAATTGAGGAAGCAGCAGAAGTCTCAACCTTAGAAATGAACAAGGTAACAAATCAAACAAATACTTGTTTTGTACACAGTAGTTATGAGCATACTTTCTGAATCACATGACATTTAACTTGCTAACAATACTTGGTACAGCTAAATAATCAGGAAGAGGGAGCAGAGAATAGAGGGAAAAAGAGAAGCTGAGTGATAAGTAAAAGAAGAGATCGCAGTTTATTACTTTCTTTAAAATGTGCATGTCGCTCCCATCACACTATTATTAGAGTGGACGGCCCCTTAAATGATTTCCTCCTCTAAACTAACCTGCATTCCCAGAAATTTCAGGCTATCCTGATTCACCCTTTGGCCATTCAGTTGCCTCCATTGTAAAGCTGCAATCGAGGTGACCATTGTATAAAATATGACATATAACACCTTTGTTGCTAAATGGTCTAATTAATACCTAATTCTCCAAGAATCATCTTCCTATTCTTAATTTTTACATTTTTATAAACCATAGCATTTGGCTATATCACAATGGCTTATACTCTTAACATTTACAATCTAATTCCCTTATGTGCTACAACCATGCAGTATAAATGCCCCAAGAAATTTGCTAGCGGAGGCAATGAAAACTTCCTACAATAGTTTTTACTCTCTGTCTCCAAATCAAAATACTAATAACAGCAAAAATAAACAGTTTGTGTGAAGGTGTTTGACAATGGGGCAGAAATTGTGGTCTCTGTGACGGCGTACTCTGAGAGTACTCCGAGAGTACGCCGTCATAATCCATTTCAAAGGCCCCGGAAGTTCTGGATTTCCGAAATCCGGAACTTGCGATCTGTCAAGGTATGCCTTGACAGATCATCCAAACCGACTGAAAAATGAGTATTGCTGGCTCAGAGTTGGGCTATTTGCCCAACAACTGCCCAGCAATTGCCCATGCAACACTGACGGCTGGTAAAAGCAGGCGTAGGGCCTGCTTTTATCAGTGTAAGGGTATATGTAAGGCTTAAATAAAACATTTAAAAATCCAAAATTATGCACATACACTTTAAATGAGTTTATGCAAATATTGGCCTGGATTAAGATGTTTAAAATTATTTATCAAAAAATTACATTTTTATTGAGGTTGGTGCAATGAAGGGACTCATAAATAAAATTGCAATTCAGTACATTTATAATCATTAGAATTCTGTAAATTGTATAATTATTTGGGGATTTCATTGCTTATCATTAGGAGATTCCCTTTGTAAATGATTGCAATGGAATCCTCCTTTGTCATTGGAGGACCGGGCCCACGTGATCCCAGGGACGCTTATGAACCACCTGCGTCGCTGGGATCCGTGGGCCTTTATGCTGCCGTACACCTGGAGGCCTGAGACCGCAACTCTTCACAGCCTGGATGCCTGGAGGTAAATTCGTAAATGTTTTGCGGGTTGGGGGCATACTCCGGAGGTACGCCTCCAACCTCAATTTCTAGACCAATGTGTTGCTATTTGGGAACTGCCTGTGTGCAGGCTAGTAATAAGCCTTTAGCATTGCTGGCCTGTAGAGACCTTGTCCCAGGGCCAGATGCATAAATTTGCAATTGTAACTTCACACTTTTTGTCCATGTGCAAGGTTCGTGTGTGCAGATTCTTTAAGCCTCTTGGTTTAGTCAAGATTCATGCATGCATAATAACATTATGACTCCTATGTAGATAACAAACTCCCATTCACTATAAGGTCACAATAGAGAATTAATCTTATTTAACTGTTGGCAAAGTATTGACAAACAGGTTATCACAAAGTTGTGGCGTTTCAATAGATAGGTATTGAAATATTGTAATAATTTGTTGGGTGCTTCAATAATTTGGGAAAAAATCTGGTCTGGAAATATTGAAATGATTGGAAATTTGCCACCTAGATCATCATCAAAACACTGAGATGTCGAGAACAAAACATCCTGTCCCTTGTCTCCAATAAAAGGGTGGCAGACAAATTGTAGCCTTTGTACTTAAATGTTTCTACCATTATAGTGGCAGGGTGCCATGCATCCGTTTTTATGTCGCAGACAAACATTTTTGATTGAAGCAGCATGCTTAAAGAGTGCTTGTCTCTAGTGTCTATTTATATTGCTAGTCAATTTCCCATGGTATTGCACACCAAGTTAGTCTTCAGGTCAAGTGGGATTAGAGGGAGGAGATAATTGGACCAGGGATAAGGGACAACTGCGACAATGGAGACTAGAAGAGGGCAGAGGGCCAAGGTTGAGTGAAGTGGTGGAGGGGGAGGTAGATTTACATTAGGCATCCGTGCTATTGGACTGCCTGATTGTCATGGAAGAGTCAACATTTCCTCCACTTGAACATCAGGAAAACCAAAGCCATTGTTTACGGCCCCCTGCAAAATTCTGCATGCATTCCATCAACTCCATCCCCCTCCCTGGCTGCTTGTTCATGCTGAACTAGACTGCGCACAACCCCGATGTTCTGTTTGACCCAGAGCTGAGCTTCAAAACACGTATATCCTATACATTACCAAGATTGTTTATTTCCACCACAGCATTGTCTACTTGTTGAAGTAGAATCCATAAATTCTTTTAATAAGTAATTTGATAATTACTTAAAAACATGGAATATTAAAGTGTATGGGATAAGCAGGAGAATGGGTTGCCCAAATGAAAAAAAAAACACTGCACAGACTTGATGGGCTCTATGTCCTATTTCTGTGCTGTAATGTTCTATGATTCTGTGAAGTGGCTTTGAAATGTTTGCTGCATATTTACAAGCTTCTGTAATAACTTTTACCATTATATATTTTTGCAGTCTGAAAACAACGATATTTACAGCGAAAATAAGAAGAACCATTTAGACAAAGAGCCTCTCATTGCACTACTGCCCTCCACTGACAGCTCTTCTGTGCCAAGTCAAAAAGCCATGGCCATCAATGAGTAGGTGTTGTTATTTGTCCTTACCGTTGATTCTTTTGGTAAACAGGAGCCAACTATTTCTCATTCTAAAACAGTGGGAATTTTAAGCATTCAATCAAATAGAAAATAGCAGCCAACACTCTTTCAGAAGAGAAGATCCTGCCAGATAAACCTTCTTGACTTTTCTGAGGAAATAGCATTATAAGTAAATTGTGGAAAACCTTATAATATGGTGTACCTATGCTTCCGGAAAGCCAATCAACAATAGTCGTCACAAGGGGCTGTTACATTAGCTTTGATAATGCAAAGTAAAACCTGATAAGAAAGTGGCAGAAGGAAAAGAAGCAATGGGTTTTTGTTAGGGAAGTGAATCAGGTGTGAGGCAGGTACTGTATGTAGTGCCATGGGATTGATGGTGGGGTGCCTGCTGTTTCTAATCTCTATCAGCAATTTGGATTCAGAAACTTAAAGCAAATTGATCACATTTGCAGACAACACTAAATTTAGGGGAAGGCATTTGAGTCAAATGAGGCAGCCAAAGAACCACAAAAGAAGCTCGATAAATTATGAAAATAGGTGGAACAGTGATAGATGAAATTCAAAGTACGTAAATCAAAGTAGGTTCACAGCCAGTAGAAGGCATTCCTAAATAACAACAGAAAACGCTGGAAAAACTCAGCAGGCCAGACAACATCCGTGGAGAGAGAAAGAGAGTTAACGTTTCAGGTCGAAACCCTTTTCCTGCTCTTTCAGTTCCGACGAAGGGTTTCGACCTGAAACGTTAACTCTCTTTCTCTCTCCACGGATGTTGTCTGGCCTGCTGAGTTTTTCCAGCGTTTTCTGTTGTTATTTCGGATTTCCAGCATCCGCAGTATTTTTCTATCGTATTAGAGAAGGCATTCCTGTTCTTCTTAATACGATAGCAAAATACTGCGGAGGCTGGAAATCCGAAATAACAACAGAAAACGCTGGAAAAACTCAGCAGGCCAGGCAGCATCCGTGGAGAGAGAAACAGAGTTAACGTTTCAGGTCTTAATGCTGGTTTGGGTGACTTATTTGCATCATTTTTTGGCCATTTTTGACCATTTTTGTTTACTCACTTTGCATTACTCTAGTTGCATTGTATTTATTGGCATTGCACTTTAACTTATCCTTTTATTTTTATTTATTTGCCTCTTTTTACCACCGACTATACAAGAGAGATATACTGAGATTGTCAACAGCCCCCTTTGCAAAGTATGAGCAGTCATCTGGAAATTCTTTTTGCTCTCAGAGAACTGGAAAATGAGGAATTCTACAGCTATGAGTAGTGGCAGGTGTGCCTACATCAGTAGTGGGCCCAGTGAATCCATGCCTGCCTAAGGAGTGCATGAATAGAAAACACCACAGTTAACCATACATGTCAGAGGAGCTGAGTCCTTGCTGCTTACACTTTACCAGATCTCCAAATGCCCTCTGCAACTGGCATGGCTCTACTGTGGCAGTGGAAGTCATGACTGACTTGAACTTCCTATGCCACTGGCTCTTTTCAGACTACCAAGTATGACATCTATCAGATCAACCAGGCTGTAGTGCACCAGTGCATACATCAGGTTAATGAAACATTGTCTGCTGGGGCCAAAGACTTTATCAATTTCCCTAAGGACAATGATTATCAGCAAAATAGGGCTCTTCACCTTTTAGTGGATGACAATTCAAAAACACTAGGCTTCATCGATGTAAGCCAGGTGCACATTCGGAAGGGACGCCATTCCGTCAACTTGCAGTTTTTAAGTGATCATCAGAACCACATTGTGCAGATAGATGCCAGGTACCTTGGAAACTACTGCAATGCATTTATTGTATATTCTCAGTTATTTCAAAAAAATTCAGCATCTGGGAGGAAGACCTCAAGCAACAGAAACTACATTCACCTGCTCCACCACCTCCTCCTATGCAACCCTATCTGATGATTTCTTAGGAGGGTGCTCCTCACAACCAAAAATGATAACTGTCCCTTGCATCACCTCTCTGAGCATTACTTCTGGTGTTGCTTCTGAAAAGGAGCTGTCTTCCCTCTTCCCCAGGCACTTGCAACTTCAGAGCTCATCATATGAAATATGTAGCAACAAAAGGAAGTAGCAACAAATTCTTCACAATAGGGAGTGCAGGTGGCTCTTCAAGGAGCTACACCTGCAGTTTTAAGCTCCTGCTGTAGATTTTCCATCCCTTCCCTCCCTGGCCTTAACGCTATCAAAGCATGTCCCAAACCATGCTGCTAGTGTAAATGAGGGCACCTGTGCACTACACACTGCACCCCAGCAGAATTCTTATTCTTAATATCTAGGTTACAATAATCAGAAACTAAACATATATGAAAAATGCCAAATAGTTCTTTAATGTTGTTGTTACCTTAAACTCCAATATTTTGAATTTCACTTTTTCCTATTGTCATTATCTTAATGTAGATTATCCAAGCAAGCAAACGAGAGAGAGAAAATACTTCAGCCTCCACTTTCACCGTTATCCTACATCTCAGATCAAAAGTACCCCATTGAAAACAACACAACCATTGCAGGAAACAATGATCCTGTTTTACCAAACAGCTCCTCATCATCCTTCTCTTCCTTAAAACATTGGAAATCTGAGAGTAAATCACGGTCTTGCACTAAAGACTCGAGTGTAAGTAAATACAACATTCAAACTCTGTACGACGTGTAGTTGTATAACTTGCTGGGAGTTATATATTTTGCTTTATCATTTTAAAGAATCTCTGGGAGCCTTTAATTCATTACAAAAACTGTTGATAGATTTTGTGGTACACCAAGCATCCATATAGCAGGGTAGAATGGTTGTGATTAAGCTAAATATATAGTGGCACAGCATGTGAAACAAATCTTTAGTGGAGTCACAAAAATAGTGCCTTTTTCCATTTATGTATTTGAGATGTTACATAACAAACCAGTATTTGCTCTGGTGGAGGAGAGTGTGGAGATTATAATGTGGGAAAGTACACTAGATATTGCTATCATATCTGCAGAAATTCTTGTTTTTCAGAGAACTCCAGATCAGAATAGACATATAGAGAAAGAATTCATAGCTGCATTTAAGGGGATGCTAGATAAGTATACAAAGAAGAAGGGAATAGAAGGAAACGCTGTTGGGTTAGATTAAGTAGGGTGGGAGGTGGCTCATGAGACCAAAAACACTGGCATAGACCAGTTGGGCCGAATGGCCTGTTTCTGTGCTGTAAATTCAATTACAGGATTTCTAATACTCATTGGAAACCATGAAACTGATTGCCATGTTTCTCTGACAAAATAAATAAATGAGAAATCTTACAGAATTTTAGTGGCCATTTTGCTGTAGTACACCCACACTGCTCACAATGACAACGAATGAAGCAGGAGCGAGAGAATTAGAGAAGCCAAGCATTCTGTATGCATAGGATTTAGGACACATAAAGAAAACAGTAGAAAGTTTCATGGAGTTCCCTGGTGTACTGCCATTTGTACATGAACTGGAAGATATACAGGAAAAACAGAATGGAAATAAATCTGATGTTTAATGTCTAATCGTGTTATGGGACTACTGGACAAGTTTAGATTGCCGTTTTAGTGGCACAGTGATAGTGCTACACGATGCAGCTCCATTCTATGAATGCATGTACCTAAAATATGGGAAAGAATGCTGAAGTTGAGCCTAGAAGTTGCTGTTACTGACAAAGTTTACAATAATACCTTCTCCGGGCCTCACAGGAAAAGTATAGGCCACACCTGCTCTGAACTCCCCCTTCCCGAGGTAAGATTACTATTGGAGAATCTGTTCTCGTCAATAAAATCACTTGGTATTAAGGCCAGCTTTTGACTTGCACTTTATTTTAGTAGCTTACGATTAATATTGCAGAACTAAACCTATTCCTGATACTTGAGTAGCTTTGTCGTCATAATATTAAAATTATTTTCAGCATCACTGCATGATCTGAAAATTTAAATTGATTGGCCCAGGGACACAGCAGTTGCTTGAACCTATTGGCCCAGAATTTGCGCCTTTGAAACTGACCGCAACTTCAGGATTTAGCGCATACGCAACCTAATGCGGAAATCCTGAAGTTGCAGTCGGTCATGCACTGCTCCTCCACAGGCTGCGCTGTGCCCCACCCCCCCACCCCCACCTCGCCCCCCACATAGCCGGCAATCAGTGTAATCTCTCAAATCATGGAAACTGACGAAAACATCGGCTCTTCCACGGTAATACTACTGTTAAATTCCCCTTTAAAAGTTCGACCTCATTGGATTAGGTGTAACTGGGGTTTTAACAGCATATTGACTGCTAAGCAAAGGTTATGGTCCTGACAAACTAATTTTAATTTTGTGGAGTGTCAAATTTACCCATTTTAATAAAAATTAAAATTTTTAAGAAACTTTAAAAAAAATTGTTCATCTTTATTTCAGGTTTGCCTTTTCCCCATGTGAGAGCCCCAATCTTTGTTTTGCTCTCTCTAACATTTTTAAAAGGTTAGAATCAAAGGAGCTTACCCACTTCCTGGTTCACTGTCTGTGGGAATTCTGCGTTTTGATTGGCTGTTTAGACAGCTTGTTGACATCACAGCACTCTTCGCTGGGAATCCCCATTAGCTTCCGTTGATTTCAATTACGTGTCGGAAAACCCAAAATTTTCGCCACAGGGATCGCAAGATCTTTGTGTGAAGCTTACTTTGGGGCCAGTGGTGAAGGCCTTTGCTTTGCCGCTGACCGCAAATTCCAGGCCATTATTCTTTACTATGTTTGCATTTATCAATCTAAATAGAATGCATGTTGCAAAGTATTAACTTCCTGCAAGCTGCAGAGACAATCATCAGCAATTTTCTCGGGGGTTCTCTCAATTGATCACCGTAACTTCGGTGTAAACCCCTGATAGGGGGTAAACGGGGTTTCCACCAATTTTCCACCAAAGTTACAGTAGCCATTTGGGAGAACTCCCAAGAACTTTTCTGATGACTGTATTATTTGAAGTCTGACAGTATTTACAAGTGTGCATAATGAATCTTTGTTCATATTCAGTTGACTAAATAAAGCATTTCTTTGTAGAACTGGTAAATTTCAGTTTTGTTGCAATCAGCAGATGTCTACAAGCATGTGGTTGAAGCCAGAACCACAATGACATGACTGTTGTTAGATCACAAGGGAAAAAAGAATGACCAAATTAAGTTAGTCTATAACAGAAAATTTCATTCATTAAGTTTTCTTTGGTTGGCTTATTGACCAATTCAGTGCATTCTATAACTGCACTGTAATTATTGTCTGTTTTGGGACAAGGTGACTCATCGCAAAGTCTGCACTAGTTCTTCACTGCTTAAAAATGACATTGTAATTATTATTATTTACTTAAAGTATAAAAAGACAGAAAGCAGCATAACTCTCTTGGCTAATTTGCTCGTCCTCTGTTGTCTAATGGTCTATTTTCAGATGTGGTGTAGTTGATATGGAGAGAAATATTGGCATTTCAAAAATTACATCTCAAAATTCCAGTTATACTGGCAGCTCAAAGAAACAAGTCAATTGATTTCTTTCAATAGCATATCTAATTGCATGGGCAAAACAACCAAACGCTGCACGATCATTTTTTATCCACATGATTCATCATACAGTATATATTTGACAACAATGCTGAATCATTTTTACTATTCTCTATATGTGACTGGGTGCATTTGGTTATGTGTCTCTGCCAGCCTTTGACTGCCTTTGGCCATCTGTCTGGTGTCCGAAGCAGACTGGTGGTCAAAAACTGGAGCCTGCCTGATTGATTTCAATGGGATAAAAATCTGATGATAAAAGGCAAAATACTGTAGATGCTGGAAATCTGAAATAAAAACAGAAAATGCTGGAAACACTCACCAGGTCAGGCAGCATCTGTGGAGAGAGAAAAGCAGGGTTAACGTTTCAGATCGATGAGCTTTTGTCAGAACCCCTAGAATCTACATTAATGCTAAGTAAGCTATTAACTTATTGATAATTTTTATATGGATAGTCCTTTTCTTTCTTGTAATGTTTTCTGACTATGGGAGCTATCTAGTCTACCTTATCTTTTCCTGTGACGATTCTATTTGGTTTGACTATCTTCTAATAACTCCGCTTAACAAACAGAGCCAACCACTTATACACTCTTTCACCAGTTGCCGTGGCCTGTTTAGATGTTTTTAACTGACACTCAGATTTAATTAGCCGTCATACATTTAGCTGAATAAATGACACAGCCTATGTTTGTTCAAAAGAGTCCTAGCTCTGTTCAGGTGTAAACCATTCCATTAGTATAGTTCAGTCCTGTCCCAAAAAAATTTCCAATGCCCCAGAATCTAATCCTTCATTGTCCAGGCCAGCTTGGCAGTGGAGAGTTCTGTCTTTAATGGTTATAAAATCTTTTTAGTTTCTTAGTGATCAAACAGTCAAGGCCTGCTTGGTTTTCTGAAAGCCTGGAACTGCTTTTCTTACTATAGGTTCTCTGGCAGCCTGGTTGATTTATGGGGCTGACTTTATGGATATTAGTCCTTGGGAGGTTGTACTGCAGTCTCAGTCAGTGGCCGAAATCTTTACCTTGGAGTTGGGTCGGGTGCGTGCGGGCCGCATAGCGGGTCGCCATCTGGAAGATTTGAACAGCGCATTCTGCACTGCGCGTTTAATTCAATGACACCAATTAAAAGATTCATGCGCATTACCCGACCCAGTTAAATGGAGCAGGTCTGATGACGTCACCGATGACTCGTTTTCAGCGCGGATATTTAAAGCAGCCTTGCACCCATCTCATTTGAAGGTTGCTGTAGGAGTATTGAAGGTGGTTTCAAGTGCTCAAAATTGCTGAATAACATTGACAATTCTGTGGGTCATGGAGACACAAAGGCACAGGGCAGCCTTAAGATTCTGAAATGCCTCCCTGGAAGTGCTGGTCCAGAGACTAAGAGCACGCAGGGAGGTCCTCTTCCCTGCGAATGGCAGAAAAAGACCAACAAAATACACAAAGAGGGCATGGCTAGACATCGCAGAGGTCAGCAGCAGGGCTGTGGTGAGGAGAACGTGGATACAGTGCCGCAAGAGATTCAATGATCTCATGAGGTCAGGAAAGGTGAGTGCAATGCCACACTCACCTACATCCTGATGTGCCAGTCACCCCAACCGCATCACTCTGCCTTCCCAAGCCTACTGCTGCACATCACTCCTCACACCAACCTACTTTGCAGGTCCACCCATCCCTCTCTGTCTATGCACCTACTCACGTCCCCATCTGACTAACCACCACTGACATCCTAATGCAATCATAGGAAGTAACACCACAGAAGGAGGCCATTTGGCAATGTCACACCACTCCCGCATAGTCACCCTCTACAGATGTAGGCCATCCATTCCTTACAATCATTCCATCACTCTCACTCAAAGTTCTTTTTTTCCCTCCTTGCAGGAGAAGAGAGCCCACAACAACAGGGAAAGGCAGAGAACCGGAGGTGGCCCTCCAGTCTTCACAGATTTGACACCAGCAGAGGAGGAGGCCCTAGACATCTCTGGAGTTGCAGAGCTGCTGGCACTGGGAGATGGAGAGAGGGGACCTCCCAGCAACCTGGTGACAGAATTCAATCTCATACAGCCACATGGCATACAATAGTCACCCATATGGTGACTGATATCAGCAGCCAGTGAAATGTCATCATGTGCATAATAGTAACGTTACCCATTCTTATCATAAAACTTCTTAATCATCTCTTTACTCTCCCACAGGTCCATCAAGTGCTCCCCACTGTCCAGCCGGAGGAGGAAGAAAACTCTTCATAGGAAGCCCCAGTCTCTGAGGGTGCACTGTCCCTCTGGGTTTTGGAGCAGACCCATGTGCACCCAGCACCAGTGTAGATACGCACACCTCGGAGGGTCCTGTGTGAGATAGAGTAATGTTGTCACCTGGTGTCTCACACATCACAAGTGAGCAAGAGCAGATGGTGTTGACAGGGACAGCAGTGGAGACTCCTCGCCAGAGGGCACAGGACGTCCCAATTCAATAGAGTTTAGAAGAATGAGAGGGGATCTCATTGAAACGTATAAAATTCTGACAGGGCTAGACAGACTGGATGCAGAGAGGATGTTTCCCCTGGCTGGGGGGTCTAGAATGAGGGGTCACAGTCTCAGGATACGGGATAGAACATTTAGGACTGAGATGAGGAGAAATTTCTTCACTCAGAGGGTGGTGAACCTGTGGAATTCTCTACCACAGAAGGCTGTGGAGGCCAAGCCACTGAATATATTTAAGAAGGAGATAGATAGATTTCTAGACACAAAAGGCGTCAAGGGGTATGGGGAGAGAGCGGGAATATGGTATTGAGATAGAGGATCAGCCATGATCATATTGAATAGCGGAGCAGGCTTGAGGGCCGAATGGCCTACTCCTGCTCCTATTTTTCTATGTTTCTATGGGGGAAAAATTCAGTATCGCCCCGTTTGGGGGCGCAATTATCGGTCGGGCGCAAAGATTAGCGCCTGGCGCTAATTATCGCGTCCGACTGCAAACTTGACTTTTATCGCCCCTGGAGGTGATTGGAGCGCTAAATCAGGCGCTACACATCTGTCTTAAGGCGCAAAGGCCGAGGAGCGAGGCGCTAACTCAGAGCGCTGGCGAAGCTCATGTGATGTCAGTCAGCAATGGAACACAGACACACTGGCCCCGGCCAGTTCTTAAAGGGGAGGGTTGATCTTGCTCTCCATCCACACCCTGCTCATTGCAGCCTTGAATCTCGGCCTGGAGAGACCTGTACATCAAATCTGCTGGAAATAACAATGGAGAGTACCAGGGAAAGAGCTCAGAGTGCAGCCCCCACATTCTCTTCTAAATCGATACAAGGAAGGGCAAATCAAAATGAACCTGCAAAGTGCTGCTCAGTACCCAAAACTCCTTCACACAGCGTTGAATCTCTCCAGAAGTCCCTCTCTCTCTCTCTCAGAATGTGTGGTTCAAAAATGTCGCCAACAAAAAAAGGCAGGAAGCGGTCGCCTTTAAATAGTACTCCCCCAATCCCTTCCTGACTGCAAAACGCTCCCCTCAACCTGTCGTTGCTAGCGGCAGGCAGTAAGGCAGGGGGCGCCACTCAATATCCGCTCCGGGGCGCTACCGGGACGTTGCGCACTCGACTGACGTCATGATCTGCCGGCGCAGGAGATCGTGGCGGTACTGTTTAGCGCCGCCGCAAAATGTCTAGTTAATTTCGCGAGCGGCGCAAACATCGCCGCGCCCGGGCGCTAGTTGCTTTGCGCCCCATTAGCGCCCTCTTAAGGCGCTAACGGGAGGCGCAACCAACTGAATTTTTTCCCCTATGTTTCTAAGCTCTGCTGAGCTACATGCAGATGCTGAGCCTCAGGGGCCATTGAGATATAGGATGATCTTGGAGGGGCAGCATCAATTGCATGAGGCTCTGGCAGCTTTTGAAGCCACGATGTGTGCAAATGTAAAGTGAATGGAGGAGTCCATCTCCAACATGAGCACCACCATCTCGCAGGCAATGGCGACGATGTGCTGTTCCATTAAAAGGATGGCCACCTGCATGGAGCAGTTAATTCACAAGTCCAACAAGAACATGCCAAACGCGCATTGACCTCATCTCGAATATGGATATAAACGTAGACATGGGCCTTCATCGTTCCACTGATGTGCAGCAAGGTGCTCTCCAGCTCCTTGCTAGCAGAGAACTGCGAGTGGCCCCTGAGAGGGATGATGTTGAGAGGGGACATGGAAGTGGGGGCTCTTCTCAAAGTGCTCACATTTCTCCCCCATTGCCTCCACCTCAGTCAGAGCCCAACATGCTTCCTCGGATTCCGATGGCCACGTCTGCCACTTGCACAGTTGCAGGAGGAGCAGTCTTTCGCGGGGCCCTCACAGGCTCCAAAATCCAGAGGACGTCTGCCAAAAGTGTCAATGCAGTCGCAACAGGGAAGTGAGCAGCCTGCCTCTACCTCTGCTGAAGTTACAGGGGTTGCAGCTCGTAGAAGCACTCAGAAAAGAAAAAAGACACAATCCTAGATGCACAAGTGTATGCACATGGGTGTGTGAAAAAATGTTAGTGATAAGTTTCAGTTCCATTTATGACGCACATACATTTATTTCTTTGCGCCACTTTCCGGTCTTGTCCGTTTTTGCCTGCTACCTGGGAAGTGGCCTTGTCACTTGGAGTGAATGGTGAGACATTACTTAACATTGAGCAATGGGGGTTTAGGTGAGAGGAAAGGCTGTTTTGTAGAGCTGCATTGTGGTGTTGTTAGGGTGGAGGTGGGGGAACTTAGTACAGCATGTGGCAGCCATATGGGTGCACTGGAGCAAGTTAAGTAAATCTGGCTATTATGAGGCCATCCTGGGCCTCCCGGGCAGCTGCTGTGCACCGCTGCTGGTGCTATCTCCACCTCCGGTTCGTCCTCATCCTCGTCCTCCTCGTCTTCCCTCTGTTCCTCCTCCTCTGAAGAAGCTGTGCGCTCTGCGCCTTGCTCCTTATGCAGCGCTAATCCTCACTGCTGTGCTATGTTGTGTAGTACACAGCAAATGACGATAATTCTGGAGACCCTGGCTGGTGTGTACTGAAGGGCTCCTCCAGATGTGTCAAGGTATCTGAAGCGCATCTTCAGCATGCCAATTGCTTCCTCTATGACACATCTGGTGGACATGTGGCTGTCATTATAACGCTCCTCGGCCTCAGTACTTGGCCTCCTCAAGGGTGTCATCAGCCACGTCTTCAGTGGATAGCCCTTGTCTCCAAGCAGCCAGCTGGTAAGTGTGTTTGGAGGTGCGAAGAGCTGAGAGAGGGGGGAATCTGGCACACATATGCATGATGATCTTTTTATGGTTGCAGATGAGCTGCACATTGAGGGAGTGGAAGCCTTTGCGGTTCACAAACACTCCTGGGTGATGTGGAGGTGCCTTGATGGCCACATGTGTGCAGTCGATGACACCCTGCACCTGTGGGAAGCCAGCCAGAGCCGCATAGCTTAGCCCCCGCTCAGTAACATTGGCTTCATCAGTGGCAAAGTTTACATAATTGACTGACTTGTCAAACATGGCATTGGTCACCTGGGTGATGCATCTGTGGGCGGTCAACTGCGAGATCCTGCAAATGTCTGCTGCATATCCCTGGAAGGAGCCTGAGGCGAAGAAGTTGAGGGTGGTGGTGACTTTGACAGCCACTGGTAAGGCATATCCACCAGGTCCTCTGGGCTGCAGGTCTTGTTCCAGCAAGCTGCAAATCTCTGCGACGACCTGGCACGATAGTCTGAGCCTTCTGAAGCACTGCTGCTCAGTCATGTCCAGGAAGCTCATCCTGTGCCTGTATACCCTGTGTTGGGGGTATCGCCTCTGGTGCGGTGCACCCCTGTGCTGACCTCTCTCTCCTGTGGAGCATCAGGTCATTGAGGAGAAGGCTGGTGTTGTGGATGCTGCTGGTGTTGTGGATGCCGCTGCTGGTGTAGCTGGTGTTGTTGGTGCTGGGGCTCATCTTGGTCTGATTCTGAGGTCCAAGGTGAGAGAGCATAAGCGGCACCAATGCTGATGTAATAGATGAGAAGTCGCACAACACCAGGTTATAGTCCAACAGATTTATTTAAAATTACAAGCTTTCGGAGCTATCCTGCCCCTTCTTCAGGTAAAGTTACACTGAGTGAATCTACATAAGTTCACAGAATATAAACACAGATAATACAGAGATACAATCTTTCCTTACATCAAAGACACACCAAGAGTACAGCCAAGACAATGAGATGTGTCCCAGGGGGTCCAACGTGTCAAATCCTGCTGTCTGTAGCAGATCTCTCTCCATATCCCTTCCTCTCTCTCCGTCCTTTTTGGGGTTTGTTTTTTGTGTTTGTTTTTTTGTGTTTGTTTTTTAAAAACTGGAAAGACAGACAACGATGTCAAGTCACGTTCTGTAGCGTGACATGAACCCGATATCCCTATTGAGGCCGTCCTCATGAGTGCGGAACTTGGCTATCAGTTTCTGCTCGATGATTTTGCGTTGTCGTGTGTCTCGAAGGCCGCCTGTAATAGATGTAATAGATGGCAGGTAAAGTGGAGATCAGAGCCCAATCATTCAATGCTCTGATAGTGACTAGCAATGTGCTGAGAGTGGCTTCCAAAATTGCAATAATGACCTGCAAACTCCTGACAGCTAAATCTCTGCACAAAATGGTGTCAGCAAGAGCCTAGAGCAAGGGTCTAGTGAGAAGGAGGAATTAAAGGAAATTAGTATTAGTAAAAAAATAGTGCTGGAGAAATTAATGGGACTGAAAGCCAATAAATCCCCAGGGCCTGATAATCTGCATCCCAGAGTACTAAAAGAGGTAGCCATGGAAATAGTGGATGCATTGGTTGTCATCTTCCAAAATTCTACAGATTATGGAACATTTCTTGCAGATTGGAGGGTGGCAAATGTAACCCCACTATTTAAAAAAGGAGGGGAGAGAAAACGGGGAACTACAGACATCAGCCTAACATCAGTAGTAGGGAAAATGCTAGAGTCTATTATAAAGGATGTAATAACAGGACACTTAGAAAATATCAACGGGATTAGACAAAGTCACATGGATTGGAGGGTAGCTAATGTTACCCCACTATTCAAAAAGGGTGGTAGAGAGAAAACGGGGAATTACAGACCGGTAAGCCTGACATCGGTAGTGGGGAAAATGCTAGAGTCCATTATAAAAGATGTAATAGCTGAGCATTTGGAAAACAGTGACAGGATCGGACAAAGTCAACATAGATTTACAAAAGGTAAATCATGCTTGACTAATCTACTGGAATTTTTTGAGGATGTAACTGGTAAAATAGATATGGGAGAACCAGTGGATGTGGTGTATTTGGACTTCCAAAAGGCTTTTGATAAGGTCCCGCATGAGAGATTAGTGTGTAAAGTTAAGGCACATGGGATTGGGGGCAAGGTATTGACTTGGATAGTGAACTGGTTGGCAGACAGAAAGCAAAGAGTTGGAATAAATGGGTCTTTTTCCAAGTGGCAGGCAGTGACTAGTGGGGTACCGCAGGGATCGGTCCTTGGACCCCAGCTATTCACAATATATATTAATGATCTAGACAAGGGAACTAGATGTAATATCTCCAAGTTTGCAGACAACACAAAACTGGGTGGGCGTGTGTGCTGCGAGGAGGATGCCGAGAAAATCCAGGATGATTTGGACAGGTTGGGTGATTGGGCAGAAGCGTGGCAGATGCAATATAACGTGGATAAATGCGAGGTTATCCACTTTGCTGTCAAAAACAGAAAGGCAGATTATTATCTGAATGGCAATAGATTGGGAGAAGGGGAAGTGCAACGAGACCTGGGTGTCCTTGTGCACCAGTCGCTGAAGGTAAGAATGCAGGTGCAGCAGGCGGTTAAGAAGGCAAATGTATGTTGGCCTTCATAGCGAGAGGGTTTGAGTACAGGAACAAGGATGTCTTGCTGCAGTTGTACAGGGCCTTGGTGAGACCACACCTTGAGTACTGTGTGCAGTTTTGGTCGCCTTATCTGAGGAAGGATGTTCTTGCCATGGAAGGAGTTCAGCGAAGATTCACAAGGCTGATACCTGGGATGGCAGGAATGACGTATGAAGAGAGATTGGGTCGATTGGGCCTATACTCGCTGGAGTTTAGAAGAATGAGAGGGGATCTCATTGAAACTTATAAAATTCTGACAGGACAGGACAAACTAGATGCAGGAAGGATGTTCCCGATGGTCGGGGAGTCCAGAACCAGGGGTCACAGTCTAAGGATAAGGGGCAAGCCATTTAGGACAGAAATGAGGAGGAATTTCTTCACCCAGAGAGTGGTGAACCTGTGGAATTCTCTGCCACAGAAGGCAGTAGAGGCCAATTCATTAAATAGATTCAAGAAGGAATTGGATATATTTCTTAAGGCTAAAGGGATCAAGGGATATGGGGAGAAAGCAGGAACAGGGTACTGAATTTGGATGATCAGCCATGATCGCATTGAATGGCGGAGCAGGCTAGAGGGGCCGAATGGCCTACTCCTGCTCCTATCTTCTATGATTCTATGATTTATGAAAGGGAAATTGTATTTGACAAACCTACTGGAGTTTTTTGAGGATGTAACTGCTAGAATAGATAAGGGAGAACCAGTGGATGTGGTGTATTTGGATTTTCAGAAGGCCTTTGATAAAGTCCCACATAAGAGGTTAGTGTGTAAAATTAAAGCACATGGGATTGGGGGTAATATATTGGCATGGATTGAAAATTAGTTAACAGACAGGAAACAGAGAGTAGGAATAAATGGGTCCTTTTCGGGGTGGCAGGCGGTGACTAGTGGGGTACCGCAGGGATCAGTGCTTGGGCCCCAGCTATTCACAATATATATCAATGATTTGGATGAGGGAACCAAATGTAATATTTCCAAGTTTGCTGACGACACAAAACTAGATGGGATTGTGAGTTGTGAGGAGGATGCAAAGAGGCTTCAAGGCGATTTAGACAAGTTAAGTGAGTGGGCAAATACATGGCAGATGCAGTATAACGTGGATAAATGTGAAGTTATCCACTTCGGTAGGAAAAACAGAAAGGCAGAGTATTATTTAAATGGTGATAGATTGGGAAATGTTGATGTACAAAGGGACCTGGGTGTCCTTGTACACCAGTCACTGAAAGCAAACATGCAGGTCCAGCAAGCAGTTCGGAAGGCAAATGGTATGTTGGCCTTCATTGCAAGAGGATTTGAGTACAAGAGCAAGGATGTCTTACTACAGTTATACAGGGCCTTGGTGAGATGACACCTGGAGTACTGTGTGCAGTTTTGGTCTCCTTACCTAAGAAAAGATATACTTGCCATAGAGGGAGTGCAGCGAAGGTTCATCAGACTGATTCCTGGGATGGCAGGACTGTCGTATGAGGAGAGGTTGGGTCGACTAGGCCTGTATTCACTAGAGTTTAGAAGAATGAGAGGGGATCTCATTGAAACGTATAAAATTCTGACAGGGCTAGACAGACGGGATGCAGGGAGGATGTTTCCCCTGGCTGGGGGGTCTAGAACGAGGAGTCACAGTCTCAGGATACGGGGTAGGACATTTAGGACTGAAATGAGGAGAAATTTCTTCACTCAGAGGGTGGTGAACCTGTGGAATTCTCTACCACAGAAGGCTGTGGAGGCCAAGTCACTGAATATATTTAAGAAGGAGATAGATAGATTTCTAGACACAAAAGGTGTCAAGGGGTATGGGGAGAGAGCGGGAATATGGTATTGAGATAGAGGATCAGCCATGATCATATTGAATGGCGGAGCAGGCTCGAAGGGCCGAATGGCCTACTCCTGCTCCTATTTTTCTATGTTCTATGTCTCTATGTTTCCATTAGGCAAAGAAGCAGGTGTAATGTGGGAGTATTTATGTGTTTTTCCAAGCTGTCACTTAATGGACTCGTACAATGGCCACTGAGCTTCCGCCTCCCCTTCACAGGCGAGGTTCCCGAGGTGAGTGAATCCCGTGCTCAAAAAGTTAAAGCCAAAACCTGATGTTAAAAAGCCTCTTAAGGGTCTCTCAACAAGCATATAAGTACTTCAATGAGGTCACCCGCCTCTCCCGAGCGGGTCCATGGCATGCTGGGAAACGCGCCCAAGTTAAATGTGGAAGACAGCAGGATGACGGTGGTTTCCCAACGCGCTGGCAATTTCCGCGACTCGGGGATCCATGTACATAAATCATTAAAATGCCAAGGACAGGTATAAAAAATAATCAAAAGGCCTAATGGGATGCTGGCCTTTATATTTAGAGGACTGTGGGAGTGTCTACGGGAGAACACTTGGGTACAAGTGATCATCGTATCATGAGACTTAGATTAGCAATGGAGAGGAGCAAGGAACAATCTAGAGTGGAACTTCTAAACTGGAATAGGGCTAACTTCAATGGGATGCGAAAGGATCTATCCAGGGTAAAATGGAACCAAAGACTGACAGGAAAAACTGTAATGGAACAATGGGTGTTTTTTAAGGAGGAGATGTTCCAAGTACAGGCTAGGTACATTCGAAAAAGAGGGAAGTGTAAGGGAACCAAAGCAAGGGCTCCTTAGATGATGAGGGAGATAGAGAAGATGATGAAACAAAAAAAGAGGGTGTATGATGAATGTCAGGTGAATTCTTCAAGGAAGAATCAGACCAAATACAATAAGTTGAGAGGGGAAGTGAAGATGAAAATAAGATTGGCAAAGAGAGAATATGAGAGTAGAATGGCGGTTAACATAAAAGGGAACCCAAAAATCTTCTACCGGCATGTAAACAGTAAGCGGGTAGTAAGAGGCGGGGTGGGGCCTATTAGGGACAAAGAAGGTGATATATGCTTAGAGGCACAGGGCAAGGCTAGAATACTCAATGAGTACTTTGTATCGGTGTTTACTAAGGAGGTGGATGCTGACAAAATATTGGTAGAAGTGGAAAAGTTAGAAGCAATGGAAGGGGTGAAAATTGATAGACAGGATGTACTAGAAAGGCTGGGTATGCTTAGAGTGGATAAGTCGCCTGGTCCAGATGGCTTGCATCCCAGGTTGCTAAGGGAATTGGGGGAGGAGATAGCAGAAGGGCTTGCCATAATTTTCCAATCTTCCCTAGATGTGGGGGAGGTGCCTGAGGATTGGAAAGTGGCAAATGTGACACCATTGTTCAAGAAAGGGTGTAAGGACAATCCTAGTAACTACAGGCCGGTCAGTTAGCATCAGTGGTGGGTAAAGTTTCAGAAACAATAATCAAGGAAAAAATTAACGGACACTTGGAGAGGTTTAAGCTAATTAAGGAGAGCCAACATGGATTTGTAAAAGGCAGGTCGTGTTTGACTAATCAAATTGAATTTTTTGATGAAGTAACAGGGAGGATTGATGAAGGGAATGCAATGGATGCTGTCTACATGGATTTTAGGAAAGCGTTTGACAAAGTACCACATAGAAGGCTGGTTAACAAAATTGAGGCTCATGGAATAGGTGGGTCAGTGGCAGCTTGGATAAGGAATTGGCTTAAGGACAGAAAACAGCGAGTTGTGGTAAATGGCTGTTTTTCAGACTGGAGGATGGTAGACAGTGGTGTTCCCCAAGGGTCAGTGCTGGAGCCACTACTTTTTTTGATATATATAAATGACCTGGATATTGGAATACAGAGTAGAATTTCTAAATTTGCCGATGACACCAAACTTGGGGGTGTGGCAAACTATGAGGATGATACCAATCGACTGCAACAGGACATAGGCTAGTAGAATGGGCACACAAGTGGCAGATTGAATTTAATACAGAGAAGTGTGAGGTGATGCATTTTGGCAGAAGGAACAGGGAGAGACAATATACACTTAATGGCACAGTTTCAAAGAGTGTGCAGGGACAGAGGGACCATGGAGTTAATGTGCATAGGTCCCCGAAGGTGGCGGGACATATTGAGAGAGTGGTTAGCAAAGCATATGGGATCTTGGGCTTCATAAATAGAGGTATTGAGTACAAAAGTAGAGAAGTTATGCTGAAGCTTTATAAAGCGCTGGTTAGGCCACAACTGGAGTATTGCGTCCAGTTCTGGTCACCACACTTTAGGAAGGATGTGAAGGCCCTTGAGAGGGTGCAGAGGAGATTTACCAGAATGGTTCCGGGAATGGGGGATCTTAGCTACAATGACAGCTTGGAAAAGCTGGATGTGTTTTTATTAGAGCAAAGGAGGTTGAGGGGTGATTTGATAGAGGTGTACAAGATTATGACAGGTTTGGATAGGCTAGACTGGGAAAGGCTGTTCCCACTAGTTGATGGTACAAGGACTAGGGGACACAGATTTAAGGTTTTGGGCAAGATATACAGGGGGGTTGTGAGGAAAAACTTTTTTACGCAGCGAGTGGTGAGGACCTGGAACTCGCTGCCGACGGAAGTGGTGGAAGCGGCGACACTCAATGTTTTCAAGGGGAGACTGGATAGGCACTTGAGGGAAATAAACTTGCAGGGCTATGGGGATAGAGCAGGGGAATGGGACTGACTGGATTGCTCTACAGAGAGCTGGCACGGACTCGATGCACCGAATGGCCTCCTTCTGTGCCGTTATGACTGTATATGACTCTATGACTAGAATACAAGAGGTTACAAGTCATGCTATAACTATACAAAGCCCTGATTAGACCACACCTGGAGTACTGTGTCCAGTTCTGGGCACCACACCTTAGGAAGGATCTATTGGCCTTGGAGGGAGTGCATCGTAGATTTACTAGATTGATACCTGTACTCCAAGGATTAAATTACAAGGAAAGATTACACAAACAAGGGTTTAATTCCCTGGAATTTAGAAGATTAAGGGTTGATTTGATCGAAGCTTTGAAGATATTAAAGGGAACTGATAGGGTAGATAAAAGGAAACTATTTCTGCTGGTTGTGGAATCCAGGACTAGGGGACAAAGCCTAAAAATTAAATCCAGGTCTTTCAGGAGTGAAGTCAGGAAGCACTTCTACACGCAAAGGGTAGTAGAAGTTTAGAACTCTCTTCCACAAACGACAGTTGATACTAGGTCAATTGTTAATTTTAAATCGGAGAGTGATTGCTTTCTGTTAACCAAAGGTATTAAGGGATATGGGGCAAAGGTGGGGTATGTGGAGTTAGGTCACAGATCAGCCATGATCTCATTAAATGGCGGAACAGGCTCAAGGGGCTAAATGGCCTACTCCTGTTCCTATATTCCTATGTTTCCAAAGGCTATTAACAAGCCTTTAGGTTTTATAAATATCTAGAGTTAAAACTGCTGTGTAATTAATTGTGAAAGGATCTGTGGCACTTTGAGAATTTTGTGAAGGACAGTTTGTGCTGTCCTGAAGAAGCAAATATAATATTATGCTACTTTTTAAAAATGTATTTGTTCCTTTCTAGTTCCATCACAATTTCTCATTTTGCAGGCTACTGTGCACCAGCCATTCTCCACCAGCTGGGAGGGTGGGACTGTATGGTTTCTTCCTTAATATCTGCCAATACTAATCCACAAATGCAATCCAAGAGTTGGATGGCAGCTTTAGCCTCTGTATTAAATGATTCATTCCCTTTCAAGGCTGATGCCACTAATTCTGTGATTCATTCCTTCTCGAGACTCTTGCTGGCTCTGACTCACATCTGTCAGAGATTCTGCCAGTACTAAATATTGTACTCTATTTCACCTCTTGTGCAGTGTCATTAACAATTATGTTTTGCGGATCATGCTTCATAGTTGAAAACACATAAGAACATAAGAACATAAGAACATAAGAAATAAGAGCAGGAGTAGGCCATACAGCCCCTCGAGCCTGCTCCGCCATTCAATAAGATCATGGCTGATCATCGACCTCAACTCCACTTTACTGCCTGATCTCCATATCCCTTGATTCCCCTAGAGTCCAAAAATCTATCTATCTCAGCCTTGAATATACTCAAAGACTCAGCATTCACAGCCCTCTGGGGCAGAGAATTCCAAAGTTTCACAACCCTCAGTGAAGAAATTCCTCCTCATCTCGGTCTTAAATGGCCTACCCCTTATCCTGAGACTATGCCTCCTAGTTATAGACACTCCAGCCAGGCGAAACAACCTCTCAGCATTTACCCTGTCAATCCCCTTCAGAATCTTGTATGTTTCAATGAGATCACCTCTCATTCTTCTGAACTCCAGAGAATATAGGCCCATGCTACACAATCTCTTAGCATAGGACAGCCCTCTCATCCCAGGAATCAATCTAGTGAACATTCGTTGCACCGCCTCCAAGGCAAGTATATCCTTCCTTAGATAAGGAGACCAAAACTGTGCACAGTACTCCAGGTATGGTCTCACCAAGGCCCTGTACAATTGTAGGAAGACTTCCTTACTCTTATACTCCAACCCCCTTGCAATAAAGGCCAACATGCCATTTGCTTCCTTATTGCTTGCTGTACCTGCATGCTAGCTTTCTGTATTTCTTGCACGAGGACACCCAAATCTCTCGGCACCCCACAAGTTACAGCCTGCCAACCTGAAAAAGATCTGTTTATCCCTACTCTCTGTTTTCTGTCCGTTAACCTAGCTTTGTTTTGTCAGCAAACTTGGATACATTACACTCGGTCTCTTCATCTAGGTCATTAATATAGATTGTAAATAGCTGAGGCCCCAGCACTGATCCTTAGTTACAGCCTGCCAACCTGAAAAAGATCCGTTTATCCCTACTCTCTGTTTTCTGTCCGTTAACCAATCCCCTATCCATGCTACTATATTACGCCCAACCCCATGAGCCCTAATCTTGTGTAATAAACTTTTATGTGGCACCTTATCAAATGCCTTTTGGAAATCCAAATATACTACATCCACTGGTTCCCCTTTATCTACCCTGCTAGTTACATCCTCAAAAAACTCTAATAAATTTGTCAGACACAATTTCCCTTTCATAAAACCTTATTGACTCTGCCTAATCATATTATGATTTTCTAAGTGCCCTGATACCACTTCCTTAACAATGGATTCCAGCATTTTCCCGATGACTGATGATAGGCTAACTGGCCTGTAGTTCCCTGTTTTTTTTCTCCCTCCTTTCTTGAATAGCGGTGTTACATTTGCGACCTTCCAATCCGCTGGGACCATTCTAGAATCTAGAGAATTTTGGAAGATCAAAATCAATGCATCCACTATCTCTTCAGTCACCTCTTTTAGAACCCTAGGATGTAGGCCGTCAGGTCCAAGGGATTTGTCGGCTTTTAGTCCCAATAGTTTCTCTAGTGTGTTTTCTCTACTTATATTAATTACGTTAAGTTCCTCACCCTCATTAGACCCTTGGTTCCCCACCATTTATGGTATTCTTTTTGTGTCTTCTACTGTGAAGACAGATACAAAATATTTGTTTAACATTTCTGCCATTTCCTTATTCCCCATAATAATTTCTCCTGTCTCAGCCTCTAAGGGACCAATGTTTACTTTTGCTACTCTCTTCCTTTTTACATACTTGTGGAAGCTCTTACAATCTGCTTTTATATTTCTTGCTAGTTTTCTCTCATATTCTATTTTTTCCCTTTTTATCAAGTTTTGGTCAACCTTTGCTGGTTTCTGAAACTCTCCCAATCCTCAGGCTTACTACTATTCTTTGCAACATTATAAGCTTCTTCTTTCAATCTAATGCTATCCTTAACTTCTTTAGTTAGCCACGGTTGGATCACTTTTCCCCATGGAGTTTTTGTTTCTCAGTTGAATGTATTTTTGATGAGAATTATGAAATATTTCTTTAAATGCTAGCCGGAATTTTCTGCCGTCCGTGCGGGAGGGAAATTTGAAATACCTTGGAGTGGGTCGGGAACCCGCCCCTACACGCCTTTCCCTTGGGCGCGTTTGCCAGCGCGGCAGTGACCCGACCGGCAGAGCCGGCCGAGATAATTTAGATGATCATTAGGTACTTGTCAGACCCTTAAACCTCTTTTTAACCCTACCTTTCAAATTTCCCTGGATAACCACGGGAATCACACAGCTCGGGCACCACGTCTGTGAACCTGAGGCGGAAGTTCAGTGGTCATTGATCCAGCTTATTAGTGCACAGCATAGAAAGCACAATAAATGCTCACACCTGACACCTGCTAATTTCCTAAGGCAGATGCTGCTGCTGAGTTGATTGTCAGCACAGATTTAGCTTTCTAGAGGTTGCAAGTCTTTTCAGCAAAGTCGGGATCTACTGTCACCTCATTGGTAGAATCTATCACACCATTGACAGCTTGCTTCTGTCATATCTACTTGACCTGTCATCTATTCCATCAGCATGGGTGCCGTTTATACTGCCTCACCTTGGTCCTCAGAATCGGACCACGATGGGCCCCAACACCCGCAGCACCAGGCACACCAGCAGCACCAACAACAACACCACCAACCTTCCCCTCAACAACCTGATGCTGCACAGAACAGAGGGCATCAGCACAGGGCTGCACCGCGCCGGAGGCGATACCCCCAACACAGGGTATACAGGCAGAGGATGAGCTTCCTCAACATGACTGCGCAGCAGTGCCAAAGGAGACTTATGCTATCTCGCCAGGTCATTGTAGACATTTGCAGAATGCTGGAGCAAGACCTGCAACCCAGAGGAGCGGGTGGACATGCCTTACCAGTGGCTGTCAAAGTCACCAGCACCCTCAACTTCTTCGCCTGAGGCTCCTGCCAGGGATCTGCAGCAGACATTGCGGCATCTCACAGTCGACTGCCCACAGATGCATCACACAGGTCACCGATGCCATGTTTCACAAGTTAGCCAATTATATCAACTTTGCCACTGATGAAGCCAGTGTTACTGAGCTGGCGCTGGCCTTTGCCGCTCTGGCTGGCTTCTCACGGGTGCAGGGCATCATCATCAGCACACATGTGGCCATCAGGGCACCCCATCATTACCCAGGAGTCTTTGTAAACCACAAGGGCTTCCACTCCCTTAATGTGCAGCTCATCTGCAACCATAGGAAGATCATCATGCATGTGTGCACAAATTCCCTGGCAGCTGCCATGACTCTTTCGTCCTGCGCCAGTCCACCCTCCCTCAGCTCTTCGTTCCTCCAAACAAACTTTCAGGCTGGCTGCTTGGAGACAAGGGCTATCCACTGAAGACGTGGCTCATGACACCCTTGAGGAGGCCAAGTACTGAGGCCAAGGAGAGATATAATGAAAGCCATATTTCCACCAGCTGTGTCGTAGAGCAGACAATAGGCATGCTGAAAATGCAACTCAGATGCCTTGACGGATCTGGAGGAGCCCTTCAGTATGCACCAGCTAGGGTCTCCAGAATCATCGTGGTCACAACATAGCGCAGCAGTGAGGATTAGCACTGTATGAGGAGCAAGGCTCTGAACACACGGCCTCTTCAGAAGAGGAGGAGGAGAAGGAGCAGGAGGAACCTGCGGTCCAGATCTCACCAGCACCCGAGCACATTGCTGCCCGGGAGGCCAGGGATGGACTCATCATGGCCAGATTTATTTAACTTCAGGCATTACACCCATATGGCTGCCACATGCTGTGCCAAGTTGGCACCACCCCACAGCAACACCATAAAGCATCCCTACAATGACCAAGCCATTCCTTTCACACTGACCACCATTGCTGGAGGTACCATTATGTCTCACCATTCACTCCAACTCACTAAGCCACTTCCAAAGTTGCACGCAAATTTGTCCATGACCGAGAAAGTGGTCAAAATAAATATTTTTATCTGTGACATCACAGTAACGGAAACTTTACACAAACATGTGTTTCATCTTTCTCTTATGTGTGCTTCTACGAGGTGTGATCCCTGTGGCTTTAGCAGAGGTAGAGGCAGCTGCGACTGCATAGACACTTTTGGCGGACATCCTCTGGGTTTTAGAGCCTGTGATGGCCCTGCTAAAGTCTGCTCCTCCTGCGATTGTGCAGGGGCAGACTCGGCCATTGCGATCTGAGGAGCCAACTGGGGCTTTGACTGAGGGGGTGGGGGGCAACGGGGAGAAGTGTGAGCACCTTGAGAGGAGCCCCCACTTCCATGTCCCCTCTCATCATCATCCCTCTCATGGGCCACCACACTTCCCTGCTAGAAAGGAGCTGGTGAGCACCTTACTGCACAGCAGTGGGGCCATGAGGACCCACGTCTACGTTGACATCCTTCCTAGACAGGAGGTCGATGAGCATCTGCCATCTATTCTCCATAGATAGCCATCTATTCTCCATAGAGACCATGTGCTCCTGTGAGTGGCGCATTAGCTGCTCCATGCAGGTGGCCATCCTATCCATGGAAGAGCCTGCAGTCGCCATCGCCTGCGACACGGTGGTGCTCATGTTGGAGATGGACTCCTCCATTCTCTGCACGTTTGCAGACATTGCGGTTGCAAAACCTGTCAAAGCCTCCTGCACTTCTTGCTGCACCTCCAGGATCGCCCTCTTTCTGGATGGCCCCCGAGGCTCAGCGTCTGCATGCAGTTGAGCAGAGCTGGGAGCGTCCTGCGCCCTCCAGCGAGGAGTCTCCACTGCTCTCCCTGTCTCCACCATCTGCTCTTGCTCACTTGTGAGTTGTGAGACACCAGGTGACAACACTACTCTATCTCACGTTGGACCCACTGAGGTGAGTATATCTGCGCTGGTGCTGGGTGCGCTTATGTCTGTTGACAGTGCGCCCTCAGAGGCTGGAGGCTCCTCTGAGGAGTTGTTTTCCTCTTCCTCCTGGACAGTGGGGGTGGGGGTGGGGGGCTCTTGATGGACCTGTGGAACAGTAAAGAGATGAGTTAGATATGTCATATCAAGAATGGGTACAGATACCATTATGCACATGATGAAAATTCACTGGCTGCTGACATCAGTCCCCATATGAGTGACTGCTGTATGCCATGTGGCTGTATGAGATGTAATTGTGTCATCAGGTTACTGAGATGTCCGCCTCTCTCTGTCTCCCACTTCCAACTGCTCTGTGACTCCTGACACTTCCAGGGCAACCTCCTCTGCTGCTGTTAAGGTGGCCAATGATGAAGGGTCACCTCCGGTTCTCTCCCTCTCCCTCCTATTGTGGGCTTTCTTCTCCTGAAAGGAGGGAAAGAAGAGGAGGTTGAGTGAGAGTGATGGAATGAGTGTAAGAAATGGATGGGTTACATCTTTAGAGGGTGACTATGATGAAGTGGGGTGGCATTGCCAAGTGGCCTCCTTGTGTGTTGTTAGTTGGTACGATTTGCATTAGGATGAGGGGGAGTGTGAGGGGTGGCTAGTAAGATGGGGATGTGATAATGTAGATAGAAAGAGAGAGGGATGGATAGGCATGCAAGGTATGTTGGTGTGAGTAATGATGTGCAGGAGTAGGGTTGGGAAGGCAGAGTGATGGGGATGTGATGAGTGACACAACAGGATGAAGTTGAGTGTGGCTTTGCACTCACCTTTCCTAATATAATGAGATAATTGAAACGTTTCCAGTACTGCACCCAGGTCCTCCTGACAACATCCCTGCTGTTGACCTCCTCTGCTATTTGGAGCCAGGCTCCTTTGGTCTGCTGGGGAGGTCTCTTCCATCCATCTGAAGGGAAGAGGACCTCCCTGTGTGATCTCACTCCCTCCACAAGCATATGGAGGGAGTCATCTGAGAACCTGGGTGCAGCCCACTGTCTCTGTGCAGTCATGTTTGCAAGTCTGTCCAACACTCCAATGGTCCAGTACAGTGCCTGCACAATCCTAGATGAACCTTCAAATGCAAGGTGGCCATGGCTCCTTTAAATATCCCGGCTGAAAACGCGTCATTGATGACGTCAGCAGACCCGCACCATTTAATAGGGCCGAGTAACGTGCAGGGCGGCCTTAATAGGCACCATTAACGGAAAGTCGATCTCAGGAGGGGGATGAAATGAAGAACGGGGTTGCGACCGCCCGCACCCAACCTGCCCAGATACAGAAAATTCCTGCCCATGAAATCAAACTTACAGAAATCACTAATACAGTTAGCAGCAGCCTCATTGGTCTACAAAACAGTTTTACAATGAATCAACTGAACTGTCACTGTTTAGTGAAGCTATTGTAATGCAGTGTTTGATTAGCTGCTAATCAGCACATTATAGCTACGGTCTGTCATACTGTCGAAACCATTATTTTCAGGTTTTGTGTAGAATATTATTAACATGTTCTTTATTCTCCTCTCTTTTGTAATAGACTGTACTAAAATTATTTTGCTGTAATTATGATGCAGAAAGGGCTCCACATTAACTCAGAGAGCAATCACGTTTGCAATAATCAATCATCTGAACCACCTCAAGCAAGTTCATGGTCATCAGCATCAAAGGGACAAAAAGATTCCAGGAGACCTAGTCTTGTATTTGATGACAAGTGAGTAAGGCACTTTGAAAAAGTTACATTATAATTATGTTAAGTGTTAAGTTAAATACTTAAAAGGATAATCAACATTGTACACACTATGTAACCTCTAGCAATTTTCCTTTGATTTATACAATTTTTGTAAATAGTCTACCTTGAAAATATTCAACTACTTTGGAACTTTTTGATATATATCTGTGTAGGCAACACAATGCAGACTATTACATGCAGGAGGCAAAAAGAATGAAGCACAAAGCTGATGCTGTGGTATGTGTAGTTTTGTATTATGATTTGAATATATTAACCTTGTGAAATCTGTTAACGTTGCTATACATTTTAATATGTCCTCATGAGGCTATTTTTGTTTGGTTTAGGTGGAAAAGTTTGGAAAGGCAGTCAATTATATAGATGCAGCATTGTCTTTTATTGAGTGTGGCAATGCAATGGAGCATGGACCCCTTGAAGCTAAATCTCCATATACAATGTACTCTGAAACAGTGGAACTTATCAGGTATGTTAAAAATCATAAGATCATTGATTGCAGAAAATGGATAACAGTGTATATAGTTAATGCAAAGATTTAGCTAAAGCGATTAAGTGCAATAAAACAGTGCATATAGGTGAGCACGGACATTCCCAGAAATTCCTGGGAAAGCCTGTTTGGTATGGCTGCACCCCTGACCCTGACTCATTTACTGGGGTAAGGGTCATTTACATATTGCAGGCAGATGTCCGTCATTTACGACGCTAATGGGGCACCTACCTCGGATAGGGGAAATCATTTTGTTGCCGCAGCTAACTGGACCAGCCGTCCTGGTCCAACATGTTTAAAAAGGTTTAAGTTCTGCCACTTTCCAATTATGCCAATTTCTGTGATTGATTGCTTTCAGGAAACTAGTCTTTAAATTCTCCCCGAGGCACTTAGCAACACTGGCTTTCAGGAGCCAAGCAGTGCTATGGTACAAATGATGGGAAATATGTTATATGACTTATTTTCCTCATTTGCATACCATCACAACATGCCCGCCCGTATGTGGACAGGGATATTATGTATCCACCCCACTTCAGACAGAATTTCTGATAGGCAAATTCTGCCCCCACTTGCCCAGACAATGGCATTTTTCTACCTTCAGGTACTTGGAATTAGAGGGTCTTACGTGCAAGACCTTCAAGAAGACTGAAAGTATGGCTGGTCTTGGTAAATGAAAATAACACATTAGTGCTGGAGAGAATACAATTGTGAGGTTAGGCTAAGGCACGTTGTTGGACAGATTTAAGTGAGTTTTACTCTGCGGTTGCTATGCAATTCCTGACCTACTTGATACTGACACTTGGTCCTTGAAATAGGAAACAGTTTCACTCCTCAATGCTCACATCCTTTATCGTGATAAACTCATTCAACATTTTTTAATGCTATTTCAATATTAGGAATATAACAATATAAGAATTAGAAAAAGCCATTTATCCTATCCAGTGTACTTCACAGCAAGGAGTGGCACTCACAGGGACTTGATTGCAAGAAATTGCAAGCATACTGCTGATGATTTTCCATCCATTAATTTCAGTGAGCAGAAAATTGCCGGATGTGTGCATTTGATTTCCCATGGTGCACTCTTTGTCAGCTCCACTTCCTGCTGGAAGTGCGGGAACATGGAATCTGCCTTCATATGTGTAAAGCTGTTTCGAGCCATCTAGTGTTCATAGAGTTGATTTTCCAAGTGTTCCCACGCCTCAAGCACACATTGGAACGCTATGAGAGAAAATTGCAGGCGGTGGGCTCACAATTTTCCAATGCAAGCATGTAGCATGGTACCTCACTGTGTGTGAGGACCTGGAAACTTTACCTTCGTGCTCAGAGAAGGAAGAAGGTATTTTGAATAAAGCTTGAGATATTGTAGACAGTCTCCTAAGAACTGTAGTTCAAATAGGTGACACACATGTTGTTAGAACTAGGATAGAAATGGAAGGTTGAAAGCTCCCATATCATATCACACTAGAACAACATTTCATGAAGCATGGGGACACTCGAAACAATGCTTAAAGTATTGCAACAGTAACTGGAGAACAAGTCAAAATAGACAATCTGCAGACCAGAGCTTTAATGTATGCAACAACTGAGAAAGCAACAGAGGTGTACATTATATTTACCTATGGAGAGGAAGAGGGTAAATGGAACATGAAGCTATTCATGGCCAAGCTTGAGGAATATTTCACACCTCAGAAGACTCTTATATACAAAAGATATGCCTTTAATACTAGGTTCAAGCTCAAGGAGAAAGCATTGATCAGCATCTCATAGGTTTGTGAAAAAAGACCAAGGGGTAGAATTTCCGCAGAGGTTCCCGGTCTCCCGCCATAACTTAGGTGGAAGGTATGTGGAAACCCCAGAGAAATGGGATGTACAGCGTTTACACCATTTTCCGGGGTTTCCGCTGATCTTCTGTTGAAGTTATTGGCGGGAGATCGGAGAACCCCGCAGAAATTACTGGCACAAATTTTGTCAGCATGGATCCCTCATTGAATACAGAATAAAAGATGATCAAATAAGAGCCTAAAGCAAGAGTTTTAGATTTATAGAGAACAGTTGATATTTGTATAGCAGCAGAAGCCAGCAAAACATAGTTAAAGCATCCATGTAATACTGTCAGTTCTATAAATAATGTGAGTGGAGCAGAGATGTCACTTTGTACAGTGGGGGGAAGAAACATCATATGTAGCTGATCACAGATCATGGCAGTTACTGTGGTAAATTGCATAAAAGGAAAAAATGCCCAGAGTATGGCCAAATGTCTATGTGGTGCGAAAAACAAAACCATTTTGCCAAAGTGTGCAAAGCCAAAGCAAAAGCATCCTGATCAGATAAACAAAAGAATAAAAGAAGAACATTAATAGAATGGAAGAGTAATCTGAGATAGAGTGAGAATGATTTGTTTTATGGATAAGATTCAGACAGAAGATTATGTTGAATATGCAGGTCAACTTCAAGATAAATGACAGACCATGAACTGTTAATTTTAAATGAGCTCAATTTAACATCATGTCACAGTCAAGTAGATTGCAAGTGTACTAACATTTAGGACTGATGAAAAGAATTGATGTAACTACTAACAATAAATTCAGTGTTAGAGAAGCTTGCTAATGTATTTAATGACTTAGAATTCATAGCAGGAAAGCACAGCATATGACTACATCCAGCAAGGAAAATGCCAGTTACACTCTGTGATAAAACACATGAAGAGCTAGATAGAATGGAGAAACCTGAGGTAATAAAGTTAAAGAACCAAGCCTACGGATCAGCAGTATGGTGACAGTAGTTAAACCAAGCAGGTATGAACATGCTTCAACCCTAAAGATTTAATGGCCCAATGTTGCATGCGGTATGGCGGCGTACTCTGAAAGTACGCTGCCAAATCTCCTTTGAAATCCACCGCAAGTTCGGGATTTCCGCATGCACTCGCATACACATTGACAGGCCATTCGCGCAGGCCACAAAAAAGCAATCGCTGGCACAGAGTTGGGCTATTTGCCCACCGACTGGCCAGCAATTGTGCACGTAAGTGTTATGGTTGATGCAAACAGGGACATGGCCTGTTTGCATCAGCGTAAGGGGATATCTAAGCCATTAATTAAACATTTTCAGATCGTAAATTATACACATACACTGTATGAAATGGGTTTCTGCAAATATTAGCCCAGATTACAGTTTTAATGTCTAAAATTATCAAAAAATTACATTTTTAGTGAGGTTGGTGGAATGAAGGTAATTACGAATAAAATTCCAATTCTGTAAATTGTAATTAGATCAGATCTCAGGATTCCATTACAACTCATTAGGGGAGTCCCTTCGGAAATGATTAAAATGGTATTCTGCTTTGCGATTGGAGGACCAGGCCCACATGATCCCTGGTACGTTTCTGCACCGCCTGCGTCCCTAGGATCAGTGGGCCATTACGCTGCCCTCCACCTCGCAGCCTGAGACTGCAAGTTTTCACAGCCTTGCCGTCAGCAGGTAGGTTCGTAATTCTTTCGAGGGTCGGAGGGGTACTCTGGAGGTAAGCCTCCGACTGCAATTTCAGGGCCAATATAATGAAATAAAGAGAACATTATCCAATGCAGACCAACAGAGGAAATAGTGTAATAAAAACAGAAAATGCTGGAAATATTCAGCAGGTCAGGCAGCATCCGTGGAGAGAGAAACAGAGTTAAGGTTTCAGATCGATGACCTTTCATCAGATAATAGTGTCACGGGTATCAAATGCTCAAATCTTTAAATTGGTGCAAATTATGGCTATTGGCAAGTACACCTATGTGGAGATTCATAACGGCACAGAAGGAGGCCATTCAGCCTATCGCGTCTGTGCCGGCTCTCTGTAGAGCAATCCAGTCAGTCCCAATCCCCCGCTCTATCCCCGTAGCCCTGCAAGTTTATTTTCCTCAAGTGCCTATCCAGTCTCCCCTTGAAAACATTGGGGGCTGGATTTTCTCAATGGAGACGAGTTGGAGGCGGGACTGCTGCTTGTCGGGTCTATGTCCCGCCTCCATTATCTTCTGGCCAACCAGCGGGATTTTCCCCTGATTGACCTTGTTAAGCCCACCCTGCGGGCTCAGCAGGCCAATGAGGGGGGAAGTCACTGACAGAGCAGGTCAACGTCTGACGTGCTATCTGTCAAGACTTCTTGAAAGAAGAAATGTCAGCGTTTGACAGCTCTGTGAAGCTGTCAAACACTGACATTCTCTGTAGTTTGATGAGTCCTTGTGTTTAGGACTCATCAGACCTTTCAACTTTGTAGATTTCAGATGACTGTTGGTTCAGAGGATCCAACAGCTAGTCTGTGAAATCGACAAGGAAGATGTCGGGACTCCCGATCCAGAGCGGATGAAGGCTGTAGGCAGAAAACAAGGTAAGTGAACATTTTTTAACACTTAACACTCACCTTACATACTTACCACTCCACACTTCCACCCATCACTCACCTCTACATCTTACCGTCAGATCCCTCCGACCCCCGCAGACCTCCTACTCGACTCCTCCAACCCGGCGGGATTCTCCAAGGTTGGGAAGCCTTCACCTAAAAAGGTGAAATGGGACTAATCCTTTTTTCTGCCTGGGACCCGAAGCAGCACATCTTCTCGCCTCCTGGCAGAAGGGCACGGAGGCGGGATGGGGCGGGTTTGCCATCCGCCCCCACTTTTTGCTACTTTACCAGCAGTCCCGCCTCCATACCCGCCTCCTCGGGGCTGAGAAAATCCAGCCCTGAGTGTCGCCGCTTCCACCACTTCCGTCGGCAGCGAGTTCCAGGTTGTCACCACTTGCTGCCTAAAAATTTTTTTTCCTCACATCCCCTCTGTATCTCTTGCCCAAAACCTTAAGTCTGTGTCCCCTAGTCCTTGTACCATCAACTAGTGGGAACAGCCTTTCCCCGTCTAGCCTATCCAAACCCGTCATAATCTTGTACACCTCTATCAAATCACCCCTCAACCTCCTTTGCTCTAATGAAACCAAATCCAGCTTCTCCAACCTGTCCTCGTAGCTAAGATCCCCCATCCCTGGAACCATTCTGGTAAATCTCCTCTGCACCCTCTCAAGTGCCTTCACATCCTTCCTAAATTGTGGTGACCAGAACTGGACACAATACTCCAGTTGAGGCCTAACCAGCGCTTTTTAAAGCTTCAGCATAACTTCTCTACTTTTGTACTCAATACCTCTATTTATGAAGCCCAAGATCCCATATGCTTTGCTAACCACTCTCTCAATATGTCCCACCACCTTCAGGGACCTATGCACATCAACTCCCAGGTCCCTCTGTCCCTGCACACTCTTTAAAACTGTGTCATTAAGTGTATATTGCCTCTCTCTCTGTTCCTTCTGCCAAAATGCATCACCTCCACTTCTCTGTGTTAAATTCCATCTGCCACTTGTCTGCATTAAAGTTGTGGACATTTAATAGTCCTTTTAGCAGATATGTGTATACTCAAATGCCTTTTAGAAGCACCCCATCTCTACAGATGTCCCAACTTAAATATCACAAATCCTAGATGACCTTGAAGGAGTGGCAGTTATTCTACATGATATTCTCATTTAGGGAAAGAACAAATAGAAACATGGTCAAAGACTGGGTAAAGTCCAACAACAAGTAATGGAACACATTATGAAGTTGAATATGAATAATTGCAAGTTCAAAATACAAGAAGTCAGTTGCATAAAACACACACACACACACAGCAGAAGGACTGTGTTGAAATTGCCTACTTGAAACCAATGGCAAAGATGATCAAATAACTGTGGTTGGCATCTTGTTTCCTGAATTCAGAAGCAAGAATAGGTGAAATGATAACAGAAACTGAGAAAGACCAATCATTACAAAAGTAAAAATCCCTGATTTTTCAAAGATTCTGAAGTTGATTCTGCGATACAAAATTATTGGGATTTCCTGAATTAACTGAATAGGGCTATAATGTTACCAGGCTCTTGTACCTTTTTTGTTATTTGTTCTCAGGATGTGGGTAGTGCTGGCAAGGCTGTATTTATTGCCCATCCATAGCTGCCCTGTGAAAACAGTAAGCCTTCTTCTTAATGATTGTTCGTATAACTGAATGGCTTTCTCGCCCATTTCAGAGAACATATAAAAGTCAACCACATAATGTGGGACTGGAGTCCTTTCCAGGAATCAGTTGGGTTTTTACAACAAACGAGTAGCTTTCATAGTCATCTTTCTGGTACCAGCCCACAAATTCACAGATTTATTGAATTCAGCATTATGACTTGCAATGGTGGAATTGAATTTATGACCTTTGGGCTGTGAGTTTAGCCCTATAACCACTACACTACCATGTCATCCAGAGAAAGCTTACTTTGGGAAAATACATCAAAACTATCAAGGTTGAAAACTCCAACAGATGTCGTGTTCTGCCTAGTATGTCAGCACTAATAGCAGAGGTGTTTAGCCAATGTCCAACATGTAACAGATGACAGAAAGAAAATGTGCAAAGAGCCAATGAAATCACATGACATTCTGAGCAGACCTTGACAGAAGGTTGGCATGGATATATTTGATTTTTATTCAAATTCATATTTAATTGTCATAGATTACATTTCAATTTGTTTGAACCCAGTTATTTCAGAATGCAAAAGTTATTGCATATTGCAAGCAGCAATGGTTGGATATAGTATCCCAGTTGAAGTTGTTTTAGATAATGGACCTTGGTTTGCAAGTATGGAGTTCAGAAATTTTAGCAAAGCCTACCGTATCAAACACATAACTGAAGCCCATACAATCCAATGGGAAAGCTGAAAATGCTGCTCAAATTGCAAAATACATGAATGAAGCAAAAGGTCAAGATGCACATCTAGCCCTGTTTGATCATCATAATGGCCTGGATTTTGCTGTAATAATAACGGCGAGGTTATCAGCGTTCGCCGTTATTACAGGGTAAATCTGACAGCAACTTCTGGCGTCCGTATATGCGCAGTTAAACATGGAAATCATAGAATCCTAGAATAGTACAGCACAGAAGGAGGCCATTTGGCCCATTGAGTCTGCGCCGGCTCTTTCAAAGAGCAATCCAGTTAGTTCCATTCCCACGATCTTTTCCCATATCCCTGCAATTTTTTCTCCTTCAAGTATTTATCCAATTCCCTTTTGAAGGCTAATATTGAATCAGCTTCCACCACCCGATCAGGCAGTGCATTCCAAATCCTAACCACTCGTTGCGTAAAAAAGGTTTTTCCTCATGTCGCCTCTGGTTCTTTTGTCAATCACCTTAAATCTGTACCCTCTGGTTATTGACCCTTCAGCCATTGGGAACAGTTTCTCTTTACTCTATCTAAACCCTTCATGATTGTAAACACCTCTACCAAATCTCCTCTTAGCCTTTTCTGCTCTAAGGAGGACAACGCCAGCTTCTCCAGACTATCCATGTAACTGTAGTCCCTCAGCCCTGGAACCATTCTAGTAAATCTCTTCTGTACCTCTTATATAGGTTTAGCATAACTTCCTGTCTTTTGTACTCTATGCCTCTGTCCTGTTGCAGTTGTACAAGGCCTTGGTGAGACCACACCTTGAGTATTGTGTGCAGTTTTGGTCGCCTTATCTGAGGAAGGATGTTCTTGCCATGGAGTGAGTGAAGCGAAGATTTACCAGACTGATAACTGGGATGGCAGGAATGACGTATGAAGAGAGATTGGGTCGATTAGGCTTATATTCGCTAGAGTTTCGAAGAATGAGAGGGGATCTCATTGAAACTTATAAAATTCTAACAGGACTAGACAGACTAGATGCAGGAAGGATGTTCCCGATGGCGGGGGAGTCCAGAACCAGAGGTCACAGTCTAAGGATAAGGGGTAAACCATTTAGGACTGAGATGAGGAGGAATTTCTTCACCCATAGAGTGGTGAACCTGTGGAATTCTCTACCACAGAAGGCAGATGAGGCCAATTCATTAAATATATTCAAGAAGGAGATAGATATATTTCTTAAGGCTAAAGGGATCAAGGGATATGGGGAGAAAGCAGGGACAAGGTACTGAATTTGGATGATCAGCCATGATCTCATTAAATGGCGGAGCAGGCTCGAGGGGCCGAATGGCCTACTCCTGCTCCTATCTTCTATGCTTCTATACAGAGAGAGATTGGGGAGAGAGTGAGACTGGGGGGGAGAGAGAGACTGGGGAGAGAGAAAGACTGTGCGAGAGAGAGAGAGAGACTGAGGGAGAAAGAAGAGAGAGAGACTCGGGGAGAGAGAGAGAGACGGGGAGAGAGAGAGAGAGACGGGGAGAGTGAGAGAGAGACTAGGGGAGAGAGAGAGAGAGAGAGAGCTAGAGACTGTGAGAGAGAGAGAGAGAGATGGGGAGAGAGAGACTGGGGGAGAGAGAGGGAGAGACTGGGGGAGAGAGAGTGAGAGAGAGACAAGGGGAGAGAGAGAGAGACGGGGAGAGAGAAAGGGAGAGACTGGGGGATAGAGAGAGAGAGACTGTGGGAGAGAGGGAGAAACTGGGGGAGAGAGCGAGAGATGGGGAGAGAGAGAGACAGGGAGACAGAGAGAGACACATGGGGAGAGAGAGACGGGGAGAGAGAGAGAGACTGGGGGAGAGAGAGAGAGAGACTGGGGAGAGAGCGAGAGAGAGACTGGGGGAGAGAGAGACTCGGGAGAGAGCGAGAGACAGGGGAGAGAGAGAGACGGGGAGAGAGAGAGAGAGACGGGGGAGAGAGAGAGACGGGGAGAGAGAGAGAGAGACGGGGAGAGTGAGAGAGAGACTAGGGGAGAGAGAGAGAGCTAGAGACTGGGAGAGAGAGAGAGAGAGAGAGAGACGGGGAGAGAGACTGGGGGAGAGAGAGGGAGAGACGGGGAGAGAGAGTGAGAGAGAGACGAGGGGAGAGAGAGAGACGGGGAGAGAGAAAGGGAGAGACTGGGGGATAGAGAGAGAGACTGTGGGAGTGAGGGAGAGAGACTGGGGAGAGAGAGAGAGACTGGGGTAGAGAGAGAGAGAAAGAGACTGGGGTAGAGAGAGAGAGAGAGAGAGAGACTGGGGGAGAGAGAGACTGGGGAGAGAGCGAGAGATGGGGAGAGAGAGAGAGACAGGGAGAGAGAGAGACACACACGGGGAGAGAGAGAGAGACGGGGAGAGAGAGAGAGACTGGGGGAGAGAGAGACTGGGGAGAGCGAGAGAGAGACTGGGGGGAGAGAGAGACTGGGGAGAGAGCGAGAGACGGGAGAGAGAGAGAGACGGGGAGAGAAAGAGAGAGACTGGGGGAGAGAGAGAGAGACTGGGAGAGAGAGAGAGAGACTAGGGGAGAGAGAGAGAGAGAGAGAGACTGGGAGAGAAAGAGAGAGACTGGGAGGAGAGAGACTGGAGGTAGAGAGAGAGAGAGAGAGACGGGGAGAGAGAGAGATGGGGGAGAGAGAGAGAGACAGGGAGAGGGAGAGAAGGGGGAGTGAGAGAGAGGGATGGGGAGAGAGAGAGAGATGGGGAGAGAGAGAGAGAGAGAGACTGAGGTAGAGAGAGAGAGAGAGAGATTGGGGTAGAGAGAGAGAGAGAGAGAGAGACCTGGGGAGAGAGCGAGAGAGAGACTGGGCCAGAGAGAGAGAGAGAGAGAGACTGGGGCAGAGTGAGAGAGAGAGAGCTAGAGACTGGGGGAGAGAGAGAGAGAGAGACTGGGGCAGAGTGAGAGAGAGAGAGCTAGAGACTGGGGGAGAGAGAGAGAGAGAGAGATTAGGGTAGAGAGAGAGAGAGAGAGAGAGAGACCTGGGGAGTGGGAGAGAGAGAGACTGGGGAAGAGTGAGAGAGAGAGAGCTAGAGACTGGGGGAGAGAGAGGGAGAGAGATTAGGGTAGAGAGAGAGAGAGAGAGAGAGAGAGAGACCTGGGGAGAGAGAGAGAGAAAGACGGGGAGAGAGAGACTTGGGGGAGAGAGAGGGAGAGACTGGGGGAGAGAGAGTGAGAGAGAGACAAGGGGAGAGAGAGAGAGACGGGGAGAGAGAAAGGGAGAGACTGGGGGATAGAGAGAGAGAGACTGTGGGAGAGAGGGAGAGACTGGGGGAGAGAGCGAGAGATGGGGAGAGAGAGAGACAGGGAGACAGAGAGAGACACATGGGGAGAGAGAGACGGGGAGAGAGAGAGAGACTGGGGGAGAGAGAGAGAGAGACTGGGGAGAGAGCGAGAGAGAGACTGGGGGAGAGAGAGACTGGGGAGAGAGCGAGAGACAGGGGAGAGAGAGAGACGGGGAGAGAGAGAGAGAGACTGGGGGAGAGAGAGAGACGGGGAGAGAGAGAGAGAGACGGGGAGAGTGAGAGAGAGACTAGGGGAGAGAGAGAGAGAGAGAGCTAGAGACTGGGAGAGAGAGAGAGAGAGAGAGAGACGGGGAGAGAGACTGGGGGAGAGAGAGGGAGAGACGGGGGAGAGAGAGTGAGAGAGAGATGAGGGGAGAGAGAGACGGGGAGAGAGAAAGGGAGAGACTGGGGGATAGAGAGAGAGACTGTGGGAGTGAGGGAGAGAGACTGGGGAGAGAGAGAGAGACTGGGGTAGAGAGAGAGAGAAAGAGACTGGGGTAGAGAGAGAGAGAGAGAGAGAGAGACTGGGGGAGAGAGAGACTGGGGGAGAGAGCGAGAGATGGGGAGAGAGAGAGAGACAGGGAGAGAGAGAGACACACACGGGGAGAGAGAGAGAGACGGGGAGAGAGAGAGAGACTGGGGGAGAGAGAGACTGGGGAGAGCGAGAGAGAGACTGGGGGGAGAGAGAGACTGGGGAGAGAGCGAGAGACGGGAGAGAGAGAGAGACGGGGAGAGAAAGAGAGAGACTGGGGGAGAGAGAGAGAGACTGGGGGAGAGAGAGAGAGACTAGGGGAGAGAGAGAGAGAGAGACTGGGAGAGAAAGAGAGAGACTGGGAGGAGAGAGACTGGAGGTAGAGAGAGACTGGGGAGAGAGAGAGAGAGAAAGACGGGGAGAGAGAGAGATGGGGGAGAGAGAGAGAGACAGGGAGAGGGAGAGAAGGGGGAGTGAGAGAGAGGGACGGGGAGAGAGAGAGAGATGGGGAGAGAGAGAGAGAGAGAGACTGAGGTAGAGAGAGAGAGAGAGAGATTGGGGTAGAGAGAGAGAGAGAGAGAGAGAGACCTGGGGAGAGAGCGAGAGAGAGACTGGGCCAGAGAGAGAGAGAGAGAGAGACTGGGGCAGAGTGAGAGAGAGAGAGCTAGAGACTGGGGGAGAGAGAGAGAGAGAGACTGGGGCAGAGTGAGAGAGAGAGAGCTAGAGACTGGGGGAGAGAGAGAGAGAGAGAGATTAGGGTAGAGAGAGAGAGAGAGAGAGAGAGAGACCTGGGGAGAGAGAGAGAGAGAGACTGGGGAAGAGTGAGAGAGAGAGAGCTAGAGACTGGGGGAGAGAGAGGGAGAGAGATTAGGGTAGAGAGAGAGAGAGAGAGAGAGAGACCTGGGGAGAGAGCGAGAGAGAGACTGGGCCAGAGAGAGAGAGAGAGAGAGACTGGGGCAGAGTGAGAGAGAGAGAGCTAGAGACTGGGGGAGAGAGAGAGAGAGAGACTGGGGCAGAGTGAGAGAGAGAGAGCTAGAGACTGGGGGAGAGAGAGAGAGAGAGAGATTAGGGTAGAGAGAGAGAGAGAGAGAGAGACCTGGGGAGAGAGAGAGAGAGAGACTGGGGAAGAGTGAGAGAGAGAGAGCTAGAGACTGGGGGAGAGAGAGGGAGAGAGATTAGGGTAGAGAGAGAGAGAGAGAGAGAGAGAGACCTGGGGAGAGAGAGAGAGAGAGAGACTGGGGGAGAGAGAGAGAGAGAGAGAGAGAGAGACTGGGGAAGAGTGAGAGAGAGAGAGAGAGAGACCTGGGGAGAGAGAGAGAGAGAGACCTGGGGAGAGAGAGAGAGAGAGACTGGGGGAGAGAGAGAGAGAGAGAGAGAGACTGGGGGAGAGAGAGAGAGAGAGAGAGACTGGGGAAGAGTGAGAGAGAGAGAGCTAGAGACTGGGGGAGAGAGAGAGAGAGAGATTGGGGTAGAGAGAGAGATAGACCTGGGGAGAGAGAGAGAGAGAGAGAGAGAGAGACTGGGGAAGAGTGAGAGAGATAGAGAGAGAGCTAGAGACTGGGGGAGAGAGAGAGAGAGAGAGTGAGAGATGGGGAGAGAGAGAGAGAGAGACAGACACGGGGAGAGAGAGAGAGACTGGGGAAGAGTGAGAGAGAGAGAGCTAGAGACTGGGGGAGAGAGAGAGAGAGAGATTGGGGTAGAGAGAGAGAGAGACTGGGGAAGAGTGAGAGAGAGAGAGCTAGAGACTGGGGGAGAGAGAGGGAGAGAGATTGGGGTAGAGAGAGAGAGACCTGGGGAGAGAGAGATGGAGACTGGGGAAGAGTGAGAGAGAGAGAGAGCTAGAGACTGGAGGGGAGAGAGAGAGAGTGAGAAGCGGGGAGAGAGAGAGACTGGGGAGAGGGAGAGACGGGGAGAGAGAGAGAGAGAGAGACTGGGAGAGAGAGACTGGGGGAGAGAGAGGGAGAGACTGGGGGATAAAGAGAGAGAGAGAGAGAGAGACTGTGGGAGAGAGGGAGAGAGAGACTGTGGGAGAGAGGGAGAGAGACTGGGGAGACATAGAGACGGGGGGCAGAGAGAGATTGGGGAGAGAGAGGGACCGGGGAGAGAGAGACGGGGAGAGAGAGAGATGGGGAGAGTGAGAGAGAGACTAGGGGAGAGAGAGAGAGACACGGGGAGAGAGAGAGACTGGGGAGAGAGAGAGAGAGATGGGGAGAGAGAGAGAGAGACGGGGAGAGAGAAAGAGAGAGACTGGGGGAGAGAGAGAGAGAGACTGTGGGAGAAAGGGAGAGAGAGACTGGGGGGTGAGAGAGAGACTGGGGAGAGAGCGAGAGACAGGGGAGAGAGAGAGAGACCGGGGAGAGAGAGAGAGACGGGGAGAGAGAGAGACGGGGAGAGTGAGAGAGAGACTAGTGGAGAGAGAGAAACTGGGGAGATAGAGAGACTGAGGGAGTGAGAGAGACTGGGGGAGAGATATAGAGAGACTGGGGTAGAGAGAGAGAGACTGGGGAGAGAGGGAGAGAGAGAGACTGGGGGAGAGAGAGACTGAAGAGAGAGACAGACTGGGGGAGGGAGTGAGAGACGGGGGGGAGAGAGACTGGGGGAGGGAGTGAGAGACGGGGGGGAGAGAGAGAGAGAGACTGGGAGAGAGAGACTATACAGAACATCAACTGCACCGCTCTTAGCCACCCTTTCTGTTACCTCATCAAAAAATCAATCAAGTTAGTCAAAAACAATTTGTCGTTAACAAATCCGTGATGGCTCTCCTTTATTAGTCCATGCTTGTCAAAATGGCTGTTAATTTTCTCCCGGATTATTGCTTCTGAAAGCTTCCCCACCACCGACATTAAACTGACCGGCCTGTAATTGCCAGGTTTATCCTTCTCCCCTTTTTGAACAAAGGTGTAACATTTGCAATCCTCCAGTCCTTTGGTACCATCCCTGTATCTAAGGAGAATTGGAAGATTGTGGCCAGCACCTCTGCAATTTCTACCCTTACTTCCCTCAGCAACCTAGGATGCATCTCATCTGGACCGGGTGACTTATCTACTTTAAGTACTGCCAGCCTTCCTAGTACCTCCTCTTTATTTATTTTTATCTCCTCCAGTATCCTGGCAATCTCCTTGTTTACCATAGCTTTGGCAAGTCCTCTTCCTTGGTAAACACCAATGCAAAGTACTCATTAGTACCTCAGCCATGCCTCTGGCTCCACCAATAGACCTCCATTTTGGTCCCTAATTAGCCTTCTTGAAAACCCTTCTGAAAACCCTTTTACTGTTAATCCAGAAGTTGCTGTCAGATATACCCTGCTCCTCCACAGGGTGCACCGTTGCAGTCCTTGTCAATAGACTCGGCACTGAAATCACTGTAATGGCATGAACTTGGGGTACTTACCCACTAGTTCCACACTAAAGACAGCTGAAAAAGTTAAGTCTAGTGCATTTAGGAGTAAGTGAATCTTTAACAGCGTAATAAGTGATAATTACTACTGAACAACCTCTCTGGCCCTGAAAAATTAATTTTACAAGTGCCGAGTCTCATTTCCTTAGAAGAAAATTAATGTTGCAGATTCTTTAAAACAAAAATTAATTTTTGTAAATCTCTCTTCCTTAATCCCATCTATATTTCCCAATTTTTATTTTGTTTTCTCTACATCATTTAAATCTAATTTATATTTCCTGCTTTATACTTGCTGGTTTGGACTCTGCGGGCTGGATTTTGATACTGGGGTCGGGTTGGTGTCGTGAATCCCACTTTTTGGCTTGTAGACCCGCCTCCATCGACTTGTGGCCAACCCACTGTATTTTCCCTTGATTGACCTTGTTGAGCCCGCCCAGTGGGCTCAGCAGGCCAATTAAGGGCCACCCGGCAACAGGTGACGTCACAGATTGACATTTCATCTGTCAAGAGCTTTTGACAGATGAAATATCAGTGTTTGACAGCTCTGTGAAGCTGTCAAACACTGACAATATGATTTCTAACTTGAGTCCTTCCTCTCAGGCTGAGTTAGAAATCATTCCAGCACAGAAAACAGAAGGCTGCAGTTTTTGACAGCACCACGGCTTTTCTGCTTTCTGTGCCAGTGAGATTTCTGACTCCCGAGAACTGAAGGGCTGACACCTGCAGGAGGAAGTTAAGGTAAGTAAAACATTTTCCCACACTTTGCACTTACCTTACACACTTACCTCTGCACACATGCACCCATCACTCACCTGCCCACCGGACATATCGACCCCTCCAACCCCTGCAGACCCACGGTCCGCCCCGATAACTTGGCGTGGTTGGCACCTGTCGGGAAGCCCACATTTCAGCGATTAAAATAAGGATTAGGCAAAAAATTGCCTGTTAACTACCTGTTAACAGGCAGCTAATTGTCACTAATCCCTTCCCGCCTCAGGGAGTCGGGTCCCAGCACAGGTCGGGTACCCGCCGCCAGCGAAACTGGCATGGAGGCGGGTTGGGGGCGGGATGGGGTCGGGACCCCCAAATCTGCAACTTTAACCCCCCACACGCCTCCAAACCCGACTCCACGGGTCAGTGAAAATCCAGCCCTGCGTGTCTCAGTGAGGATTCTTCAATCTGATTGGTTGAAGAGCCTTGCTGTTTCTTGTCCTGTCCACAGATGCCACAGAGCCCCTGGAGATGACACTGCACTGAAACAGATGCCCAATTATAGGAAGTCTGCACTCTAAAGCCGTCAAAACTTTGTGGGCATCTGTCAGCAAGGTGAACGGCGAGCGCCGTTCCTTCACTGCTAACAGGAAAATCCGGGGAATTGTCTGTGTTGATGAACCATAGATCACTTCCTACCTCAAATGACTGCTCAAAATAAAACTCATCAAAGAAAGGACTTTCATAACAGCTCAAGTACAATAAAAGTAAGGAAAAGATTTACTTTGACTGAGGATGTTGTTGTTTAAAACTACTACTACTACCAGGAAATACAATGAGAGTGCATGTACCTGAGCAAAATAAATGGAAACCTATAACTGTTCTACATAAGAGTGATAAATAGCTGTAACAACACGGGGATATATATCACAACAAGAATATAGATCAAGGTCACCAAACGAATCCTTAATCCTTCACCTTAACTTCTCGTCGAGGAACTATCTGGGATTTGCCACGCAGTTTATGCAAAGGTTGAAGAGTAGCCAAATTTGTTTTACATCAACCAGTTTTGATTGTGTTACCAACCTCCAATTAGGATACACAAAAGCTACTGACCCTTTCTTGCCAATTATCAAAGATGTTAGACAACAACGTCATGAACTAATTATTAACTTAGAATCATAGTTAGCAACACCTAAACTTAAACACTGAGTATCCAACTAATTAGTAGATTGGGTTATTTGAAAAAATAAAAAAACGTTTACAAAGGCAATTCAGCTACGTCACAGTAGTTCAGCAGTAACTGCTTGCTGATTATAAATTTACAGTTGAGATTGGTGTCTGAGATTGATGTAAATTGGTGACATTAATTTATGATTAGACTCCTTAGATAGCTGACAAGCATTAGATAGCGAGTCTATTTTAATAGATGAAAGTTTATATGCTCATAGTTGGCAATGATTCCAGGACATATACTTCGTTTTATGATCAGGCATAGTTGAACTGATTGCCTCACCTTCCTCTGGGAGGATGGTGTTAGCCTTCTGAAACATCAGAGAGATGAACCTCCATCTGTGAAAGTGCTATCCATTTCTCCTGGATCCTCTGCTCCTGGGTTCATGCTTGTATCTGAACTATCTGGCTTGAATTCCATCTACCTTGATCTGGTACGTCTAAGTGACATACTTACTTCTGGCTAGTATAGCCGTACAATCCTAACTTCTGTAACCTTTCTCTCTGCCAGAGATGCACTTTTCAATCTTAGGCACCCTTCTACAAATACTAGACAAAGTATTTCAAAAAGAACTACAACTAAAGTAAGAACTGAAGACTGAAAACTGAAGATTGAGAACTGAAACTGAACTTTTGTCTAAAACACTATCTTATATATTCTTAATTTCCAAAAAATTCTCCTCAATTCTGTTGATCAATCTAAATGACATGTGTTAGAAAAGTTCAGCCAATCTGTTGTCAATCACCTCACACAGCCCTGTAGGTGCCCTTGATGACCTCCAAATCAATGAAGCACCAGCACCTAGACGTGCCAGGTCACTCATTTACTCCATAGCTTCAGGTCTTTTCTAAAAAAGGGCCTCACACAGGTCCAGACAAGGCAGGACATACTTAATGAGCCATCTACTGGCCTGTGGTCTTGAAAGTTTGTCCTCTGTGACGAATGTTTTGTTTGTATAAGCCTTCATGATAACATTAGTATTAACCCTTTCCTACCATTCAGTCATAATATTGACTACATTTTGAGGGCACATTTAAAGCAACTATTAAGGCATTTCTCCCACACAGTTGAGAAGAAACCTGAGAGATCTCAATAAAACATTTGAAAGGCTGGGGCTGGAGTGAGCCAATAAAATAATTAAAGCAGTGTAACAACAAACTAAACCTGAGATTTGGAAGAGACACCCAAGCAAGATCTGAAAGCCACTTTTTTACCTGTATGATAATATAAACATAATAATAATTGTTACGGTTTCAAATTTATTTGAATTTTGAAAAAGGGTGCGATGCAATGATGTATGTCAAGTTATATAGCGCCATCTAGTGGTTAGAGATAAGATTGATGTACAAACACCATTATCAGGATTTTCCACTTAAGTGCTCCTGGCGTAAACAAGAGCATATCAGGTAATTGCACCCCTTTAGCCCACAATTTTCTGACCGTTAATTTCAAAGGATGGAAAATCACAGCCTGGGGTGTGCAATTTCCTGATATGCACCCTTGGTGAGTGCTTAGGACTCCAAAGTGGAAAATCTCAGCCCATAGGAGGAAAGCAGATATTTTGAATAAAATGTAAGTCATACTCCAGACAGTCTCCTGAGAGTTGTTGTTAAATACATTTTACAGTTCAAAGTTTTACAGTTATTACTTGAATGTTGCCCATTTCCTCTATAAAGCAGAACTACTGTCTCACCTCATCTGTCACCAATGCTTGGAATTGTGCTAAATGAGACTAACCTCTAGTTCAAATTCTACTCCAGGATACCTGTCTAACAAAATTGTTTTATGCTGCCAGATTTGACTAAAAGTTACCAGAGATCATCTGTCATTAAAATATTATTATCTGCTAAGCAAGATCTATTAGATCCCTTTAGAATTTCCTTTCCCTCATTCCACCCCATTCAGATGTATTTTGTGTCTGTCATTCTATCTGTTCTCTGAACTGTTTTAGGATGCATTTACATTCCAAATTTAGCAATTTTAGATTTGCACTCACGTTAAATTTGCATTTTAAATCTGGAGTTAGGGTCTAAATCAGAGAAACTCAGATGTGCCTGAACTGATTTGGCTGAATTCGACTTTACTTCGATACCTGATTTAGATGAGAGGTTTGCCCACTTGGAACAGTCATACAGAGGAGGCTTGCTGATAAATGAAACTAAAGAGAAAAAAATCATGATAAATCAAAACAGAGGTCATTTTTTTTATACGTTCATGGGTTGTGGGTGTCGCTGGCAAGGCCAGCATTTATTGCCCATCCCTAATTGCCTTCGAGAAGGTGGTGGTGAGTCGTCTTCTTGAACCGCTGCAGTCCGTCTGGTGAAGGTACTCCCACAGTGCTGTTAGGGAGGGAGTTCCAGGATTTTGACCCAGCGACGATGAAGGAACGGCGATATATTTCCAAGTCAGGATGGTGTGTAACTTGGAGGGGAACTTGCAGGTGATGCTGTTCCCATGCGCCTGCTGCCCTTGTCCTTCTAGGTGGTAGAGGTCGCGGGTTTGGGAGGTGCTGTCGCAGAAGCCTTGGCGAGTTACTGCAGTGCATCTTGTAGATGGTACACACTGCAGCAACGATGTGCCGGTGGTGGAGGGAGTGAATGTTTAAGGTGGTGGATGAGGTGTCAATCAAGCGGGCTGCTTTGTCCTGGATGATGTCGAGTTTATTGAGTGTTGTTGGAGCTGCACTCATCCAGGCAAGTGGAGAGTATTCCATCATACTCCTGACTTGTGCCTTGTAGATGGTGGAAAGGCTTTGGGGAGTCAGGAGATGAGACACTCGCCACAGAATACCCAGCCTCTGACCTGCTCTTGTGACCACAGTATTTATGTGGCTGGTCCAGTTAAAGTTCTGGTCATTGGTGACCCCCAGGATGTTGATGATGGGGGATTCGGCGATGGTAATGCCGTTGAATGTCAAGTGGCTTTGGTTAGACCCTTGCTTGTTGGAGATAGTCATCGCCTGGCACTTGTGTGGCACAAATGTGACTTGCCACTTATCAGCCCAAGCCTGAATGTTGTCCAGGTCTTGCTGCATGCGGGCATGGACTGCTTCATTTTCTGAGGAGTTGTGAATGGAAATGAACACTGGGCAATCATCTGCAAACATCCCCACTTCTGGTCTTATGATGGAGGGAAGGTCGTTGATGAAGCAGCTGAAGATGGTTGGGCCTAGGACACTGCCCTGAGGAACTCCTACAGCGATTTCCTGAGGCTGAGATGATTGACCTCCAAGAACCACAACCATCTTCCTTTGTGCTAGGTATGACGCCAGCCAGTGGAGAGTTTTCCCCGATTCCCATCCTGTATCCAGTACGCTCAGCCGTTTCTTGATATCACATGGAGTGAATTGAACTAGCTGAAGACTGGTTTCTGTGATGGTGGGAACCTCGGGAGGAGGCCGAGATGGATCATCCACTCAGCATTTCTGGCTGAAGATGGTTGCAAACTCTTCAGCCTTGTCTTTTGCACTCGGGTGCTGGGCTCTGCCATCATTGAGGATGGGGATATTCATGGGGCCTCCTCCTCCCATTAGTTGTTTAATTGTCCACCACCATTCACGACTGGATGTGACAGGACTGCAAAGCTTTGATCAGATCTGTTGATTGTGGGATCGCTTAGCTCTGTCTATAGCATGCTTCTTCCGCTGTCTAGCATGCATGTAGACTTGTGTTGCAGCTTCCCCAGGTTTGCACCTCATTTTTAGGTACACCTGGTGCTGCTCTTGGCATGCTCTTCTGCACTCCTCATTGAACCAGGGTTGGTCCCCTGGCTTGATGGTAATGGTAGAGTGAGGGATATGCCGGGCCATGAGGTTACAGATTGTGGTGGAATACAGTTCTGCTGCTGCTGATGGCCCACAGCGCCTCATAGATGCCCAGTTTTGAGCTGCTAGATCTGTTCTGAATCTATCGCATTTAGCACAGTGGTAGTGCCACACAACACGATGGAGGGTGTCCTCAGTGTGAAGATGGGACTTCGTCTCCACAAGGACTGTGCGGTGGTCACTGCTACCAATGCTGTCATGGACAGATGCATCTGCAACAGGTAGATTGGTGAGGATGAGGTCAAGCATGTTTTTCCCTCGCATTGGTTCTCTCACCACCTGCCGCAGGCCCAGTCTGGCAGCTATGTCATTCAGAACTCGGCCAGCTCGGTCAGTAGTGGTGCTACCAAGCCACTCTTGGTGATGGACATTGAAGTCCCCCACCCAGAGTACATTCTGTGCCCTTGCTACCCTCAATGCTTCTTCCAAGTGGCATTCAACATGGAGGAGTACTGATTCATCAGCTGAGGGAGGGCGGTAGGTGGTAATCAGCAGGAGGTTTCCTTGCCCAAGCTTGACCTGAAGCCATGAGATTTCATGGGGTCCGGAGTCAATGTTGAGGACTCCCAGGGCCACTCCCTCCTGACTGTATACCACTGTGCCACCGCCTCTGGTAGGTCTGTCCTGCAGGTGGGATGGGACATACCCAGGGATGGTGATGGAGGAAACTGGGACATTGTCTGACAGGTATAATTCTGTGAGTATGACTATGTCAGGCTGTTGCTTGACTAGACTGTGGGACAGCTCTCAGATGTCTGGCTTCTGGATTACTAGTCCAGTAACATAACCACTATGCTACCGTCCGGTTTTATTAATACATAAAACCTAGCAAAGTCCCTTTACATGGATAACACAAGTTAATTAATAGCACAGATTTGTTTAGCATATTTGAAATGCTGCAGGTTAATTGAACTAAAATGAATTAATGTTTTAGCACTTTTATCCAGGCGTTGCCTAAAATAGTATCAAATTAAAACACTTTAACTTATAATTCACTTATATGTTGAATGTCTCTTCTTGGCACTGAACCTGGTGAAATGTAAATAATTTTGTTTTGATGTTTTATTTATATCTCTGCTTAAATTTGAGTTTTGTTTAAAGGTATGCTATGAGACTGAAGACTCATTCAGATGCAACAGCCACTCAAGCAGATAAGCAGCTAGCTGCTTTGTGGTGAGTTTCTAAATTACGAGTATGCAAATTAATTCCCTTTATATAAACATTTTCTTATTTTCCTGGTATAAATGACGATCAGTCATTAACTTTTTTTTATATTAGTCTGTGAAACATTTTTTTAACATAGAAACTGAATTAAGAATTAGCATTTTACAAAAGCAAAATACTGCGGATGCCGGAAATCTGAAATAAATACAGAAAATGCTGGAAATAGTCAGCAGGTCAGGCAGCATCTGTGGAGAAAGAAACAGAGTTAACGTTTCAGATCGATGACCTTTCGTCAGCATTTTCTGTTTATTTGCATTTTACATCTTAACTGTACATACAGAAATATTTTGTTTAAAAATCAAATCCAATTGTTTCTAGTTGTGTCTGTCATTGTCTTTCAATAAGTGGTGCATTAAGGCTGCATTTTAGAGCATTGTAGTGTGGTGAAATATGACCTCAATACTCTCCCCTGCCCCCCACACAACCCCCCACCCACCCCCTCCCCCCCCCCACCGCACCATACGTTGAGTTTTCATTCTCACCCATGCCACCATGGCGATGTATTGAGTAGAAACCAGAAGTAGAAACTTCTCTAGAGAGAGGGAAAACTGGGGAACAAGTAATTCTATCTTAACCTTCAGGAACAGGTTTAACAATGGCTCAGAAGTGATCTGGGAGCAGTTCACCATCCGGCCTTCTCAACTACAATGTTACGGGACAATCTATAGAAAGGAGATTCTATATAAATATTTTAAGGAGTTTAGTCCTCAAAATACAAATAAATATATTTTGAAATCCTACTCATTAACAACTCATTAATATTTTCTCCTCGAGTATGTACGATTGTAAATCCATCTTCTGTTCTAATTCATCTTATTTTACTAGGTACAATAGGAATCCAGAAACTGTGGTATTGGCACATGAGGCTGTGCAGGGATATATTTTTAAACACAGCATGTTAGTAGAAACCATTGGTTGAAACTAGATAAACATTCTGTAAAAGAGATGGGAATAAAAAAATCTGGGACCTCAGCTGGATCTTAAGAACCTCCCAGCACATCGAAGTGGTAACTAGCAAAAATATGATGAAAATATTTACAACAGGGAAAAACAACTTGAAAGCATCTGTTTTACATTTTTACATTTGTTTTGGTTTACTCAACCTTTGTTTAATATGTGTTACAAATTTCTCTCCACTTCAGAGGTGCTGGTTGCTCCTGTAAGCAGTTTCCACATCTTACATTCAGGAGTGAGCCTATACTGCCCAATATCTAATTATACAATAGTGTAATCCAGTTCTATAACAGTAGTACCTTCTTGTGATCTGAACTGGAGATCATGCCTTTCACCTGTGCCCTTGCATGCACTTCTCTAATTCTTCAGTAGGCAGACTGAGACAAAGCCACATAGCATGTGAAAGTACAGAGAGACAGTTATAATCAAAACACACTCACACTTCACTTGAACCCACCATGAATAAAGAAATAATAAACCACATTATCCCATATTAGTGGACTAACTTAACTTTTCCTGGTTAGCTTTCTGGTCCTGACCGGGTCAAAGCTTAAGATCAGTGAGTTTTCCCTAGCTAGACTCTGCTCCCTTAACAGACTGAACTGATTGGCCTTGAACATTGTTTTTTCTCTAATTTTTGTTACTCTGAATCACAGGATGTCATTGGGCTATCCCTCCAATTTCTTCCCCATTCCCCATTCCATTATTCTCCAGTAAGCCTGTCAGTAAAATCAACTACCTCCTCCCCGCCCCCACAACACACACATCTTCAATGTACGGTTCATCAACACATAAAATACTCTTTGGCCGGAATTTTTACATTGCAGAGAGTGAGGGTTCGCGAGCGGGTCAGCAGTTAAAAGCGCTGAAATTGACAGAGCATCGGGAACCCGCCTTCATCCCACCGACTTCCACAATTAACTCAGGTGCGTTTGCCAGCGCGCCATGGACCCACTCAGGAGAGGCGGGCGACCTCATTGAAGTAGTTAACAGTTCATTGAGAGACTCTTAAGAGGCTTTTTAACCTGAGGTTTCAACTTTTACTGCTTGTGCACGGCATTCACAAAACTCGCCTGCGAAGGGGAGGCGAGAGCTCAGTGGGCATTGTGCAAGTTCATTAAGTGACAGCTGGAAAAAGCATGTCAATACAGACAGCTTACGCCTGCTTCCTTGCCTAAGGGAAAGGCTCTTGCTGACACCATTTTGTGCAGAGATTTTGCTTTCAGGAGTTTGCAGGTGATTTCTGCAACCTCAGAAGCCACTCTCACCACATTGGAGGATTGTGCCTCTGATTTCCACTTCACCTGGCATCTATCAGATCAGCATGAGTGCTGCTTATACGATAGCAAAATACTGCGGATGCTGGAAATCCGAAATAACAACAGAAAACGCTGGAAAAACTCAGCAGGCCAGGCAGCATCTGTGAAGAGAGAAACAGAGTTAACGTTTCAGGTCGAAGACCTTTCATCAGAACTGGAAAAAAGCAGCTTATGCTGCTTATGCTGTTTCACCTTGGACCTCAGATTCAGACCAAGATGAGCCCCAGCACCAACAACAGCAACAGCAGCCTTCTCCTCACCAACCTGATGCTCCACAGGAGAGAGGGGGTCAGCACAGGGGTGCACCTCGCTGGAGGCGATACCCCAACACAGGGTATACAGGCAGAGGATGAGCTTCCTGGACATGACTGAACAGCAGTGCTTCAGGAGGCTCAGGCTATCACGCCAGGTCGTGGCAGACATTTGTAGCTTCCTGGAAGAATACCTGCTGCCCAAAGGTCCTGGTGGACACTCCTTACCAGTGGCTGTCAAAGTCACCATCGCCCTCAACTTCTTCGCCTCAGGTTCCTTCCAGGGATCTGTAGCAGACATTTGCAGGATCTCGCAGTCGGCTGCCCACAAATGCATCACCCAGGTGACCGATGCCATGTTTCACAAGTCAGGCACTTATGTTCATCTTGCCACCGACGAAGCCAGTGTGACTGAGCGGGCGCTCGGCTATGCGGCTCTGGTTGGCTTCCCACAGGTGCAGGGCATCATCAACCGCACACATGTGGCCATCAAGGCAACCCCAGATCACCCAGGTGTGTTCGTGAACCAGTAGGGCTTCCACTCCCTCAATGTGCAGCTTGTCTACAACCACAAAAAGATCATCATGCATGTGTGCGCCAGATTCCCAGGGAGCTGCCATGACTCTTTCGGCCTGCGCCAATCCACCTTTCCTTAACTCTTTGCACCTCCGAACAGACTTACCGGCTGGCTGCTTGGAGACAAGGGCTATCCACTGAAGACATGGCTGATGACACCCTTGAGGAGGCCAAGCAATGAAGCCGAGGAGCACTATAATGAAAGCCACATGACAACCAGATGTGTCATAGAGCAAGCAATCGGCTTGCTGAAGATGCGTTTCAGATGCCTTGACAGATCTGGAGGAGCCCTTCAATATGCACCAGCTAGGGCCTCCAGTATGATCATTGTATGCTGCGCACTGCACAACATAGTGCAGCAGCAAGGATTGGAGCTGCAGGAGGAGCAAGGCACAGAGCGCACAGCCTCTTCGGAGGAGGAGGAGCAGGTGGAAAATGAGGAGGAGGAGGAGGAGGAGGAGGAACCTGAGGTGGACTTGGCACCAGCAGCGGTGCACATTGCTGCCCGGAATGGCCTCATAATGGCCCGATTTCGCTAAGTTGCACCAATGCACCCATCTGGCTCCCAGATGCTGTACCAACTTCCCCCCCCCCCACCCCCTCCACCACCACCAACACCGCAAAGCAGTTCTAAAATGACCAAACCATTCCTGTCATACACACACCCATGCTCGAGGTTAAGCAATGACTCACCATTCACTTACCAGGTAGCTGGCAAAAATGAACAAGACAGGACAAAGAAGTAAATTTACGTGCGTCATAAATAGAACTGAAACTTAACACTAACATTTTGGCAAACACCCATGTGCATATCCTTGTGCATCTACGATTGTGTCATTTTTCTTTTCCATGTGCTTCTACGAGGTGCGCCCCCTGTGGCCTCAGCAGAGGTGGAGACAGGCTGCTCACTTCCCTGCTGAGACTGCTTAGACACTTTTGGTGGACGTCCTCCGGGTTTTCGAGCTTGTGAGGGGCCGGCCAAAGACTGCTCCTCCTGCAACTGTAGAGGGTGACTACGAGGGAGTGGCATGACATTGCCAAATAGCCTCCTTCTGTGCCATTACTTTCTATGATTGCATTAGACTGAGGGTGAGTGTCAGTGGTGGATAGTCAGATGGGGATGTGAGTAGGTGCATAGAGAGTGAGGGATCCGTGCAGCTGAAAGTTAGGTTGGTGTAAGGAGTGAAGTGCAGGAGTAGGCTTGGGAAGGCAGAGTGATGGGATTGGGGTGACACACACATCAGGATGTAGTTGAATGTGGCATTGAACTCACCTTTCCTGACCTCATGAGATCATTAAATCTGTTCCTATACTGCATCCAGGAGCAGCTGACAACACCTCTGCTGTTCACTTCGTGTGTGATCTCCAGCCATGCCTGCTTTGTTTCATTGGCTGGCCTCTTCCTGCCAACCGCAGAGAACAGGACCTCCATCCTTTCTCTCTCCCTGGAGCAGGATGTCCAGGGAGGAATCAGAAAACCTGGGCACAGCCTTCTGGCGCTGAGACGCCATCGTTGGCTATAAATGATTGCACCCTCACAGTCAAAGTATTGGATATAACAGCGACAGGCACCTCTCACAACCACCTCAGACCCTCCTACAACAACCTTCAACTCTGATGTGTGCAAGGCTCCTTTAAATAGGCAAGCTGAAGGCAAGTTGTCCGTGACGTCATCAGACCCGCTCCATTTAATTGGCCGGAAACCCACATGACTCAGTCAATTGATCTAGTTAAGTTAAACACACAATGGGGAGCGCGCTGATGGAAAGTTCGTGATGGCTACACTTTACACTGACCACCCACCCCCCCCCCCCCCCCCCGCGCCCCCGCGCACCCCCCGCACCTGAATCCACTCACAGGTAAAAATTCAGCCCTTTGTCTCAGCAACTGCAGCATATTGTTGTAAGCAGATTTAGAAATCTACATCAATCCACTTTAATTTAAAATGCAGCACTTTAATGTAACATTTGAAATCCTTTCTATGGAAAAAATGGTCCAAAGAAATCCCTAACTGTAGCAATATATCTTACTAAATTATGAATATTCTATTTTGTTTCATATTGCATTTTATCTTAATAGTTTTTGTGACATCCCAGATGTCATTGGCCCTGATTTTGCTCACAGCAGCGAAAGAATGGCTTTCGCTGTTCACCTTGCATACAGTTGCCCAAAGACTTTTTGCGGGCTTGTCAGCGGGGATTTCCACTAATCGGGCATCAGATCCAGCACAGTACCCTCTACAGGGGATCTGTGGGATCTGTGAGCAAGCAAGCAACAGTGAGGCTCTTCAACCAATCAGATTGAAGTATCCTCACTGTGCCACATAGACTGCAAACAAGGAAGTAAAAAACAGGAAATATAAATTACATTTAAATAATTGTACAGGAAGCAAAATAAAGATTGGGTCACACAGATGGGATTAAGAGAGCGATTAAAGAGAAAAACAGAAAAACTAAAAAAAAAAGTATACATTTTTTTAAATCTGCAACATTAATTTTCTGCTGAGGGAATGAGACTCCACACTTCTAAAATAAATGTTTCAGGGCCACAGAGGTTGCTCAGCATAATTATCACTTATTACACCGTTAAAAACTCATTTACTCCTGAATGCACTAGCCCTAACTTTTTCATCAACCTTTAGTGCAGAACCAGTAGGTAAATGGCACAGGTTCTCGCCATTACTGGGATTTCAATGCCGGGTCTATCGGCGAGCACTGCAACAGTGCACCCTGTGGACGCGCATGGTATCTCTGACAGCAATTTCTGGATTTCCGCGTTTAACTGTGCATGTGCGGACGCCAGAAGTTGCTGTCATATTTACCCTCTAATAATGATGAGCGCTTTATTATTGGGCCTGAATTTGCGGTCGGCGGCTTCCTGTGGGCGGATGCCTCCAAACCACAATAAATCTACGCACCTACCTGATGGTCCTGGATCCACGGAGACTCGCGGTCCTGGGTCTCTATGCATAGGACTGCGTAGAGGCCCACATATCCCAGTGGCGCAAGCAGTTCACAAGCGTCCCTCGGATCACGTGGGCCGGCCCAATCAATCAGAAAGGGGATTCCCATTATGCTTATGGGGATTCTATTTACGTACGGAATCCCCATAAGCTTAATAGGAATCACCCAAAAAACACATGTACACAACACTGAAATAAAAATAAATCATTACATGTTTAAAATTAATTAAAATACTATTTCATTAAACATTTAAAACAAAAATGTAATCTTTGTCACCTGGTGTCTCACACATCACAAGTGAGCAAGAGCAGATGGTGGAGACAGGAACAGCAGTGGAGAGTCCTCACCAGAGGGTGCAGGATGCTCCAAGCTCTGCTCAGCTGGATGCAGATGCTGAGCCTTGGGAGCCGTTGACAAAAAGGTTGATCTTCGAAGAGCAGCAACAAATGCACGAGGCTCTGGCAGCTTTTCCAGCCGCGATGTGTGCGATTGTCCAGAGAATGGAGGAGTCCATCTCCAACATGAGCAGCACCATGTTGCAGGCGATGGCGACAATGTGCTCTTCCATGGAAAGGATGGCCACTTGCATGGAGCAGCTAATGCACCAGTCGAACGAGAACATGCTTGCTGTGAACAACAGATTGCAGACTCTCATTGACCTCATCTCAAAGAAGGATACCAACATAGACTTGAGCGTTCATCACCTCACTGATGTGCAGCAAGGTGCTGTCCAGCTTGCTAGCAGGGAAGTGCAGGTGGTCCATAAGAACGATGATGGTGAGAGGGAACATGGAAGTGAGAGCTCTGCTCAAAGCATTCCCACTTCTCCCCCGTTGCCTCCCCCTCAGTCAGAGCCCCACATGCTGCCTTGGATCCCAATGGCCGAGTCTGCCCCTGCACAGCTGCAGGAGGAGCAGTCTTTGGCGGGCCCTCACAGGCTCCAAAACCCAGAGGACATCTGCCAAAAGTGTCTAAGCAGTCGCAGCAGGGAAGTGAGCAGCCTGCCTCTACCTCTGCTGAAGCCACAGGGGTTGCACCTCGTAGAAGCACTTGCAAAAGAAAAATGACACAATCGTAGATGCATAAGGGTATGCACATGGGTGTTTGTCTATATGTTAGTGTTAAGTTTCAGTTCTATTTATGATGCACATAAATTTATTTCTTTGCACTACTTTCCCATCTTGTCCATTTTTGCCTGCTACCTGGGAAGTGGCTTTGTCACTTGAACTGAATGGTGAGACGTTACTTAACCTTGAACAATGTTTGTTTGGTTGACAGAAATGGTTTGGTCATTTTAGGACTGCTTTGTGGTGGTGGTGGAGAGGGGGAAGTTGGTACAGCATCTGGGAGCCATATAGGTGCACTGGTGCAACTTAAGTAAATCGGGCCATTATGAGGCTATCCCAGGCCTCCCGGGCAGCAATGTGTGCTGCTGCTGGCTCCACCTCAGTTTGCTCCTCCTCCTCCTCCTCCTCCTCGTGTTCCACCTGTTCCTCCTCCTCCTCCTCGAAAGAGGCTGTGCGCTATGCACCTTACTCTTACTGCAGCTCTAATCCTTGCTGCTGCGTTATGTTGTGCAGTGCACAGCATACCACGATGATTCTGGAGACCCTAGCTGGTGCGTACTGAAGGGCTCCTCCAGATCTGTCAAGGCATCTGAAACGCATCTTCAGCATCCCTATTGTCTGCTCTATGACACATCTGATGGACATGTGGCTTTCAATATAGTGCTCCTCGGCCTCAGTGCTTGGCCTCCTTCAGGATGTCAGCAGCCACGTCTTCAGTGGATAGCCCTTGTCTCCAAGCAGCCAGCCAGTAATTCTGTTCAGAGGTGCGAAGAGCTGAGGGAGGGTGGACTGGCGCAGGATGAAAGAGTCATGACAGCTCCCTGGGAATCTGGCACACACATGCATGATGATCTTTTTATGGTTGCAGACGAGCTGCACATTGAGGAAGTGGAAGCCCTTCCGGTTCACAAGCACTCCTGGGTGATCTGAGGGTGCCTTGATGGCCACATGTGTGCAGTTGATGACGCTCTGCACCTGTGGGAAGCCAACCAGAGCCACAAAGCTGAGCACCCGCTCAGTAACACTGGCTTCATCAGTGGCAAAATTTACATAGGTGGCTGACTTGTGAAACATGGCATCGATCACCTGGGTGATGCATTTGTAGGCAACCAACTGCGAGATCCTGTAAATGTCTGCTGCAGATCCCTGGAAGGAACCTGAGGCGAAGAAGTTGAGGGCGGTGGTGACTTTGACAACCACTGGTAAGGCGTGTCCACCAGGACCTCTCGGCAGCAGGTCTTCTTCCAGCAAGCTACAAATGTCTGCCACGACCTGGTGTGATAGCCTGAGCCTCCTGAAGCACTGCTGTTCATTCATGTCCAAGAAGCTCATCCTCTGCCTGTACACCCTGTGTTCGGGTATCGCCTGTGGTCCGTGCACCCCTGTGCTGATCCCCTCTCTGGAGCATCAGGTCGGTGAGGAGAAGGCTGCTGGTCTGGTTGCTGCTGCTGCTGGTGTTGTTGCTGCTGCTGCTGGTGTGGCTGGTGTTGTTGGTGCTGGGGCTCATCTTGGTCTGAATCTGAGGTCCAAGGTGAGACAGCATAAGCAGCACCCATGCTGATCTGATAGATGCCAGGTAAAGTGGAAATCAGAGGCACAACCCTCCAGTGTAGTGAGAGTGACTTCTGAGGTTGCAGAAATCACCTGCAAACTCCTGAAAGCAAAATCTCTGCACAAAATGGTGTCAGCAAGAGCCTTTCCCTTAGGCAAGGAAGAAAGTGTAAGCTGTCTGTATTGACGTGCTTTTTCCAGCTGTCACTTAATGAAGTCGCACAATGGCCACTGAGCTCCCGCCTCCCCTTCACAGGCGAGCTTCCCGTGGTCCGTGAATCCCGTACACAACCAGTTAAAGTTGAAACCTCGCATTACAAAGGCTGTTAAGGGTCTCTAAACCTCAATGAGGTTGCCCGCCTCTCCCGAGCGTGTCCATGGCGCGCTGGGAAGTCGGCGGGATGACAGTGGGTTCCCGACACGCTGTCAATTTCAGCACTTTGAACCGCCGACCCGCACCCAAACCCATATGCTCTGCAATGTGAAAATTCCGGCCAAAGATTCTTGAATTCATAAAACTGTTTCCTTTTTTAGATGTAGACTAACAAATGTGATTATGAGCATGCACCACTGATCTGTCTGATTGTAAATCTGAGCACAGTTTTTGACATCTTTACTTTTCATCTCTGCAGTTACCGTTGTTTGGCTCTCCTTTATTGGAGGATGTTCAGACTTAAGAGGGACAATGCTGTTAAGTATTCTAAAGCCCTGATCAACTATTTCAAGGTAAATATTTGATACATTTTCTGAATCTTCTGTTACTTCATAAGCACTAGCTGAGACTCCATTGTGAGAATATAATTGGAGTTATTGAATAATAGCTTGAATGTTAGTTTTTCAAATTATTTATTTATTTTTGGCTTCTGTTCAGACTTGGCATTTCTCCAAATAAAGGATTACGGTAATTTCCTGGGGAGTCTAGTGCATGGCTGTTAGTGATTCTGTGTTTTTTTTAACAAGGGGACGGTGAGAGGTGAATCACAGATATGTTTGCAGTCCTGAGTTGGTCTAGGGCAAGTATGTACACACAAGTCCAAAACCATCAAAAGACTTAATAGAGATAGCTGTAATGCATTTCCTGAGAGGCTATTACTGTGTCTAATATAAATGATGGCTCTGGAATTTTATATCAAAGGAAATGGAATCCTTTGGTAAAACATTTCTAATTTGATAGAAGAATATTAAAAGCTGCACCATTTCAAAGCAGTTTTCTGAAAATGACATTTAAACTGCAAATGCTATTTGAAGCATCAGTAATACTGATTTTCTTCTCATATGTAGTCGAGCCATTTTTCACAAATGCAGGTTAGCTCAGGAGCCTTGCCCGCAGCCATGCTCATTCGAAAATTGTGGGCCACCTATAACAGAGGCACACATTTTTAATATTGGCCTTATTGTTTTTTCATTTAGTCATTAACAGAAGACTCGCTGACCAAATTAACTATATTTTATTGCTCTCTGGCCTCAGTGCAACAGGAAAGAAGTAATAAACAGTGGTATTGCACACGCTGCTGTGCATCAGAAGGACCTGTGCACACATCAGTACTGCAGTCAACCACTCAAGTTCAAAGCTCAGTCACACACCCGCCATTGCTGCAGTTTTAGACAAAAAGAGGTATTGATATTTTAAAATACATTTTTTGACTGATGTTCAGCAAAACCAATTTCTACAGCAAATGTAATTTTAAAGCAGATTATGTGACAACTGAATCGTAGAACTTTGTGCCATAGAATCTGCAAGTACATTTTTGATCTGTTTCCTTTTGTAAAAAATGATGGGTGACTAAAGTAGAGAGGGTCATAGACATAGGTAGCAGTAGGGGAATCACAAATCAGAGCGTGGCAGGAAGGGACAGAGTGTGTGGAGTAAAAGGTAAACTGGTAAAAAGTGAAAAAGCAGGAACTAAGTGCCACAAAGCATATTTGAAAGTTCTCTATCTGAATGCACGTAGCATTCGTAACAAAATAGACGAGTTAATGGCACAAATAACTACATATGGTTATGATATTGTGGCCATTACAGAAACATGGCTGCAGGGTGACAATGCCTGGGAATTAAACATACCAGGTTATTTAACGATCAGGAAGGACAGGCAGGAAGGAAGGGGAGGTGGGGTGGCTATGTTAATAAAGGAAGGAATCACTGTAATACAGAGTAATGATATTGGGTCAAAAAATCATGATAATGAAACAGTTTGGGTGGAGATAAGGAATAATAAGGGGAAAAAAACATTAGTGGGCGTAGTCTATAGGCCTCCGAACAGTTGCAACTCTATTGGACGGAGTATCAATCAGGAAATAGTTGAGGCATGTAATAAGGGAACATCTATAATTATGGGGGATTTTAACTATCATATTAATTGGACAAATCAAATGGGGCAGGGCTGCCTTGAGGATGAGTTCATTGAGTGTATTAGGGATGGGTTTCTTGAGCAGTATGTAACTGAACCGACCAGGGGGCAAGCAACCTTAGATCTGGTCCTGTGTAACGAGACAGGATTAATTAAAAATGTCCTAGTAAAGGATCCCCTTGGAATGAGTGACCATAACATGGTTGAATTCCATATTCAATTAGAGGGTGAGAAGGTTGGATCTCAAACAAGCGTGCTAAGCTTGAATAAAGGAGACTATGAAGGTATGCGAGCGGAATTGAGTAGAGTGGATTGGGAAAATAGATTAAAGGGTAAGACGACACATGATCAGTGGTGTACATTCAAGGAGTTATTTTACAACTTCCAAAAAAAATATATTCCACTGAAAAGAAAAGGGTGTAAAAGAAAGGACAGTCATCCGTGGCTAAGTAAAGAAATTAAGGATAGTATTCGACTAAAAACAAGGGCATATAAGGTAGCGAAATCTAGTGGGAGGAGAGAGGATTGGGAAAACTTTAAAAGGCAGCAAAAAATAACAAAACGATTGATTAAGAAAGGGAAGATAGATTATGAAAGTAAATTAGCAAAAAATATAAAAACAGATAGTAAGAGTTTTTATAGTTATATAAAAAGAAAAAGGGTGGCTAAAGTAAATGTTGGTCCCTTAGAGGATGAGACCGGGAAATTAATGGTGGGAAATATGGAGATGGCAAAAACACTGAATGAATATTTTGTATCAGTCTTTACAGTAGAGGACACTAAGAATATCCCAACACTGGACAAACAGGGGGCTATAGGGGGAGAGGAGCTAAACACGATCAAAATCACTAAGGAAGTGGTACTCGGTAAAATAATGGGACTCAAGGCGGATAAATCACCTGGACCTGATGGCTTACATCCTAGAGTCTTGAAGGAAGTGGCGGTAGGGATTGTAGATGCATTGGTAATAATTTTTCAAAACTCCCTGGATTCCGCTAAGGTCCCGGCAGACTGGAAAACTGCTAATGTAACACCCTTATTTAAAAAGGGCAGTAGACAGAAGGCTGGTAACTATAGACCGGTTAGCCTAACATCTGTGGTAGGTAAAATTTTGGAGTCCATTATTAAGGAAACAGTAACAGGACATTTGGATAATCATAATTTAATAGGACAAAGTCAGCATGGTTTTACGAAGGGGAAGTCATGTTTGACAAATTTGCTGGAGTTCTTTGAGGAAGTAACATATAGAGTGGATAAAGGGGAACCAGTGGACGTAGTGTATTTAGACTTCCAAAAGGCATTTGACAAGGTGCCACACAAAAGATTATTGCTTAAGGTAAAAAATCACGGGATTGGGGGTAATATTCTGGCATGGATAGAGGATTGGCTATCTAACAGAAAGCAAAGAGTTGGGATAAATGGTTCATTCTCAGACTGGCAATCAGTAACTAGTGGTGTTCCACAGGGGTCAGTGCTGGGTCCCCAACTCTTCACAATCTATATTAACGATTTGGAGGAAGGGACCAAGTGTAACATATCAAAATTTGCAGATGATACAAAGATGGGAGGGAAAGTAGTGAGTGAGGAGGACATAAAAAACCTGCAAGGGGACATAGACAGGCTAAGTAAGTGGGCAGAGATTTGGCAGATGGAATACAACACTGGAAAGTGTGAGGTGATGCACTTTGGCAGGAAAAATCCTAGAGCAATTTATTATCTTAATGGCAAGAAACTGGAGAGTACTGAAGTGCAAAGGGATCTGGGGGTCCTGGTGCACGAAACTCAAAAGGTTAGTATGCAGGTGCAGCAAGTGATTAAGAAGGCAAATGGAATGTTGGCTTTCATTGCTAGGGGGATAGAATATAAAAATAGGGAGGTATTGCTTCAGTTGTACAAGGTATTGGTGAGACCGCACCTGGAATACTGCATACAGTTTTGGTGTCCTTACTTAAGGAAAGACATCCTTGCTCTCGAGGCAGTGCAAAAAAGGTTCACTCGGTTAATCCCGGGGATGAGGGGGTGGTCATATGAGGAGAGGTTGGGTAGATTGGGACTCTACTCATTGGAGTTCAGAAGAATGAGAGGCGATCTTATTGAAACATATAAGATTGTGAAGGGGTTGGATCGGGTGGATGCGGGGAGGATGTTCCCGATGACGGGTGAGACGAGAACTAGGGGACATAGTCTTAGAATAAGGGGCTGCTCTTTCAAAACTGAGATGAGGAGGAACTACTTCACTCAGAGGGTGGTAGGTCCATGGAATATGCTGCCACAAAAAGCTGTAGAAGCTACAACATTAATTAAATTTAAAACAGAAATAGACAGTTTCCTAGAAGTAAAGGGCATTAAGGGTTACGGGGAGCGGGCAGGAATTTGGACATGAGTCTAGGTTCGGATCGGTCATGGCCCTGTGGGTAGTGGAGCGGGCCCAGGGACTGTGTAGCCTGATTCTGCTCCTATTTCGTGTGTGCAATTCTGTTAGATGCAGGAGATGGTTCTGTGATAGATAGTAGATTGGCGGTTAGGATCAGATCAGCCATGATCTTATTGAATGGCGGAGCAGGCTCGAGGGGCCGATTGGCCTACTCCTGCTCCTATTTCTTATGTTCTTATGTTCTTAAAGTCATAATGAAGTCATTGTACAAGTGAAGGGAATAGGTGTGTGATATCATGGGAACAACCAACACATATCTGATATAAGGAATGTAAAATTAAATATAAGAATGTGGTGTTTAAAGGAATATAGGCAACTATTCTCTGCTGTTGCTTTTAACAGCAATGATCACAAAAGTGAATGTTAAAATTATTGGAAAACCAGGCTATGTGCTGAAACTGCCATTTTGTTTCTTTTTCTGTAATACTTCTTTGTTTTCAATCCAAAAAAGGGGAGTGACTTTGATAACTTTATTTTTAATCTGCTGTTGCGAAAGCCTGGCAAGGCCTTGTTAATGAACTTTCAAAGACAAATGTTACAGCTTTCCCTTGGAAGAAATTAAATCAACTAAGTAGGAATTAGCCTAACTGTAGAACTAGAGTTAATTCAACAATGGAGGAGTAAACTCTTTGGCAGTGTATTTGTTCTGCATGGACTTTGCTATGATTTTTACATTAACTGGCTCATGTTGTCATTGGTGAGAGAGGGCTGCTTGGGACCAAAGGCTCCATTGGAAACTAAGCACCAACTACCCTACCACTGGGGCTTTTGTGTATTGCACTTCGCTCACTTGCAGTTTAATCATCTGAGCAGTGCTTCACCCAAGGACACTTTAAGCAGATCAGCAGTAAACTGGCTGAAAGTCTCTGCTCAGATATATATTTAATTCTCCATCATGAAAAATCAAAAATCTCAAAGTTTGCTGATGACACCAAGTTGTGGGTAAGGCAAATTGGAATGAGGATTGTCAAGAACTGCAGGAGAACATAAGTAGGGCAGCAGGATGGGCGGAAAGGTGGCAGATACAGTTCAATGTACATAAATGTGAATTATTACATTTTGGAAGTAGAAATAGGGAAAGGAAATATACCATAAATGTCAAGATTTTAAATGGAGTAGAGAAGTAGAGGGACGTTGTTTTGCAGATACACAGGTCATAAAGGTGGCAGTACAAGTAGATAAGGCTATGAAAAATGCACAATCCTTTGTTTTGTATCTAAAGGTATAGAATACAAAAGCTGGAGGAAATCTTGAACTTGTACAAGAACTTAGTTAGGCTACTGTTGGAGTATTCTGTGTAGTTCTGGGTCCCCATTGAAGAAAGGAGATAAAAGCAATAAGAATATGTAGATTCAGTTAGTTATTGGCAGGAATCAGGGGTTACTGTTATGAAGAGAGACTTGAGAAGTTAGGACTTTATTCACTAGAGCTGAGAAGGTTAAGAGGTGACCTGATAAAGGTCTTTAAGATTATGAGGAGTTATGATAAGGTGATAGAAGGTAAATAGTGACATATTATTTTCACTGGTTGCTGAGATTGTAAGAAGAGAACAAAAACTGAAGCTAATCACAAAAATGAGTTAAAGGGGAGGTTGGAAAAAATGTGTTTGCACAGAGAGTAGTTAGAATGTGGAATTCACTGCCACAAACCGTTTTTGAGTCCATAAATTCTTTTAAATGGGTATCAATTGCTTGAAAAAGGGAAATATTAATGAGTATGGGGAACAAACAGGAGGGCGGGATTTGTTTAGATGATGTGAAGAAAAACACCAATGCAGACCCGACGAGCTGAATGGCCTGTTTCTGTGCTCTAACATTCTGTGAGGAAGGCCGTTCAGCCTATCTAGATCCTCCTTTAGTGCCTGGCTACACCTAATTTCCTATTGCTTTTGACAAGCTATATTGTTGTTCTAAATAAATTTGATTTCAAAACGCGCAAAAATGGCTAGTCATGCACACAAAAAAATGGACATTTCTGTCTGAAATAGATTTATTTTAATACTACAGGGCTCTGGTGAAACAGCTCAAACTTCAAACACGTGGGGCGCCAGTGGGAAGTAAGTATGCTTTTCTTTCTTCTGACCTAAAATAGAACTTCATAAAAGTAAAACTAAAACAATGGCCTGAGCGTTCAACTTTGGCAGTGCCATAAAGCGGGTAATATCAGATCGGCTTTTGTTGTACATCACATTTGGAAAGAAAAATCAAGCGGGGTGTATAATGGGAGGCCAATATCACTCATTTTACGCCTTCCCACCCCCACAAGTTGAATGTTCGGCCCAATACCTCAACAGCTGTACTATAACTGACATGTATTTCTTCAGACAGTACCCTTGAAAATAGCTCGCAGTGCCTTTATGTGTCTTATCTTAAAACTATAAATAAAACTAGTTCAATTAAAATGGTCTTCTTACAATGTTTACAATGTTTTCAATATTTTTAAGTCAAACAGAATATAAGCTTGTGAAGAATGATTGTGATTGTTCTCCCAGCCTGCTAATTACAGCTTTGGTTTCCCATTCAAGCAATTGTGAGTTCAACAAGTCTCCTTGCTACTTGTCACTAACATCCACCTCTCACAGTTAAAATTAATTTCCTAGGCGTGCCTGTGCTCTCAGGGAATTTATGCCATGAGCCATAAGAACTAGGAGTATCTCAGGTTTGATTCCCAGTGCAAGCTGAGTTAGCTAATCTCAGCTGGGATGGCAGTGGGGCAAGTGACCAGAAGGTGCTGCAGTACCTGGACCTATATTCCAATGAGGACTCAAATGTCTTCAGGAAAGAGGAGAAAATTGGCAAGAATGGGAAAAGACTAACATTGTGCATGTCACACAAAATACCTCCCTATTTCCACATTATTGATTGCTTCATTATTTTTTAATGTTATTTGTACGGTACGAATACCTTTAACTTCCTTAGGCTCTCCTTATAGCTCAATGATTTAAAACCTGGAATCATGTACATTACCCAGCTCAGAATCTTCTCCACTGTCTCTATATCCTGTCAGTTGCATGTAAGCTTATTATAGTAATGAAAAAAACCATTCAGCCCATCAAGCATACTATATTGTCCAGGACCTGTTTCAGTATCCAACCATTTTCCATTTTATATTTCCTGCACCATATTCACATCTCTCTAATCCCTACTGAGTCAGGAATCGACCTAATTCCCTTTCAATGCTTCAGCTTGAGTAAGTATTTATAGTACTAAACAGTAATCTATTCGCTATGTTGATGACTTTAAACCCCAGCTGTTCTGAGGTTCTGCCAGCAGCACAGAGCACCACTGGTGGCAGGCGCAGTTTGGAAAATTCAGCACCTCACCACATGCATCTGACTCGTTTGATGCCTATTTTTCCAATGGGTAATTTTGAGCAAAATAAAGAGGCCTTGTTGCAGGCATATGCAACCCATCTTACCCTAATTATTAAATTGAGTCCCTTGCCGAATTTCACAAGTTTCACTGAGGCCCTGTCTCCAGCGTGTCGTTTACCCATTTAATATGGGCACATGTCTTAAAGCTAGCTTGCTCTTGTTGTTGGCTTCAATATTGATGCCTAGATTTTTGACAGTGAGCATTTATCTGCTTGAGAAATTGAAAGTCTGGCACTTTCTTCTCTCTACACTTTTGCCTTTTTGTTGAAGCCTTCATTTTGTTAAGACACACTTTCCTGGGGTTTTGCTAATTACTGGTAAGGTTGATAATACATTAGCATCTAACGTAAAAGGAAACCCAAAAGTCTTTTATAAACATATAAAAGGGTAGTGAAAGGAAGGGTGGAGCCGATTAGGGACCAAAAAGGCAGAGGGCATAGCTGAGGTACTAAATGAGTACTTTGCATCAGTCTTCACTAGAGAAGAGGATGCTGCCAGTGTAGCAGTAAAGGAGGAGGTAGTAGCGATATTGGATAGGATAAAAATAGATAAAGAGGAGGTACTTAAAAGGTTGGCAATCCTCAAAGTAGAAAAGTCACCCGGTCCAGGTGGGATGCATCCTAGATTACTGAGGGAAGTAAGGGTGGAAATTACGGAGGCTCTGGCCACAATCTTCCAATCCTCCTTAAATATGAGGGTGGTGCCAGAGGATTGGAGGTTTGCAAATGTTACACCCCTGTTCAAAAAATGGGAGAGGGCAAACGCGGCAACTACAGGCCAGTCAGCCTAACGTCCTTGGTGGGAGAACTTTTAAAGATAATAATCCAGGGCAAAATTAAGTGGCACTTGGAAAAGACTGGGCTAATTAATGAAAGTCAGCACGGATTTGTTAAAGGCAAATCCTGTTTGACTAACTTCATTGAGTTCTTTGATGAAGAAATGGAAAGGGTTGATGAGGGTAGTGCAATTGATATTGTGAACATGGACTTTCAAGAGGCTTTTGACAAAGTACCACATAATAGACTTGTAAGGAAAATTAAAGCCCATTGGGATTAAAGGGACAGTGGCAGTGTGGATATGAAATTGGCTAATGAACAGAAAGCAGAGGGTAATGATGAACTGTTGTTTTTCCGACTGGAGGAAAGTATACAGTGGTATTCCCCAGGGGTTGCTATTCAGACCACTGCTCTTTTTGAAACATATTAATGACTTGGACTTGGGTATACAGAGCATAATTTCAAAGTTTTCAGATGACACAAAACTCAGAAATGTAGTAAACAATGAGGAGACTTGAGGAGGACATAGACCGACTGGTGAAATCGACAGACACATGGCAGATAAAATTTAATACAGAGAAGTGTGAAGTGATAAATTTTGGTAGGAAGAATGAGGAGAGGCAATATAAACTAAATTTTAAAGGGGGTGCAGGTACAGAGAGACCTGGAGGTGTTTGCACACAAATCTTTGAAGGTAGCAGGACAAGTTGACTAGGCCGTTAAAAAAGCATATGGGATCCTGAGCTTTATTAATAGAGGCATAGAGTACAAAAGCAAGGAAGTTATGCTAAACCTTTATAAAACACTGGTTAGGCTTCAGCTGGAGTATTGTGTTCAATTTTGGGTACCACACTTCAGGAAGGACGTCAAGGCCTTAGAGAGGGTACAGAAGAGATTTACTAGAATAGTACCAGCGATGAGGGAATTATGTGGAGAGATTGGAGAAGCTGGGGTTGTTCTCCTTAGAGCAGAGAAAGTTAAGAGGAGATTTGATAGAGGTGTTCAAAATCATGAACGGTTTTGATAGAGTAAATAAGGAGCACCTGTTTCCAGTGGCAGAAGGGTTGGTAACCAGAAGACACAAATTTAAAGTGATAGGCAAAAGAACTAGAGGTGACATGAGAAAACATTTTTTACGCAGCAAATTGTTGTGATCTGGAATGCACTCCCTGAAAGGGTGGTGGAAGCAGATTCAGTTGTAACTTTCAAAAGGGAATTTAATAAATACTTGAAGGGAAAAGTTTACAGAGTATGGGGACATAGCCGGGGAGTCAATCTAGTGAACCTTCGTTGCACTGCCTCTAAGGCAAGTATATCCTTCCTCAGACAAGGAGACCAAAACTGTGCACAGTACTCCAGGTGTGATCTCACCAAAGCCCTGTACAATTGTAGCAAGACTTCCTTACTCTTGTACTCCAACTCCCTTGCAATAAAGGCCAACAAGCCATTTGCTTTCCTATTTGCTTGCTGTACCTGCATGCTAACTTTCTGTATTTCTTGTACGAGGACACCTAAATCCCTCTGAACACCAACATTTAATAGTTTCTCATCATTTAAAAAATATTCTGTTTTTCTATTCTTCCTACCAAAGTGAATAACCTTACATTTCCCCACATTATACTCCATCTGCCACCTTATTGCCCACTCACTTAAACTGTCTATATCTCTTTGCATGCTCTTTGTGTCCTCCTCACAGCTTACTTTCCCACCTAGCTTTATATTGTCAGCAAACTTGGATACATTACATTTGGCCCCTTCATTTAAGTCATTAATATAAATTGTTAATAGCTGAGGCCCAAGCTCTGATCCTTGCGGCACCCCACTAGTTATAGCCTGCCAACCTGAAAATGACCCGTTTATCCCTACTCTCTGTTTTCTGTCTGTGAACCAATCCTCTATCCATGCTAATATGTTACCCCCAACCCCATGAGCTCTTATCTTGCATTATGTGGCACTTTATCAAATGCCTTTTGGAAATCCAAATATACTACATCCATTGGTTCCCTTTTATCTACCCTGCTAGTTACATCCTCAAAAAACTTTAATAAATTTGTTAAACATGATTTTCCTTTCATAAAACCATGTTGACTCTGCTAAACGTATGATTTTCTAAGTACCCTGTTTCCACTTCCTTAATAATGGATTCCAGCATTTTCCCGACAACTGATGACAGGCTAATTGGCCTGTAGTTCTGTTTTCTCTTTCCCTCCTTTCTTGAATAACAGGGTTACATTTGCTACCTTCCAATCTGCTGGGACCGTTCTAGAATCTAGGGAATTTTGGCAGATCACTATCTCTGCAGCCACCTCTTTTAGAACCCTCGGATGTAGGCAATCAGGTCCAGGGAATTTGTCAGCTTTTAGACCCATTAGTTTCTCAAATACTTATTCTCTACTGATCTTAATTACTTTAAGTTCCTGCCTCTATTTTTGGTATGCTTTTTGTGTCTTCTACTGTGAAGACATACAAAATATTTGTTTTAAGTCTCTGTCATTTCCTTATTCCTCATTATAATTTCTCCTGTCTCAGCCTCTAAGGGACCAATGTTTACTTTGCTACTCTCTTCCTTTTTACATACTTGTAGAAGCTCTTGCAATCTGTTTTTATATTTCTTGCTAGTTTACTCTCATTCTATTTTCTCCCTTTTTATCAATTTTGGTCATACTTTGCTGGTTTCTAAAGCTCTCCAATCATCAGGCTTACTATTATTCTTTGTAACATTATAAGCCTCTTCTTTTAATCTAATACTATCCTTAACTTCTTTAGTTAGCCACAGATGGATCACTTTTCCTGTGGAGTTTTTATTTCACAATGGACTGTATATTTGTTGAGAATTTTGGAATATTTCTTGAAATGTTTGCCACTGCTTATAGAATCATAGAATGGTTACAGCACGGAAGAAGGCCATTCGGTCCATCAAGCCTGTGCCGGCTCTCTGCAAGACCACCTCAGCTAGTCCTACTCATCCGCCCTTTCCCCGTAGCCCTGCAAATTCTTTTCTTTCAGGTACTTATCCAACTCCCTTTTGAAAGCCGCAATTGAGTCTGCCTCCACCACCCTTTCAGGCAGTGCATTCCAGATCCTAACCACTCGCTGCATAAAAAAGTTTTTTCTTATGTCGCCTCTGGTTCTTTAGCCAATCACCTTAAATCTGTGTCCTCTGGTTCTCGACCCCTCTGCCAATGGGATCAGTTTCTCTCTATCTACTCTGTTCAGACCCCTCATGATTTTGAACACCTCTATCAAATCTCCTCTCAATCTTCTCTGTTCTAAGGAGAACAACCCCAACTTCTCCAGTCTATCCACGTAACTGAAGTCCCTCATCCCTGGAATCATTCTCATAATTCTTTTCTGCACCTACTCTAAGGCCTTCAAATCCTTCCTAAAGTGTGGTGTCCAGAATTGGACACAATACTCCAGTTGAGGCCGAACCAGTGTTTTATACAGGTTCATCATAATTTCCACGCTTTTGTACTCTATACCTCTATTCATGAAGCCCAGGATCCCGTAAGCTTTTTTAACTGCTTTCTCAACCTACCCTGCCATTTTCAATGATTTGTGCACATATACCCCATGATCTTTCTGTTCATGCACCCCCTTTAGGATTGTACACTTTAGTTTATATTTCCTCTCCTCATTCTTTCTACCAAAATGTATCACTTCACATTTTTCTGAGTTAAATTTCATCTGCCATGTGTCCGCCCATTCCACCAGCCTGTCTATGTCCTCTTGAAGTCTATCACTATCTTTCTCACTGTTCACTATACGTCCAAGTTTTGTGTCATCTGCAAATTTTGAAATTGTGCCCTGTACACCCACATCCAAGTAATTAATATATATCAAGAAAAGCAGTGGTCCTAGAACCGACCCCTGGGGAACACCACTGTATACCTTCCTCCAGTCCGAAAACAACCGTTTAGCACTACTTTCTGTTTCCTGTCACTTAGCCAATTTCGTATCCATGCAGCCACTGTCCCTTTTATTCCATGGGCTTCAATGCTGGCAAGCCTATTATGTAGCACTTTGTCAAATGCCTTTTGGCATTGCCCTCATCAACCCTCTCTGTTACCTCATGAAAAAACTCGATCAAGTTGGTTAAACACGATTTGCCTTTAACAAATCCGTGCTGGCTTTCCTTAATTAATCCACACTTGTCTAAGTGACTGTTAATTTTATCCCTGATTATTGTTTCTAAAAGCTTCCCCCACTACCGAGGTTAAATTGACTGGCCTATAGTTGCTAGGTTTATCTTTACACCCTTTTTTGAACAAGTGTGTAACATTTGCAATTCTCCAGTCCTCTGGCACCACCCCAGTTTCTAAGAAGGATTGGAAGATTATGGTTAGTACCTCCACGATTTCCTCCTTTACTTCCCTCAGCATCCTAGGATGCATCCCATCCAGTCCTGGTGACTTATCTACTTTAAGTACAGCCAGTCTTTCTAGTACCTCATCTTTATCAATTTTTATCCCATCCAATATCTCCTCTACCTCCTCCTTCATTATGTATATGGCAGCATCTTCTTCCTTGGTGAAGACAGATGCAAAGTACTCATTTAGTACCTCAGCCATGCCCTCTGCCTCCATGTGTAGGTCTCCTCTTTGGTCCCTAATCGGCCCCACCCCTCCTCTTACTACCCGTTTAATATTTATAAGCCTATAGAAGACTTTTGGATTACCTTTTATGTTAGCTGCCATTCTATTCTCATACCCGCTCTTTGCTCCTCTTATTTTCTTTTTCACTTCTCCTCTGAACTTTTTATATTTAGCCTGATTTTCAGATGTATTCTTGACCTGACATCTGTCATATGCGCTCTTTTTCTGCTTCATCTTACTCTCTATCTCTTTTGTCATCCAAGGAGCTCTGACTTCAGTTGCCCTGCCTTTCCTCCAAGTGGGAATGTACCTCGACAGTACCTGAACTATTTCCTCCTAAGCCCATTGTTCCTCTACAGTTTTGCCTGCCAATCTTTGATTCCAATTTACCCGGACCAGATCCGTTCTCATCCCACTGAAATTGGCCTTCCTCCAATTAAGTATTTTTACTCTAGATTGCTCCCTGTCCTTTTCCATAGCTAATCTAAACCTTGTGATACTATGATCACTGTTCCCTAAATATTCACCTACTGACACTTGCTACTATCATACCTTTTAATTTAATTTCCCAATCTACCTTAGCCAACTCGCCCCTCATACCCATGTAATTGGCTTTATTTAAGTTTAAGACTCTAGTTTCGGATCTAAATATTTCACTCTCAATCCCGATATGAAATTCCAGCATATTATGATCACTCTTCCCCAGGGGATCCTTAACTATGAGATTACTAATTAACCCTGTCATTACACACTACAAGATCTAAAATAGCCTGTTCCCTGGTTGGTTCCATTACATATTGTTCTAGGAAATTGTCTTGAATGCATTCCATGAACTCATCCTCCAGACTGCCTTTGCCAATTTGATTTGCCCAGTCTATATGTAGATTAAAGTCCCCCACAATTATTGCATTACCTTTGTTACAAGCTCTTATTATTTCTTGATTAATATTCTGCCCAATGGTATAGCTACTGTTTGGGGGCCTATAAACTACTCCCACCAGTGTTTTCTGCCCCTTGTTATTTTTTATCTCCACCCATACTGATTTAACTTCCTGATCTTCCAAGCCAATATCCTTTTTCACTACTGTCCTCATGTTATCCTTTATTATCAGGGCACCCCCCCCCCCCCCCGCCACTCCCTGTTTTCCATTCTGCCTGTCTTTTTGAAACATCAAGTACCCTGGAATATTTAGTTCTTAACCTTGGTCGCCTTGCAACCACGTCTCTGTAATGGCTATTAGACCAAACCCATTTATCTCTATTTGTGCCTTTAATTCATCTATCTTGTTACATAAGAACATAAGAAATAGGAGCAGGAGTAGGCCAATCGGCCCTTCGAGCCTGCTCCGCCATTCAATAAGATCATGGCTGATCTGATCCTCACCTCAAATCTAAAGAACACAAGAAGTAGGAGCAGGACCCGGCCACTCAGCCCCTGGGCCCGCTACGCCACCCACAGGGCCTCGACCGATCCGAACTCAGCCTCATGTCCAATTTCTTGCCCACTCCCCGTAACCCCTAATTCCCTTTACTTCTAGGAAACTGTCTATTTCTGTTTTAAATTTATTTAATGATGTAGCTTCCACAGCTTCCTGGGGCAGCAAATTCCACAGACCTACTACCCTCTGAGTGAAGAAGTTTCTCCTCATCTCAGTTTTGAAAGAGCAGCCCCTTATTCTAAGATTATGTCCCCTAGTTCTAGTTTCACCCATCCTTGGGAACATCCTTACCGCATCCACCCGATCAAGCCCCTTCACAATCTTATATGTTTCAATAAGATCGCCTCTCATTCTTCTGAACTCCAATGAGTAGAGTCCCAATCTACTCAACCTCTCCTCGTATGTCCACCCCCTCATCCCGGGGATTAACCGAGTGAACCTTCTTTGTACTGCCTCGAGAGCAAGTATGTCTTTTCTTAAGTATGGACACCAAAACTGTATGCAGTATTCCAGATGCGGTCTCACCAATACCTTATATAACTGTAGCAATACCTCCCTGTTTTTATAATCTATCCCCCTAGCAATAAAAGCCAACATTCCGTTGGCCTTCTTGATCACCTGTTGCACCTGCATACTAACTTTTTGATTTTCTTGCACTAGGACCCCCAGATCCCTTTGTACTGCAGTACTTTCCAGTTTCTCGCCATTAAGATAATAACTTGTTCTCTGATTTTTCCTGCCAAAGTGCATAACCTCACATTTTCCAATATTGTATTGCATCTGCCAAATCTCTGCCCACTCACCCAGCTTGTCTATATCCCCTTGTAGGTTTTTTATGTCCTCCTCACTTTCTACAAATGCTTCATGCATTCAGATAAAGAGCCTTTAATTTTAACTTTTCACCATTATGCCCTGCTTTCACCTTATTCGCTGATGCACTATTACCGTTAAACTCCCTGTCCCTTCCTGTCACACTCTGTTTATATTTACCCAAATCACTACACTGCTCCATTGCCTTGACTTTTCTCTTTAGATTTCTAAAATTCCCCTCACCTGACCCTTCCCCCCCGCCTTTTTATTTTAAAGTCATATCTACAGCCCTAGTTATTAATGGAACAGCTCTCTCTTTCCCCAGTACTGGTGCCAGTGCCACATGAATCGAAACACCTTCCTCCCACACCACTCTTTGAGCCGCGCATTTAACTCTCTAATCTGTTTGTCCCTATGCCAACTTGCGCGTGGCTCAGGTAACAATCCAGAGATTATTAATTTTGAGGTTCTGCGTTTTAATTTGGACCCTAGCTCCTCAAACTCTCTCAGCAGAACCTCATTCCTAGTTTTACCTATGTCGTTAGTTCTTACGTGGACCACAACAACTGGATCCTCCCTCTCCCACTCCACATTCTTCTCTAGCCACGAGGAGATATCCTTAACCCTGGCACCGGACAGGTAACACAGCCTTTGGGCTGCAGAGAACTGTATCTATCCCCCTGACCATACTGTCCCCTACCACTACATCATTCCATTTCAATCCCCCCCACTTGAATGGCCTCCTGGACCATGGTGCCATGGTCAGTTTGCTCATCCACCCTGCAAACTCTGCCCTTATCCAAACAGGCAGCAAGAACCTTATACCTGTTGGATAAGGGCAAAGGCCTAGGCTCCTCCAGCACTGCACCTGGGGTCCCCTGACGTGCCTGAGTCGCAGTCACACCCTGCTGTCCCTGACCACTAACCAGACCTGTACCACTAGCTAACCTAAAGGGTGTGACTGCCTCCTGGATCAAAGTGTCCAGGTAACTCTCCCCCGCCCTGATGTCCCGCAATGTTTGCACCTTGGACTCCAGCTCAACAACTCTGAACTGAAGTTCCTCGAGATGCAAACATTTAATGCAGACTTGATGCTCTCCACAAACACCACCTGCACTGCCATCCCTATATAACCTTATTTTATTTATTTAATTAAAGTTTATGCATTTAATTAACTTAGCTTATAGTTTAGTTTTTTAACTAGTTACTTTATCTAGTTTAAGTTATAGGTAGATTAAATTAAATATTTACCTGCAACACTAGGCACTACACGTATTGAAAGAAAAAAAGAAAGACTTGCATTTATATAGCACCTTTCACAACCACCAGATGTCCCAAAGCACTTTACAGCGAATTAAGTACTTTTTGAAGTCACTGTTGTAATGTAGGAAACGCGGCAGCCAATTTGCACACAGCAAGGTCCCACAAACAGCAACGTGATGAAGACCAGATAATCTTTTTTTTTTGTTATGTTGATTATGGGATAAATATTGGCCAGGACACCGGGGTTAACTCCCCTGCTCTTCTTCAAAATAGTGCCATGGGATCTTTTACGTCCACCTGAGAGAGCAGACGGGACCTCGGTTTAACGTCTCATCCGAAAGATGGCACCTCCGGCAGTGCAGCACTCCCTCAGTACTGCACTGGAGTGTCAGCCTAGATCTTTGCGCTCAAGTCGCTGGAGTGGGACTTGAACCCAGAACCTTCTGACTTAGAGGCGAGAGTGCTACCAACTGAGCCACTGGAGGCAAAAAGCAGCATCTCCTTTCCCCTCTGCTCTGAATTCCCACTCTGTCCAAATTTCCAACATTAACACTCTGTTTGGAAGCACTCCGTTTAAGACCTGGGTATCCAAGAAGAGACCTCTTATCGGCACCTCCGCCTCATAAGAGAGACAGTAACTGAGTTATACCAATTGCTGTACATTGATCCACAGACATCAAGGACTTAGGACATTTCTTCCCATTGCTGTGAATATCATTATGGCATTAAGCTTCTACGCCAAACAATTCTTCCAGGCTACGACATCTACCAGTTTGCAGTTCAATCCTGTATAAAATACATTTCATTTATAAAGCACCTTTCACATCCTCAAGACGTCCCAAAGCACTTCACAACCAATTAATTACTTTTGACGTGTAAGCACAGTTACTTTATAGACAAAACAAGAGACTGATGTCATGTTTGCCAAGGGAAACGCCTTCATTACATTCCCAATGGAAAGTAAATACCATCTGGAAAGGACACAGAACTTTTACCATCTAGAAGGTTTCCCAAGAGTCTGGGGGCTAGAAATTCATTATAGCCAAGGAATGGGCAGTGTCAGTAGAAAAGTTGGAGAATTAGCGCCAGGCGCTAATGCTTTAAACTGCATGCAAAATTCATGCTCATTGCTCAAAGAAATGATTGGAGCACTAATTCAAGTCTTTGGCGTTACACTCAAAGGGTGGACCAATATCAGGTGCAGTCTAATCGCAAGTCACGATTGCCACAGGGTTTTTTCAATTCTTAAAGGGGAGGTTCATTGATGTTGCAGAACCACATTTTCAGCATTGCTGGCTGTGCAGCTGCCTCAGCAAGCAGCAGCAGGTCAAGGAGAAGGAGCCAGAGGACTGAAGCAGCTGTACTCATGGCAGATCCATGCTCCAGGGAGAGAGCCTGCAATTTCTGCGATCACGCATTGGAGGCATTGGTGTTCACTGTGGAGAGATGGAGGGTGGTGCTCTACCCGGAAAGTGGCAGGAGGCCCTAGCCACAAGTCTTCCGCACCATGTGGAGGGAGGTAGTGCAGCACGTCTCAAACAGCACTGTGGTCCCCAGGACCCACACACAGTGCAGGAAGAAATTTAATGACCTCACTCGGGTGGTCAGGGTGAGTGAATGCTTCAACAAATGATACATACCACCATCTGAACCATAGTCTTCACACACTGCCCAAAGCACCACACCCCCAGCACTCACCCACCAACAATCTCTACCTACCAACATTCACACCCACATCTCACACCTTGCACACAATGACAGCTATTCAACTATGGCAGGCACATCACCCAAACACATTGCTCCACATTCACTCACATACTTTCCTTTCTCTTGCAGGCCAAGGTGGCTCACAACAGGAGGGAGCCACCTCATTATCATTTGACTTCCGGGTTTGGCGTTGATTGCGCGGCAGTGGGCATGAGGACGATCCGCAGGACGCGATCTCAACTCTAGTATTTAAAGGGCCAATACAAAATGGAATTTGGAGGAGTTTGGAGTTGGAAGCAAGAGAGGAAGAACTTTGACAATGGATTCAGAATGCTCAAATGCTTTGCCGCACTTCAATGATGCCTCCCTTGATGTACTGCTGGGGCCTGTGAGGAGCCAGCGAGAGATACTCTTCCCCAGCAATGGGAGGAAGAAACCTGCTGCTGTCACAAAGAAGGCATGGCTAGAGGTGGCTCAGGAGGTTAGCAGCAAGAACATTGTGTCACTTTCCTGGATTCAGTGCAGGAAGCGCTTTTATGACCTAACCAGGACAGGAAAATTAGTTCACATTCACCTACATCCTGCTGTGCACATCATCCCACCTCCTCACTCTGCCTTGTCAAGCCGACTCCATCACATCACTCCTCACACATACTTACCTTGCAAGCGCACCCTTCATTTTTTTCTATGCACTTCCTCACATCCCCATCTATGCATCCACCACTGCCACTCACCCTCATCCTTATGCAATTTCATGCCTCTCCCTGATAGTCACCCTTACCAAATGCATTGCATCCACCAGGTGAACACATACCATTACAGTCACTCATAGGTCTGTTTTTTCCCTGTTGCAGAAGAGAGCACAGCACATTAGGGAGAGGGAGAGAACCAGACGTGGTCCTCCACAGATCTCACAGCTAACAACTGCAGAGGAGGAAGCGTTAGAGATCAGTGGCATTTCGCCATCCTGGCCATCGAAGATGGGGACCTCCCAGCTACCTGGTGACACAATTAAATATCAGCGACCCACATGTCATATGGCACCCAGTCATGTTGACTTGATTTCAACAGCGAGTGCAATATGATCATCTTCATAATGATAAGTTGCAACATTCTTACCTTGCCAGTATTAATTCATATCTTTTCTCTCCACCAGGGCCTTCACGTGTGCAGGAGGAGTCCATGGACCTCGCGGATGATGACGAATCCTCAGAGGAGTTGATTCCTTCTGAGGGTGCACTGTCACAGGACTCATGCTTACCATGCACCAGTTCAGATAGTTGGGTTTTCACCTGGTGTCTCATACTTCACAAGTGAGCAAGAACAGACAGTGTTGGCAGGGACAGCTGTGGAGAGTCCACGTCGGAAGGTGCAGCCGTCTCTGCTTAGCTGGACACAGATGCTCAGCTGGACACAGATGCTGTACCTCGGGAGCCATTGATGAAAAGGATAATCATTGAGGAGCATCAGAGAATGTGCTATATACTGACAGGCCTTCCAAGCACACGGACCACAATAGCAGAGAGAATGGAGGAGTCTGCCTCAAGCACAAGTGGGTTGATGTCGCAGGGCATTACGATGATGTCTTCTTTTGCATGGATAGAGTGGCCAACTCCATGGAACATCAAACGCGGCAATCAAATGAGTCCATGCAGGCCTTGACCACGGCCGTGCACAGTCTGGATGCCAACATGTCTGCCGCCTTAAATAGGATGACAGATACCTTAGCCTTGGCCTTACAGTGGTGCACTGATCTGCACAAAAGTGCTCTCCAGCAGAGTGGTAGCAGTGAGTGAAGTGTAGCTAGCCCATGAGAGGGATGATGGCGAAAGGGGACATTGAAGTTGGAGCTCCACTCAAAGCACCCGTTGCCCCCACCTCCCCACAGCCAGTACCTGACATGCTGCCTCCTCTTCCAATAGCCAAGTCTGCCCCTGCACAGGTGCAGGTGGAGCATTCTTTGGCGGGGCCCTCACAGGCTCCAAAACCCAGAGGGCGTCGGCCAAAAGCATGTCAACAGTCAGAGCAGGGATCTGAGCAACCTGCCTCTACCTCTGCTGAAACCACAGGGGTTGCACCATGTAGGAGCTGTCGGAAAAGGAAGAGTAAACCTTTGTAGTTGCACAAGGGTATGCACATTGGTGTATGAGAACATGTTATGTTGAGAAGTTTCTGTTCTTTAGTAGAATCACATACATTTTATTATTTTGCACCACTTTCCTGTCTTGCCCATTCTTGGTTGCTGGGTGGTAAGTTGCCTTTTTACTTGCTTGATGATGAATGGGAAGACATGAATTGATGGGGACTAATGGGGGGATGTGCAAGGGGTCATTGGTTGTTTGCAGGACTGCTTTGCATCAGTGGCATTGGGGGCGGTGGGAAGAGTAGCTGTTGCATGTGGTTCTGACATGGGTCCACTGGTGCAACCTAAGTTAACCTTGCATTAATAAGGGCATCGCTGGCATCCCGGGCAGCAAAGTGAGTAGCTGGTGCTGCTTTGCCTTCATCACCTTTCTCCTCCTCATCCTCCTCCCCCTCTTCCTCTTCCTCCTCAAAATCGTCCGCAAATGATTTGCGCTCTGCGCCTTGTTCCTCCTGTAGGTTCAACCTCGCTGCTGCGCAATGTTGTGCAGAGCGCAGCACACCACATCCTGGCTGGCGTGTACTGAAGAGCGCCTCCAGATCTGTCTAGACACTTGAAGCACATCTTCAGCATGCTGATGGCTTGTTCAATCACACATCTGGTGGTCATATGGCATTCATTTTAGCACTGTTGGGCTTCATTGGTCGGGTTTCTGACAGGTTTCATCAGCCAAATTTGAAGTGGGTATCTTTTGTCTCCTAGCAGCCACTCCTTAAGTGTGCTTGCCTGTCCAAAGACATCAGGGAGCTTGGGCTGCCGCAGGACAAAAGCATCATGGCAGCTCCCTGGGAATCTTGTGCACACTTGCATAAAAATCTTTCTGTGGTTTCAAACCAGCCACACATTGATGGAGTGGAAGCTCTTGCGGTTCACGAGTACTCCTGGTTGATCTAGGGGTGCGCGGATTGCCACGTGGGTGGAATATTGCTCCAATTGAGTGATTATCATATGTTAATAGGCAACCCGGCACTCCCGAGGGGTTTGCGAGTAACCAGCCTAATGCACTTGAGTTAAACATGGAAGTTGGCGGGTTGGAGCCGGCTAACCGATGCGCTCGCATTTTTGCCAGTTTTAAACCCCCACCCTCACCCAAACCCCCCTATATGTCAACCCCAATGCATACATGAATAGGAAAGAATACCACACCAGGAATCTGCACATCATTTCAGAGCACAGAAATGTAATCCTGCAAGTTAATGCCTGATATCCAGGAGCAGCCGCATATATACCAACCTAAAATCTCAGGGGGAAAAACCAAAGCTGACATAGCCCCCAAAAACTTCACAATTCAAAAAATGATTTTTTTTTAAAGAGAAATCTTAGGTTTTACAAAAAAAAGCTGTCAGTGTTCTTTCTGTATTGTTTCAGTTATATTTATACTTGCCTTTCTAGGTGCATAAGAACATCCTCACCAATGTTGTCCACACCTTCCCCAGTTAGTTCAGTTAGATCTCATGGGAGCAGTTCCAGTACCAGTGGATCATCCCCCTCCTCAACCATTAACATTCCACAGCGTATCCATCAGTTGGCTGCTAACCATGTCAACATCACCAACAGCATTCTCTACAGTTACGACTACTGGGAAATGGCTGATAATCTGACCAAGGAGAACAAAGGTATATATTTTAGCTCAATTGGAGATGACGTACAGTAGTTTGAACTGCATTAACAGTGGCATTTCTGCTTGCCTGTCTGAGGTGTTTATTCCAAAGTACATAATAATGAGATAATATTCACAAATGCACAAAATGAGGTCCAGAAACAGAACAATGTGAACTTCGAATATGAAAACATGCACTTTTACCTATCCTTCTCTGGCGTTCATAGATTTCCATTTTGTGTCTCCATTATTTTGGAAGTAGTTTTAAAAGAACACTTCAGGCAAGCTCCATGCTCAGATTTAAATACATAGGGGGAAAAATTCAGTTGGTTGCGCCTCCCGTTAGCGCCTTAAGAGGGCGCAAATGGGGCGCAAAGCAACTAGCGCCCGGGCGCGGCGATGTTTGCGCCGCTCACGAAATTAACTGGACATTTTGCGGCAGCGCTAAACACTACCGCCACGATCTCCTGCACCGGCAGATCGTGACGTCAGTTGAGTGCGCAATGCCCCGGTAGTGCCCCGGAGCGGATATTGAGTGGCGCCGCCTGCCGCTAGCAACGACAGGTTGAGGGGAGCGTTTTGCAGTCAGGAAGGGACTGGGGGAGCGCTATTTAAAGACGACCGCTTCCTGCCTTTTTTTGTTGGAGACATTTTTGAACCACGCATTCTGAGAGAGAGAGACTTCTGGAGAGATTCAACGCTGTGTGAAGGAGTTTTGGGTACTGAGCAGCACTTTGCAGGTTCATTTTGATTTGCCCTTCCTTGTATCGATTTAGAAGAGACTGTGGGGGTTGCACTCTAAGCTCTTTCCCTGGTTCTCTCCATTGTTCTTTCCAGCAGATTTGATGTACAGGTCTCTCCAGGCCAAGATTCAAGGCTGCAATGAGCAGGATGTGGATGGAAAGCAAGATCAACCCTCCCCTTTAAGAACTGGCCAGCGCCATTGTGTCTGTGTTCCAATGCTGACTGACATCACATGAGCTTCGCCAGCGCTCTGAGTTAGCGCCTCGCTCCTCGGCCTTTGCGCCTTAAGACAGATGTGTAGCGCCTGATTTAGCACTCCAATCACCTCCAGGGGTGATAAAAGTCAAGTTTGCAGTCGAAGGCGATAATTAGCGCCAGGCGCTAATCTTTGCGCCCGGACGATAATTGCACCCCAAACGGGGCGATACTGAATTTTTCCCCCATAGGATTTACTAGTAAATCAAACAAGTTTGCCAAGCCCCCTGTGTGTAGCTCCCCCTTTTTCACCATTACAAATCACAACCTGTAAATGTCTATAGTGGTTTCTGGCAAGTTTGTATAAACCTAGTTACCATACTCAAAACGATCATTATCAACATTTTACAATTCAGGATTTTTTTAATGTTTCATTGATGTTTTATTGATAAGTAATCAGAACAATATAAAAAGATAAGAAATATCACACTTCATATAGGGGCAGAGAGAATATTGACTATAACACATGTTATAATGACTGACACATAGATCTAAGATTTCTGATTGGTTCCTTTACCAGCAGAGCAGGGTTTCTGCCTGCCCTGGAAATGGCCCCTGACTCCAGCTATATTTGTGGCACCATTGTCATTTGCATGCAGGAGGTAGTCTCCCGTCCTGAACCAGGGAGTTGCATCAGACTGGGAGTGGAGACTTACTGCACCAGACTTCAGGGACCTGCCACAGTGGGAGAAAGAAGGCAACCACTGGGCTGTCTGAAGAAAATATTTTATTTTGTGTAAAAATCTTTTTTTCCTACTGATGGGGTATGTGCACGGTCCGCACACTGGGAGTGTTGGCACAGGCCCCTCTCTTTGATTGAATTCCCAAGGACCCCTTTGCTACCCTTAAAACACTGGATGCTGGGTCCTGTGCCCAGTTCTCAATAGGGCAAGTGGCAGAAACACATTTTAATTTCATTAGCACGTGCCCACCCATTTATGCACCTTCTTAAGTTATTTTCGTTTCTAAATGTCCACTGGAATGTAAACAGGAAATTAACGGTGAAAAGCTGACAAATGTACTGTGCCTACATTTCATGCATACTTTCAAATGTGTCCTGAGATGAAAATTTGACAGTATTATCCATAAAGGAGTTAATTAATGTTCATAATTTTTTTTTAAATCATAACATTTCTATTTCCTTCAGTTCAAATGAATTTTGGCAGTTCAGATTCACTCCAAGTGTGGCATCTCAAATATTCCTATATTCAGCTCAATATTCCCTGCAGTTGTTTAGATACAATCTGCAATTATTGCTGCATAATGAAAATATTGAAAATAATTTGGCTTGACCTACATTTCTGTCACACAATTTTCACATCCACAATAGTAACTGAGGTACAGCTGAATAGGATGATGTAAGCTTGGTCTGTTTTGCTCAAAATTGGTCTTGCAAAGTTTGCTTAATTTTTTTTTAATGAACCAGTTACTCATTGTCATATAATGATGGGAATGTCATCAAATAATGTCACATGATACAACATCATATAACCTTGGTGCAACCTGCATATCAAATGAGAACTTTCAAATTTAACATGGAATTTAACAGTTTAAGATAAAGTCTGATCATGATCAATTAAAATGGTTTCTAAATACTGTACATTTTTCTACTTCCAGGCCAACCCTAAATCCAGCAATCAAACTAGGATTTACATCAGACCTGTCAATTACCATGCATTTTTAGGGAAATATTTATTTTGTTTAAAATAAAAATATAATCTTTCTGTGTCACTCATTGAAAAAACAACACAGCTCTATTAACTTCAATGTGCTTCCAATCTGTTTTACTATTTTTCTTCTCACTTTTGACATGGTGTGATTTAAAAAAAATCTATGCCCCATTGCATTACAAAGTAACTTTAGTATCTTCTCTTTTCAGAGTTCTTTCATGACCTTGATGCACGGATGGGACCTATAACACTACATAGCAGTATGACACATCTTGTTCAATACACTCAACAAGGACTGCATTGGATACGAATCAGTAATCACATGTTGTAGTGGCTTTACCAATTAGCAGCTTACATGTACTTCCAGTTCTAAAGTGTTGAACTGCTGGTTTACTCAGAAAGGCTCTTGAGTACATTGAAAGAAATCTTTGCATTGGAATGTCAAGCCTTAAATTTGGTTCTTCCTTGATATTAAAGAGTATTAGGCTTCAATCTATGAATATGTCAAGAGATTGAAGAAGCACCAGTGCAATTTTTCAGCACTCTTTCCTCTTGTTTCCTGTCTCTCGGCACTCTCCTATCTCTCATATCAGGAAATACCCGTCTACAGTTGTTGAATAGTACAATCTTTGAGTTACAATAAATTTGTTCATATTGACTGTTCACAGGACTTCACAGACAACCATACATGTGTAAACTTCAAACATTTTTTTTCTTTCTCTTGCAGGTTTCTACCTATAATGATACATTATAAAGTAATTTAAAAATAATAATCAAATTCCATTCTTCATATTTTATAGCAAAAGCTGAAAAGAGTAAGTGCAATTTATGGCAATAAGTAATAAATGATTATCTGTTAATCAGAAGACCAACTAAGTTAAGACTGATAATGGTGTTAATAATGACAGAGAGGGAATTCCAATTTAGAAAAAGTAAATGCTGTCTAAGAAATATGAGTGAGAGTGTGTGTAGTAATTGTAAATGATTCATTGAGTTTATTTCGAGAAGGTTAAAAGGGTTTTCTAAGGTTCAAATATTAATTGGTAGGTTTTTGACATAAAATTCTGCCTCACCTCATGCTATTAAACTTTTTATAAATAGGATTGTGTCATTTCAAAAACTAAATAAAAGTTAGCATTCTTCAGGTTAGTTGAAAATTTCTGGGCATTATTTGCAGAACTATGTTTGTCTCTCACAAATTCCATACAGTAGTCCAGATGGCAGTATGGAAATATTGTAAATTTGTCCCATCTTTCTGCTTTCAACATAGTCACCTGCACCTGGAATTTCCGTGGGGTTCTTCTAATCTTCTGCCATAACTTCAGGGAAAGATCAGCGGAAACCCTGAAGCGACCCAGGATTTCTGCCGATCTTCTGCAAAAGTTATAGCCAGTGATCGAGGAACCCCTGTGGAAATTCTACCCCTAGAGTCCAGCAACATTCTGTCCAGTAAATACGCATTCTACGTAAATGATATTTCAACAACAGGAAATACCTTTTCTGCAAAAGGAAGCGAAGTGTCAGTCCAAGATTAAAATGGGAAAATCTATTACTCAAAATATCAGTTATAGGACACTCTCCAAAGAAAGACGCAAATGTCTTTACTTCATCCTGTTTCCTAGAAATTTTTAAATATGAATTTTCTTTTTTACAATATATTTTTTAGGTTCAGTGCTAATTTTAGGAATAACAATATACGATAAGGTCGGGTGGGCGAGTTGCTTGTCTACCACCAAGCTACACTATAGTAATGAGAGCTGTCATCAGGCAATAAGTAATAGCACTAGTAAAATAGAAGCCTCAGATAAACAGGATCAACTATTGGGACAGGTTTTCAAGGGCATAACAATATTGATGACAACAAATCATCATTTAGAACCTTGTTTAATTAATTCAGATTTCATCTAGAGATTATTCCCCCTTTATTTTATAATGCTAAGCCGTAATATTTTGTCAGCTATTACCAGTATAGACTTTAGGGGATTAAATTCATTAGTATTCTGTAATAGCAGTGCTGTAAAGATTAATACCTTACTGAGCATTACATCTGCTCTGTCGTATTCAACTTGTCGGATCTTTGACTATTGCAGTAAATAATTTGGTGGGAACATTTATTTTTTATCCATAATATCATTTTAGTCCATTATTAGTCCATTATTTAATTATTTATAGTCACAACAGGCCACATCTCTTTTTATTTTTTTGTTAATTGTCTTTTCACCTATTCCTCTTTGTAATGTTTGTGAAATAGTTCAAATTTTACTCCTTCAGCAAGGAATGTTTGATATGTCAAAGTGCATTATTTACTTACAAAGCACATCTTTCTGTTTAATTATAATATTGTATAATGTATAAAATTGTCTAATGTTAATGCATTTAACTTATATACAAAATTAGTTTACTTTTCAGTCTGCCGTAAGGTATCTAACACCCTCACCACTGCTGTCTTTGATTTTATATTTTTGGATGAAATGTACTGTTATCTGAAAATTGGCATTTCCTAGCCAATCAAATTACCATAATTAGCAGTGAAATTGTATAATAGTAATTAAGATACAGACAGGCATGTACATGTGAATGAAGCCTCGGGAGTCAGTCATGCTCTTGTTTGGAGTAATTTGTATTAAACTGAATTCATTATGGTTTTACAGTATTATTTACTGTAAAAATGAAGACTATTGTATAAATATATGGTCCTGTTGACCAAAAAATGGATAGTTCTGTATTTTAAAAATGCATTTTCATTTTGAGCCTAAATTCTTGCAGATTCTTGCTCCTCAATTTGTCCACATCAATGTTTCTGGAAAGATCATTGTAAAGTTAATCTTGCTCAATTGTAATTGGACAAGCCTTAAAGATTTTTAACAAAAAGCACTTTTATATGAAAAAGTAAATACTAATTGGAGACATCAAAAACATTACTGTTTTATGTCTTTTGTCATAATAAACAGGCAAGTCAGCAGGTAAATCAAACTTAAGAGGGCTTTGCTGGGTCAAAAGAACTATAATCACCTGGTGGAGGGCATCTCAAAACATATCAGTAACAAATTTTATCTTTCACAGGCTCTATTATTCCAACAAAAGCATATTTCCTACTAGTTTTACAGTAAACAGAAGATTTGTTCTAGCAATTATAAGCTAAGAGGACAGTTTCATCTTCTTAGTAATTGAAGCATGAATTACCCTGGCCTTGAATTTCTTCCATTTTACTGCCTGGCTGGTTTCGGGACAGCCAGATGACGAAAATGGTTGGTGAGGTGTTCCGTTGAATCACTTCCCCCTTAACAATGGCCATCAGCATTTTCCTCTGACATGAGGACAGCGTAGCATTGCCAACTCTGGTCGGACGTATTCCTGGAGGTTTCAGCACATGACCTTCTGCCTCCAACTGCCCCGCCCCCCTCCCACCCACACTCCTGCCATTGGTCGCCCAAAACATCCATCCACATGGTGCATGCCTTCCCACACCAATTAGAAAGCAAAAAGACTCTTCATTGCCCAATTGGATGATTCTTGACTGTCAGTCAAACAGCCTTTTTTCCCAGCTCCAATATTTTTATAACTAATAAACAGAAGTGTTCATTTTTTTTTTAATGCCCCTATGAATTTTTCTCCAGGGTTACTCGCAGCAGTGTCCTGGCGATTAATCTTCAATTCCTGGAGACTCCAGGCCAATCCGGTTGGAAACCTTAGGACAATGGCTAGATGCATCCATCAAAATACAGCCTGCTGGCATTCATGGCAACCACCTGATTTCTGTTTGTGGTTGGCCCATCACTAAGAATGCCATTAAGGGGCATTCAGTGATAATACTGACAGGTAGAACTGCATTTAAAGTGAACCTTTAGGATAGGATCTTCAAATTGCTATAAATTTGCTTGTGAGCAATCGCTGAAAATAATTTTTCACTTTTTTGATCCAAATCTTTCTACTAGTTTCAACGTTGTTCTTTGTTTTCTGGGGCTTTCTTTATGTACCTCATTCAACACAGGCAGCAATGGTGCATCTATTAGAGATTCCCCTCTACTTGTGCTATTTAGAGGGAGAAGTGGATGAGGACCAATGCATGGAGGACAGGCTTATCAGGCAACACAGATGGCATCTGCCACCTACTCGTAGGTACTCACTGCCCCGCATTCACAGGGCAAGGCACACCTACCTCGACATGAGCAGTGGATTTGTGCCATATGCTTGAACCAGACCTGAAGCCCATTTCACGACGGATGGAGGTCCTTTTGGTCAAAGTCAGTGCCAGAATAGTAAGATTGCTGGGCACTGAGGGCGAGAATCCCCACAAGAGAGTGGTGCAGTTTGTATAGAAGGAGGTGGCAGAGGTAGTTAGTGCTACCTCCATCACCCAAGAACTGCTACAAAGTACTGGAAGAAGTTCACTGACCTCACAAGGGTAGCTAAGGTAAGTCTAAGTGCTGGTGCCAATAGACATTTACCACTCATACTGTCTTCATTCACTTCCTTACCTATCACACTATTTCTTTCTTGCCCAGCTCTCCACTCCCTCCCCCCCCCCCCCCCATTAAAGGAGCAGGCAGGTGCCTTTAGGTAGCAGCCACCTGTCAGATTGCTCACCCTCCCAATTGGCAAGCTGCCTATACGGAGCGTGATTAGCACTAACACTTCAATTATTACATTTCCAAGGCCTGGAAAATCCAGGGGCCCTATTCCGTTGCTGTAAGTACAATAGAGCAAAGCCCCTGGGGCGGGATAACAAACAGAAAACCTTTCAGTAAATTCTTTTAGCTACTGGATTTATCTTGTGCCTTCATAGAAACTTTCTTCTGTCTTTGAAAAATGGCAAAGGATCACGACATCAGACTTCATTTCAACTTTAACTAATAAGCAAATTTATTGAGCAAAAGATGAACATGCTACTATATAATGGTAATATATTACACGTAAATATTTTCAGTAGATATTATGCTAATCAGCTACTTGAACAAAACAATAAATGGTCACAATGGGCCAGAAATTTGGCTCCCTGGCTTCCCGTGGGTGCAAGGATCGCGCGCGCATCTATCTACCGCTGGGCCCACGGGGACTTCAGCTCCTGGGCCTCCCCCAACTGCCGGCGCGCAGTGCTTGTGTATCCCAGGGGCGTAGTTAGTGCGATGCGTCCCCTGGGATCACGTGGGCCATGGAGAGCCAATGGCAGCAGACCATCTTTCATTCATAGATTTGACAGGAAGACCTGTCAAATCTATGAATACAGATCGGCCCCAAAACATCCCTAAAACTACAAATAAATTTTTTTTAAAACATCACATTTTTAAAATAACTATAAATTACATTAATTAACTATTTTAAACAAAAATTTAAATTTTTGAAAAAATTAATTACATTTTTTAATGGAGCTAAAACTAAACTTATCTTTCTTTAAAGTAATTAAAAAAGATAAATCTATGGAAAAAAATTTACATTTTAATAAAATCAACACTTACCTTGTCAAAAGAAGGCCTTGCGCATCCTTTTTAAAAGTGTATCTTCTCCGTGCTTACCTTCACGGAGGAACCTGTAAAAAAATCCGAAGTGCGAGGCGAACGCGCTGGCTCTCCGGCGTGCGCGTTCGACCTCTGAACCCCTTTCCTCAGAGGAACGGAAGTGCCGGTTTCCTGCGCATGCGCAGTACATGCAAGAAACCGGCACTTTCGTTCCGTCCACGGGTGAGTACACAGTGCGTACTCACCCGACAACAGCCGAATTTCTGCCCCATTATATATGCTTAGCTATTACTTTGTAGTTAGCCTTTAAATATGCTTTTAAGTATTCTTTTCTTCTTGTCTTTCTAACTGCAAAAGCTAAACTGGCCAAACCTATGGCCGCGATTTTCTCCTCGGTGTCGGGATGGGTGCGGGTCAGCTGGTTTCCGGGTTCCAGTCCCGCCCCCAGCTGCCTCCACTCTACAGATGTGATTTTCCCTTGATTGGCCTTGTTGAGCCCATCCTGCGGGCTTACCGGCTAATTAACAGGAAGCGGGACTATGCCCCCTAGTCCTAGACTCTCCAGCCAGGGGAAACAACCTCTCAGCATCTACCATGTCAATCCCCCTCAGAATCTTATATGTTCCAATGAGATCACCTCTTATTCTTCTAAACTCCAGAGCATATAGGCCCAATCTACTCAATCTCTCCTCATGGGACCACCCTCTCATCCCAGGGATCAATCTAGTAAACCTTTATTGCACCGCCTCCAAGGCAAGTAGGTCCTTCCTCAGATAAAGAGACCAAAACTGTGCACAGTACTCCAGGTGCAGTCTCACCAAAGTCCTGTACAATTGTAATAAGACTTCCTTACTCTTGTACTCCAACCCCCTTGCAATAAAGGCCAACATGCCATTTGCCTTCCTAATTGCTTGCTGTAACTGCATGCTAACTTTCTGTGTTTCCTGTACGAGGACACCTAAATCTCGCTGAACTCCAACATTTAATAGTTTCTCACTATTTAAAAAATATTCTGTTTTTCTATTCTTCCTACCAAAGTGAATAACCTCACATTTCCCTACATTATACTCCATCTGCCACTTTATTGCCCATATTGCTTTATTGTCTATGCAGTTAGTAGTTCTACAATCATGCATAGTTTCTAATAAATTCTTTATAGTATGCATTCTGTCATTCTGCAAGACTGTTTGACATTTGACACCATTTCAGGGTGTGGAAATGCACTTATAGTTGTTATTTCTGAGGATCAGCGTTGATGCCTTGACGAAAGAGAGAAAGAAAGACTTGCATTTATATAGCGCCTTTCACGACCACCGGATGTCTCAAAGTGCTTTACAGCCAATGAAGTACTTTTGGAGTGTAGTCACTGTTGTAATGTGGGAAACGCGGCAGCCAATTTGCACACAGCAAATATGGGTAATTTTCTGACTGCACACTCCTAGCGGTGAGCCTCACTTGGAGGAAGTGCTTATCACAAATTCAGGCACTGACCATTTAAATTAATGCTCAGAAAATTGTGCTAGTGAATGCCCATATTTCCATATTTAATGGCCCTTGAGCAGGGGGACGAGATTCCCCACTGGGAATGCAAAGTTGGAAAATGATTCCTAACATGTCCTAAGAATGCCGTTTCATTTCACAAAAATTGACATGTTTGGGTTTATAGTCAATCTCACTTTCTGTAGATGGGAGAACACTTGCTGCAAATCCTTCAGCTGGTCCCGAATAATTGGGTGGTGCCACATCATCCAGGTACACTACAGAACAGCTAACCTATTATTTATACGGCGCTGGAACACAGCTGGGGCAATGCACAGCTCAAATGGTAGTAACTTGAACTGGAACAACCTTCCACTGGAATGAAAAGACACCTTGGACCTGCTGCCAGGATGTACAGCCTACTTGTGAATATGTAGAACGATGTCCAGTATGTTGATATATTTGGCCTTTTACAGGAAGTCCAAAACTCATCCACTCAAGGCATCAAGTATCTTTAACTGTCACCTCATTTATGTAATTGACATAAACTGTTCTTCCCATATGGCTTTGGGGCAGTGACCAGAGTAAATGCCAATGGGTCTGAGACTGGTTTAGTTATATCATCTGTTAGCATCTTTGCAATATATTGGTCTATCAATGCTTTCTTTGCTGGTGATCTGTGATAGAGGGTTAAGACAATGGGAGTAAGATCCGGGTGGAGAAGTCACATAGAAAGATTCAACAAATCTGTCTTTTCTGACACATCACCGGAGGCCTGTTCAGTAATTAATTTTATCTGTTCTTCAACAACATCATAAAGTTATGTCCCCACATAATTGCTTGACTAATTTACATTGCACCTAGCCTATCTTTGTGGAGCAACCATAGCCAAGGGGTTCTGTGGTGTTACTATGTGTGGTTCATAGACACTATCTATCAGTTTCTACATGACTAAAACTTGCCTCTCAGGAGCTTTCCTTTCACTACGAGACATTCAACATTTATTATCAAATTACATCCAATCAATCAATCATGACCCCATACTGACAAATGAAATTGCAGTCTAGCAGAAAAGGCACTGACAAATTCTCGTTAATAGACAATCCTGATAAAAACTGAATGCCAGTGGGTTAAATTCAATGGCTGGAATTTTCTGTACCTGGGTGGGTCGGGTGCGGGCGGTCAGCGTGGCGGGTCGCGACCCCTTTGCTGCTTCCATCCCACTGCAGAAAACAACTTTCCGATAATGGGTCCTATTATGGCTGCCCTGCGCGTTACCCAGTCCAATTAAATGGTGCAGGTCTGATGACATCATCCATGACGCATTTTCAGCCGGTAGACTTAAAGGGGCCATGGCCACATTGCATTCATCTAGGAGTGTGCAGGCAGCACAATGGAGGTTTTCATTGCTCCAAACAGTTGGAGAGATGGCTGCACAGAGGCAGAGGGCTGCACCCAGGTTCTCCGATGACTCCTTCCATATCCTTGTGAAGGGAGTCAGAGCACGCAGGAGGTCCTCTTACCTTCCAATGGCGGAAAAGACCTCCCCAGGAGACAAAAACAGCCTGGCTCCAAATTGCAGAGGAGGTCAATAGCAGGGATGTGTTCAGGAGGACCTGGGTGCAGTGCCGCAAAGGTTTCAATGATCTCATTAGATTTGGAAAGGTAAGTACAAAGCCACACTCAGCTTCATCCTGCTGTGCCTCTCATCACATCCACATCACTCTGCCTTCTCAACCCTACTCCTGCACATCCTTACTCACACCAACATACCTTGCACGTCCACCCATCCCTCTCTATCTACACTATCACATCCCTATCTTACTAGCCACCCCTCACACTCACCCTCATCCTAATGCAATTATACCAACTAACAACACGCAAGGAGTCCACTTGGCATTGCCATCCCACTCCATCATAGTCTCTCTCTACACATGTAACCCATCCATTCCTTACACTCATTCCATCACTCTCACTCAACCTTCTCTTCTTTCCCTCCTTGTAGGAGAAGAAAGCGCACAATAAGAGGGAGAGGGAGAGAACTGGAGGTGGGCATCCATCATTTGTGATCCTCACAACAGCAGAGGAGGCTGCGTTGGAAGTCTCGAGAGTGGCTGAGCAGCTGAAGGTGGGAGATGGCGATAGGGGGACATCTCTGCAACCTGGTGACAGAATTACATATCATACAGCTACATGGTAGACATCAATCACTCATACGGGGACTCATGTCACCAGCCATTGAATGGTCATCATGTGCATAATGGTATGTGCACCCATTCTTCATATGGCATAGCTAACTCATCTCTTTACTGTCCCACAGGTCCATCAAGAGTCCCCGTCCACCCCACACTGTCCAGGAGGAAGAGCAAGATGACTCCTCAGAGGAGCCTCCAGCCTCTGAGGGCGCAGCATCACCAGACATGAGCGCACCCAGCACCAGCACAGATACGCACACCTCGGTGGGTCCAACGTGAGATAGAGTAGTGTTGTCACTGGGTCCGTCACAAGTCATGAGTGAGCAAGAGCAGATGGTGGGGACAGGGATAGCAGTGGGGACTCCATGAGCACCACCGTGTCGCAGGTGATGGTGACTGTAGGCTCGTCCATCGATAGGATGACCACCTGCATGGAGCAGCTAATGCGCCACTCACAGGAGCTTATGCTATCTATGGAGAATAGATGGCTATCTATGGAGCATAGATGGCAGAGGCTCATAGACCTCCTGTCCAGAAGGGATGTCAACATAGATGTGGGTCCTCATGGCCCCACTGATGGGCAGCAAGGTGCTCTCCAGCTCCTTGCAAGCAGGGAAGTGCGGGTGGCCCATGAGAGGGATGATGGTGAGAGGGGAGAGGGAAGTGTGGGCTCCTCTCAAAGCGCTTACACTTCCCCCCTGTTGCCACCCTCTCAGTCAGAGCCCCAGATGGCTCCTCAGATCGCGATGGCCGAGTCTGCCCCTGCACAGCCGCAGGAGGAGCAGACTTTGGCGGGGCCATTACAGGCTCCAAAACCCAGAGGACGTCCGCCAAGAGTGTCTAAGCAGTCGCAGCAGGGAAGTGAGCAGGTGCCTCTACCTCTGCTGAAGCCACAGGGGTAGCACCTCATAGAAGCATGCAGAAGAGAAAGATGACACATAAGTAGATTCACAAAGACACTTGGGTGTTTTAGTCAATGTTAATGGTAAGATTCCGTTAATGTATTGCCAACCATTAAAATCTTTATTTTCATTGTCTTGGACACATTTGTGTGTACCTTCGGAAGTGGCTTAGTGAGTTGCAGTGACTGGTGAGACATAACGGAACCACCAGCAATGATGGTCAGTGTGAAAGGAATGGCTTGGTTATTGTAGGGATCCTTTATGGTGTTGCTGTGGGGTGGTGCCAACCTGGCACAGCATGTGGCAGTCATATGGGTGTACAGCGTAAAGTTAAGTAAATCTGGCCATGATGAGGCCATCCCTGGCCTCCCAGGCAGCAGTGTGCTCGTGTGCTGATGCCCTCTGTCCTGTGCAGCATCAGGTGATTGCGGAGAAGGTTAGTGTTATTGTTGGTGCTGCTGGCGTGCCTGGTGCTGCTGGTGTTGGGGCTCATCGTGGTCCAATTCTGAGGACCAAGGTGAGACAGTATAAATGGCACCCATGCTGATGGAATAGATGGCAGGTCAAGTAGAGGTGACAGAAGCAAACTGTGAGAGAGATTCTTCCAATGAGGTGACACTGGCTGAAGACTTTGCTGGAAACACTTGCAGCCTGCAGAAAGTTAAATCTGTGCTGGCAATGTAGTCAGCAACAGCTTCTGCCTGAGGAAACTGATCAGCTGTGAGGTGGGAGCTTTTATAGTACATTTGATGCTATCAAGTAATCAGCTGGAGCAATGGCCACTCAACTTCCACCTCAGGTTGACAGATGTAGTTCCCAAGCTGCATGATTCCTGTGGCCATGCAGGGAAATTTGAAATGTAGGGGGGAAAAAGGCTCTTAAGTGTCTGACAACAAGCTTATAATGATTTGAATTAGGTCGCCCGCCTCTGCCGGTCGGGTCGCTGCCGCACCAGCAAATGTGCCCGAGGGAAAGGCGCGTGGAGGGCGGGATGACAGCGGGTTCCCTACCCGCTCCGACTTTTTTCAAATTTCCCACCCAACCCGCCTCCGATCGCGCTTGCATGGACCCCGGAAAATAAGGGCCAGACCTAGCATAAGGTCTGCTGATCTACCACTTCTGCCTTCATCATAGAGAATGCGGCACATGTGTCCAAGAGGGCTGTAAATTGCCTGCTATCAAAGTGTGGTGTGGGCCTGTTTGTCATTTTGTCCCCTGAAAGTTGCAAATAAATTTGAATTCTGTTATTCCATCCCTGCCTAGCTATGGTAGTTTTGTGTTGATCTCTTCTCCACAGAAAACCCCAAAACAGCTTTTCACTCAGTAGCTTCCCTGCTTTAATTAACTCATTCGCGCCCCCGCCCCCCCACCCCAGCCACCCACTCCACCTCTGGGGAATAAACATTCCTGAGGTGTTGCAACGTGGGCAGCTACGAATTGTAAAGTTTGGTACACAACAGCTAAAATATATCAGCTGCCAGTCTTTTGTTGGAAATACTGACATTCCTCTGATTTTTTTCCATTTCAGGCATCCCAAATCTACTACATACTTTGTGTGCTTGTAATGTCAGCTCAGGTACGTTCGTCAAATCTACAGGCACCCAGTGCAATTTGACACATCATGATAAGCCTTTTCTAGATTACTAAGAATTGAAGGCTGATGTTGAGATTCTTCTGGTGGTGCCGGGTCTTGTTGGTCAAGAGCTCAGGTTGTGAAGTTGGGTGCATAGGCCTGCATGTCTCATTCACAGTGGGCAGTATTTTGTGGTAAAGAAAATAGCAGCATATTTGATTGTGTGCTGATAAATAAAATCCTTGCTGGATCTTACAGCTTTCATGCAATTCCTGGCAAGCAGCACAGCTTGCCCATTTGAAATTAGTGCTCCAATGTGTGGATGGTCTGGCCTGTAGTAGTAGGCTTCTTAAAGGTGAGTAGCAATTTTTAAAAGTTATGATTATCAAGTTCATTTCTTTAAAACTTAGTATATACTTTATCTGCATTTTCATTGCTACATTAATATTTGTTGCTGTTTTTGCCTGATGTTTTAAATTGCAAGACTTTTATTTCCAAATCAATTTCTTACAACTACTCTTCCAGCTACTATTTTGCTTGCAACAACCAAAGTAACCAGGATAGGAATTTATTTAGGGATTCCAATAGCATTGTTAAAAATGGAAGAGAAAGAGCAGTTCCTGAGTGGTCAAGAAAGGCAGTTGTGTTTGAGCCTCAGGTATTATGTACACCATTTTCCTAAGAGCAGCAGTTACTGGCCCAGAATGATCTTCCCAGACATGAGGAGACCTCTCTTTGGTACCAAGGCTGACGTACAGACAACTTGTGCCACCTGGATGGCTCTTCCTGTGGGCATGCAATAAACTTTCAAGGCCGCCACCAGTGACAAACACTAAATCGGCTAGTCAGCTGCATCAAGCAAATGAAATAGGCCTTATAATAACATTCAAAAGGAATTGGATATATACTTGAAAAGGAAAAAATATGGGGAAAGAGCAGGGGAGTGGGAATAATTGGATAGCTTTCAAAGATCCCACACAGGTGATGGGCTGAATGGCCTCCTTCTGTGCTGTATGATTCTATGATTATTTTCAAAGCCAATATGTTCATCACTTTCCCTTTGAAAAGGAGGCATCAGAAGAGAATATTTCCTGGGTGCCAAGTTTTTCTAAGATTAAAGAGAATAGTAGATAGCATCTATGTACTTACAGATTATGTGGCTTTCAGGTGGAATGGGGAGTGTATATATTGTGATGCACAAGGAATAGCAATTGTGTGAACAGGCTGGATGAATCAGAGGGTCTTTTCCTGTCCATTATTGTTCGTATAACAATAAATAAAAATCAGAAATGTCAGCACAGGCAGTATATTGGGACTGCAGTATGTGGGAATTTGTGGACAGTGACACTGTCTAGGATTGCCACATCTGAAGGAAATGTCTGTGCCTTGAGTCACTCTGGTTCAGAGTCATTGAGCTGGAGTGTGAGTTAGAGACACTCTGACACACATAAGGGAGAGGGAGGAATTCCTGGATAGTTTTCTCCAGAGTACAGTCGCGCCTCAGAGGAAAGCACAGGTGCAGGAAAGGGAGAGTGTGGCTGTCAGTCAGCAGCAATATTTCCTCTTTTTTCATGCACGGTCCCTTTAAATGCACGGCTGTGCATGTGCGGTATCTTTTCCAGCAGCAACATCTGGTGAGTCGCCTGTGCGGGACCTCCCAATCGTTGCGTGGCTGAACGCCCACACACCTTAGGGGGAACATTGGTCAGCAGAGTAGGGGGAACCTAGGGGAGGCAGAGAAAGAGGTCTTGCAGACACTCGTCCTATCCAACAGATACAATGTACGTGTGAATGGGTGAATAAAGAGATAAGGGCAAAACTGAAACTAAAGAAAAGGACATCTCCTAAGTACAGAGACAATAAAGGAGAGGATGACAAAAGGGAATAGGAAGAGGTTAGAAAAGTAAAAAAACGATTAGAAAAGCAAAGAGGAACTATGAAATTAAATGATCAAGGAATATAAAAAGTAATAGTAAAGTATTCTACAGAGACATAAATAACAAAAGGAAAATCAGGATTGGATCGGGCCACTACAGGATGCACAAGATAAACTCACAGGTAATGACGGCGAAATGGCAGAAATATTGAATAATTACTTTGCCTCAGTATTTCCCAGGGAGACTAAAGGGTGGACATGACATTAGAAGAAGAGATCAAAAAGATAGCAAAACATTTAAGATAGAAAGGGGGAGATAATTGATAAACTAGTCAAACTTAGAGAGGTTAAGACTCCGACTCTAGATGGATTACAACCCTGCATACTAAAAGAAGCTAGGGAAGATATAGCAGAGGCATTATTATATAATTATAAAAATTCATTGGAAAACAGTATAGTGTCAGAAGACTGTAAGACAGCTAAAGTTATTCCTATATTTAAAAAGGGAGATAACAAATCCAGAAAACTATAGCCCAGTTAGCTTAAAGTCAGTGGTAGGAAAGCTAATGGAATCTTTACTCAAAGATGTAATAGAGAAACATCTAGAAACCGAAAATATAATAAAGAATAGTCAGGTCGCAGATCAGCCATGAACTCATTGAATGGTGGAACAGGCTCGGGGGGCTGAATGGCCTACTCCTGTTCCTATGTCAACATGGATTTCAAAAGGGAAGGTCTTGCATGACCAACCTTATTGAATTCTTTGAAGAAGTAACAGTAGATAATAGGGTAATGTAGTAGATATAACATACTTGGATTTTCAAAAGGCCTTCAATAAGGTATCACAAAGTAGACTCATGACTAAGGTTACAGCGTGTAGAATCAGGGAACAAATAGCTAGCTGGCTACAAAACAGAAAATAGTGAGTAGGGGTTAAAGTTATAGTTACTCAGACTGACAGAAGGTAGGAAGTGGTGTTCCACAGAAATCGTTGCTGGGACCACTGCTGTTCACCATTTACATAAATGGACTCGGGAATCGGAAGTACAATTTCAAAATTTGTGGATGACACCAAATTGAGGAGCATAGTTAATACTGAGCAAGACTGCAACAAAATACAAGAAGGCTTTAATAAACTTGCAGAATGGGCGTGTAAATGGCAAATACATTTTAATAGAGATAACTATGAGATGATGCATCTTGGTAGGAGGAATAAGGAGGCCACATACTCCTTGGAAAATACGAGTCTAAATGGATAGAGGAGCAAAGGGATCTAGGGGTACACATTCACAACTCATTAAAAGTAACTATGAAAGTTAACAAGGCCATAAAAAATTTAAAACACTGGGGTTCATTTCTGGCAGAATAGAATCGAAAATCAGGGAAGTTATGTTAAACGTGTATAGAACCTTAGTTAGAACATACTTGGAGTATTGTGTACAGTTCTGGTCTCCATATTATCAAAAGGATATAGAGGCACTTGAGAAGGTGCAAATAAAGTTTTACAAGGACGATACCAGAACTGAGAGGTTATAACGATCAGGAAAAACTGAATAGGTTGAGGTTGTTTTCTCCAGAAAAGAGAAGGCTGAGGGGTGACCTAATAAAGGTCTTTAAAATTATCGAGGGGCTTGATAGGATAGACGTAGAGAAGATTTTTCCACTTGTGGGGCAGCCCAAAACTAGGGGCCATAAATGTAATTCAGTCACTAATAAATTCGATAAGACATTCAGGAGAAACTTCTGTACCCTGAGAGTGGTTAGAATGTGGAACTTTCTACCACATGGAGTAGTGGAGGCAACTTGCATAGATGGATTTAAGGGGAAGCTAGATAGGTATATGAGGGAGAAAGGAATAGAAGGATATGCAGATAGAGTTGGATGAAGAGGGGGTGAGAGGAGGCTCGTGTGGAACATAAACACCAGCACAGACCAGTTGGGCTGAATGGCCTGTTTCTGCGCTGTAAATTCTCTGTATAAAGGTAGATTGTTGAGCCTGGCCACAACTTCCGCCGGGGGTCGCTGTGGTTGCCGGGTGTAGTTGCACGAATCAACCACCCAATGCCACTGTGGTTGCCGGGTGTAGTTGCAGGGTTCCACCGCTCAGTGCCACTGTTGGTGCCGGGTGTACAGTGCCACTGTTGGTGCCGGGTGTACGGTGCCGCTGTTGATGCCGGGTGTATGGTGCCACTGTTGGTGCCGGGTGTACGGTGCCGCTGTTGATGCCGGGTGTACGGTGCCACTGTTGGTGCCGGGTGTACGGTGCTGCTGTTGATGCCGGGTGTACGGTGCCACTGTTGATGCCGGGTGTACGGTGCCGCTGTTGATGCCGGGTGTACGGTGCCGCTGTTGATGCCGGTGTACGGTGCCGCTGTTGGTGCTGGGTGTAGTTTCAGGGTCTCACCGCCCAGTGCCGCTGTTGGTGCCGGGTGTACGGTGCCACTGTTGGTGCCGGGTGTACAGTGCCACTGTTGGTGACGGGTGTACGGTGCCGCTGTTGGTGCCGGGTGTACGGTGCCGCTGTTGGTGCCGGGTGTAGTTGCAGGGTCTCACCGCCCAGTGCCGCTGTTGGTGCCGGGTGTACGGTGCCGCTGTTGGTGCCGGGTGTACGGTGCCGCTGTTGGTGCCGGGTGTACGGTGCCACTGTTGGTGCCGGGTGTACGGTGTCGCTGTTGGTGCCGGGTGTACGGTGCCGCTGTTGGTGCCGGGTGTACGGTGCCGCTGTTGGTGCCGGGTGTACGGTGCCGCTGTTGGTGCCGGGTGTACGGTGCCGCTGTTGGTGCCGGGTGTACGGTGCCGCTGTTGGTGCCGGGTGTAGTTGCAGGGTCTCACCGTCCAGTGCCGCTGTTGGTGCCGGGTGTAGTTAAGATAAGAAGATAAGAATTAGGAGCAGGAGTAGGCCATACAGCCCTTCGAGCCTGCTCCGCCATTCAATAAGATCATGGCTGAGTTTCGACGTCAACTCTATTTTCTTGCCTTAATTCCTCTGGAGTCCAAAAATCTATCTATCTCAGCCTTGAATATACACAACGACTGAGCATCCGCAGCACTTTAGGGCCAAGAATTCCAAAGATTCACAACCCTCTGAGTGAAGAAATTCCTCCTCATCTGAGTCTTAAAAGGCCGGCCCCTTTTCTTGAGACTGTACAGGGCTAGAAATTGGGCTCCTTTGCGCCTCCCATTAGCACCTCCAGGGGGGGCGCTAACGGGGCGCAAATGGGTTTGCGACTGGGCGCTGTGATATCAACGCCTCCCGCTAAATTCGCCGGGAGTTTTGCGGCAGCGGTAAGACGTTGCGCCCCGATATCCTGCGCCTGGAGATCATGACATCATTCCCGTGCACAGAGCCCCGGTAGCACCTCGGAAGAAAAATTCCCTCTCGCCCCCTGCTTGTGCGCCTGCCATTAACAACGACAGGTAGAGGAGGCGGCTTTCAGTCAGGTGTCCCCTGGAGGAGCGCTATTTAAAGGCGTCCACATCCAGTTTAGTTTTCGTCAGCCAACAATGCTGCATTGTTAGTTTCACATCGGCAAAGAGGCCTTTTGACCGATTTGAATGTTTTGCATTTTAACGAGTGTTCTGGCACATAAGGATTCTTCAGTTTCATTGAGGGGAGATTTGAAAGTGCAATATTTGGATACTTTCATGGGGGCTGTACTGGCACTGGACCTCGCCCTCCAGCGTCAATGTCAGAGGCAACTGAGGCAGAGAGAAAGAATGCTAACTGTGGTCAGAGGTAGGAGGGCCAACAGGGCTCTCAACAGAAGGCCATAACCACCCAGGGTATTCCGGCAGCAGTTCTCCTACATGAATTTCACTGAGGACCAGTGTGTTAGAAGGCTCCGCTTCAGCAAGGACGTGGTTACAGAGCTCTGCCACCTCCTGCAGCCAGACCGTGCGCCTCAGATCAGGACCACCACGGCTCTCTCAGTGGCAGTCAAGGTCACCGTCGCCCTCAATTTCTATGCCAGCGGATCATTCCGGCGTGCGACAGCAGACATCTCCAACATCTCCCAGTTTGCTGTCCATTGCTTCATCCGCCAGGTCACAGATGCTCTGTACAGTAGGAGAAGGGTCTACATATCCTTCCCCATGACCAGAGAGAAGCAGCGTGAGCAGCATGTAGCTTTGCCTGGATAGCAAGCTTCCCTATGGTGCAGGCCGCCATTGACTGCACCCACATCGCTTTGCGGGCACCTCATAACAATCCTGAGGTATTCCGTAACTGCAAAGGCTACCACTCACTCAATGTACAGTTGGTGTGTGATCACACACGGCGAATCCTGACCGACAATTCCCGTTATCCTGGCAGCGGTCACGATGCCTTCATCCTGGCTTGAGCGGGTGTCACTTTTTGTCGTCGTCTGCTGCATGCTGCACAACTTGGCCATTATGATGGCACAGCCATTGCCACCAGGCATAACTCCACCACCTCAGGAGGAGGAGGAGGAGGAGGAGGATGAGGACAAGGACGAGGATGAGGAGGAGGAAGAAGAGGAGCAGGAGGAACAGGAGGATGAACAGCAGCGATGGAGGGGGCAGCCACTCAATCAGTATTCTGCAAGGTCGGTCCGTGACCGCCTCATCAGACTTTGTTTCCAGTGACTTCGAGTCCTCTTTCCAGTTGCTGAGCACGTCGCCATCATTCCATCACTTTGTGATTCCAACCACACCCCAGAACTGAGATGAGACACTGCACCAAATCTGCAACATTCCAGTAATAATTTTATCAAAAGCCATTAACCACATATATACAACAACAATATTGACTAATCACCCTTGTGTAAACCCTTGCCTCCCCTCTTTACAGTCCCATTTCCTAATCTACTGCTCCTACGTAGTGTCTCCACAGTGGCTGCAGCAGGGCTAGTGGTAGGCTGCTGAGTGTCGGTGCCAGAGACTACAGATGGCCTTGCAGGATGCCCTCGACCAGCTCTGGGCCTGGAAGGCCCGGCTGTACACTGCACCACCTCAGGCTGGGCGGCAGCAGTCTGGGCTGGCTGGATGACAGACAGCGACAAGTGCAATGGCGGAGTAGCAGTGGTGGGAGCAGGAATGCTGTCATCCTGAGAGAGGACAGCAGGTTCCTGCTTGACTGACCCATTGGCACTCCCCGGGGCAGCACCTCAGCATCCCTACCAATCTGCTGGAGCACAGATTGCTGGGCTGCTGCGACACCGTGAGATCCCCGCTGGATTGTGGTGGACCCAGCAACAATGGCAGCAGTCAGAGCTTGCGTGGCATCAAGCTGACACTGCATGAGAGCAGTCTGAGACTCGATGGCAGCAACCATTGACTGCATTACAGCACTAAGACGTTGCGTCACTTCTGCCTGTGCTGCAATGGAAGCTGCCACATCGCCCATGACATGTGTCATGAGGTCTGGATCCGCATGGTCTCTCTGGGAGTCCACTATCCTCGGCACAGTGGAAATGATGGGCTCCATGTTGTGCACAGAGCTCTGTGCAATGTTGGAGGCGGACTCCTCCTACCATTGCCGAGAGGCTCTCGGGCACCCTTGCCATTGCACTTATCATCTCGGTGTGCATGGCCATCACCCTTCTTGTGAACGCCTCCCCATCGAAGTTCTCATCTGAGTCCTGTGCAGCAGCAGAACTCACGCACGAACTTGCCCGCAAACTCGCCCTCCGGGGAGCTGGCTCCCAAGCTACCCTTTCCCCCTGGCCTTGCTGCAGCCCACTTATCCCCAGTGCATCACCCAGTGCAGACCCCTCTACTAAACTTGCCTCTAAAGATCACGTAGTGCCAGTATCTGAGGTGGTGCCTGCGGATGAGAGATGCAGTGACGCGGTGCTTTGCTCTTCCTCCTCTTCTCCTTCCTCACTCTCAGTGGGGGGCTCAGGGATAGGCTGGTCATCTGGTTGCTGATTATCTGAAAGCATAAAGGCACAACACTCGCGTTAAGGTGAGGGCAGGGGGGCAGGAATGGAGCAAGGAATGCAGACATTCTCAAGAGGTGGAAAGTGAGAAAGGTTCATGGTGTGAGGGGGAAGTGGGATGAGAGAAGGAGAGGGGCTGAAGATACCGTTTTTGCCCCCAATCAGGTTGACGTTGCCGACGGCCATGGCGCCCACCATCTGCTGCCCAATGAGTCGCAGCATTTGCTCCTCAAGGTCTGAGAGCTGCTGGAGCTGTGCATAACCCCCATCTTGGCCTGCAAGAGAACCAAATGTGTTTGAGTCAGAGTCCAGCTATGTGTTTGGGAGATATGCCTGCTGTCGTTGAATAGCTGTGACTGTAGGCAAGGTGAGATGTGGATGTGAGTTTGAGTAGGTGAAGATGTTTGGTGGGTGAGTGGTGGCGGTGTGGTTGTTTGTGCAGTGTGCACAGACTGAGGTTCAGATGCTGGTATGTAGGAGCTGTTGAAGCATTTACTCACCTTGACCACCTGACTGAGGTCGTTGAATTCCTTGCGGCACTGTGTCAGGCTGCGTTCCACCACACTCCTGGCCGAGACCTCCTGGGCCACTTGCCTCCACATTGGCCTGAACACCTGAGGCGATGGCCACCTTCCAGTGTCCGGGAACAGCATTGCCCTCCTTCGCTCCACTCCAGCCACCAATGCCTCCAACGCCACGTCTGTGAACCGACGAGCTCTCTCCCTGGGAGTGGGAACAGCCGTAGCCATCAGGGGATTCACTTGCTCGCAGGACGCCTCAAAGCCAACAATGCTGAAAATGAGCATCTGCACAATGATGCAACCTCCCCTTTAAGAGCTGGAAGGAACCAGTGTGAAGGATCATTGTTGAATGCATTGCACCTGAAATTCATTAGCGCTCTGCTGGTAGCGCCCCTGTAGCACCCCACTGAGGTCATGAGTGCTTGATTTAGCACCCCACTTCCTTCCTGGGGCGTTAACACCCAATTTAGTAGAAGTTCAGAATCCCTAGCGCCTGGCGCTAAATTTTCAAAAGTTAGCGCCCCAAATGGGGCGATACCCAATTTCACCCCCTAGTTCCAAAGATTCACAACCCTCTGAGTGAAGAAATTCATCCTCATCTCAGTCTTAAATGGCCGACCTCTTATCCTGAGACTATGCCCCCTAGTCCTAGACTCTCCAGCCAGGGAAAACAATCTCTCAGCATCTACCCTGTCAATCCCCTTCAGAATCTTGTATGTTTCAATGAGATCACCTCTCATTCTTCTAAACTCCAGAGAGTATAGGCCCAATCTACTCAATCTCTCCTCATAGAACAACCCTCTCATCCCAGGGATCAATCTAGTGAACCTTCGTTGCACCGCCTCTAAGGCAAGTATATCCTTCCTTAAATAAGGAGACCAAAACTGTGCACAGTACTCCAGGTGTGGTCTCACCAGAGCCCTGTACAATTGTAGCAAGACTTCCTTACTCTTATACTCCAACCCTCTAGCAATAAAAGCCAATATGCCATTTGCCTTCTTAATTGCTTGCTGTACCTGCATGCTAACTCTCTGGGCTAGAAATTCATTATAGCCAAGGAATGAGCGGTGTCAGTAGAAAAGTTGGGGAATTAGCTTTAGACTGCACGCAAAATTTGTACTCACTGCTCAAAGAAATGATTGGAGTCCTAATTCAAGTCCGTGGCCACGAAATTCGGTATGTTAGCACCTCCCCTTAGCACCTGGCGGGAGCGCTGATGGGGCGCTAAGGGGTTTGCGCCCGGGTGCGGCGAATGCAGCGATGCCAGCGGACTTCAGTGCTGGTTTAGCGCTGCTGCTAACTCTTAGCACCTGGGCCTCTAGCGCCTCGCAGATCGTGACTTCATAAAGTGCGCAGCGCCCCATTGTTGCCCCGGATGGAAAATTGACTCTCGCCCCGTTTTATCGCTTTGCACCGACAACGCCAGCAAGAGGTGGCGTTGTGAACTCGGCTGGCCACTTTGGGAGCAGTAATTAAAGGGAATGATTTTCAGCTAGCGCATTGGCCCTTCCCTTTAAGTGAGGGAAGCAGCCTCTGATGCCATTTACAATGTGCTCGGAATTGTTTAGCGCTCTGCCGCTACCGCCCCTGCTCTCAGACGTTAGCGCCCTAAGAGAAGTGGTTAGCACTTGATTTAGCGGTCCACTTCCCTCTTGGAGCTGAAGGGGGAGGCGAGAATGATTAGCGCCTGGCGCTAATTTTTCAACTTTTAGGGGTAAAAATTCACTTGGTTGCGCCTCCCGTTAGCGCCTTAAGAGGGCGCTAATGGGGCATTAAGCCGCTAACGCCCGGGCGCAGCGATGTTTGTGCCGCACGAGAACTTAACTTGAGATTGTGCGGCGGCGCTAAAACTTACCGCTGCGACCACCTGCGCGCGCAGATTGTGACGTCATTCCATGGTGCAACGCCCTTGTGGCGCCCCGTAGCGGAAATTGAGTGGCGCCCCCTGCCTTACCGCCTGGCGCTTCCAACGACCAGAAGACTGGAACACTATCAATCGCTGTGGGGCTGGGGGGGGGGGGCGCTATTTAAAGGGGGCCTCTTCCTGTCTTTTATTGTTGGTGGCATTTTTGAACTACGCATTCTGAGAGAGAGGGAGAGACTTCTGGAGAGATTCAACGTTGTGTGAAGAGTTTTGGGTACTGAGCAGCACTTTGCAGGTTCATTTTGATTTGCCATTCCTTGTATCGATTTAGCAGAGACTGTGGGAGCTGCACTCTGAGCTCTTTGCCTGGTACTCTCCATTGTTCTTTCCAGCACATTTGATGTGCAAGTCTCTCCAGGCCGAGATTCAAGGCAGCAATGAACAGGATGTGGATGGAAAGCAAGATTAACCATCCCCTTTAAGAACTGGCCCGTGCCATTGTGTGTGTGTTCCATTGCTGACTGACATTACATGAGCTTCGCCAGCGCTCCGAGTTAGCGCCTCACTGCTCGGCCTTTGCGCCTTAAGAGAGGTGTGCAGCGCCTGCTTTAGCGCTCCACTCACCTCCCGGGGCGGTAAAAGTGAAGTTTCCTGTCAGTGCCGATAATTAGCGCCAGGCGCTAATATTTGCGTCCGGACGATATTTGCGCCCCAAATGGGGCGCGACCTAATTTCTACCCCTTAAAGTTTTAATGCCCCCAAACGGGGCTATACCGTATTTCTCCCCCTTAAAGCCTAAGCTCATTGGCATTCACTCAAAGGGTGGACCAATATCAGGTGCAGTCTAATCGCAAGTCATGATTGCCACAGACTTTTTTCAGTACTTAAAGTGGAAGTTCATTGATGCCGCAGCACCTCATTCTCAGCATTGCTGGCTGTGCAGCTGCCTCAGCAAGGAGAAGCAGGTCAAGGAGAAGGAGCTGGAGGACTGAACCAGGTGTACTCATGGCAGATCCACACCCCAGGGAGAGAACCCGCAGATTCTGCGATGAAGCATTGGAGGCATTGGTTTTTGCTGTGCAGAGACGGAGGGCGGTGCTCCACCCGACAAGTGGCAGGAGGCCCTCGCCAAAAGTCTTCCGCACCATGTGGAGGGAGGTAGCGCAGCACGTCTCGGGCAGCACTGTGGTCCCCAGGACCCATATAGAGTGCAGGAAGAAATTTAACAACCTCACTCGGGTGGTCAGGGTGAGTCAATGCTTCAACAAATGCTACATACCACCATCTGAACCACAATCTTCACACACCGAGAGCCTCTCGGCAATGATAAGGAGCGTGGAGGAGTCCGCCTCCAACATTGCACAAGGCTCTGCGCACACCATGGAGCCCATCACTTCCAGTCTGCAAAGGATGGTAGACTCCCAGAGAGACGGTGGCAACCCAGACCTGATGCCGCGTGTGATGGGCGATCAGGCAGCTTTCTTTGCAGCACAGGCGGAAGCAACACAACGTCTTAGTGCTGTAATGCAGTCTATGCTTGGTGGCATCCAATCTCAGACTGCTCTCATGCAGTCTCAGCTTGATGCCAAGCAAGCTCTGACTGCTGCCATCATGGCTGGGTCTACCACCGTCGACCGGGGCTTTCACGATGTCGCAACAGGCCAGCAATCTGTGCTCCAACAGATTGCTAGGGATGCTGAGGTGCTGCCCCGGGGGAGTGGCAGTGGGTCAGTGGAACAGGGACCTGCTGTCCTCCCTCAGGATGACAGCATTCCTGCTCCCACCACTGGCACTCCGCCATTGCCCTTGTCATTGCCTGTCATCCAGCCAGCCCAGACTGCTGCAGCCCATGCTGAGGTGGTGCAGTCTACCGCTAGGCCTTCCAGGTCCAGGGCTTTCTTTTTATTCGTTTATGGGATGCGGGCGTCGCTGGCAAGACCAGCATTTATTGCCCATCCCTAAGGTCGAGGGCGTCCTGCAAGGCCATCTGAAGTCTCCTGCACGGACACTCAGCAGCCTTCCACCAGCCATGCTGCAGCCACTGGGCCAACACTTCGTAGGAGCACTAGAGTAGGCAAAGACCCAGTAACGAGAGGCACTAAGGGATTGCATAAGGGTGAATAGTTAATATTTTTGTTGTAAATATGCGTTCACTGATTGTTGATAAATTTATTAATTCAGTTTGGATTCTTTTGTGGTGTCTCATTCCAGCTTTGCGCTGTGATACGGCCTGCAAGAGGGATGGAATGATGGGGATGTGGTGAGCAACAAGGATTCATTCGAACCGCAGACTGATGAGGCGATCATGGACCGCCCTTCCGGAAGGCTGATTGAGTGGCTGCCTCCTCCCTCGCTCCTGTTCCTCCTCCTCCTCGTCCTCCTTCTCGCCTTCCTCTTCCTCCTCGTCCTCTTCCTCCTCCTCCTCTACCTCTCCCTCCTCCTGAGGTGGTCCCGCAATCCCTGGTGGCAAGGGCTGGGCCCTCATGATGGCCAAGTTGTGGAGCATGCAGTAGACCACCAGGAAATGGGACACCCACTCAGCTGAGTACTGGAGGGCTCCTCCCAAGCGGTCAAGGCAGTGGAACCATTGCTTCAGCAGGCCGATGGTCTGCTCGATGATGTTCCTGTTGGCAGCATGGCTCTCATGATATGAGTGCTGGGCAGGAGTGTTGGGGTTGCGGAGGGGAGTCACGAGCCAGGTGGAGCATGGATAGTCCTTGTCTCCAAGCAGCCAGCCGCGAGCTTGATGTGGTGGCTGGAAGAGTGCTGGCACACCAGTCTGGCGCAGGATGAAGGCATCGTGACTGCTGCCAGGATAGCGGGCATTGACATTGAGGATTCGCCGTGTGTGGTCGCACACCAACTGCATTAAGTGAGTGGTAGCCTTTGCGGTTACAGAAGATCTGAGGATTGTTATGTGGTGCCCGCAAAGCCACGTGGTGCAGTCATTGGCGCCCTGCACCATGGGGAATCCCGCTATCCTGGCAAAGCCACATGCGCGCTCGTCCTGCTTCTCTCTGTTGATGGGGAAGGAAATGTAGTTCCTTCTCCTGCTGTAGAGAGCCTCTGTGACCTCCCAGATGCAGCGATGGACAGCGAACTGCGAGATGTTAGCTATGTCTCCTGTTGCAGACTGGAAGGATCCACTGGCGAAGAAATTGAGGGCGACGGTGACCTTGACTGCCACTGGGAGAGTCGTGGTCGCCCTGATCTGAGGCTGGAGGTCTGTTTGCAGGAGGTGGCAGTGTTCTGTGACCACCTCCTTGGTGAAGCGGAGCCTTCTAATACACTGATCCTCACTTAATTGGAGGTAGGAGAAGTGCTCTCGGAATACCCTCAGAGGGTAAGGCCTCCTGTTGAGAGCCCTGATGGCCCTCCTCCTCCGTCTGGCCACATGTTCCAGTCTTTTGCGCTGCCTCCGCTGTAGATCCTGGAGGGCGAGGTCGACTACCAGTACAGCCCCCATTAATGTTACCAAGTTTGATACTTTGAAGAATAAATGTAGCTACTTTTTAGTTGCCACAACACTCCTGATACAGCCGTGAATGGTGGTGGACCATTAAACAACTAACGGGAGGAGGAGGCTCCATGAATATCCTCATCCTCAATGATGGTGGAGCCCAGCACGTGAGTGCAAAAGACAAGGCTGAAGCGTTTGCAACCATCTTCAGCCAGAAGTGCCAAGTGGATGATCCACATCGGCCTCCTCCGGAGGTCCCCACCATCACAGAAGCCAGTCTTCAGCCAATTCGATTCACCCCACGTGATATCCAGAAATGGCTGAGCACACTGGATACAGCAAAGGCTATGGGCCCGACAACATCCCGGTTGTCGTGCTGAGGACTTGTGCTCCAGAACTAGCCGCGCCTCTAACCAAGCTGTTCCAGTACAGCTACAACACTGGCATCTATCTGACAATGTGGAAAACTGCCCAGGTATGTCCTTTCGACAAAAAGCAGGACAAATCCAATCTGGTCAATTACCGCCCCATCAGTCTACTCTCAATCATCAGCAAAGTGATGGAAGGTGTCGTCGACAGTGCTATCAAGCGGCATTTACTCACTAATAACCTGCTCACTGATACCCAGTTTAGGTTCCGCCAGGACCACTCGGCTCCAGACCTCATTACAGCCTTGGTCCAAACATGGACAAAGGAGCTGAATTCCAGAGGTGAGGTGAGAGTGACTGCCCTTGACATCAAGGCAGCATTTGACAGAGTGTGGCATCAAGGAGCCCTAGTAAAACTGAAGTCAATGGGAATCGGGGGGGAAAACTCTCCACTGGCTGGAGTCATACCTCGCACAAAGGAAGATGGTTGTGGTGGTTGGTGGTCAATCATCACAGCCCCAGGACATCGCTGCAGGAGTTCCTCAGGGCAATGTCTTAGGCCCAACCATCTTCAGCTGCTTCATCAATGACCTTCCCTCCAACATAAGGTCAGAAATGGGGATGTTCGCTGATGACTGCACAGTGTTCAGTGCCATTCGCAACTCCTCAGATAATGAAGTAGTCCATGCCCGCATGCAACAAGAGTTGGACGACATTCAGGCTTGGGCTGATAAGTGGCAAGTAACAGTCGCGCCAAACAAGTGCCAAGCAATGACTATCTCCAACAAGCGAGAGTCTAACCACCGCCCCTTGACATTCAACGGCATTACCATCGCCGAATCCCCCACCATCAACATCCGGGGGGTCACCATTGACCAGAAACTTAACTGAACCAGCCACATAAATACTGTGGAAACAAGAGCAGGTCAGAGGCTGGGTATTTGCGGCGAGTGTCTCACCTCCTGACTCCCCAAAGCCTTTCCACCATCTCCAAGGCACATGTAAGGAGTGTGATGGAATACTTTCCACTTGCCTGGATGAGTGCAGCTCCAACAACACTCAAGAAGCTCAACACCATCCAGGACAAAGCAGCCCGCTTGATTTGCACCTCATCCATCACCTTAAACATTCACTCCCTCCACCACTGGCGTACCGTACTGCAGTGTGTACCATCTACAAGAGGCACTGCAGCAACTCACCAAGGCTCCTTCGGCAGCACCTCCCAAACCCGCAACCTCTACCACCTAGAAGAACAAGGGCAGCAGGCGCATGGGAACACCAAGTTTTTCTCCAAGTCACACACCATCCTGACTTGGAAGTATATCACCGTTCCTTCATCGTCGCTGGGTCAAAATCCTGGAACTCCCTTCCCAACAGCACTGTGGGAGCACCTTCACCACACGGAGTGCAGCAGTTCAAGAAGGCGGCTCACCACCACCTTCTCCAGGGCAATTAGGGATGGGCAATAAAAATGCTGGCCTTGCCAGCAACGCCCAGATCCCATGAACAAATTAAAAAAAACAAAAGAACCTTGAAATTACTGAATTAAACTGTTGCAGTGGGTGAAACTGACAAGAAACCATTGTAACTGCACTAACCTGACAGCTGCGAGTGATTACTGATGATCCCTTTAAATAACGTCCCTGGAGCCGGCTTCCTGATGCTTCACGCCAGCTCTCCCTGTCGGTGTTTACTTCAGGCACTAAGGTAGGTGGCGACAATCTATTTAGCAGATCAGGTGGTCAGTGAGCATTACACACTCACTAACACCACGATCCATCTGCCATTGACATTTCCGGCAATAACTCTTACCGCCGGCGCTATGGGGGGGGCGGGATTTGGCGTGTGGCGCTGGATTTGCCTCGCCCCGGCGATACTGGTCTTGCGCCCCCTTAGCGCCAACTGCTGGCGCTAATGGGAGATGCTAAGGGGACAAATTTTTCTCCCTCTGTGTTTCTTGTAGTAGGACACCAAAATCTCTCTGAACACCAACATTTAATAGTTTCTCACCATTTAAAAAATATTCTGTTTTTCTATTCTTCCTACCAAAGTGAATAACCTCACATTTTCCCACATTATACTCCATCTGCCACCTTATTGCCCACCCACCTAACCTGTCTATATCCCTTTGCAGGCTCTTTGCCTCCTCCTCACATCTTACTTTTCCACCTAGCTTTGTATCATCAGCAAACTTGGATACGCTGCACTCGGTTCCTTCATCTAAGTCATTAATATGGATTGTAAATAGCTGAGGCCCCAGCACCGATCCTTGTAGCACCCCACTAGTTATAGCCTGCCAATCTTGCATGATTTTCCTCGTGCAAGAAACACAGAAAGCTAGCATGCAGGTACAGCAAGCAGTAAGGAAGGCAAATGGCATGTTGGCATTTATTGCAAGGGGGTTGGAGTATAAGAGTAAAGAAGTCTTGCTGCAATTGTACAAGGCCTTGGTGAGACCACACCCGGAGTACTGTGCACAGTTTTGGTCTCCTTATCTAAAGAAGGATATACTTGCCTTGGAGGCGGTGCAACGAAGGTTCACTAGATTGATTTCTGGGATGAGAGGGCTGTCCTATGATGAGAGATTGTGTAGAATGGGCCTATACTCTCTGGAGTTTAGAAGAATGAGATGTGATCTCATTGAAACATACAAGATTACATAGAAGATAGGAGCAGGAGTAGGCCATTCGGCCCCTCGAGCCTGCTCCGCCATTCGATGAGATCATGGCTGATCATCCAAACTCAGTACCCTGTACCTGCCTTCTCCCCATATCCCTTGATACCTTTAGCTTTAAGAAATATATCTAACTCATTCTTGAATATATTTAATGACTTGGCCTCAACTACCTTCTGTGGTAGAGAATTCCACAGGTTCACCACTCTCTGAGTGAAGAAATTCCTCCTCATTTCTGTCTTAAATGGCTTACCCCCTATCCTTAGATTATGACCCCTGGTTCTGGACTCTCCGACCATCGGGAACATTCTTCCTGCATCTAGTTTGTCCAGACCTGTCAGAATTTTATATGTTTCGATGAGATCCCCTCTCATTCTTCTATCTTCTGCGAGTATAAGCCCAATCGACCCAATCTCTCCTCATATGTCATTCCTGCCATCCCAGCTATCAGCCTTGTGAATCTTCGCTGAACTCCCTCCATGGCAAGAACATCCTTCCTCAGATAAGGCGACCAAAACTGCACACAATACTCAAGGTGTGGTCTCACCAAGGCCCTGTACAACTGCAGCAGGACATCCCTGTTCCTATACTCAAACCCTTTCGCTATGAAGGCCAACATACCATTTGCCTTCTTCACCGCCTGCTGCACCTGCATGCTTACCTTCAGCGACTGGTGCACAAGGACACCCAGGTCTCGTTGCACTTCCCCTTCTCCCAATCTATTGCCATTCAGATAATAGCCTGCCTTTCTGTTTTTGACACCAAAGTGGATAACCTCGCATTTATCCACATTATATTGCATCTGCCACGCTTCTGCCCACTCACCCAACCTGTCCAAATCATCCTGGAGTTTCTCGGTATCCTCCTCGCAGCACACACTCCCACCCAGCTTTGTGTCATCTGCAAACTTGGAGATATTACATTTAGTTCCCTTATCTAGATCATTAATGTATATTCTGAAGGGGATTGACAGGGTAGATGCTGAGAGGTTGTTTCCTCTGGCTGGAGTGTCTAGAACTAGGGGGCGTAGTCTCAGGATAAGGGGTAGACCAGTTAAGACCGGGTATGAGGAGGAATTTCTTCACTCAGAGGGTTATGAATCTTTGGAATTCTCTGCCCCAGAGGGCAGTGGATGCAGAGTCCCCCAGCCAGGGGAAGCATCCTCCCTGCATCTACCCTGTCAAGCCCTGTAAGAATTTTGTATGTTTCAATGAGATCACCTCTCATTCTTCTAAATTCTAGGGAATATAGGCCTAGTCTACTCAATCGCTCCTCATAGGACAATCCCCCCATCCCAGGAACCAGTCTGGTGAACCTTCGTTGCACTCCCTCTATGGCAAGTATATCCTTCCTTAGGTAAGGAGACCAAAACTGTACACAATACTGCAGGTGTAGTCTCACCAATGCCCTATATAATTGCAGTAAGACGTCTTTACTCTTATACTCAAATCCTTTGTAATAAAGGCTAACATACCATTTGCTTTCCTAATTGCTTGCTGTACCTGCATATTAACTTTCAGTGATTCATGTACAAGGACACCAGGTCCTTCTGAACACCAACATTTCCCAATCTCTCACCATCTAAAAAATACTCTGCTTTTCTATTTTTCCTACCAAAGTGGATAACTTCACATTTCTCCACATTATATTACATTTGCCATGTTCTTGCCCACTCACTTAGCTTGTCTATATCCCCTTGAAGCCCCTTTGCATCCTCCTCACAACTTACATTCCCACCAAGCTTTGTATCATCAGCAAACTTATATATATGACATTTGGTCCCCTCATCCAAATCATTGATATAGATTGTGAATAGCTGAGGCCCAAGCACTGATCCTTGCGGTACCCCACTAGTTACAGCTTGCCAACCCAAAAATGACCCGTTTATTACTACTCTCTGTTTTCTGTCCGTTAACCAATCTTCAATCCATACTAGTATATTACCCCCAATCCCATGAGCCCTAATTTTGTTTAATAACCTCTTGTGTGGCACCTTATCGAATGCCTTCTGAAAATCCAAATACACCACATCCACTGGTTCCCCCTTATCTATTCTGCTAGTTAAAAAACTCTAACAGATTCATCAAACATGATTTCCCTTTCATAAATCTGTGTTGACTCTGCCCAATCATATTATGATTTTCTAATACAAAAGCAAAATACTGCGGATGCCGGAAATCTGAAATAAAAACTGAAAATGCTGAAAATACTCAGCAAGTCAGGCAGCATCCGTGGAGAAAGAAACAGAGTTAATGACCCCTCGTCAGAACTGGAAAAAGTTGGGGATGGAACAGGTTTTTAAGCAAGTGTAGGGGCAGGGAAAGAGGGGAGGGGAGGAAAGAACAAAAGGGAAGGTCTGTGATAGGATGGAAGGCAAGAGAGATTAAGAGACAAAAGTGTGCAAGGCAAAAGGAGATGGTAATGGGACAAGTTAAGAAACAAAAGATGGCTCTAGATGAAGTGTAAATGGCAATGGCAGAATCATCGGCAGCTGTGATCCTTGCCGTACCCCACTAGTTACAGCCTGCCAACCCAAAAATGACCCGTTTATTCCCACTCTCTGTTTTCTGTCCATTAACGAATCCTCTATCCATGCTAATATATTACCCCAACCCTATGTGCCCTTATCTTGCTTAACAACCTTTTATGTGGCACCTTACCGAATGCCTTTTGGAAGTCCAAATATACTACATCCAGTTTATCTACCCTGCTAGTTACATCCTCAAAAAACTAATACATTTGTCAAACACGGTTTTCTTGTCATAAAACCATTGGTGCCGCGTGTAGTTGCAGGGTTCCACCGCCGGGGGCCGCTGTTGATGCCGGGTGTAGTTGCACGGTCCCACCGCCGGGGGCCGCTGTTGATGCCGGGTGCAGTTACCCAGTGCCACCTCCGGGGGGCCGCAGTTGGCGCCGAGTGCCGTTACCTGTTGTCACCGCCTGGTGGCGCTGTTGCAGCCGAGTGCAGTGGCAGAATCATCGGCAGTGACTCGGTCCCACCGCCTGGTGGCGCTGTTGGTGCCGTGTGCAGTGACTCGGTCCCACCGCCCGGTAGCGCTGTTGGTGCCGCGTGCAGTGACTCGGTCCCACCGCCGGGGGCCGCTGTTGGTGCCGTGTGCAGTGACTCAGTCCCACCGCCGGGGGCCGCTGTTGGAGCCGTGTGCAGTGACTCGGTCCCACTGCCCGGTGGCGCTGTTGCAGCCGAGTGTAGTGACTCGGTCCCACCGCCGGGTGGCGCTGTTGGTGCCGCGTGCAGTGACTCGGTCCCACCGCCGGGGGCCGCTGTTGGTGCCGTGTGCAGTGACTCAGTCCCACCGCCGGGGGCCGCTGTTGGAGCCGTGTGCAGTGACTCGGTCCCACTGCCCGGTGGCGCTGTTGCAGCCGAGTGCAGTGACTCGGTCCCACTGCCCGGTGGCGCTGTTGGTGCCGTGTGCAGTGACTCGGTCCCACCGCCGGGGGCCGCTGTTGGTGCCGTGTGCAGTGACTCAGTCCCACCGCTGGGGGCCGCTGTTGGAGCCGTGTGCAGTGACTCGGTCCCACTGCCCGGTGGCGCTGTTGCAGCCGAGTGCAGTGACTCGGTCCCACCGCCGGGTGGCGCTGTTGGTGCCGTGCGCAGTGACTCGGTCCCACCGCCGGCCGTGTGCAGTGACTCGGTCTCACCGCCCAGTGGCGCTGTTGGTGCCGTGTGCAGTGACTCGGTCTCACCGCCCAGTGGCGCTGTTGGTGCCGTGTGCAGTGACTCGGTATCACCGCCCGGTGGCGCTGTTGGTGCCGTGTGCAGTGACTCGGTCCCACCGCCGGGAGCCGCTGTGAGTGTCTGGGCGGCTGCAGACGGAGCCGGGCGGTCCGGTCGGGACGGGACCGGGCGGGGAGGAGCGCAGTGGTTGGGAATGGAGAAAGCACGGAGCCGGGGGCCGGAGTGAGAAACGGAGGCCGGCGGCCAGGCGGAGCAAGCAGCGGCAGCACCGGGGAGGCGGAGGGCAGCCGGTAACCGAGGCCGGGATGAATGCGAGGCCGTGAGAGGTGAGCGTTTCCCGGGTACGTGACCGTGACCGTGACTGGCGGCCCCGGCACTGAGGGACCGGCGGGCGCCCCGCTCCCTCCCCACCCCGGCCACCGGTCTCAGTCCAGGGCCCGCAGTCCCGCCGCTGTCACCCGGGGCTCGGGCTTCAGACACAACAGTCTCGGCCCCTCCCCAGCAGGGCATCCCCGGGGAGAGGGCAGATCCCGGCACCGCACAGGCCCGGGGCAGGCCTGGGGACAGTCCTCGCCCCGCTCGGATCCCCTACCGCCGGCTGAGCTTCACTGCGATCCTGGGCCGCCGTCTGTAGCTCAGTGAAAACACCGCCCAACACCAACACCGCCTCTGCTCACTGATCCCTCCCTGTGGCAATCCCGGGATCACAGGGCACTGTCTCCTCAATCTGTGAGAATACTTTCTCCTCAATCTGTGAGGATATTTTATCTTTAATCTGAGGATATTTTCTCCTCGATCTGTGAGGATATTTTTATCTTTAATCTGAGGATATTTTTATCTTTAATCTGTGAGGGTACTTTTGGGAAAAATTCAGTTGGTTTGCGCCTTCCGTTAGCGCCTTTAAAGGGCGCTAATGGGGCGCAAAGCAACTAGCGCCCGGGCGCGGCGATGTTTGCGCCGCTCATGAAATTAACTAGACATTTTGCGGCGGCGCTAAACACTACCGCCACGATCTCCTGCACTGGCAGATCGTGACGTCAGTCGAGTGCGCAACGCCCCGGTAGCGCCCCGGACCGCATTTTGAGTGGTCCCCCTGCCTTACCGCCTGCCGCTAGCAACGACATGTTGAGGGGAGCGTTTTGCAGTCAGGAAGGGACTGGGGAAGCGCTATTTAAAGGCGAACGCTTCCTGCCTTTTTTTGTTGGTGACATTTTTGCACCACGCATTCTGAGAGAGAGAGACTTCTGGTGAGATTCAATGCTGTGTGAAGGAGTTTTGGGTATTGAGCAGCACTTTGCAGGTTCAATTTGATTTGCCCTTCCTTGTATCGATTTAGAAAAGACAGTGGGGGCTGCACTCTGAGCTCTTTCCCTGGGCCTCTCCATTGTTCTTTCCAGCAGATTTGATGTACAGGTCTCTCCAGGCCGAGATTCAAGGCTGCAATGAGCAGGATGTGGATGGAAAGCAAGATCAACCCTCCCCTTTAACAACTGGCCCACGCCATTGTGTGTGTGTTCCATTGCTGACTGACATCACATGAGCTTCGCCAGCGCTCTGAGGTAGCACCTCGCTCCTCGGCCTTTGCGCCTTAAGGCAGGTGTGAAGCTCCTGATTTAGCGCTCCAATCGCCTCCAGGGGCGATAAAAGCCAAGTTTGCAGTTGGAGGCGATAATTAGCACCAGGCGCTAATCTTTGCGCCCGGCCGATAATTGCGCCCCAGATGGGGCGATACTGAACTTCTCCCCCTTTATCTTTAATCTGTGAGGATATTTTATCTTTAATCTGTGAGGATATTTTATCTTTAATCTGTGAGGATACTTTATCTTTAATCTGTGAGGATACTGTCTGAGATTATTTTCTCATAATATTTTGCAGGAACAAAATCCTATCTAAAAGTCAACAATATTTAGTGATAAAATAATAGATGTCATACGTATCATGTTTTTTTTCTGTAAGGAATGAATGAAGATTGTGGTCAGACTTTAGTTGCCTGATTCCTACTTTTTTTAAATCTTGATTTGTTTCTATCTACCCATAACCCTTTGTTTCTCTTGTCGAGTTTGACCCCACTGTCGGCATTCTGTCTGTATCTGAGATGTGTCTTGACACCAGTCCCAAGAACATGTGCAGTAATTTCACTTAGTGTTGGGGCTCTCCTGCCAGTATTTTCCTTCAAAATATATATTGACTGAAAATGTCAGATTTGTTATAAAAACAGACCCAGCTAACAAGTTTTTGCAAAACCTGCTTTGCAGTATGTGTTGCTGCTCTTCTGTACGGGAGTATAATGCTCCTTTTAGATTGTGCGAGACTGATGGAAGTGAAGTACTTGCACTCAGGAACCCCTTACATGTCTCGTTAGGTTGACTCCCTGGGGAGGTCTGGTCCATTCTTTTAAAGGTGCTGTGGTATGATTAATATCGGTGTGGTGCTGCTTTAATCCAGAACTTCACATCCCAAATTATTGGATCTTAATCATGTTCTGGCCAAGATCCCTGCAGGAATTTTAGGATCCAGATTGTAGTATAGTTTGCTACAGTTCATGGTCTCGCACATCAGTACTGATTCGATTGTTTCCATTCCAGATTCAATTGATTCCCATTCCATATTCAATTATTTTCCATTCCAGTGTCCCATTTTTGCTGCAGGGAGATACCAAGTGAAAGGACGTACCTTCCTTCTGAGGGAGGGAAAATTGCATAGGAACTCTCCACTGGGCTGCTTGCATGCTTTATGTTAGTGAGTCAAGAGTGGCATTGGAGATGGGAGGGGGTTGCCCATATGCTGCTTTGGGCATAAGAGATGTATGGGCGGAGGCGGGAAGGGGAAGCAAGAGCAATGGACCTTCAGACTTTTTCAATTCGCTCTTTGCTGTTTTTCTCTTCCTGAATATATCGATGAAAAATACACTTTGTCTTTCTTGGAGGGACAGGGTTGTAGCTCTTCAGTTTTATTTTGAGTGTACTATTTTGTCTGGTCTCTGGGGTTGGTCTCAATTTGAGCATTCAGGTAATTTCTGTCTCCCCTCTAAAATGGAATTCTTAGTTCAAAGACATTTCATTAAAGGAAAGCCAGTGCCGCCCAATTAAAGCCTGGCTTGGTCCAATTTTTTTTTGTTGGCCAATGTTTTTTTAAAATTAAGGACTACAGACAAACTAATGTATATAAGAGATAAAACACAGGGATGTGGCAAAATGCATTAGTACTGGAGTAATCGGAGGCATAGTTATGTCCTTGGATCCTCCACTCAACTTGCTGACGTCTGCCAACTGACGAAGGGCTGACAGTTCTTACAATGCCCATGATAGCCTCTCTGTTACTGTTATCGAGCTAATTAGCGTCAATATAGCACCAAATTGATGGTGTAAGATGAAACAGTGCCCATCTTTTTCTTTTTCTTGTTGTGTCAGTTTCAAGTAATAAAACTGGACCTATGTGGAAAAACTTGGGTATTCCTGGTTCGCCCTGCAAGTCCAAACCTATTTCAGCAGGGTAGGCTTGTGCCAGTAATTAGGTTTGGTTATATGTGTAACCAGTGGGGTTCCGCAGGGCTCAGTACTCGGTCCCTGTCTTTTCGTGGTATAGATCAGTGATTTAGACTTCAATGTAGGGGGTATGATTAAGAAGTTTGCAGATGATACAAAAATTGGCCGTGTGGTTGATAGTGAGGGAGATAGCTGTAGACTGCAGGAAGATATCAATGAACTGGTCGGGTGGGCAGAAAAGTGGCAAATGGAATTCAATCCAGAGAAGTGTGAGGTAATGCATTTGGGGAGGGCAAACAAGGCAAGGGATTACACAATAAATGGTAGGATACTGAGAAGTGTAGAGGAACACAGGGACCTTGGAGTGCATGTGCACAGATCCCTGAAGGTAGCAGGACAGGTAGGTAAGGCGGTTAAGAAGGCATACGGGATGCTTTCCTTTATTAGCCGAGGCATAGAATATAAGCACAGAGAGGTTATGCTAGAACTGTATAAAACACTAGTTAGGCCACAGCTAGTGTACTGCGTACAGTTCTGGTCACCACATTACAGGAAAGATGTGATTGTACTAGAGAGGGTACAGAGGAAATTTATGAGGATGTTGCCAGGACTGGAGAATTTTAGCTATGAGGAAAGATTGGATAGGCTGGGGTTGTTTTCTTTGAAACAGAGGAGGCTATGGGGAGATTTAATGAAGGTGTATAAAATTATGAGTGGCCTAGATAGAGTGGATAGGAAGGACCTATTTCCCTTAGCAGAGAGGTCAATAACTAAGGGGCATAGATTTAACGTAATTGGTAGAAGGATTAGAGAGGAGTTGAAAATAATTTTCATCCAGAGGGTGGTGGGGGGTCTGGAACTCACTACCTGAAAGGGTGGTAGATACAGAAACCCTCATTGCATTTAAAAAGTACAAGATAGTACTTGAAGTGCCATAACCTACAGGGCTACGGACCAAGAGCTGGAAAGTGGGATTAGGCTGGATAGCTCTTTCTCGGCCGGCACAGACACGATGGGCCAAATGGTGTCCTTCTGTGCCGTAAACGTCTATGATTCTATGAACTGCACTCTGAGTTTCTGAGACAGCCACAGTACGGTGTAAGTATACAGGGAAAGTGCATTGTTCTTTCAGAGAACAAGCGCAGACATGATGGATTGGGTGGCTTCCTCCTTTGCTGTAAAATTTGTTGGTTCTCTGCCTCAGACAACAACTTGAAATGATACTGTATCTTTAACATCAAATAATCCCAAGTGCTTCACAAAGGTTGAAAGGAACAGACACTGACCCTTAATGGGTGGGTTATGAGAGGTTCTGAAAGCTTGGCCAAAGGAATTGGTTTTCATAAGGCTTTTAAAGGCAGAGAGGTAGAGAGAAGGGATTTAGGGAGGGGCTGAGATGGTTGAAGATTTTCCATAAATGACAGTGTCTGTTGTGTCCATCACTTGCACACATGTTGTCCTGTACTCAAAGTCTCTGAGTCCTTTGTTCTGTCTCTGCTATGTCTCCTTTCCATTTTCTGTCTGCTATCTTGATGTCCTCTTATGTTCCCCTCTCAGCTTTTGATTAAAGTGCTCAATCACTCTTCTGTCCCCAATCTCTGGAGCTGTTTTTGCTGGAGCAACAACAACAACAACTTGCATTACAAAGCGCCTTTAATGTAAAACGTGCCAAGGAGCATGTCTTTCTCAGGTTAGGCATAATTGATGGTCTAAGATTTGGAACCTAACTAGCACTACAGAGAGTGAGACTGCTTGAATCAAATGGTACAAGGAGAGTTCTGGAGCAGCAATTAGTCTGAATCCAGGCTTAGTTTTGGGCACTCCTGATACAACAACCTCCTAGTGTTTGGTTGGAGAGAGCTATCAAGTGCATCTGTTTTCATGGTTAGAGTTCAGTGTTAGATTTTTCAGATTTGAAAACATGTAATTTCAGTGAAAAGAAGAAAAAAATGTAAGTGGCATTAATCCAGGTGCTCATCTTTTATTTGTGAGTTTGTCACCGCTTGGCCTGGTCCTGCCTTATAAGCAGTTCCATGGTATACAGTAAGCTGCTTCTGATGGATGCTATGAAGTTTGGAGGGGGAGAGAGCGATGGCAATTATAGTCTGTTAATCTTGTTGTTTTATAGGGAATGCATTGTTTTTGTTTGGGTAAGAGAATGTTTTGCTGACACAAAGTTGTGCTTGATTTTAGGAATATTTAGAAAAGCATTACTGGTAGTATTGGGGGAATCAACTGCAATAACTTGGATGTAGAGATTTCTATTCAATGATTACATTTGGGCTTATGTCCTTTTTATGTGTTGATTAATCACATCTGCCCTGACCAAATGAAAGGAAGCCAAGTGTTTGTGTATTGACGGGTAACCCTTGGCATGCAAATACTTCCTGTAATCAATCAATGTTTTGCCTGTACCCAGCTTGTAAATAGAGTAAACAGCGTTGTGTTTTGAGAGGACAGCCACAAATAATCATAAACATAAATAAGATCTTTCTTTAACTGCAGGACATGAAAAGGAAACAATCTTCCTTGTATTCTGATGTGCATGCACAAATCGAGGAAGGTCAGAGCATAAGTGGGTAAGAATGGAAGGATTTGTGACAATAACTGGTATTCAGCAATCTCTCTCTCAAACCACAGCTCTTAATATAGCTTGTGTTGTAGCTGTGTGAATTGTCTGCCATTTCTCAGGAGCAGCTAGAAATTCGTGGTAGTTTGCAGTTGACGTTCAGGCTTGGGCTGATAAGTGGCAGGTAACATTCGCGCCACAGAAGTGCCAGGCAATGACTATCTCCAACAAGCGAGAGTCTAACCACCGCCCCTTGACATTGAATGGCATTACCATCTCCGAATCCCCCACCGTCAACATCCTGGGGGTCACCATTAACCAGAAACTTAACTGGACCAGCCACATAAATACTGTGACAACAAGAGCAGGTCAGAGGCTGGGTATTCTACGGCAAGTGTCTCACCTCCTGACTCCCCAAAGCCTTTCCACCATCTACAAGGCACAAGTAAGGAGTGTGATGCAATACTCTCCACTTGCCTGGATGAGTGCAGCTCCAACAACACTCAAGAAGCTCGACACCATCCAGGACAAAGCAGCCTGCTTGATTGGCACCCCATCCACCACCTTAAATATTCACTCCCTTCACCACCGGCGTACCGTGGCTGCAGTGTGTACCATCTACAAGATGCACTGCAGCAACTCGCCAAGGTTTCTTCTGCTGCACCTCCCAAACCCACGACCTCTTCCACCTAGAAGGACAAGGGCAGTAGGCGCATGGGAACACCACCACCTCCAAGTTCCCCTCCAAGTCACACACCATCCTGACTTAGAAGTATATCGCCGATCCTTCATCATCGCTGGGTCAAAATCCTGGAACTCCCTCTCTAACAGCACTGTGGGAGTACCTTCACCACAAGGACTGCAGCGGTTCAAGAAGGCAGCTCACCACCACCTTCTCGAGGGCAACTAGGGATGGGCAATAAATGCTGGCCTTGCCAGTGATGCCCACATTCCATAAATGAATTTTTTTTTAAACCCAGAGAAGCGGTAGGATGGAAGGGTACTGTGGTGAGGAGGGGTGGAGTGGTTGGTCACTGTAGGATGAAGGGGAGGGGTGGGAGATAGAGGATGTTATAGGGAGAGGTGCGTAAGTGCCAGCTTATGTAAAGATCTGTGGAGCACTGGAGACCCCACGTGCATTCAGATGGTTAGACCTGATTATGAAAAATGGACATTAAATGTGAAGACTGAATTCACTCTTTGAATTGAAACACTTCAACCCAAGTTCCTTAACGATTTCACACATTAAAATGTGTTGTCCTTACTTTTTCAGCAGTGGCGATAGCCAGGGTGTTACTAGTCTGGCTCCTATTTCTACTCAGCAAGCAGCACTGTTTCTACTGCTGGTCTCCGTGGTGACTTCCTTTAACACTCACTTCGTTTCTTTATACTCTGGCAGCAGTGGGAGAGAGGGGATATACAGGTTGGGCTAGCCTGGGCACTTGGGTTGAGAACGTGAAACTGCACTGGTCCCTGCAAGTCTTGATCTTCTGCGGCCGGCCATTAATGTTTGTAAGATGTAGGCCTAATCTAAAAGTAGACTAAGCAGCAGTTCTTAGGCTCTACATTTAAAAACAAAAAGCTGCAACTGCTACCCCACAACCAGATATAGAAACGCAGACTGGATAAACTGGTCCAGCCACTCGGTACGAAATGTGTGTCCATCACTGCTTTATATCAGGATCCTCATATAAAGCAGTAATGGACACACACAATGCATCGAATGGTTGGACCAGCTTTCAATCAGGCCACCCCAACTCTGCCCCCACCCCATGAGGCAAAGAAGAGGGTGCAGTGCTCCACCAGTGTTAACTTTGCAGGAACCAACTATTTCCCTTGTGTTCATGGGGAAGGAGGGGAGGGGCAGGGCAGATAGGGAAGCTGCTGAAGGGAGGGGCTTAGGAAGCATGCTGCAGGGAGCTGGATGGGGCAAATATCGAGCTGGAAGCTCTGTAAAATCTTTAGAAACCAGAAGAAGCTTTATTGTAGGCAGATATTACCTCTTGATGCTGATACCAGACTTTCATGTCTGAATTGAATGCAATGGATCCCATTAATGACCGTTAGTATACTTGACCCTTCATCGTCTATTGGTATTGTACAGTTTCCAAAGTTTACATTGAAGTTCAGAAAACGATTGGAACATAGGAGTAGGCCATTCAGCCCCTCGATCCTGTTCCGCCATTCAATGAGATCATGGCTGATCTGTGACCTAACTCCATATACCCACCTTTGCCCCATATCCCTTAATACCTTAGGTTAACAAAAATCTATCAATCCCAGATTTAAAATTAACAATTGATTTAGCATCAATTACCGTTTGCGGAGGAGAGTTCCAAACTTCTACCACCCTTTGTGTGTAGAAGTGTTTCCTAATTTCACTCCTGAAGTTCTGGCTCTAATTTTTAGACTGTGCTCCCTAGTCCTAGACTCCCCAACCAGCGGAAATAGTTTCTCTCTATCTACCCTAACAATTTCCCTTAATATTTTGAAAACTTCGATCAAATCACCCCTTAACCTTCTAAATTCTAGGGAATACAACCCTAATTTGTGTAAAATCTCCTCGTAATTTAACCCTTGAAGTCCGGGTATCATTCTGGTAAACCTACGCTGCACTCCCTCCAAGGCTAATATATCCTTCCTAAGGTGTGGTGCCCAGAACTGCTCACAGTACTCCAGGTGTGGTCTAACCAGGGCTTTGTATAGCTGTAGCATAACTTCTACCCCCTTGTATTCTAGTCCTCTAGATATAAAGGCCAGCATTTCATTAGCCTTTTTGATTATTTTCTGTACCTGTTCATGACATTTTAATGATCTATGTACCTGGACCCACGAGTCTCTTTTGACCTCCACTGTTTTTAGCTTTTTACCATTTAGAAAATACCCTGTTCTATCCTTTTTAGGTCCAAAGTGGATGACCTCACATTTGCTTACATTGAAATCCATTTGCCACAGTTTTGCCCATTCACTTAATCTATCAATATCTCTTTGTAATTTTATGTTTTCATCTACACTGCTGCCTATCTTTGTGTCATCGGCAAATTTGGATATGTGGCTTTCTATCCCATCACCTAAAGCGTTAACAAATACGGTGAATGTTGAGGCCCCAACACAGATCCCTGCGGGACATCACTAGTCACATCCTGCCAATTACAGTGCCTGCCCATTATCCCTACTCTCTTGTCTCCTGCCGCTCAGCCAATTTTTTAGCCAGGTCAATAATTTGCCTTCAATTCCACGGGCTTCAACTTTAATTAACAGTCCCTCATGAGGGACTTTATCAAATGCCTCTGGAAGTCCATATAAATAACATCCATAGACATTCCCCTGTCCACTACTTTAGTCACCTCTTCAAAAAATTCAATCAGGTTCATTTGGAAGTTTTCTTATCAAGAATGTCCATGCCTCGTTCATCCCAATGAAAAGAAACACTGATGACTGGTTTCTCAGAGAAGTGCAGTTTCAGCTCCAAGACATTAGAATGGGGTTTAGATTAAGGATCCTGCTTAGGAAAAATTATGAAAGATTACATCAGTCTAGCTGTATTATGCATTTGCTCCAAAAGCCAGGATAAATAAGCTATCAGGGTCTTGCATGATTTGCAGAATCTATTCCACTTGTAGTCGTAAAACTGCTCAGTCCTGGGCCTCTGGCTCCGTGGCTGACTTGATGCCAACAGACACCTTTGAGATTACTGAAGTGTTTAGAGTTTATAACTCCTGCTTGAGCAGTAACTGATGTAGAGATCTGTAAGTGCCAAGGTAGTGATCAGTATTTTGGCTTTGATTTAGATGCCCATTCCAGTCAAGAAACAGAGGTACTGATTGTACAGCAAGAGGACGATGTCCCCTGTGAAGGACCCACATGTTGACACAATTTCTGCAGCAAACATAAGAGGTCACTGGAAGATCCCTTAGAGAGAGTTTCAAAAGGTCCCACCAATACATGGAAAATGTATTCAGTTAGCTCAAATTTCTTCATCTGCAATTGCAACAGTATCAAAATATGTAAAGAAGTGCAGATCGGAACAGAGTGTTAAACTCCGAGTTTGGTGAGTGAGGGAGTTCAGGGAGGGAGGTGTTTCTTTTTCCATCTTTGTCAGCTTCCAAGAGCAGAAGCTAAAAAGCTGCACAAGAGGGGACAGAGAACCAGCGGTGAGTATTTCTACAGTCTTTCTACATTCCAGTCATTAAAGTAAAAGTAAGGTCTCTAGTTTAGAGTAAGTAGTGTTTAAAGGGAAGTAAGGTCCCTAGTGTATTTAATATTCTTTAATTTAAAGGGAGTAAATTAAGGGTAGGACATGGCAGGGCAGCTCGGCAGCGTGGAGTGCTCCTCCTGTGCTATGTTGGAAGTCAGAGACACTTTAGGTGTCCAGGGCGAGCACATGTGCAGGAAGTGTCTCCAGCTGCAGCTACTCGAAATCCGCGTTTCGGAGCTGCGGCTGGAGTCACTGTGGAGCATCCGCGAAGCTGAGATCTTCGTGGATAGCACGTTTAACAAGGTGGTCACACCGCAGGTAAAGAGTGCACAGGCAGACAGGGAATGGGTGACCGCCAGACAGAGTAAAAGAACTAGGAAGGTAGTGCAGAAGTCCCCTGGGTCCATCTCCCTCTCCGACAGATTTTCCGTTTTGGATACTGCTGGGGGAGATGGTTTCTCAGGGGAATGCAGCAAGAGCCAAGTCCGTGGCACTACGAGTGGCTCAGCTGCACAGGAGGGGAGAAAAAAGAGTAGGAGGGGAGAAAAAAGAGTGGGAGAGCAATAGTGATAGGGGATTCTATCGTAAGGGGAACAGATAGATGTTTCTGTGGCCGCAGACGTGACTCCAGGATGGTATGTTGCCTCCCTGGTGCCAGGGTCAAGGATGTCACTGAACGGCTGCAGGGCATTCTGAAGGGGGAGGGCGAACAGTCAGAGGACGTGGTTCACATTGGTACTAACGACATGGGTAGAAAGAGGGATGAGGTCCTGCAACAAGAATTTAGGGAGCTAGGTAGCAGATTAAAAAGCAGGACCTCAAAGGTTGTAATCTCTGGATTACTCCCGGTGCCACGTGCTAGTGAGTATAGGAATAGGAGGATAGAGCAGATGAATGCGTGGCTAAAGAGTTGGTGCAGGAGGGAGGGCTTTAGTTTCCTGGATCACTGGGTCTGCTTCTGGGGAAGGTGGGACCTGTACAAGTCGGACGGGTTGCACCTGAACCGGAACGGGACCAACATCCTTGCGGGGAGATTTGCTAGTACTGTTTGGCGGGGGGGGGGGGGGGGGGGTAAACTAACTTGGCAGGGGGATGGGATATGGAGTGGAGCTATAGTAGGGGGTGATGCACAGCCAAATATAGAGGAAAAAACAAGTCAGCCTGAAAGGCAGAGCAAATATGTAACGGCACAAGGGAGTATGGCAAGGCTGGATGGCATTTATTTTAATGCAAGGAGTCTTGCGAGTAAGGTAGATGAATTGAAGGTGTTGATGAACACATGGGAGTATGATATTGTTGCTATCACAGAGACATGGTTGAGGGAGGGGCAGGACTGGCAGCTCAATATTCTGGGGTATAGCATCTTCAGGCGAGACAGACGGGGGTGTAAAAGAGGGGGTGTCGCAATATTAATCAAGGAGTCAATTACTGCTGTAAGGAGGGATGATATCTTAGCAGGTTCCTCTAATGAGGCCATATGGGTAGAACTTAAAAACAAAAAGGGGGCAAGCATTTTGCTGGGAGTGTACTAAAGGCCCACAAACAGTCAGGGGGAGATAGAGGAACAGATATGTAGGCAAATCTCAGAGAAGTGTAGAAATAATAGGGTAATAATAGTAGGGGATTTCAACTTCCCCAATATTAACTGGGATAGTCAGAGTGTGAAAGGCTTAGAGGGTGCGGAATTCTTAAAGTGCATCCAGGAGAGCTTTTTGAGCCAGCATGTAGAAAGTCCTACAAGAGAGGGGGCGGTACTGGACCTAATTCTAGGGAATGTAGCCGGGCAAGTGGTAGAAGTGTTAGTAGGAGAGCATTTTGGTGACAGTGACCATAATTCGGTGAGATTTAAGGTAGTCATGGAAAAGGACAAAGATGGACCGGAAATAAAGGTTCTAAATTGGAGGAAGGCTGATTTTAATATGATACGGCAGGATCTGGCCAAAGTGGACTGGGATCAGCTACTTGTAGGAAAATCCACATCAGAGCAGTGGGAGTCTTTCAGAAAGGAAATAGAGAGAGTACAATGGCAACATGTTCCCGTAAAGCCCAACCAACAAGCCCAGGGAACCCTGGATGTCAAGGGATATACGAGAATGGATTAGGAAAAAAAGGGAGGCTTTTGGCAGATACAAAGGACTAAAAACAGTGGAAGCCCTAGAGGAGTATAGAAAGTGCAGGGGGGGTACTTAAAAAGAAATTAGGAGAGCGAAGAGGGGGCATGAAATAACACTGGCGTGCAAAATAAAGGAAATTCCCACGGTGTTTTATAAGTATATTAAGGGCAAGAGGATAACCAGGGAAAGAGTAGGGACCAAAGTGGCAATCTGTGTGTAGAGCCGGAAGCTGTAGGTGAGGTTTTAAATAAATATTTTGCATCTGTGTTCACTATGGAGAAGGATGATGTAAGCATAGAAATCAGGCAGGGGGATTGTGATATACTTGAACAAATTAGTATTGAGAGGGAGGAGGTACTAGCGGTTTTAGCGGGCTTAAAAGTGGATAAATCCCCAGGCTGCTGTGAGGCAAGGTAGGAGATTGCAGGGGCTCTGACACAAATTTTCAGAACCTCTCTGGCCACAGGGGAGGTGCCAGAGGACTGCAGAACAGCTAACGTAGTACCATTATTCAAGAAGGGTAGTAGGGATAAACCAGTGAATTACAGGCCAGTGAGCCTAACATCAGTGGTAGGGAAATTATTGGAAAAAATTCTGAGGGACAGAATTAGTCTCCACTTGGAGAGGCGAGGATTAATCAAGGATAGTCAACATGGCTTTGTCGGGGAGATCATGTCTGACCAATTTGATTGAATTTTTCGAGGGGGTGACTAGGTGTGTGGATGAGGGTAGTGCAGTTGATGTGGTCTACATGGACTTCAGTAAGGCTTTTGACAAAGTCCCGCATGGGAGACTGGTCAAGAAGGTAAGAGCCCATGGGATCCAGGGCAACTTGGCACATTGGATCCAAAATTGGCTTAGTGGCAGGAGGCAGAGGGTGATGGTCGAAGGTTGTTTTTGTGACTGGAAGCCTGTGTCCAGTGGTGTACCGCAGGGATCGGTGCTGGGTCCTTTGCTGTTTGTAGTGTACATTAATGATTTAAATATGAATGTAAGAGGTATGATCAGTAAGTTTGCAGATGACACGAAAATTGGTGGAGTGGTAAATAGCGAGGAGGGAAGCCTCAGGCTACAGGACAATATAGACGGGTTGGTCAGATGGGCAGAACAGTGGCAAATGGAATTTAACCCTGAAAAGTGTGAGGTGATGCATTTTGGGAGGACTAACAAGGTAAGGGAATACACAATGAATGGTAGGACCCTAGGGAGGATCAGAGGGACCTTGGTGTGCATGTACATAGATCCCTGAAGGCAGCAGGACAGGTAGATAAGGTGGTTAAAAAGGCATATGGGATACTTGCTTTCATTAGCCGAAGCATAGAATATAAGAGCAGGGAGGTTATGATGGAACTGTACAAAACGCTAGTTTGGCCACAGCTGGAATACTGTGTGCAGTTCTGGTCGCCACACTATTGGAAGGATGTGATTGCATTGGAGAGGGTGCAGAGGAGATTCACCAGGATGTTACCTGGGCTGGAGCGCTTCAGCTATGGAGAGAGACTGGACAGGCTGGGGTTGTTTTCCTTAGAGCAGAGAAGGCTGAGGGGGGACCTGATTGAGGTGTACAAAATTATGAGGGGCATAGATAGGGTAGATAGAAAGGAACTTTTCCCCTTAGTAGAGGGGTCAATAACCAGGGGGCATAGTTTCAAGGTAAGGGGCAGGAGGTTTAGAGGGGATTTGAGGAAAACCTTTTTCACCCAGAGGGTGGTTGGAATCTGGAACTCTCTGCCTGAAAGGGTGGTAGAGGCAGGAACCCTCACAACATTCAAGAAGCATTTAGATGAGCACTTGAAACGCCATAGCATACAAGGCTACGGACCAAGTGCTGGAAAATGGGATTAGAATAGACAGGGCTTGATGGCCGGCGCGGACACGATGGGCCGAAGGGCCTCTTTCTGTGCTGTATAACTCTATGACTCTAAGGCTATCAGATTATGTGATGTAGATACTGCCTTTGCTATAGTAAATAACTGAGCGCCATGCAATAAAAAACATACAACCTCTCAATTTTCTTTATATCTGGTGCTGGTTGGAGTAGGTTTTTCACAGTGGCTTGGCCCTTGTTTGATACTTGGATGTCTCTGCTGCTTTTGCCAGTCAACAAGTGCAAATACAGCTCATAATGAAGTCATGTATGGAAGGTTGGGGAGCAGGTCCTGATTTTCCACATGGGATAACTGTTTCCATTTGCAGATGGAATTAAATGGATTCACAGAATGAGGAAGATAATATAACATTTTGAATTGCAACAATGTTAATCTGTTAACACATCCACCTACTGTGCTGATGTGATAAATGCTGCAAGGGCAATCTTAATGAGGTTTAAAAGCAGTGAAGCACTGGAATTGACTAAAGGGCGCAGCATCGCTGATTATGATGTCCATGAAGCGGAGCACTGTGGGTAGAAGTGGCGAACGATATTGTAGAATCAACTGTTTTTGCAGGGAGTATAATTATAAGTACAGGATTGTTAAAATTCTGCAAAACAATGCATTATTGTCAGTAAAGCCCCCTTTTTCTTTCACATGACCCCATTGTGTTTCTGGTTTATTATCATAATATTGCAAAATACACCACTATTGTCACATTGCTGAGCTGTACAGAAAAGCTAAGCAGTCACAAAAATGGGAACTATTGAATCTCCCAATCGAAAAACTCGAGAAGGTAAATAATACAAAACCGTTTGTATTATGAAAAACAGATATTTTGGAGTATTTTCAAAATTGTATCATACTCTTGAGGTTCAGACTTAAATCACCTCTTACTGTTTAATTCATTGTCCAAATCCCTAGAGTATTCCTGCCTCATAACTTGCAGGAATTGCTCTCTATACAGCATTTGCTGAGTAATTATGTACTTACTATATATTCTATAGGTACTATTCAGAGCTAAACATGGTGTGTATTACTGTGAAGCAGTGTTTCTCAAAATTTGAGCACCTAAAGATACTTTAAACTAATAATACTTTGAGGCACATTAGGCTATGAGAAAGTGTTCAAGGCGATAATATATTCTCGGGATTCAGAAGAGGGGGCATACCCAAAACATTAAACTCTTTTTATCTTTAGATGCTGATCAGTTTGCTGTGAATTTTGAATTTTGAACATTTTCTGTTTTGATTAGAAAGATGTATTTATTTTTAAGAAACAAATTCTGCATCACTTTGAAGCTTCCTAAGATGCCTGTACTATAAATGATGGACTTACCTTTGAGTTTAGTTAACATAGTTATTCTTCCACATGAAGTAACTAATAGTTTCAACTTTAACTCCACATTTACTAAGGTAATATGCAATTTTGGCAGTGTTGTTTTTGTTACTGCCTTTTAATTGTGAGTAATTGTACTTTGTCTTGTATTCTATTTCCATGCATGTAAAGTTAAGCAGTCATGTTTTAAAACCAACAATTTGCAATTAAATCTCAGAGAACCTACTATGAGCCGTGGAGGATGGAGGAAACGTGCCAGCGAAGGGGATGGCTGGAGAGAGTGGGTATGTTCAGCACAAATTTACCTTAAACTTACAAATTAAAAATACAGAATGTTAATCATTTAATTTTGTCTGCCTGACAACAGGCATTGAATCAAGTTTTAGTCAAACAAGAGCTGCAGTTCCACTGTTGTTTTGTCAGTTTGGCTCAGTTGGTAATATTCTTGCCTTTGAGTCAGAAGGTTGTGGGTTCAAGTCCCACTCTAGGACTTTTGAGTACTTAAGGCAAACACCCAAGTTCACTACTGAGGGAGTGAGACATTGACGGAGGTACCATCCTCTAAATCAATTCCCACCTGCCTGTTCTGATGATTTTGGTGGATAGTTAAAATCCCATAGCACTGTTCAGAGAAGAGCAAGGCGATCTCCTGGTGTCATAGGGGACAATTCTCCCTCAGCCAACAGCAAAAGCAGATTGCTTTTTCATTGCTATTTACAGGATCTTGCTGTGTATCTTTGTCTACATATTCAAACTACACTTCAAAGTAATTCATTGTGTGAAGTGCCTTGAGACATTTGAGAGTTGTGATAAGGACTATGTAAATTAAAATATTTTCTTTTTATTCAAGGAGACTCGTGCTGGTTAAGTATAGTGTCAGAATAAATCAGTGAAGCTGAAGGTTTATAGAATCTCTTCTGAATTGCTCCTAGGGTGGGTATATGGCAGCAAAGATGGACAAGCTGGAAAGACAGTTCAAATCAGAGGCTCCTCTTCAACAAGAAAATGAAGGGACAGCATCTTGCATTTTCAGAGGTGTTGCGATTTATGTCAATGGTTACACAGGTATGTGGTGATTTAAAACCTGATTCAGAAGCAGCTGTAATCTTTCAGAAAACTAGAAGCAACCTAATCAGTCGTCATGTCGGTGGGTTGAAAGTTGAGTAGTAATTCATTTAAATAGAATGGATTTGAATACATTTCAGCTGAACATTTGCAAGAAATAATGTTGGGAGGAGAAATGAAACAATTGGTGCTTGTGTAGTTGCTAGGACATAATGCTAACTGAACCCTGATTTTTCTCCACCTTTAAATGAAGTGTTGCATTTCAGAGCCAACAGCTGAGGAGCTGCGAAGGCTTATGATGTTGCATGGAGGCCAGTATCATATGTACTATTCAAGATCTAAAACCACTCACATTATTGCCACTAACCTTCCAAATGCAAAAATCAAAGAACTGAAGGAAGAAAAAGTAGTTCGGCCTAATTGGATTACAGACAGGTTAGTAGAAATACAATATTTATTGTCATTCCCATTATGTTTTGGTGAGAGGGGAAATAATGCTGCGTGCGCTAAACCCCTGAGGTCTCATCCCCTCCAGTAGGTTGTCTCACGGCAGATTTGAGTTTGAATCAACTGCAGTAAAACTCCGACCTAAGTATATGTAAGTGCCCAACTGGATATTAGTATTGATTTAAATCAAAAGTTGAGATTTAATGCCTAGCCTTTTTTTACTGTGGAGAATTAGAAATCCAGCATCTACTTACCCTTTCTACAGTCAAAAATCCCCCAAATTTTAAGTGTATTTTGTTGCTATCGCAAGTTCAGTTATCCCACTGTTGCTGTGTCCCTGTTTTAGTTGTGCTTTGTCCTTAATTTGCTTTGACCGTGTCACTTGCAGTTCATGGTAGTAGGCTATTTGAATGACATTAGTATTTTAGTGGCACAGCCTTCAGATTGTATTGACAGATTTGCATGTTATTTTGAAAAGAGCAGTATCAATTTGAGGCTTCAATCTAATATCCCTCTTAAAAGAAAGCGACACTTAAGTAAATTGTAACACGTGTTAAGATATTTTGCCTATCATATACTAAATTGTCTATATCTGTTGTTGAAAGTACATTAGGAACAGCATAATTTATATTTTATTAACGACAACTGGACATCAATGGTATCTCAAAGAGCTGCTGCCCTTGTGTAGGCGCTGTATTACTTAATCTGCCAGTTCATTTTCCAAAGCAATAGTCCTCGCAGAAAATTCTGTTAACCATTACATGATTTGCATTATAATCTATAAATTGTAGCTTTTACAAGTATCTGTACTTTATAGAAAATACATATTGGATTATGCAACTGTTTGATTTTAAATAAGTGACACAAATAAATTAAATTTAAGAGATAAAGTAAATAATGTAATTGTCAAGAAGAGTTGTCACTGAGTACAGGAGCTGTTTTTAATTGGTTAGTTGGGGTCTCTTGTCTTTAGTGTGTTCAATGTTGCTGAGGGAATATTTTGGCGTGTTAATGAAAGGAAAGTAGCTGTTTGCAGTTTTAAACTTCCATTTCACTCCCATTTGTATTTGTTAAACTGAGGGATGTCAGTGCTTTTTTTCCCATTTGGATGCATAGTTTTAGTATCAGGTACTCCCAGATCAGTTATAGCATAGCTTGGTGCAGAGTAAAGCTCTTTGTACTCTGGCATATTGTGCCTAAGTTTCTAATATACGACTGTAAACCTTTAGCAGTTCCATATTGGCCTTAAAGCCTCTTGATGAGAATGTTGGTTTATTCTCAGACTGTGAACAATGTTGTAGATGATTATTAATTGCCTTAAGAAAGTGGTGGTAGTCTTTCTTTGTAGCGATTGTTTTTACAACTGAATGGCTTACTAGATCACTCCAGAGGACATTAAGAGTCAACCACTCAGTGTGTGATTAGAGTAATGTGTAAGCCAGGCTGGGTATGAGTGGTAGGTCCCTTCCCTGAAGGACATTTGGGTTTTCATGACAACCCAGCAGCTTCCATCATATGTTTTCTGATATAAGCCCACAAATTACCAGATTTATTGCGTTTATTTGCGACTTGCCATGGTGGGATTTGAACTTGATCTCTGGGTTGCTAGTCCAGTACTATAACCTGTACTTTATTGTACTGTGGAAACTACAGACTGGGTTGATACTGCACAAGGTCATACCTTTCATGATCAATGAAATGTGAATTTGAAAACAAGATCACAGGATATTATATACATCATTTTTGATAATTTTACAAAATATTTTGGAAATATGGTGATCGATCAGCTAATTTGGTAAATGAGAATTTATAGTGTGACTGGCTAAAGACATTGTCACTCTATGTAGAAATGGCCCTTAAAAATCCTTTGCTGGTACTTGGGTTCAATTTATTCTTAGCTTGATTTGAACTCTAGCTCCACTGTATTAACCCAACTTGTCACGCAGTATTAAAATTCTTGTCAGTTCAAAGCTCATTGGCCCTGAATTTGCAGTCGGAGGCTTCAGCGGGGAAATGCCTCCAATCAGCAAATAAAATGCCCGCGTACCTGGTGGTCCAGAAGGTACGGAAACTCGCGCTCCTGGGCCTCTCCGGGTACCCGCGGGTAGAGGCACACGTATTCCAGGGGCGCAGGCGGTTCACAAGCGCCCCTGGGATCATGTGGGCCAGCCCAAACAATGACAGAAGGGAATAGAATCCCCATTCATGCATATGGGGATTCAGTATGTACGGAAACTCCATAAGTATGAATGGGAATACCCCAAAAAATACCTCTACACTTTAAAAAAAAATCAGATATTTAAAATTAATTAAAATGGCATTTAATTAAATATTTAAAACAAAAATATAATTTTTTTGAAAAATAAACTTACATGTTTTAAAGGGGCTAAAAATAAACTTAGCTTATTTCACAGGTTTTTAAATGTATAAATTATTAATTTTATTTTTCTGTTTTTTTAAACTCTTACACTGGTAAAAGCAGGCCTTATGCCTGCTTTTACCAGGCGTAGGAATTTCACTGGCATTCGCTGGGCAGAAGTTCTCCGCTCGCGGATGCCCTTTTCCCGGGGATGCGGATGATCTGTCAGGAAAATTCTTGACAGATCGCAAGTTCCGGGTTTTAACGCATGCACAGTGCATGCCTAAACCCAGAATTTGCGCAGCCCTTACGGGCGTGTGCGTACCTCAGACACACCCGTGAGGGCCACAAACTACGGTTTTGGAATTCCCAGATAAGGACCCAAAGTGCTTCTGTGAAATAGTTTGTGATGAGTGTTATTAGATATAAATACATACAATCATACACCTGCATATTGCTTAATGTTCAGTAAATTCTATGGTGCTGTTGTCAACAGAGCAGCTAAGCTAGCCCCTGACTGTAACCTGCAGTGATTGGGGTAATTTAACTTGATAGTAAGATCGGTATTATAATTATATTACATAATTTTAGTAAGCTATTATAAAAATAGAGATCAAAATATACAAATAAAATTCACATAATAGATGTAGTTCTGGTTTGCTACTTTTTATTTCCTCAAAGATCTGCAATAATAGCTAATTATCTCTATACCTCAATTGGGTGCACTATGATCTGATGAGCCAGTAAAGTGGAGTGACAATGATTGACATTTCTGTAGCCAATTACCCTATGAACTCATATTTGGCTGATATCATAAACGGAAATAGTATCTTGATCACCAATTAAATATTTCCTAACAGTCACATTATGTAAAAATCTCAAATATTATGAAATATATAATATCCTTTGATCTTGTTTTCAAATTCACATTTCATTGATACTGAAAGGTATGATCTTCAAACAAAAATCTGAGAAATGTTATTCTCCATTGAGTGAGAGATGATCATAATGGTAACTGGAGCACTTTTCATCCTTGCTCCATCTATACAGCCTGAATGACCTACCGTAATCACTGATTTAGAAGATCGTTTCCTATCACACCAGTGTCATGTTTGCACTTCCTGCATCATCTACTGGTCTCTCTGAGGTGAATAGTTTAATGCTGTGGACTTGTATCCACTAGGAACTGGTTTGACACTATCCAAAATCTCTCCAGATAATTCATATTTATGAGATCTTGCATTTATTTCCATGTTACCTGTGAACTACATTCTGCAGTGTTTTGTGTAAATGTGACAATGTTTTCTGGTGTATTAATGAAATCAGAAATAAAATGAATTTAACCAAATTGTCAGGATTTAATAGTCAGAATAACTGGTTCCATTTCTGACTTTGGTGCATTATAATCCAACATACTTGCCTGTTGTATTTTTCCTTTCTATTGTACTATTTTTAATCAGACCATTTTTTAGTTAGGTAAATATTCTTTTTTGAGAACTCTTCGTCCATCGGCGTAATAATTTACTAGTGAAAGGAAGAATATATTAATCAGATGTTTATCAATGTTTATTCTCTTCAGAGCTCTGTTGTTGGAGACAATACATTAACACATATTTTGATTTTTGTTTTGTTTGCTTTGCAGTATAAAAGCTGGGTGCCTCCTCTCTCACATTCCTTATCAGCTCTATACCAAGCAGTCAAGCACCCAAAAAGGATTAAATTTCACTGTGAGCAAACCTGAAGAACCTACACCAGGCCCGAGCAATATTTATAAACTTAATAGAAATGTGTAAGTAATTCAGTGACATCAGTATTTTAAATCCTGATTTAATATTTTCCTCCTTAACCTGGAAATCTCTTTTTTGCCTGTTTCATATTAAGACTGAAGATATCTTAGTGTTTCTATTAGCTCAGAGTTGAGGACAAGCTGGATGTTGATTAGTAGTTTTTCAGAAGGATACCAACTGATTTTAGGAAGGGGTTTCAGTTGCACATCTGATAAATGAAAAACTAGGTTGTAGTTTGCTGTACTAAATCAGTTATTTCATGCCTTGTACATCCAGAGCTGGAAATTCAATCTACTGATTCCATTGAAATGGTTGGCTCAGTTATATCAAACTGAGTCTCAAGTACGTGAACTGCAAGTATTTTTGTCTTGTAATAAAAGTGATAGAAGCAGAAGTATTTAGAAGTAGTTCTCTACTCCCACCCGCTCCATGGCTGCTGTGTGATCCAAATATGTTTCAACCTGACACTTGTCTTGTTTATTTTATATTTATACTTGGGAGATGCTGGCAAGACCACATTTATTTCCCAATCCTAGTTACCCTGAGAAGGTGATGACCCTTCTCCTTGCACTACTGCAGCTCTTCTGGTGATGGTGCTCCCACAGTGCTGTTAAGTAGGGAATTCGAGGATATTGACCCAGCAATAATGGAGGAATGGCGATATATGTCTAAGTCGTGAAGGTAGGGGAGCTTGGAGGTGATGGTGTTCCCATGACATGTCTGCTCTTGTCTTTCTTGTAGAGGTCATAGGGGAGAGAAGTGCTGTCAAAGTAACTTGGTGAGTTGCTACATGCATCCTGTAGATCGTACATACTGCAGACATAGTGCACCAGTGGTAGAGGGGATGGATATTGAGTCCAGAGGCACCGATCAAGCAAACTGCTGTGTCCTGGATGGTGTCAAGATTCTTGAACTGTTGTTTCTGCACCCATCCAAGTACGAGTATTTAATCACACTCCTGATGAGCCTTGTAGATGGTGAATAGGCTTTGAAGGGTCATGAGGTGAGCCAGTCACCACAGTGCATCCAGCCACTGTCCTACTCTTGAAGCCACGGTGTTGATGTCTAGTAAGCTTCTGGTCTATAGTGACCCCCCAAGATGTCGATGGTGGGGGACTCAGCAATGGTAGTGCCATTGAAGGTCAAAAGGTGTTGGATGGGCTTTCTCTTATCTGGCACTTACGTGGCGCCAATGATACCTGCCACTTGTCAGCCAAAGTCTGGATATCATCCAGATCCAATGCTAGGCTGGCAATGGCTGCATCATTATCTGAGGGGTTGTGAATGGAGCTGAACACTGGAATCATCAGCGAACAGCCCTACTTTTGACTTTATGGTGAAGGGATGGTCATTGATGAAGCAGCTCGTTTGGGTTGAGGACACTTCCTTGAGGAACTGCTGCAGTGATGTCCTAGGGCTGCGATGACTGCCTCCAACAACCATAACTATTTTCCTTTGTGTCAGGTTTGACTCCAGCCATTGAAGGGTTTTCCCTTTGCCCCAATGACCTTAGTTTTGCTCTGGCTCTTTGATACCATACTCGGTTGAATGCTACTTTGATGTCAAGGAGAACTACTCTGCCACTTCTGACATTCAGCTCTTGGATCCATGGCAGACTGGTCAGAAAAGTAAAAGCCCATGGGGTCCAAGGGAAAGTGGCAAGTTGGATCCAAAATTGGCTCAGTGGCAGGAAGCAAAGGGTAATGGTTGACGGGTGTTTTTGTGACTGGAAGGCTGTTTCCAGTGGGGTTCCACAGGGCTCAGTACTAGGTCCCTTACTTTTTGTGGTATATATCAATGATTTAGACTTCAATATATGGGGCATGATTAAGAAGTTTGCAGATGATACACAAATTGGCCGTGTGGTTGTTAATGAGGAAGAAAGCTGAAGACTGCAGGAAGATATCAATGGTATGGTCTGGTCAGGTGGGCAGAAAAGTGGCAAATGGAATTCAATCCAGAGAAGTGTGAGGTAATGCATTTGGGGAGGGCTAACAAGGCAAGGGAATACACAATAAATGGTAGGATACTGAGAAGTGTAGAGGAACACAGGGACCTTGGAGTGCATGTCCACAGATCCCTGAAGGTAGCAGGACAAGTAGATAAGGTGGTTAAGAAGACATACGGGATACTTTCCTTTATTAGCCGAGGCATAGAATATAAGAGCAGGAAGGTTATGATTGAAATGCACAAAACATTAGTCAGACCACAGCTAGAGTACTGCGTACAGTTCTGGTCACCATATTACAGGAAAGATCTGATTGCACTAGAGAGGGTACAGCAGAGATTTACGAAGATGCTGCCAGGACTGGAGAATTTTAGCTATGAGGAAAGATTGGACAGGCTGGGATTGTTTTCTATGGAACAGAGGAGGCTGAGCAGAGACTTAATTCAGGTGTATAAAATTATGAGGGGCCTAGATAGTGTGGTTGTTAGTGGGGACTAAAAGACGACAAGTCCCCTGGACCTAGATGGCCTGCATCCCAGGGTCTTAAAAGAAGTGGCTGCAGAGATATTGGTTGCAATATACCAAAATTCCCTGGACTCTGGAGAGGTCCCAGCGGATTGGAAAACCGCAAATGTGACACCCCTATTTAAGAAAGGAGGGAGACAGAAAGCAGGAAACTATAGACCAGTTAGCCTAACATCTGTTGTTGGGAAAATGCTGGAGTCCTTCATTAAGGAAGTAGTAGCAGGGCATTTGGAAAATCATAATGCAGTCAAGCAGAGTCAGCATGGTTTTATGAAAGGGAAATCATGTTTAACAAATTTGCTGGAGTTCTTTTGAGGATCTGACGAGCAGGGTGGACATAGGTGAACCAGTAGATGTGGTGTATTTGGATTTCCAGAAGGCATTCCAAAAGGTTACTGCATAAGATAAGAGCTCACGGAATTGGGGGTAATATATTAGCATGGATAGAGAATTGGCTGGCTAACAGAAAGCAGAGAGTCGGGATAAATGGGTGATTTTCCGGTTGGCAAACAGTAACTAGTGGGGTGCCACAGGGATCGGTGCTGGGGCCTCAACTATTTACAATCTACATTAATAACTTGGATGAAGGGATCGAGTGTAATGTAGCCAAGTTTGCGGATGATACAAAGATGGGTGGGAAAGCAAGTTGTGCAGAGGACTCAAAGAATCTGCAAAGGGATATAGACAGGCTAAGTGAGTGGGCAAACATTTGGCAGATGGAGTATAATGTGGGAAAGTGAGAGGTTATCCACTTTGGCAGGAAAAATAGAAAAGCAAATTATTATTTAAATGGAGAGAGATTGCAAAATGCTACAGTTCAGAGGGACCTGGGGGTCCTTGTGCATGAAACACAAAAAGTTAGCATGCAGGTACAGCAAGTAATCAAAAAGGCAAATGGAATGTTGGCCTTTATTTCAAGGGGGTTGGAGTATAAAAACATGGAAGTCCTGCTACAACTGTACAGGGTATTGGTGAGACCACACCTCGAGTACTGCGTACAGTTTTGGTCTCCTTATTTAAGGAAGGATATACTTGCATTGGAGGCAGTTCAGAGATGATTCACTAGGTTAATTCCGGAGATGAGGGGGTTGACTTATGAGGAAAGGTTGAGCAGGCTGGACCTATACTCATTGGAATTTAGAAGAATGAGAGGTGATCTTATTGAAACATATAAGATACTGAGGGGTAGATGCAGAGAGGATGTTTCCCCTCGTGGGGAAATCTAGAACTCGGGGACACAGTCTTAGAATAAAGGATCGCCCTTTTAGAACTGAGATGAGGAGTAATTTCTTCTCTGAGGGTCGTAAATCTGTGGAATTCTCTGCCCCAGAGAGCTGTGGAGGCTGGGTCATTAAATACATTTAAGGTGGAGATAGACAGATTTTTGCAAGATAAGGGAGTGAAAGGTTATGGGGAGCGGGCGGGAAAGTGGCTTTGAGCCCAAGATCAGCCATGATCTTACTGAATGGCGGAGCAGGCTCGAGGGCCCAAGTGGCCTATTCTTGCTCCTATTTCTTAGGTCCTTATCCACTCCATAAGGACCTATTTCCCTTAGTGGAGAGGTCAGTAACCAGCGGGTATAGATTTAAAGTAATTGGTAGAAGGATTAGAGGGGAGTTGAGGAGAACTTTCTTCACCCAGAGGGTGGTGGGGGTCTGGAACTCACTGCCTGAAAGGGTGGTAGAGGCAGAAACCCTCATCGTATTTAAAAAGTACTTGGATATTCACTTGAAGTGCCATAACCTACAGGGCTTCGGACCAAGAGCTGGAAAGTGGGATTAGGGTGGATAGCTCTTTTTCAACCGGCACAGACACGATGGGCCGAATGGCCTCCTTCTGTGCCGTAAATTCTATGATTATGTCTGGATCACGCTTTGATGAGGTCTAGAGCTGAGTGGTTCTAGCGGAACCTGAACTGAGTGTTGGTGAGCAGATTATTGGTGAGTAGGTGCCACTTGATGGCACTTCGATGACCCCTTCATCATTTTATTAATATTTCCGAGGAAACTGCTAGAGCAATAGTTGGTCAGATTAGAGTTATCCTATTTTTTTAGTGGATAGGCACTTGTTAACACTTCAACTTTATCTCTTGCACTCGCGTGCTGGGCTCCATCATATTTGAGGATGGAGAAGCTCACGGAGCCTTCTCCTCCTGTTAGTTGCCTGAATGTCCGTCACCATTCTTGACTGGATGTGGTAGGGCTACAGAGCATTGCTGTGATCCTTTGGTTGTGGAAGCACTTTGTTTTGTCTATGCTTTTAGTGTTTTCCATTACAACCAGTCCTACGGATTAGCTTCACTAGGTTGGTACCTCATTCTAAGGTATGCTTGGTGCTGCTCCTGGCACACCCTTCTGCACCCTGTATTGAACCAGGTTGGATCTTCTGCCTTGATGGTCATCAGTGAGTGAGAAATGTGCCGGGCCATGAGATTACAGATTGCGGCGATACACAGTTCTGCTGTTGCTGATGGTCCACAGTGCCTTATAGATACCCAGTTCTAGACTGCTAGATATGTCCTTAGTCTGTCCCACTTAGCACGGTGGTGGTGCCACAGTACACAATGTAAGATGCTCCCACAGTGGAGACGAGGCTTTTATGAAATAAAGATGCCAGTCTCTACCAGTTTGTGAACTTAAGTCTAGAACTGAAGTTTAGCTCATCATTTTGAATACTTTACAGTTTAATACAGTGCTTGAAATTAAAAGAGGGAATTTATTTCAAGAAAGTTACTTCTAGGCTTTTCAACTTGGTTATGTAAATTAAGAAATAAATACAGAAATCAGCTGTGGTACGGCACGTAAATAAAAGTGACACTATATTGCACCAATAATGCATCTATCTGCTAAGTTATGCTGGTAGCACGTCTGTGAAAGTTGATGGTTCAAGCCCTACTGAGGACCTCAGCACATAATCCAGGCTGACAGTTCAGTGCACTGTGAGAGAGTGCTGCATTGTCAGCAGTGTCACCTTTTGTATGAGATGTTAAACTGAGGTCCCATCTGCCTGCTGAGGTGGACGTTAATTGTTAACGTGGTATTATTTGAATAGGTACTGGACATTGCCCCAATGTCCTGGTCATTATTCCTACCTAAACCAATCACCACCAAAAAAAAAATGATCTGGTTATTATTATACCCCTATTGGTAAACATGTTTTATGCAGGCAGATAAGCTCTGCAGGAAATTTTGGTGCAAGTTCCTGCCGTTTTACCCAGTTGGTGGGAGGCACTGTTGTTGCATACCACCAAGTAATTGAAACATTAAAGAAATAAAGGACGTGCGAATAGCTAACTGAAAAAATGGCAGAGATAGAAAATGTGGGGTCAGTTATGAAATGAAATTAGATTTGAAAATAAAGTAGAAGGTGCTGCTAAAGTACAGTGGGCCAAGCAACTCGAAGAACAACACGTCAACAGGGAAATGTAGACAAGGGCAAAAGAGAAAAAGTACTTTCTTTAAAGTCTTCACTTCAACAAGATGTTGGTCTCATTAACATTATCGCAGTAAGTTAAGTAACCCAATTTAGTTCCTTCCAAAGTATTTCAGTTTTTCCTTTTCCTATCTAGTGACAATTCATACACAGATATCTAAATTTTTCACTTACATAAATTATCATCTGATAATTGTCAGCTTTCTAATGAATATCAAGTCTAACTGAAAAGTGTATTTGTATTTCAGTATTTATTTGCACCTGTGCACTACCTTAGCAGTGATGAGTTGCAGGTATTTTATCTGTCGAAGATGGTCATAAACAAGGCCGGTAGTATCCATGATTTCGTGGCCATTGGGAACTGCTGCAGATAGGAATTTTTGTCTTGCTGCTATTTCTGGTATTCTAAAAAATGGAAAGAACAGCTGGTAGGGGGAAAAGTACTGTGCTGCAGGTCAATAAATTTTCAACTTGCCAGTGGAATATGGAGCAGAGGCCTTTTACATCTGGACAATATTGTACAGTTATATGAACAATATTGTACAGTTAATAGGGTAAATTCAACAATCCTACCTGAGTCCCCTTCTCTGCTGTTCACTGTTCCCAGTGTCTGCTCCTGCTATGCTGTTCTCAGGTACTGTAAATTTATAGTTCAAGTGCCTCTCTCTAAGCTTATGTTGGTTTTCTTTTATTTAAGAAGGACCTGTTGTGCATTTCCAGTATTTTCTGTTTTTATTGCTCTTTATGTAGACTTGGTCTATCCCATGGACCCAGATATGTGACGCTCATTTTGCAGAGAGAGTGCGTTGTTGCCTAATGAAGGGTAGAAATGATTTCTGGTGCTTTCTTCTAGAAAGAGTATCACCAACAACCAAGACAATGTCAAATACAAGGAGAAAGGAAACCAGACTGACAATGGAATAAATGGATGGGACAAAAACAATGAAGATTCTGAGCTAAAGGAGTTGGAGCATGCTTTTCCTAATCTAAATCACAATGGAATTCATAGCTGTAGAGACCACTTTTCTCTTTATAACAGGAATGAGCCCAATTCTTATAGTGCCTTAAAAACACAGGATTATTTAAAACATTGCGGTGAAACTTTGTGGGAAAAGGAACTTGGAACTCCTGAAATGCTGGAAGAAGAAAATGATGACTGTGAAACAGATTTCAAAAACTGTGAGAAGCAGTGGGCAGAAGGCAGTACTTTGATGCCTGACCGCACAAGGACTGCTACAACATCTTCATTAAATGAATGCTTTAAAATAAATGGGGCAAACCACACTGCAGTTCAAGGGATTCCAAGCATGAAAAGCACTTCAGAGCCTTCATCCAATAAGGCATCTTCCCACTGGTCTTCAAAACCTGCAGACCCAAGTTTTATATCTGAGTTTTATGCCCATTCAAGACTGCATCACATAGCAACGTGGAAGTGTGAGTTTACAGAATATGTGAACAGACTTCAAAGACAAAGTAATGGTGTTTATCCAGGCAGAGAAAAACTGAAAAGGATTAATATGGGAAAGTTTCAAAGAAATCCTATTGATACCAACCGTTTGGGTAAGATTCTACTCACTCGTTTCAAAAGCAGTAACACCATGCTGCTCTGTATCTAACTACACAGCCATCTTAGAAAATCATAGAGTAGAATCATAGAATGGTTACTGCACAGAAGGAGGCCATTCGGCCCGTCGAGCCCGTGCCGCTCTCTGCAAGAGTACTTCAGCTAGTTCCACTCCCCTGCCCTTTCCCTGTAGCCCTGCAAATTTTTTTCCTTCAGGTACTTATCCAATTCCCTTTTGAAATGCACACATTTTATATGAACAACATTGTACAGTTAATAGGGTAAATTCAACGATCCTATGCTCGAAGGCAGAATGGGCCAGAGAATCATCCGTATCCCTGGCTCGTACTATCTCATTGGAGCATCGGGCCACTGAATTTACTGTTTTGTGCCATAGACATTGTTCCTCACTTTTTTAAGGAATGTGGTAGTTGTTTCAATGGAAGAATTACAAGTTCTTCATCCATTTCATCAATAAGCTTTTAATAATGCACTCATTCATTGAAGCTAAGGATGTATCCTTCCTCCATTGCTGGAAGGTCCCATTTAAAGTCTTAGGCTTAGAACTTCGGGCGTGCTCATTTTTGGGCTCACGGAGGGTGCAGAGTACGATCCCTGCACCAGAATGGTGAGGCTCAAGGCGCTCCTGAAATTGGGCCTCGTTCCCATGAAGCAGGCGAGCTGCGTGAGTAAGAGGCAGCTTGCCTGACGAAGCATTGCTGAAGATTGGGCCGATGTGACACTAGCAGTGACTTTCAGGTAAGTGAGGAGCCGGGGGCAACCGGGTGGGGCGAAAGAGATCAGTAGCTAAGTTGAGGCTGTTGGTTGGTGGGGGGTGGAGGTGGAGAGAATCAGTAGTCGGGTAGGGTTGAGATTGGTGGCGGGCTGGGGAGGGCCAGAGCGGCGGTGGCCTGCGTTACTTTAATGTGGTGTTGGGAGGAGCACTCCTCCTGTCTCCACATTCAGGTAAGTATAGTTTTAAAATTTGCCTTGTTGGTTGCAGCCTAACGGCCAGTCCCTTTAAGAACCGCCTATTAGGCCATGTGTAGGCCTGATTTTCCTGAGTGCAGCTGACGCTTTCGCCAGCTGCCTTAGGGCAAACCAATCTTGCAGTGGGGGCATCAAACAGGCGGTACGCCCCTTATTTGCCTATAAGAAAGAAAGACTTGCATTTATATAGTGCCTTTCACAACCACTGGATGTCCCAAAGCGCTTTACAGCCAATTAAGTACTTTCTGAAGTATAGTCACTGTTATAATGTAGGAAACGCAGCAGCCAATTTGCGCACAGCAAGCTCCCACAAACAGCAATGTGATAATGACCAAATAATCTGTTTTAGTAATGTTGATTGAGGGATAATATTGGCCAGGGCACCGGGGCTAACTCCTGCTCTTCAAAACAGTGCCATAGGATCTTTTGCATCTACCTGAGAGAGCACACAGGGCCTCGGTTTAACATCTCATCCAAAAGACTGCACCTAGAATCATAGAATGGTTACAGTACAGAAGGAGGCCATTCGGCTCATCAAGCCCATGCGGCTCTCTGCAAGAGCACTTCAGCTAGTCCCACTCCCCTGCCTTTTCTCCCGTAGCCCTGCAAATTTTGATTCCTTCAGGTACTTATCCAATTCCCTTTTGAAAGCCACAATTAAATCTGCCTCCACCACCCTTTCAGGCAGTGAATTCCAGATCCTAACCACTCGCTACGTAAAAAAGTTATTCCTCCTGTCGTCTTTGGTTCTTCTGCCTTAAATCTGTGTCCTCTGATTCTCGACCCTTCCGCCAATGGGAACAGTTTCTGTCTACTCTGTCTAGACCCCTCATGATTTTGAACATCTCTATCAAATCTCTCAACCTTCTCTGCTCTAAGTAGAACAACCCCAGCTTCTCCAGTCTATCCACGTAACTGAAGTCCCTCATCCCTGGAACCATTCTCGTAATCCCTCTCTAAGGCCTTCACATTCTTCCTAAAGTGCGGTGCCCAGAATTGGACACAATACTCCAGTTGAGGCCGAACCAGTGTTTTATAAAGGTGGTTCATAACTTCCTTGCTTTTGTACTCTATGCCTCTGTTTATGAAGCCCAGGATCCTGTATGCTTTTTTAACTGCTTTCTCAACCTGCCCTGCCACCTTCACGGATTGGTGCACCCCCAGGTCTCTCTGTTCATGCACCTCCTTTAGAATTGTACCCTTTAGTTTAAATTGCCTCGCCTCTCGTTCTTCCTACCGAAATGTATCACTTCGCACTTTTCTGCGTTAAATTTCATCTGCCACATGTCCGCCCATTCCACCAGCCTGTCTATGTCTTCTTGAAGTCTATCACTATCCTCCTCACTGTTCACTATACTTGCAAGTTTTGTGTCATCTGCAAATTTTGAAATTGTGCCCTGTACACCCAAGTCTAAGTCATTAATAGATATCAAGAAAAGCAGTGGTCCTAGTACCGACCCCTGGGGAACACCACTGTATACCTTCCTCCAGTCCAAAAAACAACCGTTCAGCACTACTCTCTGTTTCCTGTCATTTAGACAATTTCGTATCCATACTGCCACTGTCCCTTTTATTCCATGGGCTTCAACTTTGCTGGCAAGCCTATTATGTGGCATTTTATCGGACGCCTTTTGGAAGTCCATGTACACCACATCAACCGCATTACCCTCATCACCCCTCTCTGTTACCTCATCAAAAAACTCAATCAAGTTAGTCAAACACAATTTGCCTTTAACAAATCCATGCTGGCTTGCCTTAATTAATCCATACTTGTCCAAGTGACTTAATTTTGTCCCGGATTATCGTTTCTAAAAGTTTCCCCACTACCGAGGTTAAACTGACTGTCCTGTAGTTGCTGGGTTTATCCTTGCACCCTTTTTTGAACAAGGGTGTAGCATTTGCAATTCTCCAGTCCTCTGGCACCAGCCCCGTATCCAAGGAGTATTGGAAGATTATGGCCAGTACCTCCACAATTTCCACCTTTACTTCCCTCCGCATCCTAGGATGCATCCCATCCGGTCCTGGTGACTTATCTACTTTAAGCCTTTCTAGTACCTCCTCCTTATCAATTTTTATCCCATCCAGTATCTCAACTACCTCCTCTTTCACTGACTTTGGCAGCATCTTCTTCCTTGGTAAAGACAGATGGAAAGTACTCATTTATTGCCTCAGCCATGCCCTCTGCCTCCATGCGTAGGTCTCCATTTTGGTTCCTAATCTGCCCCACCCCTCCTCTTGCTACCCGTTTACTATTTATGTGCCTATAGAAGACTTTTGGATTCACTTTTATGTTGGCTGCCAATCTATTCTCATACTCTCTCTTTGCCCCTCTTATTTCCTTTTTCACTCCTCCTCTGAACTTTCTATATTCAGCCTGGTTTTCACTTGTATTCTCAACCTGACATCTGTCATACGCCCCCTTTTTCTGCTTCATCTTTCTATCTCTTTCGTCATCCAGGGAGCTCTGGCTTTGGTTGCCCTACCTTTCCCCCTCGTGGGAATGTACCTCAACTGTACCTGAACCATCTCTTTAAAGCAGCCCATTGTTTGATTACAATTTTGCCTGCCAATCTTTGATTCTAATTTACCCGGGCCAGCTCCGTTCTCAACCCACTGAAATTGGCTCTCCTCCAATTAAGTATTTTTACTCTAGATTGCTCCCTGTCCTTTTCCATAGCTAGTCTAAACCTTATGATACTGTGATCACTGTTCCCTAAATAATCCCCTACTAACACTTGCTCTACTTGACCCACCTCATTCCCCAGAACCAGATCCAGCAATGCCTCCTTTGTCATTGGGCCGGAAACATACTGATTAAGAAAGTTCTCCTGAACACACTTCAGAAATTCTTCCCCCTCTCTGCCCTTTACACTATTACTATCCCAGTCTATATTAGGATAGTTGAAGTCCTCCATTATCACTACTCTATAGTTCTTGCACCTCTCTGTAATTTCCCTGCAAATTTGCTCCTCTATATCCTTCCCACTAGTTGGCGGACTATAGAATACACCTAGTCGTGTAATGGCACCTCTATTGTTGCTCAACTCCAATCAAATAGATTCTGTCATTGACCCCTCCAGGACATACTCTCTCTCCAGCACTGTAATATTCTCCTTTCTTTCCTGAACACCTTATATCCAGGAATATTTAGTGGCCAATCCTGCCCTTTTTTGAGCCAGGTCTCAGTTATACATAGAAACATAGAATCTAGGAGCAGGAGTAGGCCATTCGGCCCGTCGAGCCTGCACCACCATTCAATACGATCATGGCTGATCATTCAAATCCAGTACCCTGTCCCTGCTTTAATCCCCACAGTACACATATCCCACCCGAGCCCCGTAACCCCACGTATTTAATTCCCCCTAACATATCCCATCCTATCCCCATAACCCCACATATTTAATCCCCCCCTAACACTAAGGGTCAATTTATCATAGCCAAATCAACCTAACCCGCACATTTTTGGACAGTGGGAGGAAACCGGAGCACCCGGAGGAAACCCACGCAGACACGGGGAGAATGTGCAAACTCCACACAGACAGTCACCCGAGGTCAGATTCGAACCCGGGTCTCTGGCGCTGTGAGGCACCAGTGCTAACCACTATGCCACCGTGTTGCCCTTATCGCCACGACATCATATTCCCATGTGTCTATTTGCGCCTGCAGCTCACCAACCTTATTTACCACATTTCGTGCATTCACACACATGCACTGTAAACCTATCTTAAACCTTCTTGTATTCTCTCTCAGTCTGACCCCACCTAATACCATACTATTTCTTACTCTAGTGCTGTCTGTCTCTCCAGGTCCTTTGTGCACCTTGTTTCTCCTTTCTAATGCTACATCCTGGTGCCCATCCCCCTGCCAAATTACTTTAAACCCTCCCCAACAGCACTAGCAAACCCCCCCCCCCCCCCCACGAGGACATTGGTCCCAGCTTTGTTGAGGTGCAACCCATCCGGCCTGTACAGGTCCCACCTCCCCCAGAACCGGCCCCAATGTCCCAGGAATCTAAAGCCCTCCCTCCTGCACCATCTCTCCAGCCACGCATTTATCTGCTCTATCTTCCTATTTCTATACTCACTAGCTCGTGGCACCGGGAGTAATCTGGAGACTGCTACCTTTGAGGACCTGCTTTTTAATCTCTTTCCTAGCTCCCTAAAATCTGCCTGCAGGACCTCATCCCTCTACGTTGATACCAATATGAACCACAACCTCTGGCTGTTCACCCTCCCCCCTCAGAATATTCTGCAGCTGCTCAGTGACATCCTTGACCCTGGCACCAGGGAGGCAACACACCATCCTGGAATCACGTCTATGGACGCAGAAACACCTGTCTGTTTCCCTAACTATCGAATTCCCTATCACTATTGCTTTCCCGATCTGCCCCCTCCCCCCCCCCCCCCCCCCCAGGTACCCTGGACTTGGCTCTGGCTGTACTCCCCAGAGGAACCATCGCCCTCACCAGTATTCAGAACAGAATACTGTTTGGAGAGTGAGATGCACTCAGGGGACTCCTGCACTACCTGCCTGGTCCTCCTTGTCTGTCTGACAGTCACCCGTTCCCTCTCTGCCTGCACACTCTTGTGCTGCGGGGTGACCACCTCCTGAAACGTGCTATCCTCCGACAGTGCAGCACTCCCTTAGTACTGCATTGGAGTGTCAGCCTAGATTTTTGTGCTCAAGTGTCTGGAGTGAGACTTGAACCCACAGCCTTCTGACTCAGAGGCAAGGACGCTACCAACTGACCAACAGCTGGTGGCTAATGCCGGTTTCCGGCATGGGCACTGCACGCCTATTTTTGACCTTTACCAATATGGTGGGCAGTGCACTTCCTACTCATAATGACAGTGCCCTACTGCCTGCCATATTGAAGGATTAGGAGGCTGTTTAGTGTCTGAATGCTTGCTCCATGTTCAGTGTTTTCTCTTGCAGGCATTGCGAATGCTGTGGATCCACCCAGACGACAGAACTGTATTATGCACATCGATATGGACTGCTTCTTTGTATCAGTGGGCATTCGTGATCATCCAGAACTGAAGGGTTTGTAAATGTCAAACTATTATCATCAGTTCAACTGACGAGATACAATGTGTATTGTGTTGTGAATTTAAACTGAGCATCGGGGCATAATCTCATTGGGGGATTGTGTGGAGTTTCAAGAGCATACAAATTTGCTGCATTGTAGGCTAGAGAAAATAAACTTTGCATAATAGCGCCTCGACTTATTGTTCTATCCATTGTTCTTGACCAGTGGTAGCCATTGGCCTCCAGCTGTAACAGTTGGTTGAAACATTTCTGTTTGTGGTAAGTCTCTCAAGTTATACAAAAAAATCAATCCACACCATCTATGCTACAGAGAATTTTTCAACCTTTCCCCTTGCAGCCCAACAAGACGGACTGTATCTACACTGACACTTTCATGGCGATAGAGAGCACTAGATTTGAAGGTTTTAGAATGTACTAGTTAATATCCCAGCCATAGGGCAAGAATAGGGTTGGGATGAGGTGTTTGGACAGAGTGATTTGGTCAGAAGTGAATGTGGCTAGTTCCAGAGGGGGAGGGTGCAGGCTGGAATGGAGGCTTAGGCAGAGGCCAAGTTCCAGGCTGCAGTAGGTGCAGCAGTTCTGTTGGGGAGGGTTCAGGATAAGGCTGAGACTTAGTTGAGACTGGACCCTGGATCGATGTCGGGCTGAATGTGAGGGTGGTTTTTGAGTTGGGAGTCCAGCTAGGAGCCAGCACTAAGTTTGGGATCAAAGACAGCCCCTAAATGACAGTAATGGTATTGGCAGTGACTAATGAACCAATGGAAAGAGGTTACATAAACCAGTGTTAGTAGACTTAATAGTCATATGCTTGCCAGAGATTAATCAGATCATATAAAAAAAAAAGATGCGGTTTTGGGTTTTGAGAGGGCTTTTAAAGGAAGGCAGGGAGATAGGCAGAGGAGTTTGAGGATTGAGTTCCAAAGAGTAGGCCTGAGATAATTGAAGGCTCTGATATCAATAGTCGAGTGGAGGGAGGAGGATGATGCACTGGTAGCTAGTCAGAGGAGTGGAGGGCAAAAGAGAACAAGAAGGCTGGAGAAAGTAGAAGTTGGGTGAGTCTGGACCGTGGAGGGATTTTGTAGATGAGGTGAATTTTAAATCTAATGTGCTGGAGGTCAGGGAGTAAGTGTAGATTGGTGAGGAAAGAGTGATGGGTGAGCAGAGCTCAGTGGGGATAGTATGGGACAGGATATGATGGCAAAGTTTTCAATGGTTTACAGTTCATAGAAGCTGAAGGGCAGCAAGAGGATATTAGAGAAATAGAGTCTCGAGATGACAAAGGTATTTTTGCAGCAGTGGAAGTGGGGTGAGAGGTGGGAATTGTGAAGATGAAAGTTAAGCAGCCTTGGTGATGGATAGGCTATGGGTTTTGAAGATCATTTGAGCAAAGGAAGGTCATGGCTCATCCAGAAGAGACTCAAGCCTGGGACAGTGACAGAAGAGGTTGGCTGGAGAATCAGATTGGGTGGGCTGGCAGACAGGGAAGGGCATTTCCTGAAAGGAAAAAACAAACCTGGGTAGTAAAAGGCAGAGATGAGATGGAGGAAGAGAGGGTGGAGCAGGACCAGGACGTGACTGAAAAAGAGCCAGAAGGTAGTAGCCAATAAATGGACAAGAAAAATCTTAAATTATGTGGACAGAAGGCTAGGCATAGCAAGGAAGTCTTTGGTGTAAGGGCTTGATGAGCACAGGTAACCAGCCCAAGTGGTTGGTACGGAATCAGTGACAAATGTCGGCGAATTAGAGAATCTGTGAGGGAGGTCAGAAAGATCAGAGTTAGCGAAGAGGATGGAGAAGACCATAGTTTGAGAACTGAGAAATCCAGTGTTTGCGTGGAAGGTTGCAGAAGGCCTGAGTTTGTGAGGAAGGTCAGCAACAAGGAGGTTGGAGAGGACTGTGAGGAGGGAAAAGAAAGACTTGCATTTATATAACGCCTCTCACAACCTCAGGGTGTCCCATAATGCCACACAGCCAATGAAGTACTTTTGAAATTTAGTCACTCTTGTAATGTAGAAAAGAGGATGGAGAAACTGCAGACAGCTGGGCAATTGAGTGTGACATCTACAATAGAACCTGAGCAAAAAGCTGCTGAGTGAAGATTGAAACAGCAGTGGGTCAATAACCAATTTAGAGCTGCACAACGGAGGTGGAGAAAATTTAGATAGCAGAGATAACCTGGTTAGCTGCCTTGGAGCCTTAACAATGATGGATTACAGGAGTGCTGGGAGGAGGGTTGCTGGGTCAAGTTGGGCACAGTAAGCGCTGATTCAACCTGTAGATTTTGCACATGGGGTTGACAGGTCAGGTTTTTATACAAGACTCATGGTATAGTATTATGATGATCCAGTTGACTGGGCAACTTGTTTGTTTCATACCCAAGGATGTTGGATTTAAGTATTGGGTCAGGAGGGATGGGAGACACATAGAAGATGTAGAGTGCTGACCCTTTTTGTGAATGCACAATGGGCTGAGCAACGGTGACTGGAGGAGAAAAAAGCAAGATTCAGAGATGGGAAGGTCGTAGAAATGGGAGCCTCATGGGGGACATCCTAGACAGGTGCTGTCTTCAATGGCTATAAGGCTTCAATGTGCAATGCAAGTGGGATCAATAAATAGAAATTGTACAAAACTACTTTAAAAAAATTTAAACTGCTTGTGCCGATTTAAAAAAAAAACACAAAAATGTTGAATTCAACCAGATTGTTCTAGACAGGCAATCAGCTAGATCTACAGTTTGTGTGTAAGCCATCTGGGGGAATTTTTATTTGAACAATAGTTAATATAGTAATAGACTCTTGAACTATTTAGAACTTTTTGTTTGGCGGTAAAGTTGCAGGTGATAATGTTCATAGTTTACTACGAACAGATGCAGATTGGCAAAATGTATATGAATATTCTCTTCAAGCAGACATACTTGGGACTGGCTGTTCCAAGTAGACCCATATTATATTGGAAATTCCCGTAATTAACCCTCCTTCTGTTTTTTCCCTTTATCTCTCATCCGCACCCAAAGGGAAAAAATTGAGCTTAGCTTTATTATGTGAAGTATAGGGGGAAAAAAGTGAGATCAGAATTTTTCCTTTTTTGCCTTCTAGGAAAGCCGGTAGCTGTTACCCACAACAGAGGTCAAGGTCGCGTTTCTGTCCGACCAAGTGCTAACCCACAGTTTGAAATGCAGTATTACCAGAAGAAGCTAATAAAAGGCAAGACGGGTAAGGATTTACCATTGTCATGATGTGTATTCATCTTCAGTTGCAGCTCTGTTTGTGAAAGTACACAACTCTCTGTGAAAGTACACAGCTCTCTGTGAAAGTGCACAACTCTCTGTGAAAGTACACAGCTCTCAGTTTGTGAAAGTACACAGCTCTCAGTTTGTGAAAGTACACAGCTCTTAGTTTGTGAAAGTACACAGCTCTCAGTTTGTGAAAGTACACCGCTCTCAGTTTGTGAAAGTACACCGCTCTCAGTTTGTGAAAGTACACAGCTCTTAGTTTGTGAAAGTACACAGCTCTCAGTTTGTGAAAGTGCACAGCTCTCAGTTTGTGAAAGTGCACAGCTCTCAGTTTGTGAAAGTGCACAGCTCTCAGTTTGTGAAAGTACACCGCTCTCTGTGAATTTCTAAAGCAAAGTATATTCACAAGTTTTTTTTTAAAGCGCAGAAACAAAAATGCTAATGAATTAAGGCATTAAAGTTGTTTCCTCAAAGACCAAAGACAATAAGCAACTCAATAGCACATTTCTTTAATTGATAAACTGCTCTCACCCATTTGGAGAAATGTTCACGTTTTACCACGGGCGGTAGGAGATCTGCTGCCTGTTTTACAACACACCCGATTTTTGTTTCCATTGAAGGCAATGAAAATGAAAATCAGGCAGGGTGTATAATGGGCGGAAGATTCACTATCACACGTTTTTTTACCTGCCAATAAAAGTTAAAAAACCACCCCCATTGTGCTGGGAATAGCCTGGGGCCAGGCGTTTAACATTGGCACTCTTCAACTGTGAACATGGAGATAAAAATAGAGATAGAAATTTTTTTTAATGGAAATATTAAGTTTTGAAAGTGTACATAATGATCCACCCACTGAATAGCTAATTACCACTTTGTCGCTATTGTTCAGACTGATTTCAAGCTGCTGGCTAATTGTAGAGAAAAACTTCTGCATGGAGCCCTGGGAGATAGCACCTTATAAGTTTAATCTAAAAGTATAGAAATATAAATTACAAAATTCAACTCGGGTAGCCCAGGCTAAAAATACATTATCACAGGAGGTTTTTACTGATTTTGAACAGAACAAATAAATGACTCCATTAGTTTGTTTGATAATATTAATGGGTGGCAGGGGGAGGGGGGGTTAATGTCAGTGTGATCTGCTTATTTATTTGCATAACTTCTTTGGATCCTACATTACTTTATGGGATTTTAATTTTACTGTGGGAGAGAGAAATGGATATAACGAACATCAGATGCACACTGCTAATTTTGCATTTCATTGCTTTCGTAGAAGAGAAAAAAGTGCCTGATAAATTAGATGGAAACACCTGGGAGAATCCAAATCCTGCCTGTGTGAACGGTATTAACATGGATGTGGCGACCTTGTCAATGGCAGAAATTGCATCCTGTAGCTATGAAGCTAGGTAAATAAAAGCTGTGTGATTTGCAGGATAATTCTAAAAAAAAAGGTATATACTAAAAGGTTTGTGCATTTCATATACTGTTTGTTGCACCTGTTCATTGTTAGAATAGCTACTTTATAAAAGTTACTTCAGTAACTATTGATAGAAATGCCATCTGGTAATGTTAAATCTGGACCTATGGCAGTGGTACCTTGATGTTCCAATGGGATATCATAAGAAAGATCAAAAACACCCAATTAGATAGACTGTCAATTAAGGGGGGGGGGGAGAGGCTGGGCCGCTTCAGGCTCAGTGGACCAGCTGGTCTTTTCCTGTCCGTCATTTATGTATGTTTGTATGATAATCTGTACTAACTTAACCTCCACTTTGACTCTTTGAATTGGAATCTATTGGACTTGGGAAATTGGATATGGGAGTCTGAATATACTCCTCCTTACCAGAATCTTGCATTTAATTTTACCAGTGATATTTTTGTTTATTATAAAATATGCATGTAATTGGTTTTATTGTCATTCCTTGGCAGACAGACTGGTATTAAGAATGGCATGTTTTTTGGACAAGCAAAACAGCTATGCCCTGATCTTCAGGCTGTCAGCTATAACTTCAAAGCCTACAAAGAAGTTGCATCGATTATGTATGAAACACTGGCAAGGTATTATAGTTTGTTCTTGCATACGAAATGAATACAAAATATCCCTTCAAACAGTGAATTAAACATTACATTTAATCAAAATTAATCTAAATGTACAGTTAAAGCAAGCAAGAATAAATGTGCTCATTTACTAGTTCCCTGTTAGTAAATTATATTTAGTTACATTTCTATCAAAGTATTTCTTTCTAACCCAGATAGCTCATTTTACAGTATTGCACACACGCTTGTCAACATGGCTAATGTGGTTAATTGGTAATTTATTTTAGTTGTACACAAAATTGTAGCTTCCTACCTGCCTCTAAGCAGAATTTCTAAAGCTTAAAGCGCAATAACATAGGACAACTAAACCTGGACTTGTACTGTACTCTCAAACCATTGTGAGTCTAATCTGGAGCTAGTATCACACATGGATTGGTTAAGGCAGGTCATGTTTGACAAATGTAGTTTTTGAACACGTGACCAATAGGATAGATAAAGTGAATGCAGTAGATGTAGTGGGTGTAGAATTTCAGAAGCTGTTCGATAAGATGGCTCACAAGGGTTAGAAAAATTCAGGTGTCTGGTATGAGGAAATTAACAGAATAGATAGAAAGTTGGTTGAGGAACACAAAACAAAGAGTAAATGGATTGGACCATAGAAACTAGAGTAGGCCATTCAACCTTGTGAGCCTGCTCCGTCATTCAATTCGATCATGGCTGATCTGTATCTCAACTCCATTTACCCCACCTTGATTCGATATCCCTTAATACCCTTACCGAACAAAAATCTATCAGCCTCAGTTTTGAAGTTTTCAATTGACCTAGCCTCAACAGCTTTTTGAGAGAGAGTTCCAGATTTCCACTACCCTTTGTGTGAAGAAATGCTTCCTGACATCACCTCTGAACAGCCTAGCTCTAATTTTAAGGTTATGTCCCCTTGTTCTGGACTCCCTCACTAGAGGAAATCTTTTCTCTCTCTCTACCCTATCAATTCCTTTAATCATCTTAAATACCTCAATTAAATCACCCCTTAAACTTCTATTGGAGAATGGTTTGAAGTTGTTTATCCCAGGGGTCAGTGTTGAGTCCACTTTTGTTCTTGTATATAGAAAACAATATGACAGCACAAAAGTAGGGGTTTGACAAATGGCAAGGAAGAATGTAAAAGGCTTTAGGAATATGTAGCTAACGGAATGAGCAGGCAAGTGACAGATGCAATTTAATGTGGGTAAGTGTGAGGTAATATATTTTTGGAGAAAAGGCAAGAAATGGGTGTATACACTTGATGGAAAAATGCTGAAGGGTGTGAATGAAAAGATACCTACAGGTTCATTTACATAATTCCCCAAAAGTGTGAATGCAGGTAGGTGAAGCCATAAAAGAGCCTGATAGAAATTGGTGGGTTTATAAATGGGCATAGAGTACAAGATTAATGAAGTAACCATAAATTTGGAGAAAACATTGGTTAGGCCACAGTTAGAGTACTGTGTGCAGTTTTGGGTGCCATATTATAGAAAGAACATTAAAGGCATAGGGAACATGCAGTGTAAATTCACTAGGATGATGCCAGGGGTGCAAAACTATAGTTAATTGGGAGAGACTTGAGATACTAGGACTGTAGGTGTCAGCCTTGGCTCAGTGGTAGTACACTTGCGTCTAAGTCAGAAGGTTGAGAGTTCCAGTCTCACTCCAGGACTTGCGCACCTAATCAAGACTGACACTCCAGTGCAGTACTGAGGGAGTGCTGCACTGTCGGAGGTGCTGTCTTTCAGAAGCGGTGCAATGAAGGTTCATTAGATTGATCCCTGGGATGAGAGGGCTGTCCTATGAAGAAAGATTGAGTAGATTGGGCCTATACTCTCTGGCGTTTACAAGAATGAGAGGTGATCTCATTGAAACACATAAGATTCTGAGGGGGATTGACAGGGTAGAAGTTGAGAGATTGTTTCCCATGACTGGAGAGTCTAGAACTAGGGGGCATAGTCTCAGGATAAGGGGTCGGCCATTTAAGACTGAGATGAGGAGGAATTTCTTCACTTGGCGGGTTGTGAATCTTTGGAATTCTCTACCCCAAAGGGCTGTGGATGCTGAGTCGTTGAGTATATTTAAGGCTGAGATAGATTGATTTTTGGACTCAGTGTAATCAAAGTATATGGGGATCAGGCTCGAAAGTGGAGTTGAGGTCGAAGATCAGCCATGATCTTATTGAATGGTGGAGCAGGCTCGAAGGGCCCTATGGCCTACTCCTGCTCCTAATTCTTATGTTCAGCACCACTAAAAAAAATGTTTAAATGGTCATTTATCTCATTGCTGTTTGTGCGACCTTGTTATCGCGTTTCCCTGCATTACAACAGTAACTACACATCAAAAGTACTTTGTTGTCTGTGAGGTGCTTTGGGATGTCCTGAGGTCATGAAAGGTGCTATATAAATGCACAGAAAAGGCTAAAATGAAACTTAATTGAAGTTTTTGAAATTATCAAAGGCTTTGATAGAGTAAATAGGAAAAGCCTATTTCCTCTGGTTGGGGAATTGGTGACAAGCGATCATCAATTTAAAATAGTCACTGAGATTGAGCAGAGAAGTTAGGCAAATTTCTTTACATAAAAGGTTTTTGGCATGGATGCTTTGCCACAGAGAGTGGTTGAGGCAGGCTCTATTGCATCTTTTAAGGAAAAATCAGATAAATATTTGAAACAGAGGATAATACAGGGCTATGGAGGGAGAGTAGGACAGTGAGATTAGTTTTGGATTGCTCTAGCAAAGAACCAACACAGACACGATGGGCTGAATGATGTCCTCTTGTGCTGTAAACGTCTATGGCTCCAAGTGTTTTAGTGCACTCCGTAGTCTTTTGAGCGATATTGCCACTTTTGTTTTGGTGCGTGCTTAAAACTGCTTTGTATCAATGTGAAAACATCAGTGTAGCTGCAGCCTAGAAGGCACCAATAAATGCACAACTATATGTAATATTTAGAGATTATGGTCCAAATCCAGAACAAAAATGTAAAATGTATTACTAATGTGTACACTAGGAATATTAATATAACTCTGGGGATCCCTGTTAAGTTAAACGGTACCCAGCGTTTTTGCCTCAAATTTTTAATTTTCACCTGATGCATTCTTCTTGATACAGGAAACTCTTTATTAACCGGCACCGGCGTGGTGCCGGTTAATCAAAAAGTCCGGATAACGGAGAGTTATATCTCCCAACGTACGAGAGCCCCGTACACACTGACATGCGCCTGCATTCGGAGCTCCGTCTCCCCGGGGACCGCCAGCTGACCATCTGTCGTGTCCTCTGCCTACCCGGGCTGCACATTCCCCTCCCAATCTACATGCTCCGATACAAGGCAAACGCCTCGGGGTTTTTTTTAAAGGAGAGATGAAGGAAAACCCAGGTTACCTACTCAAGAATTTTGCCGGTTAAGAGAGATTTCCGGTTATTTGGGTGCCGGTTAAAAGAGAGTTTCCTGTAAATGCTTTGTTTCACTTGATGGCACAGTTGATGAACTCTCCACTCAGCGTAAGACTGAGCCAGAAAGTCCAGATTTAGTCCACAGTCAGAAGCAGAAGTATTTTTGTATGCAAAATTCTTCAGTAGCTACTAGTAGGTTTGATTTCTCTTTTAAAGAATGGGAAATGACTGGGAACTTTACTCCCAATAGGAAGATTGAAAGTTCAAATCGCAGGTCTACCTGTTTGTTGCACTCTTACCTTGGTTGAATGATTTTTGCCTTGCTTGGATGGTGAGTCATTTACTATCTTCTAAATAAGGTATTCCAACCTGAGGAAGAGGAAAAAGTGCAGAATCCAACTGGCACAATTTGAATCATCCTGACAGTTGATCACTCATTACAGTTTATAAGTTCTTCCCTCTTGGGTGAATAGTTGTTCAAAGACCATCACTTGTAAGGAGGGAAATTGACGGACGTACACACATTTATAAATTGTAGCTTTAATTGTATTTAAAGTTGGATAATGGAGAGACCTCAATCCTGACAAAAGCAGTGTTATGGAAATTTCCCCACATTGAAGCTTTAACCTGTGAGTTGCCAGATTCTTATTCCTTGTACTGTGGTGAAGGTTGACTCTATATATCTCTTGTCCATAAACTCCACGTGTGCCTGGCTTGGCTCTTCCTTATTCATAGTTGATTGTGCTCCCCATTCTTACTGAACTATCTAAAACCATCCCACTGTCGGCCAATCCACCTATATTTGCTTGTGCATTCTCTAGAATCATCCAAATTTGTCCCAGTGTACTACTCTAATGCATTTACTTTTAAGTTTCTGGCTATTTTCTGTTTTTTGGAATAAGTTACAACTGAGAGTCAACTGCCTTACATATTATAGTTTTAAAATTCATAATCATAAATTGCAATGCATATAGATGATCACAGCACAAGTAGATGTTCGTTATTTACATTTTTGAAAAGGACTTAACTAGAAAAATACATTTCAAAACTCAGAAGAAACTTAAATAATGACAAAGAAAATCCGGAAGCAAATAAATTAGAAAAAATTGGAGGAAGTCTGGCATTGGTGTCTTGTGTATGCTAAGAATTTATTCTCTCATCAGTTTGATCGAGTTCTTCGTAATGGATTCTTTTTTTCTCATATAAACTAATATATTTGAATATTGATTTTTTTAAAGTCTTAATTTACTTTGGAATTCTACAGTCCTACGAGATCTACAGAACAATATTTATGTAATATAATATAGGGTTTATTTCTAGAAGGGATAGTATTGAAAAGTAGTGGATTTATGCTAAACTTTTATCGAACCTTGGTTAGACCACACTTTGAGTACTGTGTACAGTCTGGTCGCCATATTATAAAAAGGATATAGAGGCACTGGAGAGGCTGTTTAAAAAAAAAAAAAAAAGATTTACAAGGCAATACCAGAAATGCAAGGTTATACCTTTCAGGAAAGGATGAGTGGGCTGGGTCTATTTTCTCTTGAAGAGAGAAGGCTGAGGGATGACTTAGTAGAGGTCTTTAAAATTATGAAAGGTTTTGATAGAGTAGACACAGAAAGAGTGTTTCCACATGTGGGGAAGAGCAAAATTAGAGGCCATCAATATAAGATGGGCACCAAGAAATCAAATAGGGAATTCAGAGGAAACTTCATTACCCTGGATATGTCCTGTCCCACCGGCAGGACAGACCCACCAGAGGTGGCGGTACAGTGCTATATAGTCGGGAGGGAGTGGCCCTGGAATCAACATTGACTCTGGGCCAAGGGGTTCAAACATGGGCAAAGAAACCTCCTGCTGATTACCACCTACTGCCCTCCCTCAGCTACATGTTGAACACCACTTTGAAGAATGAGGGTAGCAAGGGCACAGAATGTACTCTGGGTGGGGGACTTCAATGTCCATCACCAAGAGTGGCTTGATAGCACCATTACTGACTGAGCCGGCCAAGTCCTGAAGGACATAGCTGCCAGACTGGGCCTGCAGCAGGTGGTGAGAGAACAAACACGAGGGAAAAACCTACTTGATCTTGTCCTCACCAATCTACCTGTCGCAGATGCATCTGTCCATGACAGCATTGGTAACACTGCCCACCGCACAGTCCTTGTGGAGACGAAGTCCCGTCTTCACATTGAGGACACCCTCCATCGTGTTGTGTAGCACTACCACCATGCTAAATGGGAATGATTCAGAACAGATCTCGCAGCTCAAAACTGGGCATCTATGAGGTGCTGTGGGCCATCAGCAGCAGCAGAATTGTATTCCACCACAATCTGTAACCTCATGGCCCAGCATATCCCTCACTCTACCATTAACATCAAGCCAGGTGATCAACCCTGGTTCAATGAGGAGTGTAGAAGAGCATACAAGGAGCAGCACCAGGTGTACCTAAAAATGAGGTGCCAACCTGGGGAAGCTGCAACTTCACGGAAGCAGCATGCTGTAGACAGAGCTAAGCGATCCCACAACCAACGGATCAGATCAAAGCTCTGCAGTCCTGCCACATCCAGTCGTGAATGGTGGTGGACCATTAAACAACTAATGGGAGGAGGAGGCTCCATGAATATCCCCATCTCAATGATGGTGGAACCCAGCACTGGAGTGCAAAAGACAAGGCTGAAGCGCTGCAACCATCTTCAGCCAGAAGTGCCAAGTGGATGATCAATCTCGGCCTCCTCCTGAGGACCCACCATCACAGAAGCCAGTCTTCGGCCAATTTGATTCACTCCACGTGATATCAAGAAATGGCTGAGCGCACTGGATACAGCAAAGGCTATGGGTCCCAACAACATCCCGGCTGTTGTGCTGAAGACTTCTGCTTCAAAACTAGCCACGCCTCTAGCCAAGCTGTTCCAGTACAGCTACAACACTGGCATCTACCCGACAATGTGGAAAACTGCCCAGGTATGTCTTGTCCACAAAAAGCAGGACAAATCCAATCTGGCACATCAGTCTACTCTCAATCATTAGCAAAGTGATGGAAGTTGTTGTCGACAGTGCTATCAAGCGGCACTTACTCACCATTACCTGCTCATCGATGCTCAGTTTGGGTTCCGCCAGGACCACTTGGCTCCAGACCTCATTACGCCTTGGTCCAAACATGGACAAAAGCGCTGAATTCCAGAGGTGAGGTGAGAGTGACTGCCTTTGACATCAAGGCAGCATTTGACTGAGTGTGGCATCAAGGAGCCCTAGTAAAACTGAAGTCAATGGGAATCAGGGGAAGAACTCTCCACTGGTTGGAGTCATACCTAGCACAAAGGAAGATGGTTGTGGTGGTTGGACGCCAATCATCTCAGCCCCAGGACATCGCTGCAGAGGTTCCTCAGGGCAGTGTCCTAAGCACAACCATCTTCAGCTGCTTCATCAAAGGCCTTCCCACCATCATAAGGTCAGAAGTGGGGATGTTCGCTGATGATTGCACAGTGTTCAGTTCCATTCACAACTCCTCAGATAATGAAGCAGTCTATGCCCGCATGTAGCAAGACCTGGATGACATTCAGGCTTGGGCTGATAAGTGGCAGGTAACATTTGGCGCCACACAAGTGCCAGACAATGACCATCTCCAACAAGAGAGCATCGAACCACCGCCCCTTGACATTCAACAGCATTACCATCACCGAATCCCCCAACATCAACATCCTTTGGGTCACCATTGACCAGAAAATTAACTGCTACAAGAGCTGGTCAGAGGCTGGGTATTATGCGGTGAGTGTCTCACCTCCTGACTCTCCAAAGCCTTCCCACCATCTACAAGGCACAAGTCAGGAGTGTGATGGAATACTCTCCACTTGCCTGGATGAGTGCAGCTCCAACAACACTCAAGAAGCTTGACACCATCCAGGACAAAGCAGCCCGCTTGATTGGCACTCCATCCACCACCTTAAACATTCACTCCCTCCACCACCGACTCACCGTGGCTGCAATGTGTACCATCTACAAGATGCACTGCAGCAACTCGCCAAGGCTTCTTCGACAGCACCTCCCAAACCCACGACCTCTACCACCTAGAAGGACAAGGGCAGCAGGCGCAAGGGAACACCATCACCTCCAAGTTCCCCTCCAAGTCACACACCATCCTGACTTGGAAATATACCGCTGTTCCTTCATCGACGCTGGGTCAAAATCCTGGAACTCCCTCTCTAACAGCACTATGGGAGTACCTTCACCACGCGGACTGCAGCAGTTCAAGAAGGTGGCTCACCACCACCTTCTCGAGGGCAATTAGAGATGGGCAATAATTGCTGGCCTTGCCAGCGACGCCCACAGCCAGGAACAAATTTTTTTTTAAACCCAGAGACTGGTGTGAATGTGGAACACACTACCACAGGGAAATGGTTGAAGCAAATGGTACAGATGCATTTAAGGTGAGACTGAAAAAGCATGAGGGGGAAGGGAATAGAGGGTTATTCTGATAGTTAGATGAGGAAGGATGGGAGGAAACTCGAGTGGAGCATAAAATGCCAGCACGGACTGGTTGGGCCGAATGACGTTTCTGTGCTGTATATTCTATGTAATAACATCAAGGTTTTGGGCCATGTTAGCACACTATCGATATGACGTTTTTAGCAATGTACAGTATCTATCAATACTTTTAAAGAACTATAGTTGCTATAAAATCCAAATGCATTCAAAATTTAACTGAAATCAAACTAAATAGAATCAGCTCATGAGGTTTTTCACCAGCTTTGAGTGTAGATAAACAAAACCTCTTGTCCCTCAGAACTCCATTGAAACCAGATATTTACTACTTGTCCTTTACCTATTGATGACAGGTGGAACACGATTGTTTGCATTATGACCAGTCTGTGCTATCAGGTAGTTATGTGAGGTGGGTGCAGGAGGTGAATGAGTTGAACAGTATTTTGAATGTAGCACTTATGGTAGTGTCATTCATTTCACTGGTTCTGTTTTTAAAAATATATGTACATTGGAGAATTATGTATTGATCAAAGTGAGGGAAATCAGTGCTAGGGAATTAAGCACTTTCTGGCCTTTTATCACCAATTGCCAACATCAAAAGCAGTAGATCAAGTGCAGCACAGTCTTGATACAGGTTTAAACTCAGTCTGTTCTCCCTCAAACAATGCTTTAGCTCCATCCTCAGAAGAGCACGCAACTTGCTCACAGTGTGAATGATCTTTCCATGTGAGACTGTCAGTTTGGTGTGAAAGTATGGTCAGTTTTGCAATGTGAACCTTTGATCACTAAAAACTAAATTAAGATTGGCCAAATTTGTTTCACTTAAGACTCCTGCATTTGGCAATCAAAGGAAACTTTCAACCCATCTGTCTAGTCTGGATTATAACCTGGATCCCAGCATTGAAAAAAAGTGTGCCATCTCTCTCTAGCTTCTTATTCCACCTTTCAAAAACTAACCACTAACCACTGCAATATGTTTGAGACAATATACAATAACTCACTTCCCTTGTCTTATCTGTATTTAGCTATACTTATGATATTGAAGCTGTCAGCTGTGATGAAGCTCTTGTAGATGTAACATCAATTTGTGCAGAAACTGGGTTGACACCTGATGAGATAGCAACTGTTATTCGCTCTGAGATCAAAGAAAAAACAAAATGCACTGCATCAGTTGGAATGGGTATGTATCTAAGTAATAGAAATTACACCTTTAAAAAATGTGCAATATTGAATATATTTATAGCATTTTCATTTCAGAACAGAAAAATTATTTAAGGCAGGATATACTTGTCTTAGAGAGAGTGCAACAAAAGTTTACTAGATTGAATCCTGGGATGAGAGGGCTGTCCTATGAGGAGAAATTGAGTAGAATGGGCGCCTATATTCTTTGATCTCATTGAAACGTATAAAATTCTTAAGAGGTCTTGACGGGAGATGTTGAGAGGCTATTTCCCCTGGCTGGAAAGTCTAGAACTAGGGGTCATAGTCTCAGGATAAGGGGTTGACCATTTAGGACTGAGATGAGGAGAACTTTCTTCACTCAGAGGATTGTGAATCTTTGGAATTCTCTACCCCAGAGAGCTGTGGATGCTTGGTTGACGAGTATATTCAAGACTGCGATCGATAGATTTTTGGGCACTAAGGGAATCGAGGGATATGGAGATCGGGCGGGAAAGTGGAGTTGATGTAGAAGTTCAGCCATGGTCTTATTGAATGGCAGAGCAGGCTCGATGGGCCGTATGGCCTACTCCTGCTCCTATTTCTTGTGTTTTTATGGCACTTTGGAATAGTTCGCTGCCCATGTTCTATCCCGCACCACCCTTGTGCTCACTGACTTGCATTCCCCCCAAAGTCTCAAATTTAAAATGCTCATCCTCATGTTTAAATACCTTCATGGCCTCACCCCACCTCTGTAACCTTCTCCAGCCCTATAACCCTCCAAGAACTTTGCATTCCTCCAACTCTGGCCTTTTCTGCATCCTTCCACCCTTAACCCCATAATTGGCAGCCATGCCTTCAGCCGTCTAGGCCCTAAGCTCTGGAATTCCCTCCCTAAATATCATTCTTTCTGTTAATTGGGGTTTGTGAAAATTGTTAAATGCTATGCAAATCATGTCAAACTGGACAGCATAATTACTGTAAAGATTCTGTGATTCAGTTAGTCACATTTTGAAGCTATCATAATCTGCTCGTCACTAACAGAGGGCCTGTAGCTATGTTCATGTATCAATTCTTCCATGAATCCTAGCTTGTCATTTCAGTAACCTAAAAGCATTAAATAAATGATTTCTTATCTAATATTGCTCCTTTCAAAATAGTATGTTGCAAGTCACCAGCATATCACTTTGTGCCTCAGTAATCATAGGGTACTTCAATAGCGTAATTAATCATTTAAAAAAAAATCTTTTAAAACTGGTATGCTGGAAACCATTCCTTATCCAAAGATATACCATTCTTAAACACTAATTTGACCCTTAAGCAGCAAACAAGAGGTTGGATTTTCAACAAACTTGTTGAGCAATTAATTGATTCTTTTGGTATGTATGCGCTTTTATCTACAAACGCTGAATCGGTGCAAACTTAAGGCACATTCTGATATTGAAATTATTTACTGTAAAATCAGATGTATTGGTCACACTGGTGCATAAGGTTTGTAGGTCATAGAATATGTAACTTTAGCACTGGTCAATCAAATTTTATACAATATGCCATATGCCCATAATTGTTACATAATATAAAAGATAACCTTTATCTGACACTCTTAATCTGCTACTTCACCTATGCTATTGAAAAATTTCAAAAACTTTTTATAATAAATTTATGACCTTAAAATTTACATTACTAGTCATGTGTTTATGACCTCACTGGAAATATTTAATTTTATTCTTCGTGCTATATTATGCATGTATGTTTGAAAATTGTAGCTTTGATTTCTAGTCTGTGCTGAGATTTCTGATCTCAGTCATGTGGTAGCACAGACACTAGAATACATCTCACTGCCCTAGCCTAGGAAGGGGAAGATCAACTAGGTCCTCATTACTATCCACTGACCCATGTTGGAAAGTATGTTGGTGGATACCAGGACAGGATTGGGATCGCTGTGATGACCTGGATTGAAAAAACACTCACTGTCTAGGCTCGTGCATGAAGCATGGCTATTTGGGTGAGGTACTGGAGGACAACTGAGGCCTGTAGAATCATACTCCCAAGATGGGTTGATGCCTTTAGAGAGGAGAGAATGGTGAGAAAATTAGTCAAAAAATGAAGATCTGTAGGAGTTCCATTTACTGACGGGTACTATATTACATCATTGTTGATGTTGTGTTCAATAGGATCGAACATTCTGCTGGCCAGAATGGCCACCCGTAAGGCCAAACCAAATGGACAATATTATTTAAAACCAGAGGACGTTGATGATTTTATCAGAGATCAACTTGTGAGCAATCTACCAGGTAAGTCTGATTGCTTGGTATAGACAGTTTTGACAATTGACATCTCTTGGAAATGTCGTAAACCCTAAAGAAAGAACTTGCATTTACATAATGCCTTCCATGACCAAATGATGTCCCAAAGCATTTCATAGCCAATTAAGTTCTTTTGTAGTCAACGTTATAATGTAAGAAAATGCAGCAGTCAATTTGCATACAACAACAATTTGCATTTATCTAGTGTCTTTTAAGTAGTAAAACGACCCAAGGCCTTTCACAGGAGCGTTATCAAACAAAATTTGACACCGAGGCATATAAGGAGATACTAGGATAGATGAACAAAAGCTTGGTCAAAGAGCTAGGTTTTAAGGAGCATCTTAAAGGAGGAGAGAGAGGCTTAGGGAGGGAATTCCAGAGCTAAGGGCTTAGGCAACTGAAGGCACGGCCACCAATGGTGGGGCGCTTAAAATCGGGGATACGCAAGAGGCCAGAATTGAAGGTGCACGGAGATACTGGAGCGTTGTAGGGCTGGAGGAGGTTACAGAGATAGGGAAGGATTTGAAAGCAATAATGAGAATTTTAAGATTGAGGTGTTGCCGGACCGGGAGCCAATGTAGGTCAGCGAGCACAGGGGTGATGGGTGAATGGGACTTGGTGCGAGTTAGGATACAGGCAGCAGAGTATTGGATAAGCTCAAGTTTATGTAGGGTGGAAGACAGGAGGCCAGCCAGGAGAGCATTGAAATAGTCAAGTCTAGAGGTAACAGGCATGGATGAGGGTTTCAGCAGCAGATGAGTTGAGATGGGGTGGAGTCGGGCGATGTTATGGATGTAGAAGTAGGTAGTCTTGGCGATGGAGTGGATATGTGGTCGGAAGCTCATCTTGAGGTCAAATACAACACCAAGGTTGCAAACGGTTTGTTTCAGCCTCAGACAGTTCCCAGGGAGAGGGATGGAGTTGGTGGCCAGGGAACGGCAAGGTTCCACAAACAGCATTGAGATAAATAGAGTACAATATTAGCATCGAGTATTATATTACTTCATTGTTGATGTTGTGTTCGATAGGATCGAACCAAAAAAATGAGATCTATAATAAATTTAAGAAATAAAAAAGCTAACCTATTTTACACTGCACTTTCATTTGCAGTGATATTCCCCTTTAATTAGTGACAAGAATATGGTTTTTATTCAACGTATATAATATGTGATTTATGGGCAAACGTTGTATGTACTTATAGAAGTACAGCACAGAAACTGATCATTCAGCTCAACAAGTTGGCAGCGATGTTTTTCTCCACATGATCCACCCAGTCTAATCCCACTGTCCTGCTTGCTCCCTATACCATTTAATGTTCTGCCTTACCTACCCAGCTTATGCCACTTTGCCAGGCCCAATTAATTTTATTTTCTGCTCATTATAATATTCCGGTGAGAAAGTAGTATGCTGCTTATTTTAAAAAAAAATTAGTGAACTTTAAACAATCATATTTTCGGACAGTCAATATACAAATAAGTAGTCAAATATTCAATTTAACAGTTTATATAGGATGGCATTTGACTCATAATTATTCTGAGTAGTTTGACATGATATTCTGTTCAATATCTTAGTTTTAAATTCCATTTTTTTGCCTCAGACCCAGTGTTTTTAAAAATAAAATCTGACAACAGAACATGTAGTCACATGTCTGAGGCCACCTTCTTCATGGCCCAGATGTTCTACTTGTTAGAGGGAAGATTCTCAACTTGGATATATTATACGATGAATAATCAGATATTGAGATAAAAAAATGTTAGAGTAAGTGACATGATTTTTTTTTAAGTCAAACCATTTTAGTTGCTTTTATGTAATGCAGTTCAAATTAGTGAATTTTTGATGAGGCTGTTAATTTTCTGACTGATTTTTAATGTAATTAGAAATTGAGTGTGAACATTTACATTATTGGCAAAAATTATTAGGAGTAGAAGGGAAAAGGTCAGGGCAAAAGTAAGCCATAAATCATTTCTTTGTTTATAGTAGGAGAAAAATGCCTGGCGAATCCTGCAGTATGATATTAAGCACTCTTTTTTTTCTCCATCATCATTTCCCTCTCCCTATTTACATTAAATTAATATTGCCGCTGGTGTTGTATTTAGGAGTTGGAAGGACATTAGAATGCAGAATGGCATCCTTTGGTGTTAAAACATGTGGAGAACTCCAGCAGATTTTGATGCCAAGACTTCAAAAGGAATTTGGGCCCAAAACAGGCCAAATGCTTTACAGATTCTGCCGTGGTCTAGATGATAGGCCAGTACGGACAGAGAAAGAGCGGAAATCTGTATCTGCAGAGATCAACTATGGTATCCGGTTTAGTCAGGTAAGGTATTTGGTAATATTTTTGCGAAGTCACAATCCAGTATTCATGTGAATAGTATTTTTTTTTTGCACCTCAACCTGAGTTTCATTCCGATTAAATGATTTGTAAACAATCTGGGTGCAAATTTCTACTGTCTAAAATAAGCATTGTAGGTGAAAGGGTGGTATCTACCAGCTAAAATGAGAAAATGTAACCTATTCTAGCACTTTTTTCTGTCTGTGTAGAGACACTAGTATTTCTAGAATTTCCCCATTTCCTTTTCTATGGGGAAACATTTGACCTATGCATGCTCTGTTCCTGTGATGGCACAGCTGAAATCAGAAATTCATTAGATCAGAATCACAATATTGCACTTTGCTCAATAATTAAATTGCATTAGAGGATATCCCATGGAATTGCTCACAAGTAGTCTGGGATCTGTAGCGAGGTTATAATGTTTAGCGGCTAATCTGTTCTTTAAGGCCACTGCTCAATTACTTCCTATAGAACTGCAGAAATATCGGGGGGAATTTTAACCCAAAAAAACAGGTGGGTTGGGGTCCAGTGAGAAGTTAATGTTAAAAATCTGAATCCTGACCAGAACTCACCTCCAACCCGCCCACCTCCGGTTTTAATGGAGGCAGGCAGCCAACCCGCTCCCAAGAGGCGGGTCGCCCATTTAAATATTAAAATGAGGCTGGCGTCAGATTTAACCAAATTTTAAATTTAAGAGTGGCTGGTCGCGTTTTGCAGGCCTCGTGAAACCCACCAGCTAATGGAAGGCAAGGACTGCTGGATCCAGGAGGTAAGTGCCTTTACATTTATATCCTGGATCCAGCGTCCCTGCCTAACCCCTCCCCCCCCCCCCCCCCCCCAACGATAGGAGACCCCCACCTCAACAAGGCCCGGCCCCCCCCCCCCCCCCCCCCCATGCTCCTCCGGCCCTCCGATGATGCTTCTGGTCCCCCGATGAGCTCCCGCTCCTCTGATCAGCCGCTCCGGCCTTCCGATGAGCTCCTGGCACCACCACCACCCCCAGCTCCTCAATCTGGCTGGCTGCGGGTGGGAAACTGGCTTCCAATGCATATCAGGCCCTGCCGTTAAATTCAGCAGGGCCTGTGGGAAACTCGTTCTCCCGGGATTCCCGACCGCATCCGAGCCCCCGCTGCTCCCAACCCACCAAAGTATTAGCATTCCAGCCATCAAGTTTGGAGATGACAGAGGCATGGAAGAAGGTTTTGGCAGCTGTGTGGGTGAGGTAGGTATACAGGTGGGTTATGGTGATAGGTTGGATGTGGGGTTTGAATCTCACTTCTAGGTTGGGGCAGGATATTGATGTTGCATAGCATCGGATTCAGCATGAGTGGGCAGAGGGATGAAATTGACACCTGAGGTGTGGAGTTTCTAGCAGGAGTGGAACAGGATGACGTCCGTCTTGACTATAATGAAGTGGGAAAGTCCTGGTTCATCCATGACTAAATGTCAGACAAGTAATCAAACTGCATAACTAGTCATGGAATGTAGGCTGGTAGTGGAGCAGTAATGATATGTGTCAGCCACATACATATGGCAGCTGATTGTATGTTTATGATATCAGTGAAGAGCTACATATCTACATATAGATTGGGCTAACCAAATTAGTAACAATACTGTGGAGGAGGAATTCCTGGAGTGTATACGGGATGGTTTCCTGGACCAATATGTTGAGGAACCAACTAGAGATCAGGCCATCTTAGACTGGGTATTATGTAATGAGAAAGGATTAATTAGCAATCTTGTTGTGCGAGGCCCCTTGGGTCGGAGCGATCATAATATGATCGAATTCTTCATTAAGATGGAGAGTGACGTAGTTGACTCAGAGACTAGGGTCCTGAATTTAAATAAAGGAAACTTCGATGGTATGAGGCGCGAGTTGGGTAGGATTGATTGGGGAATGTCACTCAAAGGGTTGACGGTGGAGAGGCAATGGCAAGCATTCAAAGATCGCATGAATGAACTACAGAATTTGTTCATCCCAGTTTGGCATAAAAATAAAACAAAAAAGGTGACTCAACCGTGGCTAAAAAAGGAAATTAGGGATAGCATAAGATCCAAGGAAAGGACATATAAATTGGCCAGAAAAAGCAGAAAACCTGAGGATTGGGAGCTGTATAGGATTCAGCAAAGAAGGACAAAGGGATTAATTAAGAGGGGGAAAATAGAGTATGAGAGTAAGCTTGCGAGGAACATAAAAACTGACTGTAAAAGCTTTTATAGATATGTGAAGAGAAAAAGATTGGTGAAGTCAAGCGTAGGTCCCTTGCAGTCAGAATCATGGGAATTTATAATGGGGAACAAAGAAATGGCAGACCAATTAAATACATACTTTGGTTCTGTCTTCACAAAGGAGAACACAAATAACCTCCCAGAGATGTCGGGGAACATAGGGTCTAATGAGAAGGAGGAACTGAAAGAAATCAGTATTTGTAGGGAAATAGTGTTAGGGAAATTGACGGGATTGAAGGCCAATAAATCCCCAGGGCCTGATAATCTACATCCTAGGGTACTTAAGGAAGTGGCCCTAGAAATAGTAGATGCATTGCTGGTCATCTTCCAAAATTCTATAGACTCTGGAACAGTACCCATGGATTGGAGGGTAGCTAATGTTACCCCACTATTCAAAAAAGGTGGTAGAGAGAAAACGAGGAATTATAGACCAATAAGCCTGACATCGGTAGTGGGGAAAATGCTAGAGTCCATTATAAAAGATGTAATAGCAGAGCACTTGGAAAACAGTGACAGGATCGGACAAAGTCAACATGGATTTACAAAAGGCAAATCGTGCTTGACTAATCTACTGGAATTTTTTGAGGATGTAACTGGTAAAATGGATAAGGGAGAACCAGTGGATGTGGTGTATTTGGACTTTCAGAAGGCTTTCGATAAGGTCCTGCATAAGAGATTAGCGTGTAAAGTTAAGGCACATGGGATTGGGGGCAAGGTATTGACTTGGATAGAGAACTGGTTGGCAGACAAAGCAAAGAGTTGGAATAAATGGGTCTTTTTCCGAGTGGCAGGCGGTGACTAGTGGGGTGGAATTGGATGTAATATCTCCAAGTTTGCAGACGACACAAAGCTGGGTGGGAGTGTGTGCCGTGAGGAGGATGCCGAGAAACTCCAGTATGATTTGGACAGGTTGGGTGATTGGGCAGAAGCATGGCAGATGCAATATAATGTGGATAAATGCGAGGTTATCCACTTTGGTGTCAAAAACAGGAAGGCAGATTATTATCTGAATGGCAATAGATTGGGAGAAGGGGAAGTGCAACGAGACCTGGGTGTCCTTGTGCACCAATCGCTGAAGGTAAGCATGCAGGTGCAGCAGGCGGTTAAGAAGGCAAATGGTATGTTGGCCTTCGTAGCGAAAGGGTTCGAGTACAGGAACAAGGATGTCTTGATGCAGTTGTACAGGGCCTTGGTGAGACCACATCTTGAGTATTGTGTGCAGTTTTGGTCGCCTTATCTGAGGAAGGATGTTCTTGTCATGGAGGGAGTGCAGCGAAGATTCACAAGGCTGATACCCGGGATGGCAGGAATGGCGTATGAGGAGAGATTGGGTCGATTGGGCTTATACTCACTGGAGTTTAGAAGAATGAGAGGGGATCTCATTGAAACTTATAAAATTCTAACAGGACTAGACAGACTAGAGGCAGGAAGGATGTTCCCGATGGCCGGGGAGTCCAGAACCAGGGGTCACAGTCTAAGGATAAGGGGTAAGTCATTTAGGACTGAGATGAGGAGGAATTTCTTCACCCAGAGAGTGGTGAACCTGTGGAATTCTCTACCACAGAAGGCAGTAGAGGCCAATTCATTAAATATATTCAAGAAGGAGTTAGATATATTCCTTAAAACTAAAGGGATCAAGGGATATGGAGAGAAGGCAGGGACAGGGTACTGAATTTGGATGATCAGCCATGATCTCATTGAATGGCGGAGCAGGCTCGAGGGGCTGAATGGCCTACTCCTGCTCCTATCTTCTATGTTTCTATGTTCATATAAATGAGAAATAGAATGGGCCAAGGATGGAACCTTGGTGCATGCCAGAGGTGACCTATTGGGAATGGGACAGGAAACCATTAGAGGAAAGGTACTGGCATTGTTGGGACGGGTAGGAGTGTAACTATATGAGGTTGGTGCCACAAGGGTAGACAACAGAGGAGAAGCATTGGGGCGTATGGAATGATCAACCATGTTGAAAGCTACAGAAAGGTTAAGGAGGCAAACCACACCGGATTTTGAGCAGGATAGTCTGGGTGTAGTGCAGGAGACAGAAACCAAATTGAAGGGCTTCAAGTAGTGCATGGTTGGAGAGCTGAGATCAGAGTTGGGTGGTGGTAAAGTGTTGAAGAATCTGAGAAAGGAAGGGGATGTTTGTGATGGAGTGGCAGTTAGAACGGATGGATGGACGGACCAAGGGTGGGATTTTTAAGGGGGAGGTGGTGATGATGGAAGTTTTGAAAGGATGCTGGTTAGCGATGAGGAAAAAGGGAGACTGATTATGTCTACAAATATTTGGCCAAAGAGACAATGTTGAGTGGTCAGCAAATAGCTCAGACGGGATGATCGGGAGCAGGTAGTGAGTGTCAGTGACATGATGAGTCTGAGAGCTTTGGGAGAAGTTGTTGAGGATTATGAGATGAGCAAGTCTAGGAGTTGTCCAGGGTGTGGCTGCCAGTGGTAAGAGTGGAGGTTGCAAGAGAGGTAGACGTATGAGGTGGTTTTCGAAGAACAGCGTGAGGAGCTCATGGATTTCTTTGTCCCCTAAATTGAGACCCTGATTCCTCCACAGCTTGCTCTTGCTCCCAACCCAATCTCCCCAAACCATTCCTATGCTAGACCTGTAACACGTTTGTTTTCTCCCTTGCTCTCTCCCTAGCTGAGATTTTGTCTCCCTTTAAAAACTGCCATCATCACCCTCCCCTTGAAAAAATACCCTTGATCTTTGTCCTTGCTAACTATCACCCCATTTCCAACCTCCCTTTCCTCCCCAAGATCTTTGAATGTATTGTTGCCTTGAACCTTTGTGCATTTTCTCTCCCACAACTCCCTGTTTGAATCTCTCCAATCCATCTTCCACGCTGCCCACAGCACCAAAATGGCCCTAACCAAAATCACAAACTACATTCTTTGTGACAATAAACACAAAAAATGCTGGAAACACTCAGCAGGTGAGGTGGCATTTATGGAGAAACAATGGGTTAAAGTTAACTCTGTTTGTTGGTAAAGTTAACTCTGATGTTGGTAAACTTGTTGACAGCTAGAGGCAGTAATGGAAGATATGAACTTCAACATAACAGGAAGGCTAGAAAATGGAATGGGGAAACCCCTGTATAAATCAGAAAATGTAATGTTTAACATTGTAACCAACTTTTGCTGTTGCCTCTGCCTGTAACACTCCAGATATTCGTTCTTCATGTAACTCAATTATATTTTGAAGCAAAAATTCATAAATGTGTGCAGAAGTCTTGACATACTGTTTTTACAAACTTGCAACTTTAAAAGAAATATTTTATAAATAAAGCACTCTATGATGGTCTATATTTGTAAAGATTTTTGACAATTTAGAAGTGGAAAGTCTTGAGCAAGTGAGCATATGTTGTAAGTTTTGTTTCTGCTTGTGGTGTGCAAATCACTTTTTGTGCTAAAGGTTTTGAATGGTAATATTCTTGTCTTCTTTCCCTCCCTCAGACTAAAGAGGCTGAGGTATTTCTTCTCAGCCTTGTGGAGGAGATCCAGCGGCGACTAGAAATGTCTGGAATGAAAGGGAAGCGTCTAACTCTTAAAGTAATGATGAGAAAAGCTGGTGCACCTACAGAACCGGCTAAGTTTGGTGGGCATGGAATTTGTGACAATGTTAACAGGTATACTGAAATGTAAATGGATGTTTCTAAAACTAGATCCGTTATATAATGCCAGTAAGAAATAATATTTTAGACAGACATCGCCAAGATAAATTCACAGATGATCTACTTTAGATTCCAAGTCATTTCCCCCCTCCCCCCAACACACACATCTAAAAGTGTAGCAATTTACTTGAAGATTGAATTTAATACAGACTCTAAAGCAAAATGATTATTGAATTTTCATTTTTGCTGTTAAACCTTCCAGCCATTAGCATAATTATATTTCTGCAGTTCATATCCAATTGCATGAGCACCAGCGTATCCTATCCTCATTTTGTTATTCTGGTCATCAGTTCGCCTCTGATTCTTTTTTTCTTGCTAGCAACTGTTAAAGCCAAAATAATAATGGACACAGAATGGAGTAGGTTGGAGTTAAAGACAGAAAACCTCAGTATACGAAAGATTATTGTGAAAAGAGCTCAAGTCAACACAGTGCCCTTGGCTGCAATCTGTTCCAGGATTGCAATTTGAGAATATTTAAATAAAAGCAGCTTAATGGTATACTTTTATGACCTGTAATTCCTTACATGATGAGTTCCAATCTCGTATTGTGTTGCCTGGTGGATGTAGCGATTTGAAGATGAGTTACTGCCCCAGAGAAAGTCAGTAAAATATGAAGGATGAGTCAGTGCAGCTCCTACAAAGCTTCCCGAAGACTGGCCTAAAAATGGTATGTGTGGTGTAGAGAACCAGGTGGTACATTAAAAATATGCAAATTTTCCAGATGTGTTCTCGTGGTGCATGAGCAAGTTAAAACTTCTGAAAATTCCCCAGTTGGAACAGATAGTATCATTTGAGGCTAGTTCAGTTTCTTTAAAAAAGGGTTCTTTATTTAGCCAGAAGTTATGGGGATATATTTTTGAATCATATTGTCACATCCTGTTCTGAAACAGCTTGATGAGCTGGATGGACTGAATGTCTTTTTCTCATTCCTATAAAACTAGTATTGCTATTTCTGTTTTTAGGTACAGGTACAGAAAATAATCAAAAAGGTTAATGGAATGCTGGCCTTTATATCTAGAGGACTAGAATACAAGGGGGTAGAAGTCAAGCTACAGCTATGCAAAGCCCTGGTTAGACCACACCTGGAGCACTATGTTCAGTTCTGGACACCACACTTTAGGAAGGATATAATGGCCTTGGAGGGAGTGCAGCGTAGATTTTCTAGAATGATACCTGGACTCCAAAGGTTAAATTACGAGGAAAGATTACACAAATTAGGATGTATTCTTTGGAATTTAGAAGATTAAGGGGTGATTTGATCAAACTTTTCAAGATATTAAGGGGAACAGATAGGGTAGATAGAGAGAAGCTATTTCTGCTGGTTGGAGAGTCATGGGGACATAGCCTAAAAATTAGAGTCAAGCCTTTCAGGAGTGAAGTTAGGAAACACTTCTACACACAAAGGGTAGTAGAAGTTTGGAACTCTTTTTTGCAAATGGCAGTTGATGCTAGCTCAATTGGTAATTTTAACTCTGAGATTGATAGATTTTTGTTAACCAAAAGTATTAAGGGATATGGGCAAAAGCACATATGTGGAGTTAGGTCACAGATCAATCATGATCTCATTGAATGGTGGAACAGGCTCGAGGGGCTAAATGGCCTATTCCTGTTCCAATGTTCTATGTTTAATTTCCCAAAATTATTGTGTAGCAAAATAAGTAAAAATAGTTTGCTTAGTTGCAACCTACACAAAGTCTTAAAGGGTCTTTAAAATGGTCTATGTAGAATCATAGGTTACGGCACAGAAACGAGCCATTTGGCCCATTAAACCCATGTTGATGTTTTTCCCCTGTGAGTCACCTAATCTAATCTCACTCTCAACAGCACTTCAAGCGAAAGCAAGTGGAACATCTTTAGAGTTATAATGCTGAGTTTGAAATCGATAATTGGGTTAAATTTGAGGATAATTTGTACAATAACAACCTAGTAAACAGCAGTCAACATAGATTCAGAAAGGGAAGATCCTGTCTGACTAACCATCTTGACATTTTTTGAGGAAGTGGTAATCCAAGTGGACTGAAAAGCCCTATGACGTGGTATATCTTGACTTCCAAAAGGCTTTTTGGATGAAGCTCCACATGAAAGGCTATGAATGTAACTCAAAGCTATGGAGGGTTTAGGATAAACCTTGGGAATGCATAAGGATCTAGCTCAGTAAACACAATGAGCACATGTTATGTCAGAGTGGAGGGAAGTACTGAGGGGGATGCCTCAGATTGAGACCACTACTGTTTCTAATTTATATAAATGACCTGGATTCAGAAACTCAATGCAAAGTGCTCAGATTTGCAAATTAAACCAAACTGGGAGGAGCAGTGGTATCAGAAGAGGCAGCTCAGAAATTACAGAATGAGTTGGACAAAATATTTAAGTGGGTAAAAGCATGACAAATGAAATTTAATGCAGAGAAGTGTAAAGTGCTATACATAGGAAGGAAATAGATCACACACATGCTCCATAACTGGTGCTGAAATAGCTACAGATGAAGTTAAACGAATCCTAGGGGTCTTAGTAGAGTTGATGTTCAATATGTCCAACTAATTCAAAGCAGTAATCATTAAAGGTAATAGAATGTTGAACAATTAGGCCAAAACCATGGAATATAAGTCAAAGGAGGCTATGATCAGCTCTGGTCAGACTGCACCTTGAATACTGTGTCCAGTTCTTGTCATTTAAACATGATGGAGACATTCCTCGTTAAACTTCCTGAATATAGAAGGTTAAGGGGTGCTTTGTAGGATTTTGAAAGGAATTGATCGGGTAGATAGAGAAACTTTTTCTACTGGTGGGGGAGTCTAGGACAAGAGGGCATAACCTTAGAATCAGAGCCAGGCCTTTCAGGAAACAAGTTAGGAAGCACTTCTTCAAGCAAAGGGAGGTGGAACTCTCCCACAAAAAGCAATAGATGCTAGATCAATTAATAATTTTAAATCTGAGATCAATAGATTTTTGCTAGCCAAAGATACCAAGGGATATGGCCCAATGCGGATAAATGGATTTACGAGACAGATCAGCCATGATCTCATTGAATGGTGGAACAGGCTTGAGAGGCTGAATAGCCTACTCTTGTTCCTAAGTTTCCAATTCTTGAGCCATGAGGCTGTTCCCAAGTGTCAGATAGCTGAGTTAGTGGAAAAATTGGTGAAATTTGGGCTCTTCACCCGTGAAAGGAAATGTTTAAGAGGCAATCTTATAGACGTATATAAGATAGTAAATACTATGGAAAAGATAATTACAGAAAATGACTTCAAAGTAAATTACATGAATAAGACAAGGGGACATGTGTTCAAACTAGTGAAAGGACAGATAGCAAAGTTTGTCTGCCCACAGAGTAATCAATACATGGAATGGACTTCTAAATCGATTAGTGGAAGCGGAAATCCTGGAATCATTTAAGAACCAGTTGCATGTTGCAATGAGAGGAACTTTAGGGTATTTCTGGATGGATGAATCAAGATGTGCTGAATGGCATCCCTCATCTCTAATTGTCTTGTGATTGACAAGGTTTTAGTATTTTCTTCCTTCTGTTTTCTCCTCCTTTTCCTGTAGGAGCTGACTCTAGGTACAGTTTCACAGTGCTGGCCACCCTTCAGGATCTTGCCCAAGTGGTAGTACTTCATGTGGGAGCCAGGGCAATTCATATTGCCAATCTGGTCAACCTTTATCACAGCTGAACCCAATCATGTTCTTTCATGACCTCAACACACATGCATACTTTCCAGCAGCGATCACTGGATAGCTGTCAGTAGTTGGAATTCTGGACGATTTCCCTCTGTTTCCCACCCCCAAATTCAGTCATGCTAAATCAAATTATACCACCGTTAATGCCACAGTGACTGAGATGACCTAATTCAGCACAGAAACTAAACCTGGAACCTTCCTAGTCTGCATGCTTCAGTACTACACCATAATGCGGATTTACCAACGAAGCCATTATGGAGCTTTCATTGTAGTCTTCAAATATATATCATAGTCTGAGGAATAATTTATCTCCACATCAGCAATATTTTTTTCCACTGTCTTCAATATCAACAGCACAATGAATCTGATGGGTGTCTCTGCCTTTTCTTGCTCAGTGTCCCAAGGAAATATGGACCTGCTGTTGAAATACACATCCTCTTAATCAAATATGTGCTTATACTTGTCTGCAGACCGTTAAGTGGGTTAAGTTTAACTTTTTAACCACATCCTGTTTTGCATATGCCAAATAATGTAATGGCAATATACAGAAGAATAAAGCAACAATATGACATGAAACTGAATAGCGCTCTGCATTGTTTATGTTTTTGTTCTCGGGATGTTGGTGATGCTAGTAAGCCTGCATTTATTGCCCATTCCTGGTAGTTGCCCTGAGCAGGTGGTGCTGGGCTGCCATTTGCTATGTTTTTTAAAAAAGAGTCAACTACCCAGACTAGATGGAGTGGCAGGTTTCTTTCCCTAAAGGGCATTAAGGAACTAGTTCGTTTTTTTATAACAAAACCTCTGGGTTGCTAGTCCGATATCATGTCACTACAGTACCATACCTCTGTTCTTTTGGGCTAAGTAGCCTAGTAACACTCATCTTTTTTCTCATGTATGATTGTGTATTTTATGAACCGCCTTGTATTTCCAGTTTCCATGTCCTCCAATGGCACCCAAATGTATCCCTTTACGTAATAGGCTACTTTTCATATCTGGCATCTGTCTAAAGCATCCCAGTCTTCCCATAGGATGCTGAAAAATAATTCCAAATGCTTTTAGTATTTTTAAAGATTGTCAATGTTTCTATTATGTTTTTTAAGATTAAGATACTTTAAATTTAAACCTTGTTTGATTCATCATGGATATATACAAGAAATACACATTTCAAGTTATTTACAATGTGTCCACCAAGTTACCCAAATCATTTTCTTGCATTTTTAACTAATTTTGTGAGTGGGGAAGTAGAAGAGAAGATTCAACTGTTCTGGGAGAAAATCTAACGAGTCAACCTGGGAAAGAAATAAAGTTGATAGCTATTTAACAAAATAAAATTACATTCCATCAAATCCCCTCTTATTCTATGTATTGTGATGTTTTTGAATCCTCAGAAATTAAGTTTGTTTATTTTGATATGCAAATTATGGCTTAATTTATGTCAAATTCAGATGCATCAAATTATCCATCTCTGCCTTGTAGCACTGAAACACTAACCACAGAGATGATCTGTGACAACAGTCAGGTGCAAAGCTTCCTGCTACAGCAGTGCAACTTTTTGATTTCGTTTTAGTTTTTAAGCATGTCACAATTGTTTATTGGAGCCCTTTTTGAGGGGTTTTGTTTAGAATTTGCTTTCTGTAATGATGAAAAATAGTCATTTTTGTGATTAGAACAAAATCATTGTGAAAATAAAACCCAAGTTTGTTAGGTTTTTTTAAGCATTCAACAAGCTTCATTTTAATATCTCAAACTAAAGCACTTTATAGTCTTTTTCATTTCTTTCTTGATTTATTATGTTAATATATTAATTTAAACATAGAATTCTGAGGGAGTGGATTTTTAAAGTTGGTTTTCATTTGTATTAATAACATCAATATAGAATTTTTTCATAAGCCACGTGGCTAAATGTGTTCTGGTCTTGCCTGCTTCGAGTTTTTATCCTAACTACCTTATTTCTCCAAATTTGGATTCTGCAGAAGTGTGACATTGGACCATGCAACATGCAGTGCAAAAATAATTAGCAGAGAGATACTGAACATGTTCCATATGATGAAGCTGAATGTGACAGATATGAGAGGGGTGAGTTAAAATCTTTCTGTTGAAAATTGGTGGTCACTATTTAAAAATTGAATGCCACCATTATAAAATCAAAACTTTTAAAATGTTTTATATTCTATAGCTGAGTCTACAATTGTGCTGCTGCATTGTGAAAAATTGATTTAACAGCATAAAATTTGGGAGCCAGATACCAGGCTCCCAGAATCCAAATTAAAATAACAGTGTTAGGGTAGCACATTTTGCAGTTGAGTTTTGTACAGCTCCTAAAGTAAATAATGTTTCCAGTGGCAGAAGGATTGGTAACCAGAGGACACCGATCTAAGGTGAACCAGAAGCGACATGAGGAAACATTTTTTTACACAGAGTTGTTGTGATCTAATATGCACTGCCTGAAAGGGTGGTGGAAACAGATTTAATAGTAACCTTTAAAAGGGAATTGGATAAATATTTGAAGGGAAAAAATTTCCCAGGCTGTGGGGAAAGAGGGGGAGTGGGACTAATTGGATAGCTCTATCAAAGAGCTGGCACAGGCACGATGGGCTGAATGGCCACCTTCTGTGCTCTAACATTTGTTTTTCTGTCAAAGTTATAGAATCATAATGTTAAGTAATATATTTAAGGTGTTAATTATTCAACTACAACAGGTTCCTTGTGCAGATTTATTTATATATTATGTAAGTGAGACAATTTATTTTCTTTATCTACCAGCAGTGGGTAAGACGAACACTTTTTAAATTTTTTTTGTCACGAACCACTCAAACGCTTACTTCATTACCTCTGATCACATCTCTCCAACTTCTTTCTAAATTCTTTCAGTGGCCATGTGTACGTATCTCACACCCATCAGCCTCCTTGCTGTTCTGACTCATCATGAGCAGCACCATAGGAGATATATTAGTATTTAATTTGTTTTGTAAATATTCTTGTGCAGAGCACCCTCATGTAGCCATGTATTCTACTGGAGGTGATGTGCGAGGGTAATGCCACCCAATTTGATCTTGCAATGGGCCTACTTCACACAAGTATTGCCAGTGGAATTGATCGGTTTTTAGACTGAGCTTGGGCCATGTTTTGATTCTTCTCCATTTCTGACAAGCTATTGCTAAACATAGCTAAAACTTCTTGGAAAGTGGGAGGAGGGAGTAGAGAGAAAGACAGAAACCAAATTAGGGTTAAGAATTTATTGAGAACAATGTTAAGCGGATGCGATGCAGGAGTTTCTCATGGATGTTACTGCTTATGCATATCCTATGCGCTGAAATCGATGAGTGCAGAGATCCATCGAGCAGCTAATATTTAAGAAGAAAGACTTTCTTAAAGTGGCAGGGTTACATCTAAAATTGAGTATTTACCATTCATAGTACTTCTGGTTATTCCCTTCTCCATTTAATCCATGATAAAAGCCTGCCTTCCTAGAATTATGGTAATCTATTAATTAATGTTTCAGGGTTTGTTGTGCTGGAATAGGGGATTTTGAGCAGATTAGAACAGCAGGTTGCATCTATTATTTGACCAATTCTTTCCCTAATTAAAATAATTACCTGCTAGAATTTTCATTATCCCCATATAATAGGCTGTTGTGACTTTCAGTGTAATATGTAGTGCTGACTTTCAGTTGCAGGTGCAGTATCCTAAATGTGCAAAATTCTATGTATATTGGGTGTAACATGTTTAATACACATTTAAATTTCTCATCATTTTCACTATTTTAAGTTCTCTTTACTGGGAAAGCACAATACTGTAAATCTGGCTATGGCTCACAGTTCATACGCTGTCCACAAGCCCAAGCTTATCCAGCTCACAAAGCCCATTAACCTATTCCCTTATTTGTACTTATGCTTCCCATGCAGCTGTTTTTGTCTGTTTGAATTTGGTGGTTTGAAAAGGTCTGTTCTCAGTCTGCTGCTTTATTGGCAGCAGCAAGGCTGAACCTTAGGGAGGTAGGGGCTGCAAGGCTAAATCTCAGGAAGAACAGGCAGCTGTCAGGTTGAACCTTGGGGAGCGCAAGGGCAGCAAGGTAAAACTTTCGTTTTAGGAAACCGTTTTCTTGAAATTGTTCATAAGTAATGATATGAAAATGTACAACTGCATATCAACTATACTGAGTTAGGATATAAAGAAAGTGGAACAGGTTTGAGCATCTAACAACATTCACTACAGGAAAGATGACTAGCCAATAGAATAGCTTAACATTACATTACAATAGATTTGTTTTTTTCCAAAGAACTTAAAATTTACATGGTTGGCAATAGCTAGAACAATCATGGCAGCTAATTTAAATGCAGCACTATTTCTCAATAGAAATATTTTTATTCCAATTTGCAGGTTCTAGTTGAAGGTTTTAATATCAGGAGAAAGTTATTTTTGCTATCTAACATTTTTCTACATGGTCTGAATAAAAATAACTTTCTGCTTTCAATTTAATCAAACACAGGTATGTTGTGCTAAATAGCAGCAATTACAACACATTTAAAGGTTATTAACTATGCGCAATATAATAAAAATTAGTTCAATGAAAATAGGGAAGCCGCAGACTGGAAAGAAATAATGTGAAAAAGAATAACTTAGCCATTAGAATTCATATATTTTGATATTATATGCAAAACAATTTAATATAAATTACTGGGATTTTTTTTTAGAAAGGTGAGAAGAGAAGACAGTATATTAAGTAACATTAAAATGCTTATGTAGAGTTTTTTTAAAAGTGTTCTAATAATTGAAAGTCTCTTATTCTAAGCACCTTAAATTCAATGTTATATTTTATACTTTCTTATATGTAACCCACAGAGCTCCACAAGTCCCATGCTGCTAGTTAGCTCACTATGACAAAAAGTTTGGACACCCCTGTGTAATATTTGTTTTAATTTATTCATGCAGTTTGTGCCACAATTTATTTGTTGCACTGCATTTTATGGTATGGCCACAATTATAAGTCACCTCTGTTGTAGCAAGCTGCAATGTTTGAGGTAATTGTGTAATACGTTTACATTTTGTAAGAAATATACTATATAGTAGAAACTGCAATAAGTGAATAAAATGTGAAACAGATTATTTTAATCATATGGAGATGTATTTGAATGGAATCTAGTATTTTTTCTTTTCATTCTTTAGGTTGGAATTCAGATGCATCAGTTAATCCCAGACACTAAAACATCACTTACTCCCTTTTCTTCATTTGTGCGGAGCAACTCTACTGCTGGGGCATCGTGTTCAATGATGGACCTTTTTCAGACATCCAGGTCAAAGAAAGCTGTGGAACACAGGCTTTCAGAAGGTTAGCAAGTTTGAAAAATTTAAAAGATGCCTACCATAAACTGAAGTGGGAAGATTAGAAGGAGGGAGAGAGAAATTAGGGAAGCTGGCAGAAAGAAAGAAGGGGAAGGAAGGAGGGAGAGAGTGAAGGGGAAGGAAGAAGAGAGGGGAAGGAGGGTGAGAAGGGGATGGAAGAAGGGTGAGTGAGAAGGGATGAAAGGAGAGTGAGTGAGAAGGGGATGGAAGGAGAGTGAGTGAGAAGGGGATGGAAGGAGAGTGAGTGAGAAGGGGATGGAAGGAGGGAGAGTGAGAAGGGGATGGAAGGAGGGAGAGTGAGAAGGGGATGGAAGGAGGGAGAGTGAGAAGGGGATGGAAGGAGGATGAGTGAGAAGGGGATGGAAGGAGGATGAGTGAGAAGGGGATGGAAGGAGGGAGAGAGATTCGGCATGAAGGAAGAGAGAGCAAGTTGGGTTGGGTTCATCAGTATCACTGTCATATGCTGTGGGCCGCCTTGAACACCTATAGAACCAGAACAGAGGCATATGTTGGAATGCTTGCAGCAAGATATTTTGTGGTGTATTGCCAAGGTGCTGTGTGTGCTTATCTGTTAGGGGAGTGAGTGAGTATGGGGAGAAAGAATAACAAGCAAAACATGGTACGAGCCCTGAGCTTGTGAGAGGCTTCTGACTTTTCCCTCTATGGACTCTAGCACCAAATTTTCAATGACACCTCTACAAAAGGGCTGCAAATTGCTTTGACCGCCTTGGGTATGCCTTTCCTCTCATCTGTTATGTACTGCCTTTTCCTGTAAGCAAATGTAAAAGGCAGATATGTTAGAATTTTGAAGAGCAGAGACAGGGACATCCAAGTGCCCACCCTACATTTCAGTTTGTGTGTGAGCCAATGATCATGTATCCTTTCTGGGAAGTGTGATTTCTATATGACAGTAGTTGCATATTTCGGTGCTACCTACAAAGGTTGCCTTGCTGCAATATGGGCATATATGTGAAAGAGAAACAGCTGGAAGGTTGCCTGAGTGCTTTGCATGCTGCCTCAGCGAACCTGCAGCAGTTTGAAAGTGAACTCTTTGTGTCTGGCATACTATGGCCATATACTCTGTGTAGGCAATTGATGGCAGTCTTCCAAAGGCTGCCAAACTCTTAGACAGGCTCCCACAACCTCCTACTGCATATTTCCATTCATTACAGACAGCTATACAGAGAAGAGGGTGCCCCTCAGCCCCAAAGGGAGAAGCCCTACTTTGCTGCACTTGGTCCAGCAGCAGCACCACAAGGGCAGCATCTATCAACATGTGCTGTCGTGTTATATACTCCTCTTCATTCCATGGTGTGAACAGGAATTTTTTTTTTATTCGTTTATGGGATGTGGGTGTCGCTGGCAAGGCCAGCATTTATTGCCCATCCCTAATTGCCCTTGAGAAGGTGGTGGTGAGCCACCTTCTTGAACCACAGCAGTCCCTGCAGTGAAGGTACTCCCACAGTGCTGTTAGGGAGGGAGTACCAGGATTTTGACCCAGCGACGATGAAGGAATGGCGATATATTTCCAAGTCAGGTAGGTGTGTGACTTGGAGGGGAACTTGAAGGTGATGGTGTTCCCATGCGCAATCTGCCCTTGTCCTTCTAGGTGGTAGAGGTCGTGGTTTTGGGAGGTGCTGCCAAAGAAGCCTTGGCATGTTGCTGCAGTGCATCTTGTAGATTATTCACACTGCAGTCACAGTACGCCGGTGGTGGAGAGAGAATGTTTAAGGTGGTGGATTGGATGCCGATCAAGCGGGCTGCTTTGTCCTGGATGGTGTCGAGCTTCTTGAGTGTTGTTGGAGCTGCACTCATCCAGGCAAGTGGAGAGTATTCCATCACACTCCTGATTTGTGCCTTGTAGATGGTGGAAAAGCTTTGGGGAGTCAGGAGGTGAGTCACTCGCCACAGAATACCCAGCCACTGACCTGCTCTTGTAGCCACAGTATTTATGTGGCTGGTCCAGTTAAGTTTCTGGTTAATGGTTACCCCCAGGGTGTTGATGGTGGGGGATTCGGCAATGGTAATGCCGTTGAATGTCAAGGGGTGGTGGTTAGACTCTGTCTTGTTGGAGATAAAAATGAGAAGTCGCACAACACCAGGTTATAGTCCAACAGATTTATTTAATTTTACAAGCTTTCGGAGCTGTCGCTCCTTCGTCAGGTAAGTTAGCAATGAGAGAATCTCCCAGAATTCACAATTTAAACCCAGACAAAATCTATTCACATTATTCGCTACAACAAAGAGCACAGCCAAGACAATGAGATGTGTCCCAGGGGGTCCAACGTGTCAAACCACCTGCTGGCTGCATATCCTGTCAATTTGTGTTCTTGTGTTAGCCTTTTTAAAAAAAAAAACCAAAAAAAAAAAAAAAAAACAAACACCTGGGAAGACCGGCCATGATGTCAAGTCACGTTCTGTATCGTGACATGAACCCGATATCGCGATTGAGGCCATCCTCATGAGTGCGGAACTTGGCTATCAGTTTCTGCTCTATGATTTTGCGCTGTCGTGTATCTCGAAGGCCGCCTTGGAGAACGCTTACCCGCAGATCCGAGGCTGAATGCCCCTGGCTGCTGAAGTGTTCCCCGACTGGGAGGCAACCCTCCTGCCTGGCGATTGTTGCGCGGTGTCCGTTCATACGTTGTCTCAGTGTCTGCATGGTCTCGCCGATGTACCATGCTCTGGAGCATCCTTTACTGCAACGTATCAGGTAGACAACGTTGGCCGAGTCACATGAGTATGTACCGTGTACCTGGTGGGTAGTGTCCTCACGTGTAATGATGGTATCTGTGTCCATGATTTGGCATGTCTTGCAGAGGTTGCCGTGGCAGGGTTGTGTGGTGTCTTGGTTGCTGTTCTCCTGAAAGATGGGTAATCTGCTGCGAACGATGGTACTTTTGAGGTTAGGCGGCTGCTTGAAGGCGAGTAGTGGAGGCGTGGAGATAGTCATTGTTTGGCACTTGTGTAGCATGAATGTTACTTGCCACTTATCAGCCCAAGCCTGAATGTCGTCCAGGTCTTGCTGCATGCGGGCATGGACTGCTTCACTATCTGAGGAGTTGTGAATGGAACTGAACACTACAATCATAAGCGAACATCCCCATCTCTGACCTTATGATGGAGGGAAGGTCATTGATTAAGCAGCTGAAGATGGTTGGGCCTAGGACACTGCCCTGAGGAACACCTGCAGCGATGTCCTGGGGCCAACAACCACAGCAATCTTCCTTTGTGCTAGGTATGACTCAAGCCAATGGAGAGTTTTCCCCTTGATTTCCATTGACTTCAATTTTACTAGGGCTCATTGATGTCGCACTGGGTCATATGCTGCCTTAATGTCAAGGGCAGTCACTCTCACTTCACCTCTGGAATTCAGCTCTTTTGTCCATGTTTGGACAAAGGCTGTAATGAGCTCTGGATGACCTTCTTTCCATCATAAGATCAGAAGTGGGGTTGTTCGCTGATGATTGCACAGTGTTCAGTTCCATTCACAACTCCTCAGATAATGAAGCAGTCCATGCCCACATGCAACAACACCTGGATGACATTCAGGCTTGGGCTGATAAGTGGCAAGGAACATTCACGCCACACAAGTGCCAAACAATGACTGTCTCCAACATGCGAAAGTCTAACCACCGCCCTTTGATATTCAACGGCTACAAGAGCAGCTCAGAAGCTAGGTATTCTGCAGTGAGTCTCTCACCTCCTGACTCCCCAAAGCCTTTCCACCATCTACAAGGCACAAGTCAGGAGTGTGATGGAATACTCTCCCCTTGCCTAGATGAGAGCAGCTCCAACAACACTCAAGAAGCTTGACACCATCCAGGACAAAGCAGCTCGCTTGATTGGCACCCCATCCACCATCTTAAACATTCATTCCCTCCACCACCGGCGTACCGTGGCTGCAGTGTGTACCATCTAAAAGATGCACTGCAGCAACTCGCCAAAGCTTCTTCGGCAGCACCTCCCAAACCCGCGACCTCTACCACCTAGAAAGGACAAGGTCCCCTCCAAGTCACACACCATCCTGACTTGGAAATATATTGCCGTCCCTTCATCGTCGCTGGGTCAAAATCCTGGAACACCCTCCCAAACAGCACTACGGGAAGTACCTTCACCGCAGGGACTGCTGCAGTTGAAGAAGGCAGCTCACCACCACCTTCTCAATGGCAACTAGGGATGGGCAATAAATGCTGGCCTTGCCAGCGACGCCCACATCCCAGGAACAAATTTTTTTTTAAAAGCCGAGCGGTCCTGGCGGAACCCAAACTAAGCATCAGTGACGAGGTTATTGGTAAGTGCCGCTTGTTAGTAGTGTCAACCTAGATTTTTATGCTCAAGCTCTGGAGTGGGACTTGAACCCACAACCTTCTGACTCAGAGGCGAGAGTGCTACCCACTGAACCACAGCGAACAGCCAGCATGTTGTCGGGCCCTATAGCCTTTGTTGTATCCAGTGCACTCAGCCGTTTCTTGATATGATATATCATGTGGAGTGAATCGAATTGGTTGAAGACTGGCTTCTGTGATGGTGGGGACCTCAGGAGAAGGCCGAGATGGATCATCCACTCGGCACTTCTGCCTGAAAATAGTTGTAGCGCTTCAGTGTTGTCTTTTGCACTTGTGCTAGGCTCCACCATCATTGAGGATGGGGATGTTCATGGACTTTCCTCCTCCCGTTAGTTGTTTAATTGTCCACCACCATTCATGACTGAATGTGGCAGGACTGCAGAGCTTTGATCTGAACTGTTGGTTGTTGGACCGCTTAGCTCTGTCTATAGCATGCTGCTTCTGCTGTTCAGCATGCATGTGGTCCTGTTTCCCCAGGTTGGTACCTCATTTTAGGTACACCTGGTGCTGCTCCTGGCACGCTCTACTACACTCCTCATTGAACCAGGGTTGGTCCCTGGCTTGATGGTAATGGTAGAGTGAGGGCTATGCTGGGCCATGAGGTTACAGATTGTGATCGTATACAATTTTGCTGCTGCTGATGGTCTACAGTGCCTCATGGATGCCCTGTTTTGAGCTGCTAGGTCTGTTCTGAATCCTCAATGTGAAGACAGGACTTCGTCTCCAAAGGACTGTGCGGTGTGCAGTGTTACCAATACTGTCATGAACAGATGCATCTGCGTCAGGTAGATTGGTGAGGACGAGGTCAAGTGGGTTTTTCCCTCGTGTTGGTTCTCTCACCACCGCAGGCCCAGTCTGGCAGCTATGTCCTTCAGGACTCCGCCAGTTCGATCAGTAGTGGTGCTACCGAGCCACTCTTGGTGATAGACATTGAAGTCCCCCACCCAGAGTACATTTTGTGCCCTTGCTACCTTCAGTGCTTCTTCCAAGTGGTGTTCAACGTGGACGAGCACTGACTCATCAGCTGAGGGAGGGCGGTAGGTGGTAATCAGCAGGAGGTTTCCTTGCCCATGCTTGGCCTGAAGCCATGAGACTTCATATGGTCCAGAGTTAATGTTGTCTTGCTAAAGGATGTACCGCCCCGTCTAAATAGCAGCAGCAGAACCCCTTTGAGTTGTTGCTGCGCTGTATATGCTCAGTGGAAAGGCACTGGAGAGTGTGTACACCTAGGGGTACAAATGTATAATTCCTTGAAGTGCAGGGAAATGAAACCATAATGGTCAACAGCATTTTGGGTTTGATGAATTGGAACATAGAGTACAAGAGCAAAGAAATAATAAATTTGTACAAAACACTGGTTAGGCCATAATTAGTGTACTGTGTGCAGTTTTAGACATCCCATAACAGAAAGTTATTAAAGTATAGAGAACATACAGCATAGATGCACTAGGATGATGGCAGGCATGGGAAACTATAGGTATAAAGGGGAACTTGAGATACTGGGATTATTAAGAGGAGATTTAATAGAGATTTTTAAACTGACGGGTTTTGATAGTGAATAGAGAAAGACGATTTCCTCTGGTTGGAGGGTCAGTGATGAGAGGCTGAGAGTCATGAGAGGCTTTGAGAAATTTCTCAAGTGTGCATTGTTTTGCCACAGGGTATGATTGAGTCAGAAACATTGCATCTTATAAGGGAAAATTGGACAAATATTTGAAGCTGAGAAAATTGCAAGGCGAGACTGAAAGAGCAGGATTAGTTGTGGATTGCTCTAGAGCTGGTGTAGATATGATTAGCCAAATGGCCGCCTTCTGTGCTGTGAACTTCTATGGTTCTATCTCCTCAATAAGCAAGTTCCTTGTACCAAGTCCAGTCCATTTAGGGAGTTCACAGGTTAATTGGGTGACCTTGCAGGTTAAATGCTAATTAGCTGACTTTCCAATATCACGCAAGGTTAGTTTGATGGGAAATCAGCAAACACTTTGCTCTGCGCTGGGACCAGAATTATATTTTCATATCCCGGTAATTACAGCCCCATCGCTAAGGAGTAATTTGGTAGTGTGTCTGTGTAGTACTCATTTAATAAGTGACAGTGGCATGGATTTCAGAGGGGAAGGTCCTGCTTGACAACATCCTCTATGAATTTGAGGACATAAAAATAAATATGATAGTGGAAATCTCTATGGCATCGTCTATTTTGGATTTATAGCAGATCTTTGAGAAAGTCCTACCTGAAAGACTACTAATTACTGTGTATTTTGAATTGCTCTCCAGTGTCGCTATTAAACAGGAAGCCTGTCTGGATCTCTGATGATGAGCTTCAAAAATGGAATGTTCTCTTAGAATTATGGTTACAGTTTTTACCACTGTCTGACATTAGTATGTGCATTTTCCACCAGGAGCCACGTGTAGCACAAAGAAACACAAGACCTCTGGTCTCCAGCAAAGTTCAAATGACGCATCAACAATTTTGAATTACAAGCAATATGGTGAGCCTTGTTGTATTTCTGAAGTCTCTGGTCTGGGGCCAGCAACTGAGACCATCTCTAGATATCAACAGTGTTCAACTTCTAGGCAAAATTGGTTCTGTCAGAAGGACCTGCAATTTTTTTTCTGTGCAGTTGCAATTTCCATTAATTACAGAAAAGGAAAAATCTTCTGCTGCATGCATCATTCATTTCTTGACTGAGATCATAAGATAGCAGTTTATTTCTGTTTCTCCGCTAACTACACTATACAATGACTTTGAAATGATCAAGACCAGATCAGCTTGATACTTTCTGTGGAAATAATTGTCTTTCTTTGACGTTTTCCCTCAATGGACAGGTCAGATTTTGAAATTGCCATTTGAGGAATTATGGTAGTTAAACAATATTGTGGCATATACTAAAAATTAAACAACATTTCTGAAGACGCAATTTGTTTTACAGTACATTTGATTCACCACTAATATTTATGGTTGAAATTTAATTTGCTAACATTTATAGATTTTCACTTTTATATCATTGGACATTGTAATAAAAATATTGCATGATGATTTAAAGGAAAATTGTTTTGTTCTGCTCAACTTGTTTCATTTTAGTTAACATAATGCATATAAGTAGTAGCATCATACAAGGCCATTTCTCAACCCTCTGAAAGCCATAAGGCACTGGGGGAAACTACTTTGATGAATTATATGACTTTTCATACTTGTGCAATGTCAGTTGTATTTAATTATCATGTGCAGTATTCACTCATTATGACACTCATCTTGCTGTATTTTCTTTTTAAACTCGATCACAGACCCAGATTGTGCATGGAAAAAGACAGCAGCAACTGGAAATCCTCCTTTGCTTTCACCTAGTCGAGATACAAGTCTCAATAGTTTGGAAACCTCAGTAAAAGCTGGTGGAACACATACCCCTGAGAACACAACTATCCGTAGGGATCGACCTGACATTAATATTGAAGTGCCATCCCCTTCTCAGGTACAAATATTAATGTATAAACCACTTCCTGGTTTTACAGCACCTTTAATAGCAACAGTAAGATGGCTCTTAGAATGGGGTGGTTTCTTGTTTGAATTTATAACTGCATTCGAAGGATTGTTTCAAGAGATTATCAATATCTCCCTGCTCAGTGTGAGACTGCTTAATGGTCAACTCATTACGTCCCTGGAGCACTGTCGCAGAGCAACACAAGTCATTTTCTCATGACATTTTTCAACTTAAAAGTCACAGCCATGTAAAATTAACACATGAGCAACTTTAGGATCCATGTACGTCAATTCCACAGTTGTATTCCAATCTTGGACAGGCTCTTTGATAAACTGATTTTTTTTTAAAAACATATTCCAATACAACAAGGTCTTTAAATTTGGGTACATTGAGGAGAATGAAAAGCAACACTACAGCTTTGATTATTTCTTGCTCAGAGGGCGAGATGTGTCACTTAATGACCATATCAGAGGCTGGAATTTGTTTAGGAGAGCTAGTCGGTATTCCTGGTGCTATATGACCCCATAATTTTTTTGTATCAATTTCAATAGTAGCAATTAAAATAAATGAACTTGTGAAATATTTAATTTGTTTTGAAGAGACCATGTTTAAAATAATGAAGAGGACATTCTATTCAAGGAAAGATGATATACACTAGAAATCCTAACTTTAGAATTTTTTTCAGGTTTGGTTTTCTGTTTCCTTGAAGTTCATTGTAATGCTGCATGTACAGGATACTTATTTATGGCACCCTAACTAATGAAAAATTCCATAGGCCCATTCCACCCCATACACATGCATACACCCTCTTGTAATAACCTTTTTAGTGCCTTTCAAAGACAGCATGATGTATTTCCTGGTTTTCTTTTCTTTTTTAATTTATTTCTCTCCATTTTCTCCCTTTTTTTTGCCTGAAAACACCGACTCCCTGCCAGGGTGCAGTTCCCTGGGTACATTACCCAAGTGGCTGTTATTCATCTATGATCCTTGAGAGTAAGTAACTGACAGGCTATTAAACTGTTGGGACAACACTATCAAGCCTGATCCTGTCTTTGCCTGACGTCCATTTGCACACGCTTCCAGCACGGATCACCAGATAACTATCAGGAGGAGGAACCTTGGCCAGTTTTCCTCAGAGGTACTGAGGCCAAATATACCAGCCTACTGCCAGTCTAGACAAGTGTACCTCTGAAATCAAACTTATATGGTCATTCAAATCTCGGGAGCAAGGTTTAACCCTTTTGAGGACTAAATAACCTTTGCAGCATTCTGCATACACAATTTCTGCCGTTAAATGTATGGAAAAGTATTTTCTGTACACCTGTTATGCTGAATATCAAGTGGAATTTAGGAAATGTGTAGAGCTGAACTTTTTTTTATTCGTGAAATACAGTGAATTATTAACATTGCATCCTTTGCATTCTTTATTTTGGTGGTGAACTGCTGTAGTTCTTGGGGTTAAAGCAGCAGTTTAAGGACCAATTTTAAAGAAAATTAATTGCATAATTTTCTGTTCAAGTAATTAATTTAGAGTAATAATGCTTTAATCTTGACTGGTAAATCAGTCAGTAATACTTTGTGAAATTCAGTGCATATACTGTGATTTACAGCTTCATTAAATATTATATGTAGTAGTAATTTTACACTTTTCATAGCTACTAAGCATCTTGCGCACCAAAAAAATGAAAACCTAAACCTTTTAGAAAATCCGCTTAGAGAAAATATTTCAGAAGAGTAATAATGTGTTTTTCTCTCTTTTTTAGATAGATCCTTCTGTTTTGGCAGCGCTCCCTCCAGATATTAGAGAGCAGGTGAAGCAGACATATTCGGCTCGACAGCAGCCCAATTTTACTGATATCCGCGGCAAAGAGTCAGTGAAAGGCATTGTTACTGGACATGTACCTGTGTCAATGGGGACAGTGATTCTAGAGCTGCCAGGATCTCAGGAACCAAGCAGCACTGCTGGAATGATCGTAGCCCTCCCAGCATTTTCACAGGTAAAGTATCTTCTATTCGTGCCTCTTCTGCTTCATTGTATCAAATGCCTTTAAATTCAAATAAGACTTGTTTTTTGTAAATCTTAATGAATAAATTACTGTATTTGTACAAACAACAACATCATGTAAAGAGAATTTAGTATTCAGGATATTTTGTTTTTCAAACTCAGGTTGACCCTGAGGTTTTTGCTGCTTTGCCCCCTGATGTACAAGAAGAACTGAGAGCTGCTTATGATCAAAGACATCGACAAGGTGAGAATACGAGGCGTCCTTCACATTATTAGTCCCAGTACGAACTCTTAAAATTCTGAAGTTTTTTTCAAGGCTAGCGTATTAAAAAGTAATTTTGTAAATTTAACTTCACTGAATGTAACTTTATAAATAGATAAGTACATGAGGGAGAAATGAATGGAAGGATAGGGTGAGGTGGGAGGAGGCTCATGTGGAGCATAAACACCAGCACAGACCAGTTGGGCTGAATGGCCTGTTTCTGTGCTATAAATTCTATGTATATGTAACTCGCCTGAATATAACCATCAATATTATTGTCATTTATGTTTATAAAACACAATCATACGTATACTCCATTCATAAATATGAGCCATTAACTTAATAATGTTTACCTGGTGTATGAATTTAAAGATAAAAGCTTGGAAATTCCATGGACTCTCTTAAGGCGGTTCAAATGTGGCAGGACGGGATTTTTGCTTGCCACTTTGGCTTGCCGTTGACCCCGTTCCAAATCCAGGGATCAGCATAATTTAAAAAGTTACGGCCACGCCCGTACCAGAATTTTTACCCTTCACTCTTTGTAATCAACTACTCACAGACATACAATCCAACTGCCTGTCATTCTCAGAAGAAATATATTTTTTGGAAACCGTTGAATGTAATTTGCAGATAAAATAAACTGTCTGAATACTTACAAGAACTTAGTTGTTAATCCCTTCTACCTGCAATAGACATCTTCGGGTTCGAAGAAGATTTGCTCAGGAGAGCATTAACCTAGATTTCCATTTGTGTTGCTACCATCTTATTTTCGTTGCAATCTGACAGATAAATTGAGTAAAACTCAAGAGTTTCTATCCTTGCATTATTTATTTTTAACTGGTTGCCTTCTTTGGCATGGCATTTCCATGGTATCAGCAGCTTAGTAACCAGTATGTTCCTCAGAGTATTCAGTCATTCTATATGAACTTATCCTTGCACCTTCCCCATAAGAATTACATTAAAAAAAACTATTCAGAAACAACTGTATTAACCTTTGAATGAAATGCATGTGAAAATTTAAGCAGTATTAAATAATTCAAACAGTAGGGTTGCCAGGTATACTATACCATAGAGTGGGCTTGCAACTGTGGGACCCCCCACCCCCGACAAACAAAGTACTGAGTTCCTGATCTTAACTGTGTACTGCTGCAGGGAGGCAGCAAGTAGAGACCCACAGGTGCCTCTGGGGAGAATTCAGAGTGAGATTAATTTTTCTGCCCATTTTCTCCCCTTGTACAGTTCCAGTTGCCAGTCACAATCCAGTACCATGCCAAAGAGGCAGTTCTGCATATGTGAGCCTAGATAATGTAGGTGGGCTATTCAATCCACACTCTGTTTAGTCTCACATATAAAGAATGGGGGGGAAGAAAATGGGCAGAAAAATGAGAAGAAAAAATAAGTGTATCCATGATAATTGTTCATTGTGGTGACGAGTTCAGACAGTAGGGCACATAGGTTTAAAGATTAGGAACTTGGCAGCAAGAAGAAAGTGGCTAGAACTTGTTTATGTGAAAGGTGATAGACTTTTGGAGTGAGTACTAGGGAAGGCCATTGAAGTAAATAGTATAAATTGGTTCACAATTTGTTTCTGGAGGTAGAAGCTATTCAAAGATGTGGTGAAATACTATATTTTACTGTTCTAGGCATGAAGAATCCATTACTACAGTTAAAGAACACTGTTCCTGAAAAATCAAAGAAACGGTTCAAGAAGAAGAATCAAACCAGTCCCATTAAAGTTCAAAGTCCTCTTAAAAATAAGTTAATGGTCAGTCCACATAAAGTACTACCTGACTTGATCCGACATGAACACCAAGTCAAAGAAAAACTGCAGGTAATATTGTGCAATACATTAAACCTGGTTCAGTAGTAAATTGTGACTAGTTTTAAATTTACTGAATAAGGAGTTTGTTTTGTACTTTGGTATGCAGAACTAATTTGTTTTGTCTTGAATATAAAGATGCTAAATCTGTTCTCCCACCTCCTATTCACTTAGCTTGTTTTTCAGACTGACTGGACGGCAAAAAAGTACCAGTTTCAAACTCCTGACTCCAATTCTCAGGAAAACACATTTACAGAAGTTGTATACATTTTTAAGAGATTGTTCTCTTGGTAGGCAATATACAGAATCCTTTAGGTTTTTATACAGTACTGATACCTTTAGCACTCAGGTCCATAATGGATTGCTGGCATTACAATACAAATGAAGAGTCTAATCACCATTAGAATGTTGCCATTAGTGCACTTTCTTTTTAAGTATTCTTAGCAAAGGGTATGGATTAATATTTGTCGGTCTTGGTGAAATAGTTTTCTCCAAGTAGAAGTCAGGATACCGTTCTAATTAACTTTTGACTAACGTAGCTTAGTTATAGAGTATAGATCTAAACAGTAATGATACCATCATGCTGCCAAGTGTTTTATTTTTAGCTGCTGTATCATTCAGTTCTGTCAAAAAGAAGCCTTTCCATGACAGTAATGCTACCAAGTATCAATTACTTAAATATTAGTAATTTAGTGTGTACTTTATTCCAAATCACCACTTTTTATTTACTTACAGGTTGATCCTGGTGCTTCCACATCAGGCCACCAGGCTAAAATATCCTCACAGCATGAAATTTTTGTTGACTCAGTTTATCTGAGAGCTAACCTCGCTGGAGCCTATGAATTGAAAGATGTAAAATCACTTCTAAAAGAATGGGTTACAACTATTGGAGGTATGTCTAAAATATTGATATTAGCTCCCTGATAGCTTCAGCCAGAGTACAGTTTTCAAAATAAAAATATTCACAAAAGTCAAATAGGAAACCACAGTGCTAAAATGAAATATAACACCAACAACTTGCATTTATACAGCACCTTTAACATAGTAAAACGTCCCAAGGCACTTCACAGGACCACTGTCAAACAAAATTTGACACCGAGCCACATAAGATATTAGGGCAGATGACCAAAAGCTTGGTCAAAGAGGTAGCTTTTAAGGAGCGTCTTCAAGGAGAAGAGAGAGGCGGAGAGGCAGAGGTGTTTAGGGAGGGAATTCCAGAGCTTAGGTCCTTGGCAGCTGAAGGCACGGCCATCAGTGGTGTAGTGATTACAATTGAGGACGCGCAAGAGGCCAGAATTGGAGGAGTAGAGATATCTCGGAGGGTTGTAGTGCTAGAGGAGGTTACCGAGATTGGAAGGGGCGAGGCCATGGAGGGATTTGAAAACAAGGATGAGAATTTTAAAATCGAGGCATTGCTCACCGGGAGCCAATATAGGTCAGCGAGCACAGGGGTGATGGGCAATGTTCCCTGGCCGCGCAGCAATCTGAAAGGTCCCGCGCAGGCTGCTCACTGGCTTTTCCATTGCAAATACCGTGCATTTAAAGAAACAGGCCGCGCAGAACAAAGTGCAACTTACAGGGAACATTAGTGATGGTGAACGAGACTTGGTGCGGGTTAGGATACGGGCAGCAGAGGTTTGGATGAGCTTAAGTTTATGGATGGTGGAGGATAGGAATTCGACCATCTTCCACCCTCCATGAGTGCATTGGAATAGTCAAGTCTAGAGGTAACAAGGCATGGATAAGGGTTTCAGCAACCGATGAGCCAAGGCAGGGGCGGAGTCGGATGATACAGAGGTGGAAGTAGGCGGTCTTAGTGATGGCGCGGATTTGTGGTCAAAAGCTCATCTCGTGGTCAAATATGACACCAAGGTTGCGAACAATCTGGTTCAGCCTCACAGTTGCCAGGGAGAGGGATGGAGTCAGTGGCTAGGGAACGGAGTTTGTGGCGGGGACCAAAGACGATGGCTTCGGTCTTCCCAATATTTAGTTGGAGGAAATTTCTGCTCATCTAGTACTGGATGTCGGACAAACAGTTTGACAATTTAGAGCCAGTGGAGGGGTCGACAGGCAGCATGCAACTACAGTAAATGGAAAGGAGGGAATTGGATTAAGGATGCAGGGAAAGGTTACTGCTGTGGAGTATACCCTGCTGCATATCGTAAGCATTCAAAGTACCATAACACTGAGTGAGGAAGAGGTAACTCTAGCTTCCATGCAAGTTTTGCACACAGCATTAATATAACATTATGGTGGGTTTGCCTACCTTGTTTGACCTAATTAGATCATTAAAGTTTTTCCACCACCAGAACTGAATGTTGCAGGAAAAAATTGCAGGGCTGTGGGGAAAGAGCAGGGAAGTGGGATTAATTGGATAGCTCTTTCAATGAGCTGGCAAAGACACAATTGGCCAAATGACGACCTCCTGTGTTGCATGGTTCTATGTGAACTCAGAGCTCATTGAGGTCACCAGTGTACATAGAAACTTACAGGACCATTTTTGTCCATCTAGCTGGCCCCAAAATTCAAAAACAGAATACATAGTTTATTACCTTTATCCCTCAAGTTGATTTTCTCATCAAATGCCTTTCACACCCTCTTAAAATTACTGATGTTATCAGCCTTGATCACCTTCCTGGGCAATAGAAACATAGAAGATAGGAGCAGGAGTAGGCCATTCGGCCCCTCGAGCCTGCTCCGCCATTCGATGAGATCATGGCTGATCATCCAAACTCAGTACCCTGTACCTGCCTTCTCCCCATATCCCTTGATACCTTTAGCTTTAAGAAATATATCTAACTCATTCTTGAATAGATTTAATGACTTGGCCTCAACTACCTTCTGTGGTAGAGAATTCCACAGGTTCACCACTCTCTGGGTGAAGAAATTCTTCCTCATTCCTGTCCTAAATGGCTTACCCCTTATCCTTAGATTATGACCCCTGGTTCTGGACTCTCCGACCATCGGGAACATTCTTCCTGCATCTAGTTTGTCCAGACCTGTCAGAATTTTATATGTTTCGATGAGATCCCCTCTCATTCTTCTATACTCCAGCGAGTATAAGCCCAATCGACCCAATCTCTCCTCATATGTCATTCCTGCCATCCCAGGTATCAGCCTTGTGAATCTTCGCTGAACTCCCTCCATGGCAAGAACATCCTTCCTCAGATAAGGCGACCAAAACTGCACACAATACTCAAGGTGTGGTCTCACCAAGGCCCTGTACATCCAGTCCAAACCGTCACCACTCACTTTGTGGAAGTTATATTTGATCTGTCCATGCACCTTCCCTCTTCTGAGCTTCTTCAATAAAAAAAAAATCACATTAACTTTGGAAAATATTAATCACTCAATTTATGATTAGTAGTGACTTTGTTTGCAAACCAATTCAAATAAGCATGTTTTATGAGAATGACATCCAGCCAAATTAAGTTATGTTTTAAATGAATATACTTCCAGAATGTCTTACAAATGAGGATAGATGTGTACCAAGTGTACTTGACAAAATGTATACACCAGCAGATGACCGATTCAGTCTGTTGCCAGGGCAGTACAGGTCCCATTAAAGGGCACTGTACATTTCCAGTGGGGTATATTGGAAAAATTGCTTACTTTTGACACTCCTGAAGTTGGAATTTTTTGGGCATTTACCCATTCTGTATTTCAGGCTCATTCATCTACAAATAAGTTCACATTTGGCTCTGGGAGATTGCCAGCGGTTATGGCCTTCACATCATAAAGCACCTCACAATAAAAATATTTGAGGTTTATTGTGAAAGAAATAAGCTACAAGTATGAAGTACTTGACTTCGGCACCTAAAGTTTTTCATAAATGTTCAGTGTTACTAGGCTTGTTTTGTATGCCGCACCTACATGTTGGCCTTACTTGGGTTTCAGACTCATTTGGATTTGTGCTCAAGTTTGAAAGAGCTTTAGCCCACTAAATCCAAAAGAAGCTAGGGTTTTTCAATCATCGAAGGAAATATCCCAACTGGAGCCTTTACAGAATCTGCCCTTCATTTGCTAGTTCACTTCAGAACTTTTAAGACAGAAATCTCAGAATGGAAGACATGAAGAACTGTGAAATAAAAAATTCCAATGGAATATTGTTAACACTGTTTGGGACTAATGGTGGCAGTTATCTTATTGGTTCTAGACACAAGCTCTTCAAACTGAAACTTCCTTCTATATTCTGAAATGCTGGTCTCTCATCTCAAGAGCAGAAGATACTCTGGCCTTTTGACAAATTGGATGGGTTACATCTCACTCTGGTGATGAATGTCGCTCTAACAGACTGCACTCTCAAACGATTATGTTACTGAAGATTTTTACACTACTGCAGCCTGAGAACTCAAATGTAGATTTTGCAGCAGCTACATTTTTAGTGCTGCAGCACACAGTATCAGTAAGACTGAAGATGCATGAAACGCTAGATGGTGTAAATATTTGTTTAATTTAATAAAACTTTAGATAATCTAATTTCTGATCAATATATAGTGTTGTGAAATGCACATCTTTGTTATGATTAGTTCAGATCTGCCAGGAAAAGTAAAACAGTCTGACAAGCTATGACTATTTTAGAGTCCAATACCACAGAGCAATTCTTGCAACTTCACTGAATTTTACTGGTCAGATTTCCTAACTGAGGGAGAGCAGATCTTCAGTTAAGTACTACAAACAGAATTACTATCATAGGACTCTATATAAAGCTGGCTTGGGGGGGGCAGGATCTCATTGAAATATGTAAGATATTAAGTGGTATAGATAAGGTAAACCCTTCAGTGTCCAAGAAATTAGTCAAAGTAAATTTGGAACAGATATCAGGAAAAGTCTCTTGGCTCATAGGGATAAATGCTTGAAATAATCTACCTGGCAAAGTAATAGCGGCAAAATCATCGAGGTTATTCAAAATGCAATTGAATACCATGATGGGAGATTTAGTGTACCAAATTACCTTTTATCAACCTTGCTTTTTTTAATATCTTACAAAGTCATGGAGTCTAGTGTAATATTGGAAAATGCAAAACTGGATTTGCGATTCGGTACACCTTGCCATTTTCAGACACTGCTGATTCGACATAGTTTTCCTTTACATACCATTCCTCAACTGAAGGAGAAAACAGGAACCAGCCACTAGATTGTGTATGTGAGTGACCAGTCATGCCTTGCTCGCTATATTTTCCCCCTACAACTCCGTGAATATGGCTGACTGTGGGATGGCAGTGTGACTGATGAACTAGAATGTTAGGGATGATCCAAGTTGTACCACTACATGGCATAACTTTTTGATATCCAGTTAGATTTGGATGCTAGAAATGTCATTTTATTGGAAGTTGGGGGTAGAACGTAAGGCACGAATTTTGTTTCCTTTTTGTTTCAAGTAGCAGCTAGAATGGTCTCAGATATTTAGTGTGCTGGGTATTGTAAATAGTATTTTGGAGAAAATTGTAAGATGGAGTGCAATGCCCCTCAAATAAAAAGTTGTAATTGAACATAGATGTTTTTCTTGGCACTCTAATTTCTTACAGAGCATCTTTTGTATTTGTTCAGAGCCAGTGGAAGAGGACATTCTGCAGGTTGTAAAGTATTGCACTGACCTCATTGAAGAAAAAGATCTGGAAAAATTAGACCTCGTTATTAAGTACATGAAAAGGTAATTTATCTGTCAAGATGTATGTTATGTTTATTATCATTTTTAGAACAAATAGAACTTTAAAATTCATTTTCTACTTTTTGTTGGACTCGTACTTCTTTCCCTGTCTTTGCAAAACATTTTATAATCACTGTCATAGAATTTTGATCTTTATTTTTGTACATTCCTAGGACAATAGCATTAATCTTGACAGTTTACTGTAGTTGAATATGGTAGGAATGTAAGTTTAGATTTTATAAATCTTGATATTTTCCAGATTTAAATGTTTTCTGGCTATGTAATTCAATTTGCTCTTATGTATAATGGATTTCATTAATAAGAAGCACTTTCTTCCTCATTCACATCCTGTACATACCACAGGAGTAAGCCCAGGTTGTTGGTCCAGAAAATTTCAATGGTGCAGTCTCTTAAGACTTTCCTTCAATTTTCTTTTTGGTTTTGTGCTCATCAAATTGAGGGAATTTAGCATGGGGAGGACTTTCCCATTTTAAGCACCCATTGTCTGCCTCAAGCACTCGCAGGTCAAATATATAGTAAAGCTAGATGCAGTGTCAAACTTCCGATGCTGCTCTTGTATTGTACTTTAGCAATGTGACATTTTCCATTTCCCCACAGTAGTCATCCTATGACCTTTGAGTGACATTACCAATTTAGAGTCAAATTACTCCCAGTTTTGTTGTGAGCTCATACCCACTAAAATCTAGGTTACATCATTTCACATTGGACACAGCCAAAAGACAGCGGAGTTTTCGTCCCTTCACTCTAGGCTGGATTCAAATCCGGGTCCTAGACTTAAAAGACCAGTCTGCTAACCAACGGTGTCATCCCATCACACTCTTTAAGATGTTCTTGACATTACTGATCTATCAACAGCAAATGTTATTGTTCCCTTTCTGGACTGCTGAGTAGCTCTTTCCTCTGTTGATGGCACACATTGAATTGTTCTTTTGATAGTCTTGTTTGTGGCACCTACTGGTATTTCTTTACTATAATTAGAACTGAAAAGTTTAAAAAGCCATCTGCCATGTGTTGTAATGGCCTCTGATTACAAGTAAGCCAAAACCATGCCTGCTGCATTTGTTGTTTCCTCTTTATTCTACTCTTCTGCAACATTTATGCCATCTCTTAAAAATCCCAATCCTGCCCATTGCCATCTCCAGTAATTTATTGCTTTTCACCAAAGCTCACATTTCACCTGTTGGACTCTCCTCCCTCCATTCAGATTTCCTTCTTACATTTTCTACTCCAATTTCCAATCCAGGGGTGTACATGCTTGTTTATAGTGATAGCCCTGCTGCTTGCCTCAGCTCCTTTTGACTCTCATGATATTGATCTCCTGTGACTAATATTGTCCTTGCCTCGCTTAATTCACCTGCTGTTTATTCACCTAATTTTAATGACTCTCCATAACTACTTAGATTTTTGTCAAGCAAAATCAAATATTTAACTTCTCTTCTGCTGAAATCACCATTCCTGATGATTTCAGTGATCACTGTTGGCAATGATCGGGGAGTGACTAAGATCCAGTCTTTTCCTTTCATGAATGACTTTGAACAAATTATTAGTTAGCCAACTGATAACCCTAATCGTCCCAGTAATTAAGCTGATCTAATAGACCTTTTCCTCACATTCAATCCCAACAATACTGTATCTATCTCAAATTTGGGCTATCTTGACATCTATTATACCTATTTCTTGTAGGACACGCTGCAACAAACCATACTTTGTAAAACAATCCTGACTTGTTTACATTACAAGCTGACCATCAGGTGCAGTCTTCAAGAATTCTTTGCTGCTTTTCCCAATCCAATTGGTACTTTTACTCTCCTGATCATTGTATCAGTGCCAGTGAAGTAATTGATGTTATTCTAGTTGTGATGAAAGATTTCATAACTCGCTCTTTTCCATTATATCTGGTGGTGCATCTTGGTTCAATAGTGCCTGCTATTCTGTTTTCTTAAGCATTCTTCCTATTGGACATGCCATCTTGATCAGTCTGAAGTATCCCAGCTGTCTTTATCACTGCACGTAACATTTGTAAATCCACTATCAGAACTTCTAAATGTAACTTTATTTAAAAGGTATTTCAACTGCAGTCTTGCTGCCTCTTCAGCGGTTGATTATTTTGGTTCCTTGGCAAACCTGTATTTTGGTTCTTGGCAAACCTGTCTTTCATGACTTCTTTGAATCCTCCTTTCCACTGTTCTTTCATCCAGATGGTACATTTGGCAACTCCCCTAAGGAGAAAGTAGACCTTTTTGGCTCATTTTCTTCCTCCAATGCTAATCACAATGATTTTAATGAAGATCTTCCCCCATTCTGTTTCAGTACCAACATCAAGTTTTATTCTTGCTCGATCTGTCCAATTCTCTGGTTTTTAGTCTGTAAGTATTCCTTCGGTGCTGACAGTATTACATTTGTCATCCTCAAGGGAGTGCCTTCAAACTTACTCTTCTCGTACGCCATTTATCTTCAACCTGTGGCCTTGAATTTGCTGGAAACAAGTGCCATAGTAATGGCGCATCTACGGCGTACACCATTATAATCATGGTGTAGAAATTCCAGGAAATTATGCGTAAGTGACTTGTGCCATTATGTACGCCACACCCTAATTTTGCTGCCACGTTTGCGCTGCTCTACAGGGACATTTGCCGGAATAGTTGAATAGCTAATTATCATAGCTCCGCCTCTCCATTAAAATCAATGGCGAGTTCAAGTTTGCTGAATTATTGCCACAGCCACTTAGACCATTACAGAATGGCGCTGGAGGGTTCAGAATCAGCATTCAATTGCACAGGTTGCCTGGGGATGAACATTTTTACTGACTTATTCTAGGAACTTAATTGAAATCTTAAACCTCAATTAAGTAATAAAGTAAGTGTTTTGACAGCCATGCATGGATTATCTGAATTATTGCCTTGGACAGCTCCAAAGCCTTTGACATGTGGCATCATGCACTTCTAAACAATGCCATTATCTAGCTTCCTAGCAAAGCTATCTTTATTATTATCTAGTTTCCTTTCAAATCGCTGTATCTGTTCTGTGGTTAATGGCTCCTCCCCGACTCTCCTCCCATAAACTCAAGGGTTGCCTAGGCTCTGCCCTTTCTCCCACTTTGTTCATTCACCTACTACGTTCCTCCTTCATTTCGATTTCCACCTCCACTCAGCTAACCCTTTTTCTGATGATTCCATTCTACATTTGTCAACTTCCTTTAGATCAAATACCCTCCATGCACACGAGCACCAGTTGCCCTCGATTCAGCACCTAAACCACATTATGATGTCCTCCATACCCTTTGGGGCATTGGAATTTTGTTTCTTCACTTAGAGATACAATTTCTTCATGTCTAACCAACAGCTACCACTTTTTACCTATGGTGGCTCCACCCTTAGTCCTCCTCCATCGATCAGCATTCTTGGCCTCAAATGGGACGCTTATGGCTCCTGCACTGCTAAACCTTTCTCCAATAAGCTTGGTTTTCTCTTTCATGCCAAACACTTCTTTTTCCCCTCAATAACACAACTCACTATAAAGTCCAAGTCCTTGAATACTGCTCCCATATCTGGGAAGACTCCTGGACTTTAGCATTCCTGGACAGGATATAAGAAAAAGCTTGTATGATGCATGATCCCTCTCTCACCTTCTACAACTATGATTAGTGCTCCTCTGAATTTTATTTTCTTGTTCCTTTTAAATTCCAAATTATACAGGCTATAATCTTAATTCCTGATCTACCCCATCGTCGTTTTTACAGTTTTCAATCTTACTGGTGTATGATGAGCCTTGAACCTTCACCGTGGCTTCTCAATAGACTAAAACGTTTTGGGTTTTTTTAAAAGCACTGCTTACACTGTTTGTTATCTGAGCATAAAATGGATATGGGTGAAATCTGTCATTTTTCGATTACTAGTGTTATGAAAAGGAACTCCAGAAGCATATCTACCCAGGCAGTGAGATAGATGGGCCACTATAATAGCTGGTGTTACAGCTTTGGCTGACCTTCAGAACAGTTGACACCAATACAATAACCACCTGCATTTGTATAGTACTTTTAACATAGAAAAATGTTTCACAGTGGCATAATAAAAAAAATACCAGAGAGATCTGGTCCCATGTGGGATATTAACTGTTTTCAGTGCAATTCAGAAATGGCAGTGGATAATGCCACTTGCATATGGCTATGATAAATTGACCCTTAGTGTTAGGGGGGGATTAAATATGTGGGGTTATGGGGATAGGATGGGATATGTTAGGGGGAATTAAATACGTGGGGTTACGGGGGTAGGGTGGGATATGTGTACTGTGGGGATTAAAGCAGGGACAGGGTACTGGATTTGAATGATCAGCCATGATCGTATTGAATGGTGGAGCAGGCTCGACGGGCCGAATGGCCTACTCCTGCTCCTAGATTCTATGTTTCTATGTTTCATATAGAGCTTGGTTTTACATAGTTTCATGTGCTGTATTGACAAGCTCTGCCCTTTTGTCTCAGAATAGATTGCTGGTACCAGTGATGTTGTTTTTTCCACTTAGAAAAGAGGATTACAAGTAATTCTAGACTAGCATGGTTTTGATAAATCTTGGCTTCTGATAAATATTCAATACTTTTCAGTATTGGAAACATTCAGCACATCAGGCAGCATCTATGCAGACAATAGAGGAGTTAACGTTTTGGGTGCAGGTCCGCAACTGAAACATTAATTCTTCTCTCTCCACAGATAATTTCAGTTAGGTGTTATTTTTGTTGTAGTTTGCCTTAAGTGAGTAACATTTTAATTTGTCACCCATAATCTGACGCACAGGGAAAAAAAGGTGTTGCAATAAGTTTTTACATATACACCAAATTCAGATGGCAAAAATATATCTTTTTTTCAGATTTGTCTATTTAATGATGCATCAACATATAGTATACAAGTGTTATATTCAGCCATTATTTAAAGAGTAATGTAAGCAAAATTATACTTATTTTTTATAACAATATTGAGAGCAATGTATTTGCTGTTTTCTGACAGGCTAATCCAGCAATCGGCAGACTCCCTGTGGAACATGGCTTTTGACTTCATTCTTGATAATGTTCAAGTTGTAATGCAGCAAATCTATGGAAGCACGTTAAAATTTACATGAAAAGACAACGCTAGTGATATTTTTAAAATCTGTAATACACTGGAGCCTGGAGCTCCCATCTTGTGCCATAAATCCTTTGTGAAGCTCTTAAAATTTGCATGGTAGAGACACATTGTGTTTTTATGAAAACATTTCCGATATTGAAAAAACATTTTGTAGTTTTTTTTCTTGGCAAAAATTGTGTGCCAAATTCTTGTTGAAGTTGCATGTAAATAATTGTGTTGTAAAAAGTATGTATGTAGAATACATTGTATTTACAAAATTGTTGTTTATAAACAGTTTGTTTTTTAGTGTTTACTTCTATTTAATAAAAAAATGTTTGTTGTGAATTTATAACATTTAGTCTACTCTCATCTAATATTTAGTATATTGTCATTTCAAACACAAGTTACTGTTGATGCAATATTTCTGGCAGTAATATTGTTCAGTGAAAGTTACTACTGGGTAAATCCTACAGCCCACAGACTGAGGAACATTTTGCATATTGCCTATAATATCTAGAATTTAATTGCCTCAGTAATGGTATGCCAACACTGAATAGGTACAAATAAAGCTGAAAATTGAGTAGTGGGAGACAATTAACATGGTTTGGAAACAAACTGAAATTTAAAGCTTGCCCATTTTCTTTTTTTAAAACTCCACTCACCTCCTAGGGTTGTTTACTCCTCACTAGGGTACATTTATCCCAAGCACGCTCCTGTACTGGGCTAAAGTGGTCAAATTAAGTGCCAGTAGGATATTTAATTGCAGGGAGTGTTGTAGCCAATACTGATCCTGTCTTTGTCCAATGTATACACATGCACTCTTCTAGCAAAGGTTGCTGCTAGTGAGCAGGAACACTGGCCAACTTTCCTCTCTTGTCACAGCAGCCAGGACCAGTTAACTGCAGTCTGGTGATTGAACCTGAGATCTTTCTGATGTATATGGCTTAAACTGCTTGCTGAATAAACTCAATGAGTCATTAGCTTACTAAGCAGAACTCAACTACATCAGTTCCAGATCTAGTAGATTCTAATTAAGTGTGCAATAATACATAATAGATACAAGACTGTAAAGAGGCTATTGGGTATGTGTTACTAGTGGTTTATTTCATTAATGTACTAAATATATTTAATACTTTTGAATGTCATGGATGAGATGAATGGTGACATGAAACTGAGGACCAGGACAGTTGCAAAATAAAGTGAGCCAATGATACCAGAGATGTCAAGAGCATGCATGCACGTGGTGGGGAGGGTGGATGAAATACTGAGAGCAGTGCTTGAGGACCACTGAATATCACAAAAGTATCAGTAAGCATAGAAAGAGGAAAGGTGAAACTTCAGTCAAAATTTGTGAAATGAGTTGGAGAAAGTGCTAAGAGATATGGCTGCAAAAGCAGGACTTAGCAATTGAAAGAGACAATGGAAATCATGACAGAACAGTTTCTTTAAGGCAGGCATTCCTAGAGGTCACAGTGAATTAAACAAAAACAAATACAAATGCTGGAAATCTGAAACCGATTCAAGGCTCAAATTAACATAGTACACAGGGTTACTTGACACACATTGTAATTTTTACCACATTACTAAGCCTGGTCTATACAAATACTTTAATTATGAACTTCTGAATACTTTAATCAAAATTTAACAGACTTGTGTTGGTTTAATTCAACCTGGCTTGCACACCATTAGTCTTGTAAGTAAGAAATAGGGCAGTTTGTGATGAAATATGAATATTGAACTTTGTTCCTTAATTTCCAAGATACATTATGTATAATTATCAAAAATCACTATACAAAAAAGAAAATATGGTAATTTTATTTTTCAGCTTTGAATTTAAACAAAGTCCCAGAAACACACAAATGAAAAAAGAAAACCCACCAAAAATGTACTGGGAGAATAAATTAAGCAAAAACAATTTGGAAATTAAAGAAAAAATCCCAGAAAAATAAATTCACAAACTGAAAACATACCTTTATTTCCTTTAGCAAGAACCAGCTAACTGAACACAGGTCAGGAATTGAACCTGCAATCTTTTTGGCTCTGTAATTGTGGGCCAAACAATAGATTGGAGCAAATAATACGGTCCACTGCTCCCTGGTGCCTGTGCACAAATGAGCCAATGTGCTAACAATAGAAAGTCACCTCCATTAAATATTTTGTAGTACTGCGTATACCTGTCAAAAGTCAAACTGGGTGTAGTAGGAGTGTGAGGGTCTGTAATATTGGGTACGAAATTTCATCCATAACACATTTAACATCCAGTTTCAGGTCATGTCATATTTCACATGTTTCATGTGTCTTCAGTTACCATGACCCCCTCTGGTACTATTTCCCCTAAACTTCTCCACTTTGTTGCATCTTCCCCATTTTCAAAAGTCACCTCCTCAAAGTCTGCCTTCTAAACCTTGCCTTCAGTCATCTTCCCTTATTCTATTACTGCTTGGTGTCTCTACCTCTGTGAAGCTTTGTGGGACATTTAGTTAATCCAAGGTGTTCTCGTCGTCTTCGTGGATGATTTTCCTGAAGCTACTTTTGTTCTTTGTAGCCATTCCAAAATACATAGAATTTAAAAAACAGCTGTTTGTTAAATCCCCATGCCACAGAAAATTGTGTACTAAACAAATGTTCCATTAGCTGCAACAATACATTCAAATACTTTGTGTTCTATTACTACAAAAAGCACTATCTTTAATTTTCAATATAGACAAAAGTTATTTAATTCCACAGCTGGCCATTGTCCAAGCCTTGCAACAAATGCATTGCAATAAATGTGCAGGAAGCAGGAGTCCTGAACTAATCCTCCCTTCCCACTGTCTAGGGCCCCAAACACACCTTACAGGTGAAACCGATTTACTTGTCCTTCTTGCAATTTAGTATACTGTATTCGCTGCTCACGATGCAGGTCTCCTCTACATTGCGGAGACCAAATGCAGATTAGGTGACCGCTTTGCGGAACACCTCCGCTCAGTCCATAAGCGTGACCCGGTTGCCTGTCACTTTCCTAATTCTCCGCTCCACTCCCACTGATCTCTCCGTCCTCGGCCTCTTGCACTGTTCCAACAAAGCTCAACGTAAGCTCTAGGAACAGCACCTCATCTTTCAATTAGGCACTTTACAGCCTTCTGGGCTTAACATCGAATTCAACAATTTCAGACTATAACCTCGGCCCCTATCTTTTTTTCTCTCACATGGCAGCTGTTGATGATTCTGCCATTGCCACCTCATCTAGAGTCATCTTTTGTTTCTTAACTTGTCCCATTACCATCTCCTTTTGCCTTGCACCATCATCCCTTTTATCTTTTAATCTCTCCTGCCTTCCATCCTATCACAGACCTTGCCTTTTTTTCTTTCCTCCCTTTCCCTGCCCCTACTCTAACTCTGCCTCCGCAAGATCCTGCAAATCCATTGGCAGGATAGGCGCACCAACGTCCGTGTTCTTGCTCAGGCCAGCATCGAAGCTTTGGCCACGCTCGATCAGCTCCGATGGACGGGTCACACTGTCCGCATGCCCCATATAAGACTCCCAAAACAAGCGCTCTACTCGGAGCTCTGGCACGGCAAGAGAGCCCCAGGTGGGCAGAGGACACCCTCAGCCTCCTTGAAAAAGTAACGTCCCCACCGACACCTGGGAATCCCTGGCCCAAGACCGCACAAAGTGGAGGAGAAGCATCCGGGAAGGCGCCGAACACCTCGAGTCTCTTCGTAGGGAGCAAGCGGAAGCCAAGCGCAGGCAGCGCAAGGAGCGCACGTCAACCCAAGCACCCCACCCACCCGCCCCTTAAACCACCATCTGCCCCACCTGTGATAGAGACTGTAGGTCCCGCATTGGACTCATCAGTCACCTGCGAACTCATTTTTAATGTGGAAGCAAGTCATCCTCGGTTCCGAGGGACTGCCTAAGAAGAACTCTAACTCTATCTCTAACTTTTTCCAGTTCTGACAAAGGGTCATCGACCTGCAACGTTAACGGTTTCTTTCTCTACAGCTGCTGCCTGACCTGAGTATTTCCAGCATTTTCTGTTTTTATTTCAGATTTCCAGCATCCGCAGTATTTTGCTTGTGTCCTGAACTAATCAATCAGTATAGTTCCTGCAATCAGTCAACTCGTTCGCATCTTCTTTTGAGTTGGTATGCAATCCATACAAATGAGTGGAACTAAGCAAGGACCAGAGAGGAGACAATGGAAGAAACTGAGGCAGCCAAGCCGACTGTCTTTGACACAAGGAAATCCATTTACTACTCACCCGTGGGTTTAGAGGTGAGGATCAAGGGAGCAGCAGAATGAGATTGGAAATGATTTGTCATCAAAATGAGTATAGAATAATGCTGGAGTAGGAGAACTTAGCTGTGAAAAAGTAGAGGCATTATTGAATAAGGTGATAACCAGACCAATAGGACACAGCCCCTGAACCCACTTCTGCTGAACTGGCAAAGAGGAATAAGTAGGAAGTTGATGCCTGGGACCACCAAAGTTAGGGTCACAAGAAGGGAGGCAGTGTGGGGTGAGAAAATGGTCCCTAGGGAGGAAGGGGTGGGGTGGAGTGCAGTTCAAGTCCAGGTGGAAATGGGAAGTAGATTTGAGGGACATGTATGGGTAATTTTGTCGTACGTGACTATGAGCGTCCACGATATAGCAAATTGGAGTGAAAAGGCCATGACTTGGTGGCCAATTAGATTTTCTTCAATGCGGGATCTGGTAGAAGATCAATAAAAACGAGGTCTGGTTAATTGGCTGGCGGTTAGAGGCTTGGGAGCCTGACCAGCTACTGGTCAGATGCTGTGGGACCTGCTCGGCTAGTGATCAGGGAGTTGGGAGTTCGGGGCCTGGCCGGCTGACTAACGTTTGATGTGTGAACTCAGGGGCTAGGATTTCATAAATGTCACACAAGCTCTTGCTATGACAGGGACACTATCTTACCTGTAATATAGCACTCGCATCAATGTTACCGAATGCCTTGAAGAAGAATTTCACCTTACTTTACATGAAACAGACGTAGCTTAATAACTGCCCCGTGGGGTATTTTCCAGGAGCTGCCGATCAATTTGCCCCATTTGAATGGGATGGGATTGGAAGCAGAGCTACCGGCTCCAGACTCTCCACCCAAGCTCAGCAGCAAGCGGCGCTGGCGGGGAGGGGCGCCTCTTCTGGCGGCGGCTGCTGCTGAATTGGGCGGGTGCTGAGAGCACAGGGTGCCCTTCCAAGCAGAGTGCAACAAGCGCGACAATCTACAGGGGCCGATTAAGCGCTCAGGCCTCGGGGAAGAACCACCAAACTTTTCCTTTGACCCGATCTGGTATCTTTTCTCAGACAGATGGGGTCCTCTCTCAGTCCCAATGTCCCCCCTGGCACAGCCCCCGCCGATTATCATGGCCAGGGCAGACGGCAGTTCTGCCCCACAGCACGCCCGACGGCAAGATAGCACCGTCAGAATTTCTACCCTGGGGTTTTAGTGATCCTGTATTAAGGATAAGGCAGGATCTGCAACATGGAAAAGGGCAGCTGCCCCATTAAAAGATGTTCCTGTCAGAGCTAACGGTAGCTTTGATTCTTTCAACAAAAGGAAACTTCTTAGTACAACGGAAAGTGAAAAATATTTACCAACCCATTCCCTTATGGGCGATGGAAAGGGAAGAAACTCCATCATGCGGCAGCTTTTGTTACAACATGACAATTATTGAAGCTGGAACAGAACAGATGATAAAAGGACACAAATAAACTCCCAGAGATGTTGGAGAACATACTGTCTGATGAAAGGGAGGAACTGAAAGAAATCAGTATTTGCAGGGAAATGGTGTTAGGGAAATTGATGGGATTGAAGGCTGATAAATCCCCAGGGCCTGATAATCTACATCCTAGGGTACTTAAGGAAGTGGCCCTAGAAATAGTAGATGCATTGCTGATCATCTTCCAACATTCGATGGAATCTGGAACTGTACCCATGGATTGGAGGGTAGCTAATGTTACCCCACTATTCAAAAAGGGTGGTAGAGAGAAAGCGGGGAATTACAGACCGGTAAGCCTGACATCGGTAGTGGGGAAAATGCTAGAGTCCATTATAAAGGATGTAATAGCTGAGCGCTTGAAAAACAGTGACAGGATCGGACAAAGTCAACATGGATTTACAAAAGGTAAATCGTGCTTGACTAATCTACTGGAATTTTTTGAGGATGTAACTGGGAAAATAGATAAGGGAGAACCAGTAGATGTGGCGTATTTGGACTTTCAAAAGGCTTTCGATAAGGTCCCGCATAAGAGATTAGCGTGTAAAGTCAAGGTACATGGAATTGGGGGCAAGGTATTGACTTGGATAGAGAACTGGTTGGCGGACAGAAAGCAGAGAGTAGGAATTAATGGGTCTTTTTCCGAGTGGCAAGCAGTAACTAGTGGGGTACCGCAGGGATCGGTCCTTGGACCCCAGCTATTCACAATATACATTAATGATCTAGATAAGGGAACTAAATGTAATATCTCCAAGTTTGCAGATGACACAAAGCTGGGTGGGCGTGTGTGCTGTGAGGAGGATACCGAGAAACTCCAGGATGATTTGGACAGGTTGGGTGAGTGGGCAGAAGCGTGGCAGATGCAATATAACGTGGATAAATGCGAGGTTATCCACTTTGGTGTCAAAAACAGAAGGGTAGACTATTATCTGAATGGCAATAGATTGGGAGAAGGGGAAGTGCAACGAGACCTGGGTGTCCTTGTGCACCAGTCGCTGAAGGTAAGCATGCAGGTGCAGCAGGTGGTGAAGAAGGCAAATGGTATGTTGGCCTTCATAGCGAAAGGGTTTGAGTATAGGAACAGGGATGTTCTGCTGCAGTTGTACAGGGCCTTGGTGAGACCACACCTCGAGTACTGTGTGCAGTTTTGGTCGCTTTATCTGAGGAAGGATGTTCTTGCCATGGAAGGAGTTCAGCGAAGATTCACAAGGCTGATACCTGGGATGGCAGGAATGACATATGAGGAGAGATTGGGTCGATTGGGCTTATACTCGCTGGAGTATAGAAGAATGAGGGGATCTCATCGAAACATATAAAATTCTGACAGGTCTGGACAAACTAGATGCAGGAAGAATGTTCCCGATGGTCGGAGAGTCCAGAACCAGGGGTCATAATCCAAGGATAAGGGGTAAGCCATTTAGGACAGAAATGAGGAAGAATTTCTTCACCCAGAGAGTGGTGAACCTGTGGAATTCTCTACCACAGAAGGTAGTTGAGGCCAAGTCATTAAATATATTCAAGAATGAGTTAGATATATTTCTTAAAGCTAAAGGTATCAAGGGATATGGGGAGAAGGCAGGTACAGGGTACTGAGTTTGGATGATCAGCCATGATCTCATCGAATGGCAGAGCCTATTCCTGCTACTATCTTCTATGTTTCTATGTAAAATGCAAAACTTCTAGCTCCGTGTAATTGTGTTTTTATGAAGACAATCACAAATGGTTTTATTTGCATAACCAGTCAAAGCCAAGGTTTGATGGCATTGGCAATAGTAAACAAAATTTTGCCTTCCCACGTGAAGTTATGCTGATGGATACCATGTTTGTTTGCTTGCTCTGGATATAAACATTTCATTTACTTATTGATTTGCATAGAATGAAATATAGACCCATCATTGCTTTGTTGCAGTAAAATTACATTTTATTTCGACTGTATACGTCCATCCGTTTCTTTTTACAGCTAGCAACCTGCTTTCTGAAAGATTTCACAGTATTCACAATGCTGCCATATGAATTTTTTTTTTTTTAAAAGCTAGATTCTTTAACCTATGTCCACATGTCTTTTAAAACTTTAATACAGGGCATCAAATATTTATTATTAAGGCAAAAAACACCACCTCTGGGTATAAATAACTTGAGCTTTATAGTTAAATCTATTCATTCAAAATCTCTGGTGGAACAATACTATGAAAGTTTTGTCTTTGACAATTGGTAGAAAATGCATTCAACAAAGTGTACTATAAAAAAAAACCTCTAAACGAAGTGTCCCTAAAACACTTGTACTGTGGACAATACCATAAAATATCAAAGAAATGGAAGGTGTTGTCGACAGTGCTGCCAGGACCACTCGGCTCCAGACCTAATTACAGCCTTGGTCCAAACATGGACAAAAGAGCTGAATTCCATAGGTGAGGTGAAAGTGACAGCCCTTGACATCAAGGCAGCATTTGACCGAGTGTGGCATCAAGGAGCCCAAGTAAAATTGAAGTCAATAGGAATCAGGGGGAAAACTCTCTCCTGGCTGGAGTCACACCCAGCACAAAGGAAAGTGGTTGTTGGAGGTCAATCCTCTCAGCCCCAGGACAGCACTGTAGGAGTTCCTCAGGGCAGTGTCCTAGGCTCAACCATCTTCAGCTGTTTCATTAATGACCTTCCCTCTATCATAAGGTCAGAACTGGGGATGTTCGCTGATGATTGCAGTGTTCAGTTCCATTCGCAACTCCAGAAAATGAAGCAGTCAATGCTCGCATGCAGCAAGACCTGGACCACATTCAGGCTTGGGCTAGTAAGTGGCAAGTAACCTTTGCGCCACAGAAGTGCCAGGCAATGACTATCTCCAACAAGCGAGCATCTAACCACCTCCCCTTGGCATTCAACGGCATTACCATTGCCGAATCCTCCACCATCAACATCCTGGGAGTCACCATTGACCACAAACTTAGCTGGACCAGCCACATAAATACTGTGACAACAAGCGTGGGTCAGAGGCTGGGTATTCTGAGGCGAGTGACTCACCTCCTGACTCCCTAAAGCCTTTCCACCATCTACAAGGTACAAGTCAGGAGTGTGATGGAATACTCTCCACTTGCCTGGATGAGTGCAGCTCCAAAAACACTCAAGAAGCTCAACACCATCCAGGACAAAGCAGCCCACTTGATTGGCACCCCATCCACCAGCTTAAACATTCACTACCTCCACCACCGGCGCACCGTGACTTGCAGTGTGTACCATCTACAAGATGCACTGCAGCAACTCACCAAGGCTTCTTCGGCAGCACCTCCCAAACCCGCAACCTCTACCACCTAGAAGGACAAGGGCAGCAGGCGCACGGGAACACCATCATCTGCAAGTTTCCCTCCAAGTTACATACCATCCTGACTTGGAAATATATCGCCGTTCCTTCATAGTCGCTGGGTCAAAATCCTGGAACATCCCCCCCCCACCTAACTGTACTGTGTGAGTACCTTCAAGGACTGCTGCGGGGTTCAAGAAGGCGGCTCACCACCACCTTCTCAAGGGCAATTAGGGATGGGCAATAAATGCTGGCCTTGCCAGCGACGCCCAGAATCCATGAATTAATTTTTTTTTTAAATCACAATCCTACAAGTATCCAAAAGTCTGGGTGAGTATTTTTAGTGCAATTACTTGGTAAATAATCTAAGAATTGGTTAAAAAAAATCATGCAACATACCAGTCAAAATTAGAAAAATGCAAAGATACCTAATCATTTATTACTTTGTTGTGTCTACCTCACTTTATTGAAGTTTTAATTAAGGTTATGGATTCAGTTTGAAAACCAGTAAAGAATTCCTATTGTGGCTGCTCTCTTGTCTGTAATCCAATTCAAAGTACGCCTAAGTTCTTGCAATGCAGTGGGTGCTCCACAGCTAACCAGATGATGAGCTCATCTGTCCTGCTTTCAGATAAAGAAATGTTGGAGGATTAACAATTAGTTTGCTTACTGCTCAGCCCTGCAAGAATTTTAAGTGGCAGATGCCCCTATTTTAAATAAGAATCTAAACTTCTTGACATATGAACACTTTGCTCAAGAGATCAGATTTGCCACCCTCATTTTCCAAAGTACCTTAATCAAGCAGTACAAACAAAAACCACCTTTTAACACTATAATTGAACTTCCCTACATTAACATACATATGGTTAACACATGGTATGATTACCATGTAGCATTTATAAATTTAACACAAATTCAACATCTGAATAATGGTCTAAAAAGACAATCCAGATCTGAGAAAATATAGTACTTCTACAAAAAACCATTACAGAAGCAAATGATTGTTTGCATCTTCCACATACCACTAGTATAAGCCCATTGTACCATGTGTAAACAACTCTTTATAGAGGTTTTGTGGATCAGTGTTGTGATATGATAATTCTCAGTGTTATATCACTGTTCTTCTTCATGGTTTAGGACCATGATGAAACCAAAATTCATCATGGTCCTAAACCAATCTAACCACAGTTGTAAGCAATCTTTTTATTAAAGCCTGAAAGCATTATTCAGCAACAGCTAGCAGAGATTTATTTGGAGAAAACAAACTTTGACCTTTAGATCTATTGTGTGCGCTTATCCCAATTCTGATCCAATGGAAATATTCCCAGTACCAATTTTGGCGACTGACTTCTTCCATTATAGTTTAATATCAGTTACTTGGGACCTTAATACTGGTCAGAAATGGCACTAGCAATCAGTCCAAGATCCTTCGCACTACTTTGGTACCAAATCACCTTTCTTTGGATGGACTTGGTCCAGGTCAAGTACTTTTATACATATTGCTTTGTTTCTCATGGGCAACAAACAGACAATGTGAAGGAGCATTGACCATTTATATGACACAGGTGGGAGTGACACTTACCCGATACTCCTATGTTCAAAATGTCTTTAAAAGGTGTTTCTTCTGTGATTCTCCCCATTGGTAACTGGTTTACCTCTGGTGTTATGTAGAAGATGCTTTCGTTCAAAGAATAAAGACAACCCTACCAGATAAGTAACTATCTTTCCTATGTGCATCTTCTATTGTCCTGCCTTCTGCCATTATTCAGGAAACATATTACAGTACCTGCAAACATCTTCACAAATATTCAAAGGCTGGGTAAATACAGAAAGAAATCTGGTGAAAACAAGACAAAAATATTACATCATGATTCTCCATTGAATCTGACAGTTACTATGACCTAGGGAAATCCTGCTGTAATACAGGGCTTCAAACAATTTGTGTCCAACCCATCAGCCTCAACATACTTTAAAATTAGGGAGTGTGTAGAAATACTCCCAAAGACAAAATAGGAAAGAACTGGCAATTGGGTGAGATGAAGAAAATAGAGGAAAAGGAAATAAATCATGAGGAAAAAACTTCAGAAGTTGAAACCAAAGATAAATGAGAAGGAGAATAATATATTGCCAATGACTTTGCAGGGACAAAGAGATAACAGGTAGATCAATCTGAAGGGCAAGACTATAGGTAGAGTTCTTAATATCATCGATCCCTGTTGTATGACAAGTAGAATCCATTATTACTATTCAATTACATGTTCGAGGCACTAACCTATTTTTTAAGCTTCTAAAATAGACAAATTGCTGTTCCAGACATGGAAAAAAATGATTGATTGTCACGGACGTTATAGCATTCCCATTGAATTTGTAAATAGTTTTCAGACAGTCAATTGGAATGCTAAATTTTTGATCAAATTAAAAATAAAATATAAAAACATAGGATAGAAAAACACTAAGTAAAAGATGGGGGAAAAAATGGGAGAATAGAGGAAAGAAAACAGGAGAGAAATTAGGATAGAGCAGTGAAAGAAGATGGCATAAATCAATCAAAATTACTGATAATATTAATTGTCTCAAATTAGCAATTAAAGTCAACACATCAATGTGATTCACCCTCAGTTGAAAAGGCAGGAGAGTCCAACCTATAGGCATAATCTGTTCAACTCTGATTAAGCTGGCAGAAGGGAAAGTTGTGGAAGGAGTCCATCAGCACCTTTCAACTGTTCCTACTTCTAAATAACAGATAGTCCCAAATGTCAAAATGCATGCCTTTTATTCTATAATGTGCCATCACATAAAACGCCAGGATCATAATGTTATAACATCCAAAGCCTTGGGTAACTAATGTTCCATTGCTTTTTTACTTAACAAGTCTGATGCACTGAAAATAAAGGAGACAAAAGGAACACCAAAGCGTTTGATTAGATCAAAACCTCACGTTATTCAAATTTGGATGCAGCAACAAGAGAAACACAAAAACAAGTGGAATTGCAAGCAGTAGTGATGGCAAATGGAACCTACAGTCACATCCCGAATGTTCACTATTCACCACCTTTGGACAAAGTTAATATATTTGCCAATGATTTGAGACACATTCAATGCAATAAATTCAGGGCAACAATTGGTTTCAGCACCTTTAGGATAAGAAAGAGGAAAGTCAGCCAGAGTTCCCACTCGTAACCACTATCCTGCAGCCAATCTGGAAATGTGTTGCCTTGATGTGAGGATAGGATTGAACTCAGCCTATAGTAGAATATTCATTGCCTGGTCTCAAACATGAAGAATGGCCACTTGAGAGAAATACCAGGGGGTGACTGATGCTCAAAGAACCATAAAGGAGTTAATGTCTCCAGGAAAGGAACATGAAGGAGGGGGCGAGTGTTTTGCACAATGAAACCTTTCAAACTGCAGCAACTAATCTGGCCATTCTTTTGTTGCACATGAGAGCATTGTGCTTATTTTTCCCATGCATGCTTCTGCTCAGGCATTTAGGAACATCCTTCATCATCATGTGCTTGCACCTGCTGATTATAGTTGGTTTTAGAAAGATAAAGCATCAGAAATACAAATCTCATCATCTTCAGCTTTATTTGTGATTTCAGCTTTGAAAGTTTACAGTCTGGGTCACACAACCAACAACTGTACAAGCAATAAAAGGCTGCTCTATGTTAATTTTTCACAATGCAGGTGGAATTCTCCTATTACCTAATTCTCTATAAAAGTTCATAGGCACAAAAGCAGGGTATGCGTCATGAAGCAGCTGAGAAAAGCAGCTCCTGGAACAGAGAAAAATTCTCTATACCCAAAATTTCTTGTCAAAAAGGCTGTACACTGCTTCTGCACTGTAGCACACAGGATTCAAACACTTTATTCATTATTTCATACAGTTAAAATTAGAATCGGGGAGTGCTGCTTACAAGTTCCGTGTAATGGAAGGGAAAATTTAAAAATAGCAGCCAGTACTGGGAGAAAAGGGAGGGGAAGAAAAAAAAACAGGCACATTGAGAACTGTAGGAATATGTAAAACTGATCACTGTCAAACCAGTGCAAGAGTTTTGGTTTGTCATGGAAAACGTTTACTAGCTATAACCACTTTTTACTCTGGATTCTGACTCTCAGCAGTCCAGCGTGGCTTATTAATAGGTCCTGTTCACGCACAGACCTCAAATCACACTCAGTCCTCCCTTTGCTGAAGTTTTGAAATGAAAACAAACTCATTAGTTAGATAATTTCAAATACTTTCTTCAGTTCCATGATGAGCTGCCAATCAGACTTCTGCATCTCATCTCTGAACCAGTCTTTCAAGGCATCAATGGACTGTCGGCTGATCTGTAACACAAAAAGTTACAATTCAATAGGTCAAATATGGTACAAAAGATTGAATATCAGACATAAAATTGACTGTGGACAAAAACTGCAGTTATTTTGAGCAAAACATGCCTTTTAAAAAAAAAGTTAGCATTTCTGTACTCTTGACTTTCATCTGTTACCGGCACAGACATGATGGGCCGAATAGCCTCCTTCTGTGTCGTAGATTTCTATGATTCTACCCTCCCCTGTTTGGTTTTGTTTCTATGTTAAATAAGGGCTCTCCTGCCTATTTATTGGGGGTTTATGTATTTGCACTCAGTTTTAGGAGATGACGTCTGCGCACTTTTATCTCACTTTTACATTTGACTGGTCTCCATAAGTGTGTTGGGCTCTGCTTTTACATAGCATCCCACAGAAAGCAAATGCACAGAACCAACTCCCTGCATTTACATTACTTTACCTGCTGGCAGAATTCCAAACTCACATTTTTGTGAGTCTATGATGCCAGCAGGGTTAAGGGCCAAGCTTGTTTATACTAGATTAGATCCATACAGTCAGTTTGCCATACCTCAGTTGTACCAAGTGTAAAAGTGATGTACAACAGTGCTCATAAAAAGTCTCAATTTAAAATATTAATCTGTCTTTTCTCTTTCAGATGCTGATGGAACTTGCTGTATTTTCTAGATTTCTTGCTTAGAGTTAGTAGTTTAATTAAATTAAAAGGAGAAAAAAAATAAAGTCTAGAGCCACGCCATTTGATGGGTTTAACCAATAGGCTGTTACTTATCATTAGATACTCAAAATATAATTGAATTCATGTATTAATGGTAATTACTACGTAAAGCAAGTTTCCACATTTGGGAAAGATGCAATTACTCTATCTTCCACTAGAAACAAGATCTAAATTCAGATCCAAGTTAAAACCACTTTACCTAACATTTAATTTCCTGGAACCATCTTGTTCTGTGGAGCATTTAATACATAACCGCTACTCGGGCAAAAGAGAAATTTCTTCCCATTTTTAGTGTTCTCTCATGGTTCAGAGCCCAAGTCTTTAAGTTATTTTTTTTCTGCTCTTCTCTCAATCTTTTTGAAAGCATCAATGTCTGCTGAAGGCAGTGTGTTCAAAATTGCAGATGATATTCCAAATATAGCCTCATCAATTCTCTATCCAAGGCTAGAACAGCTTGCTTTGAGTTATACGGAACAGTCATAATTAGTCAGTAATCACATCCAAATTAATTTTCTTTAAAATCCATTAGCAAAGGTTTAAATGTAAATAAACAATTGGCCCTAAATTCGCGGTCGGTGGCGTAGCTCAGGAGTACGCCGCCGACATCCGAACAAAATCTGCTTATCTCGTGCGAACCCCCCTTCAAAAAGTTGCTTTCAAACGCTGCAGAGTTGTGCGCAGTGTAGTGCCCCACTGATCCCAGGAGCACACCGTTGTGCATATGCAGACCTGGGATCACGTGGGGCGATGCTCCTTTCACTTCCTGACTCTTAGCCAATCAGGAAACAGAGGAGATTGCCGATTTGCCCACAACTCATTTAAAATAATTTAGCAGCCAGAAATGCTATTTTTATTAATAAATTACGATCATTGCAATAGTATTTAATAAACAAACCAAGATTTCAACATTAATAGAATTTGATCAAACACTGAAAAGTCTTGAGATACTTTTTACTGAAGGTGTCCTTAAAACCATAAAACTCAATTAGGATGCTTTTTATACAAAGCATGCAGCTGAATTAACATCGGCCCTTTAAAATTCTGGGCCATGACAATATAAACCTATAATTACAGTCTTATAGTCCTATCGAATTCATTTCTCCTCTATTAGACTCACTAACTTTTGATTAATCTAAATAATCTAAAATCGAGTGTTTAAATGTCTGATAACATGAGGAAATCATGAAAGTGAATTAAATCCTACCTAAATAGAAGTTGGGAAATAATTAAACCAAAACTACAAAAGGCTTTTGGGCAGCAAAGACGGGGACGCAAAAAGGCCTGGTTTTCAAACTCGAACAAATTAAAGTTTCTTTCAAAGTTTGTATCCGCTCAGACACGAACCAGTGTCTCATTGTTATGGGCTGTAGCAGAAACTAATACAATTTTCTCATCCCCCCTCCCCTTACGCTGTGCAACAGGCACCTGCACTTGTTTGCACCAGACGTAAAAATTTTCAGGGTAATTAATGCACAGTAGGTCGGCAATTATCCCAACTTTTCACCAGCACATTGATTTGAATGAGGAGGTGACCACGTACAGTGAAGCCGATGTGCAGTCGGAACTTGAAAACTTGTGGTCAATTTCAAAGGCAGTATGATGGCGTACTCAGAGTACACCGTCATACCGACTGCGAATTCAGGACCCTCAGGTATAGCATTTTGGAATAGAATCTATGAAATATGTACATTTCATTGTGTATAAATTTCATAGATCCTATTCCAAAATGCAATTGCTATTGTTTAACAACATTAAAAATCAAGCTTGGTAGCTATCAGCTAGCTAAATAACAAAAACAAATCCAACTTGGCATAAATTACTTGATGCTGGATTATCCAAACTTTATCTTTACCCAGACTGGTGAATATCCTTAGTCCTATACAGAAAGCTAAGATTCGACAAACAAAATGACATCTCCTCCTCAAAAAGAAAGAGTGCAATGGTGGATATATATCCACCATGATACCTCGAGATAAATAAACCGAAAATAACTTTGTACCAAACACAATATGAACTAGGCCAATCATGAGAACATAAAGCTCAGCTCCTTGACATACAAAGGACAGAACAAGAACATTCAAGATATGAAACTTGAGTTTATATAAAATCATTAGTTTGAAAGGATCAGACATGTTCATTAAAAACCAGAGTCTAGGTCACTGGGTAAAGGAAGAATGCAAGTTTCCAAAGACTTTTTCTAACTGAATACTGTCTAGTTCTTTTCTGAAGCAGTGAATCAACACTCTTTTCTTTGGATACTATAGGACAGGCTTTTTACTTCTGTGTACACTTGGGTACATATCATGGAGGGTCATGGGTCACAATTTTTTTAATTTTTTTTTTTTTACGCAAAGCTCCTATTAATTTGTATATATTTCAAGCTGCAGATCTGGTTAAGATTTAGGATCGATCCAATGAATAAGGCAAAAGAACCAAGAACAGCTCTTTACAAACCTCCCGAGAAATTCAAATAGGAAAAACAAGTGCAAATAGCAGTGAGCTTCCTAGACTTTGTGAACTAGATCGCTGGAGCTTGTGGGCTGGATATGCCCTGTAGACTGTAGTATGAACATCCCAAATACTGGGTGTTCTCTCACACAGAATCTTCTCTAAGGGTTACTGACAAGCTACAAAGGCCATCAAATGAACCCATAAACGTCGAGCCATAGCTTTAGGAAGCAAAGATTGTAAATGGAGTACAAAATATCACAATCCAAAGGATTGAGAGTTGTCTCAATGCCAACAAAAATTAACTTATTCATTTAACAATATAAACTTTAAAGGGTAGCAGAATACTTACAAAAACCCAAGAACATTTTATCATCAATAAGTTACTCTCTCAAGAACGAAGCTATTAAGGAGAGCTGCTGGGGGAGCTGAAGTTGTTCCAGATTGGGCCCTCAGCTCCAGAAGATTTTGTAACCAAGTTTTCCCTGGAACAATAATGGATCTTGTGGATGATCGTTGGGATGAAGGGAAATAGGGCAGATGAGGTGGTTGACAAAAGAAAGATCCTGTTTCCAGCATAGATTCCATTGGTTTCCCAAATAGTGCAAACAGCTGAAAACGGCCATTTATGTCATTTCTTTGGGTGGGTTCCACCAGTCTCCCGCCAGATTTACCCACAGAATTTATGGACCAAAAAAACATTCCTTCCCACAAAACCTGAAAGGCTGTCAAAAGTGACACCATTCCATTCAATTTCTGCAACACAAGTAGCTCATCTTTTGTTCCGGAAGACTACCGTGACATCCATCATAATGCATCTGATAAAGGTTAGACACACTGCATTCAGATAGATGGTCTATTTGTGAAGGTTTGTCTTCTCCCTTCTCAGCGTATCTGTACAGATATTTTGCACCCCAGTGAAATGTGGGGAAGAATTTTCAGTGTATTTCTGCAGAGAGTCCAATCAGTTTGTCTGTGCAACAAAACCCTGTAGTGTTATCGTCCAGAGCACCACTGCCTAGTCAAAATTCATGACCTTAAAAAGGGTCTAAATTGCAAACTTGATCTGTGTGATTAAACTTACACTCAGGCAAGGCCTCTAAACTGGTGAGGGCAGCATCTAGGTAACAGTCTATTTTGTAGACGGGGGTAATCTAAAAAAAGACTAAGATAATTGCCTCAAGACCTCTTAGACAACACTGGAGTCCTGATCAATCTCTATTTACGAGAACAGCATTTTCTTTGAGAACCACTGTGCGAAAAGATTTCACTGTAATAAGTTATACGCGCCTGCATCGAGAAGCACAAGCCAAGGGAACGGTAGCATAGTGGTAATGTCACTGGGCTAGTAATCCAGAGGCCTGGACTAATGATCCAGAGACGTGAGTTCAAATCACACCACGGCAGCTGGGGAATTTAAATTCAGTTAATTAAAGAAAATCTGGAATAAAAAGCTAGTATCAGTAATGGTAACCATGAAACTATCTGATTGCCGTAAAAACGTAATGTCCTTACCTGGTCGAGCCGAGATGTGACTCCAGACCCACAGCAATGTGGTTGACTCTTAACTGCCCTCTGAAATGGCCACTTACGAAACACAAGAAGAATTAAACCGGATGGACTACCTGGCATCAACCTCGGACATGGACACGGCAACGGCACACCCAGCCCAGTCGACCTGTGCCAAAATTGGGAGAGCTGTCCCACAGTCTAGTCAAGCAACAGCCTGACATAGTCATACTCACAGAATCATACCTTTCAGCCAATGTCCCGAACTCCTCCATCACCATCCCTGGGTATTTCCTGTCCCACCGGCAGGACAGACCCACCGGGGTGGTGGCACAGTGGTATACAGTCGAGAAGGAGTGGCCATGGGAGTCCTCAACATTGACTCCGGATTCCAGGTCCATGGGCAAGGATACCTCCTGCTGATTACCACCTACCGCCCTCCCTCAGCTGATGAATCAGTACTCCTTCAAGTTGAACACCACTTGGAAGAAGCACGGAGAGTAGCAAGGGCACAGAATGTACTCTGGGTGGGGAACTTCAATGTCCATCACCAAGAGTGGCTCAGTAGCACCACTGCTGAACGACATAGCTACCAGATATGCGACAGGTGGTGAGAGAACCAACACGAGGGAAAAACCTACTTGACCTTGTCCTCACCAATCTACCTATCGCAGATGCATCTGTCCACGTATTGGTAGCAGTGACTACCGCACAGTCATTGTGGAGACGAAATCCCGGCTTCACACTGCACTACCATGTGGTAATGAGATAGATTCAGAACAGATATAGCAGCTCAAAACTGGGCCATCAGCAGAGTTGTATTCCACCACAATCTGTAAGCTCACGGCATATCCCTCACTCTACTATTACCATCAAGCCAGGGGGACAAACCCTGGTTCAATAAGGAGTGTAGAAGAGCATGCACCAGGCGTACCTAAAAATGAGGTGCCAACCTGGGGAAGCTGCAACACAGGACTACATGCATGCTAAAAAGCGGAAGCAGCATGCTATAGACAGGGCTAAGCGATCCCACAATCAACGGATCAGATCAAAGCTCTGCAGTCCTGCCACATCCAGTCGTGAATGGTGGTGGACCATTAAACAACTAACGGGAGGAGGAGGAGGCGGCTCCATGAATATCCCCATCCTCAATGATGGTGGAGCCCAGCTCGTGAGTGCAAAAGACAAGGCTGAAGCGTTTGCAACCATCTTCAGCCAGAGGTGCCGAGTGGATGATCCATATTGGCCTACTCCTGACGTCCCCACCATCACAGAAGCCAGTCTTCGGTCAATTTGACTCACTCCATGTGATATCAAGAAACGGCTGAGCACACGGGATAGAGCAAAGACTATGGGTCCCAGCACTTGTGCTCCAGAACTAGCCGTGCCTCTAGCCAAGCTGTTCCAGTATAGCTACAACACTGCATCAATCCAACAATGTGGAAAACTGCCCAGGTATGTTCCGTCCACAAAAAGCAGGACAAATCTAATCCGGCCAATTACCACCCCATCAGTCTACTCTCAATCATCAACAAAGTGATGATAGCACTGTGATTACACCTTCCAAGCGGCACTTACTCACCAATAACCTGCCCAGTTTGGGTTCCGCCAAGACCACTCGGCTCCCGACCTCATTACAGCCTTGGTCCAAACATGGACAAAAGGAGCTGAATTCCAGAAGTGAGGTGAGAGTGACTGCCCTCGAAATCAAGGCAGCATTTGACCGGGTGTGGCATCAAGGAGCCCTAGTAAAACTGAAGTCAATGGGAATCAGGGGGGAAAACACTCCACTGGCTGGAGTCATACCTAGCACAAAGGAAGATGCTTGTGGTGGTTGAGCGTCAATCATCAAAGCCCCAGGACATCGCTGCAGGAGTTCTTCAGGGCAGTGGCCTAGGCCCAACCATCTTCAGCTGCTTCATTAATGACCTTCCCTCCAACATAAGGTCAGAAATGGGGATGTTCGCTGATGACTGCACAGTGTTCTGTGCCATTCACAACTCCTCAGATAATGAAGCAGTCCATGCCCGCATGCAACAAGACCTGGATGACGTTCAGGCTTGGGCTAATAAGTGGCAGGTAACATTCGCGCCACTCAAGTGCCAGGCAATGACTATCTCCAACAAGTGATAGTCTAACTACCGCCCCTTGACATTCAACGGCATTACCATCGCCGAATCCCCCAGCATCAACATCCTGGGGGTCACCATTGATCAGAAACTTAACTGGACCAGCCACATAAATACTGTGGAAACAAGAGCAGGTCAGAGGCTAGGTATTCTGCGGCGAGTGTCTCACCTCCTGACTCCCCAAAGCCTTTCCACCATCTACAAGGCACAAGTAAGCAGTGTGATGGAATTCTCTCCACTTGCCTGGATGAGTGCAGCTCCAACAACATTCAAGAAGCTCAAAACCATCCAGGACAAAGCAGCCCGCTTGGCTGGCACCCCATCCACCACCTTAAATATTCACTCCCTCCACCACCGACATACCGTAGCTGCAGTGTGTACCATCTACAAGATGCACTGCAGCAACTCACCAAGGTTTCTTCAGCAGCACTTCCCAAACCCGCGACCTCTTTACACCTAGAAGGACAAGGGCAGCAGGCGCATGGGAACACCACCATCTCCAAGTTCCCCTCCAAGTCACACATCGCCGATCCTTCATCGTCACTAGGTCAAAATCCTGGAACTCCCCAACTAACAGCACCGTGGGAGTACCTTCACCACACGGACTGCAGTGGTTCAAGAAGGCGGCTCACCACCACCTTCTCAAGGGCAATTAGGGATGGGCAATAAATTCTGGCCTTGCCAGCGACGCCCACATCCCATAAAAACAAATAAAAATTTTTTAAACTATGCCATCAACCACGGGACCTGCTACTACCATTGCATTTTAATTTTGTATACTACTGAGAGATTGAAGCAATTGAATTGCATTGTTGTGAAGGAATCCAATAGCAACAACAGCTTGCTGAGGGCTTTCTGGAATTATAAACGATAGATTTTGTGCCAGTTCCAAATTCTAGTATTTCTTGATTGAAGAAGAACCCTAGCTATCCCAATATACTCAGAACATATAGTACCATAGTCTTTCAAGTAATTTGAGAGGAAGTAGAAATTAGATAAATCTGAGCAGATTTTGTGGTGCTTCAGCTGAAGGAAAACTGCCATTTACACATGAACATTTCAGGAACAATGGCCACTGACATCAGTTAGAATGGGAAATTTTCTTCTAATAACATGCCTGACTATCTTAAACCTAGAATACCTTTGATACAATATATTATCAATATATGAAATAATGCATTTTAGGTCCATGACAGCTGCCTCTGCAGATGGAAAAATGTTCTGTTCATTTTGTTACAAATTTGTCCATTATTTATACATTTTAGGGTCATCCTACCTAATAAAAAAAGGATGGTTTCCTAAAAGACCTCCTGCCAAAGATTTTAAGATCTCCTTTTTATGAGAAATGGGGCCAGGACAGGGTTACCAATGCATACAAAAAGCTCTGAATCCAGAGCTCTGAAAAGGAGACCAATCTCCACAATGACATGGCATCTATACTTGAGCAGAAACAGGGGAGTTAATGGTTGTCTGGAGAGGCAAAAGATCTCTGCCCACAACCTGGAAATGCCCTGAACTACCTCTGGGTGGCTGCTCCACACATGAGGGCAAGTTGGGAGAGACTGAGAACAACTGCCACTGTGCTGTTTATCCAGGCTAAATGCTGAGCTGAAAAAGCCATCTTATGAACCGCAAACATATGTAATAGTAAGACACAATTTTGACAAGAGGAGGAAGTGAGTTTTTCTGCCGTCCATTTGGTATAGACAATCACTGTCGTGTTGTCCGACCATACATGTAACAGTTTTCCCCCCACACTATGGCCTTAGTTCCAATCGATTGATGTGCCAGGTAGACTGCTCCATTGCCCATTTGCCTGAGTTCACTTCTCTGCATATGGCTCCATCGGTGATGTATCTATTACCACTGTGAACTGAAGGGAAGGCTGATACAAGAGCTTACCCTATATAGTACATTGTCCTCCTGTCCTGCCCAGGGGCGAGGCCTGGCTGGGAAAGGGAAGCTCTGCAAGTAGACCACTGGGTGAGCAAATTCAGCTGAAGTTGGTACATAAAAGTCAGGTGTTGAGAACTACAAAGATGAATGAATGAATGCAATCAGACATAAACTTTTTTCATAGTATTTTGGTATTTATGACTGTTCTTGTAGGGGCTATCTCCTATTAGAGTAGTGTAAACTGGTCTGAAGGCAGAAAAACATTCTGCTTGGATTGCAGGTGGGATTTCTCAGAATTGACTAAGAATCCAAGCACTTGGACTGTAGAGTATCTGCTGCAGTGTGCTGGCAGACTTGAGTAATAGGCTTTGATATTCAATTGTTCAGGTATAGATATACCTGTATATGGAAATTCTGCATCCTGAGATGCCTAATGATCATGGATAGACATTTTCTAAAAATCCTAGGTGCTGAAGAAAGGCTGAAGGAATACTTGTGCTGATAACATTTCCCCTTATCAGGCAACTCAAGAAGAAAAACACCAACTTGCATTTAAAAAGTGCCCTTATCATGGAAAAATGAGACAAAGCACTTCATAGAAGCATCATTAAACAAAAATCGATACTGAGCCAAATATTAGGAGAGCTGCCTAAAAGCATGGTCAGAGGTATGTTTTAAGGAGGGTCTTGAAGAGAGAGGTAGAGAAGCAGAGAGGTTTGCAGACTTGGAGGAATGCAGAGTTCTCAGAGGATAGTATGGCAAGAGGTGCTTACAAAGATAAGGAGGGCTGAGGCCATGAAGGTATATGACATGAGTAGAGAATTTTTAATTGGAGGCTTTGGGGTACCAGGATCCAACCCAAGTCAGTCAGTGAGCACAAAGGTGATGGATAAGCAGGAAACTTCCAATGTTGCTTCCACATAGCAATATTAAGTATGCATCTTTTAGGTGTATACCAGATAAATCATCCACTGGGCACACGGTTTGATCGTGCAACCAGCTTGAATTTCTGTTATTTTAGGAGTTTGGTTAGAACCTTGTACAGTCTTTGTGGTCCATGAACAATCTGGAGTAGAAACTTTTCTCTCACCTCTGATGCTAATAATGCTGCTACTGCAATGGGGTAACACAGGGGCAGCAATCGACTTTGTAAAATGTTCGGATCTGCTTTAATGATTTCCTGCAGCTGTTTGGTCCTCTGGTGAACAAAACCTGCTCATTGACCTTGTGCCTAACCAGATTAGACCCACATCAATAAAATCAACAACTTACATTTATGTAATGTATTTAACAAAGAAAGATGTCCCAAGGCTCTTTACAGAAGCATAAGGAAAAAATGAAAGTCAGGCCAGAGGAGGAAAGACTAGCAGAGGTTCCCAAAAGCTTGATCAAAGGGGTGAGTTTTAAGGGTTTTAAAAGAGAGGGAAATGGAATGGTGCAGGGTTTATGAGAGGGAATTCCACAGCATGAGGCTTAGGCAGCTGAAATCACAGCTGGTAGTGGTGGGGCAACAGCAGGGAGAATACACAAGAGGCTAGAACCAGAGAGAGATTGGCTGGGGAGGTGGGGGTGGCGGGGTAATTATAGGGCTAGAGGAGGTAACAGAGATAGGGAGGGGTGAAACCATGGCGGGGTTTAAACACGGAATCAGAATTTTATTTGACGTGTTGGAGCCAATGTAGATCAGCAAGGACAGGGGTGATGGGCGAGTGGGATAAGATACAGGTAGCAGAGTTTTGCATAAGCTGGAGTTCATGGAGGATGAGACATCAAGTGGAACTAAGTAAGGGCAGTCCCACCATACTGATGGAGAATAGTATGAACAACCGTGTATAAGGCTGCAGAAAGGTAGAGGAGGAGTAATGCATCAGGGTCACAGTCACAGCAACTGTCATTCATAACCTTGGTTAGGACCACTTTGATGCTGTGGGAGCAGTCAAAACCTGAAAGGAGGGATTCACGTAGGGAGCTGTTCGAGGGATGGGCATGGATCTAGGAGACAACAATAAGCTCAAGGACCTTGAAGAGGAAAGGGAGGTTAAAATGGGCAGTAGTTAAAGAGGACAGAGGTTGGTGGGGTTTTGAGGAGGGTGCGATAATGGCAGTTTTGAAGGTGTGCAACAGTGCCCGAGTAAAAGGAACCACTTAAAATTTCAGCTGCCATAGGGACCAAGAAGGGAAGTTGGGTGGTCAGGAGTTTAGTGGGAATGGAGTTGAGGTAGCAGGAGGTAGGTCTTATGGACAAGATTAGCTTGGAGGGCGCATTGGGGCAGATGAGGGAGAAACTAGATAGAGACAATTCAAGTCTAAGGAAAGGAGGGGGACGAGGGAAGGTTTGGCTTTGAAGAGGTAGCTGATCTGTAAGCTTGGTGATTAAGAAACTCATGAGCACCTCACACTTGTTAGAGGTGAGGGTGCAAGGGGTTTAAGGAGCCAGTTGGCAGTGGAGAAAATGAGGCTGGGATTATTTTAGCCCTCCAGGATGATCCTAGTGTATTGGGGAGTTTTGACAGAGGACACTGAGGTTCAGGATTGCTTAATGTGGTTGAGGCAGAACTGGTGATAAATGGCCGAACAGTTATTTGCCAAATAGCTAAGTTAGTTTTGCACCAGGTAGAGTCAAGTTTGTGCCTTTTGGATGCAAGGGACCCAAGATGAAGACTGTACCAAAGGAAATGATCGGTATGGAAGATAGAGAAGGCTTTGCTGGGAATGAGGGCTTTGTTAGGAATGAGGGCATAAAAGTAGAGGTGAGGGAGCAGTTGAGCAAATCAACTCATGCAAAGGTATCATGGCAATGGAGGGCCAAAGGCCAGGCAATTGAGAGTTTGAGTGCATGGTTATAAATGAATTGGGAGGGTTTCTTTTAAACCAGGGACACATACAGAAGGAAGTGGGGTTGAAAAGGGTAAGGAGATTTGATGGTGAAGCATACAGGAAGTAGTCAGAGATGGCTTTGTTGGTGATCGAAACCATGGGCAAGGCCAGAGAAGATGGCAAGGTCAAGGAGGTGGCCATAAATATGAGCAGCAGAGTTTATATGGAAGTAGAGTTTTAGGGAGGACAGTGCATTCAGAAGAAAGGAGGCATGGGAAGTTGAAATATAAACTAAAATCACCAAGAGTTGCTTTGTGCAGAGGCTGAAGAAAAGAGAAGATATCTCTTGTATAAGCCTTGGTTCTATGTTAGCGCTCTTGCCTCCAAGCCAAAAGCTTGTGGGTTCAAATTCCACTCCAGACACTTGAGCACATAATCTAAGCTGACACCTCAGTGCAATACTGAGGGAGTGCTACATTGTTGGAGATGCTGTCTTTTGGATGAGATGTTAAACCATCTGCCCTCTCAGGTGGATGTCAAGGATCCCATGGTACTATTCGAAGAAGAGCAGGGGAGTTCTCCTCGACGTCCTGTCCAAAATTTATCCCTCAACTATAGAATCATACAACACAGAGGAGGCTATTTAGCCCATTGTGCCTGTGCCGGTTCTTTGAAACAGCTATCCAATTAGTCCCACTCCCCTGTTCTTTCCCCATAACCCTGCAATTTTTTCCTTTTCAAGTACATATCCAAATCCCTTTTGAAAGTTACTATCGAATCTGCTTCCTCCACCCTTCCAGGCAGTGCATTAAAGATTATAACAACTCACTGTAAAAAAAAAAAAAATTCTCATCTCCCCTCTGGTTCTTTTGCCAGTTACCTTAAATCTGTGCCTTCTGGCTACTGACCCTGCTGCCAGTGGAAACAGTTTCTCCTTACTTACTCATCAAAACCCTTCATGATTTTGAACACCTCTATCAAATCTCCCCATAACCTTCTCTGCTCCAAGGAGAACAATCCCAGCTTCTCTTTACTCCACATAATTGAAGTCCCTCATCCCCAGTACCATTCTAGCAAATCTCCTCTGCACCCTCTCCAAGGCCTTGTTATCCTTCCTAAAGTGCAGTGCTCAGAATTGGACACAATACTCCAGCTGAGGCCTAACCTTGCTTTTGTACTCTATGCCTCTATGCCTCTATTTATAAAGCCCAGGATCCCATATGCTTTTTTAAACAGCTGTATCAACTTGTCCTGCCACCTTCAAACCAACATCACAAACAGATTATCTGGTCATCATCTCATTGCTGTACACAAAATTTGCTGCCACGTTTCCTACATTACAACAGTGACTACACACTTCACAATGATTTAATTGACAGTAAAGCACTTTGGGACATTGAGGTTGTGAACGGCACTATATAAATGTAAGTTTTTTCTTCCTTTCTTTGGAGAGACTCGGTGAGACTGGGGGAGGGGGAAAGAGTAGCGGGACAGATGATCACAATTTAAAGGAGGTCAGCAGGGTGGAACAGAGTGAGGTGCTCAAAGGAGGAGAAGGTGCCAGAGGTGTGAGTGGAGAGGCCAAGGTGATAAGGGCCATGCTGCCATCACAGCAGTTTGAGCAGGACAGGTGGCAGGAAGTATAGGCATCAATAAAGGGAAAGCTTCAACACTCAGGAGCCAAATTTTGGGCAAAGTCAGGGTGTCATTATGACCATCCACATGCACAATAAGGTTATGATTGTTAATCTGCCAGCAGAGGCCGCTGGGTGGAAAGAGAGTAGGTTGGGAAAGAGACAATACAAAATGTTCCAAAAGTTAAAGTCTGAGGGGGCTGTGGTAAGATGAAGTCCATGCAGGGAGCATGGAGTCAGCTTAGAGTGGTCACTGACTAATATTCAGGTTTGAGTCAGTATTGAAGAGGGAATGGATTCAGGAGCCTTAATAGGGCAGAGTATCAGCTTGAGCACTGGTGGAGGTTGATCCTGGAGTCCAGTGAAGGTGTGCAGTGACCTGTTAAGTGTTAGCAGTATATACACTAGTGGACCAGCAGAGGAGTGAGCTGCAGTGGGATGAAACCTAATGACCAAGAACAGTGAATTCTGGGGAGCCAGAGGAGAGTGAAGGGTAAATCCAAGGGATCAGTGAAGATGTGAAAGATGGTCAGAGATGCAGCTGAAGTGCAAGATGAGCACCCAAGATTGGGAGCAGCATTGCTCAAGTGCATCCATTTGGTTTGACTCTTGGTTGCAAGGCACATAACTTGTTACTTGTGTGATGTATTTCCTATGCTGGGAGAAGATCTGAAGTACAGGCACTGCATTTTCCACAGTTGTTCTCTACAGAGGTTCCTTCTAGTCATGGTGAACCTTTTATGTTTGATCGAATTTAGAGGTATACTTGATAATTGATAATTTACTATATCACCCCAGACTTTTGTGACCATAGCCTATCGGGATGGCAGCCAAGAGTAATATGAAAACTGTTTATGCAGTTTAAAGTCCAGAGAAAGGGTTCCATTCAGGGATGAAGGCCCTTGATGCTGGTAGAGACTTTGGATGATTTTCAAAAGCCTGTGCATTTTTAACTTTGGTCTAATAATGCACCCTCTACAATTCGTTGCCATCTTGTTCCTTCATCACCCAGGGGAAATCCTGTTCTCAATCTTCTAGAAGAGGATGTGCTACATTCGACTCCCAGCAGTTCCGCTGGCTGTAGGGCTCTAATCTGCCTTGCTATGGATGGGAGCATGGCTCTTATTGATTCCACCAAGCCAATGACCATCTTGTTCAGGAAGTCTAATCAGTTGTGCAATGTAATCTGATACCTCTGCATACTGCTCAGAAAAATGCACCAAATCCATCTCGGTTTTCTCAAGAAAGACTCTGTGCATGTCTCAGAGGAAAGACAACTCATTCTTCTTAGTGGTGAGCTAGGAGTACAATGCCAGACTCATCTAGAGATACTTTCCTGGGTTATGGTTTTGGAAACCACCCAATATTCTTCAGGTGGATATTTATACCTTAGTTCTACTATCCCTGAAGGAGTACCAACTGACATTGGGATTGTTTCAGCAATACTTTTCTGGCAGTGATAGAACCTGTGAACTGAAGGGTCTCCTGCTGAGGGAACTGCTGAGATACTAAACTGTTACACCTCTGGAGGGATTGGGTGTATTCGGAGCCCCTGTCCTGCACAGAATCCCTGTAAGCTGTCGAGTCCTCAGTGCTGTGCGGTGCTAGTGTTTCACCAGTACTATGTATTTAGCTGGCCATGGCTATATTTCGTAGACTTGTGCTTGTCTAAATGTTGGGAGAAATACAGTGCTGCTATTCCTTACGGGTGCACTTTGTTAACCCAAGGTAAATTTGGCGAATTACATTTTGCCAGCAAGCATCGTATACAATTATTAACATCAGTGTTTGTGAATGGATTATTGGACAATATTTAAAGCCTATGGTGGTGCATACATGCTGTGCCAACTATGGAGACACTAAGGGCTCGATTTTAATAGTCCTGAGGAGGCGGGTTTGGAGGCGGGTCTGTAGCGAAAATCAGAAAAAATGGCTTCAGACACCCAACCCGCCTCCATCCCACCCCCACCCGATTTTCATGATTGTCTGTTCAGCCGCTCCCAAACTGACCCGACTGGAACCGGTGGAACAGGTAGTTAAGGCAGTTAACAGCCTGTTAACTGCCTTGCTAATCGTATTTTGATAGTGGTTTCCCATTTTCGTGCTTCTGGCTCCTGTTTCCCGTCTTGTCAGAAACAGACCAGGTTCAAGGAGACGAGTTGCTGGAGGACATGATTTGTATGCATTGGTGGAGCACTTTAAAAGCGCCCCTGAAACATGGCTGGCATTCAAATGCAACAACTTTGCTGTGTTAGGTATGGGATAAGATTTTGCACATCTATTGACCTTATGACTGTCCAAGCTGACACCCATCTGCAGTGTGACATGAATGGAATAATTTCAGGCCACTTCGACTGTGCGCTTGCAAGCTTGTTGCCTCAAATGAAATCTATAGCAGGGGGATGGGAAACATTTATGCCCTCTCATCCTGGTCCTCATAATCGGAGGAGCAGCAGCCGCGTGGCCCAGCGCAGATCTTCCTGGGAAGAGGAGGAGGACAAGGGTTGCCTTGCATGCCCTGTTGTGACCAATGCAGCATCGCTCCAGTTCACTGCTGCCCTGTCAAGCAGGGTATGCACACTGCCATGCAACATTAGCATAAGCTTACTCTTCAACCATAGGTGGCTACCATATGGCTCTGTAATTGCAGGTGACACTTGTCCAACGTCATACATCATCTCTGCTATACCCTGTTATTTCCTATCACTTTCACCATCAGCATTACAAAAGCAAGTCGCCCTGAGCCCTCAATGCGCTTTTGCCATTTCCCATAACACATAAGCCACACGGTTTGACATAATTTTTCTTTTACACATCACAAAAGGATAATAAACCAGAAAGTCAGAAAAGAGATAAATCACCCAAGTGACTCCCCTTGTGACTATAGACGCTTAATCTTTCTCTTACGCGTGCTTCTACGTGGTGCTTCCCCTGTGGCTTCATCAGATGTAGAGGCACCTTGCTGACTTGGATGCTGCGCCTACTTGGATGCTGCACCTGCTTAGACGCCTTTGGCAGGCGTCTTCTGGGTTTGGGAGCCTGGGAGGGCTCTTCAACAGTCTGCTCTTCCTGCGGCTGCGCAGGGGCTGAAACGGCCATCTCAGTTGTCTCTGCAAAGTGGGTCTCTGACCGAGGGCTCCGCAGTGGCATGGTCATGTGAGCGCTTTGAGAGGAGCCCACACTTCTTTCTGTCCTGCCAACAACATCCCTCTCATGGGTCAGCCGCACCTCAGTGCTGGCAAGAGGCTGGAGAGCACCTTGCTGCACTTCAGGGGGACCATGAGGACCCGTATCTGCACTGGCAGTCCTCATCAAAAGGATGTCCATGAAGCTCTGGTCTCTCTGCTCAATAGCTGCCCATTGCTCCCCCAGAGATGACATTCTATTTTGAACAGTCGCCATGTTTTCCTGACTCTGGCGACTTATTTCCTCCATGGCCGTAGCCATCCTTTCCACTGAGGTAGCCAGACTTTCCACGGAGGTTGCCATCCTATCCATGGTGGAGCATTCATGCGCCATTGCCTCCAAGGCAGTGCTGATTTTACAGATGGACTCCTCCATTCTCTCCACATTCGCACCAACCGTGGAGGCAAACCCTTCCAGAGACAGCTGCACTTGTTCCTGTATTTCCCGAGACGCTCTTTTTCTGGATGGCCCCAGAGGCACAGCGTCTGCATGCAGCTCAGCAGGGCTAGGGGGAGTCCTACAACCTCCGCCGAGGACTCTCCACTGCTGTCGCTGTCTCCACCATCTGCTGATGCTCACTTGTGCCGTGATAGATCAGGTGGCAACACTACTCTAACTCGCGAGGGCCCCACCGAGGTGAGCATTGCTGCGCTGGTGCTGGGTGCACCGAGTCCTGGTGACGCTGCTCCCTCAGAGGCTTCAGGTTCCTCTGAGGAGTTGTCTGGCTCTTTGTCCTGGATCGTGGGGAGGGGGGCGCTCGATGATCCTGTGGGCGAGTAAAGGCATGATTTAGACATCTGATATTGATGTAGCCGACACATCCTTTTGAGCAGATGATACAATGCGATTCTCTATGAACATCATATGCCATTGCTTTCTGAGAGGGATGAAACTCTATTATGTCACCAGCTTCCTCTAGTGTGCGCGTCTCTCCATCGCCCACTTCCAGGTCCTCGCCAGCTCCAACAATCTCGTTTGCAGCCTCCTCAGCACTGGTCAATGTTGCTAGGGTAGGTGTTCCTCCTCCAGTCATTGCTCTCGCCCTCTTATTGTGGGCTATCTTTTCCTGCAAGGAGGGACACAAGCGGTGTTTCAGCCACAGTGATCGAGTGAGGGTCAATAATCCCTACCATAGAAGCTTTGAGGGAGACGAAGATGGGGTAAGGTGCCAAGAGGAAGCTAGCTCCCTGTGCGTTGTTAGTTGTTGTCACTGCATGACAGTGAGAGCGAGTCTAAGGGGTGCATAGGCAGGATGCTGAAGTGATTCAGTGCAGAGACAGAGATGGTTAGGAAAGGGTGCAAGGGAAATAAGAGTACGGTGGGATGTGAAGGAGGAGGCTTACAACGCAGAGTGCTGGTAATGAGAAGACAAGGGAAGCAGACTGAAGGCATGTGTGATGGGATACTCACTTTTGATGTTCGCACAAGATCATTAAACCTTTTTCGGCACTGGATCCATGACCATGCATATATGGACCTTGCGCTGACCTCCTCAGCAATGCGCAGCCAGACTGCCTTGGTCTGTTGAGGAGGCTTCCTCCGGCCATCAGGAGGGAAGTGAATCTCCCTGCACCCTCTGACAACATCCACAAGGAGGAAGGAGCAATCGATAGCTCCGAAAGCTTGTGATTTCAAATAAAACTGTTGGACTATAACCTGGTGTTGTGCGACCTCTCAATTTTGAACATCCACAAGAACATGGAGGGAGTCATCATTAAAACGAGGAGCTGCCTTGCCTCTGGAAGAAGTCATAGCATCAAAGTCCAGGAATCCAAAAGAGAAAGGCTTAGGCTGAATGGCAGCTTTAAAAGCAGCAACTATGATGACATCATCAGAGGCGGCCAGCCGACCCGATCGCACTCAATGGACCGGCCAGCGCGCCTCATTGAAATCAACAAGCTCATTGAATCAAAATCGGACATCAGCAGCTGATCCCACCAGAAGCGGCTCCGGAACCCGCCCACCACGCAACCAGACTCCAATACGCAACCAGACTCCAATACGCCTCGGCAATTAAAATTGAGCCCTAAGTTTGTTTTGATACAGGCAATGTTTTGCATGGGTCTGTGTTGAAGAATGTATCATACAACCAGTTAAGTTACACTCCCTGTGCTGAATTTGTGTCTTAGCCCCTTGTATGCTTATATACTATATTTGCTCTTTATATAACTCTCTAGGGAGCAATTAATTGATTGTTGGTGTCACCATCTAACCTAAAGCGCATAGTTTCTTTTTGTCTCTTCCGTACTTATCTTTGTGTAGGTTTCTACGGAAGGATGAGCTAGATTGGCCGAATGGCCTCCCTCATCTGTGCTGAAAAAGACAGCCTAATATATTTTCTGGACGTTCACCATCCGGTGACGATACCTTAGACTCCCAGAAAACTTCTAAAACATGAACAGGCCAGTTTAAACAGCAGAATGTTCAATACTCTTTTTCCCTAACCTAACTACTCTTGTAGTGAGCCTATGGACTTTGTCCCGAACTTTAGCAAAGCCCAAGGGAAGAGCAAAGAATCTTTATCTGGGGAAAAACTGGCACAATGGCATAAGTTCTGTGATTTTATACAGCACAGGAGTAGGAGACCATATCCAAAACAGTCTGTCTACAATGTCATGATGATATTTCATGTGCATGTGGTTTCCCCAGAACCCATGAAGCTAGGATATACTCCTACTGTGTTGCAGGATGTGTAAGAAGAAAATCAAACCTTTCAACTAATTGCAGAAAATATAATTAAAATAAAATAGCACTAAAGATTGAATTTTCCATCCTTCAGGAACTAATACACAATGATGCTTCCCAAAACTTTCCCTTCTAGAGAGGCGATATGCTACAATGGCCCCCAGATGGAGCTCAGTATGAAGCCTCACGCAAGTAAAGACTGTAAATAAAGTAAAATAATTTAATTGTTGTGAAAAATGATCCCCACATCAGAAAACAGATCTTATTTTCATTATTATGTACTTAAAATGACAAATGCCTCCTGGGTGTTGGAAAACCCTTAACTGAATGACTGCCCCACTCAAAAGTGAATTGAAGACTCCAGGCTCTTCCATTTGAGAAAACAGATCTGGGGAAAATAATGGATGGTTGACACTCAGATCTGACGAATCCAACAACCAAGGTATTTGACTAATAAAGCATTGCTTCTTCTCAAATTGTCTGCAAGATTCTTGGAATGAGGGGAAATAGAAGCAATACATAGAATCATAGAATGATTCTAGCACAGGAGGCCATTCGGCCCATCCCGGCTCTCTGCAAGAGCACTTCAGCTAGTCCCAATCCCCCGCCCTTTCCCCGTAGCCCTGCATATAGGAAGCATCTCTCCCAGGCGAACAAACCACCATCAAGGCTTGCGACTCAGCAGTTCTGATTCCTGCAACAGAGCCTTGATAACTTTTTGTTTTAAATGCAACGATTAGCAACCCTTTTGAGTAATTCAATTTGTCAAACAGTAGTGTTAATACTACAAATCAGGATCTATACTGTCCTGCTTAAGCGTTATGTAGACAATTTCTGTACCAACTGACAACATGAAAACCCCAGCTAATGAGAGGCATCGCCCCAGAAAAGGAAACCTACTCAATTAATAGGTAGGACACAATACTGTTAAGAGTTGAAGCCATAAGCAAAGTCAATTAGTTCCAAAAAGAGGTAGACTGTAGAACTTGCCATGGTGCACAGTAACAATGAGTTGTTGCTGTCGACAGGAAAAAAGAATGGGTGGTGGGGGAAAAAGGGTAAGCCGATTTCTTCTACAGTATGGAGCTGATCACATGTCACTGTTGAAGCCAAGAAGTTTCTAAAATAGATGTGGTGTACTATGATTTCCCCCCTTCATTGAATGATTAGGTCCATCCAGATATGCATCCAGGCAGGGTAACTGCAGAGCTTTGACAGCCAAGCTATCAATTATTAATCCTAATGGACACCACTAGAATTAAACTGAATACTTTCCCCATTCCCCTCCTAGTTATGCTATTCAACTAGCAATACATTAAGATTTTCTGTCCATGCTTTAGATCTTTTTAGAGAACCTTCCTGAATAGCAACTTTAAAGATACAATCCAAGTTGTGGAAAAGACTTGCAAACAAAGAAAGGAAAACACGCTCACTGCATATCTTTTACAAAGCAAAATCATACCTTACTGACGAGGAAGTCTGTAGCTTCAAAGTGCCGTCCATACATTTTTGGTGATTCTCCAGGTATAGGTTCTATTTTAATACAGACCTCTTGACCTTTCCGGGCAACATCAACTTGTTTATGATTCACTTCAATACTAGTAATAATTCCAATATCGACAAACTGGAAAAGGGCAAATAATAATTAACTTTCATAAGCAGTCTACTGATTGGAACCAATATAGATATTTTTCTAAATTTTAAGAAATTGAAATTTATACACAAAAAATAAATCATTCTGGAAAAAAAAGCCTGAAAAAGTGTCCTTTCATTGTCAGTAGAAAACGTATGAAGATGCAAGACTTATGTAAACTTACATTTTTTGAAGGAACACACAATGGGGTGCCTTGTTTCAGAAGGCCAGCTTCCACAATAACTCCCATTACAATTGGGTCACGAGAATTGAAAATGAACTGAGGGATAATTCGCAGTTTTGAAGGAAAAACAGCTACATGCCTAAAAAGGGGAGAAAAGTTTAGATATTTAAATACATACACATAAAAGTAGAAGAGCAAGAGAGCTAGGATATTAGATCTTTACAAATCATTTTTCATATGGAAAATTCTCATGCATTCAAACATTAAGATAATTAACTCATTATATCACTTCACAGTTAACAACCTATCCTCTCTTATGAGGACTTACCTGATCTTGTTTTATTTCAATGAAGTCTATGACTGGGGGAGACATAGTTGCAGATTATATTGTAATTATGTTTTATTAACTTATGGTCGCACTTATACAAGACAGTGTGCACCCTGGTAAAAGGACATATACAATATTTTGTAGTAAAATGTTTCTTTTCCAGTCATGCGACTGACACCACCTTTTTTAAACAAGGAACCTCCTGTCATGATTTAAACTAGCTTTTGATGATGGTTTCTAAGAGTCTGCGCAATTTTTGGAGAGAGAAAAAAAGGCAATGCCTGCATAAGTCTACAAAACAGGCCGTATTATTTTCATATCATCACAACTTTCAGTGTAATATGCAACAGTCTTGAACTTACTTGAATTCTTCTTGCTTTTGTTTTTTGTAATCTTGTCTGTATTTTGTGAAAGCATCAAATAAATGATAGATAATTTCTGCACTGAAGATCCTGACCCCAAGCGTGTCAGCAAGCTCCTGGGAATCGCGTTCAATCTTCACATCAAAAGCAAGAATGACTGAATATCTAAAAGTTGAATACAGACAAATACATTATTCAGTATTGAATATCAGCAGATATTGTTGCAGAGTACAACCTTAGTAATTTTACTGTAGAAGGAACCCACATCATTAAACCAGCTCACCATTTTGTTAGCCATAGCTGCTCTATTTTCTGCCCTCTCTCCTTATCCATCAGTACCCTCACTTCTCTTCTCTTTTAAACACCTCAATTGATTCTACTTATTTGACCTTCTGGGTAGTGTCTTTCACAATTTTTAAACTGTGTGTGTTGGGGGGGGGGAATCCTAGATGTGCCATTAACCAACTTAATCTTAATTCTAAGATTATGTCCCCATATTTTGAATTCCTCTTGCTAGAGTTGAGTCTTTTCCTATCTATCTAGTTAATTTCCTTCATTATTTTAAAAACTCAAACATCTTTCAGAAATACAACTCAAGTTTACCCAATCTCTCAGCAAAGCTAATTCCTTTCCTCCCAGATATCATCACTTACCAACTGTCTGTATAGCTGCAATTGTACTTGCTTGTATTTATATGTCTTGGTGTGTAATTGGTTGGGAGATTAATAGAAGGCCAAATTCTAATGTATTTAATCATACTTGATTGTAAGGGTTAATTCTTTATATTATCTTTTAGCTCTTGTCTGTTAAGTAAGTTTCTGTTAGAAGGCTGGAAATGTCATTTTCAGTTGTTTTGCAGTGAAATGAAAAGCAAGGACAGGGGCATGTAGCTTATAAAAAGATCAGCAGAGGCAAAAACAGACTTTTTGTTAGATGGCTACATCAACCTCCATAGGTTGTGCAGTGGTGAGATAGTTAACAAGTTAATGGTGCCATCCATTCGAGAAATTGTAGCTAGGGTGGCCAACTCCTCAGAGAACTTTGTTGAGGAATATGGTCAAGTGATAACTAAAGTATTGGGCCTCTAACTGTCTCCAGTTAAATGATCTGATTGACAATTCAGTCAAGATAAAGCTTTGATAAAGGTGTATGGGAGGGCCTTCTTGATAAAACTGAAATTCATTAAGTGAATAATGGGATGAGGTAATCCTTTGATAATATATGAATCCGCACTAGAGAAAATATATCTAAAGAGGAGCATTAGAACAGATTCTTCAGAATTTGACAAGGCCTAATCAGCTGTTTCCCTCGCGCTCGAGACCTTTAACACGGTGAATTTGCCAGTAATTTTTATTATCGTAAGTGCACTCTTAAGTATATGTGTAATTATTAATAGTTATCATTGTATGCTTAATTCCTATGAAAGCCAATAAATGCCTTTGAACCCTATTATCTTGAGGAATTACTTAGAAACCTTTAGGTAAGAACATCCATTCCTTAATACTTATCCCAAAGATATATTTGTATTTTATATTTACAGCTTGGCTGTCAAAAAAATCTTCTGCAAAAGAATTGCAAGAGGACATTTATCGACAAAAATAGATCAGATTTGGGATTTTTTTTTTTTTATAAAGGGAAAAATAAAATGACAGAAATTATTGCATTTACTGAAACAACCTGGAGAACTTTACAGGAACAACTGTCAATTCCTCACAATTAAAGAATATCCTTAATTTAATTAAAAATGCAGGAAGTTGGTTACACATTAATGCAGTCTGTTAATTCACAGGATATAGTAAGAATGACAATTTTGCAAGCCAACATAAACTTAATAGACTACACTGAGCACATAACTTAAACAGAGTTTAAAAAAAAACAGAATTCCGCTAGATCTTGCTACATAAAATGTCACGACAGATGACATCAAAGTAACTGTGACACTGCAAATATTTATTTTGTTCACATTTTTGTATAAAGTACCATCTATTATGCAGAATGTGGTAATGGTTTCCATTTATATAAATGATCTGGACAGGATACCAAACTAGGGGCCATGGTAAACTTTGAGGGAGAATGCAGGAGGACATAGACACTTTAGCAGAAAGGCAAGTAGGAAGCAGACGCAGTTGAATGTAGAAAAAGATGTAGTTGAACAATTTGACAAAAAATGAAAGGATGTAATACCCTAAATGGCAAGACTCTCAACAAAGTAGAGGAACAGAAGTATGTAGGGATAGGTCTTTAAAAGTAAAACTGCAGGTAGAAAAGGTCACAAAAATGCAAAATGGATTCTGGGTTTTATACAGGCTACTACTACAGGAAACTTTCGTTTATCCGGCACCGACGGGACCGGCGTGGTGCCGGTTGATCGAAAGTGCCGGATTACAGAGAGGTATACTTACCAAGGTACGAGAGCCCCGTACACGGCCACAGGCTGAACAATTGGGACCCGGAGAGGGAAGGTAAACGAGACTCCGGCTTTTTCCTCCGTGGCGGCGACAGGTCGGAGTCGGAAGAACGTTGACCCCCCTTTCGTGGGGGCGAAAGGTCAGAATCGGGGTCTTGTCTGTATAATAAAACTTACCTGATTTTTGCCGGTTAAGCGAGAATTCCGGATATTAGGGTGCCGGATAAACGAAAGTTTCCTGTACTACTTTGTGTGGCTGATGTAGATGTAAAGCAACAACTATATTTTTACATTTAGGTGGTTAAGCCAGATAATTGCGTCAGGAGTAGAAGTATATTGCTGTGATGCCTCCTTGGTATTTGTGAATCAGACATTGAGTCATTATATGTTCCATGGTCTGTTCTGGGTGATCACTGTCGCACACCGGAGAGTTTTTAATTCTCCATTTGTGCATCAGTTATCCGCATCTGACATGGTTTGTGCGGATGCGGTTTAGGGTTGCCCATAAGCTTCATGGAAGATTAAAACCAGGGATCTTGTCAGGTCTTTCATGAGTTGCTTGTTTGTGACTTCTTGTGAGCTCCATTCGGCTTTCCAAACATCATTAGGGTTGAAGTTGCATTGTCGAAGGTTAAGCGTATGGGTCCAAAAGGGCTTGCACGACTTCAAGCGGTGGTGAGGGACATTGTTGAGATCCTGGTGGATGTGGAGATGTTTGTTTTCCCTCCAGTCGCTATATTTCCCAGAGGGTTGCATCATTGCGCCAAATGGGATGAGGGAGCGATGTGCGATAGCACGGCCAGCCAAGGTTTTGGGGTCGACTTGAGAGTTCCAGTGATGCACTGCATTGCAGTGTTCAGTTGGACATCAACAAGTCGAGTGTGGCTACTTCTGGCACAGTAGTCGGCTACAGGGTATACAAGGGCCATCGCTGATGTCCACAGCACCAATGCTGATGCTCTCCAGCTTGTGCTGGCCAGTTTCTGGACCAGGTTGACCCTTGTCTTCGTCTTGGCGGCTACCTTCTTCAAGTGATCGCGGAGGTTAGCGTGCAGTCCAGATTCACCCCGAGATAGGTCGGAGTGGGATCATGTCGTACAGTGCTGCCGCAGGAGGTCACTTTCAGGTTGCGCTTAACGTTCCTGTTATCAAGATGGAGTGCAGTGACTGTTGTTTTGTGGGGATTTGGCTTGAGCCTCCATTTCTGGAAATATTCCTCCATGATGTTTAAGGCCCCCGTTCAGGGTGGGCCCGATGTCAGTGAAGGTGGCTGCTTGCGTTGCCAGGGCAAGGCCATCCGCATATGCAAATTTGCATGACTTCGTTGGCAGCATGTCGCTTGTGTAGACATTGAAGAGCGTCGGCACTAGTACTGAGCCTTGTAGCAATCTGTTGTTAAGGAACTGGGACGAGCCAACTTTGTCGTCGAAATGGGCATGTAGCTACCTATTGCTCAGCATCATCCAAAGCAGGCGTAGTAAGGCAAGGGATGTTCCTTGCGAGCTTCAGCATCAGGCCTTTAATCCAGACTGTGTCGTAGGCCAATGACAAATTTACAAAGGCTGCGCCGGTCTTGGATTTCTTCTGGAATCCAGCCTCGATGTGCGTTGCAAGGGCCAAAACTTGGTCACAGCAACAGCGTTTAGGCCGGAATCCCGCTTGTTCTTAGGGGATCACTGACTCGGCAAAAGGGTACTGAATATAAGAGAGTGATGGTGAATTTGTGCAAGACATTGATTAGGCCACAGTTCGAGTACAGTGTGCACTTTGGGTACCCTGTTATAGAAAACCGTTAGAAAACCGGAAAGGGCACAGTGAAGATCTATTAGAATCATACCAGGAATCTGAAGTTAAAGTTAAGAAGAAAGGTTTGAAAAGTTGAGACTTTTCTCACTGGAACCGAGAAGGTTAAGGGAAACTTGAGAGATTTTGAAAATTATGAAAGGTTTTGAGGGGGTTAACACAAAGATTGTTTCTGCTGGTTGAAAAATTGGTAACAAAGGGGTACAGATTGATTATCACTGAGAATGAAGGCAGAAATTAGAAGTTTTTTTCACATCATTTGGACATGGAATGCTCAACCACATGTGGTTCTTAAGGCAGATACTACAACATAATTTAAAATATAATTGGATAGGTATTTGAAAAGGAAAACTATAAAAAGGGCACAGAGAAAGTGTCATTAGAATAGATAGTTCCAGTTGAAGAGCTAGCAACAGCACAGTGGGCTGAGTGGCCTCCTTCTTTGTTGTAATTTCTATGACTATTAACATTAGACTAGAGCTGCAGGATACAGCTGTGGGAAATTGCAGTGGGGCCGGTTCCATTTTTCTATTCACAACATGCCACTGTAAAGCTCAGTACTAATGTTATTCATCCCATATTTTCAATGGTTTAGTTGTGCCAATATTCCACTAATTGGTACTTTGTAGAGGGCACATGAATGGAAACATTTCTGCATTCACTATTCCATCTCTCTTGCCATTCCCTCCCCATGAAACATTTCTGAAACTGGCTGTTCATTATCCTGGGTGCATTACCAAAGATTTACCTAGATAGTACAGCTAGGGAAGACACATTTGAAGGCATAAGGAGATTGAGTGATCTAAGGCATGAGAGCCAGAAAAATTCGAGAGTAAAGAATAGTTGGAAAGACAGGTAGTACATAAAAACCATGACAACCTGAGCTTTGGATTTCTGAAGCAGTGCCATTGGAACTCTGGAGGTCACCTCCTTTTAAATTAAAAAGTGTTTACAACAGCAGAAAAATGACTAGTGAAAGGTACAAATGTTCAGCACTTTGCTCTGTACTTTAAAAGAAAACATGAGGCAAAGGTTTCTATTAAAAAAAGGTCTGGATTATTGCAACAGCACTGTTTGGCACTTACTGAGGGTCATGCTCAAGCATGGCTGAAGATTTCATCACATCTTTCTTATGGACAGGTCCAATGTTAATTCCAGCATACTAAGAAAGAAAGAAAGAAAGAAAGAAAGACAGATTTAGTTTTATAATTATTGAAGTTAAATCAAAGCAGAAAATCGTAGAGATTTCAAGTTACGATACTTACTGGCACACTTGATGCCCGAAGATATTCTAAGAGTGCCTCCAAAGAGCCCAATGTAGAGGCTTGCACATAAACACCCTTATCCTCCAGTTTAATAGAATTCAGTGTTTGCTTCAGTTCGTGTTCTAGCTCATCCTGTTAACAGTCGCATGACAGGGTACCAAATTACATGTCAGTCACATTTTCAAACTTTGTCTGCATTGAATGTGTAATGCGACTTTTGAAGATAAAAGCAGGCAACTATAAAGTTCTAAGAAAATATGGATCTTTCCAAATACACTATCTTTATTGTATCTAGTTTCTCCTACAACTTGTACCACAATGGTTATGCAAGTTTATTCCTAATAATATACCAGCTTCAATGCAGAACAAAGTGCTCACAAGATGACCCTCAGACGTTGGGGAGCAGAGTACAGGATTGTAAAATTAAAACCACTGGACATCATGAAGTGGGGACTTACGATTTTCCTTCAGGTAGCTTTTAATTTCAAAATGAGCTCATAATTCGCAAGAAGAATTAAAAAAAATTGCAGCTCATTTAGTGTAATTACACATCTTGTTCTGCACAATATCCAGTAATTACCACACAGAATGCTCAAGAACCCATAAGCAACACCAATGAAAGTAAACTAAACACTGCTTGTTACTTTAATACAGGGAAGCAGTCAACTAGCAAGGCAGCGGTTCTGAGAGAGATTACGTCATCCAATCTGATTTCCAATCAGAGTGATCTACCTGGGGGAAAGTTTTACTTTAAAGAATCAGAGCTTTTTTTAAAAAAAGATAAAAAGCAAGCACACACGCTGTGGAGGAAATGTTGCAGAGATTTCAAACACAAGAGAACATTATGTAGGTACATTTACTGATTTTGGTGTAACTGATTTAATTTTTATGTTTTGAGCATTGTATTGTTGGGGTGCTGATATATAGATATAGATATATATAGATATATAGATATATATATATATATATAGATATATATATATATATATATAATATTATATATATGTACTGGTAGTGTTTTCAGACAACCAAATTCAAACCTTTAGAACTGCAATTTCATCATCCTTGTGGGCTATTAGTAGTGGTAAACCTGCAAGAGATTTCTCCAGATCTTTAGCAAGAACTTTCACACCTTGTGCAGCCCAGACTTCCTTTTGTTTCTCATATTGATTCTGAGGAAAAAATACATACACATCAATATAATTGTAAAACCAACAGTTTATTATATAATAATAATGCTATGGTTGGGAGAGGGGGGGGCAGAGGGCAGGGTGCAGGCAAGAAGATCAATGACATTGGCTCAAATTACATGACATTTTTCTTTTAACCATACACTCAAACCCACAGTTCTTCTGTTGGCTTCCTCTTAAAAACAATGTCAGTCAAAATAACCAAAAAGTCACACATGCACTTCCAGAAGGGGTTGTTGGATAGTAGTGAACAGGAACAGTAATGCTGTCTGATTTTCTCCTTCCCTAACCCAGAGCTAATTGTAGCAGGTCTATTCCTACCCAGGCTGAGGTCAGCTAACTCAGTTGAGCCAACAGGTAAGCTCAATTTCAGTTTCAATTCTCATTTGGTTATTGTTTAGTCAAATATTCAAGACATCCATTTAGGGCATTATCTCCAAATATTCCTGTAATAGCATTTTACTGAATAAGTTATTCATATTATCAACACAATGCGCTGTCAGATGTTACTAGATAAAGAGCTTGCACTCAAAGACATAATCGAACGCTCAGAGCTACAATGTGCCAGCATAAAATTACTTTCCAACCTACTGCTCTAATCTCAAGTCAATTTAACATAACACTTGTGCTGTATATCAATGCTATGACTTAATACATTTTGGCTGGTGATGTTACAGTACTCCCAAATTTTTTGCATGAATTTGCTTTGAATGGATTCCTTTCCCATTTTTAATAAATGAAGCAATGTACCCCTGCAACCAGCTTAATATTAAACTGCTATATTCCAGGGTTAACTGTTACAACTGAAACTAGGAGGTCAATTTAATCCACTATAATGTGTACATCTCTTCTGCTAAATAATATTTTACCAGTAACATTGAAAGAAAAACCTTGCACTAAAACAGCAAGGTCCTACAAGACATACTATATTCTGACATACTATATTACTACGATATACAAGTAATAATAAAAATTCCATTGCTTCTTTATACTACATGTGTATCAATTATTGTTTTATATTGCAACCTTGTTTTAAAAAAATCAGTTTTGTATTGTTAAATGCATTTTTTTTTAAATAAAGTTCCCATTCCTAAATATTCAGTAAGTGAAATGAGTGGATAAAGCCAAGGGCAGGAATAGGCCCTTTGACCCACCAAATTTCATCCATTTAGTACTCCAACTCACCCTGCCAACTGCATTTTGAATGTAATGTCTTTATGACTCTACTGTCTTAGCTGATAGATTATTCTACATGTTTTTCACCTTCTGAGTTAATTTTCTTTTTAATATATACTCATGTAAAATATACTTTTCATTAAGTTTAAATTCTCTTGTCCTACTGACCAGATTTACTTTGATGTATTAATCTGGGTTCAACTTATCTATTCCATTTAATATTTTATATACTTCAATGAGGATCCCCTTAACTCTTTGCTCAATGGACGCTGGAGTTTAATATTCTCTATTTCTTAATGGTTCATCTTTAAATTTGGGATTATTCTTGGAGCTCTTCTCCCAATCATGACCAATGAACATGTTCCCTTTTGAAGCAGTTAGCAAAATTGTATGCTCTATTTTCATCATGTTAATTGCATACATACAAATTAATGAGTCCCACCAAATATTTCTTTTATTAATTAGATATGACAAGAGAAAGTCACTTAGTCATTTAGCTTAAATTTCATGAATTCATTCTTACCAAGGTCACAAATGTGAAGCACACACGTAGATATGGATACAGTTTCTAGCTCAACTAATACCAAAATGGACCAAGACTCTGCTGAAAATGATTTCAACAGATTTTGAAAAGATGCGAGGTGAAATCTGGCAATTTGAAGGGATGAGTTAGTGTTGGGATAGAGACACATCGCTATAACTTTGTGGTGGCACAATGCAATCATAAAAGCCTTTAATATACAAGAGCCACAGAACTAAGTTTTGCTATAATACTACACACAAATATAGCAGGTAAAACCATCAACATATTTTTAAAATCAAAATGTTATTTTCCATACCTTTACTCTCAATTCTTTAAGAGGTGGTGGTAATAGGAGACCTCTGATCTGTGTAACTATAGGACCTTCAACTCCAGGGACAATAATAGTATCTCCTTCCTTCATTTGACCATTGATTAGAATCACATCAATAGTCGTTCCCATTCCAGGAAGTGCTTTTACCTTAAAATAAATACCCAGACAAAAGACACATTAATTTACTGTTATATAATGTATTTTGTGGTTACTGCCACACTGTCAGCTCTGGGTCATTTCTTCCCTTTATGCTCCCTTTTCCAAAAACTGCTCATTCACAATGTAGTCTGGTTCTATGAACATAAGCAGTCCTCTGGTACTTTGCCATTCTCTAGGTATCTACTTAAGACACGTGAATCAACAGGATGATCTGGATACAGTCGTCACCTTAGCGGAGGGCATGCATCAACTTTACTCAGTTGCTAGCACTCTCACCTCTGAAGGTGGTCAGGAGTTCAAGACCCACTTTAGGACTTCAGCACACGTCCTCAGATGACATTTCAATGCAGTACTGAGGGAATATTGCATTTCAGCAGAGATGTTAAATCAAGACCCTGTCTGCCCGTTCAGGTGGACATAAAAAATTCTGTGGCACCTTTTGAAGAGAAGAAGTGAATTCTCCTGATGTCCTGACAACATCCCTCCCTCAAACATCATCATCAAGAACAGATTTGTTTCTCATTCATTTCATTTGCTGTTTGTGCGACTTTGCTATGCACATATACACTGTCGTGGTTGTCTACACAACAATGATTGCACTTCAGAAAGTAATTCTTTGGATATGAAATACTTTAGGATGTCCTGAAGATGTGATATGGCACTATATAAATGCAAGTTTACTTTCTTTCCTAGCACTTTTACGATTTTACTACATGCAGTGAACAGAGGAAACTTTCCCCAGTGTCCACACATGTACATTTTCCATCAAATGTCGATGGATAATGATCAGAAGGAACACTAGCTGATTGTTTTTCCCTTTCTTCTAACAGGGATGCTGAGGCCAACTGTAGTACCTGCAGCCAACCTGACTAAGATCAGCTAATTTAACATAAATCACAAATTAGCAGCTGGACCTGGGATCTTCGTAGTATGACTTAGTACCACAGCTTGAGTTGCATTTACCGAATAAATCATCAGATTAAAAATAAATTAGAAGGACACTGCCTACATGATTCGTCCCACTCATAACTTGGGTTTATCCTAGCAATAGGTGCAAGATGTAAATGAACACAGATTATCTACTGTTAACCATGGTAAATACAGTTCCAATCCTGAGAGGAAAAGATGGCATTAGTTTACTTGGTTTATAAACGTCACTAAGCAACTATCATGTTTTGGATTTTTTTGACAATTTTTCCATAGAAAGGATTTGGGAAAAAATGTTTAAACATCGCCCGGGTGCAGCGATGTTTGCGCCGCTCGGGAACTTAACTTGAGATTGTGCGGCGGCGCTACAACTTACCGCTGCGACCACCTGCGCGCGCAGATTGTGATGTCATTCCATGGTGCAATGCCCTTGTGGCGCCCCGGAGCAGAAATTGAGTGGCGCCCCCTGCCTTACCGCCTGGCGCATCCAACGACCAGAAGACTGGAACGCTATCAATCGCTGTGGGGCTGGGGGGGGCGCTATTTAAAGGGGGCCTCTTCCTGTCTTTTATTGTTGGTGGCATTTTTGAACTACGCATTCTGAGAGAGAGAGGGTAAGACTTCTGGAGAGATTCAACGTTGTGTGAAGGAGTTTTGGGTACTGAGCAGCACTTTGCAGGTTCATTTTGATTTGCCATTCCTTGTATCGATTTATCAGAGACTGTGGGAGCTGCACTCTGAGCTCTTTGCCTGGTACTCTCCATTGTTCTTTCCAGCACATTTGATGTGCAAGTCTCTCCAGGCCTGAGTTTTAAAGCAAAGTTTATTCGTGTTCAAGACAAAAGGTAGTTAATTGCTAATGAGCTAGGTATTCAAGTTGTTTGTCCAAAGACTGAAAACAATAAGCAATTTGTTGCCCGTATTGAAAATCGATAAGCATCTCACACCCATTGTGTTGGGAAATCCCTGATCCCAGTCACTTGGCGGGGGCTGTCTAGCACAGGTCCAACCAACTCGGTTATGAACATAGGGAGATAAAAATAGGGATAGAAACACACATTGAAAACCATGTTTATAAACAAAAAGCTGATAGGACAGGCTTTTACCCAGACTCAGTCAGCTAGTGAGATGTAATTTTGTTTAAACCAAGTAGGATGACTCACTGACATGGATGGGCGTAGCTTTTTCGCTATTTTGTATTATTATACAATGACATGTTATACTGATAGAATTAATTTAGTCTGATCATAACTTCTATTTTGTATAGAGAAATAAAGCAGCTTAACAATTCATATCTTCTTAGCAAGTGTTGTCTTTGCCTTCAGAAAGACTGGAGAGGTGCACGTAGGAGCACGTGCAAAAGACACAAATATTCAGTTCAGATCACAAAAAGGTTGTATTGTTACATCCCTGGGTTTCACTATCATATAGAAACATAGACATAGAAAATAGGTACAGGAGTAGACCATTCGGTCCTTCGAGCCTGCACCGCCATTCAATGCGTTCATGGCTGAACATGTTACCTCAGTACCCCATTCCTGCTTTCTCGCCATACCCCTTGATCCCCCTAGTTGTGAGTGTTATATCTAACTCCCTTTTGAATATATTTAGCGAACTGGCCTCAACAACCTTCTGTGGAAGAGAATTCCATAGATTCACCACTCTCTGGGTGAAGAAGTTCCTCCTCAGCTCAGTCTTAAATGGCTTCCCCTTAATCCTTAGACTGTGACCCCTGGTTCTAGTTTTCCCTAACATTGGGAACATTCTGCCCGCATCTAATTTGTCTAAACCAGTCAGGATTTTAAATGTCTCTATAAGATCCCCCCTCATTCTTCTGAACTCCAGAGGATACAAGTTCAGTTGACCCAATCTTTCTTGATATGTCAGTCTGGCCATCCCAGGAATCAATCTAGTGAACCTTCGCTGCACTCCCTCAATAGCAAGAATGTCCTTCCTTAAGTTAGGAGACCAAAACTGCGCACAATACTCCAGGTGTGGCCTCACCAAGGCCCTGTACAACTGCAGCATCACCTCCCTACTCCTGTACTCAAATCCCCTTACTATGAAGGCCATCATTCCGTTTGCTTTCTTGACTGCCTGCTGCACTTGCATTCCCACCTTCAGTGACTGATGTACCATGACGCCCAGGTCTCGTTGCACCTCCCCTTTCCCTAATCTGCCACCATTCAGGTAATAGTCCGCCTCTCTATTTTTACCACCAAAGTGGATAACCTCACATTTATCCACATTGTACTTCATCTGCCATACATTTGCCCATTCACCCAACCTGTCCAAGTCACTCTGTAGCCTCCTAGCATCCTCCTCATTGTTCACACTGCCTCCCAATTTAGTGTCATCCGCAAATTTGGAGATATTACATTTAATCCCTTCGTCCAAATCATTAATATATAATGTAAACAGCTGGGGTCCCAGCACCGAACCCTGCGGTACCCAGCTGGTCACTGCCTGCCATTCTGAAAAGCACCCATTTACTCCTACTCTTTGTTTCCTGTGTGCCAACCAGTTCTCAATCCACGTCAACACATTACCCCCAATCCCATGTGCTTTAACTTTGCTCACCAATCTCTTGTGTGGGACCTTGTCGAAGGCCTTCTGAAAGTCCAAATACACCACATCTACTGGTCCCCCCCTGTCCACCCTATTGGAAACATCCTCAAAAAATTCCAGAAGATTTGTCAAGCATGATTTCCCTTTCACAAATCCATGCTGACTTGGACCTATCATGTCGCCACTTTCCAAATGGTCTGTTATGACATCTTTAATAATTGCTTCCATCATTTTACCCACGACCGATGTCAGGCTGACCGGTCTATAATTCCCTGCTTTCTCCCTCCCTCCTTTTTTAAAAAGAGGGGTTACATTGGCCACCCTCCACTCCATCGGAACTGATCCAGAGTCTAAGGAATGTTGGAAAATGATCGTCAATGCATCCACTATTTCCAAGGCCACCTCCTTAAGTACTCTGGGATGCAGACCATCAGGCCCTGGGGATTTTTCAGCCTTCAGTCCCATCAATTTCCCCAATACCTTTTCCCGACTAATAAGGATTTCCCTCAGCTCCTCCCTCTTACCAGATCCTCTGACCCCTTTTATTTCCGGCAGGTTGTGTGTGTCCTCCACAGTAAACACCGAACCAAAGTACTTGTTCAATTGATCTGCCATTTCCTTGTTCCCCATTACGACTTCCCCTGTTTCCGACTGCAGGGGACCTACGTTTGTTTTTACTAACCTCTTTCTTTTTACATATTTATAGAAGCTTTTGCAGTCCATTTTAATGTTCTCTGCAAGCTTCCTTTCATATTTTATTTTCCCTGCCCTAATCAAACCCTTCGTCCTCCTCTGCTGAGTTTTGAAGTTCTCCCAGTCCCCGGGTTTGCTGCTACTTCTGGCCAATTTGTATGCAACTTCTTTGGTTTTAATACTATCCCTGATTTCCCTTGTTAGCCATGGTTGAGCCACCTTCCCTTTTTTATTTTTACGCCAGACCGGGATGTACAATTGTTGTAGTTCATCCATGCGATCTCTAAATGTCTGCCATTGCCCTTCCACTGATAGCCCCTTAAATATCGCTTGCCAATTTAACCTCGCCAATTCACGCCTCATACCCTCAAAGTTGCCCTTATTTAAGTTCTGGACCATGGTCTCTGACTTAACTGTTTCCTTCTCCATCCTAATGTAGAACTCCACCATACTATGGTCACTCTTCCCCAGGGGGCCTCGTACCACAAGATTGCTGATTAGTCCTTCCTCATTACACAACACCCAGTCCAGGATGGCCTCCCCTCGAGTTGGTTCCTCAACATATTGGTTTAGGAAACCATCCCTTAAACACTCCAGGAAATCCTCCTCCACCGTATTGCTTCCAGTTTGAGTAGCCCAATCTATATGCATATTAAAGTCACCCATGATAACTGCCGGGCCTTTTTTGCACGCACCTCTGATTTCCTGTTTCATACCCTCCCCCACCTCACTACTGCTGTTTGGAGGTCTGTACACAACTCCCACTAACGTTTTCTGCCCTTTGGTGTTCTGCAGCTCAACCCATATTGATTCCACATCCTCCAAGCTGATGTCCTTCCTAGCTATTGCATTGATCTCCTCTTTAACCAGCAATGCTACCCCACCCCCTTTTCCTTTTATTCTATCCTTTCTGAATGTTGAATACCCCTGGATGTTCAGTTCCCATCCTTGATTGTTCTGGAGCCACGTCTCTGTAATCCCAATCACATCGTATCCGTTAACATCTATTTGCACAGTCAATTCATCCACCTTATTACGGATACTCCTTGCATTAAGACACAGAGCCTTTAGGCTTGTTTTATTAACATCCTTTGTCCTTTTAGACTTATGATTTAGTATGGCCCTTTGTGTTTCTTGCCTTTGTTTACTCGGCCTTCCCCTATTGTTTCTCACCCTTCTAACATTTGTTTCTGACTGCATATTACTTCCCCCTGTTTCGCTACATAGGTTCCCATTCCCCTGCCATATTAGTTTAAATCCTCCCGAACTGCTTTAGCAAATATTACCCCGAGGACTTCGGTTCCAGTCAGTATAGTTAGATAGTGTGCAGTACAGGCACACCCCTAAACGCAAGATGCTCAGACTGTGAACAAGAGTGACCAGCACTGCTGTACGCAAGGGAATACCTAAAGCATGACCCAATTTGTAAGCAAATAGAATCTACATATTACCCATGCTCAAATTTCTCAGAACCTGCAAGACAGATCCACAAAAGATTCAGGTTTGTTTGCATAATTTGTTAAGATTTCAGAACAAGTATAATTTAATAAACAGAGCACTCCAACATCTAGTTCCCATCAGTCAACTTTATTTCAAATTTACAGGGACAATAGTGAACATTTCCATTTAACTGTTAATCTTCACTAACTGCCTTGGGGAGACAATTAAGTCATGTGAAGGTTATTGGGAAGACAGTAGCCATTGTATTTGGTCCCCGCCACAAACTCCGTTCCCTAACCACTGACTCCATCCCTAACATCTGTCTTGAGGCTGAACCACACTGTTCGCAACCTTGGTGTCATATTTGACCCTGAAATGAGCGTCCGACCACATATCTGCAGCATAACAAAGACCGCCTACTTCCACCTCCGTAACATCGCCTGTCTCCGCCCTTGCCTCAGCTCATCCGCTGCTGAAACCCTCATCCATGCCTTTGTTACCTCTAGACTTGACTATTCCAATGCACTTCTGGCTGGCCTCCCACATTCCACCCTACGTAAATTTGAGGTCATCCAAAACTCGGCTGCCCGTGTCCTAACTCGCACCAAGTCCCGTTCGCCCATCACCCCTGTGCTCGCTGACCTACATTGGCTCCCAGTTAAGCAGCGCCTCAATTTCAAAATTCTCATCATTGTTTTCAAATCCCTCCATGGCCTCGCCCCTTCCTATCTCTGTAATCTCCTTCAGCCCCAAATCGCACCCCCACCCCCCGCCCGAGATATCTGCGCTCCTCGAATTCTGCCCTCTTGAGCATCCCTGATTATAATCGCTCAATCCTTGGTGGCCGTGCCTTCTGTTGCCTAAGCCCTAAGCTCTGGAATTCCCTGCCTAAACCTGTCCGCCTCGCTACCTCTCTTCGCTCCTTAAAACCTACCTCTTTGACCAAGCTTTTGGTCACCTGCCCTAATTTATGCTTATTTGGATCGGTGTCAAATTTTTTGTCTTAAAATACTCCTGTGCAGCACCTTGGGACGTTTTACTACGTTAAAGGTGCTATATAAGTACAAGTTGTTGTTGTTAGCTTTTGTTGGATAGAACACCTGGATAATTGAAACTAGCAACTTAGTAGAGCTTTTCATAAATGCAGGAACAACACAAAACGGGTGTCTACTGGTGATTAAACACAAGAGTTTCACACACAAGAAAGAAAATAAAGAACATGCATTTATATTTTGCCTTTCCTGATCTAAGGACATTCAAAAGTGCTTCACAGCTAATCAATGCCATTGAATTGTAGTCACTGCTATAATGTAGGAAAACACCTCAGCCAAATTGCTTGTAGCAAGGTCCCATAAACAGCAATGAAATAAATAACCAGATAATCTGTTTTAGTGATGTTGGTTGAGAGATAAATGTTGGCCGAGACATCAGGAGAACTTCCCTGCTTTTCTTCAAATAGCACCAAGCGATCTTTTACAACTACCCAAGGTGGCAAGCTGGGTCTCAATTTAGTGTTTGATCCGAATGATGGCTGTTCCAACAGTGGAGTACTCCCTCAGTACTACACTGAAGTGCCAACTCAGATAATGTGCTCAAGGCTCTGGAGTGGGGCTTGAACCCACAACCTTCTGACTCAGGAGGTGGCTACCACTGAGCCAAGGCTGACAGCTGTTGAAAGTCATCCCTTCACTTTGCTGCTCATTTAAAAAAAAATGTAAATAAAAGGGTTATCCCGAGTTCTCCTGAAGGCCTAGTGTGTGTTACCATGCCATATAGAACAGAAAGACTACAGGTTCAATCCCTGGTCTTTGGTGACTTAGCTAGGGCAGTGAGGGGAACACTGCAATTCATCTCAATATCTCTAGACTAGCAAAGGGAGGGATGGGGGCAACAGGGTTTCTACTCCTGATTGCTACCCAGTGACCCCTACTGTAAAATGTGCATACATTTGTTGATAGAGATCATGTGAGGGGAGGATTATGTTTGGTTCTGATGCCACAAAGTCAGTAGTCTGCTAATACTCATTTCCTTGGCTCACAGATAACGAATGGCCACTGCATCAAGGTACCAGAGAGCTGTCTACGGCTTCATCTCCTACAGGTAAGCCAGCAAAGGAAGGGTGATGCTTTATTAATTACGGTATTTTTTTCTGACTTAACATTTACCGTAAAAGCTAAATTTAGAAATATATTGCTACACAATATTTTCAAGGTTGAGCTGTAAATTACTGGAGATTATTTATCCAAGTTTACAGTAGATCTTGAATGCATACCTCCATAACTTGAGCTCTTAGTTCCAGAGAATATGCTAGTCTCTTAGCAAGCATAGTCTGGGTCAGTTCCACCAGCAGAGCAATAAGATTTCCCATACCATCTCCAGTGTGAGCTGATGTAGGTATCAATGACACAAATGTACGCGGATCCTTGTTCTCAAAGAATAAAGCAGCATTCAGACCCTAAAAAATGTAATGCATATTATCCATTAGCAATTCACAGATAAATATATACCCTATAAAATAGTTTAGGAATAGAATTACTTCACCCTAACAACTACAGTAAATTAATTCAAGTTGGCACACAGATGAAAATCAAACATTATTTAAATATTAATGGAGCTCTCATAGCATTGTTCACGGAGTTGAAGGATATGCTAATTCTTGTGGTGAATGGTTGTTTTTCCAGTGGTGTCCCCAGGGGTCAGGATTAGGACCACTGCTCTTTTTGATATATATTAATGACCTGGACTTGGGTATACAGGGTATAATGTCAAAGTTTGCAGATGATGCGAAACTCAGAAATGTAGTAAATATTGAGGCTAGCAACAGACTTCAGGAGAACTGGTGAAATGGACAGACACATGGTAGATGAAATTTAGCGTAAAGAAGTGTGAAGTGATACATTTTGGAAGGAAGAATGAGGAGAGGCAATATGAAATAAATGGTACAATTTTAAAGGGTGTGCAGGAACAGAGGGGCCTAGGGGATGTAGGTACACAAATCTTTGAAGGTGGCAGAATAAGTTGAGAAGGCTGTTAAAAAAGCATATGGGACCCTTGGCTTTATGAATAGAGGAATAGAGTATAAAAGCAAGGAAGTTATGCTAAACCTTTATAAAACACTGGTTGGGCCTCAGCAGGAGTACTGTGTTCAATTTTGGGCACCACACTTTAGGAAGGACATCAAGGCCTTAGAAAGGCTGCAGAAGAGATGGTACCAGGGATGAGGGACTTCAGTTATGTGGAGAGACTAAAGAAGCTGGGGTTGTACTCCTTAAAGCAGAGAAGGTTAAGAGGAGATTTGATAAGAGGTGTTCAAAATCATGAATGGGTTTGATAGAGTAAATAAAGAGAAACTGTTTCCAGTGGCAGAAGGTCAGTAACCAGAGAACACAGATTTAAGGTGTTTGGCAAAAGAACCAGAGGTGATATGAGGAAACATTTTTTTTTTTTTTATAAACACAGCGAGTTGTTGTGATCTTGAATGCACTGCCTGAAAGGGTGGTGGAAGTGGATTCAATAGTAACATTCAAAAGAGAATTGGATAAATACTTGAAGGGAAAAAATTCACAGGGCAATGGGGAAAGGGCAGAGGAGTGGGATTAATTGGATAGCTCTACCCAAGAGCTGGCACATGCACGATGGGCTGAAAGCCCCCTTCTGTACTGCTATCATTCTATGATTCTATGAACAGAAAGCATCATGCAGGAAAGCAACTCTTCTGAAAACAAATTCTTAAGTTTAAAAAAAACATTAAACTGAAATGTATTTTTTATTCCAGACTTTGTTTAAAAAAGATGCACAACAGAGAAAGTCACAAAACCTGTTGTGCAAATTCCACAATAGTGGATTTGGCTCGCTCATCAAATTCATCTTTGGTGTTCTTCTTCTGCTTCTTTAATGTGGTAACCACATCCGTATCTGGACTTTTCTTCCAATCGTACAACCGGTCAACCTGAAGTTAAAAAAAATGATGTTTGCAGAAATGAAGTACTTATTCAATCACAATAGAGCAACATGCCCACATTTAGTACTATTAGTACCACTGATCTGTCAATAAGCCAAAAAATAATTTTGTTTTAAATTGGAGATGCAGTGACATTCTGCTATGGTTAGATATTAGATATCTGCACATGGGTGTGCTGAGTTGTCACTCATCTGCAAAATGACCTCTCACCTCACATAAAATATGGTGCAGCAACAGACAAAATAGGTTCACTTTCATGTCACTTCCACTCCCTGACAGTTTGTGGATGTACTAATGTGATGGGCCACTTGTACAAATTCTAGTTAATGAGAAGAGGGCTTACAATGGAATTAAATCCTGGTTGTCAATTACCTAAAAAAAGATTGGTGGTATTACTTACTGGAACTTACTAAAATGCATTAATAAGCAAACTTCCCAAATGTGTGAAAAACGCACAACTATAAAACAATTAATTTTCAGCTGTATCCGTTGGGTCAGAAGTATGATCAAAGAAACAGGAAAACTTAAAAATGCACCACAGGCAAAAATGCACCTTTTACCATCAAAGTAAACCTTTCTGCTTTGTATGAAGATTGACAATATGGTATTTCCAGTTCTCTGCACATTTGGCTGAAGATTTAAAAAGTGAACGTTGAATAAAGACAAACCAACAATTTTAGATTCCATCTAAAAGCTCAGCCACCAATGGTGGAGCAATGAAAAATCGGGGATGCACAAGAGGCCAGAATTGGAGAAGCGCCGATATCTCAGAGGGTTGTAGGACTGGAGGAGGTTACAGAGATAGGGAGGGGCAAGGCCGTAAAGGGATTTGGAAACAAGGATGAGAATTTTAATGGAATGGAAATTTTGCCTTCCCTGCTAATTTCATCCTTCCATTCATTCAATGAGATGAACTAGACAGAAATCGGATACAGTACAAAATTTAAATTGCAAACTGAAATATTTAATCTCATTTTTCTTTACAACTCATTCATAAAAACAGTAGCCTAGCCTTACAATGTTGCTTAAATTAAAACCATTACTCACCTTATTAAGTGCAACAATAAAGGGGCATTTTTTCGTTTTTAGTAGGTTAATGGATTCTATCGTCTGCGGCTCCAATCCATGCATGATATCAACCACAAGGATGGCAATATCACAGAGGGAGCTTCCTCTATTTCTTAAGTTACTGCAAAGGGAAAAAATAGCAAAATAAAAATGTCTTCAATATAGATATCTCCAATTTAAGAGTTTGAAGCTTGCAACACAGTAGATACAATATCTGGAGTCATGCAATATTGTTTGCTATATGAATTTGAAGGGTTGACTATCATTGGCATACTGGAAAGGTGAGATCATTAGAGGCTGACGATATTAATCAAACTGTGCAGCGCCTTGGGACCTTTTACTACGTTAAAAGTGCTATATAAATACAAGTTGTTGTTGTATAGGCAGTGAAACTGAAGAAAAGAACAATTAAAAATAAACTCAAGTGACAAGTACAGTAAAAATGTTATTTAACCAAAATGTTCACAACACACCAAAATAAGTCAGTTATTAGATATACAGCAGTTGTGTGAAACTTTCACAGGTATTGAACTCTTCATCCCAATTGTAACTGCTCCCCAAAAATGGGAGACCTACAGAATAATGCAGGTGAATATTCAGAAAGAGCATGGTAGAAATATGAGCCAGAAGATCAGTGGTTGAGCTGTGCAATGCAAGTTAATCTCATCAGCAAGAATGGAGAGGAGATTTTATAGGGCGTAACTGAAGTGCTGCAGTTTAGCATTCTGCTCAACGATGATATGGATCCTATTCTTGCCAATTTTAGACTACATCTTAGATTTCAACTTAACTTGACTTGAGTACTCTACCTTTATAATCAGATCAGTAAAATATTGACAGCTTGCTACAACTTATCTTTAGCTTGTGAGGAAGAAAACACAATTTGCAGGGTAACAGTAAAAAAAAAGTTTGATGACTGAGCTATTTTATGGAAAGAGCAGAAGGTATAGCTCTAATTCAGTTAATTAAATTTCTCTTGTGAATGGTTCAACTGAACAGGTTTCATTGCAAAGATTTAGTCTAGTTAGCATTCAGCAGCATTGTATACCAAAATAAACACTAGTTAGAATGCAACATTGCTGCAACGTCAGTTTTTTTAAAAAGTCATTGTTTAATACAGAATCTATGTTTGTGTTCAGTGTTACTAGCTTCAGTTGGAAATTGTTCCCCTTCTGGCTCCAAACATAAATGCAGTCAGAAAAATGCTACAGTTTTGAAATGCATGCGCCCTTACTCAGTATGGGTCAATGTTTGTGTTACTTTCATTAGGTTTTTCCAATCACATGAAAGTAATTCAGACCAACCACCTAGTTTTAAAGAACAAAAATATTTACCTGAAGGATTCGTGACCTGGTGTATCAATGATCAGCATTCCTGGTATTTTAATGTCTTCTTTCTCAAACTAAAACAGAGTTATCAAAGAGTGCTTATTTTTAATATTGCTTTATGACTATTCAATGACAGATAAATTGGAGATTGCACACATAACTATTTTCATTAGTACTATAGAGGAAATCTGTTGTAACTTGTTCATTTTTTGTATACTTACATTTTTCACCATCTTAGTTTGCTCCTTGATGGTTTCCAGAGGGACATTGGTTGCACCAATCTGCTGGGTAATACCACCTGCTTCACCATCCTGTACATGAGTATGACGGAGCTGTGTGCAACGGAATCAGATAACATAATCACCATCAATGTGTATTGATGAACCAATCGAGTAACTGAAAACACCTTTTCAAAAATTTTCATCTATCATTTTCTGTCTCAGTAACTGAAATTGCCAATGTCCAAAAAAGGTTACAAACAAAATGGAAAAAAATCCAAAAATTACATATTTCATAATAGCAATTAAATGTACCTACTAAATTGTCTTTGTGTCTTTTCATACCTTCATTAAAGTTTTTACTTGAAAGCCTCAGACTCTTCCAAAAGCTTGTGCTTGGACTGGCTATTTCTGTCCAAAGCAGTAGCTCTTAGCTTAAGAGTCCAAGAATGAAATGTGCACAATTTCTCTGGATGTATCAATAGCATTTATGCTAGCTAAATAATACAGACCAAGATAGAAGCAGGCTGACAAAAATCAATTTGATTGTTTTTAGAAAAGCCAGATAAAAAATTTCAAATGCCTTAAGCTAAAATTTATGTGGAGTGCTTATTTTAAAAGCAGAGGCTGTATTTGAGTGTGCACGTGCAAGACTGAGAAAACAATTCAGTGGAAAAAAAACAAATTACAGATTACACAGCTGTTGTCAGTGTCGTGTTAGTTGGTGTACGAATTATACTCTGTAAAGAGCGAGCACCAGAGCCAGAGAGAGGGAGAGCGCGAGCGAGCGCCGGAGGGAGAGCGCGAGCCACACCCAGAAAGCAAGTGGCAGTGAGAGTGAAAGAGGAAAAAGACAGAGTGAGAAGAAAAAGTGACAGACAAACCAAATTCTACCCAACCACAGGTTCCCCCTCCAGGTGATGACAGAGCAAAGGATGGAGGCTGGCTGGCTCCGGGCGGGAAGGCCTGTGGCACTAGGCCGCACAGAGGAGGGAAGGAGGGATCGCGTGGGTGTCGTGCCAGGAGAAGCTTGAGGTGTCGGGGGCCAGGAGAAGCTCGAGGGGTCCGGGTCCGGGTCGGGTCAGGAGCGGCAAGAAGATTGGAGTGGGGAGATCGGGGGCCAAAGGAGCAGCACAGGGAGAGCCGGGGGTGGGGGGGAGAAATGGGGAGATCGGAGGCCTGGGTGGGTGAGGCCTAGGCGTGGGGAGTGATCGGAGGCCTCCTGGGATCGGGGGGGGGGGGGGGGGGGTGTCTCCGACTGTGGGGGGGGCGGATTAGGCAGGGACCCTGGATCCAGGAGGTAGGTGTAAAGGCACTTACCTCCTGGATGCAGCAGTCCTCGCCTTGCTGTAGCTGGCGAGTTTTACGAGGTGTGCAAAACCCGACCAGCTACAGTTAAACACAAAATGGAGGTTAAAGAGGCTTCCAGAATCATTATATATTTAAATAGACAGCCTGCCTTCTAGCAGCAGATTGGCTGCCCGCCCCCTTCCCGTCTCCTTTAAAACCAGAACTGGGCGGGTTCAGGTCGGAATTCTGAATTTTAATACTTTAATTAACCCCATTACCGCAACCCATCCATTTGAGGTTAAAATTCCCCCCTATATTTCAGGATTCTATTGAGAGTAGATGTGTGCCGGGACTGGAGAGTGGCCAATGTAACACCCCTTTACAAAAAAAGGGAGATAGAACTAACCTAGGTAAGTACTGGCTAATTAGTTTAACATCTGTGGTAGGGAACATTTTGAAATCTTTAATTAAAAAGGTAAAATTACTAAATATCTAAATGAAGAGAAAATTAAAAGCAGTCAGCACAGATTTTAGAAAGGAAGATCGTGCCCATCAAATCTGATAAAAGTTCTTTGAGGAAGTGATGAATATGATAGATTGGAGAAATGCAGATGTGGTGTACATAGACGTTCATAAAGCCTTTGATCGCAAGGTGCCACACAGGAGACTAATGGAGAAGTTTAAAGGATATGAAATTAGAGGGAGGATAGCAAATTGAATTAAAAACTAGTTAGAAGGGAGCAAACTCCATCTTTTCTTGGAGAACTGCCGGCATGACATCAGCTGTGTCAGTTTCTCCACTCCCCTCACTTACTCAAATCTATCTCTGACCTTGCAGAAATCCATTCTCCAGTTCTAACCCTGACATCAGTATCAAACCTGCTGACAAGGAAGGCGCTGCTACTGTATAGCGAAACATAGAAGATAGGAGCAGGAGTAGGCCATTCAGCCCCTCGAGATTGCTCCGCCATTTAATGAGATCATGGCTGATCATCCAAATTCAGTACCCTGTCCCTGCTTTCTCCCCATATCCCTTGATCCCTTTAGCCTTAAGAAACATATCTAACTCCTTCTTGAATATATTTAATGAATTGGCCTCAACTGCCTTCTGTGGTAGAGAATTCCACAGGTTCACCACTCTCTGGGTGAAGAAATTCCTCCTCATCTCAGTCCTAAATGGCTTACCCCTTATCCTTAGACTGTGACCTCTGGTTCTGGACTCCCACGCCATCGGGAACATCCTTCCTGCATCTAGTCTGTCTAGTCATGTTAGAATTTTGTAAGTTTCAATGAGATCCCTCTCATTCTTCTAAACTCTAGCGAATACAAGCCCAATCGTCCCAATCTCTCTTCATACGTCATTCCTGCCATCTCAGGTATCAGTCTGGTGAATCTTTGCTGCACTCCCTCCATGGCAAGAACATCTTTTCTCAGATAAGGCGACCAAAACTGCACACAATACTCAAGGTGTGGTCTCACCAAGGCCCTGTACAACTGCAGCAAGACATCCTTGCTCCTGTACTCAAATCCTCTCGCTATGAAGGCCAACATACCATTTGCCTTCTTAACCGCCTGCTGCACCTGCATGCTTACCTTCAACGACTGGTGCACAAGGACTCCCAGGTCTCATTGCACTTCCCCTTTTCCCAATCTATTGCCGTTCAGATAATAATCTGCCTTCCTGTTTTTGCCACCAAAGTGGATAACCTCGCATTTATCCACATTATACTGCATCTGCCATGCATCTGCCCAATCACCCAACTTGTCCAAATCATACTGGAGTTTCTCTGCATCCTCCTCACAACACACACGCCCACCCAGCTTTGTGTCGTCTGCAAACTTGGAGATATTACATCTAGTTCCCTCGTCTAGATCATTGATATATATTGTGAATAACTGGGGTCCTAGCACCGATCCCTGCGGTACCCCACTAGTCACTGCCTGCCACTCGGAAAAAGATCCGTTTATTCCAACTCTTTGCTTCTTGTCTGCCAACCAGTTTTCTATCCAAGTCAGTACCTTACCCCCAATCCCGTGTGCTTTAACTTTGCACGCTAATCTCTTATGTGGGACCTTATCGAAAGCCTTCTGAAAGTCCAAATACACCACATCCACTGGTTCTCCCTTATCTATTCTACCAGTTACATCCTCAAAAAATTGCAGTAGATTAGTCAAGCATGATTTACCTTTTGTAAATCCATGTTGACTTTGTTCGATCCTGTCACTGTTTTCCAAGTGCTCTGCTATTACATCTTTTATAATGGACTCTAGCATTTTCCCCACTACCGATGTCAGGCTTACCGGTCTGTAATTCCCCGTTTTCTCTCTCCCACCTTTTTTAAATAGTGTGGTTACATTAGCTACCTTCCAATCCATGGGAACTGTTCCAGAGTCTATAGAATTTTGGAAGATGACCAGCAATGCATCTACTATTTCTAGGGCCACTCTCTAGAAACACCTCTAATCTTGTGGAGGCTGAATGCCAACTCTCTACCATTTCTTCTACTACCCCCCACGCCATCTCCCCCACAGCTTCCTACCTTATAGTCCCCCAACCACACACAGCCCACTTCTAACTCCTCCCCCAGATCCACAAACAGGACTGACCCGATAGACTTACCGTTTCAGACTGCTCCTGCTCCACTGAACCTATTTCCTCATCTCAACTCCATTTCTTCTTCCCTTGCCCAGTCCCTACCCACCTGCATCAGTGATTCTGCTGACGCCCTCCGCCACTTTAATGAATTCCAGTTTCCTAGCCCTGTCTAATTTTCACTATGCACGTTCAGTCCCTCTACACCTCCAATTTCTCTACCCCCTCCTCCTTTACTGTGACATTGGCAGCAACCTCTTATTTCGTTAAGACAGATTCAAAGTACTCATTAAGTACTTCAGCCATACACTGCCTCCAGAAAAAAATCTTGTTTTTGGTCTCTAATCAGTCCCTGCCTTTGTTTGACTATCCTTTTACTCTGTGTTTACAAAATACTTTAATATCCCCTTTTATGTTACCCGCTAATCTTTTCTCATACACTCTTTTTGCCCCTCTTATTTCCTTTTTCAGCTCTCCTTTGCATTATCTGTATTCTGCTTGATTCTCTACTGTATTATGAACCTGACATTTATCGTAAGCCTCCTTTTACTGTTTCATTTTAATTTCAATATCTTTAGTCATCCAGGGAGCTCTAGCTTTGGATGGCCTTCCTTTCCCCCTCAGGGAAATGAGTTTAGTGTGTAGCTGAACCATCGCCTCCTTCAAATCCTCCCATTGCGCATTTACTGTTTTACCTGCCAATCTTTGTTTGTAATCCACACGGCCTCATCCCTTTTCAACCTCACTGAAATGAGCGCTCTTCCAGTTGAGTATCTTCACCACTGATCATTCCTTGTCCTTTTCCATAACTACTCTAAACCTAATGATACTGTGAGCACTGTTTCCCAGATGCTCTCCCACTGAAACATGCTCCACTTGCCCACTTCATTCCCCAGACCACAGGAGGAGCAGTGTGTGCAGTTTTGGGCTCCACACTATCGGAAAGATTTAAGGCAACAAAGACAGCATATGTAGATTCAGTAGGATGATGCCTGGTATGAGGAGATACAAATATGAAGGCTTAAAAAATTGTTTTTGTTAAAACAGAGCAGATTAAGGGGTGATCTGATAGAGGTGTTCAGTGTATTTTCTGACTCTCCATAAGCAACACCACAATATAGACAGATATATACCAATATAAGGATTTTGTATACAAGACTGTCATACTGCTAGTACATTGAAATCAATGGGTAATTGTGTAATGGCAACATCTGTTCTTCTTACTTGCTTCAAAGATGGTGCTGCACCCTCTCTCAGCCTGATAGAACAAGCACAGCTAAAAGACATACTATTTTCTCCAACTAATCATGAGCAAGGCTATGGTTTTACATTTGAGCACACTTCCGGTGTCAAATTTATTCCTTATAATTTCTTTTGTCCATATTTATAATAGAAACTGCCAAAGTAAACTTAAAAAAGACTTGCATTTATATAGCGCCTTTCACAACCATCGGACATCCCAAAGCGCTTTACAGCCAATGAAGTACTTTTGATGTGTAGTCATTGTTGTAATGTAGGAAACGCGACAGCCAATTTACACACAGAAAGCTCCCACAAACAGCAATGTGATAATGACCAGATAATCTGTTTTAGTGATGTTGATTGAGGGATAAATATTGGCCATAACTCCCCTGCTCTTCTTCGCAATAGTGCCATGGGATCGTTTACGTCCACCCAAGAGAGCAGACGGGGCCTTGGTTTAACGTCTCATCCGAAAGACGGCACCTCCAACAGTGCAGCATTCCCTCAGTACTGCACTGGAGTGTCGGTCTAGATTTATGTGCTTAAGTCTCTGGAGTGGGACTTGAACCCACAACCTTCTGACTCAGAGGTAAGGTTGCTACCCACTGAGCCACAGCTGACACTTATGCTGTAATTACACCCTGCAACCATCACAGAGAAACTATTGTATTGCAACCAATTCAATTTCTCCACTTCTCAAATTGCTGCAATTTTTCCCATTTAACTATTAACAATAATTTTAAAAAGTACTGTATCAGAATAAAGACAGAATGTATGACTTTAAAATGGGAACTGAATTACTTCTGTGAGCCTGGTCCAATTATCCCATCACTATCTAACCCCACTTTACCTGAAGACGACACTTAGTCTTGACTCAGGGTGCCGTGCCAAGGGAGATCAACACATCAGACATTCTGCTCGAGCTTGTGGTTCACTTATTCATTTGTGCCAATTCTGCAAACACTTGCAGGATCCATTTTACATACCTTATCCAAAATTTTGGTTTTCCCTGTGTCAACATGTCCGAGAACACAAATAACTGGTGCTCGTAGTTTTTCAGTGTTTATATTCATTATGTTTTCTGCTCTGCGTTTCTGAGAAAGCACACAAGATATTTTCAAAACAGAAAGCAATCAACATAAGCAGTAAGTCTGAGTTATGCATATAAAAATACAATTTCATATTAAAATCAACTATAGGAACGTAGGAACAGGAGTAGGCCATTGGTGCGACTTGAACCTGTTCGACCATTCTATTAGATCATGGCTGATCTGTACCTCAGCTTCATTTACATGCCTTTGCTCCATAGCCCTCGATACCCTTACCCAACAAAAATCTATCAATCTCAGTCTTGAAAATTTCAACTGAACCAGCATCCACTGCCTTTTGGGGGGTGGGGTGGGGAAAGAGTTCCAGTTTTCCATTATCCCTTGTGTGAAAAAGTGGATCCTGATATCGCTCCTAAATGGCCTAGTTCTAATTTTAAGATTACGGCCTACTTCCGGATTCCCCCGCCACAGCAAATAGCTTCCCTGTATGGTATTTACATTAGACCATCTTCAAAATCGTTATTGACTTGTACTTTTATTGCTACTAAATAGAAACTGTCCCAATGGCTTAATGGGTAAAAGTACTGCGTGAATCATAAGGAAGCTCCCAGGTTCAATTCCTGGTGTGTGCCGAGTTAGACCATCTCAGCCAGGATAGAGGCAGATAGCTCCAAATGCTTTTTAGATCACTGGGCTAGTATTCCTCATCATCATTCATCCGTTCCTACGAGAACTGCAAGTGTAAATAGTGGGTGATTGACGACATTGATTGTTGCACATTCAAGCAAGTGTCTGTCCAGCATCACAAATGAAGGATAAACAATTGGTACTGATGAATTATCTCTGGAACTGTAGCTAGGAAGAATCATCACCTTTAAGAGGAAGTAAGGGGAGAAGACTTCAAGAAAATTTGAAACAAAAAATGAAAAAGTATAGTAAGATTGTAATCATATCTAAATGTTGGAAAATGAATAAACAACTTGATAGAGTGTATAGATTTCCTAGGCTTCATTAAGGCCACAACAGAAAACTTTCATGCAATAATGTATTATCAGCCCTGTAGACGTGTCTGCTCAGGGATGTCTTTCAAGGCATTAGAATGTCAGACAGGAGTTATTTTTAAGCAGAAGTGATACCTCAATACGTCGCTTTGCTTCATCGTAAATTCGTTCTTCTTTTGTTCGGCCATCATCTGAATCGGATTCAAGTTCAGAATCTGAGCTAAATTCTTTTGTAGGTTTTGTTTTCTCACTCTTTACCACTTCAGGTTCTTTACCCACTTTCTGTGATGCTGTCCTAGTTTCATCAAAACCCTTCTCTTCCTCCTCATCTTCACTCTCATCACTTGCTCCATCTTCTTCACTGTCCTCTTCCTCCTCCTCCTCCTCCTCGTCCTCTTCAGCCTCCTCTTTTACTTCAATGTGGACAGTTTTCACTTCTATCAAAGATTTTTCAAATTAACAGTATTAGCCAAGGAAATGTGTTAACTAAAAAAAAGGTAGCACAATACAGGCGTAACAACTGGTGGAAAGAATAATCTAAAATGTCTCTGGCAAATAACTGGTTTAAATTTTGAGAGGGAAAGAAAGGAACTGATTTAGCAGATTTTCATTGCAGAACAGATTTACAATGAATATAACTGTACGCTGAATTCATTTTAAAGCCTTTGAGACGGGGAAATGCAGCAGATACTCACCCTTTTCTTGTTCATGATCACTTGCCATAGCTTCCCAATCATCAAGATCAGCATCATCCTTTTTTTCTTCAGGTACTTTGAAACAAGATTTCAAACATAAACTTCTAAATAGTCAACTTTAAATTAGAAATATGTCTCCATCTATATCAGAAGAAGTTTTAGTTGAGTAGAATTTTGCACTTTGGAAATACAAAACATTCACCGTTATACAAAAAAACATACATTTCATTGTAAATTGAAGTGATTACGCTTAGACATTTAGAAAGGACATGGAATTACATTGCAATATTTTCTTTTAGATGTGAGTGAAAAAGTATTACTCATGTAAATAATGAAGGGCCTTTGAGCTGTACTATTAAATAAGATTTTTTTTTAAACTTAAGGGAATGCAAGTTAAACTAAAATACTGTCATTTCACTCTTCTGTACACACAAACTCCCCAAAATACATTGATGAATAAATTGTTAGGCAAACAAAATTGCTGTAAGAAATGGTAAATATACAAGGAGACAAAATTTTCCTTCCCAGTTTTCTCCCCTTCCCATTACTGAAATCATACATTTCCTGACTGGGATACAATTCCACAGGTGCCCAATCTCCCTCCAGTGCCCAGCCCAAGTGGCCATTCTTAAATTGTGACCCTTGATAGTATTGGCAGGCAATTGTGGAAGATATTTTACCCAAGTTCAATCTTGTCTTCACCAATCTATATATACACACCAACAGTCTCTTTTTCCTAACCAAAATTCCACAATTAAAATTGACAACTCAATCTCTTGTAAGTAACACAAGCTCAGCATGTCGAGAGTAATAAATAATATTTATGAAACTAACCCATCTTCTTAAATCAATCAAAAAGAACTACAGCGTCAACACTGTCCTGGAAATCTGGTGTGGAAAAGAAATACTGATCTGCAGATTCTACAAACAGTCACCTTTAAGCAAATATTTGCCTCTTTTCTTATTCATTCATGGGATGTGGGCATCACTGGCAATGCCAGCATTTATTGCCCATCTCTAATTGCCCTTGAGAAGGTGGTGGTGAGCTACCTTCTTGAACCGCTGCAGTCCGTGTGGTGAAGGTACACCCACAGTGCTGTTAGGTAGGGAGTTCCAGGATTTTGACCCATCGACAATAAAGAAATGGCGATATATTTCCAAGTCAGGATGGTGTGTGACTTGGAGGAAAACTTGGAGGTGATGGTGTTCCCATGCGCCTGCTGCCCTTGTCCTTCTAGGTGGTAGAGGTCACCGGTTTGGGAGGTGCGGTTGAAGAAGCCTTGGCAAGATGCGGCAGTGCATCTTGTGGATGGTACACACTGCAGACACGGTGCGCCGATGATGGAGGGAGTGAATATTTAAGGTGGTGGATGGGGTGCCAATCAAGCGGGCTGCTTCGTCCTGGATGATGTCGAGCTTCTTGAATGTTGCTGGAGCTGCACTCATCCAGGTAAGTGGAGAGAATTCCATCACAATCCTGACTTGTGCCTTGTAGATGGTGGAAAGGCTTTGGGAAGTCAAAAGCAGCATTCCCACCAAGTCGCGCGGCTGCGCAATAGTCTGGAGGTCCCACTCACCGGCTCTTCAATGGAAATAACCATGCATGCGCTAAAAATTGAATGGGCCGCGCAGTCAGTTAAAGGGCTCATGCATCAAAGAAAAAATTACAGGGAACATTGGTCAGGAGGCAAGTCACTTTAGGAAGGATGTGAAGGCACTTGAGAGGGTGCAGAGGAGATTTACCAGAATGGTTCCGGGGATGGGGGATCTTAGCTACAAGGACAGGTTGGAGAAGCTGGATTTGTTTTCATTAGAGCAAAGGAGGCTGCAGGTGATTTGATAGAGGTGTACAAGATTATGACGGGTTTGGATAGGCTAGACGGGGAAAGGCTGTTCCCACTAGTTGATGGTACAAGGACTAGGAGACACAGATTTAAGGTTTTGGGCAAGAGATACAAGGGGGAATGTGAGGAAAAACTTTTTTACACAGCGAGTGGTGAGGACCTGGAACTCGCTGCCGACGGAAGTGGTGGAAGCGGACACACTCAATGTTTTCAAGGGGAGACTGGATAGGCACTTGAGGGAAATAAACTTGCAAGGCTACGGGGATAGAGCAGGGAAATGGGACTGACTGGATTGCTCTACAGACAGCCGGCACGGACTCGATGGGCCGAATGGCCTCCTTCTGTGCCGTTATGACTCACCGCAGAATACCCAGGAAGAATTTGGAGTGGGAGAGGGAGGATCCAGTTTTCGTGGTCCATGTAGGAACCAACTACAATAGGTAGAACTAGGAATGAAGTTCTGCTGAGAGAGTTTGAGGAGCTAGGATCCAAATTAAAATGCACAACCTCAAAGGTAATAATCTCTGGATTGTTACCCGAGACACGCGCAACTTTGCATAGGGACAAGCAGATCAGAGTGTTAAATGCGTGGCTCAAAGAGTGGTGTGGGAGGAATATGTTTCAAATGATGGAGCACTGACACCAGTACTGGGGAAAAAGGGAGCTGTTCCGTTGGGATGGGCTCACTTAAACCGGGCTGGGACCAGTGTCCTGGCGAGTTGAATAACTAGGGCTGTAAACTAAAAAAAAAAGGGGAAGGTGGGGGGGGGGGGGGGTCAGGTGAGGGGAAATTTAGAAATCTAAAGAGAAAGTTCAAAGCAATGGAGCAGTGTAGTGATTTAGATAAAGAAAAGCAGAGTGTGACAGGAAGGGACAGAGAGTTTAACAGTAAAAGTGCATCAGCGAATAAAGTGAAAGCAGGGAATAATGGTAAAAAGTTAAAATTAAAGGCTCTTTATCTGAATGCGCAAAGCATTCATAACAAGATGGACAAATAGAGATAAATGGCTTTGATCTAATAGCCATTACAGAGATGTGGTTGCAAGGTGGCCAAGGTTGGGAACTAAATATTTCAAAAAAAGACAGGCAGAATGGAAAGCCCTGATAATAAAGGATGGCATAAGGACAGTAGTGAGAAAGGATCTCAGCTTGGAAGATCAGGAAGCAGAATCAGTATGGGTGGAGATTAGAAATAACAAGGGGCAGAAAACACTGGTGGGAATAGATTATATGCCCCCTAACAGTAGCTATACCGCTGGACAGAGTATTAATCAACAAATAATAGAAGTTTGTAGCAAAGGTAATACAATAATCATATAGATTGGGCAAATCACATTAGCAAAGGTAGTCTGGAGGACGAGTTCATGGAATGCATTTGAGACAGTTTCCTAGAACAGTACATCGTGGAACCAACCATAGAACAGACTATTTTAGATAGAGCATTGTGTAATGAAACAGGGTTGATTAGTAATCTCATAGTAAAGGATCCTCTGGGGAAGAGTGATCATAATATGATACGATTTCACATTGAGGGTGACATACTTAAGTCTGACACTAGAACCTTAAACTTAAATAAAGCCAATTACACAGGTATGAAGGAAGAGATGGCTAAGGTACATTGGGAAATTAGATTAAAAGGTATGATGGCAAGGACAAAATGTTTAAATATTTAAAGCAGAGGAAGATACAAGGCTATGGGGACAGGGGAGTACTGGAATTAGATTAGGATTGCTCTAACAAGATACAATGGGAGAAAGAGAGCGACGGGGGGGGGGGGGGGAGAGAAAGAGAGCGACGGGGGGGGGGAGAAAGAGAGCGACGGGGGGGGGGGGGGGGGGGACCGAGGGCGCGCGAGGGGGGGGGGGGGACCGAGGGCGCGCGAGGGGGGGGGGACCGAGGGCGCGCGAGGGGGGGGGACCGAGGGCGCGCGAGGGGGGGGGGACCGAGGGCGCGCGAGGGGGGGGGACCGAGGGCGCGCGAGGGGGGGGGGGGACCGAGGGCGCGCGAGGGGGGGGGGGGGACCGAGGGCGCGCGAGGGGGGGGGGGGGACCGAGGGCGCGCGGGGGGGGGGGGGGACCGAGGGCGCGCGAGGGGGGGGGGGGACCGAGGGCGCGCGAGGGGGGGGGGGGGACCGAGGGCGCGGGGGGGGGGGGGGACCGAGGGCGCGGGGGGGGGGGGGGGGGACCGAGGGCGCGCGAGGGGGGAGGGCGAGAGCGAGGGCGCGCGAGGGGGGGGGACCGAGGGCGCGCGAGGGGGGGGGGGACCGAGGGCGCGCGAGGGGGGGGGGGGACCGAGGGCGCGCGAGGGGGGGGGGACCGAGGGCGCGCGAGGGGGGGGGGGGACCGAGGGCGCGCGAGGGGGGGGGACCGAGGGCGCGCGAGGGGGGGGGGGACCGAGGGCGCGCGAGGGGGGGGGGACCGAGGGCGCGCGAGGGGGGAGGGCGAGAGCGAGGGCGCGCGAGGGGGGGGGACCGAGGGCGCGCGAGGGGGGAGGGCGAGAGCGAGGGCGCGCGAGGGGGGGGGGACCGAGGGCGCGCGAGGGGGGGGGACCGAGGGCGCGCGAGGGGGGGGGGGACCGAGGGCGCGCGAGGGGGGGGGGACCGAGGGCGCGCGAGGGGGGGGGGACCGAGGGCGCGCGAGGGGGGGGGACCGAGGGCGCGCGAGGGGGGGGGACCGAGGGCGCGCGAGGGGGGGGGGACCGAGGGCGCGCGAGGGGGGGGGGACCGAGGGCGCGCGAGGGGGGGGGGACCGAGGGCGCGCGAGGGGGGGGGACCGAGGGCGCGCGAGGGGGGGGACCGAGGCGCGCGAGGGGGGGGGACCGAGGGCGCGCGAGGGGGGGGGGACCGAGGGCGCGCGAGGGGGGGGGACCGAGGGCGCGCGAGGGGGGGGGACCGAGGGCGCGCGAGGGGGGGGGACCGAGGGCGCGCGAGAGGGGGGGAGAGGGCGCGCGAGAGGGGGGGAGAGGGCGCGCGAGAGGGGGGGAGAGGGCGCGCGAGGGGGGGGGGACCGAGGGCGCGCGAGGGGGGGGGACCGAGGGCGCGCGAGGGGGGGGGACCGAGGGCGCGCGAGGGGGGGGGGACCGAGGGCGCGCGAGGGGGGGGGACCGAGGGCGCGCGAGGGGGGGGGACCGAGGGCGCGCGAGGGGGGGGGACCGAGGGCGCGCGAGGGGGGGGGGACCGAGGGCGCGCGAGGGGGGGGGACCGAGGGCGCGCGAGGGGGGGGGACCGAGGGCGCGCGAGGGGGGGGGACCGAGGGCGCGCGAGGGGGGGGGACCGAGGGCGCGCGAGGGGGGGGGACCGAGGGCGCGCGAGGGGGGGGGACCGAGGGCGCGCGAGGGGGGGGACCGAGAGCGCGCGAGGGGGGGAACGAGAGAGTGCGAGGGGGGGAAAAGAGAGAGCGATGGGGGGGAAAGAGAGAGCGATGGGGGGGAAAGAGAGAGCGAGGGGGGGAAAGAGAGAGCGAGGGGGGGAAAGAGAGCGGTGGGGGGGAAAGAGAGCGGTGGGGGGGGAGAAAGAGAGCGGTGGGGGGGGGAAAGAGAGCGGTGGGGGGGGGGAGAAAGAGAGCGGTGGGGGGGGGGGGGAGAAAGAGAGCGGTGGGGTGGGGGGGGGGGGGAGAGAGAGAGAGATTTTTTCAACATTCTGTCTTGAAAGATCTGCAAATTTCTGAATAAAAGCCACAATGCTTTTCAAGGAAAACAGGTGTCGTGTTTCTGGATATTTTTGGTCATTTTTCCCTGGACAAGATCTATACAAGTTATTTTAAAATATGCCTTTAAGTTAAAGAGCAGCAGGGATGGTAGATGGCATTTGATTTCATATGGGGTGTCTAAACCCAACATCCTGGAAACAATAAAAGTTAATTTAATATTGCAGCGACTGAAGTAACAGAAAGCGTTAATGAAGGTCATGCAGTAGATGTTATTTTTGGACTTTCAAATTGCATTTGATAAGGTACCACATAGCAGACATCTTCAGAAAATAGAAGCACATGGTATTAAAGTGGTGGTGGTAACTTGGGTACATAATTGGCCAAGGGATAGAAGGAGGCAGAGAGTAGTGGTGAACGGATTTCTTTCTGACTGGATGGCAGTATGCAGTAGGGTCCCCCAGGGCTCGGTATTAGGACCATTGCTTTTCTTGTTATATATAAATGACCTGGACTTGGGTATAGGGAGTACAATTTTGAAGTTTGAGGATGATCTAAAACTTGGCAACGTAGTAAATAGCAAGCAGGATAGTAGAAGTCTTCAGGAGGACATAGACAGACTGGTGAAATGGGCAGACACATGGCAGATGTAATTTAGTGTGGATAAGTGTGAAGTGATGCACTTTTGGAGAAACAACGTGGAGAAGCAGCATAATCTAAATCATACTATTTTGAGGGGGTGCAAGAGCAAAGGGACCTGGGGATGCATATTCAAAAATCTTTGAAGGTGGCAGTACAAGTTGATAAGGCAGTTAAAAAGCATACGGGATACTTGGCTTTCGAAATAGGAGCTCTGAATACATAAATCAAGGAAGTCATGCTAAACTTTTACAATTCTCTGGTTCGGCCTCAGCTGGAGTATTGTGTATAATTCTGGGCACCACACTTCAGGAAGGATGTCAAGACCTTGGAGAGGATACCAGGTATGAGGGATTTCAGTTATGTGGAGAGATTGGAGAAGCTGGGATTGTTTTCCTTCAAGCAGGGAAGGTTAAGGGGTGACCTAAAATAGAGCTATTCAAAATTATGAGGGGTTTTGAGCAAGTAGGGAGAAACTGTTCCCTTTGGCAAGTGGTTCGGTAACCAGAGGTCACAGATTTAAAATAATTGGCTAAAGGACTAGAGGGGAAATGAGGAGAATTTTTTTCACAGAGGGTTGTTGAGATCTGGAACGTACAACCTGAAAGTGTAGTGGAATCAGATTCCATAGGAACTTTCAAAAGGCAATTGGACATGTACTTAAAGAGGACTAATTTGCAGGTTATGGGGGAAAAAACTGGGGTGTAGAACTAAATTGGACAGCTCTTTCAAAGAGCTGGCACAGGCACAATGGGTTGAATGGCCTCCTTCTGTGCTCTGTTTCTATGATTCTATGTCCACACGCATTGCTGCTGTTAAGGTAACGGTAGCGTAGTGGTAATGTCACTGGGCTAGTAATCCAGAGACATAAGTTCAAATCCCACCACGGCAGCTGGGAAATTTAAATTCAGTTAATTAAATAAATCTGGAATAAAAAGCTAGTAATGGTAACCATGAAACTATCGGATTGTCATTAAAAACCCATCTAGGTTCACTTTAGGGAAGGAAATCTGCCGTCCTTACCTGGTCTGGCTTATATGTGACTCCAGACCCACAGCAATTTGGTGGACTCTTAACTGCCCTCTGAAATAGCAAGCCACTCAGTTGTAACAAACCGATACGAAACACAATAAGAATGAAACAGGAGGGACCACCCAGCATCGGCACCGGCTACGGACACGGCAACGGCACACCCAGTCCAGTCGACCCTGCAAAGTCCTCCTCACCAACATCTGGGGACTTGTGCCAAAATTGGGAGAGCTGTCCTACAGACTAGTCAAGCAACAACCTGACATAGTCATACTCACAGAATCATACCTTTCAGCCAATGTCCCGAACTCCTCCATCACCATCCCTGGGTATGTCCTGTCCCACCGGCAGGACAGACCCACCAGGGGTGGCTATACAGTCGGGAAGGAGTGGCCCTGGGAGTCCTCAATATTGACTCCGGACCCCATGAAGTCTCATGGCTTCAGGTCAAGCATGGGCAAGGAAACCTCCTGTTGATTACCACCTACTGCCCTCCCTCAGCTGATGAATCAGTACTCCTCCATGCTGAATACCACTTGGAAGAAGCACTGAGTAGCAAGGGCATAGAATGTACTCTGGGTGGGGGACTTCAATGTCCATCACCAAGAGTGGCTCGGTAGCACCACTACTGACCGAGCTGAAGGACATAGCTGCCAGTCTGCGACAGGTGGTGAGAGAACCAACACGAGTGAAAAACCTACTTGACCTCATCCTCACCAATCTACCTATCGCAGATGCATCTGTCCATGACAGTATTGGTAGCAGTGACCACCGCACAGCCAATATGGAGACGAAGTCCTGTCTTCACACTGCACTACCATGTGGTAATGGGATAGATTCAGAACAGATCTAACAGCTCAAAACTGGGCATCCATGGGCCATCAGCAGAATTGTATTCCACCACAATCTGTAACCTCATGGCTCGGCATATCCCTCACTCTACCATTACCATCAAGCCAGGGGACCAACCCAAGGAGTGTAGAAGAGCATGACAGGAGCAGCACCAGGTGTACCTAAAAATGAGGTGCCAACCTGGGGATGTTGCAACACAGGATTACATGCATGCTAAAAAGTGGAAGCAGCATGCTATAGACAGGGCTAAGCAATCCCACAATCAACGGATCAGATCAAAGCTCTGCAGTCCTGCCACATCCAGTCGTGAATGGTGGTGGACCATTAAACAACTAACAAGAGGAGGAGGCTCCATGAATATCCCCATCCTCAATGATGGTGGAGCCCAGCACGTGAATGTAAAAGGCAAGGCTGAAGCGTTTGCAACCATCTTCAGCCAGAAGTGCTGAGTGGATGATCCATATCGGCCTCCTCCTGAGGTCCCCTCCATCACAGAAGCTAGTCTTCAGCCAATTCGATTCACTCCACATGATATCAAGTAACGGCTGAGCGCACTGGATACAGCAAAGATTATGGGCCCCAATAACATCCCGGTTATTGAGCTGAAGACTTGTGCTCCAGAACTAGCCGTGCCTCTAGCCAAGCTGTTCCAGTACAGCTACAACACTGGCATCTATCCGACAATGTGGAAAACTGCCCAGGTATGTCCTGTCCACAAAAAGCAGGACAAATCCAACCCGGCCAATTACCGCACCATCAGTCTACTCTCAATCATCAGCAAAGTGATGGAAGGTGTCATCGACAGTGCTATCAAGGGGCACTTACTCACCAATAACCTGCTCACCGATGCCCAGTTTGGGTTCCGCCAAGACCACTCGGCTCCCGACCTCATTACAGCCTTGGTCCAAACTTGGACAAAGGAGCTGAATTCCAGAGGTGAGGCGAGAGTGACTGCCCTTGACATCAAGGCAGCATTTGACCGAGTATGGCATCAAGGAGCCCTAGTAAAACTGAAGTCAAGGGAATCAGGGGGAAAACGCTCCACTGGTTGGAGTCATACCTAGCACAAAGCCTTTCCACCATCTACAAGGCACAAGTAAGGCGTGTGATGGAGTACTCTCTACTTGCCTGGATGAGTGCAGCTCCAACAACACTCAAGAAGCTCAACACCATCCAGGACAAAGCAGCCCACTTGATTGGCACCCCATCCACCACCGACATACCGTGGCTGCAGTGTGTACCATCTACAAGATGCACTGCAGCAACTCGCCAAGGCTTCTTCGGCAGCACCTCCCAAACCCGCAACCTCTTCCACCTAGAAGAACAAGGGCAGCAGGCGCATGGGAACACCATCACCTCCAAGTTCCCCTCCAAGTCACACACCATCCTGACTTAGAAGTATATCACCGATCCTTCATTGTCGCTGGGTCAAAATCCTGGAACTCCCTACCTAACAGCACTGTGGGAGTACCATCACCACACAGACTGCAGCGGTTCAAGGCGGCGGCTCACCACCACCTTCTCAAGGGTAATTAGGGATGGGCAATAAATGCTGGCCTTGCCAGCAACGCCCACATCCCATAAACGAATTTTTAAAAAACAGCCCTAATCAACTGAACTCAGAAGGGGTCATTGTCAAGTCTCTGGTGGACTCTGCTATGGGGAGGGATAATCAGTTTTGACTAAAAGCTGAAACTAGAGTAAGACTTTTTTTTTAAAGAAACTCAGAGACCGAAAAGCTATACAGCAAAGTGCTGTGAGAAGGTTATTAAAGACAGGACACTGCAGGGAGAGAGATTCTGCAATGGGCTGGAGGACAGGATGCAGAGAGATTATTCTGTTTGAGGTAAGTAAGAAAACCCACTGAAGTGGGATAGTGTTGCGTGATTTTTTTTAATCATTACGCAAATACAAGTTGTACCAGTTGGACGAAATGCCTGATCATATCTGGTGCGCTGTACACTTAATCTTATTGTGGAATAAAGCAACTTACAAATCGAACCAAACTTTGCCTCATCCAGCGTTAACTTGGTCCAATGAAGATATTGAAGAAATACACATGCATAAGACAGAGATATCCAGATCATGAGATTTCTACTGTTATTGCTCGTACTACCTTACAAGTAAGTATAGGGTAGTAAGAGTCAACTCCCATAAAAGCAAGACACTCAAAACTGCTTATGGGATCACCGAATACAAGGTATCTACAGCAGACCCAAAGTCATAACAGGTTGCACTATTTCCCACACAAGACACAAATAAATTACTAACCTGGTATGGGTTCTGGAGCTACTTCTGGTGCCTCAGTCACCTCCAGTTCTTCAAATTCTACAAGTACCGGGGTTGGGCTAACCTCCAAAGCTTCTGTAATAAGGTGAAATACCATTATATTTTGGCATTTTGTTGGGCCAGGAAACCAGAGCATTTGAAACAAATGACCAACTCATAATGCTTGGACTTCCAGGTAAATAAGAAAAAAAAAAGATTTTTTCTACTTCAAGATCACATTTTACAAATTAATATGGCTTTCTTATTAATACTGAGCATCACTTTATGGTCTCACTCAGTGGCAAGACAATGTACTTCCACAGACAAAGCAAGGATATGTTGGTACATTCACCCTCAGAAAAATGCGCTCAAGTGTCTGATTCAATGGCAAAGTCCTAATCACTTACTTCCAACTCTGTTTAGAAATGGTGTATAGCATGAGAAAAAGAGACAAATGCACGATTTAACCAAGTGTAGTTGGTTAAAAAAAAGTCTAGATCTAGAAGACCGTCACAATGTCAGTCATCTAGTTTTTAAAAAAAGATAGCGAAAAGATCAGATACAATTTCAGCCAAAATCAGCCAATTAAGATTTGTTCCAAATTGCATCTCAATACCTAGGACAACTATTAAAAATAGGCTTTAAATGAAAGTATAAAGAAGTTCTATTCAGTGGAAATAAGAAAGAATTATGCATATGCCTGATTTAAGAAATAAAAACAAGGCACGGATAGTTGTGTACTGCATGGAGTGATCGGATACAATCAACAACAATCCTAATATGGCAAAATACTGAATATATAACCAGTAGTTTGTCCATAGGGAGGGGAAATTCTTCTGGCTCCTGTTGTGCACTTTCTAGTGTTCAGATTTGGAGTTGCATTTGTGAAGGTCTGACAGCAGATTACCCATTCTGTGCGGCATGGGGAGATACAAGGAAAAGGGAAGAGAACACCTTAAAAAAGTCATAACCTCATAATTTATTTTTATCCAAGACATCGGATTAAAGTTGGATTCTTATGTTTATTTATAATACTCATCAACACAGAACATGCCAAGATCAGATTTTTTCTGCTATTTACAAACAGATAATATCAGAGATTGGAAATGATATAGAAGCAACTGAAAGAGAGGCCACTAGAATCCCAAATTAGTAAATTGGGTAGAAAAAAAAGGTAATCTCACAGCCAAGGTTAGGTTTAACATTCCATCCGAAAGGCTACATCTCTGATAATGTAGCAGTCCCTCAATACTGGAGTGTCAGTCTAGATTATGCGCTCAAACCCTGGAGTGGCTGAGAGTGCTACCATCGGAGTCAAGCTGACACTGAAAGCAAGTGTACTCAAGATATGGTGAAAGGCTGCAGTATCACACTGCTTGATTACCCTTTAGATAAACGGCCTCAAATAGCTAGCTCTACCCAGCTACTGTGCCTGAAAACTTTGCAAGGGCTTCAGAGCTGGCTGCCCCTGCCTGGCTCAAGAAGTGGCACCCTGAATCCTTCTCTTATAGAATTATACAGCTCAGAAGGTGGTCATTCGGCCCATCGTGTTTGTGCTGGCTCTTTTAAAGAACTGTCCAATTAGTCCCACTCCCCTGCTCTTTCCCCATAGCCCTGCATTTTTTTTTTCTTTTTCAAGTATATTTCTAATTCCCTTTTGAAAGTTCCTATTGAATCTGGTTCCACTAGACTTTCAGGCCGTGTATTCCAGATCATAACAAATCGGTGCATAAAAAAAATTCTCATCTTCCTCCTGCTTCTTTTGCCAATTATCTTAGATCTATGTCCTCTTATTGACCCGCCTGCCAGTGGAAACAGTTTTTCCCTATCGACTATCAAAACCCTTCCTATTTTGAACATCTATCTTAAATCTCCCCATAACCTTCTCTGGAGAACAATTCCAGTTTCTCTAATCTTGCCACATAACTGAAGTCCCTCATTCCTGGTACACATTCGAGCAAATCTCCTCTGCCTCTTCTCCAAGGTGTTCTAAAGTGTGGTGCCCATAATTGGACACAATACTCCAGCTGAGGTCTAGCCAGTGCTTTATAAAGGTTTAGCAAAAATCCTTGCTTTTGTACTTTATGCCTCTGTTTATAAAGCCAAGGATCCCATGTGCCTTTTTTTTAAAAATAAGCCTCAACTTGTCCTGCCACCTTCAAAGATTTGTTTATGTGAACTCCCTCCGCCCCCCAATCAGTCACTGCACCCCCTTTAAAATTGCACCATTTAGTTCATATTGCCTATCCTCATACTTTCTTCCAAAATGCATCACTTCACACTTCTCTGCATTAAATTTCATCTGCCATATGTCTACCCATTTCACCAGTTTCTCTATGTCCTCCTCAAGTCTGCTACTATTCTCCCCTCTGTTTACTACATTTTCAAGTTGTGTCATCGGCAAAGTTTAAAATTATGCCCCCTATATCCAAGTCCAGGTCATTAATATGTATCAAAAAGAGCAGTGGTCCTATTACCGACCCCTGAGGGACACCACTGTAAACTTCTCTCCAGTCTGAAAAACAACTGTTTACCACTACTCTGCTTTCTGTCTCTTCGTCAATTTCATAGCCACGCTGTCACTGCCCCTTTAATCCCATGTGCCTCAATTTTGCCAACAAGTCTATTGTGTGGGACTTTATCAAACACCTTTTGAAAGTCCATATACACATCAAGTATACCTTCAACAACCAACCACCCCCCACTATTTAATCAAAGAACTTAAATCAAATTTGTTAGACACGATTTGCCTTTAACAAATCCACATTGGGTTTCATTTATTAACCCATGTTTTTCCAAGTGACAATTAACTTTGTTCTGGATTTTGGTCTCTAAAAGATTCCTCACCACTGATGTTAGGCTGACTGACCTATAGTTACTGGGTTTATCCCTCTGCCCCTTTTTGAACAGAGGTGCAATATTTGCAACCCTCCAGTCCTCTGGCACCATTCCCATATCCAAATAGGATGGAAAGATTCCAGCCAGAGCCTCCATTATTTCCACCCATAATTCCCTCAGCAACCTAGAATTGAAGTCCTCCATTATCGCTACTCTATTGTTTTTACATCTTTCTGAATTCTGATTGCAGATTTGCCCCACCATCTCCTTCCCTCCATTTGGTGTTCTATAGTATACACCTAGCAGCATAACAACTCTTCTTCTGCTCTTTAATTCTATTCTGCTCCTCAACTCTAACCAAACAGATTCTGGTTTTTGAACCCTCAAGTGCATTATCCTTTTCCAGGACCAACAGTATATTTGATCAATGCGGTTATCCCCCCCACCCCACCTCCTTTATTTCCTTCCCTATTTCTCCTAAATACATTGTAACCAGAAATTTTAAGTTCCCATTCCTGCCCTTGTTTGAGCCAAGTCTCCGTTACGGTCACTATATCATAACCACATGTGGCAACATTGGCCCTGCAGCTCACTGCAGGCAAGACATAAGCCATCACATCATCATTAATGAAATGTGAAATTGTTCTCAGGCCAGATTGGGTGCTCTAGTCGAACTGGTCACAAATCCAAGATGGAATGATCGTGAGTTTGGATTGTGCTACAAGCTCCATACTAGCCACCTGCCTCTACATGGTCCACTATTTAGGGTCAGTGGCCTCTTCCAATCCTGCTCAGCTCATACTACCAAGGCAGCAGTGACACACTGAAATTAACTTGCTGCCACTCCCACACCTCTTGCACTCAGAGTTAGTAAAGCAGATTCCCTACCTCCAAACAGTCTGGCTGGTGAAGCCACTATCTCTAAGCAATGCAGTCCACCACAACCGACTGCATCAATTCTGGCTCTTTTTTCCAGCCCCAGCGTTCTCTCTTTTAAATTGGCTACAATTTCCTTGCAATTTAAATAATTACTCAACAGCAAGCACCATGGATACAGAAACTCCTACTTCCTTTACATCCATTCAAGTCAAAGGCTCTACCTGCACTTTGGCCAAGCACCATCTACATCACAATGGAGAGGCAATCCTGCCTTCTACGTACCAATTACTCCACCAAACACATATATACCAGTGTCAGTGAACACTCAGACTTAAGGGCTGCAGAGTGCCCAGAAGAGGAGAACATTGACTTTAGCAAGTTTAGACTATAGTTATCTATCCCTCTCACGCACGATTTGTTTTTTATTACAGAAACAGAGGCTGGGGGGATACATAGCATCTGCATCTGGTGCAAGGAAAGGGTAGTTGACCAGAAGATGATAAGAACATTAGCTTTGGATACTTCAGACCTCAGCTATCCCTCTAATAGTCTCAGAAGCAGGGGGTACTGCAGACGCATCATGTCGCATCTGGGGTGGGGAGAAGCAGGTTGCGGATTCAGGCGTCGACCCGTCATCAGAATGGTTCTGACAGAGTCTGCACCGGGGACATGGGCATGTGTTTTCTGCTTTTAAGTGCTGATGGGCCTACTGTGTGCTTTTAGCATTTCCTGTTTTATTATAGATTTCTAGCATTTACAGTTGTTTTTTCCTTTTTATTTCACTAATTCTGTCTCCCATCTCCTTCCACTTACATAGCCTACATTTTGGAAATTTCTTTTAATTTTTCTTTCCTATGGTTTTTCACCAGCTTCTTCAGCTAATTTCACACCTTGTTCAACTGTCAGACCTGGCTTGGTGGAAGCACTCTCACCTCCAAGTCAGAAGGTTGTGGGTTCAAGTCCCACTCCAGAAGTTTGGAAATATAATCTAGGCTGACACTTCAGTGTAGTACTTAGGGAATGCTGCACTGCCGAAGACGCAGTCTTTCGGCTGAGGTGTTAAACCGAGGCAAGTGGACGTAAAAGATTCCATGGTACTATTCGAAGAAGAGCAGTGGAGATCTCCTGGTATCCTGGCCAACAATTATCCCTCAACCATCATCACTAAAACCAGGGTGAGGGTAGGGCCGGTCAAGGACAGTAGTGGGAACTTGTGCATGGAGTCAGAAGAGATAGGAGAGGTGATGAATGAATACTTTTCGTCAGTGTTCACCGAGGAGAGGGGCCATGTTCTTGAGGATGAGAGTGTGATAAAGGTGGATAGGCTGGAGGTGGTAGATGTTCTGAGGGAAGATGTTTTAGCAATTTTGAAGAACCTGAGGGTCGATAAGTCCCCTGGGCCAGATGGGATATATCCTAGGATTCTTTGGGAGGCAAGGGAGGAGATTGCAGAGCCTCTGGCTTTGATCTTTGGGTCCTCACTGTCCACGGGGATGGTGCCAGAGGACTGGAGAGTGGCGAATGTTGTTCCTCTCTTCAAGAAAGGAAATAGGAATGACCCTGGTAATTATAGGCCGGTTAGTCTTACTTCGGTGGTTGGTAAGATAATGGAAAAGGTCCTGAGGGATAGGATTTATGACCATTTGGAAAGGGGCAACTTAATCAGGGATAGTCAACACGGATTCGTGAAGGGTAAGTCTTGCCTAACAAATTTGATTGAATTCTTTGAGGAGGTAACTAAGTGTGTAGATGAAGGTAGAGCAGTTGATGTCGTATACATGGATTTTAGTAAGGCGTTTGATAAGGTTCCCCATGGTCGTCTCATGAAGAAAGTAAGGAGTTGTGGGATAGAGGGAAATTTGGCCGATTGGATAAGTAACTGGCTATCTCATAGAAGGCAGAGGGTGGTGGTGGATGGAACATTTTCGGACTGGAGACCAGTTACCAGCGGTGTGCCACAGGGGTCGGTGCTGGGTCCTCTGCTGTTTGTGATTTTTATCAATGACTTGGAGGAGGGGACTGAAGGGTGGATCAGTAAATTTGCTGATGACACCAAGATTGGTGGAGTAGTGGATGAGGTGGAGGGCAGTTGTAGGCTGCAAAGAGACATTGATAGGATGCAGAGCTGGGCCGAAAAATGGCAGATGGAATTTAACCCTGATAAGTGCGAGGTGATTCATTTTGGTAGGGCAAATTTGAATAAGGATTACAGGGTCAACGGCAGGGTTCTGAGGAACGTGGAGGAGCAAAGGGATCTGGGGGTTCATATCCACAGATCTCTGAAGGTTGCCACTCAAGTGGATAGAGCAGTAAAGAAGGCCTATGGTGTGTTGGCGTTTATTAACAGAGGGTTTGAGTTTAAGAACCGTGAGGTTATGCTGCAACTGTACAGGACCTTGGTGAGACCACATTTGGAATATTGTGTGCAGTTCTGGTCACCTCACTATAGGAAGGACGTGGAAGCATTGGAAAGAGTGCAAAGGAGATTTACCAGGATGCTGCCTGGTTTGGGGGGGGAGGTCTTATGAGGAAAGATTGAGGGAGTTGGGGCTTTTCTCTTTAGAGCGGAGGAGGATGAGAGGCGACTTAATAGAGGTTTATAAGATGATGAGGGGGATAGATAGAGTGGATGTTCAGAGACTATTTCCTCGGGTAGAGGCAGCTGTTACAAGGGGGCATAACTATAAGGTGCATGGGGGGGAGATATAGAAGGGATGTCCGAGGTAGATTCTTTACTCAGAGTGGTTGGGGTGTGGAATGGACTGCCTGCTGTGATAGTGGAGTCGGACACTTTAGGAACTTTCAAGCGGTTATTGGATAAGCACATGGAGCACACCAGAGTGACAGGGAGTGTGATAGCTTGATCTTGGTCTCGGACAATGCTCGGCACAACATCGAGGGCCGAAGGGCCTGTACTGTGCTGTACTGTTCTATGTTCTATGTTCTATGTTAAAACAGGTTATCTGGTCATTTGTCTCATTGCTATTTGTAGTACTTTGCTGTGCGCAAAATGGCTGAGGCATTTCCCCAGATTACAACAGTGACTATAATTCAAAAGTACTTCAATGGCTGCAAAGCACTTTGGGAAGTCGTACGGTGATGAAAGGAGAATATAAATGCAAGTTCTTTCTTTTCTTTAATGCCTTTTCATTGCCTTGAAATAATCTTCCTATATCACCAGTTTTCAACCCTTTCCAACTTTTCAAAAAAGCTATTTTCTGTCAATTCAAACCATTAACTCCTCTCTGACAAGAATCAGCATTCCTGACTCATGACTTTTACCTGCTGTGCTCTCCAGTTCTTCCGTTCATTTTATCTAATCACATTATCAGGCTTGCTTTCTTTCAGTTCTGACAAAGGATTTACACATGAAACATTAACTGGCCTTTTCCCTTTTACAGATGCTGACATTTCTACTGTATATCTGTAGCATTTTCTCTTTTTTTCCCCCTGCTGATTTTCAGCATTTGCCGTTTTTCTCATTTTATTTGTAATTTATCTTCAAAACCAATGAACTCCTTTCACATGCCAATTTCCCCAACATTGAGAGAAAGTTCTGGTTATATAACTAATTTTGATCCCTAGAGTACAGATCTTTACCATATTTGTTTACTGAGTTTAGACTCGACTCATACAAATGGTATGAAACAGATATCATTTCTATACTTTGGAAGTCTGAATTTGACTTGTTGCCTCAAGAAATTTTTACATTTAAGAATGTTGCTGGACAAAATGTAATTTTTTTTAAACGCAGATTTTCCTTATTAGGTCTAAAACACAAGATTAGAATTTTATACTTGAAAGAAACTAAACCAAGTTACTAACCAATGAAAAAGGACAGGAAAAGACCAACTAGTCCATCTAGCCTGTCCCATCCAGACATGGTATAGCCTACATGTACCATCAAACCACCCCACCCCACCAGCCGCGCAATCTTCTGGAAGTTGCAAAAAAACAACAATTTAGGCTAATTTAGGGGGAAAAACTCAGGGAAACGCCTCAGAACCCAAAGGCGATCAAGCAACTCCAGGATACAGCTGTAACTGATACAGGATTAATAACTACAGTTACCCCTCACCTAACTTCCATAACTTGAGATGTACTCAACTCTCAGGAACAATTGCTGTGTGGTATGTGTATTGTTTGGGTCAACTACATATCTTTAACTTAATTAACATTTACTTAATGCTTGTAGCTTGTATTGGTACCCACTACAAAAAGTTAATATACACATTGCTAAATGCATCAGATTCACAGAAGTAGCTTAAATGATCCAATAACTTTAAAGATTTTAGACTGATGCAGTTAACTAAACACAAAGCACTCACCTTCTTTGTTTTCCTCTTCTTTGTTCTCCGGCTGCTTTTTCTTTTTTCTGGTATCATAGACTGGTCGTTTCTTTGGCATTGAATCTTTGGATGGCACATCAACACCTGTGAAACCAAGGTGAAGATATGCAATTCAGGACCATATTTTTTTCCAATTCATTTTCCTCCACTATGTCATTCACATGCAAGCCATGGTTTTCTATCATCTACAACAATCTGCACCCTCTTTTTTTTTTTTAAATGCTACACTTTTGTGTGAATCAGGAGGATAGCAATCATGAAGCAAGAGTGAGAAGTCGCACAACACCAGGTTATAGTCCAACAGTTTTATTTGAAATCACGAGCTTTTGGAGCGCTGCTCCTTCGTCAGGTAAAGTGAAGGAATACGGTATTCCTTCACTTTACCTGACGAAGGAGCAGCGCTCCGAAAGCTCGTGATTTCAAATAAAACTGTTGGACTATAACCTGGTGTTGTGCGACTTCTCATTTTTGTCCACCCCAGTCCACGGCATCTCCGCATCATGAAGCAAGAGAGCCAACTTGTCAAAATGCTCTGCTTAACATAATTGGATAGTTACAGGTGAGGATTTGGCACATATAAATTTCATCCAGTAAGATGCTACAGTTCCCCCATTGCAACCTCCAATTGTTTCTTAAATGCTTCCAGGGCTTTCATCTCCACTACTTCTATTAGAAGTCTATTCTATACACTGATCACTGCATGAAGAAAAATTTCCTGATATCTGTCCTAATATTTACCTTTTATTAGTTTGTACCTTGCCCTATTCTTACAAGTTAAAGTAAAATTCTGGATTTTAATTTCCATTCCCTTAAAATATCTTGTATACCTCTAGAAGATCACCTCTCAGGCACATCTTCTCCAGACTGAAAAGCCCAAGTTTCTCCAGTCTTTCTTTATAACGGAGACATTTGGTATTAGGGATCAGCCTTGTGGCTCTTCCCATCCTTGCTGATGTTTCATAAATTCCACTAATTTTACTGGTAAGCAGTTTGCAGCAGCAACCTCTGATGGTCTGCCATTCATAAAGGTGTGCAAGTTCCATTGCAGTCATGTATTGAGTTATTTAGATCTCAATAAAAGTACATTTGTAAGGAAGATATTTGGATTACCATCCACAACTGTAGTAGTAAGCAGGTTGAGCTCTTTCAGTGGCATTAGCACTGAAAGGTGTACTGTTCTACCAGCTGTTCCAAAGTCTCCTGTGGGTCTTATCTACAATAGCCACAAAATACATCCATTGCTGAAGCAGATACCTTAATATTATTAAATTCTTTAAATGCAGATATTCCAACTTCATGCATACCCTGAGCACGAAGAAGTTCAAGTGTAGCCTCAGCTCTTGCTTTGGCATCTTTCTGGGCTTTTGTCAACAGCTTGCCCTCCTTCTTCAAACGTTCTTTTCTTTCTTTTTCTTTTTGTTTCTTTTTTTCTCTGCGTTCCTGTTCTAGTTTCTCCTGCAAATTCAAGACATTTTGGTATATTTAGCAAAATGTTTACTGGCAATCCATTCACACTTGGTTCAATGCAACTAAAATACAGAACTCACAAGATACGTACTGTATAGTTACTGTAGAGACATTTTCAATTGCTCTAAAATTTAGCCCAAGTTAATCATCTCACCTAGTAATGGAGTGAACCAAAAGGTTGTGCACTGCTGGACAGAGGTTTGGTCCAAGATTTTCCACAAGCCACATTTTCAATCTCAGATGTACCAATGGATGGAACTGACCACAGGGGAAATTCTGAAAGATTGAACCAGGACTACTCTCACATATCTCCTAGCTATAAGCTCAGAAGCATTACTGGCAGATCTGTGTAAGTAGGCCACATTCTCAGTTTCTTAGCTGGGAAATGCTTTAGGGAAAATTATTTTCACTGCCCAAAATATATTTTAACAGTTACACATCTGATGACGTACACTCGGAAAATCTCGGAATATCACCATTTGTTTACAACTTTGTGCCGTTCTTGTCCTCATCATTTTACTTTGATATTCATATTTTTTTCCTGTGTCTAGATTACATTAGTTCAATTAATTTCCCCCCCAACCCACTTATTACTTATTTACATGATCACACACCCTGGTAATTCGAAGTATTTTCTGCACAAGTTCTTTAGAAACACACCAAGGCATCTATATAATTCGAAGTCTTGCATCTAGCATGCATCTGCGGTGTCATGCCTTCAAAAGGAATCATACCTAAAGTGCTTCAGGAGATATCACACTTTAAAGCATCATATATTGGCGGAGAAAACTTGGTTCAAGTTACCATTCAAATATCCGATTGATTGACTAAATGTCAATGAACCAATAGCAGCAAAAAGTATTGTTAAGGAACCAGTAACCAGCAGAAAACAAATGTAATTCCTCAATTCTTTTCAAAACCTCTATTCATGCATTGGCAAGCACCATAAACATCAACCAACCAATCAAATTGTTCAACTAATTTCTGTATGTTGGGCCACCATTTTTTATTCTTCACTTAGATTAGTGTATACAGCTAAAGGTAATATTTGTAATACAAAAAATATAGACAATTCTTAAGTAAAAACACTAAAGCAACCCATAAAATTACCTTGCAACAGGATACAATATCTTTGACACAGTAAAATTCCTCCTTCTTTCTCCCTCTTCCATCAAAAAAGGTGACTATACTTTAAAACTGCACACATAGGATTTGCCTACTTTAAAACAACTGTTCGGAGTTAGGTTTCTCAAGTAGCAATGATAGGTTACATCACCAACTAACAGTTCTCCCTTAGCATCACTCATGGTTAGTCCAGGACCTGGAGTGCAGTTTTTGCTCCCACTACAGCTTGCCCATCACTGTATTAAAGCAAATTTATGAAGCAATATATCACATCACTGACATGAGGTAAAAATACTATACAGTTACTGATAGAGATACAAACCTCACAAATTTATTTGCGTTACATTTTATCTACCACTTTACAAAACTTGTTTGCTCTTCCCTCTCCAAAATCTAATCCTCATAAGAAAGGGTTTACTCTTTTGCTCTACCTCCCATGGTGCACTTCCAGAGTTTTAAATAGGCTGGCCAATAAACTGGTCATATCTTGACGGATAACTTAAGAAAGTCATTTAAATGCAGAAGCTAGGAAGCAGAAAGAGGCAAATGTGGTACCAATTTACAAAAAGGAACAGCAGGATAACCCAGGGAATGATACATGTGTGTTTGGAATTAGTACTTGGGAAAATAATAGAAAATATCCTGAAAGAGAAAATAATGAAGCATCAGGATAAATATAGAATAATTTAAAAGTATCAACTTGGATTTACAGGTGGTAGATTCTGCTCAAAAAATCTACTAAAGTTCTGTGAGGATAAATGAGTTAGCTGACCAGGAGAACTCTGTACATTTAATATATGAACATATGAAAATGAGGGTGGAGAAAAATCCTTTAGCCCATCCAGACGGGGTGCAATCATGCAGAGATCCATGAAGCAATCTCCTGGGAGAGGGGAAAATACCTGCGGCCAATTCAGAAAAAGATGAAAGATTTCTCTCAGAATCCCTAAGGCAATTAAGCAATATTCTTTAAAGGAAGTGACTAAGATGGCAGATACTTAAATTTCCAAAAAGTTTCATAAATTATCAGAGAAGGTTTTTAGATAAAATTAGACCATGTGATATTATTGGATAGTATTGGCCCAAAAATTCGGCCGAGAACGGGTGAGTACTCAGTGCGTACTCACCTGTATTCATTCCCGAAGTGCCGGTCTCCTGCATGCGCGGGAAACCGGCACTTCCGGTATGGCGAAGGGGGCGGTTTCTAGGTGAACCGCGTGCGCACTAGAGGCTGCGCGCACGCAGCACACTTAGGTTTTTTTTCAGGTTTCAACGCGAGGGTAAGTATTGAAGATTCTACACAAGTAAAAAGGAGGCGTAAGACCCCTTTTGAACAAGGTAAGTAGTTAATTAAGTATAATTTTTAATTTTTTTCAACAGGTTTATCTTTTTTAGAGACTTTAAAGGTAAGTTTATTTTTATAACTTTTTTTAAAAAAATTAATTTTTTCAAAAATTTAAATTTTTGTTTAAAGTGGTTACTTTATTTAACTATAGTTATTTTATTAATGTGATGGTTTTTTTTTTAATTTATTTGAGGTTTAGCTGTTCTTTTGGGGTCTCTTTCAATTCACAGATTTGACAGGTCTCCTGTCAAATCTATGAATGAAAGATGGTCTGCTGCCATTGGCTCTCCATGGCCCACGTGATCCCAGAGGTCGCATCGCACTAACTGCGCCCCTGGGACACGCACACTGCGCGCCGGCACTAGGGAGAGGCCCAGGACCCGAAGTTCCTGTGGGCCCAAAACACAACGGCCGGCGCGGTGTGTGATATCGCGCGCGATCCTTACCCCCGCGGCAAGCCTCCGAGTCAAATTTCTGGGCCATTATGTTGGATAGGTTGAGATCTAGGAAACTGCTGTTACCATAAATCCTCAGCTACTAGCAACTTCTGGCTCCATAAATCTTCATAATCCTAACTACTAGCAACTCTAAGTGGAAATGTCATCTTCATTCAGGATGCCGCCTTGTTCCCTTTTAAATGGCAACATACCCATCATGTTTAGGTATTTATTTCAGAAGATGACACAAGACCTCAAGTCCTACTGTCCCTATCCATCTAAAATAACATTTCTAACCTCACACAGAGTCTAATCTAAACTTTTATCACATCCCTTTTAAGGCTTTCTTTCTCTAAAATCAATAGCCCCAACTCATGGACTCTCCCTACATAACTAAGAGCCCTTAGGCTCAGTATCACTCTGGGTGCCCCACTCTGCACCATCTCCAGAGCTTAATATTCTTAAGTGTACATACATACCAAAGACCTGTGCAGTCTAAGCATAGGTGTTCTGTGTTTCATACTCTTGTGGCCTTAGCTATACAATCTAAAGCCCCATTTGTTTTCTCTATAGTGGCCGCATATTTTTTGCGTGCCCCTAATGAGTAATCAATAATTACCCCCCAGTCCCTTTCCTGATCGGTTAACCTTAAAGGGTACCCTGGATGATATTACAATACCTGGAATTTCTCCAATCCCAAACACAGAATATATTTGTCCTCATTAATGGATACCTGTCACATACAGGGTCATTCTCCAAACTTGTCTAAAACAGCCAGAAACCTATTGATTTGAACTAAATTTCTCACCACTGTATATACGAGTCATCTGCGAATTCAAGAATGGTTATATTAATACCCTCATCTAAGTCATCAAGGAATACGATGAACAGCAACAGACCCAACATGAAGCATTGTGGAACTCCGCTTATGACCACTCCCCATACAGATCCACTCCCATTAATAGCAACCCTATACCTATGAGATCTCAACCTATCCAATAATAAATTATCTCATTTTATCTAATAACCTTTATAATAATTTATGAAACTTTTTTGAAATTTCAAGTATCTACCATCTTAGTCACTTCCTTAAAGAACAGTTATGAGGTTATTTTTTTCCTGACACCATGTAGGTATCCCTAATAACTAACTATCAAACTCTAGAAGTCATCATAATTTCTGTGGTACAATTTCTCTCTTTCATACATAATGGTACCACATGGGCCTCCCTGCAATCCATGGGAACCTGTCCACACCTCAAAGAGCTGCAGAATGTCAGAGTCAGGGATTAAAAAGGAACATATGCCTCGGGTTATGTATCCCTAGTCCCAAGGAGTCATAGCTTGTATAAAGCACTGGTCTGGCCCCAGCTTGAGCAGTAGTGGACACTGGACCAAAGTGGTGGACATACTGGCCTTGGGAAGAGCACCTCAAGTGATAAATGGGATTGATTATCCAAGCTATGAGGAGCGCTGTATTGTCTAAGGTACTGTCCTTCAGAGGAGATGTTCTATCAATGCCTTGTCCGCCTGCCTCGGTGGTTCAGGAAGCTAAGATCTTATGCACTATTTGAAGAAGAGCAGCAAGTTCTTCTGATGTCCTGGCCAGTATCCCTCCGTCAACTACCACCACCCAAAACAGTTAAATTAGTCAGTCATTCATTTAATTGCTGTTCGTGGTATCTTGCTATGCAAAATGGCTGCTGTGTTTGCCTACATAACAATAGCCACTACACTTTCACAGACCAAAGGGAATCGTTGCAGGAGCTCCTCAATGAAGCGTCCTTTGCCCAATCATCTTCACCTTCTTTATCAATGCGGAGATGCCGGTGTTGGACTGGGGTGGACAAAAATGAGAAGTCGCACAACACCAGGTTATAGTCCAACAATTTTATTTGAAATTACGAGCTTTCGGAGCTCTACTCCTTCGACGAAGGAGCAGAGCTCCGAAAGCTCGTAATTTCAAATAAAACTGTTGGACTATAACCTGGTGTTGTGCGACTTCTCATTCTTTATCAATGACATTCCTGTTGTCACAAGTGGGGCTGTTGGTTGAGGATTCCACAGTGTTCAGCTCCATTCACACTCCTTCGATAATGAAGTAGCCCAGGCAGGACCTAGATAACATCCAGACTTAGGCAATCAAGTGGCAGCTAACATTCTTGCCATAAAAGTGCCAGGCAATGACAATCCTGAACAAGAGAAAGCCTAGGTATCTCCCTAGTTAGCTGTGGCTCAATTGGTGGCACTCTGAGGCAGAAGGCTGTGGGCTCAAGGCCCACTCCAGAGACTGGAGTACAAAAATCTAGGCTGACACTCCAGTGTGGTACTGAGGGAGTGCTACACTGTCGGCCCCGCCTGCTCTTTCAGGTGGACGTAAAAGATCCCATGGCACTATTTCAAAGAAGAGTTGGGGAGTTATCCCCGGTTTCCTGGCCAATATTTATTCCTCAATTATCATCACAAAAACAGATTATCTGGTCATCATCACATTGCTGTTTGTGGGACCTTGATGTGCGCAAACTGGCTACCACGTTTCCTACATTACATCAATGACTACACTTAAAGAGTACCTCATTGGGTGTAAAGCGCTTTGGGATGTCCCAAGGTTGTGAAAGGTGCTATTTCAATACAAGTCTGTCTTTCTTCTTTCTTTTACCTTCAATTGCACCACCATCGTTGAGTCACAGAATCACAGAATCCCCACAGTGCAGATAGAGGCCATTTCGGCCCATCGAGCCTGCACCGACACATATCCCACCCTAACCCCGTAACCCCACGTATTTAATCCCCCCTAACACTAAGGGTCAATTTATCATAGCCAAATCAACCTAACCCGCACATCTTTGGACTGACCCACCATCAATATCTTGGGGGTCAGCATTGACCAGGGGCTGAACTGGACCAACCATATCACCCTCGTGGCTACAAGAGCAAGTCAGAGGCTGGGTAATCTGTGACAAGTGGCTTATTTCATGACCTCTCAGAGCCTCTCCACCATCTACAAGGCTCAAGTCAGGAGCACGATGAAATACTCACCAATCGCTTGGATAGCTACAGCTCCAATAACACCCAAGAAGCTCAACACCGTCCAAGATAGAACAGTTTGCATAACTGGTGCCCCTGCCAATAGACTCAATATCTATCCCCCTCCACCACCGGCAGACTGTAACTGCAGTACGTCATGTCAACAGGATACATTGCAGCAACAAATCAAGGTTACTTCAACAGCATTCCACTCCCGAGACCTCTCATCACCCAGAAGGACAAGCAGCAATAACATGGGAATATCATCACGTTCAACCTCCCTCAACCAATACCACCTAAAATAGATTAACTGGTCATTGACTTTATTATGCTTTGAGCAACATAGCTGTTGCATTTGTCCAATTAATTTCAAATTATTTGTAGGTAAAGCACTTTGGGATGTTTGAGACATGTGATAAAGCGTTATATAAATGAGAGTTTCTCTTTCTCATGTCTTTGTGAGCGCAGCTAATATATAGTATGACTTAATTACTCATCCTCTTCCCACACTGCCTTTTAGCAAAAAAAAATTCTGAACAGTCACATAATTAATGAAAAAATAGCATACTTGTTCCAAGCGTTTGGCTTCCAGTTCTTCCAACTGTTGTAAACGTTCTTCCTCCTCTCTTTTTTGCCTTTCTTCCTCTTCTTTCAACCTTGCAAGTGCTTCTTGCATAGCTTTTACCGTAGCCTTACTGGGACCTGCTTTCTTCTTCTCTTTTTCATCTTTTTCTTTCTTCTTCTTTTTGTCTTTTTTCTTTTTTTCTCCATCATTTTCTTCACCTGCAAATTATGAACATTGGTCACCATTCTGAAGTCTTCATCCATAACCCCTTAACCCACCATTATCTTCACACATTAAAGAAACCAATTAGAAAAGACAGAGATTTAAAGTCTGTTTTGCTCGTTTCTAATTGTCGAACATTGAACGCAGAGAATATTATGCCAAACCTCTCTTGCCGATTTTATTTCCCCCCCCAATCACATTCTATCAAAAAAAATTTCAGCAAAATAAATTTCTCCAAAAATACAGATAATTTATTATCCTAATCATGTGCCCCTAAAAGATATTTTGGATCAACTGGGTGTCTGACACAGGCAGAAACACATCATCACATCTCCAAACCAATTTGAACAGGTACGGTTTCTGTTTGTCTAATATAGAGCGCGCACCCTAGTGACACGCTCACTTACCCAAGTTCAGAGACCTTAGGTTCAACTTGGCAGAGCACAGGCTTTAAGGCCCCTCCACATGTTTAGAAGTACTTTGAGTTTAATAAGCTGAAACCAGGCAACCTGCTGAGCACAGAACACTGGTAATCTTCCCAATGCTTGCCTAGCCAGGGTCACCCTACCTATTAGGGCATTAGCTTGCAGAATTATCTGGAGTACAGAGAAAAAAATGACAGGCCTCATTGCCAGTCTACCTCTCCATCATTGAGCCAGGCTGGCTGATCAATCATCAACAATGTCCTGAAGTACAGCAACTCTGCGTAAATCAGGTATTGGATTACCAAATCTGCCAGAGGAATAACCTGGTCCTGAAATGGCAGCATTTCATCCCCTAACCACAGAAGTTAGCAGCACAGATGAAAATCAATGAATCAGTCCATTGTATCAGTGCAGGTCTTTGCTACAGCAATCAAAAACTAATTCCAGCGTCATGCTTTCTTCCTATACTCTATCTTTCTCTGCTTCAAATGATTACATATTTTTCCCTTAAAAGAACAAATGGTCTATGCCTCATCTGCTTCCTGTGCAAAGTATTCCATGCTCTAACAACGGCCCGGATTTTGCAGCAAGTACGCAGTCATACCGCCTTTGAAATACACTGCAAGTTCGGGATTTCCGCATGCGCTGAATCCCGAACTTGCAATCGGTCAAGGTACGCCTTGACAGATCATCCGAACCACTGAGGAACTCACAATTGCTGGCACAGCGTTGGGCTATTTGCCCACCAACTGCCCAGCAATTACAGATGAAACTCTTACGGTGCGTAGGAGCCTGATTTCCTGTTCAATCTATTTGAACAGTGACCGCGCTTTACTTCCAGCAGGCTTGGCTTAAATAATCCGATTAGAATTTCAACTGCAGTCTGCTCTGTCTGTACAAGAGCCGCAGAGGACAAAATAAAACAATTATTTGTGTTCGATTTCAGTTTTAAATCCAAGTTTGACACAAATCTCAACTGGGAATTTAAAATAAATGTTAATCAGATGTAAAATATTCTAAACGTTCACGGTCACCGACAGAAATGGAGAATTGAAACCCTATTAGAATTGATGGAACTTATCAAACAAACAACCCAAAATATGTATTAAATGAAACTTCGACAAATTAAATAAACTATTTCAATATTCACTTCATACGATCCCAATGAATGACAAATTTGAATAAAATATGCCCATTTTCTGTAAATTGACCCCAGACTCCGATAGAATCTCAGTGGCCACGCTCTACTTCTAACAGGCTCAGTTTAAATAGTCCGATTAGCTTTTGAAGTCCAGTCTGTTCTGTCTGTACAAGAGCCGAGGGTGGAAGGCGATAGAGAAACAAGTCCTGATATCTCATTAAACTCTACATGACACTTAACATTCAAGAAAACATCATCTACTTTCCACATCACCTCAACTTAAGAAAGGACTACAACCCTATTAGTACTTTTACAGTATCTGGACTGGCTGGAGTAACTCATTGCATTATGCACAAGGGCCTTGTAAATTTACAGTGAAATAAAAGTAGCAATAAGGCTATGTTGGAGTGTTAGACCTTTACCGACTATCTAAACAGGAAGTTGTATACATAGAGACTAATAAATTGAGAGTTTGGATGAAAAAAAATAAAACAAAATGCTGATAAGTCCAAGTGCCAGTTTAATTAAAAGTTTAATCAAAAGGTTTCAAAAGGTAATTTCAACATAAAAGACAGAAATTTCTGTGGGCGTGGCTTAGTTTTGACAGCTTTTGTGGGTGTGTCTTCCCTTACGCTGTACGCTGCACTTCTGGCCTTCCTGACGTCATACGCTGCGCAGAACTCTGCAGCACTGAACAGGAAGTCTCCATTCTGGGCCTTGCACAAGGTAATTATGTATACTCTCCGCAGGTTGGTGGCATACTCCGGAGCTATGCTGCCGACCGCAATTTTTGGCCCATTGTGTACGAAGAAATTTCGCCTAAACTCTCTGCTTGTTCTCTTTGTAACAATGTTAAATTGATGTCCCATCTCTACTGATTTCCCAACCAGAGGAAATAGTCTTTCCCTAATCAGCCTATCAAAGCCCGACATAATTGTAAAAACCTCTACTAAATCTCCTCTTGGCCTTCTCTGCTCCAGTGAAATTAGTGCCAATATCTCAAGTCTCTCCTCAAAACTATAGATTTTCATCCCAGGCATTATCCTGATGAATCCATGCTGAAGGTGCTCTGTGGCTTTAATGTCCTTTCCAAAAGAGACACACAAAACTACATATAATACCATAACTGTAGCCTAACCACTAAACAAATTTATCATAATCTCTTTGCTCCATGCCCCTATTCATAACATTCTAAATACTATTGGCTTTCTTTTTTTTTAAATCAGTTCATCTACCTATTATCAATTTCACTGAAATATATATATTGGCACTCTTCGGTGTCTCTGTTCCACACCCAGCATTTTTCTATTAACTGTATACTCCAACTCTTGAAGCCACTTTATCCTAAAAAGGACACCCTGCTTATCTCCCTACCCTACTCTCCTCTCCCCCAAGAATTGTCGCTGGTTGGTCATTAAACAACATACAAGCACAGGTTTCAACCTTCACTACGCAGACAGCATGTACCAGAAAGAAAAAAGATCTGCATTTATATAGCGCCTTTCATGACCACCCGATGTCCCAAAGCACTTTACAGTCAATTAAGTACTTTTTGAAGTGTTGTAATGAAGGAAACGTGGCAGCCAATTTGCGCACAGCAAGCTCCCACAAACAGCAATGTGATAATGACTAGATAATCTGTTTTAGTGATGTTGATTGAGGGATAAATATTGGCCAGGAAACCGGAAATAACTCCCCTGCTCTTCTTCGAAATAGTGCCATAGGATCTTTTATATCCACCTGAAAGCAAACAGTGCCTCGGTTTAACGTCTCATCCGAAAGAAGGCACCTCCGACAGTGCAGCACTCCCTCAGTACTGCACTAGAGTGTCAGCCTATATTTTTGTACTCAAGTCCCTGGATTGGGACTTGCTCTCAACCTTCTAACTCAGAGGTGAGAGTGCTACCCACTGAGCCATGGCTGACACCAGGAGCTCTTCAGGAGAGACATGAACAGCAGCACAACAGTAATTTTTAATACATCAGTGGATCTCCCACGGTATTGTTCAAGATGAGCTAGAGGATATGTTGTTTTATGCTTTGTAACATACAACATATCATGGCCACTCATTTATGAAAATTGAATAAGTTAAAAGTGCTTTTATAACAAAGTACGAGTATTGGTGGTATTTCTAGCTTCAAATTTTGTGATTATTTTGGCGGAAATATGTTGGTTTACCGATGTATTAAATTTTATGGCTTTCCCCTTCCTTCGCCCCCACCATTGGCAGCTATGTCTTCAGCCATGTAGGCCCTGCACTCTTGAATTCACATCCATCTCACCACCTCTTCGAAGACCCTCCTTAAAATCCACCTCTGACCAAACTTTTGGCCACCTTTCCTAATACCTCCTCTTTGGCTCAGCATCTATTTTTGTTTTATTACACCTCGAAAGCACCTTGAAACATTTTTCCATGTTAAAATCGCTATATAAATGCAAGTTATTGTTACCTTTTTTAAGCTCCTCGATTGGAAGATGTTCCAGGTTGTATGTATGTATGTTGGAGATGTGCAGTAGTACTTGGGAGAAAGTAGTTTGTTCGTGTTGAAAGAGTGGTCCATTGGTGGGTCGTGTATGGGAGGAGTGGAGCAGTGTTGGCCCAAGGAAGTATTGGTAAAGTGACAACTTCAGTCTGGGAGTACTGGGTGTGGTGTGATAGTATGGAAGTGGTGGAAGTGTCGGATGACTGAGATGGTGGAGATGTGGGAGACTGAGCAGAGCAGCTGTTAGAAATGGAAGTACAGGGAGGGAGATTTCTGATAGAATCATAGAAGATAGGAGCAGGAGTAGGCCATTCGGCCCCTCTAGCCTGTTCCGCCATTCAATGCGATCATGGCTGATCATCCAAATTCAGTACCCTGTCCCTGCTTTCTCCCCATATCCCTTGATCCCTTTAGCCTTAAGAAATATAGCCAACTCCTTCTTGAATCTATTTAATGAATTGGCCTCTACTGCCTTCTGTGGCAGAGAATTCCACAGGTTCACCACTCTCTGGGTGAAGAAATTCCTCCTCATTTCTGTCCTAAATGGCTTACCCCTTATCCTTAGACTGTGACCCCTGGTTCTGGACTTCCCGACCATCGGGAACATCCTTCCTGCATCTAGTTTGTCCTGTCCTGTCAGAATTTTATAAGTTTCAATGAGATCCCCTCTCATTCTTCTAAACTCCAGCGAGTATAAGCCCAATCGACCCAATCTCTCTTCATACGTCATTCCTGCCATCCCTGGTATCAGCCTGGTGAATCTTCGCTGAACTCCTTCCATGGCAAGAACATCCTTCCTCAGATAAGGCGACCAAAACTGCACACAGTACTCAAGGTGTGGTCTCACCAAGGCCCTGTACAACTGCAGCAAGACATCCTTGTTCCTGTACTCAAACCCTCTCGCTATGAAGGCCAACATACCATTTGCCTTCTTAACCGCCTGCTGCACCTGCATGCTTACCTTCAGCGACTGGTGCACAAGGACACCCAGGTCTCGTTGCACTTCCCCTTCTCCCAATCTATTGCCATTCAGATAATAATCTGCCTTTCTGTTTTTGACACCAAAGTGGATAACCTCGCATTTATCCACGTTATATTGCATCTGCCACGCTTCTGCCCAATCACCCAACCTGTCCAAATCATCCTGGAGTTTCTCGGCATCCTCCTCGCAGCACACACGCCCACCCAGTTTTGCGTCGTCTGCAAACTTGGAGATATTACATCTAGTTCCCTTGTCTAGATCATTAATATATATTGTGAATAGCTGGGGTCCAAGGACCGATCCCTGCGGTACCCCACTAGTCACTGCCTGCCACTCGGAAAAAGACCCGTTTATTGCAACTCTTTGCTTTCTGTCTGCCAACCAGTTCTCTATCCAAGTCAATACCTTGCCCCCAATCCCATGTGCCTTAACTTTACACACTAATCTCTTATGCGGGACCTTATCAAAAGCCTTTTGGAAGTCCAAATACACCACATCCACTGGTTCTCCCTTATCTATTTTACAAGTTACATCCTCAAAAATGGTGTGGTGTGGGCCTGGGATTAGTGAAAGGTAGGGGATGGAAGTTTTGAGGGAGGTTGGGTTGTATGTTGGTAGTATTTTGAGGGTAGGTGGGGGAAAAGCAGAATGAAGGCTCATTGATTTCCCCCACCCTTCAGAGCTGGGAAATCTGTATTATTTAAATTTCTTTGTGCAATTCTACTGTAATTTCTGACCGTATGTCAGCAATTAAATTGTAAGGACACCAGAAGCTTTAACTAGCTTAAAATAGAAATCCCAATTCACTTTAGCAGGTGTAGGCTGTTTGTGCTTTAAATAACTAGTACCAATTTCCCAACAGAGTACTGCAAATGCCTTCAGAGAACCCTAGCTCCATCCTCCTGGGAAAAGCACTATAGTCACTTTCCCAGTGCTGACCCAGCAACCTTAAATTCTTTAGTGTTTACTGTGTTCTAAGTAAATTAAAGTGAACACTTCAAGGAATTCAAAAAGATAGTTCCCAGGTAACAGCAGAACATACTTTTTTGGGGGTGGGATTAAAGGCATAGCACTTAGTATTACTTGGAAACATCGAGAGGCAGGAGGAGAATAAAAGCCCACTTGGGACTCAAGGACTGACGAAAAAGAAAGGCAGCAGGTGTGATCGTTGGACAAGAGGTATAAGTTTTAAAGTTCTCAGGCAAATAGTGTGGTGGAGAACAATTGATTTGAGTCCTCCTAACTCAATCTTCAAGTGAAATGGCACTGCTGAGAACAGCATCATAGCACCAGCTGATTGGAGATAGAGCTGGGAAGACTCAAATAAAAGAATAAATAAATAAGTTTAACCATGACAGACAGACATGATGGAAAGGAAAAGTGTTAATCAATGCATCACATTTATAGTCGGAGCATTCTACATGCAAAAATACTCAACACAGTAAAAAAACAAAAATTCAGAAAAATAAATTAGATTCACCAATTTACCCAACTCAATTTCCCATAATTTGAACAATTCTCCCTCCCCTAGGCCTGCACACTGCCCAACATACCTCTCCAGGCCTCATGAACATCTCCAATACATCTCAGCACTGCCTGTTTAGCTGATGCCCACTATTCTGAACAAAAATTGCTCTACAATTGTCATAAGCCATCCAGCAGCCCTGTTCCCAACACGCAGAGTGCAATTAAACTGTCAGGGTGATACGACGTAACCAAGCAACCAGCCGATAATGCCCAGAAGCTATTTCACTGCCCCAGACTTCCGAGCTCCCTCCATCCCGCCCTGCAGCAGCTCCAAACCCCAAACTTAGTCAGTTCCTCCTGGCCTTAACTCTGCCCTGGCTGCCTCTTGCTTTGAAGCCCGCTATCCCAATTTACAAGGGCCAACTAACCTGTTGCCATTATGATAAGAGCCCCTTTCACCATTCTTCAGCTCAACTCCAGGCCTTCCACTGTGCCTGTCTCAGCATTGCTCCTCCCTCCAGTCTCAAACTTTTATAGCTCCAGATTTCACAGCTCGCTTCCCTCTCTCCCTCGTGGCCCAACCAACACATGCCCTTTTTTTTAAAAAAGATACAGTGGAAATAGATTACTTTAACAAAAACTCAGATTTAATCACACATTTTGCTGTTAAATCATAAATAATTAAAACATAAAGCCAGAACTGTCATTTTGCACAAATATTTTTTTTTAAATGTATCAATAGAAGGAATCATGAAAGAAAGATAATGGGGTTCAAACGTAAACTCAGGATTTCAAGCAAGATGTTAAAGGAGACATTTTAAATATGGAGAGCAGAGTAAAAAAAATTAGGGGACAATAGATTATTTTTAATATTCCATTTACTTAGTGAGAAACTGCACTACAGTGGGAATATCAGAAACATGGCTAAATCCAGAGGATGGAAATTAATATAACATTCACGAGTACAGAAAATACAGAGTGGACAGAAAAGGAAATGGTGCAACTATAGGTCAGAGACACCTGGCAGGCAAATGAAGTTGATCCCATGAGAGAAGGAAAAGGCACAAAATGAACTATTCTGGTTAGCCTTTTCAAATGCAAAAGTAATCCAAACCAGAGCACCAAGTGAGTATAAAAGGCTAATTTGCTCTATTAAGAGATAAAAACGACATGCAAGAATACAAGAGTTATTTCAATGGGAAATTTCAAACAACAAAATATAAACTGGGAAAACCCAAGCAGTTGAGTGAGAGTTGGTAAATGTAATGTATGACTGCTTCATGGCCCAATGCATCAAGAAAGACTGCGCTTATCTTGACCTGATCTTTGCTCCTGACCCCAACAATGTATAGGAAATTGAAATCGTAGCACTCCTGGGTACAGCAAATCACAGAATAATTAAATTTAACATGATCTTGGATTCAGTTACATCAAAGACGAGGAGCCTTGTCAATGAAGTGAAGGAACTACTAAAGCAAACAGAAGTAAATGGGCTCAAAACTGAGGACGAGCACAAATTAATTAATATGCTGAATGAATACCTCCTCAAAAGGATTTACATGGGAAGATATAAGCAACAATACCCTCCCCAAACAGAGTTAACTCAGGCAAAGGTAATGACTGACATAAAGGAAATCACAGTCTTAGGCAGGCTAAAAAGGCTCAAAACAAAAATCACCAGAGATAGATGGCATCAATCTTAAGACTGCTGAGACGCGGATAATTATTATGAGGAGATCACTAAAAAATGTACTAGTATACTAGAAACAGGCTACTGTGGTGCCCATATTCAAAAGGTGTGCCAAAACTGACACAAGCAACTTCAGACATATTAGACTTAATCGACTGAATTACATAGAATGTAAGCATCAGGAATAAAAAAATTATCTGTACAATAATGTAGGAAACAGCAATCCGCACAAGCTCCAGAAAGGGAAATATCTTGCCTGACCAGCCTATCCAACTTCTTTGAGGAGGTAACAAGCCACGTGGACTGCGGAAAACCTTATGATGTGGGGTACAGAGGTTACCAAAAGGCATTTGACAGAGTTGCACATGAAAGGCTATTAGTCAAGTTCAAAGCTGTGGAGATCCACGGTAATTCTTGGGAATGGATATGAAATTGACTGAAGGATAGAAAGCAACAGGTATTTGTTAGAAGAGTTAGGTCAGGATTTGGAAAGAGAGGGTACTGGCTTGGGGGCCCCATGGCTTAGTGTTGGGGCCACCAATGTTTCTGACTTTTGTAAGAAAACTAGATTCATTAAGTCAATGCACATTAGATAAATTTGCTGAGGGGCAGTAGAATCAAAGGAGGCAGCTCAAATTACAGAATAAGTTGGATAAAAATGTGTGAATGGAAAGAACACTGACAGGTGAAATTTAATGCAAAGTGTGAAGTGCTGCATATAGGAAGGAAAAATGGGGGACACACATCGATCAGTAATGGTGCTAAAATAGCAAAGGATGAGGTTGAAAGAGATCTAGGAGTCTTAGCATATACAACTAATGCAGCAATCAACAAAGCCATTAGAATGTTGAACTGCAGTGCTAAAACAGTCAAATACAAGTCAGAGGAGGTTGTGGTTAAACTGCACAGTGCTTTGGTCAGACTGCACCGAGTATTTTGTCCAATTCTGGTCGCCAAGAAACAAGGGAGGCACTCTGCTCCATCTATGCAGCACTCTCTTAGTACTGCACTGAAGTGCCAGTCTAGATTATGTGCTCAAGTCTCTGCAGTGCACCTGAACCCATGACTTTCTGAATGAGAAGAAAGTATGCTACCACTGAGCCACAGCTGACACTTCAAGTTTAAGACATTAAATATAGATTCTAGGCTAATGGGGTTGTTTAGGATACGTTTTTTTTTTAGTGTTGCAGAGTAGTACAGATGTATGCTGCAGGGTTGGGGTGGAAAAAAGAAAGTGAGTGGAGTCACTGTTGTAATGTGGGAAACGCAGCAGCCAATTTGCACACAGCAAGCTCCCACAAACAGCAATGTGATAATGATTAGATAATCTGTTTTTGTTACGTTGGTTGAGGGATAAATATTGGCCAGGACACCAGGGATAACTCCCCTGCTCTTCTTCGAAATAGTGCCATGGGATCTTTAACGTCCACCTGAGAGCAGACGGGGCCTCGGTTTAACGTCTTATCCGAAAGACGGCACCTCCAACAGTGCAGCACTCCCTCAGTACTGCACTGGAGTGTCAGCCTAGTTTTATGTGCTCAAGTCCCTGGAGTGGGACTTGAACCCACAACCTTCTGACTCAGGCAAGTGTGCTACCAACTGAGCCACAGCTGAGAGGTATAGAACGCACGTGGATGCTGAATTCAGTTAGGCTCAGGCCACAGAGAATAACCCCTTGTTCAAGATGCTGTTCATTTGTGGCTTGACTATGAAAAATCTGCTTGGTACAGCAATATGCAAACAGCTTTACCAGAACTACAAATTCACTGCATCAAGGGGAAGAAAAAATTCTATACAGTAATCTTGCATTTAGCACATCAAGTTGGTTTCTCTCCATGAGAAAGATATCCAGTATACATGCAAAGTGTACATCATGCGTCAATAGTGGGCATCATGTTTCAAATTCATATTTGTGAATTTGCAGCTTTAAAATGAAAATGTTCAGTATCATGACTGCACTTCAACAATAAGCTGAACTTGAATGATGCTGTTATAGATTGCAGTGCTGCCAGCAATCTTTGTGACTGGCTACAGTATGCATCAGTCATGGCAAGCCCTTCCCCTCAACACAATCATGCATGTTTATTTTTTCTTTTGGATCCCCACATCGTTTATACCCAGATGAAGTTTAGCTGGGGCTGCACTCCCTGTGCTGCTATATGGCCCCAGCCAGATTCATATTGCTCCCTATGGCCTCTTCGCAGCCTTGTCACTCTTTCCTGCTCTCAAGGCTTCCGTTAATGATCCACTGCAAAGGGCTACTTTGCTGATGGGCATTCTTCCCATCCTACAATGATAAACCAGAAAAGGAGGGAATGAAGAGAGACATGCATGCATGCAAATTTTCCTTTTGCTCCTAACACCATAGAAGATCCACTATAAAAAGGTTAAGACATCTTCATACTTGGGTTATCTAGAAAGGATGGAAAAAGTAAATTGTTTGGTCCCATATCTGTCATTACGATGGTCTGCCTTTTTGATATTTTTTTTAAATGACAAATTGGAATATGTGGAAGACCAGGCAAACGTAAAGTATAAATGCCAATCCTCAAATAACATAACTCAACCACATATTATCTACAGAAAAATGAAATATTCGCCAACCCCATCATTGTACAATTTATAATGACTACCACTGTTCACCCCCTTAACACCTTACACAGGGGGTGATACCCATTTGACCCTTATTCATCTCGCCTCACTCAATTAGTGCTCAATATTGTCCAACATAAATTTAAAGCTAATGTTTTACCTTATTAGGCATTTATGGGCTAGGTATTCTAAATTGATATTATCTTAGACTTTTCTATTCTGAACAAGATGAAGGATCACATCCTTCCATGATAGCACAATCATCCTTTTCACCACAAACTGTTTAAGCACGAAGTTGAATAATACTTTCAACTTCTTAAATGATGTGTTATTTGTTTATGCTATATTATTTCATAATTGAACAGTCAGGAAGCAAAATGATGAGCGATTTTTAATGTACCAGTAAATGTAGAAATCTGGCAATCAACAGTTTAAAAGGAGAGGGGTAAACGTAGTTCAGACATTTCCACGAAGCACCAAAAACACCAGCACACTGTACTTACTGCTTTGAAATAGGTTGTTGCAGAGGGAAGAGTGATCGAATTCTCCTTGATCCAACTCGATAACTCATTTTTACATGTATTTTTTTTTTTAAACTTACCCATCTGCTTGGATTATATTTGTTGAGTGCAACAGAAAACACATCATAGAATAGTACAGCACAGAAGGAAGCCATTCGGCCCAGAGTCTGCACCAGCTCTTTCCCCATATCCCTGCAATTTTTTCTTCAAGTATTTATCCAATTCACTTTTGAAGGCTACTACTGAATCTGTATCCACCACCCTATCAGGCAGTGCATTCCAAATCCTAATCACTCGTTGCGTAAACAAGTTTTTCCTCATGTCGCCTCTGGTTCTTTTGCCAATCACCTTAAATCTGTGCCCTCTGTTTATTGACCCTTTAGCCACTGAAAACAGTTTCTCTTTATTTACTGTAACTAAACCCTTCAGGATTTTAAATACCTCTATCAAATCTCCTCATAGCTTTCTCTGCTCTAAGGCGAACAACCCCAGCTACTCCAGTCTATCCATGTAACTGGCACCAGTACTGGGGAAATAGGGACTGTTGAGACGGACTCCACTTAAACCAGGCTGGGATCAGTGTCCTGCTGAATCGAATAACTTCAGCAGTAGACAGGGCTTTAAACTAATAAGGGAGAGAGAAGGTTCAGCCAAAGGTAAATCTATAAGTCTTAAGAGAAAAGTCAAGGCTGTGGAGCAGAGTAGTGATTTGGGTAAAATCAAGCAGATTGTGTCAGGAAGGGACAGAGAGTTTAACAATGGTAATAGGGCATTTGCGACTAAGGCCACATCAGGGGTAAATAGCAAAAAGTTAAAGTTAAAGGCACTATATCTGAATGCACGAAGCATTCGTCACAAGATAGATGAATTAATGGCACAAATAGAGATAAATGGGTCTGATCTAGTAGCCATTACTGAGACGTGGTTACAAGGTGACCAAGGTTGGGAACTAAATATTCCAGGGTACTTGACTTTTAAAAAAGACAGGCAAAATGGAAAAGATGGGGTAGCCCTGATAATAAAGGATGAGATAAAGGAATTAGTGGGAAAGGATCTTAGCTCCACCCATACTGATTCTACATCCTGATTTTCTGGGCTAGAAAATAACAAAGGGCAGCAAACACTCGTGGGAGTAGTATACAGACCCCCTAACAGTAATTATGGTGTTGGACAGAGTATAAATCAGGAAATTAGAGGAGCATGTAACAAGGGTAATGCAATAATCCTGAAGGACTTTAATCTTCATATAGACTGGGCAAACCAAATTGGAAAAAGTAGCTTGGAGGAAGAGTTCATGGAATGCATTTGGGGCAGTTTTCTAGAACAATATGTCGAGAAACCAACTAGGGAACAGGCTATTTTAAATCGAGTATTGTGTAATGAGACCGAGTTAATTAATAATCTTATAGTAAAGGATCCTCTGGGAAAGAGTGATCATAAGTTTAAGAGTGATGTGGTTAAGACTAAGGTCTTAAATTTAAACAAAGTCAATTACGGAGGTATGAGGGGCGAGTTGGCTGAGGTAGATTGGGAAATTAGATTAAAAGATATGACGGTAGATAAGCAATGGCAAACATCTAAAGAATAATTAATAATTCTGAACAAATATACATTCCCTTGAGGAATAAAAACTCCACTGGAAAAGTGGTAGAACAATGACGAACTAGAGAAGTTAAGGATAGTATTAGATTAAAAGAGGCTTACAATGTTGCCAAAAAGAGTAGTAAGCCTCAGGACTGGGAGGATTTTAAAAATCAGCAAAGGATGACCAAGAAATTGATAAAGAGGGAGAAAACAGAATGAGAGTAAACTTGCAAGAAATATAAAAACAGATTGCAAGAGATTTTACAAGTAGGTATAAAGGAAGAGATTAACGAAAGTAAACATGAGTCCCTTAGAGGCAGAAGCAGGAGAAATTATAATGGGGAATAAGGAAATGGCAGAGACATTAAACAAATATTTTGTGTCTGTCTTCACAGTAGAAGGCACAAAGAACATAGCGGAAATTGTGGGGAACCAAGGGTCTAATGAGAGTGAGGAACTTAAAGTAATTAATATTAGTAAAGAAAAAGTACTGGAGAAATGAATGGGACTAAAAGCCGACAAATACCCTGAACCTGATGAACTACATCCTAGGGCTTTAAAAGAGGTGGCTACAGAGATAATGGATGCATTGGTTTTGATCTTCGAGTTCCCTAGATTCTAGAATGGTTCCCATGGATTGGAAGGTAGCAAATGTGATCCTGCTGTTCAAGAAAGGAGAGAGAGAGAAAACAGGGAACTATAGGCCAGTTAGCCTGACATCAGTAGTAGGGAAAATACTAGAATCTATTAAGGACATGGTAACAGGGCACTTGGAAAATCACAATATGATTAGGCAGAGTTATGAAACACTGTTTTATGAAAGTGAAATTGTGTTTGACAAATCTATTAGAGTTTTTTGACAGTGTAACTAGCAGGGTAGATAAAGGGGAACCAGTGGATGTAGTATATTTGGATTTTCAGAAGGCATTCGATAAGTGCCACACAAGAGATTAGGGCTCATAGGATTGGGGGTAATATATTAGCATGGATTGAGGATTGGTTAACGGACAGAAAACAGAGAGTAGGAACAAACAGGTCATTTTCGGGATGGCAGGGTGTAACTAGTAGAGTGCCACAAGGATCAGTGTTTGGACTTCAGCTATTTGCAATCTATATCAGTGACTTAGATGAAGGAATCAAATGTAATGTATCCAAGTTTGCTGATGATACAAAGCTAGGTGGGAAAGTAAACTGTGAGGAGGACGTAAAGAGGCTTCAAAGGGATATAAATTGGTCAAGTGATTGGGCAAGAAGGTGGCAGATGGAGTATAATGTGGGGAAATGTGAAATTATCTACTTTGGTAGAAAGAATGGAAAAGCAGAATATTTTTTAAAAGGGGAGAGTAAATGTTGGGATTCAGAGGGATTTGAGTGTCCTTGTACACGGATCACAGAAAGTTAACATGCAGGTACAGCAAGCAATTAGGAAGGCAAATGGTATGTTAGTCTTTATTGCAAGGGGGTTGCAGTACAAGAGTAAGGAAGTCTTGCTGCAATCATATAAGGCTTGGAGTACCGTATAGTGTTAGTCTCCGTACCCAAGGAAGGATATACTTGCCTTAGGGAGGTGCCGCAAAGGTTCACGGGATTGATTCCTGGGATGAGAGGGCTGTCGTACGAGGAGAAATTGAATAGAATGGGCCTATATTCTCTGGAGTTTAGAAGAATGAGAGGTGATCTCATTGAAATGTATAAAATTCTTAGAGGGCTTGACAGGATAGATGCTGAGAGGCTGTTCCCCTCAGCTGGAGAGTCTACAACTGAGTGTCAGTGTCAGGATATGAGGTCGGGCATTTAGGACTGAGATGAGGAGAAATGTCTTCACTCAGAGGGTTGTGAATCTTTGGAATTCTCTACCCCAGAGATCTGTGGATGCTCAGTCCAAGAATATATTCAAGACTGAGATCAACAGATTTTTAGGCACTAAGGGAATCAAGGGATATGGGGATAGGGCGGGAAAGTGGAGTTAACGTAGAAGTTCAGCCATGGTCTTCTTGATAGGCGGAGCAGGGTCGCAGGGCGGTATGGCCTAAACCTGCTTCTATTTCTTATGTTCTTATCCCTCATCCCTGGAAGCATTCTAGTAAATCTCTGTACCCTCTCCAAAGCCTTCACATCCTTCCTAAAGTGTGATGCCCAGAATTGGAAACAATACTCCAGCTGGGGCCGAACTAGTGTTTTATGTAGGTTTAGCATAATTTCCTAGCTTTTGCACTCTATGCCTCCATTTATAAAGCCCAGGATCCCATATGCTAGATTAACTGCTTTGTTAACCTGTCCTGCCACCTTCAAAGATTTGTGCACAAGCACCCCCAGGTCTCTCTCTTCTTGCACCCCCTTTAAAATTGTACCATTTAGCATGTATTGTCTCTCCTCATTCTTCCTACCAAAATGCATCACTCACACTTTTCCGCGTTGAATTTCATTTGCCATGTGTCCGCCCATTCCACCAGCCTGTCTATGTCCTCTTGAAGTCTATTACTATCTTCCTCACTGTTTACTACACTTCCAAGTTTCATGTCATCTGCAAATTTTGAAATTGTGCCCTGTACCCCTTCTGGCACATAGGTTACATAAAGGTAAGACAAGGCAGCTTATTCAACCAGATTGAGAGTGCAGGCACACATTAGCGATGCTCCACAGGCTGCATTATTGATCTCAGCCATACTGCTGTGGGTAATGGGGAAGGAAAGTAAAAGCAGGAGTTGCCATCCAAGACCACACTTGCTGGTTTCAGTGACACTCAAAGTCATTGGTTGTACATCTAGTCTCCCCAAAACAGATACTGTCATGACTCAGGGAGACTCGGGAACAGGGAATGTTATACAAATTATATAAATGGAAAAGTTGGCCCTGTCAAAAAAAATACAGACAACTGCTTTCAAAGTTTTTAGTGTTGATAAACTGAAGATGCTGCAGGTGGTAGTGCAGTGTCGCAGCCACGATTCTTCACATGATGCTTTCTAAATCATACAACACAGAGCATAGGGCTAATACTTCCCCACAGAGAAGCGGAGACAATAGAAAAATCAAACAAAACTCATAAACTTGAGCCATTCTTGCACCCCTCTTAATGGCACACTTAATAGGAACATAGTCAAAGGCCTGGGAACCAGTCACCTGTTTAGCTGGGGTTCAAATCCACCACCACCGGGGGCCCCTCAATGGCTTCGGCCTTCCCTAGCTCTGTAACCTCCTCCAGCCCTATAACCCTCCCAAGAACTTTGCGTTTGTCCAACTCTGGACTTTTGTACATCAAACACTCCCTGCACCCCACCATTGGCAGCCGTGCCTTCAGCCATCTAGGCTCTAAGCTGAGTAACTGGGGGAAGGGATGGGAAGGGAACTAAAAGCCACACTTTCCCTCCAATCCCCACCCCAAATGTCGTCTGCCCCTTTCCCACCACAACATGCCATACCACCCACAACCTGAGTCAAAAGAAAAGGAAAAGGCAGAGAGAAAAGTAGAGGACAAAGAAGCAAAAACAAATATTATGGGGAAAGAAACGGCAAAGGGAAAGCGAGGAATAGAAGAAAATAAAGTTTAGAGAGAATCAGCAGCCTGAAGACAGAGACAGGCAAGAGAGTGACCACATTCTTCAACTTACTGTGTGCAATAACACAAAAGACTGACTAGTTTTAATTTAAAAAAACAGTTTGATACCATGAAATGTCATACACACTTGGCGTTCAATGCATATCCTGGTAACAGAATATGACACATTTCAAATTGAATACCTTAAGGCAATAGCATAGTCTGAATTAAAATACAAAAGATTCAACAACCTTCTGTACTATTTGTGACTAGTTATCAATCAGCCATAAAAAAAACCTACCTTCAGCACCTGCAGCATCTTCAACGTTTTTAACTTCAGCAGCTGGACTAACATCTGTTTTCTCAGATTCTTTTTTAGAAGCAGATTCAGTTTCATCTTTCTGAGGTTTAGCTTCCTGCTCCTTTTCCTTTTTGTGTCGCTCAGAGTCATCCTTTTCTTTCTGCTTACGAACTTTAGCTTTTTCCTCCTCACGCTTCTTGCGCTCTCTTTCTTTCTTTTCGGCTTTCTTTTGTGCAGCTGTTTTTAGTTTGAATGTGGAATCTCCTTCAACCTCATCATCACTTTCACCTTTCTTGGGCTGATTACCTTTTCTATTTTTCTTATCCTTCGCGTTTTGAGGAAACTCATCAGATTCTTCATCACTGTCTTCGAGTGAATTTGCTTGATGATTCTTAGTTTCGACTACCTCATCTTCTGACAGCTCTAGCTTTTGCAGAAGTCTCTGGTTCTTCTCTTTAACCTTCTCACCCGATTCATCATCATCAGATTGGTCAGATTTTTGCTTCTGACCTTTGGCTTTTGGTAGCCCAAACTCTTCATCTTCCATTTCATCATCTTCAAAACTAGGTTTTTGAGCTTCCAGATTCTTTTTCTTCCTATCTTGCTTTTTATTGACTGGTTCAGATTCATTATCTTTTTCTTCTTTCTATTTTAATTTTAAAAAAGTTTGAATAAAATCACATCATTATTCTACTGCAAGAAGGGAAATTGCAAACTATGCTCAGCTCTATCTGACTTAACTCATTTGATTGAACTGCAAGGGCCAAACGCTGGGATGACAGAAGTTTTAAATGTGAAATCTTTTCTTTTTAAACTGGAGTTCAGCGTATAAGGAAGATTCATTACTTTACCTAGAGTGCAGTTTGGAAGTCAAAATAGTAAAAAAAAAACAGTTTTTAAACCACATAGAGACTAAACTCACCTTGCTAGGACAGGAAGAAGGTAAACCAATTTTATGCAGGGCTGAGATCATCACTAAAGCTCACTATCTTACCTTTGCAAATGTGTACAAGTATTCCAAAGTGGACACAAACCAAGTTAGCTAGCCCTTAAAAGTAGGATGGGTATCAGAACAAGCTAAACATCAAAGTTAGATATATGTTCCTCTCAAATTAGGAATCTTGGAGGCAAGCAGGAATGTGGTTTATTCAAAACTTTTAAGGGAGGGAGGGAGGGAAGGAAGGAGGGAGGGAAGGAAGGAGGGAAGGAAGGAAGGAGGGAAGGAAGGAAGGAAGGAAGGAGGGAAGGAAGGAGGGAAGGAAGGAGGGAAGGAAGGAGGGAAGGAAGGAGGAAGGAAGGAAGGAGGGAAGGAAGGAGGGAAGGAAGGAAGGAGGGAAGGAAGGAGGGAAGGAAGGAGGGAAGGAAGGAGGGAAGGAAGGAGGGAAGGAAGGAGGGAAGGAAGGAGGGAAGGAAGGAGGGAAGGAAGGAAGGAAGGAGGGAAGGAAGGAGGGAAGGAAGGAGGGAAGGAAGGAGGGAAGGAAGGAGGGAAGGAAGGAGGGAGGGAAGGAGGGAGGGAAGGAGGGAGGGAAGGAGGGAAGGAAAGGAAGGAAGGAGGGAAGGAAGGAAGGAGGGAAGGAAGGAAGGAAGGAGGGAAGGAGGGAAGGAAGGAAGGAGGGAAGGAAGGAAGGAGGGAAGGAAGGAAGGAGGGAGGGAAGGAAGGAGGGAGG